>CM074865.1:49732500-50982500 GCA_037501455.1 Lantana camara
CTAGGAAATGTGGAAAAATTATGCCCATTTGTTTAATCCTTCTAGAAGACCATGAGGTCATGGATGATGTCATTTTGATTAAAAATAAATGTAAAAATAATATAAAATTTATTCAAGAGTCGAGAGATAAAATTTTGATGTAGTGAATTAATAATAGAATGAGTGAAAAACGAGCTTCGTTTTGATTATAAATATGAAATATTTGGAGTTTTTGTTTATAAATTATGAGTACTAAAGATGATGAAAATCATAAGAAAATTATATAAACGAAGCTATGATAAAGTTTAGAGTTTGGAAAAATCACTATAATGTAGAGGAAAATTCAAGGATCGTTTTAAGTATAATTTCGACTATTGATTAAAAGCTAATTGTTTTAAAATAAAATGATGATTTTTAAATAGGAAAATATTTATAAATATGCTATGGGTGAAATCGAGTTTTTGGTAAATGCATGAAAATTCATAAAATAATTTGAGGGTCGTTTTGGTTATAATTTTGAATATCAAAAAGTAGATGAATAAGGATTTATTGATGATCGAATCATAAGCTAGGGTTTTTGCCGGTTTTTGATACTACGGGAGTTAGGATGGGAATTGTGGTTCACGGAGAGTACCACGATCCTCGAAATAATGTGAGGATTCTTTTGGTTAAAATGTTGGGTAGTGAAAGTGTTTCGGGAAATGTAGGAATATTTTTTTGAGCTGTAGGGGTATTTTTGTAATTTCCAACCTAAAACTGTAGGAATGGGTTTTGAAGTATATGAAGGGGTTTTAGGTGCTGGAAAGGAATGAATACTAGAATTCTAGGATTTTATGCAAAGAGTTTCAAAGTATAAATTAAATAGAGAAAAGAATTAAATCTACGAACATTTAATTAAATTATATCATATAAAAGCATATAGGTCACATAAAATGCAATGCATGAAGATGATTAATAAGGATCGAGGTTATAAACGCTTCTTGAGCAACCCTTTACTTACCTTTCTCAACTTGGCCCTGAGTCGGGCTGTTACACATACCATCGGCTTTAAGGGTACTATTCCCAACATGCTGTATGTTGCTTTTCTTGCTGCTACATTGCTTCTGTGAATTGTGAAGGAAAATTGGGGAAGATCAACACACTTTCATGGAGAAAACGCTGCGTAACAGCAGCCACTCCCGTATGCATTTGTGTGACTGATTTGCATGAAATTCTTGTGTATTTTCTTGGTTTAAACTGTTCCTATTGCTTCCTTTCATTGTAGCTATTGTTGTGTATGAGAAACAAGGGATTTTGCTGCAAAAATCCATGAAAACATTTGCTCTTTTGAAACATTCTCCTGCCCAGATTGCTGCGTGTACGTAGGTGATTGAATTGCTTTACATTAGTGCATGTTTTCATGACTTTTGCTGCTGTGAACTTGTTACCTTAGCTACCACTGCATTGCTGCTGTTGTTTATGGTTGGAACAGGGGATCTTTTTGAGGCTTTTGCCTCTGTATTGAGCCACGACCGTGGCTCAGTTTAAACTAAATTGCAACCATACCCGTGGCTGTTGTTTGGTTTTCCTATTCGTTCGCTTGTTTCGTTGTTTTCTTGATTTGTTTATGACTTCTAAATGTTATTAACATGTAATATTATGTGTTAATTTTTTTATATTGAATTTATGGATTGATTTGAATATGTTTAAACGAGATATGAACTTAAATGACTCAAGTGCATGACTTCGTGGCAGCCACAGGTGTTTTTGTTTCTCATTTTTGATGCTTTTCGATGCCTTTTCCCACCCCATTTATGATTCTTAAATGTTATTAACTTGTTATATTATGTGTTATATTTCTAGTATTTATTTTTCGATATGATTTCATATGAGTTTTACGAGCTACAACTTGAATGCCGTAAACGCTACCGTATGATGTATTATGCGTATTCTTTGCATTCGTTTGATATTTTTAACTAATTTCTTTTACCTCGAATCTAATATTATGATATTAATAAGTGAATATATGTTATGTTTTGATAAGTTTATGAATTTTATGCTATGATATTCAAGGTATGAAGGTGAAATGAAAATACGAACGTCTAAGTGCTACCTTTGATACTTCCTCGGATAAATTACATTCATTCTCATCTGCGTGCATCTAAATGGTACATAATTGAGTCTAAGTCTTTAATATTAAGTTTGTTTGTCACAGGGGTGCTTCCGGGAGGAGCCGTACCAAAAGTTTGAAATTGTTTGGGTTCGTTTTCTCGCACCACTACACAATTTTGTACAAAGGTGAGGTTTAGGTTTTTTTCTTTTAGTTAACTGACCAAAGACCCTTAAATGCTCGTTTTCTAGCCCGCATGAGACTATATATTATATATATAGTTAAATATGTGTGATATACGATATGTTTATGATCTTATGATAATGTTTTGGCTTTTGAAAGGGCTATAGCTACGAGCATATGTGTTTATATTTTTAATGAAAGTTTAATGTTTTATGAAAATTTAATGCTAATGTATGTAAAGTTAATGGTTTGTAATGAGCGAGAATGCAACGAAAAAGGTAATGTAAAGGTAATGTTGAATCCATGGAGACTACGGGGTTAGGACGCCCGGTACGGTAGCGGGCCGTTGGGTTAAGCCTGAACGTGGTCTCCCTCCAAGGTATTACGCGCGACCCCAGGAGGTTGGGAAGACGTGGTGCTCTTGATGCCTTCGGTATTGTAACACCCTAAATAGGGCCTAGTTGGAATTGGTAAAACTTGAAAGAAAGTGAAAGCATTTATAGACTTTGATCCGTCAAACGTTCTTCATGCATCACATTTCTATGTGTTTTAACTTGTTCTTACGTGCTATTGTGTGACTTTGGGAGAGGTCTCATTTAAAATCCTAGATCATTATTCTTTTCCCGAGTCTTTATTCCCTCAATAGAATCATAAAACCTCAAATCTGTATCTCTTGAATACCATAATTCACATCTCTTGTCCTAAAATCATTTCCGAAAATTTTAGGTCAAAAGCGACAATTTATCTCTATTGTCATTGTTCATCCACCAAGCCATTTTCTCTTATCTCACTCATAGAACCTTAGAAGCCTACATTTTCTATTTCTTAAACATGGTTTCTATACCCGAAACTCTTTACAAAAATTGTTGATCAAAATTACCATTAGGTCCGTTGATCACTATTCATTCCATAAAATTAGGAATTTACTCGGAAAACTTTTTCCTATCAAATATTATAGTCAAAATGATCCTTGAATTATTTTATGAATTTTCATACTCACACTACAAGAAATTCGCCGAAATCCGACGGAAAATTCCGAGGGAAACAGGCCGTCGGAATTCCGACGGAATTTGTTTTTTTTTTTTTTAAATAAAAATTAAATAAATCCGACGGAAATTCCGTCTGAATTCCATCGGATTTTTTTAAAAATAAAATTTAAAAATAATATTAAATAATTCCGACGGAATTCCGATGGGATTCCCGTCGGTTTTTTTAAATATAAATTATAAAAATAGAAATTAAATAATTCCGACGGACATTCCGTCGGAATTCCGTCGGATTTTTTAAAAATAAAAATTAAAAATAATATTAAATAATTCCGACGGGATTTCCGTCGGAATTCCGTCGGTTTTATCTATGCTTAAATTGAATTCTTATGACGTATTATAATATTTGTAGTTATAATTAATATTTTCTTAGAACTCAATTTTAAATATAGTCTACAAAATTTATGATTTTATTATTTCAAATGATATATAAATATTTGTATCAAACTAAACCAATGAATTGATCTAGCTCAACTGGTTTACCTTGGTTTCCATAAGGTCTTACTACCACAACGTCGGGTGTTCGAATCCCCAGGGGCGCATTAAGTTTTTATTTTTCCAGTAAATTCCGACGGAATTCCGAGGGAAATTCCGTCGGAAATAATTAATTAAATTTTTTTTTTCCAGTAAATTCCGACGGAATTCCGAGGGAAATTCCGTCGGAAATAATTAATTAAAATTTTTTTTTCAAGCAAATTCCGACGGAATTTCCCTCGGAATTCCGTCGGAATTTTTTAAATTTAATTTTTTTTAATGATTTTTGTCCCTCGGAATTCCGTCGGTTTTCCGTCGGTTTTGAATTCCGAGGGAGGGTTTTCCTACGGCATGTGTCCCGTCGGAATTCCCTCGGAATTCCCTCGGAATTTTCCGTCGGAATTTGCAGGATTTCTTGTAGTGTCATACCAAAACGTAATTCCCACCGTAGCTTATTTCATAAATGTTTTCCTTTTTAAAATTTATTATTTTATTATCAACGTTTAGCTTTTATTTAATATCCAAAATTATACTTAAAACGTTTCTTGAATATTTCTCTAACTATGATAATTTTCTCAATCTTTAAACTTCCTCATAGCTTCGTTTATATAATTTATCATGATTTTCATAATCTCTAACGTTTACAACTTTCAAACGAAAGACCTAAACGTCATACATTTATAATCATAACAAAGCTTATTTTTCACTCATTCTTTCATTATTTTTACAACTTCTAGTTCTCGTCTCTCGGATCTTAAATAAATTTTATATTATTTTACATTTATTTTAATTATTATGACATCATTCATGACATCATTTTCCTAAAATAACCTTTCCAAAAATAGAAAGTTTAGATGAATGAATTTAATTCTTCCACATTTCTTAACAAAATTCCATACATTTGTGTGAATTAGGAAATTCCACATTTCTACATAATTTCTCCACACAATTGTGTAAATTAGAAAATCCCACATTTCTTATATAAATTCCACACATTTGTGTGGTGAAGAGATTTCCATATTTCTAATAAATTCTTAGAAATTGCTCTAAGGTCCCTCATTCCTACCTATAAATGTCCTCTTGGAGATTCATTCCCAACACACAAATCACTCTCTTCTCTCCACAAAAACTTACGCCACACTCTCTCCCAAATCTCTCTCAAGGTTAGTTATTTTGTGCTGTAAATTTGCTTTAATTTATGTTTTATTTTATATTTAAATTAGGCAATCTAGTTTATATTTTATATGTTTTAAATTATGTTAGACATTCATGATAGGAAATTATATTTTAGGAATTTATTTTCATGAATTAAAGTTTGGAATTTAAATTAGGAAATGCATGTTTATTATATGTATTGATTTAAATATGTGTTTAGGGAATTTAATTATGAATTATTTTTCATGAAGAATTTATATATTTTGCTATATTATGCTTCAAATTTTATGTTATGAATATGAATATGATCAAGTATGCTTCATAAATCCTTTGAATATTCAAGTAGCCTTGAAAACATGTTCTTAATGTTCTTGAAGTGTGTGTGTCATGTGATAGTGTGTGTAGTAAAATGTTCGATTATGTGTTTAAAAACGTTTAATCCCCTAAGTTCAAATAGTAACTGTTTTTCAATTGTAACTTTTACTTTTGAATTCAAATGAGGACTTTGACTCATAATATCTTGTAGAGATTTCAAATATTAATATAAAATAATATTTTGGATTTTTAAGAAAGAGCTTTTGTCTAGAATTTCCAAAAATAGGGGATTAAAGTTCCATGAATCATTTAAACATTTCATATTTCTTTAGGATTCAAAAACATTCAACGTTTCAAACATTAAAGGATTAGGATTTCTATGTTATAAGAAATTCCAATCTTGATTTTTATTAAACTAAAATAGGAATTTCAAATAGAAATACTCATTTAGGATTTTCAAATCAAATATTTCAAATATCATTTCCAAAATAAGATTTCTTTATTAAAATTTATGGACTTATTTTATAACATAAAAGCTTACTAAGATTCATAATTTAATAACCGCTTGTTTTATAAGTCTTGTTTGAATGTTAATGTTGTATTTTATCAGAATATTATTATGTGATATCATTCGATGTTATGACGTATTTTATGATAACTTTTCTGTGTGAGTAGTTTTGGTTACGAAATAGAAAGTTATAGTTGATCACCACTCATAGGTGAAGATCTGGACGGACTAGGACTCCGGTATTATTACATAATACCTGGTTACTGTAGGTGAGGTTAAACGTTTTCCACTGGAATCATGAGTGTATATATATATATATATATATATATATATATATATATATATATATGAAACATTTTATGACCTGCCATAATACTGTTCAATTTGTATTCCTTTATAAATGATACTGCCCTTTTTGAAAATACTTTGATATCAACTTATATTGTTCCAGTATACACAATCAATTATTTTAAAGTATTCATAACGTCTTGTCATACATAATTAAAAGCATCTCCTGCTAAATTATCTCGGTACTATGCTACCGTTTATCGGGTATCGTTAAATGCAAGCAAAATATATTTTCATATTATGGGCCCGGTGGTCTTGGTAGAAGTAGTAGTCCGGGAGGCATGGGCCGAGGTATACTATTACACCAGCCGCCAATTAGATCTTCATGGTGGTCTAACTGGAGGTTATCAAGTGACGGGAAAAGGTACGTCCCTTCTAAGTTCATGTATATCGTCACTAGGGGTAGCTCCCTGAGGTGACACCGGAGGAAGAAGGATGGTATCGTTGTATTTCGTTTTATTAAGTAACGACATCTTGATCAATGTCATTACGAATATTCTTGGTTTTTAAGGAGTTAAGGTTGGAGAACGCCTAGCTTGCGGGCACCATATTGTTTCACAAAAGGGGTTCATATTTTCTTAAAAAGTATAGCACATAGTCCCCCCTACCCTTTATCTTCAAATAAATATGAACCCAATATTGATATTCTTGTAGTATTTTCCTATTATAGGGTACTAACCAAGGAGTTTCTTGGTTAATCCCACTATGCATACTGTAACACCCCGGAGCGAAGGGTGCCACATCTCTCGCACCATGGCTTAACACGTGTAACGAAATGGGGACTCCGCACACGCATCGAACCATGGCGAACGGGTGACACACAAAACTCACCTCTAGGCTAGGTGGTCTAGACCCTGAACAGAGTGCACAAGAAAAAAAAAATGAAAAGCAAAAGCGGAAGCAACAAGATCGCATAAAACGCTTAACAAAATACATGCATCCAAATAAAAACAAGATAAATCAAATTATTACATGCCTTGCGCATCCCGGGCCAAATAAAACATACTTAAGTTCAAATTCAGAAAACAAAGCTTAACTTATACATATTTATACATAGTACCAAATTATACATAGTACCAGAGCGAAAAAGTAAAGATGCATATGCAAAGACTCTTCTACAACTCAAACGAATCCAAAAGAAAAGATCGCCGCCTAGCTCAAACTCCCCAACCGGGTACCTGTAACTCAAAGGAAAGGGGGAAAAACAAACAACGAAGAGGGGTCAGTCCTAAAGACTGGTAAGGGGGCTAACACACGCACCCGTACATATAAGTAAGAGCATAAAATAATCAAATCGAAGAATGTTCATGAACCGGGGTTGGTTTTTGCATTCCAAATCATGTAAACCTGTGATACTACATATATGAACAAAGATTTAGGGCCGAAGGTCAGAATCAACCAAGTTTTAGGGAAATTAGAAATGCAATCCCGATTCACAAACCATAACGGAAGCTAACACTTAAACATAATGACTCTGCGAGTTCGAGTCCTAACCTACTTACTCCAGAAGCAAAGCAAAACGAAGATAAAGCAAAAGGCATAAACCAATCCAACCTTTCTCCGTTTGAGGAAGAGAGTGGCCGCTCTCAACCCCCCGCACTTACCTTAAAGCAATCAAACTTAAACGCCAGGGTCGTGAGTTTCATGACACTCACGCCCAAGGATTATGTCCCCCACTAACCTCCTAGTGGGTTTTGTGTTGATCCTATGAAGGTGGAGAAGTATACAGGGGTTGCAACTGGCGACCCCATGGCCACCCGGGTCTCCCTTACATACAACTCCGGGGCCCAAACTTACACTTACACTTACACTTATCACAATTATAAAGGCTTATCATCAAAGCCAAGTCTTGCCAAAACCTAACACGCACACACACTAACCCGTATTTAAAACGAACAAACGAAAATATAGATTACTTATACATAAAAGCGATTTTCAAACGTCTTATAACAAAAGGGCCATTTCCCACAAAATAGGTATCATACACATATCTATATACATATATACGTATAATTCACATACGGGCTTAAAACGCATTTAGGGTTGTAGGTCATATTAGCTAAAAGGAAAGAAAACCCCACCTTGACGACTAAACCGAACAAAAGGGAACCACCTCTTCAACCTCGAGACGAACCTATTAACAAAACAAAGAGCAAAGGACAAACTTAGACTCAACATGGACCAATTAGACACTTGACATATGCATATGTGTGCAAATGATGCATAAAAGATGAGATGAAGTTAACACGTAGGTCACCTTAATCCATATTGAATCATATCGAAACATAGCTCACATATTTCACGTTAAACAAGTTCATGAATTTCAAATAACACATATAACATGTCATATAACACATAAGTAATGGATATAGTTCATATAAGAGCAAGTGGATTACATGCAAGGCAATTAAACAAAGTACAAAGTCATTCATGCACGTAGAAGTACACATTGAATCATATAAGGCACGAATCACGTCAAACGAATCCATAATCTTAATACAACATGCATGACACATTATTCAAACATAAAACATATCACATTCAAGCATTAACAAGTCATAGCAAAGCATATCATACATATAAACCAGTATTCATCACATTAGGAACAAGATTAGGGAGGGAAACGAGCAAAACGAACAATAAAACAAAGTTCGGGAGCAAAGAAGTCACTGCCCAAATCCACCCCGGTGGATTTTTTTCAAAAGGGGAATCCACCCCCGTGGATTTAGGTCAGGAAGTTCCAGGAGGGCCTGCCTCAAATCTACCCCGGTGGATTTTTTTCAAAGAGAAAATCCACCCCCATGGATTTGGGTCAGAGGCCAACATTTTCGAAATCTTGCTCCCAAACACACCAAAAATTCAAAGCCAACCAATTTAACATCAAGCCAACACATAAATCAAGGTATATGTAATGAAGATCCAAATATTCATGCCCTAATTCATGCAAAAACCGAGCTAAAGTGAGGAGAAAGGAAGAGATGCATCAACATGTTAATGTTCTTCAAGCCTCAAGCAAAACCAACAATGGCAACTTCATGAATCCTCATCCAACATGCAAAATAAGTTTATACATATCAAGAATGATGTATTGGGACCTAAATACATGCTTCATTCCCAAAGAATTCACAAGAATGCAAGCTAGAATCATGAAAATGCCCTAAACCCTCACTGTTCATACCAACATCCATAACTCATGCAAACCTTGGTGAAAACCTATCAAATTGAACTTAAAAGTACCACATAGACATGGAGGAGTAAAAAATGAAGTTACCTCTTCAATTGGAGAAGAAATGGTTGGGGGATGAACTCAAAATCTTGAAAAGTGAATAGTTGCTTCTCTTCTTCCTCTTCTTCTCTGGGGAGCTGAACTTGGAGTCTTTTTTCTTTGTCTTGGGAAGGGGGAGGCCGAAATGATCAGGTATGGGGGAGAGACGAATGATTTTTGGTGTTAAGAGTCATGGGCTAAGCTTAATTGGGGTTAAAGTGGGGCCCACAAGCAAGACTAGTCAACGAAAGGTAGCTCTTGGCACAAGGTGCTCGTTTCGATCGACTTTTGAAGGTTCAAATGAGCTTAGAAAAATACAAAATTAGGTTCCTTAGCTTTCTTTCTTTGTTACGAATCCAACGTATCTTCCAAAATTTGAGTCCGAATTCCCGAACTCAAGTGACGCTTTTCGGAACACGAGGTACGCTAAACGTGTGAGGCCCTCAAGTCCCTCATAAATCCCGTTCTTACAGAACGAGCTAGGAACCAAATAAAACAAACTCCATAGTTTACGTATATAAAAAATACACAAGAAAGGGAAATCAAATCGGGCACATACAGAGCATATTACAAAGTACTCATGCATAAGCGTTAAAACTCGAGTTATAAGTTAAACAATTAATATCAAATAATCACATTAGCATTAAAATAACACATAATTGCATAATTAAATAATTAAAAGTGCACGTAGCTCTCTCGTAGAGGCGTACCTGGAATGGCCGGACGAACGGGATATTACAGATACTGGTTTCGCATTACCCTCAAAATTATTACTTCATTCTTATTCAATTACTATTGAAGATCCTTTCGAATAAAATTTTCTTGGTAAAAATCCTAAAGTTTTATAGTTTCACTCAACCACCCCTCACTTAGTCACTTTTACTAACCCCTCGCTCTTTTCAAATTCATGATTTTAGGTATTGCCATCGCTCATTAGCTGGTATCTTGAAGCATAGTGAGTCCATTATCTGGTGCATATTAAATCAGGTTTCTTAACTAAGCAAAGTTAGACTATAATCTTGTATACTTATTATATTACTCCAGTATCATACTCTTAGATCACAAAAAACTTTAACCCTACGGTATTGTTTCTAAATTTTCATGAGTTTCCAATTATTCCAAATTCTGTTATTTACTGCCCCAAACATAAGTTGTTCTTTTAAATGTTTCAAATTACGCTGCTATGTTTTCTTACTTTGATATCTTATAACATCGTCCGTTCGCTGGTGTGCCTCTCAGGTGCTAGGTCTCACATCCGCCAGGGAAGTACGACGGTGCGGGGTTGTAGCGTATTTGGGGGCGCTATAGGTATGAAGCTGGGGAGGACTCATGTGGGTTAGCTACCCTTCGACGAATTTATAATGGCACTCGTGTGGGTTGATTGCCCCTCGAGGAATTTACTAATGGATGGCTAGGGTTGACGGACCCTTCCATCACCGAAGTTAGGGATTGAATGTGATTTGTTTTATGCAATGTAATGAGAAGTAACGGTGGATGCTCATACTCTCCGAGCTTAATGAAATGGTTGGATTATGGAATGGGAATAGAGTCTTTATTAATGTAATGTATACGTATATGATATGTAATGCTTTCTGAAAATATTTTGATCGGCAAAACCTATTCCCGGTTCATAACCTTTATCTTTTACGTGCTTTGCTCTATATATGTATAGTGTGTGGGTGTACGTTAGCCCACTCACTTAGTCGAGATATGACTGGCACCTCTCCTTTACCACTTTTAGTTTGCAGGTCTTTTGAGCACGAGCTAGGTGGAGAAGTGGGTCGTTCGAGTCTCACTTTTGGGTGTAGGTCGTGCTAAGAGCATTGTATTTCATTTTGGACATGTATTTAAATGAATTGATCATGACATATATCTTGTTATGTAAATATGATTCGTTATGGATATGTATAATTGGATACTTCGCGTATATGTTTGATTCTTGAAATTTATGTAGTTAGAACTCCTTGCTTCCGCTATTTGAATTGTTTATTGTACGCTTTGAGTAAGTTTTAATTCCTCCTAGCTTAGCGAGTGTGTGATCTCCCGTTCGCTTAGACTTGGGCTCGTGTATGGATTTCCCATTTCATTTGCGGGTTCGGCGTAAGATGCGGGGGATGCGGTGGCCCGCGCTCTGGGCGCTACACATATAATTTATTATTTTATTAAAGTAAATAAAAATGAAATAACTAATTAAAAATTCATACAAAACTAATTCATTTTTTTATAAAAAAAAGTAGAGTTCTCAACATAAAATGTAAAAATAGACGACATTTTTTTTATCTCTACTAAAAAATAGTTTACTTAGTCATTTTCTAATCTATTGGTTTTGGGTTACTGACATATAGATTGTAATGTAATTAAACAACCCAGTTACCTGTGCTGTTAAGTGAAGTGGGTTTCTAAATGAATTTGGATGAGATGTTTACTTTGGGCTGCACAATCTATTTGTTATCATATGAAATGCTCATATTACCCTCATAAAAAGGCGAGAAATCGAGACATTAACACAGAAAAAGGAAGAGAAAATTTCGGTCAAGTACTTGTGTAATACGAAAGTAGCAAGAAAAATCTGGACAAAAAAAAAGTACTTTTAAAAACCCTATGTTTTTCAAAATATGCACAAAAAAACCCTAGAACGAGTGTGTGCGGTTCAAGCGAGTTGACTGCGGCTAAGATTGAGATTTTTTTCACTTTTTTAAATAAAATGACTATTTTACCACCATATTATACATATTATATATATATATATATATATATATATATATATATATGTATATCTCCATCCCTGTCGCACAACCATCACCACCATTTCGCCGGCATAACCACCATTGGCGCTGCCGCCGGACCCATCACCACCACTTTCGCAGCTATGGAGCCTGAAATCAAGGTTTGAAATTTCAAAACCTCAATTTGTGCAAGAACAATACAAAAGAATAAATCATGAATTGGGAAAGAACTTTAAAAAATCGTAGGAAGGAATTTGGTGTGGGCGACGAATCTACTTAGCGGGGTGGAGGGGGAGGGCGACGGCGTACATGGGATAGGCAGCGGTGGTTGTGGGTCGCCGAGGCAACGAAGTACTAACAGGAAACCCAGAGCTCGTCGGCAGCAGAAAACAAGAGCAAAACTCACAGACAAAGAAGGAAGCCAAAAAAAAAAAGTCATGACCCTAAGCAAACCTATCTCCCATACTCAAGAAACAAGCCCTTCGACACCGGAGAAGAAAAAAGGAAGCGTCGATGCAGTGGAAAATCATCCCAGATCCGAGGCCAGGCGAAAGAGATCCGATTTTCCTATTGGAGCTCGTAAGGTCACCAGAACAACAACGAGAATGGACTGAAAAAACTGAAGCCTACTGGTGTAGCACCCTGAATGAAGGGCACCACATCTCCTGCACTATGAGCCCGGTCCACACATGACATGGGAAATCCATACATGAACCAAGCTCACAGCGAATGGAGACAGAAATAAAACAACCCTGTCCTAGGCGGGACTAGACTCTGTATCATCAGATCAGCAGAAACAAGGATGCGAAGTAGAGCAACATGTATTCACGACAACAAGGTAAATACAATCAAAGCAGAAAAGTAAATACGGGGTTCCACTAAAGTCCTAGAAACTTGTCCCGAGTTCAATAAAACAAGATAAAATACAATTGGCCGACAAGGCCTAATACGAGCAAGAAATGTAAATGTGGTACGAACAAGACCAGGACTCGAACAAAGAACTCGACAGACTCCCGCTTAATGACCACTAAAACTGCAGGACAACAACTAAAAACAACGAGAGGGAGGGGTCAGCCAACTGACTGAGTGAAGGGGTACGCACGCATATATATATAAACAGGTAATCAAGCAGGCGTAATTCCACTGTACGTTATTTGTTATTAAAGTAAGTAATAGGATTCAGGAATCAATCAATACGTACGGGTGGAATTACGTTCATACGTGCAGTCACGTAAACAGAATATACAATGCATGTGTCGATATCCGTAGGTCCTCTGTCGATGCCCATTTTTACCTTAGCGATCCACGAACTCGGGTGGTGAATAGGGACTGGGTGCATGCCAGAGGTTACGGATATCTATGTAATACATTTTAGGGGACCCGGTGAGAACGGGTATTTATTCCATCCTGGACTCCTCTTTCCCTTATTAAATGACAGGAATAGGACAAGTATACAATAAAGCAGGCATGAATCAGGTTGTGTTACATTTATTAATAGCGGTAAATACAAGTACAAATTAACCTCCACAGGCCGTTGATAGTCCGGGTAGCTAACTGTCGCCATCCAGGACAAGGTGATCTGCGGGTTCATGACTACCCTGGCCGGAATTCATCTTCCACCAAACCTTCTGGTGGATATCCGGGTTGCTCCAAATAGGTGGGACTTATACAAGAGGTCGTCGTCGGCCGGCCCGATACCTCCCTGGTTCACTCACTACACAAGCCCCTGGGCCCCAAGAATAGTACAGGAATCCGCACCGGCTAACCCAGACTAGGATAGCTGGGGGCAGTAAAAGATATGGCTAGTTTAATAAAAAAACCATTTGGCTAGCTTTAGAGTATACAAGGTTATAGGTGGAATATAAAATAAAACCCTCACCTCCAAGTGCAAGAAGGACCAAGAGAGGAACCATGAGCCTTGTAGCAGCCCAAGTGGTGGGTACCACCTCCCCGCACTATAACCCGACACGTATAACGAAATAAAGAGTCCACACACGTACTGATCCATAGCGAACGAGAGACAAAACAAAAATACCAGGCCTAAACTAGGTGGTACCTAACCCTGTACAAATAAAAGGATGCAAAACATGACAGCGGAAGCAATGCAAAATGCTAACTTTTAAAAACTTTCATACATCAATAACAACTATACGGGTTCAGCTACTCCAGGGAACCTATCCTATCCTGCCCCGAATAACTATACAACAAAAAGGGTTCAACTGGCCCTAGAAACTGTCCCGAATAGTCATACAATCAAAACTGGTTCATCCGACCAAGCACCTGTCCTAACCTGTCCCGAAATTTCATACATTCAAATCTTACATGCAACCTTGTACAAAATAAATCTTATACAAAGTTTACAACATAATTCAAAACAAAACACTTAACGAACTGAAATGAACAGACACCGACTCAACAGACATGACATACCACTGCCTAGCATGAACTCCAATGACCTGAACCGAACCTGCAGCTAAAAACATAAAGGGGGGAGGGGTCAGTCCAAAGACTGAGCGAGGGGCTACCCACACACACCTACATATATATAGAGCACAACACATTCAATCACACAGTTCGTAAACTCAGGGATAGTTTTTGCAAGCCAAACTTTACCCGTGATACATACATATATATGGATTCTTATCCAAACGGAATAAAACTTAAGTTAACAAAATTCATACATAACAAAACATACTTAACGTATCAAATCTTATTAAAACATTTCATATCCTAACTTCTACTTTCAAGAAGATCCATATTTTATCTTAATTTTAAGTCTATCCCCGTTTCACGAACTTTAACAGAGCATACATACAAAACACGGAGTGTAAGAAAGTACCTAGTCCCATCCTGGGCTCCTTCAACTAATCACACATAACAAATAACATTAAAACGTAGCATACATAACAATCATACCTTCTTCTCTAGTGATGGAAGGGTTACGCGACCCTAACCATCCAGTCAGTCGAGGGGAGTGCAAGCTACTCCAAACCCTCAGAATCTACGTTACTCACCAAACCTTCTGGTGACATCAGGGGTAATCCGAATCAAACTGTGGAGATGTGCACAGGGGTCATAACCGTCGACCCCATGGCCGTCCCGGGTCTACCTTACCCACAACTCCGGGGCCCATCAATACTGAACATATCACATCAGAGCATACCATATCATAACCTACTACTTATCAAACTTAACATAACATACCTTACCTTGCTACAACTGTGCTATTCATACCTCTCCGTGTGAAATCCATAACATATCCATAGCTCATAGCTCCCAGCTCATAAGTGGCACACGGTTTGAAGCATAGTTAATGCCCTAGCGGGAGGCCCCACATCCCCTGCACCGAGACCCGACCCGTATATGAAATGGAGAGTCCATACACGAGCCGAATAACTGCGAACGGGGACACACTCACATACTAGGCTAGGCGGGAGCTAGAACCTCGAATCTAATCAAACAAGCTCAATTAATCAAGCTCAAGAATTAAAGTAGTAATTTACGGGTTCAACTAGCATAAATATCTAGTCTCAAAATTTCAAAACATAAAACATAAATCATAGAGCATGAATCACGGGTTCATTTTATCCCTAGAAGCCTGTCCCGAATCAATACATCATAATCATAATATTTACACATTCTTTAATGTAACTTATACAACCGAAAATATGCGTGTGAAAAGACTCCAACTGAGCCACACGACTCGACAGACTCAACATCCCGCCTACCACTCCAAATCCTGCAAAGAACTGAAAACAAAGCCGGGTTCAGTCTATAAGAGACTGGTTGGTATAAAACAAGCCATAACATATATAATATCGTAGAATTTAAACACCTACACATACACGCTATAATCCCGTGCGAGGTTTTAAAGATATTTCCTAAGCGGGTAAAACAAAGGAAAACAACACTCGGGATTACAACTATCAAATTCATTCATTCCATTCATAAAGTTTCATGGCCCGACGAGGGGGCGTGCATAATCTCCAACCTTCTCCTTGTGTATGCATATCAATTCAATCTTTACATTAGTGATCATTCACATTCATACATATTCGTTCATAATCATCATCATATCATTCATAATCATAAACACTTACACCTTTTTCCTCCGGGTGGTGGATGGGATTGCAAGGCCCGGCCACCTATCATATCAATGTGGCTAATGAGGTTCATGAATCCTCAAAGCCCGGTTAGCCTTTCCTCGTAAAAAACTCCTTAACGAGGTCGGTTTCACCGTAAATTAGGTTGGAACTAGTGTATGGGATAACCGTCAGCCCTTGCCTCCCCGGATAGCCACATATACTAAGTTCCTGGGCCCGTGTTCATTTCATATCATGCACTCACCAAAATCATAGTAGGGTTCATAAAAGAAGGGTTATACGTTGGAAATCCATGACTCTTCTGAAAGACTCGAAATATATATTTATAATATACTGGGTCAAAAATTTCACATAAGGGATATATCGGGTCATTGTAACTAATAGAAGAGAAACCTACCTGTTACACCTTACCGAACAATACCAAGAAGAAAAGAAGGCTTGAAAGTAACCTATGAAACCGACACGTCTCCGCCCTGGAGAAAACTGTAAAAGAATTAACATAGTGCAAACGTGAGACTCAAGACTCCATATGAACCACATATGACGTACGACAACGTAATGCAAGTGGTGTGAGATGTTTAAGAAGTAAAATGATGTCATGAAGCCATATAATTCAAGTAATTCATTCAAGTACATTCATAGCATAAAGGTTTCAAGCCCAAACATTTCATATCTTTCATTATCATTCGTTCATTATTTAATTTATGAAGATTTCACATTCATTCATTTCATAATTCATAGCAATTCAAGCTATTCCATAATTTAAATCCATAATTCATAGCATAAAACTCCACAATTTAAAGGTCACACTTCACGGAATAATATCATACCACTCAAATCCTTAAATAATAGCACTTAGATTTCATATTAATTCAATACATATCATACCACTTTAGTCTCATAAATTCATTTCAAATTATTATTAGGATTCTACATATTAAATAACAAGACATTGAATTTCCAATTAAATTAAACAATACCATACATATTTATATATATATAATATACATACATATCAAAGATACATGCATGCACTAAGAATATATATAACATAGAATATATATACTAATGATATGCAAAACATACATATATATATTAAACTCATGCACATTATAAAGACACACACATATATACGTAGTACGCATGCATGATGGATTAATACTACTTAATATATATAAAATATACATAATTCAAATGCATACACAGTTATATATAGGTACATACATGCATAAGTGTATATATATATATATACACACACACAACGCGAGACAGCAGCAACAGTAGCTCCAAGAATGGATCTCCCCGCCCGGGGAAAGAAATACAAGCAAAAGTCCCCGGCCGGGCAAGGGGAAGGCAGCAGCTACTGCCTAAATTTTCCCCGCCTGGGGACACAACCAACGGGCGGGGAGATCACAACAACGCGACGAACAGCAGCAACTGCTGCCCTGTTCTTCTCCTTCCTCAGGCTGTAACAGCAGGCGACCTCTTCAACCAACAAACCAACAACCAAAGGTAAGGAAATAAATGCAGCAACACGCAGCACACAAGCACGCAGCAACAGTAACACACAACAACAGACATGGAAGTAAATTTATTCTCAAAAGCTTCAAACTCACATTTCAATCATGGTGGTTCCACATACCCTTCATATAAATCAAATTCCAATCCAAGAACAAGTAAAGGAAGCTAGGATGGTCATTTATCGTGCATTAATTCTCAAAGAATTCAAAAATAAAGTTATGGATTCAAGGAATGAAAAATAAACCTAACTATTCATTCACGTTGTCATATCTCAATCAATCATGGTTCAAACTCAGTGATTCTTGGATAAAAATGACTAAAAGTGAGTGGAGAAAACAATCATAAACTTACCCCTTGAATTTGGTTGAGTTTGGTTGAGATTGGAGCTCAAAATCTCACAAAATGAATAGTCACGGGAATAGTAACTTGATCTCCAAGTTTGCAGCTATTTCCTCTCTTTCCCTGGCCTTGGACGAAATGAGATTGGGAGCATCAGGTAGAGGGTTTAACAAGGGTCAATTGAGGCCAAACCTTGGTTAATTTGGTTAAGTATTGAGAGAGTTATGGTTAAAATGGCTAACTGTGGCAGTTTTGCGGGTCGATTTGTTTTTCGGTTGAATTTCGAAGGTCCAAACGAGCTTAGAAAAATATGAAGCTTGTTTTATTGAACCCAAATCTTCGATACAAGTTCAGCAGAGGTGACGGAACTCGAATCCAAGTTCCCGAACTCAAGATATCACATATGGAACCAAGGGTGCGCTAATTGCCCGTTAGCCCCCGATTTGGTTTCACAACTCAAAATAAATTCGTTACTATGTCAAACGAGATCAAAAACATGAAACGAGCATACAAACATGTTCATAACACATAAATCTATGATATACTAAATTTTCACAAAATTTCGATATCAAATCATATAAGAACGAAGCAGGATTAAAACACTCATGCGCAAAACATTAACAATTTCATAACATTTCAAATTAAATAGTAAAATTTAAATTCCATTTTTAAATAAATAAAAGTCAACGATTTAATGTTGAAATTAACTAATATAATTAAAGATATAGTTAATTAACATTAACACTTAATTATCAAATTCAATATACTAATTAACGAAATAAAATATAATAAAATAAAATAATAACAATTTATAATAAAATTAAATATATAAAACACTTATAAACAATTAATTCGCGCAAATTGGTAAACACGTAGGTCATATCTGTACGACTGAAAAGTCGGGGCGTTAGAATCTCTCTCCCTTAAAAGAATCCGTCCTTGGATTCACTGTACGTCTAAAAACAATTAATGAGAGAACCCCGTCCCTCGCAAGTAACAAGGAGAGAACCCCGTCTCTCGAACAACAATGAGAGAACCCTGTCTCTCAAAAGCAACAAAGAGAGAACCCCGTCTCTCGAACAACAATTACCTCAAAGAGTAAACACCAAGAAGAAAAAATTTCAAAACGAGAATTACAATAATGAATAATCACGTAGGTCACATAGGGACATGTAATAAACATCAATTACAACATAGCAAGGAACAACAAAAATAATCAATTAGCAAGGTATATAGCATTAAGAAATCAATTAAATTAAATTGCATGTATGCATATGCTATGAATGTTTTATGTACCGCCCACGGTAGCCAAGAAATTTGAAGTTGACTAATTCATGGTCCAATTGTATAATGTGACCCAAAAGCTGGCTTGGCTCTTGACTTATCTTTAATGCCCTTCATATGAGTGCCCGGTTGAAGAGAATACAACTCTCGACTGGTCCTACTTTGACTCTTACACCTTGATCACCTTCTTCAATTTGGCGGATTCCTTGGAATTCAATTAACTCTTCAAATAGTGATCACTTCCTACTCTAAGTCCTCACCCTTAACCTCTACATCTTCCCTTGACATGACTAACTCTTTCAACCAGTCGAACTCTGCTTTATCCTACATGTCATCGGAACATTCCTTCCATGAATCATGTTTGAATCTTTTATCCTTGTCGATGCCCGAATTCACCATACTCAAGGTCAACTACTTTCAAAGCCCTAAATTCAATTCCTATCTCATGATCGTTCCCACCACGGTTTTCTCCTTTATGAATTATTCCTCAATCCAGTTAAAACCATCAATTCCTAGAGTCCGATTAATCTTCTCGGGGATTCTTTCCCAACTCTTATTCAAGTTATCCGTTTATTCTCTTCAAGCCTATAGGCAAGCATTTGGTTCCGGCCCACTCAATTCCCTACTTAAATGTAAAACATTCCTTATAATTCTTGAAGTTTGATCCAAGTCCTTCAATGACTACCCTTTCGATTCCTCTCAGGTTATCATAGAAAAACGATAGAAGTTCCCTCATAATTCCATCATCTTCAGAAATTCAACCCTGTACTATGAATATCCTTAGCAAACTTCAAGCTGAGTATATTGATTAACTTTCATTTTGATGGTTCCATCGTTAAGACCGTTTTATTCTTTACCTATCACCATCACTTGAACTTCCATATCGTTTATGGTGTGCATTTGCTGTTGTTCCTACTAGAATACTATCCGAGCACAACCTTAAATCTTAAGTATGGCTCTTGGTCGTGCTCTCCCCCTTAACAAGAATTCCTGATCTCCCCAAACTTATTTCCTTGGGACGAACAACTCTAAGTGAAAAATGTGTTCGATGGCCTAGCTCACGTTCACTTTAAAGTGCTTGATTGGAGCAACGACCCTTTTTTCCTTTGCTTCCCAAACTCCTGTTTAACTCCATTAAATTCCCTAACTTGTCTCATCCAATTTATATGTCCTGAAACCATCCACTTCGGTCTTTGTCCCACTCTATCAACCCAAAATTTTCTTCTTTACTTTGTTCAATAGGGCTTTGATCGAAGTAATAGTGAAAGTATTAAATGAGCGAAATCCTAACAAGTAAACACTAAAATGATGCGTGTTGGGCTAAGATGATAAATGCATGTAGTTGATATTTTAAACAAAGGAAATGCAACATCAAGGCACATAATTCAACAAATAAGTATGCAACAATAATTTAACAATTAAGTATTAAAACGCATATAATAAGAATTTAAATAATTAATTTGCGATGCATGGTGCACATGTTATGAATGCATAGAACCTGTCACCGTAGTGGTGTCTTTAGCACGAAATCTTGTCCTTTGATCTCGATGTTGTGAGCATAAGTCGTAAGGCTAAACATTGTTCAATCGTTGATGATGCTTCCCAAATCCTGACTTGCTTCCCATAGTCCTCAAATCTCCATGGTCCGAGATCATGATCTCTTTAACCCATATTCTTCTAGATCTTCAAAGTTTACTTGTATCCACTTATGTGTTCCCGCGATCCGAAATTGAATCCCTCGAACCCAACTTTTTTTACGCCCATGGAATCGGCATCTTGACTCTCTTCAAAGATTGATCCCAAATGATGTTCCAAATCTTACCCTTAATTGTCTCTTTGCTCAAGGTTTTCTTAACTATTTTTTATGAATATAATGATTGAATGAACTCATCTTCCAATTGCTTACACTTGAGCACATAATTTTCCTCCAACAACTCTTTGCCTTTCTTTATCGTTTCCATTTGTTGCTCCATTACTCCCAACTCGAACTCATAACACGACAATTCAGCTTAAGTCTGGAAAAAAAACTTCAATCCGACCGAAGATAGAACCTTTGGCACCTTAGCTTTCCATGATCTTGAAATCGCTATATCGATCTGTTCTCACTAACTCCTTCAAATCCGACTTCTTTCTTACCCAAACTTGAGTTCTCTTGAAGGTCTTCGTCTCCTCATTGATAAAATCCTTGAACCTAAAATACGTTCAAAATTTTCTTCACTTCTCCCTTCAATGATTGATCCACCATCTTAACAATCTTCACCGACCAACACAAACTTAGAAACCTTTCTAATATCGGTCTTCTATTCCAAATCCTACCTTCAATTCCTAGCAAAGAGATCTTCTCCCTTGACATTAAATTTAAGAGTTGGCATAACACAGCCTTCAAACTGAGTAAAGCTACTACCCTTAGAACCCCACAAAAGTGAAACATACGTTTTTCATCTTAATCGTTGATCTCCAAGGTATTACAAATGTGGCTTTTGGATGATGAGGAAACTTGAAAGTACCGTTGTAAGGGCACCAACGAACTTGGTTCCATTTAGAAAAGACCACGATTCCTGGAACTTTGTAGGTAACCCCACCTTTTATCACGATGTTGAGTAATGAAATATATCTCCATGTTGATAGCCTTGAAGAGTCAACACACAACTTTCTAATCCTTTAATTCCATAACCTCTTTGTTGGTTTGATTGGAGGAATTTATAGTTGGGGTTGATGGTTGCTTTAATAACATAATAACAATCTACAATCAAAGATTCAACTCAAGTATAGGTGCATGTGGATTAATATATGCTTATGACAAGTATTAATAATAACAAACACGTATTTGATGCAACATGAAACAAGTAAAGAGGTAAAGTTCGAAGTGAGTCACATGTATCAAGTAATTCTAAAGATTCATGTCAATTAACGATGAAAATTCAATGCAATGCACACGTTGACAAGTTGTTCCTATGCCGTCCGACCTAAACTGACTCAATCACGACACGAGAGCCTGGGTTTTGTAACCTAGGGCTTTGATACCACTTAAGGATGTAGCGCCCTAACAGAAGGCCCCACATTCCCCTCACCGAGACCCGACCCGCCTATGAAATGGAGAGTCCATACACGAGTCGAATCATGACAAACGGGGACTCACTCACACTCTAGGCTAAGCGGGAGCTAGAACCTCGAAACCAATTAAACAAGCTCAATTAATCAAGCTCAAGAATTAAATGTGTAACGCCCCAACTTTTTCGTATTCTGATATGACGTATGTGCTTATTAATTTGCGTGAATTAATTGGCTATAAGTGTTTTCTATATTTAAATCTCATTATTTAATTGTTAAATATGTATATATGCAATATTTGAATTGGAATTGATATGAATAACTAATGTGCTACTTAATTACGCGTTTAAATTATTTAATTGCCTAATTAATCGATTATGATAATTACTATTTGTATGTTAATTAACCTTTTAATATTATGTAATCGTTATGTTTTAATAAATATTTAAATTGGATTCTAAACATATGTTCAAAAATTATTAACTATTAAATCCGTGCATTTTATTTTATAATTTTTAAATCAATTTAAATTTATGTTAATTAGTTGATAATTATATCTTAATGTTAGTAATATTAAATGAGTATTTTAACACGTGCATTATAGTTATAAATTAAATATGAATTTTAAAGTTTTGTATTTATTTGGAAATGTTATGAATTTTTAAATACATGGTTTATGAGTGTTATAAACGTGCTTCGTTCTTATATGATTTGATACTGAAATTTCGTGTAAATTTAATATGTCGAAGATATACGTGTTATGAATATGAATATATGCCCATTTCATGTTTTCGGATTCATTTGCATTAGTTTTGAATTTATTTTGTTCTTGGAATCCAAATCGGGGGCTAATGAGCAATTAGCGCACCCTTGGTTCCGTATGTGATATCTTGAGCTAGGAAACTCGGATTTGAGTTTCGTCAGCTTCACTGAACTCGTAACGAAAATTTGAGTTTAATGAACTTAGCCTCATATTTTTCTAAGACCATTTGGACCTTCGAAATTCAACCGAAAATCGAAACCGATGCAAAACTGCCACACTTTACTAAAAATGCCATAACTCCCTCAAACCTTGACCAAATTAACCATGGTTGGAGGCTATGGAACCCTAACTCAACCCACTAACACTCCATATGAGCCCCAAACCGAACCATACACCTCACACCAAGAAATATCATCCAAAAACCCCTGTTCCAGAAAAATCCCGTAACCCTTGCCATACTTGGAGATTCAAGCTCAAATCTCTTCCATCTTCCATCCAATCAACAAGGTGAGTTTTGAGTTGTGATATACATTCAATATGTGTCATTTTAAGCTATGAATCCCCAATTTTGAGCATGTGAGCATGAGATTTTGAAGAGATGATGAAATAGTTAGGTTTGGTGCCATTTTGTTGATCTTTTTCATTCCTTGATAGGTTTGGTTAATTCAAAGCATGAATATCGTTGTTTTAACTCCCTCTTTACAGTTATGGTAAAGTATTATGTGGTAGTTGGAGCAGTTATGAGTTATCAATAATGAACTTGTTATGAAAGGCATGAAATAGGACTGAATTCTTCCACTCTCTCGATGTACTGCTGCTGCTGCGTTTGGGGCTTATTTTACTGTCATTTGCTGCTCCTTTTTGCATTGTTTGTTACACATATATATAGCTGATCTTGTTGCATAAAGAGTGGATAGATTGTTGCCCTGTTTTGTTTCATTTTGGCCCTGTTTTGCTGCGTTTTGCTGCTGTCATGCTGCTGCTCTTTTCCATGCTTTGTTGCTGTACTTTTTCATTCGTTTTGTGGGAGTTTTGGTGCCTTTTTCCTGCTGCATTTGATGTTTTATGTTGCTGCTACTTGCTGCTGTTAATTCATGCATGACTGAATAGATCTCCCCGGGCGGGGAGATTTTGGCCGTGAAAAGGCCCGGCTGGGTAGCCTTTGTGCAGAAACTTTCTGCACGTAGCTCCCCGGACGGGGACTTTTTGTGAACAAAATCTCCCCGGGCAGGGAGATTGGTTTAAGGAGCTGCTGTACATTGCCGTTGTTTGTTGCTGCTTCATTATGTATGTAATGTGGTGTGCGTGTGTGTTTAGCAATTGCTTGTGTATGCCTGCATATGTTTGGTTTATAAAAGTTGCATGCATGTTTGATTAGTAAAGTCGCATGCATGATTATAAGTATACATATATAAATATTTGCATGCATGTTGAATTGTAAATTGCATGCATGAATTTAATATTTAGGCTTGACAATATATATGTTAATGCATGCATGGTTTTATACGTATATATATATATATATATATATATATATATATATATATGTTTATTATATATATTAAGTATAATTTGATTTAATTGAGTTATGGAAATTAATTGGTCCCCTTTTCTTGTCCCTTTCTAATTTTCGATCTTGAATTGAATGTAATTAATTGTCTATTCTTTAATTGTAAACATGTTATAGTACGTTATGTGATCGTTATTTGAATTCTTGAATTGAATGAATATGAACGCTTCCTTGAACGAATGAATGGCTCGTTTATATGAGTTAAATGCATTAATCGTGCACTTGAACGTGTTCATTACATAATATTATCTCGTATGCACTCATATCATGTTCATTCCATGCCGTGCGTCATATATTGTTCATTTGGAGTCTTGAGTCTCACGAACACGTTACGTTGTCCTTTGTACAGTTTTCTCTAGGGCGGAGATGTCGTGTTCATAGGACACTTTCGAGTCTTCCTTTCTTCTTGGTTTTGTTCGGTAAGTACAGGTGAGTTTCTCTACTATTTAGTTAAACAACCCTATATACTTCCAATGTGCAAAGATTTCGACCAAAAATTAATATATGTAAATACATTCGTTTAAGAGTAAATGTTTGCAACGTAAAGCCTTTATTTTATGAACCTACCGAGTGTTTTGGCGAGAAAAGAATGAATGAATGCAAAGAATGGGGCCCAGGGACTTGGTGTGAGTGGTGACCCGAGGAGGCATGGGCTAACAGTGATCCCTCACACTAGTTTCACCAATGAACGACGTAACCAGATCTCGTTAGGAGTTAACGAGGAATGGATGCTGAGTGCCATCTGGGGAGTCATGTTCCCCCTTTTGGTCAATGAATGGATGGTTCGGGCCGATCACCCGGTCATCACCCTGAGGAAGAAGGTGTAAATGTTCATGAATGTGCACAAAAAAATGTAATCTATGTTACACGGACACGGCGACACGGACACGAGACGACACGGACACGGCGACACAGATTTTTCAAAAATTTAAGGACACGACACGCTCTGACACGGCTATATTATATACAAATAAATATTTCATAAATATAATAATTTGGATTCATATTTCATAGTCATTCAAATTTAATTTCAAATCCAAATAAAATACATTCATATTTCAAAGTCTTTCAAATTCAACATTCCATGTCATTCATATTCTTTAAAAAAAAAAAAGCAACAAAATTCCGTTCAAATAATAAAAAACAAAATATACTAATACAATGAGAGAAATGGTATGTTGTTTGGTGTATGGGTCCTCTCTCTCTCTCTCTGCAAACTCAGCCTTTTCCCCTTTGATGGGACACGCCTTATGGCGTGTTAAGCTTTTCAGGAATTTGCAGGAAAGCTCCTTTTCCCCTTTTGATTACATGCATGAATAAAGTCATGGCCGTGTCTGACACCGTGTCACTTTTTTTTTTTTTTTTAATTCCGACACGGATCAGGCGTGTCGGAGCCGTGTCCGTATCCGACACGTGTCCTGTAGCACCCCAAGCGGTGGGGCACCACACCCCCGCACTATGACCTGACACGTGGTACGAAATGGAAAGTCCGCACACGCACCAAGTCACAGCGAATGGGTGACAAACAAAAAAAAAAACAACCTAAGCTAGGCGGTACCTAACCCTGTACAAGTAAAATATGCAAAACCTGAATGCGGAAGCAATGCAAAATACGATCTATCCAAAAACTTTAATCAGCAAACATAAATAAACGGGTTCAACTAATTCCACGAACCTGTCCTAACCTGTCCCGAATTCAAACATACAACAAAGACGGGTTCAACTAATGCAAGCCCTGTCCTAACCTGTCCCGAAAATTCATATAATTAAAGCATAAACATATTCCTGTACAGAACATACTATATACATAATTCGGAACAAAGTATTTAAAAAAAACAAACGGAATGACACAGACTCGACTGACCCGACTCAAAGCCGCCTAGCTCGAACTCCAACAACTTGCACCTACAAACTAAAAACATAGGTGGGGCGAGGGCCGATCCACTGACTGAGTGAGGGGGCTGAACTCACACACACTATACATAATAAGGAGCAGAGCACATATCAAAAGAAAGATTATGAACCGGGAGTAGGGTTTTGCATACTAAAACCATTTTCAAACCAAACTTATACATATCTTATCTTAATCAGAACTTAACAAACTGAGCATACTCATATCATATTAAAAGAGAAAGCTCCTATCCCGTTTCATAATCAACATAACAGACCATAATCATATACCCGGCGAGTACGGGTCTCCCACCTTACTTCCATATCGTAACATACCTATCATAACAGAAAACAAACCAATATCACAAACAATCCAACCCCAACACCATGTAGTTCGGGGAGCAAACCCTTACTACTCGTACCAATACAAACACACACGGGGTAGCTAACCCACACTGTGCCTTCCCCGGTTATCCACCGAGGGCTCAAGATACCACGCCTTCCCAACCTCTATAGGGGCGCACGTGAATATCTCAAATGAGAACGTGTACAGTGGTCATAACCGGCGACCCCATGGTCGTCCCGGGTCTCCCTTACCCATGTCTCGGGGCCCAACACACCAGAACATAGCATATCAGAATAGATCATAACTCGCTACAGACCAAACTTATCATATCGTATCAAAATCATACTTACGTACCTTATCGGAGCATACCTTACCTTGCAACTTAGCATATGCTATAGACGTACCTCTTCGTGGCATCCTAATCCGTACCTAGCTTGAAGACACACGGTTTGGAGGATAGCCTCGTTGCAAAACATTTCAAGCTTACATATGCTCGTACATATACAGTTCGAAAACCTTTAATCGTATAACAAATTCATAAACATATCATATAAACACATATCTATTATATAAATATAATAGAATATTCGCATGAAGGCTTGAAAACTAGCACAAAGGGTTGTAGGTTGCTGTAACTAAAACAAAATCCTAAAACCTCACCTGGTAGCAAACACTGCAGACCAGAAAGCAGAAGGTCCACCCCGGAACCTGCACGGCCACAAGTCACCACCCCGGGTGCACCTGTACTAACTGAACACACAAAACACAACACACGACTCAGACTCAGACTTAAACAACCCCACAGAGACGCACGGCAAATGCAATCACACAAACAGGG
Source organism: Lantana camara (assembly GCA_037501455.1). Lineage (NCBI taxonomy): Eukaryota > Viridiplantae > Streptophyta > Magnoliopsida > Lamiales > Verbenaceae > Lantana > Lantana camara. The sequence goes on from CM074865.1 coordinate 49,760,294, forward strand.
ATCAAACGCATAGCAATTATTTGCAGAAGAAACATTATATAATTTAATCAAATCAAATTATTCATTTATCACACAAACAATTCATGGATTGTATAACAAATTTAATTGACAAAGTTTACTTAATTCATTTCATGCAAATTCACGTAGCACCTTTCATACCAATTGACACATATTAATAAATCAAATAAATCATAATAGCATGCTTCCTAATTCGTACAAATTTTAGGTTACAAGTCAAATTCTAACCCTACTCAATTCATACAATTCATATTTTACATATTCAATTCACGTATTACATATTAAATTTAATTACTAAGGTTTACCAATTCAAATTAAACAATTCATACTTTTCCAGAAATTACACAAACACCCCCTCTTAAATTAAACAATTAACAAATTCGACAAACCAGAATCAAATTGCAAATCAAGACGTTCAAATATATCAAGTTATATTTCACACAATCATTTGATATACATTGAAGTACAATTCGATCGGCAAATCAAGTATATCGCGTTTAAATTACAATTAGAACAATTAATTAAATATTCATAATTATACAAATAAATTCACAAAAAATAAACCGAGTGTCCGATTAACGAACGGAAAGCGGCAACGGACTCACCATAACGAAACGGACATTCTGTCCGAAGCCCGCCGGATCACCGCCACCGGAATAGTGGCGGCCACCGCTCGGCCGCCACCGGAACGTGCCGGAAAAATCCTGAAAATTCCCTCAAGAATTCCTCATCCTCAATCCGAATCCTCGATCAATTTCTGCAAATCCCAAGCCAATTGTCGCAAATTTCAGTTTCAACAATACGAAGCCCTAAAATCTTCAAACTTCAATTACTTTCAAACCGTTGAACGAAAATCGAATCCGTAAAACGCATCGGCTTACCCGTGACGAGCTTTACGAAAGCCCTAAGCTTTCTCGCTGGAAAAATTCTCGGAGGTGGTACCGCCGTTGGACCACCACTGCACAACCGTCGTACGTACGTCTCCGGTCTTCTTTTACCCAATATGACACTGGAATCAAGCTTAGGGGGTCGAAAGAGGTCGTAGACCATTCCTACTCGTCGGAAAACACCGCCGGAGAACGCCCAACGCGGCGGCTACAGTGACACGCCGCCGCGACGTCATCTTCACGCGCCGTCGTCCGGCGACCGTTGGCCACGCTGCCAACGCCATCCGCTGCGTCTTTTCTTCTTCTTGCCAGGGCCGCCGTGCGTGTCAGCAAAATCCCGCCGGAGAAGGCCGCAATCATCGGTCGAAAAGAAACCCTTTTTCCTCCTAACTGCACGGCTGCCGGAACCACCACGTGCGGTTGTTTTCATGCTGAAGTGGTGGCGCCACCCGCCACTTTCAGGCCACCGTTGCACCACCGTGGGTCGTCAGTTAGCCGCGATCTTGGTACGGTTGTGATGGGCTCGTCGAGCTGATGAATTTCGACTATTGGTTCGTCGAAATCCGTCGAGAAACGATCGAGTTTGGTGATGTGTGTGAAATCACACCTTGGGTGTGTGTGACACGCCTGGAGCGGGAGAGAGAGGAGAGGGACTGAGGTCTGGCACGCAAAATGAGGATCCGGGGTATTTAACTCGGGTCCTCGTATGCAAAAACGGTCGGAAGAACGGGCTAACGAAGTTATAATGGGGCAAACTTAGAGTCTACGGACTCGTTTCGATGCCCCGAACGTGTTAAAGGGGGTAAAGAGGTCAAAATCTCGACCAAACGAGAAGTGATTGGAACCCCCCCCCCCCAAAAAAAAGGAGAAAATAACAAAAGGACCCTGAACTCTAAAGGAGTTTATAAGAGGGCCACACAACTCACAAATCACATAATTAAACACATAAAAAGGTCAAAAGGTGACGTACCTTATTTATCGGATGAGCGGGATGTTACATGTCCGACACTGCACTGGGTCAAATTTTGAAGTGTCCGTGCATTAGAGAATGTAATGCATGAAAGAAAGAAAGAATGAATGAATGTTTAATGAACTACACGAGGTGTTAGTTGGAGATTAAGCACGCCCACTCGCCGGGCCACAAATGACCTAATGAAAAATGAACGTTATAATCCCTTTTGATGACTTCTTCATTTTACCCACTTGGGAAATGCTCTAAAAACCTCATTTGGGATTATAACTTGCATGTGAATGTTAAATATTGTTGTATATGCTATTTATACCTCATTTTATACCCACCAGTCTCGTATAGACTGAACCCGGATTGTTTTCAGTGTTCTTGTAGGTTTGGAGTGCTAGGCGGGAAATCAAGTCTATTAAGTTTTTCGGTTAAGTCAGAGTCGGTCCATGTGCATATTAAATCATGTTTTGTTTGAGTTACAGAGAATGTATGAATTGTATTTATTATTAATATTATCATGAATTCAAGATAAGCTTACAGGAATAGAGAGAATCCGGAATTCATGTTTTATGGTTTTGTTGAATTTAGGGATTAGGTATCTGTGCTAGTTGAACCCGTTGCTCTTTGCTTATCTTGTTAATTATGTATGTACTCTGCTTCCGCGTTGGTAATATTTCAGTTTTATTGTCTCTTTGGTTGCGAAAGTTAGCTCCCGCGTAGCTTAGCTAGTGTGTATGTCCCCATTCGCCGTGATTTAGCTCGGGTATGGATTGTCCATTTCATATTCGGGTCGGGTCTCGCTGCGGGGGATGTGGTACCTTGCGCTCGGGTGCTACAAAATGCGAGTGCGGAAGCAGCACATGTAATCAATCATAAGTTCAAGTAGAAATTTACGGGTTCAACTAGCATAAATACCTAGTCCCGAAATGTGACACCCCGTCTTCTCGACAATCCAGGTATGTCGTCGCGAGAGAGTTTTATTTGATAATTATGAGATTTACGTGAATTCGCATGTCTTACGTGTCAATTTGTATCTTATATATTATGTGCGCATTAGAATTTAATTAAATGTTCTTAGACTCAATCGTCCAATAATTACAAATTAGGGACCTAATTATATTTAGGGTGTTTTAGCCTTCGTGGCTACCTTGAGCTCGGGATTCGAATTCGAATTCTAACCCTGTCATTGTGTTCGTTTCGATGATTCAGATTCAATGAATTAACCTTTTATCTCCTAAGCCATTTGATAGCCCAACCGTTTTAAAATCCGATCCGAGTGGACCGGATACCGTTTGACCCTACCCGTTTTCCCGATCCGTTTCTTGGCCCTACAAGAGGGGACCGAACCCCTTTCTTCCCCATTTGGTTCGGTCCAAGTAAGAGAAGAGGGAGAGAAGAAGAAAAGAGAAGAAAGCCACCCAATCCCATTGAGCTCAAGTTCCGACTCCAACTCTCGCCCAATCGACGAACCGAGGTAAGATATGGATTTCTCTCGTCCTAATATTTGTTTCTACCGATTGAATCTCGTTTTATTGCTTGGTTTCTTGAACTTGGACAAGATGATGAGTAGTGTAGGTTCGTGTTTTGGGTGTTTGGGTTCTTTTCATAGTCCAATTTATGCTCTAATGTGATATATATATGTGGTATACCTTGATTTTGAGTGTTTTTGGTGTATTGTATGATTGATATGTGATTTGGGGTGGTTTGGGAACCACCCCCGGCGACCCCTTGCTTTCCTGCTCTTTTTTTTCGGAGAAGACGACCCAACACGGCCGTGTCATCCCCTAGTTCATTTCCGACACGGCCGTGTCAAGCTCTCGAGTTGGAATTTTTTTATTCCGACACGGCCGTGTCAGCTTCCGGGCCAATTTTGACACGGACGTGCTGACCTCGGATTGGCCTGATTTTTGAACCTACGGAAACCTCTTGAAGTCGAGAACATCTTAAAATTGGAATCACCCCATTATCTTTTGTCATTTGTGAGATATAATCGTTTGAAATTTGTGTCGCCACTTCGCCGAAATTCTGCATTCGTCCAACTTCGAACCTACGCCATTTTCGCCTCGCTTTGAACCACGATTCGAGCCACCTACCATTTGAAACATCTATGTGTCTAGTTTCATTCTCAATAAACAAAACTTAATTCCCATTTCTCAAACTCAAGTTATAATCGTTTTCCTACAGCTTGTCCGTTTCGGAAAACTTCCAACTTTTGCCCGTTTTGCTCGGAACCGTTTCTTATGTTTTCCTTCCGCTTTTCTTGCACCTTTTCACCTCCGAACCCAATCCTAAATTGTTTTATATTATTTTATGTGTATGTATTTGTTCTTATATGCATTTTATATCACTTCAGTAATGTGCTTTGTGATCATACATTGATAGTGCACTTGAACATGCTTTAAGGTGTTTTAAGCATATGATAAGCTATGAAATGCATTTCCTTGTATGAAATAAGTTTGAATATGAATTTTGTTTAGGTAGTTGAATCTCTTATGTGCCTATGCATACGCCGTGCGTCTATGTGGTTCTTCTTTGGGTCTAAGTCCTGCTTTTTGTCTTCAGTTTGTCCAGGTGCACCCGGGGTGGTGTTTCGTGAGCCGTTTTGATTCCGGGGTGGATCACTTGTGTTGTTCTTGGCTTTCTTTGGTATAAGGTGAGGTTAGGTTATAGTTAAACCCTATGAAATGTGTTCGTTTTCTATGCATGCGAACTATAACCATAAGTATAAGTAAATACGTGTGAAATATGTAATGTGTCAAGTCTTTCCAAGTATGATACGCTATGTACAAGCCTATGTACGCTTGTTTGGGTATGTTTTGTTTTACTATGGTTGCAACATCGAACTATACTTCAAACCGTGTGCCTCTTACGAGCCGAGAGCTACGAGCTATGGGTATGCTGTGGATTAGACACAGAGAGGTATGTAGAGTATAGTTGTTGCAAGGTAAGCTTGTTATGTCGGTTTGTTATGTTAATTTTGTTATGTAGCGGGTTATGCTATGGTATGCTCCCTATGATTTGTTTGGTATGATTGGGCCCCGGAGTTGTGGGTAAGGGGGACCCGGGTCGGCCACGGGGTCGCCGGTTATAACCCCTGTGCACATCTCCACAGTTTGATAGGAATAACCTTGAACCCGCCAGGAGGTTTGGTAGGGGGATGGGAACCTGAGGGTTTGAGTGTTCGCGCTCCCCTCGTCTGTTTGGATGGTTTGGGTCGCGCAACCCTTCCATCACCGGAGAAGGAGGTATGTATGATACGTATGCTTTGTTATGTTTTGATTTGTTATGTATGTTTGGTTTGAGGAGCCCAGGATGGGATTAGGTACTCGTACCCGCCGAGTTATGTATGTATGCTTTGGTAAAGTTCGTGAAACGGGGATAGACTCTTAAATTAAAATAAAATATGAACCTTTTGAATATGTAAGCTAAGATATGATTTGCTATGAATTAATGATCCGGTTTTATATGAAATCCTTTAAGCTTTGGTTTGTTTTGTCTCTTTTAGAATCCCTATATGTATGTATCACGGGTTAAACTTTGGTATGCAAAAACTATCCCTGAGTTCACGCCCTATGTGATTGTTATGTGCTTTGCTCTTATACATATAGCGTGTGTGGGTAGCCCCTCACTCAATCTGTGTGACTGACCCCTCTCCCCTTTTGTTTTAGTTGCAGGTTCAGATTTTGGAGTTCGAGCTAGGCGGTTTTGAGTCGGGTCTGTCGAGTCTGTGTCTATCTGTTTGATTTGTTAATGCTTTTCTCCAGATTTGTATAAGAAGTTATGTATACGTATATGATATATTTTATGCAGGTTTGTACTTATGATTTGAATGTATGAATTACGGGACAGGTTAGGACAGGTTCGTGGAATTAGTTGAACCCGTTTGTATTTTGATTTACACTATATTCGGGATTAGGGATCTATGTTAGTTGAACCCGTCAACTGTTGCTTTTAATTTAAGTTTGTTTGTGTGATTGCTTCCGCATACGCTTTCGTTTTGTTGGTTGGTTTAAATTGCAGGGTCTACATCCCGCCTAGCTTAGGTGTGTGTCTGTCTGTCTCCCGTTCGCCTCTGCTTGGTTCATGTACGGGTTTCCTATCTCGTATGTGGATTGGGCTTAGGTGCGGGGGATGTGGTGACCCACCGTGCGGGGTGCTACATCCTAAAGTGGTATCACAGCTCTAGGTTGCAAAACCTGAGCTCAGAGTCGTGTTATGTCAGTCTAGGTCGAACGACATAGGACAATGTGGCTATGTGTTTGCATTTGCGTTGTGATTTGCTGTGATATGTATTTGGATCCTTAACATTTTGTTGATTTTACAGTTCCTGATGCATTGCATTTATTTAATTGCTCTTACTTGATTTAATTACGTGTCATTCTCATGTACTAACCGGCATGCATGTTTTATATTGAGGTTGTTGAGAATTTCAGGATGCCACAACGTAGACAAGATTTTGGTCAACCACCACATCGACATCATTACAATCAAGGGCAAAGTCACGCCGAGATGCAACCTATAAATCCGATGGCAACCTCATATCGAGACTTCAGGACCTTTAACCCTCCCCAATTTAGAGAAGGCAATAATATCAGGGCAAAAGAATAGCTCTCCGAGATTGAAAGTATATTCGAGGTATGGCCGTGCGGCTCACAAGATAAGGCTCGCCTTGTCTTACTACTTTTGCAAGGACAAGCCAGACAGTGGTGGAAAAGAGTTGCTCCACAATTGGAAGCAACGAACGAAGGATTGATATGGGATACCTTCGTTCAAGAGTTTAGAAGAAGGTACTCACCGGCTATTTTACGAGATCGAAGATTTGAGGAGTTTCGTACTCTAAAACAAGGAGGCAAAATGGTCATGGAATACATCGAAGAATTTGAGAGGTTAGGCACCTACGTACCAGATATCATGAACAATGAAGAGATGAAGACTTGGTACTTCATGGAAGGACTACGAGATGAGTTCAAGGAGGCCTTGATTGCCGAGGATATGAGCACTTGGAATAAGGCTACCACGAAAGTTTTAAGGGTTGAAAATCGGAGAATAACAAGAGGCAAGGAAGAAGAGAAGTTGAGACCGAGATGTGAATTAGGATGTTGCTCGAACCTACAAATGGAAGAAAGATTCCAACTTCCCGGTATCCAAACTAAGAAGAAAAGGATTCGAGGAAACAAACATAAAACCGGGGATCCTTCGAGACCAAGGAAAGAATCTCAACCGTGTGCTTACTGTAGAGGAACTAATCATGCCTACAACTCGTGTTGGGATAGACTGAAGAAGTGCTATGAGTGCGGATCAAAGAAACATATGGTTGCCGAATGTGATCAATCCAAGGCTAACAAGCAATGGAAGCGAGAACAAAGGCTTCAATTTGGAAACCAACATGAATCCAAGGATGGAGGTATTTGCATTCATAGCACATGCATTCACGACATTTTAGGTTCTGCAATTATTTATTAATTGTGCTATAATTGCTATTATAACATTTTTTTTTTAAATGTTTGAGTGGTAATTATGTGATGCATCCTATTTACACGTTAACCTGGCATGCATATTTAGTGTTTGCTTGATAGGATGTTGCTCCTTTCATGTCTCCGAGTTTGGTATTCAATGAAGTTGGAAGGGATGGTTAGAGTAAGGGTTGGGGTAAGGACCCCTATCGAGATCGGATTGAAGATTGTAGGATGACGTGAAGAAGATATTGAACAAGGTTGGTTTGGGAGGCTTACAAACGGGGGATTGAAGATTCAAGGAAAATTAATTTTCTTGAGGAGGTACTATGAAGAAAGTGCCGAAAAGAGAAGTAATTAATCCATGAGCAAAATTGTGAAGAACTCTATTAATGGGCACAAAAATTGGGTTAACCAAAATCTCGGGACATGGAGATTGAATCATTTTTCAGCCGCGCCATTGGAGAAGAGTTTCGAGGAGAACTAATGGGAGAACTTTGTTGGGCTTTTGGGGGACTTCAATGGATTGAGGTAAAATCCTGAATGAAGTCGTGGGCTAAAGGCGAGATGACAAGAAGTAAAATCAGGCAATGAAGAAGGGTACTCGAGCTAGAAGAGAATAGAGAATGTGTCGGTATGTAAGTTAGGAGACTTCGAGATTTCCTAGCAACAAGGATAACGCAAGGAGAGGTCTCCGGGTTAGAGGAGGAGTTTGATGAGAATTACTAAGAGGTTCCGGATGCACTTCTCTTATTTTCCAGGAAAAGAATGGTGCTAAATATGAGAATCGAAAAGGTACTTTGGAGAACCTTAACGAAGAGGGTTTATGATTACAAGACAATACCTCTTCTTTAGGATTTCTACGAGTAAGTCTTCGAGTGAAAGAATCTGGAGTAAGGCCGTTGGTGATGAATTAGAGCTCGAGGGATGTAATTCTTGGAACCAATAATAAGACCAAGAGAACATCTAAGAGTGAAAGATTGGGTTAGAGAAAATTCCGAAGATAGGCAACAAATGCGGGATGAAGATCGGGATGAAATTTGAAGCAAAGGGCACCGTGAACCTCAAGGCGAAAATATGGACAAAAGGGACTTCGACTTTGAGCACATCATCATAAGATCAAATTTTCCCACATCGGTGAACGGTACACTTAAACATGCATATCACGTACATTATGCATTTTAGTTTTTTTTTTATATTTTGAGAGCTCGAGAGTGGTGTCTTGGTAAGATGACGGTCGAGCTTTGCAACATGATCAACAACCCTTGACGATTTTGGTGGTATATGAAGGAGGTTCGGATGTTAGACACTTCGGACCTTAGATCGTGGACAAGAAGAGATTCGGTTTGAGCTTGGTTGTGGAGTGGCGTGGCTAAGCTTAAGAGTTGACTCAAATGACTCAAACGGTGAGAGTTGAATCGATTTTAGACCCTGTTAATTGTGCGAGTCGGTCGAGCAATTCAAATAACCGGATCGATTTAGAGATTCAAACCCCTTGTGCTTGAAGACCTTTCTCGAGCTAACCCTGGTCGGGACGTCATGAACCTCGAACTTGGGTGAATACGGAAAGTTGTTCGAGCTTGAAACTCGAGCAGGCGAACCTGGGGACCAGGTTCTCTTAAGGGGGGGAGTTTGTGACACCCCGTCTTCTCGACAATCCAGGTATGTTGTCGCGAGAGAGTTTTATTTGATAATTATGAGATTTACGTGAATTCGCATGTCTTACGTGTCAATCTGTATCTTATATATTATGTGCGCATTAGAATTTAAATAAATGTTCTTGGACTCAATCGTCCAATAATTACAAATTAGGGACCTAATTATATTTAGGGTGTTTTAGCCTTCGTGGCTACCTTGAGCTCGGGATTCGAATTCGAATTCTAACCCTGTCATTGAGTTCATTTCGATGATTTGGATTCAATGAATTAACCTTTTATCTCCTAAGCCATTTGATAACCCAACCGTTTTATAATCCGATCCGAGTGGATCGGATACCGTTTGACCCTACCCATTTTCCTGATCCGTTTCTTGGCCCTACAAGAGGGGACCGAACCCCTTTCTTCCCCATTTAGTTAGGTCCAAGCAAGAGAAGAGGGAGAGAAGAAGAAAAGAGAAGAAAGCCACCCAATCCCATTGAGCTCAAGTTCCGACTCCAACTCTCGCCCAATCGACGAACCGAGGTAAGATATGGATTTCTCTCGTCCTAATATTTGTTTCTACCGATTGAATCTCGTTTTATTGCTTGGTTTCTTGAACTTGGACAAGATGATGAATAGTATAGGTTCGTGTTTTGGGTGTTTGGGTTCTTTTCATAGTCCAATTTATGCTCTAATGTGATATATATATGTGGTATACCTTGATTTTGAGTGTTTTTGGTGTATTTTATGATTGATATGTGATTTGGGGTGGTTTGGGAACCACCCCCGGCGACCCCTTGCTTTCCTGCTCTTTTTTTTCAGAGAAGACGACCCAACACGGCCGTGTCATCCCCTAGTTCATTTCCGACACGGCTGTGTCAAGCTCTCGAGTTGGAATTTTTTTATTCCGACATGGCCGTGTCAGCTTCCAGGCCAATTTTGACACGGACGTGCTGACCTCGTTTGAACTCGGATTGGCCTGATTTTTGAACCTACGGAAACCTCTTGAAGTTGAGAACATCTAAAATTGGAATCACCCCATTATCTTTTGTCATTTGTGAGATATAATCGTTTGAAATTTGTGTCGCCACTTCGCCAAAATTCTGCATTCGTCCAACTTCGAACCTACGCCATTTTCGGCTCGCTTTGAACCACGATTCGAGCCACCTACCATTTGAAACATCTATGTCTCTAGTTTCATTCTCAATAAACAAAACTTAATTCCCATTTCTAAAACTCAAGTTATAATCGTTTTCCTACAGCTTGTCCGTTTCGGAAAACTTCCAACTTTTGGCCGTTTTGCTCGGAACCGTTTCTTATGTTTTCCTTCCGCTTTTCTTGCACCTTTTCACCTCCGAACCCAATCCTAAATTGTTTTATATTATTTTATGTGTATGCATTTGTTCTTATATGCATTTTATATCGCTTCAGTAATGTGCTTTGTGATCATACATTGATAGTGCACTTGAACATGCTTTAAGGTGTTTTAAGCATATGATAAGCTATGAAATGCATTTCCTTGTATGAAATAAGTTTGAATATGAATTTTGTTTAGGTAGTTGAATCTCTTATGTGCCTATGCATACGCCGTGCGTCTATGTGGTTCGTCTTTGGGTCTAAGTCCTGCTTTTTGTCTTCAGTTTGTCCAGGTGCACCCGGGGTGGTGTTTCGTGAGTCGTTTTGATTCCGGGGTGGATCACTTGTGTTGTTCTTTGATTTCTTTGGTATAAGGTGAGGTTAGGTTATAGTTAAACCCTATGAAATGTGTTCGTTTTCTATGCATGCGAACTATAACCATAAGTATAAGTAAATACGTGTGAAATATGTAATGTGTCAAGTCTTTCCAAGTATGATACGCTATGTACAAGCCTATGTACGCTTGTTTGGGTATGTTTTGTTTTACTATGGTTGCAACATCGAACTATACTTCAAACCGTGTGCCTCTTACGAGCCGAGAGCTACGAGCTATGGGTATGCTGTGGATTAGACACGGAGAGGTATGTAGAGTATAGTTGTTGCAAGGTAAGCTTGTTATGTCGGTTTGTTATGTTAATTTTGTTATGTAGCGGGTTATGCTATGGTATGCTCCCTATGATTTGTTTGGTATGATTGGGCCCCGGAGTTGTGGGTAAGGGGGACCCGGGTCGGCCACGGGGTCGCCGGTTATAACCCCTGTGCACATCTCCACAGTTTGATAGGAATAACCCTGAACCCGCCAGGAGGTTTGGTAGGGGGATGGGAACCTGAGGGTTTGAGTGTCCGCGCTCCCCTCGTCTGTTTGGATGGTTTGGGTCGCGCAACCCTTCCATCACCGGAGAAGGAGGTATGTATGATACGTATGCTTTGTTATGTTTTGATTTGTTATGTATGTTTGGTTTGAGGAGCCCAGGATGGGATTAGGTACTCGTACCCACCGAGTTATGTATGTATGCTTTGGTAAAGTTCGTGAAACGGGGATAGACTCTTAAATTAAAATAAAATATGAACCTTTTGAATATGTAAGCTAAGATATGATTTGCTATGAATTAATGATCCGGTTTTATATGAAATCCTTTAAGCTTTGGTTTGTTTTGTCTCTTTTAGAATCCCTATATGTATGTATCACGGGTTAAACTTTGGTATGCAAAAACTATCCCTGAGTTCACGCACTATGTGATTGTTATGTGCTTTGCTCTTATACATATAGCGTGTGTGGGTAGCCCCTCACTCAGTCTGTGTGACTGACCCCTCTCCCCTTTTGTTTTAGTTGCAGGTTCAGATTTTGGAGTTCGAGCTAGGCGGTTTCGAGTCGGGTCTGTCGAGTCTGTGTCTATCTGTTTGATTTGTTAATGCTTTTCTCCAGATTTGTATAAGAAGTTATGTATACGTATATGATATATTTTATGCAGGTTTGTACTTATGATTTGAATGTATGAATTACGGGACAGGTTAGGACAGGTTCGTGGAATTAGTTGAACCCGCTTGTATTTTGATTTACGCTATATTCGGGATTAGGGATCTATGTTAGTTGAACCCGTCAACTGTTGCTTTTAATTTAAGTTTGTTTGTGTGATTGCTTCCGCATACGCTTTCGTTTTGTTGGTTGGTTTAATTTGCAGGGTCTATATCCCGCCTAGCTTAGGTGTGTGTCTGTCTGTCTCCCGTTCGCCTCTGCTTGGTTCATGTACGGGTTTCCCATCTCGTATGTGGATTGGGCTTAGGTGAGGGGGATGTGGTGACCCACCGTGCGGGGTGCTACACGAAATTTCCAAACATAAAACATAAATCATAGAGCATGGATCACGGGTTCAGTCTATCCCTAGAAGCCTATCCTGAATCAATATATCATAATCATAACATTTCTACATTCTTTAATGTAACTTATACAACTGAAAATATGCGTGTGAAAAGACTCCAACTAGGTCACACGACTCGACACACTCAACATCCCGCATAGCACTCCAAAACCTACAAAGAACTCAAAACAAAGTCAGGTTTCGTCTATAAGAGACTGGTGGGTATAAAACAGGGCATAACATATATAATATCGTAGAATTTAAACACCCACACATGCACGCTATAATCCCGTGCGAGGTTTTTAAGATATTTCCCAAGCGGGTAAAACAAAAGAAAACAACGCTCGGGATTACAAGTATCAAATTCATTCATTCCATTCATAAAGTTTCATGGCCCGACGAGGGGGCGTGTATAATCTCCAACCTTCTCCTTGTGTATGCATATCAATTCAATCTTTACATTAGTGATCATTCACATTTGTACATATTCGTTCATAATCATAATCATAATCATATCATTCATAATCATAAACACTTACACCTTTTTCCTCCGGGAGGTGGACGGGATTGCAAGGCCCAGCCACCTATCATATCAATGTGGCTAATGAGGTTCATGAATCCTCAAAGCCCGGTTAGCCTTTCCTCGTCAAAAACTCCTGAACGAGGTCGGTTTCACCGTAAATTTGGTTGGAACTAGTGTATGGGATGACCGTCGGCCCTTGCCTCCCCGGATAGCCACATACACTAAGTTCCTGGGCCCGTGTTCATTTCATATCATGCACTCGCCAAAATCGTAGGTAGGGTTCATAAAAGAAGGGTTATACGTTGGAAATCCTTGACTCTTCTGAAAGACTCAATATATATATTTATAATATTTTGGCTCAAAACTTTTACATAAGGGATATATCGGGTCATTGTAACTAATGGACGAGAAACCCACTTGTTACACCTTACCTGTAACGCCCCGATTTTTCCATTCAATCATTATGTGATATTATATGAATTTTATAATTTTCATAACATTATATGCATTATGTTTATATAGATTTACTTGAATTAGCGTTAACGTGAAATTTATGTGAATTATTTATTAATGTGATTAAATGTTCTTATATGTTCTTATTTGATCATTTCCTGAATTCATGGACTAAATTGCATTTCATGATTTGGGAGTTAAATGTTTAATTGTTAGAAATGATACTTGTGTGCATTCATTTAAATACATAAGGGACTAAAATGCAAATTGTGGTGATTCATCTAACTCTTGGAAGACCTACACTCACACATGCATTGTATATGTATATACCTTAATAGAGCACTAAGGATTTTTTTATATATATAATATGCATAATATCTAACTTTATACATATATAATCTATATCTCTATAATTATGTTACATTACATACATTATATACAATATAACATATATTCAAGATATACACACATTCCACTCATCCATTCTTATCAAGACTTCACACATTCACACACTAAAAACCGATTCAAACACCATCAAGGGAAGGAAGAAAGGTTTCATCAAATTCAAGCCAAATTCAAGGAGGAATTATACAAGTTAGAAGCATCATCTTCATCATCTCATCATTCCATCCATTTCTTCTTCCATCTTGAGGTATATGGAGAATTTGATTGAATCCCTTGAGATATATTTGAGTAGGGTTTGATAAATATGATATGATTCCTTGGTTATAAGTGCTTAGAAACATGTTTAGGATCATTATATCTCATAACTTGCATGAATTCTTGAATAAGAGGAAAGTTGGAAAACATGAGTTTATATGGGATTTTGATGATGAATTCTTGATGATTTGATGCATGTTTCCTTGGATTATATGATGATTAATTGATATATATGATCATATACATGCTATATGTTGGTTTTCAAGTGTTTATTTGATGTAGTTTGGTGATTGAGTGGTTTGGGAGCCTTTTCCCGCGACCTCCCCTGTTTTCTTGCCCTGTTTTTCGGTTACGTGCAGTGACACGGGGGTGTCGCTTTTCCCCTCTTCAGCGTGACACGGGGTTGTTCTTTGGGTTGAGTTTCTGTACCGTGACACGGGGGTGTCACGGCTTAGTGTATTTTGGTGACACGGGCGTGTCACCTTTTCCTGCATTTTGTCCAACTTCGAACCAACGCCATTTTCACCTCGGTTTGAATTAGAAAACGTGCCATATAGCGTTGGAAAGGTCTATGTGTCTACTTTCATTCCCAACAAGCAAACCTCAATTCCCACTTCTAGAATTTAAGATATTCCAGTTTTCCCACAACATGTACATTTCCAAAAATTGTCGGTTTTGGCCAAACTTCACCAAAACCTTTCTTATTGCATTTCTTTCACTTCCTTGGCTCCCATATGTGAATTATGTGATATATATACTTGCTTAATTGATAATCATGCTCCTATTTGACACTCCTAGATTGTTGTTGCATAATATCTTGATTATGACTTCGCCGTGCGTCTTAATTGGTTCATTCGAGTTGAGTCTTATGTACACTTATCCTTGTTGCACAGATCGTGGTCCCGAAGACGAGGAGCACGGTCCGTAGGGTGCTTCCTTGCTTCTTTTGGTTGGTAGAGGTGAGGTTTAATTACTAGATATATATAGAACCCTTACAACCCTACGTGATGTTTTCAGCCAAAATGTATATATATATATGTATATATCTTTCCCACAATCTCTACCGATTGCAAATGATTTCGTGATCTAATGAATAATCGTGTTATCGTGATTGATCGTGTTTTGGCGAGTAAGCATATCGTGTTCACATGGGCCCGAGGGTAGTGTATTGAGCCAACCGGGAAAGCAAGGGCTGACGGGTAACTCTTGCACTATCCTCACCAATTTTTGGGATCACCTCTGAATCCACCAGGAGGTTTGGTGGAGGAAGAAATCCCGTGCGTGGGAGTCATGTTCCCGACGTACACCGTTCATGGATGGTTGGGCCTTGCAATCCCACCATCACCGGAGGAAAAAGGAGTTCGTGGAAATGCTAAGTGTGCACTAATGAATGTATGATAATTATTGAAATAAAACCTAAAGATGGTATTGTTCACTAATTGGAGTAAGGTTGGAGATTGCCCTCACTCGCCGGGCCACTGAGTGAATTGAATTGAACTGATAAGGTTTATATTGATTGAATGGATTAGTTGTAATCTCGGGCGAGATCTATTTTAATATTGAACTTATATTGTTTCTATTTTATAAACCCTTACCCGAGATTATGGCTTGCATGGTAATTGCGCTATTATTTAATTATAAACCCCTCGCTCAGTCCATGTTGGACTGACACCTCAACTTTTCAGTTTTTGAAGGTTCGAGCTAGGCGGGAATTAGAGTCTCGTGTCTTTTATTCGGGTCTAGCACTTCACCTTCATACTTTGTTCTTGTATTGATACTAGTTATTTTGTAGCATGTTTTGGATTTATACTTGGAGATGATATTGTATTGATATATATAAATGTTGGTATCTATAAATAAATATGTAAATATGGTACCTAAAAGTATTGATTGCTATTGCTTCCACTTTTATTGCTCTGAATTGTTTATTGGTAGTATTTGAGGGTACCCGCCTAGCTTTTGAGTTTTGTTGTCACCCGTTCGCCATGAGTCCGGTTCATATATGGACTACCCATTTCATGTGTGAGCTAGACTTATGGTGCGGGGGTGTTGCATCTCGGCGTTCCGGGTGCTACATTACCGAACAATACCAAGAAGAAAAGAAGGCTTGAAAGTAACATATGATCCCGGCACGTCTCCGCCCTGGACAAAACTGTAAAAGAATTGACACAGTGCAAATGTGAAACTTAAGACTCCATATGAACCACATATGACGCACGACAACATAATGCATATTGTATGAGATGTTTAAGAAGTAAAATGATGTCATGAAGCCACATAATTCAAGTAATTCATTCAAGTACATTCATAGCATGAAGGTTTCAAGGCCAAACATTTCATATCTTTCATTATCATTCGTTCATTATTCAATTTATGAAGATTTCACATTCATTCATTACATAGTTCATAGCAATTAAAGTCATTCCATAATTTAAATCCATAATTCATAGCATAAAACTCCACAATTTAAAGGTCACACTTCATGAAATAATGTCATACCACTCAAATCCTTAAATAATAGCACTTAGATTTCATATTAATTCAATACATATCATACCACTTTAGTTTCATAAATTCATTTCAAATTATTATTAGGATTCTACATATCAAATAACAAGACATTAAATTTCCAATTAAATTAAACAATACCATACATATTTATATATATATATATAATATATATACATATCAAACATGCATGCATGCACTAAGAATATATATAACATATAATATATATACTAATCATATGCAATATATATATATATATATATATATATATATATATATATATATATATATTTTAAACTCATGCACATTATAAAGACACACACATATATGCATAGTACACATTCGTGATGGATTAATACTACTTAATATATATAAAATATACATAATACAAATGCATACACAGTTATATATAGGTACATACATGCATAAGTGTATATATATATATATACCCACACACAACGCGAGATAGCAGCAACAGCAGCTCCAAGAACGGATCTCCCCGCCCGGGGAAATAAATGCAAGCAAGGTCGGGCAAGGGGAAGGCAGTAGCTACTTCCTAAAGTGATGGGCGGGGAGATCACAACAGCGCAACGAACAGCAGCAACTCCTGCCCTGTTCTTCTCCTTCCTCACGCAGCAACAGCAGGGGACCATTTCAAGCAACAAAACAGCAACAAACCAACAACCAAAGGCAAGGAAATAAATGCAGCAACACGCAGCACACACGCATGCAGCAGCAGCAACACACAACAGTAGATATGGAAGCAAATTTATTCTCAAAAGCTACAAACTCACATTTCAATCATGGTTGTTCTACATACCCTTCATATAAATCAAATTTCAGTCCAAGAACAAGTAAAGGAAGCTAGGATGGTCATATATCATGCATTAATTCTCAAAGAATTCAAAAATAAAGTTATGGATTCAAGGAATGAAATATAAACCTAACTATTCATTCACGTTACCATATCTCAATCAATCATCACTCAAACTCAGAGATTCTTGGGTAAAAATGACTAAAATTGAATGGAGAAAACAATCATAAACTTACCCCTTGAATTTAGTTGAGTTTGGTTGAGATTGGAGCTCAAAATCTCACAAAATGAATAGTGACGGGAATAGTAATTTGATCTCCAAGTTTGCAGCTATTTCCTCTCTTTCCCTGGCCTTGGATGAAATGAGATTGGGAGCATCAGGTAAAGGGTTTAACTAGGGTCAGTTCAGGCCAAACCATGGTTAATTTGGTTAAGCATTGTAACACCCGAGCGCAAGGTGTCACATCCCCCGCACCGAGACCCGACCCGAATATCAAATGGACGATCTATACCCGAGCCAAGTCACGGCGAACGGGGACAAACACACCCTCTATGCTAGGCGGGACTAACCCTTGAACCATAAATTCAGGATAAATAATAAAGCGGAAGCAATAAACGGACATACATCAAGTGTATAAGCAATGAGCATCACAGTTTCAAATTTTAAGTTATGTAAACCCTCAAATGCCATCAAGGCTCGAACAGGTACGCTACAATATAGTTCATATACAATGCTCAGAAGTGCAACATGTGAGTGCAAGACCAAAATACAAGGGTAAAAGTGAATGCAAGACCTATGACTCGAAATCCCGCCTAGCTCCCTTGACACCTGCATATCACAACTGAAAACCAAACGGGTTCAGTCCAAAAGGGACTGGTGGGTATAAAAGCAGGGCATAATATAATATACGACGGTATTTAACAATCACATGCAAGCTATAATCCCAACTGAGGTTTTAAAGAATTTCCCAAGTGGGTGAATAGAAATCGTCAAAGGGGATTATAACGATTCATTAACATTAGGTCATTATTGGCCCGGCGAGTGGGCGTGCATTATCTCCAACCAACACCTCGTGTAATTCATTAACATTCATTGACATTTATTCATTCATTCTTTTCATGCATATCATTCTTTCGTGCGTATTCAATAACATTTACACCTTCTTCCTCCGGGTTGGTGGCGGGTTTGCAAGGCCCATCCACCCATTCATTGACCAAAAGGGGAACATGACTCCCCAGATGGCACTCAGCGTCCATTCCTCGCTAACTCCTAACGAGGTCCGGTTACGCCGTTCATTGGTGGGACTAGTGTGAGGGTTTCCCGTCAGCCCATGCCTCCTCGGGTCCCCACTCACACCAAGTCCCTGGGCCCCATTCAGTGCATAACATTCATTCATTCTCGCCAAAACATTAGGTAGGGTTCAAGAAATAAGGGCTTTACGTTTGCAATCATTTACTCGATAAAAGACTCAATATATATATATATCGTATTACTTTGGCTTAAAACTTTTCACATAGGGAGATATATCGGGTCGTTTTATCTAAGTAGAAGAGAAACCCACCTTAAACCCAAAGAGGAAAACACACGAGCCTCACAGACCGGCCTCGTCTCCAACGAACTCAAAATCTGTGCAAGAGAGGTGAGGTGAGACTCAATATGACCAAATAAGACGCTCGGCAATGAAATGATTATGATATGGATGTATAAAGATAAGATTATGTTATGAAAATGTTCATGTGCACTATTAAGGAATTTAAATCATATAATCAAGTCATTCACTTTCATTCGACATTAGAAGCGTTCACTTTCATTCGAATTCATAATGCCCCATTTTTAATCAAATTAATTCAAGAATTGAAATAGGATCAAAGAACAAGTTAAATCACATTTAAAATTAGAAAATAAACAATTAAACACATTCGATTTAAAATTGGAAATTAAATCAAATATGAAATAGGTAACAATTAAATTCTATAATTCAATTAAATCAAATAACAATTAATATTTAATAAACATATATATATATATATATATATATATATATATATATATATATATATATATAACACATGCATGCAAAATTCTATTTAATTACATATATATATTCATGCATACGTAATGTACATGCATGCAATACAAATGAACAAGGTTCTCATGCATGCAAATTCAAATTAATTCAAATTCCATGCATGCATTTAACATTTCATGCATGAAACATTTACATGTGTAAATATATATATAACACCATGCACAACATAGATATAAACACACACACACACACACAATATCTATATATATATATATACAGGCACACACACTCAACACAGCAAAACAAAGAAAGGAAGAAACAACAGCAACTAAACAAAGAAAAGGAATAAGACGCAGCAACAGTTTCACGGCAACAGACATGCATGCATTATAAGGTGACACCCCTGTGTCACCAACAAAGAACAAACCGAGACACCCCCGTGTCTCGGTACAGAGAAAACCACCCCTCTAGTACGCCCATTACAAGCTGAAAAGAGACAGAAAGACACCCCCGTGTCGCATGAACGCAGCATCAACAAATACGCAAACCAGCCCCTGTTTCTAGCTTAAAACGCAGCCACAACGGATGCAATATTTGGGCAAGAACAGCAGCAACAAATAGCATGAAAAGCAACAACAAATCATCCTTAACAATGCACAAAATTGACAGCAAAAGCAAGGGAAGAACGCAGGAGCTGACAGCAACTTTTCAGTCCCAAAAACAG
Organism: Lantana camara; assembly: GCA_037501455.1. NCBI lineage: Eukaryota > Viridiplantae > Streptophyta > Magnoliopsida > Lamiales > Verbenaceae > Lantana > Lantana camara. Next base: position 49,780,237 of record CM074865.1, read on the forward strand.
GGCAAAACTTACGAAAAACAGGGCATGAAATGATCTCAAGTAATCCCAACACGTTCATATAAGTTAGGCTATCCAAAATGTAGCAAAACAACACAAATTCAACCTATAAATCAGTTCCAAACAAGCTCAACCAAGAAAAGCTGTCATACGTGACATTTCATGAAGTTTTCCTCAAAGTTCCATAATTGATATCTCATAAATACTTCAACTACCATGCAATTAATGATCATAAATGAGAAGAGGATGTCAAAACAATCATTTTCAGGCTTCGAATCAATTAAATCCATGAAGAAACGAAAGAGATCAACAAATTTGCTCTAAACCCCTTATTTTCGAATTCAGTCAAAAATCCCATGAAACCATGATCAAATTTGGGGATGAATGAATGAAAATGACTCATATTGAATGTAAATAACATATCCAAGCTTACCTTATGGATTAATGGAGGTTTGGAAGGAGATTTGAGATTGAATCTCTTGGTAAAGCCTGAGTTACGGTAAAAACTGGGAAGCAGAAGATGTTTGGCCAATTATCAGCAAGTGGGAAGGGTTATCTCGGTTTGGGGGGTTAATGGATGAATAAAGGGTTGAGTTAGGGTTCCATAGAGTCTAACCATAGTTAATTTGGTCAAGGTTTGAGCAAGATATGATCATTTTAGTGCAACAAGGTCAGTTTCGTAGCCGTTTCGTTTTTTCGGTTGAATTTCAGGGGTTCAAATGACGTTAGAAAAATATAAGGCTAATTTTACTAAACTCAAATTTTCGTTGCAAGTTAAGCGAAGTTGACGGAATTCCAATCCGAGTTCCCGAGCTCAAGATATTAAATACGGAACCAAGGGTGCGCTAATTGCTCGTTAGCCCCCGACTTGGATTCCAAAAATCAAATTAAATCCGAAACACATGCAAATGAATCCGAAAATATGAGACGAACAAATATTCATATACAAGACATGTATAAGTTCAACATATTAAATTCGCACGAAATTCCGGTATCAATTCAAATAGAAACGAAGCATGTAATTGTCACTCATACGCAAAGTAACAATAAAAACTATAACATTAACATTAATAAACAATTAAATTCATATACAATTTATTATATATATATATGATAATGCATACGTGTATATATATATATATATTATAATAATACATGCATGCATAATAATCTATAAAATTTAAATTGCATGCATTACAAGCACACGTACACCTTTAATATATATATATATATATATATATATATATAAATATATGATATTAATATTATTAAAGTAAAATAATTAACATTTAATACATATAAAATAAAATGAATTATATAAAACACGTATAAATAATTATTTCGCACAATTAAGGAGCACACAAGTTATTCACATAAATTCAAATTCGAATATAGCATATATTTCAATTAATCACTTATTTAACAATTAAACATTGAAATTTAATTATAGAAAACACTAAAAACCAATTAATTTGCGCAATTTAGTAAATATATATGTCATTTTAAAATACTGAAAAGTTGGGGCGTTACAAACTCACCCCCTTAAAATGAATCCGTCCTCGGATTTACTAAATCGATCGAACGAACAATGAGAGATTCCCTGTCTCTCACAAGCAACACGGAGAGAGCCCCGTCTCTCACAAACAACAATGAGAGAACCCCATCTCTCGCAAGCAAAGAGAGCACCCCGTCTCTCAAAAAAATATAAGAGAATCCCCGTCTCTTACACACAATGAGAGCACCCCGTCTCTCAAACAAAATAAACAAACAAAAATAAAGCAAGAAAGTCTCCAATACTCCCAAGCAACACAACGCAAAACAATAATTAAAATCACATAAGGTACTCGAAGCAAGTAACAAATATCGTTCACGTTAACTATCAAATACTCCAGACAAAATGGACAAGGTAAGAAATCAAAGCACATAACATAAAAATTATTTGAATTAAATTTGCATGAATGCATGTATCATGGATGCTACAAGTACCGTTCACTGTCGTTGCGTAGTTTGGGGCTATGAGTTTGTTATCCCTTATATGATCTGCCCCGAGGGTGAGCTTCAGCATTTACCTTGTCTTTAATTTCTTCAATGTAACCCAGTGAAGCCATGATAAATCCTCTTCGATCTTTAATCATTTCCCATAATCTTCATTCAATCAAACCAACTATTAATACCCGAGCTTTGATCCCCCGTCCTTAGTGCCCCTAACAGTTCTTTCCCGACCTTAATATATGTCACACAATCTCCTACTATCTTCCATTCAATTTCTCCTTTTTACTCTCTTTACATTTCTATGGTGGAATTTGATATTCGGCCCCTAACATTCTTTAATCGAAGATAAGATGTTCTGGGTGATCTTGGAACTCTGGTTTAGCCTTTCCAAGGTTCGTCCTTGCCGATTTATTGCTTCTTAAATTTCCTTACCACTCATGGAATCAAGCTTCATTGACAATATACTTTTCCATGATAATTTGAATCAGTTTCCTCTTGACAATTCAATTTAGAAATTTTCCCCAAGCTCCTTCATAACTCTTTTGTCCTTAGCTCGACTTACATACTCAGAACAAATCAACGATCTATCTTCCCCATTCCTCGTGAGAATCTTCGGTCCAAATCCAATGATCTAGCTCTTATTTTACTGATCATCCCATAAAATTATCTCATTCATCTCCGCTCGCCAACATAAAAAAAATATCCCCAAACCTTCCTTAATTACACTTCTGTTATTTTTAGTCCTTCAGTTCCGACCCCAAGTTTTGAATTCGCCTCCTGGTCATGCTCACCCACTTGGATCGTTGTACATCGAACTCCATCGAACCTTCTTTCCTCGGAATTCCTGATGGAAGTTTTATTGGGAGGGCTTTAAATGACATAGCAACCCATAGTCTTAGTTTTTCCACTTCTCCTCTACCGCTGTTAATATTCAAACCCCTTTTCTTCATTCTTGTTCAATCCGGGCATTCCAAGCCAACTCCGGTTGTATTTTTCCTTCTGAAACTTCCTTTCCACCAACCTATCCTTAAAATTCCCCATCCCATTAATTCTTTTACTCTTAATTCAAATGTGGCCCGTACGAAGAGATACTTGGGAAATGCGATGAAATAACTCCTTATAAAATAAACACTAAAATGCATGTCGGGTTAAAATGACAATGCACGTGGAACACTTTGCAACAATTAAATATGCAGCACCTTAGTACAACAAAATCAAATAAAAACACGCGCACAGCATAAGTAAAGAAAATAGTAATTTGATGCGAAATATGATGCACGTGCCATGAATGTTTTGGAACCTGTCACTTATATAATAAGCTGTTAGCTCGGTAGCTTTTCCTCGTTCCTCCAATCCCAAAATTACTTTGACTTGCTAATCGTGCCTTGTCTTTTCCCACGACCTTTAAGTTTTCCATGAATCTTTTCACCTCACTTGTATCTTCCACTATCTGGAATGGAAATTTCACGATCCCTGATTTCTTCGACATCCACTGAATTGGCCTCTGCATTTATTCCCCGAGAATCACTCTTCAACATTGTCCAAAATCTCTTACAAAATTGAACCCTAATGTAATTCTGAACCCTACTTCTCGCCATCACCGTGATCAAGACTTCCGTCCTTATCCTTTATGAACTTAGATTGACGAATTAAGCTTGTTTTCCGATTGCTTATACCTGAGCGCATGATTTCCTTGCAAAGAGTCTCTCCCCGAGAATAATCCTTCAACCGGCCTTTGCCTTTCTTTAGCGTTCCCATTTGTTGCTCCATATCTTCCAATTCAACTTCTCAACATGAAAATTCAGCTTGGATTTGGAAAAACGAACTCAAATCCCGTTCTCAATATCGCCACCTTTCCTATATTTGTTTTTACTCAGGTACTTGCCTCTCTCTACTCCCTTCCAGACTCGTTTCCCATATTAATCGAAATCCAAAGCACCCAAATCCGACTCTTCCCGGTCTTAACTTCAACAAACTTGATTTCAAATCACTAGGCTGGGTCAGAAATCCTTCTTTGTCGACCCTTGGTGCACAGCTCCTACCGGATCCATTTTATCTTAACTCCTCTTAATTATTGATACCTCTTCAATGATCCAAATCCGGAATCAAAATACCTTCGAGGTTTGTTCACTTCATTCAGTAAATTGAAAGATCCTGTTGCATCTAATCAAAGGCACCTTATGTGGCAGAGCCGTATATGTCAATCCTCTCAGTCGTAACCATCTCCCAATCAATCCTTATTTCACCAAGTGTCCTTATATACTTGCATCTCTGAAGTCGAACCTCCAATTCAGTTCCTCACCTTGAACTCTAGCTCTATCCATGAAGACCACGCATCTCAAATCCTCTATATCATTTCCCCGTGCAACCCTCCTATCTTCCATGCCTCAAAAAGGACTTGCAATAGAGCACTGTTAGCGTGATATTTGGCCGTGGTTTGATATTATTTTCATAACCTGTAAATCATAACTCATTTCGGAGATATATGCATTCGATTAATACATGCATATGGCACATATTCAACACGAAAGACACGGATCCAGTATAAAATGCAACAGGTAACTCGACAAGATTAAAAGAAGGATAATTTCATGTTCATAATCGATGCAATGCGCACATTATCATGTAGTTCCTATGCCAAACGACCTAGACTGACCCAGACGACACGAGAACCTGAGTTTTGCAACCCGAGGCTCTGATACCACTTAAGGATGTAACACCCGAGCGCAAGGTGTCACACCCCCTGCACCGAGACCCGACCCGAATAAGAAATGGACGATCCATACCCGAGCCAAGTCACGGCGAACGGGGACAAACACACCCTCTATGCTAGGCGGGACTAACCCTTGAACCATAAATTCAGGATAAATAATAAAGCGGAAGCAATAAACGGACATACATCAAGTGTATAAGCAATGAGCATCACATTTTCAAATTTTAAGTTATGTAAACCCTCAAATGCCATCAAGGCTCGAACAGGTACGCTCCAATATAGTTCATATACAATGCTCAGAAGTGCAACATGTGAGTGCAAGACCAAAATACAAGGGTAAAAGCGAATGCAAGACCTATGACTCGAAATCCCACCTAGCTCCCTTGACACCTGCATATCACAACTGAAAACCAAACGGGTTCAGTCCAAAAGGGACTGGTGGGTATAAAAGCAGGGCATAATATAATATACGACGGTATTTAACAATCACATGCAAGCTATAATCCCAAGTGAGGTTTTAAAGAATTTCCCAAGTGGGTGAATAGAAATCATCAAAGGGGATTATAACGATTCATTAACATTAGGTCATTATTGGCCCGGCGAGTGGGCGTGCATTATCTCCAACCAACACCTCGTGTAATTCATTAACATTCATTGACATTTATTCATTCATTCTTTTCATGCATATCATTCTTTCGTGCGCATTCAATAACATTTACACCTTCTTCCTCCGGGTTGGTGGCCGGTTTGCAAGGCCCATCCACCCATTCATTGACCAAAAGGGGAACATGACTCCCCAGATAGCACTCGGCATCCATTCCTCGCTAACTCCTAACGAGGTTCGGTTAAGCCGTTCATTGGTGGGACTAGTGTGAGGGTTTCCCGTCAGCCCATGCCTCCTCGGGTCCCCACTCACACGAAGTCCCTGGGCCCCATTCAGTGCATAACATTCATTCATTCTCGCCAAAACATTAGGTAGGGTTCAAGAAATAAGGGCTTTACGTTTGCAATCATTTACTCGATAAAAGACTCAATATATATATATCGTATTACTTTGGCTTAAAACTTTTCACATAGGGAGATATATCGGGTCATTTTATCTAAGTAGAAGAGAAACCCACCTTAAACCGCAAAGAGGAGAACACACGAGCCTCACAGACCGGCCTCGTCTCCAACGAACTCAAAATCTGTTCAAGAGAGGTGAGGTGAGACTCAATATGACCAAATAAGACGCTCGGCAATGAAATGATTATGATATGAATGTATAAAAGATAAGATTATGTTATGAAAATGTTCATGTGCACTATTAAGGAATTTAAATCATATAATCAAGTCATTCACTTTCATTCGACATTAGAAGCGTTCACTTTCATTCGAATTCATAATGCCACATTTTTAATCAAATTAATTCAAGAATTCAAATACGATCAAAGCACAAGTTAAATCACATTTAAAATTAGAAAATAAACAATTAAACACATTCGATTTAAAATTGGAAATTAAATCAAATATGAAATAAGTAACAATTAAATTCTATAATTCAATTAAATCAAATAACAATTAATATTTAATAAACATATATATATATATATATATAACACATGCATGCAAAATTCTATTAAATTACATATATATATTCATACATACGTAATGTACATGCATGCAATACGAATGAACAAGGTTCTCATGCATGCAAATTCAAATTAATTCAAATTCCATGCATGCATTTAACATTTCATGCATGAAACATTTGTATGTGTAAATATATATATAACACCATGCACAACATAGATATAAACACACACATACACACAATATCTATATATATATATACAGGCACACACACTCAACACAGCAAAACATAGAAAGGAAGAAACAGCAGCAACTAAACAAAGAAAAGGAATAAGACGCAGCAATAGTTTCACAGCAACAGACATGCATGCATTATAAGGTGACACCCCCGTGTCACCAACAAAGAACAAACCGAGACACCCCCGTGTCTCGGTACAGAGAAAACCGCCCCTCTAGCACGCCCGTTACAAGCTAAAAGGAGACAGAAAGATGCCCCCGTGTCGCATGAACGCATCATCAACAAATACGCAAACCAGCTCCTGTTTCTAGCTTAAAACGCAGCCACAACTGATGCAATATTTGGGCAAGAAAAGCAGCAACAAATAGCATGAAAAGCAGCAACAAATCAGCCTTAACAATGTACAAAATTGACAGCAAAAGCAAGGGAAGAACGCAGCAGCTGACAACAACTTTTCAATCCCAAAAACAGGGCAAAACTTACGAAAAATAGGGCATGAAATGATCTCAAGTAATCCCAACACGTTCATATAAGTTAGGCTATCCAAAATGCAGCAAAACAACACAAATTCAACCTATAAATCAGTTACAAACAAGCTCAACCAAGAAAAGCTGTCATACATGACATTTCATGAAGTTTTCGTCAAAGTTCCATAATTGATATCTCATAAATACTTCAACTACCATGAAATTAATGAACATAAATGAGAAAAGGATGTCAAAACAATCATTTTCAGGCTTCGAATCAATCAAATCCATGAAGAAACGAAAGAGATCAACAAATTTGCTCTAAACCCCCTATTTTCGAATTCAGTCAAAAATCCCATGAAACCATGATCAAATTTGGGGATGAATGAATGAAAATGATTCATATTGAATTTACATAACATATCCAAGCTTACCTTGTGGATTAATGGAGGTTTGGAAGGAGATTTGAGCTTGAATCTCTTGGTAAAGTTTGAGTTATGGGAAAAACTGGGAAGCAGAAGATGTTTGGCCAATTTTCAGCAAGTGGGAAGGGTTATCTCGGTTTGGGGGGTTAATGAATGAATAAAGGGTTGAGTTAGGGTTCCATAGAGTCTAACCATAGTTAATTTGGTTAAGGTTTGAGCAAGATATGATCATTTTAGTGCAACAAGGTCAGTTTCATCGCCGTTTCATTTTTTCGGTTGAATTTTGGAGGTTCAAATGGCGTTAGAAAAAATATAAGGCTAAGTTTACTAAACTCGAATTTTCGTTGCGAGTTCAGCGAAGTTGACGGAACTCGAATCCGAGTTCCCGAGCTCAAGATATTAAATACGGAACCAAGGGTTCGCTAATTGCTCGTTAGCCCCTGACTTGGATTCCAAAAATCAAATTAAATCCGAAACACATGCAAATGAATCCGAGAATACGAGACGAACAAATATTCATATACAAGACACGTATAAGTTCAACATATTAAATTCGTACGAAATTCCGGTATCAATTCAAATAGAAACGAAGCACGTAATTGTCACTCATACGCAAAGTAACAATAAAAACCATAACATTAACATTAATAAATAATTAAATTCATATACAATTTATTATATATATATATGATAATGCATACGTGTATATATATATATAATATATATATATATATATATATATTATAATAATACATGCATGCATAATAATCTATAAAATTTAAATTGCATGCATTACAAACACACGTACACCTTTAACATATATATATATATATATATAATTATATATACATAAATATATGATATTAATATTATTAAAGTAAAATAATTAACATTTAATACATATAAAATAAAATGAAATATATAAAACACGTATAAATAATTATTTCGCACAATTAAGGAGCACACAAGTTATTCACATAAATTCAAATTCGAATATAACATATATTTCAATTAATCACTTATTTAACAATTAAACAATGCAATTTAATTATATAAAACACTAAAAACCAATTAATTTGCGCAATTTAGTAAACATATATGTCATTTTAAAATACTGAAAAGTTGGGGCGTTACAAGCATTGAGAGAGTTATGGTTAAAATGGCTAACTGTGGCAGTTTTGTGGCCGATTCATTTTTGGTCGAATTTCGGAGGTCCAAACGAGCTTAGAAAAATATGAGGCTTGTTTCATTGAACCCCAATCTTCGATACGAGTTCAGCGGAGGTGACGGAACTCGAATCCAAGTTGCCGAGCTCAAGATATCACATACGGAACCAAGGGTGCGCTAATTGCCCGTTAGCCCCCGATTTGGTTTCACAACTCAAGATAAATTCGTTACTACGTCAAACGAGATCAAAAACATGAAACGAACATACAAACATGTTCATAACACATAAATCTACGATATACTAAATTTTCACGAAATTTCGATATCAAACCATATAAGAACGAAGCAGGATTAAAACAATCATGCGCAAAACATTAACAATTTCATAACATTTCAAATTAAATAGTAAAATTTAAATTCCATTTTTAAATAAATAAAAGTCAACGATTTAATGTTGAAATTAATTAATATAATTAAAGATATAGTTAATTAACATTAACCCTTAATTATCAAATTAAATATACTAATTAACAAAATAAAATATAATAAAATAAAATAATAACAATTTATAATAAAATTAAATATATAAAACACTTATAAACAATTAATTCACGCAAATTGGTAAACACATACGTCATATCTGTACGACTGAAAAGTCGGGGCGTTACAATAACAAAGCATAACAAACCAAAACAAGCATACATAGGCTCGTACATAGCGTATCGTACTTGCAAAGTCTTAGCAAATTCATAAACTTACATATTTCACACATATTTACTTATACTTAAGGTTATAGTTCGCATGCATAGAAAACGAGCACGTTTCATAGGGTTTAACTATGACCTAACCTCACCTGGTACCAAACAAAGTTGAAGACACTGAAAATGGTCTACCCCGGAACCTGTACGACCACAAGTCACCACCCCGGGTGCACCTGTACCATCTGAACACACAAAACACAATACAGAACTCAGACTGAAAATCTGACCACCACACAGAGACGCACGACACATGTTCAAATACTAAGAAAAGCAATCACATAAGCAGATTTCAAATTCATATCAATTATATGCAAAAGAAAGTATTAGGACACGTTCATAAATGCACAAAACGAAATTCATTTGATGCACATTTACAATTGAACAAATTAAATTCACATATCACATTTCACACAAAAGCACGTATTACAAGACCAAATAAATCATATTATAGCATGCTACGAATTTCATTTAATTCACGAAGTCACACTTTATAATTTCATAACATACTTGAAATACAACTTAAGCATTGCATATATTCATATTTTTACAAATATTACACATACCTCCGCTTAGGCAAAATCATGAAGGTTTAGAAAAATTTCATAAATATCCCCTAATGAGATTAAGCTCCAATTAATGATCCTATCGTTGTTTAGTCTAGGCACAATTAACATTAAAGATGCATATATTTACAAGAGGCACATAACCAATAGGCATAACCGAATTCAATATGAGAATAATACAATTATCAATTAATGTAATTCAATTAGTTACTATGAAAAATCCTAACTTATCTCCTACACCCAAGTTCTCAAGTAGATACGAATGTTGGGCTTATTAATTTTTTACATAGAACGCAAAGTAAACAACAATAACATTTAGGCACGTTTGTGATTCATAATAATTGAAACTTTACATACTCATCTGTCACAATTTCATTCAAGCTTATAAAAATACATACAAATTCTAGTATCTAAAATTACCTTAATACCCCCTTTAAATTAGACAATTAGCTCAATTCGACATAACGAGATTCAAATTACAAATCAAAGTATCAATAAATTTCATAATTCGTTTAATACATGATTTCGTATACATCGGAGTTCATATCAATCGACAAATCAAGCTAATCGAAATGAAATTATATCGAGAACAATTAAATCAAACATTTCTCAAATATACAAATAAATTCGTAAAAATTAAACCGAGTGTCCGATTGACGAACGAAAAGCGGCGTTAGACTCATCGCGTCGAGAAGGACAAGCTGACAGGAGACCGTCGGAGCGCCGCCGCCGGAGCGGCCAGAATAGTGGGCGGCCGCCATTTGGCCGCCGCTGGAACGTGCCAGAAAAATCCCTGAAATTCACCCAGGCAAGAATTCCTCGTGCTCATTCCAAATCCTCGATCAATTTCTGAAAATTCCAAGCCAATCGTCTGCAAATTCAAATCCAACAATAAGAAACCCTAAAATTTTCAAAATCAAATTACTTCCAAACCGGTGAACGAAAATCGAATCCGTAAGAGGTATTGTCTTACCCATGACGAGCTCTTCGAAAACCATATGCTATTCACCAAAAATTTTGGCCGGAAACCACCGCTGCCGTGATAAGCCACCTCGCGCCACCTCTGTTGTCGGAAACCGCCATCTCCAGACACTTTCACCACAATCCAAGGCCAAAAATTGACACACTACGTTGAACACGTCAGGAAGGGATACATGTTCGTAGGAGAAGAAGGCCGAAAGCCGCCAAACGCGGCGGATAGAGTAACACAAGCCGTCGCCGCTGGCTCATATCGGCACGGGCGCCGCAATCCGCGGTCCAGAAGCAACACCGCCAACATGGACAGAAAAGCCAGTGAGTCCTCTAACAGGTTGTGGGGTGCGTGTCGAAGGAAGGTCGCCGGAAGCCGTCGAAATCACCGGTGAAATCAAACCCTTTTTTCCGCCATTCTCTGCGGCTACCCGAATTGCCACCTGCGGTGGTTTTCTCACCAAACCAAGGCCGGAATCGTCACCAGGGGGTCGAAAAACGCGGGGTTGGGTGGTTGTTGGCTAGCCAGGGTCGTCGGATCACCGCCGGCGATGGGGTGGCGCAAACGGCCACCTTCGGACCACCCCTGTGCCGCCGCTGGTCAGTTTCAGGTCACGAAACTTGTACCATCGTTTTCGATTCGTCGAGCTCTTCGAAAAGCACTACTCAATCGTCGAATTCCATTGAGAAATGACCGACTTCCGGGTTGTGTGTGTGAGTGTGTGTGAATAGTGGCGGGGGAATGGGTTGATCGCTGGAGAAGAGAGAGAGTTGAAGCTGGAGTTATGGCACGAATTACGAGGATCCGGGTATTAAATCTCGGGTCCTCATACGTGAAAACGGTCGGAAGAAGGGGTTAACGACGTCAGAATTAGGCAAACTCAGACTCTACGGACTCATTTCGTTGGCCCGATCGCGTTAAAGGGGTCAAGGAGGTCAAAATCTCGATCGAACGAGCAGTGACCGAAAAACCCCTAAAAAGAGAAAATTACAAACATCCCCCTAAACTCTAAAAGAGTTCAAAATAGGGCCGCTAAGCACAAAATCACAAAATTAAACACATAAGAAAAGTCGAAACACGGCGTACCTTGTAGCACCCCGCACGTGAGGCACCACATCCCCCGCACTATGGCTCAACACGAGTAACGAAATGGTGAATCCGCACCCGTATCAAACCATAGCGAACGGGAGACAAACAGAGATACCTCCTAGGTTAGGCGGAACTTAGACCCTGCAATAATAACCAATCGACAAAATATAGTGCATCGGAAAAACTAAAATTTCAAACACACAAACCGTAAGCATACTTGGGCTCTTCAGGCCTCTTTTAATTCATAATCAAAGCCCAACAAATCAATTCAATAGCAATTATACAAGATTTAACTTCATAACTTACAAAGTCGAATCATTCACAAGTTAAATACATAAGGTGAATGCAGAGACGCTTCTAACTTAACTTGACCGACTCAACTCAACAAACTCCGCCTAGCTCGACACTCCAAAGCCAAACCTGCACACTAAAGTGGTTGGGGAGGGAGAGGGTCAGTCTCTAGAAGACTGAGTGAGCAGGAGCGATACATATGTATATAAAACATGCACATGCAAGTCATAAATCCCGAGCAAGGTTTTTATTTAAATTTAGTTCCCAAAAAGGGCAAGAAAAGACTAAGCAATGCTCAGATTTTAAGACTAATCATATTAATTCATTACATTCATAAATCATAGATAAACATAAGGCTCGGCGAGTGAGCGTGCATTATCTCCAACAAAACTCCGACCATGTACGACAAATATCATTAATATGTTAATTAGGCGATCAAGCAATATATCATAATACACAAAGACCATATATCATATCATAAAACATATTCGTTTGGGCAATCCGTGTCCCGGCCTTCCCGCACGGTGCATAACAATCATAACATAACATAAGCATATTCATAAATCAAGTTCCAACCTTCTTCCTCCGGCGGTGGACGGGTTTGCAAGGCCCGACCACCTAAACATATCAATATGGCTATGAGCTTCATGAGGCCTCAAAGCCCGGTTAGCGTTTCCCCGTCAAGAACTCCCTTGATGAAGTCCGTTTTGCCGTAACAATGTGGGACTAATGTACGGGATCACCGTCGGCCCGATGCCTCCCCGGATAGCCACATACACTAAGTCCCTGGGCCAGTGCAATCATAACATAACATACATACATAATCTCGCCAAACATATCAATTCATAAGAGGCATAACATAATCTATAATTCCTCTGGAAAAGGTTTTCTTGATCACAATTTACTCGATAAACTCATTTGAAAACCATATATATATAATCATAAGGTTTTGGCCAAAGCTTTTCACATAAGGGTTGTAGGGTTTGTTACATAACTAAAACGAAAACACCCTCACTTGGAACATGACGACACAAGGATACAAGCTATCGAGTGCCTGGAAGATCAAGATCTCTCCACCCTGGAGATAAACTGTACAAAAGACAACATAACGTGTTCGTGAGACTCAAGACTCTAAATGAACCATATATGACGCACGGCAATGCACATGCATGATATGAATACATAAAAGATGATATTATGTCATGAAAATGTTCATGTACACTATTAAGGCATTTAAATCGTATAACCAAGTCATTCACTCATTCATTCATTTTCATTCAAATTCATCAATTCATATCTCCAGTCAAATTAATTCAAGAATTCAAATAGGAGCATAGTACATATTCAAGCTTTCCCAAAATGCTACTACATACCTCATATTACATAAGATAGCATATTTCCAAGGTTTGACAACAAGACGGAATCATATGATATAGAAAATGAGTTACACGATTAATAAACGACATATAAACACACATAAACGGCATTAAGCAAAAGCATGCCTACTACTCATCCAAATGCCATGAAATTAAACCACAAAACTCCTCACACATAACAAAACAAGTTACTAGTTCAACACAAAAGGAGATAAAGTCATTAAAGAGGTGAAACAAATCAAAAACCGAAAAGGAAGCAACAAGGACTGCGCAAGGGAAGGGACACGGGGGTGTCACCCTCCCTAGCTAAACTGAGCCACGACCGTGGCTCAGTACAGACATACCCAGAAGGTGTGACACGCCCGTGTCTCACATTTCAGTGCAAATGAGACACGGGGGTGTCACGGTACAGAACCAAAACGTTCACAAGGTTTTACAGGCAAAACTGATCCCATACAAAATCAATCCAAAAGCATACCAAATCAACTCCAACTGCTATGAAACTTAATATACAACATATTTAGCATGTTAGGAACATATTTCATTTAGAGTGAAAAGGTTAAATCACACATTAAGAGCACCTAATCCATGCAACAAACCTGGGTCGCCAAAATCGCACATAAGAGCCCTATTGGTTCAATCATGCCTTAATCAAGTACTTAGGGCTTGAATTTGGATCTGAAACCTTGGGGAACGCATGCTAAAATACTAAAAAACTAATATACTTCATATATATGCAAAATGGCACAAATTAAGGCACATTAGGGTGACCAACAACAACATAATTGCAACAGCAGCAAGTCTGTCATGAAGCATGCATAAAAACAGGTCATGTATTTCGGTTTTGGGACTTAAAATGGATCCAAATACTTGAAACATGAATGTTAACATATAGAGAAATGATTGTACATAATATCCATGCAAATTCACACGAAAAGAAGGTCATTTGATCAAGCAACAAACCATAATTCCACACAGCAGTCCCGAAACAGAGGAGGCAGTTTTGAACATCAAGTTTGAAGCCCCAAATCTCATAATTTTATCAAAGGGTCAAGAGATAAAATCCTCCTAATATCATATACTATCAGTTAGGAAAGAAATAGGCCAAGAAACAAGCTCATATAATCATGTATAAGCAAGAAAATCAGCTACCCAAGTAAATAGGTCACAAGAACAAAAATCCCTAAAGGTTCATACCAAACTCATCACTCAAACCCTAACCAAATCTGATCCAATTCATGTTTTAAGTAGATGAAATCAAGCAATATAGAGTATAGAAGACATAAATATTCATACCTTGAAGATTAGAAGAAGAAGGGAGGTGATTTGAGCTCAAAATCACAAGAATGGCCAAGGGTTTTTCTTCCTTTTCTTCTCTTCCTCTATCTCGATCAGTTGCAGCAGCAAGGGAAGATATTTGGCTCGGTTTTTGCTGCTAAAAGGGAGTAGAAAGGCTTAACTCAAGGTACAAAAGTCATGGTTAAGCTTTGATTAGGTTAGGTTGAGCAAAAAGGGTCCCACAATGAAGACTAGTCAACAAAAGGAGCTCTTCTTGCACGAGTTGTCCGTTACGGTTGGATTTCGAAGGTCTTAATGATTTCAAAAAGGTATGAGGCTTGTTCCATTGTCTCCGAATCGTCGATACGAAGGCAACGGAGATGACGGAATTCGAATCTGAATTCCTGAGATCAAGATATCACGTACGGAACCAAGGGTGCGCTAATTGCTCGTTAGCCCCCAACTTGGTTCCACAAATCAAATTAAATTCGTTAACACGTCAAATGAATCCGAAAACATAAACCGAGCATATATGCATGTTCATAACACACATATTTACGACATACTAAATTTCCATGTCATTTCGATATCATTTCATATAAAAACGAAGCACAAAAAAAAAACACTCATGCGCATGAATGGATTCATAACTTTAATAAATTAATTACTAAAACTTAAATTCCTTTTTAAATAAATTAATGCCAACTAATAACATGTTGAAATTAATTAACGAAATTACCGAAATAGTTAAGGTAACATGAAACCTTAATTAAGAAATTAAACACTAAATATCAAAGTAAAATAAAATGAATTAAATTAAAATAACAATAGTTTATAGTTTAAATCAAATATAAACATTTATAAACAATTAATCATATAATTAAATAATTAAATTGAGCAATTTATAAACAAATACGCCACATTATTTTAACTGAAAAACTGGGGCGTTACATACCTTGTAAATCGAATGAGCGGGATGTTACAAACTCCCATTCTTCAAAAGGACAAGTCCTCAGGTCCGAAAGCAGGATTTTGAATGACGCTGAAATAAACTCCAATTCACGCTTCAACTCTGCTACTTTGATCTCGGTAACTGCAGACTCCTTAGGACACTACTCCCATTGTTTGCGTCAACCCCCTTTATAGTGTCTCGTTGTCACTGAGGTCCATCTGAGCACTGGACTATTAATCACTCCAAACTCGTTCGATCACCACTATGCCACTACACCCAAAGCTCGATATGGTCGCATCCTCGTCGCTTGCAAACTGTTGTCTGGCCATGTGTAACGTAACTGCGATAAACAAGAGAGAATCCCATCTCTGAACAGGTAAGTGAGGGAACCCCGTCCCTCGACACACACACAAAAGAGAGAACCCCGTCTCTCAGACATATAATGGAGAGAGCCCCGTTTCTCAAACACAGAATTGAGAGAATCCCATCTCTCAACCTAAGTCTGACAGATTCCACACCTCCCATACATTCTAGTTTGAGAAAATCCTGCATTTTTCAAACCCCTAAATTCAAGAGAATCTAACATGTAACACCCCAGCTTTCGGCGATTCAGGTATGATCGACACGTGTGCGTTTGAGAGTTAGATTTTCATTATTAATTGATCATTTCTGTAATTTTCCATGTCATGACATAACTTTATAAAATTATATTCTTGGTATTTTGTTGGAAATTCATATCATATTATAATTGTCGTACATATTGAACGGGATTGCAACGTGTATTATTTTTCCCAAATGTGATTTAATTCTTTATGGCCTTAATTGCTCATTTTCATGAAGTTGGGACCTAATTGCATTGGACTTGATTGATCAATTATTATGGAAGTGGACTTCATTGCATGACTTAATTAATTGGAGGACTTAATAGCAAATTTGGCCATTTCTTCCCCTCTCTTAGCAGCAATCACGTAACTTGGCTTCTCATTTGCTCTCTTCTTCCTTGCCAACCGAACCAAACCCTCTTCAAGCTAGGTGGAAGATTTCATTTTTCAAGCTTCATATTTGTGGGTTTTGTGATCATAGAAGCATCATCAACATCATCTCTTCTTCTCTTCTCTCTTCTCTTTCATTTGAGGTAATTATCGAACTTGGATGATTTTCTTGAAAATATGACTTAGATAGGGCTTTGTTATATGTTAGTTAAATGGCGTATTGGCTGTTGGAATTATGTGTGTGAACTTTGAGCTTAAGTTATATGCATTCAACTTGTTGAAATTTGACTTGGAGCATGAATGAAGAAATGGGTTTCATTTGATGATTCTTGAGGATCTAACATGGAAATGAGTGTTTATATGAATTGATATTGATTTATATGCATGATATTAGGTGTATCGCATGATATATATGCATTTCATCTTGGTTTGAATTCATTTGGGGGTTGTTGTTGTTGGTTCGTTGTTGCTGCTGCTGCTATTGCTCTGTTTTTTTTCCTGCTACGCACAGTGACACGGGCGTGTCACTTTTCTTCTCTTCCGGGTGACACGGGGGTGCATGCTGGTTGGTTGGACTTTTCTGTACCGTGATACGGGGGTGTCACGGGTTTCTTTGCATTGGTGACACGGGCGTGTCACCTTCTGTTCGCTGTACCGTGACACGGGGGTGTCACGGCTTAGTGCATTTTGATGACACGGGCGTGTCACCTTCTGTTCGCTGTACCGTGACACGGGGGTGTCACGGCTTAGTGCATTTTGATGACACGGGCGTGTCACCTCTGTTTTTCATGCATATTGTTTTGCATGCATGGCTGTACGTGTATGTGTTATATATATATATATGTTGGTTATATATCAATCGTTATTTGGTTTAAGTGTCTGTATTTAATTGTTTATTCCCTAATTGTGAGCTCGAAGGAATTGATTGGGTGACTTGAACATAATCTTGTCTGTTACATATTTATATCATGATCATTGCATCGCCGTTCGTCTTATTTGGTGCATTTTGAGTCGTGTCTCACGGACAATTGTCTTTCTTGCACAGACCAGCTTCCTGGTGACGAGGAGCAGGCCCCGTGAGCTGTTTCCTTGTTTGTTTTGAGTCGTTCAGGTGAGGTTTATTTCTAGCTACCTAGAACCCGTATAACCCTATGTGAGGTTTAAGCCAAAACCTATCTATATAGCTATAGTTTTCAAATGATTTGGTTTTCAAATGATTTATCAACTTTTGAAGGAACTGGTTTATTGACTGATTGATTGGGCGAGTATTGTATTGCACTGTGGGCCCGAGGGTAGTGACTCGAGCCAACCGGGAAAGCATGGGCTGACGGGTAACTTGCATGTATGTGCGCTTATATTATTTATAACCCCTCGCTCAGTCCGTGTTGGACTGACACCTCAACTTTTCAGTTGTTTTGCAGGGCGTGCTAGGCGGGAAATAGAGTCTAGAGTGTCTTTAATTCGGGTCTAGCACACTTCATCTCACACTTTGTTTATGTACAAATATTTTATGTATTTCATAGCATGCCTTGATATTGTATTGATATGGAACGTTGGTATCTATTAGTAAATAACTAAATATGGTACCTATAAATATTGAATAAATTATTGCTTCCGCTTCTTTCTACTCTTCATTGTTGGTTTGGTTTTACTTGAGGGTACCCGCCTAGCCTTGTGTAGTGTTTTTTTTTTATTGTCTCCCGTTCGCCATAGCTTTGGTTCATGTATGGATTGACCGTTTCACATGTGGATTGAGGCTATGGTGCAGGGGATGTGGCGCCTAGCGTTCCGGGTGCTACATCCTACGGTGGTATCAGAGCCCGGTTGCAAAACTAGGTCTCTTGTGTCGTGTCTTGTGAGTCTAGGTCGCACGGCATAGGAACTAATTGTCAATTTGAGAGTCTTGCATCGTTATTTGACATATTTGAACCTACTTGACTTATTTGAATTTACTTGAATTCGGGGAATTGTTTGCATTTTATAACTTTTGTGCATTTTGTGAATTATTTGCACACATTTGCATCTAACTAATTGAACACGCATAATAGTGCCTTGATTTCAGGATGCCTCGCGATAGACATCACCGTGATCGTTCTCCTAGACATCGATATCGTCGTCATCATCGCCGAGAGAGATCACCACCTACTCCTCCACCTCCTCAGGCTCAGCCACAGGACTTTATGAACGCCGTGGTGGGTCTTATTGATCAGAGAGTCCGGGATTATGTTCCTCCACCACCACCAGTTCCACCACCACAGCCGGGAGGTCAGATTTCATTAGCTTTCAGGGAGTTCCAGAACCAGCATCCTCCCAAGTTCTATAAAGGGAATGATACTCAGGCTGAGCAGTGGCTGATGGAAATTGAGAGAATATGGGAGCTTATCCCGTGTGAGTCCTAGGAGAAGGCCCAATACTATTTCTTTGATTCAGGGCGAGGCATATTCGTGGTGGGATAGTGCCCGGATTGTGTTAGATACTGCAGGTGAGGAAGTGAATTGGGCAGTTTTTGTTAGGGAATTCAAGAACAAGTTCATTCCTCCATCTTCTCGCACTCGAAGATTGAAGGAATTTACAGAACTTAAGCAAGGAAGCCGGTCAGTTTCAGAGTATATCGCCGAGTTTGAGAGATTGTCCCGCTATGCTCCTAATATAGCGAGTGACGATTTCCATAAGGCGATACAGTTTGTTCAGGGCCTTAGACCGGATATTCAGGCAGCGATCGAGGTAGTCAACATGAGCACGTGGGTGAAGGCTACCAAGAAGGCATTGTTGGTTGAGGATTCAGTGAACGCGAGGCGGTCTACTTATCGTTCAGGATTAGGCTCAGGTTCCGGATCAGGTTTTAGAGGTTCCGGATCGGGGTATAAGGGTTCAGGTTCGGGTTCTGCTTCAGGCAAGAGGCCGATGGTTTATTCTTCTCCACCACTAGCTCCGAAGGGCCCAGGGAAGAAGCCCCGACCAGCGGGACCAGTAATTAGAGCTCCAGTTGCTTCAGCTTTGCCACCACCTCCCGTGAGGCCTGCTTGTACCTTTTGTGGTCAGAGAACGCATATCTATGATAACTGCAGGAGGCGTCTGGGTTTATGCTTGATTTGTGGGAGCGACGAGCATATGGTAGACGGATGTCCGGATCGCAGGATGCCACCACCTGGAGCACAGAGACCACTGATCAGGGCTCGTGCTTATGCTCTGGACGGAGAGCAGCAGGATGCTGATGTTGATCCAGCCGTCGTAGTTGAAGGTACCATTTGCATACATGGCACGAACATTCATACCTTGTTTGATCCGGGAGCTACTCACTCCTTTCTTTCGAGTGCTATATCTGTTTCTTTCCCTTTACCTGTTACTCGTTCTTCTGCATGTTATGTGGTTAGTACTCCTTTTGGTGGTAGTTTAGAATCTGATCGGGTGTTTAGAGAGGTTCCGGTGAGCATCGAGGGTCGAGTTTTCTTGTCAAACTTCATTGAGCTGCCGATGACTGGTTATGGATCCATTTTGGGCATGGATTGGTTGTACAGACATTCGGCCACATTTGATTGCAGGGTGAAGAAAGTTCAGTTGGGATCAGATTTGATAGTGGGTTGGAGTTCCAAGACTGTGCCTCTTTCTTTTTCAGAAGCTCATAAGTTGGTTCGAGAGGGAGCCACGGGTTTCATTGCTTACATTCTCAACAGACCCAAGGATCAGAGTGAGCTGGAAGAAACGGAAGTAGTGAAGGAGTTTCCCGAGGTCTTTCCTGAGGAACTGGATTCGTTACCTCCAGAACGGGAAATTGAGTTTGTGATCGATCTGTACCCTAACGCAGAGCTGTACTCCAAGACTCCGTATCGTATGGCTCCGGCCGAGTTGAAAGAGTTGAAGACTCAACTTGATGCGTTGTTGGAGATTGGGTACATCAGACCGAGTTCTTCTCCCTGGGGTGTACCAGTTTTGTTCGTAAAGAAGAAGGACGGGACTTTAAGGATGTGTATAGACTATAGGGACTTGAACCGGATGACGATCAAGAATAAGTATCCTCTTCCGCATATCGAGGAGCTGTTTGACATACTTCAGGGATCTAGAGTCTACTCGAAGTTGGATTTGAGACAAGGCTACTACCAGCTGCGAATCCGAACTGAGGATATTTCTAAGACAGGATTTAATACTCGGTACGGGCATTATGAGTTCGTAGTGATGCCGTTTGGTTTGACTAATGCCCCAGCAGCTTTTATGGATATGATGCACAGGATTTTCCGACATTTTCTGGATAAGTTCGTGGTTATCTTCATTGATGATATTCTGATTTTCTCTAAGTCTGCCGAGAAGCATGCAAGGCATCTTCAGTTGGTATTGAGGACTTTGAAGGAGCATCAGTTATTTGCCAAATTCAGTAAGTGTGAGTTCTGGATTGACAGGGTGTCTTTCTTGGGTCACGTGATTTCGGGCAATGGTTTGGAGGTCGATCCTTCCAAGATTGAGTCGGTTTCGCAGTGGGAGAAACCTAGGAATGCCTCAGAGATAAGGAGCTTCTTGGGATTAACAGGTTATTACCGGAGGTTTGTTAAGGATTTCTCCAAGTTAGCAGCTCCTTTAACACGGGTTACGAAGAAGAATGTGAAATTCGATTGGGATCAAGGTTGTGAGAGGAGTTTCACTTTCTTGAAGGAGAAGTTAGTGTCTGCTCCAGTGCTAGCCCTTCCGGAGGTTCAGAAGGATATGCTGTTTACAAAGATGCTTCTAAGGAAGGCTTGGGATGTGTGTTGACTCAGAAGGGTAAGGTAATTGCTTACGCATCCCGGAAGTTGAAAGAGCACGAGAACAATTATCTGACACATGATTTTGAGCTTGCCGTCGTAGTCTTTGCACTTGGAAAGTGGAGACATTATTTGTACGGGGTGTCTTTCGAGATTTTCACCGACCACAAAAGCCTCCAGTATTTATTCACTCAGAAGGATTTGAATATGAGGCAACGGCGTTGGATGGAACGATTGGAAGATTATGATTGCACGATTAAGTACCATCCGGCCAAAGCCAACGTGGTCGCCGATACACTTAGTAGGAAGGCTAGTGTGTCGAGCTTGGAAGTGGGTGAAAGTAGTGGAATCGAGCCAATTGTTTTAAGGGCTCGAGTTTCTAATATTTCGGTTCAGCCAGATTTGAAGCACAGGTTGTTTGAGGCTCAGAGTACAGATTCAGAAGTGCAGAAATTGGTAGCTAAGGCAAGAGGTGATCCGGAGTGTCCATTCGGGTTCGATGAAACCGGTCTTCTTCGTTTCAAGAACCGAGTGGTTGTAGCCGAAGAGTTGAAACGGGTATTGCTCGAGGAAGCTCACAGATCGGCTTATTCCATCCACCCCGAGGAAACAAGATGTATAAGGACTTAAGGCAATATTATTGGTGGCGTGGATTGAAGAAGGATGTGGCCGTGTATGTGAAGCATTGTCTCACTTATCAGAAAGTGAAAGCCGAGCACCAGAAACCGGGAGGTCTTCTTCAGCCGTTACCTATTCCTGAGTGGAAGTGGGAACAGGTGACGATGGATTTCGTGTCCGGATTGCCTAAAGTGAAAGGTGGGTTCGATGGAATTTGGGTGATTGTGGGCCGTTTGACGAAGTCTGTACATTTTCTGCCGGTTCGGATGTCGTTTAGGATCCACAAGCTAGCCGAGCTTTATAACCGGGAGATTGTTAGACTTCATGGGATTCCGGTTAGTATAGTTTCAGACAGAGATCCACGATTCACTTCTAAGTTGTGGAGTGAATTGCAAGAAGTTTTAGGTACGAAGCTCCAGTTTAGTACAGCATTTCATCCTCAGACGGATGGTCAATCCGAGAGATTAATAAGGTATCTCGAGGATTTGCTTCGAGCTTGTTCTTTGGATTTTCAGTCTTCTTGGCATGATCAGCTACCTTTGATTGAGTTTGCGTATAACAACAGTTTTCAGGCTTCGATTGGAATGGCACCGTATGAGCTACTTTATGGATGGAAGTGTCGTTCTCCGTTGTTCTTCGACCTGGAAGAGTGGAAATGGACTAAGCAAGAAGGTGTTAAGAAAAGTGAGCAATTGGAAAAACCTTCTAAGGTCGTTGAGGCTATGATTGAGAAAGTCCAATTAATAAAACAACGGATGAAATCAGCTCAGGATAGACAGAAAAGCTACGCCGATCGTCGCAGAAGGGATCTCGAGTTCGAGGTTGGAGACCGAGTATTCTTGAAGGCGTCTCCACGAAAAGGATTTGCTCGGATTGGGAAAGGAGGTAAGCTTAAGCCTCGTTACTTAGGTCCTTATGAGATTTTGGAAAGAGTTGGAGAAGTTGCTTACAGGTTGGACCTACCACCGAGCCTCACTGGGATTCATAATGTATTTCACGTATCTCAGCTAAGGAAATACTACCCCGATGAAACTGAGATCATTCCCGTTGAAGAAGTGGAATTGGAACCGAACCTTACGTTTGTTCAGAAACCGGTTAAGATATTGGATAAGAAGTTTCAGGAATTAAGAAACCGGAAGATTCCTATGGTTAAGGTCCTTTGGAGAAGTGACAAGACCGAAGAAGCCACCTGGGAAACCGAAGGCAAGATGAGAAGGTTCCATCCAAAGTTGTTCCCTTCCGATCAGTGAATCTGGGGACCAGATTCTTTTAAGGAGGGAGGATTGTAACGCCCCAGCTTTCGGCGATTCAGGTATGATCGACACGTGTGCGTTTGAGAGTTAGATTTTCATTATTAATTGATCATTTCTTTAATTTTCCATGTCATGACATAACTTTATAAAATTATATTCTTGGTATTTTGTTGGAAATTCATATCATATTATAATTGTCGTACATATTGAACGGGATTGCAATGTGTATTATTTTTCCCAAATGTGATTTAATTGTTTATGGCCTTAATTGCTCATTTCATGAAGTTGGGACCTAATTGCATTGGACTTGATTGATCAATTATTATGGAAGTGGACTTCATTGCATGACTTAATTAATTGGAGGACTTAATAGCAAATTTGGCCATTTCTTCCCCTCTCTTAGCAGCAATCACGTAACTTGGCTTCTCATTTCATACCAACATTCATACACATTTGCTCTCTTCTTCCTTGCCAACCGAACCAAACCCTCTTCAAGCTAGGTGGAAGATTTCATTTTTCAAGCTTCATATTTGTGGGTTTTGTGATCATAGAAGCATCATCAACATCATCTCTTCTTCTCTTCTCTCTTCTCTTTCATTTGAGGTAATTATGGAACTTGGATGATTTTCTTGAAAATATGACTTAGATAGGGCTTTGTTATATGTTAGTTAAATGGTGTATTGGGTGTTGGAATTATGTGTATGAACTTTGAGCTTAAGTTATATGTATTCAACTTGTTGAAATTTGACTTGGAGCATGAATGAAGAAATGGGTTTCATTTGATGATTCTTGAGGATCTAATATGGAAATGAGTGTTTATATGAATTGATATTGATTTATATGCATGATAGTAGGTGTATCGCATGATATATATGCATTTCATCTTGGTTTGAATTCATTTGGGGGTTGTTGTTGTTGGTTCGTTGCTGCTGCTGCTGCTATTGCTCTGTTTTTTTTCCTGCTACGCAAAGTGACATGGGCGTGTCACTTTTCTTCTCTTCCAGGTGACACGGGGGTGCATGCTGGTTGGTTGGACTTTTATGTACCGTGACACGGGGGTGTCACGGGTTTCTTTGCATTGGTGACACGGGCGTGTCACCTTCTGTTCGCATGCATGTTGTCCGCTGTACCGTGACATGGGGGTGTCACGGCTTAGTGCATTTTGGTGACACGGGCGTGTCACCTCTGTTTTTCATGCATATTGTTTTGCATGCATGGTTGTACGTGTATGTGTTATATATATATATATGTTGGTTATGTATCAATCGTTATTTGGTTTAAGTGACTGTATTTAATTGTTTATTCCCTAATTGTGAGCTCGAATGAATTGATTGGGTGACTTGAACATAATCTTGTCTGTTACATATTTATATCATGATCATTGCATCGCCGTTCGTCTTATTTGGTGCATTTTGAGTCGTGTCTCACGGACAATTGTCTTTCTTACACAGACCAGCTTCCTAGTGACGAGGAGCAGGCCCCGTGAGCTGTTTCCTTGTTTGTTTTGGGTCGTTCAGGTGAGGTTTATTTCTAGCTACCTAGAACCCGTATAACCCTATGTGAGGTTTAAGCCAAAACCTATCTGTATAGCTATAGTTTTCAAATGATTTGGTTTTCAAATGATTTATCAACTTTTGAAGGAACTGGTTTATTGACTGATTGATTGGGCGAGTATTGTATTGCACTGTGGGCTCGAGGGTAGTGACTCGAGCCAACCGGGAAAGCATGGGCTGACGGGTAACTTGAGAGCTACTCTCACCAAATTGGGATGACCTCTGAACCCCCTAGGAGATTAGGGGAGGAAGGAGTTCCGGGCTTAGGGATTCATGTACCCTCTGCCCAGATTGATTGGATGGTGGGGCCTTGCAATCCCACCATCACCCGGAGGAAGAAGGATGGACTGAAACTGCTAATTGTGCACCGTAATGAATTGCATGATCACCTAACTATTGAACAATTGATTGATTGATTGTACACAGTCGGTGTAAGGTTGGAGAATTGCCCTCACTCGCCGGGCCACAATTGAATTTATTGATTTGGTTAAATTAATAAATTGAATTAGTTGTAATCTCGGGCGATAGTATCTCTTGGTTTATTAAATTGTATCGTTGTTTTTCCAAAATTATTACCCGAGATTATAACTTGCATGTATGTGCGCTTATATTATTTATAACCCCTCGCTCAGTCCGTGTTGGACTGACACCTCAACTTTTCAGTTGTTTTGCAGGGCGTGCTAGGCGGGAATTAGATTCTAGAGTGTCTTTAATTCGGGTCTAGAACACTTCATCTCACACTTTGTTCATGTACATAAATTTTATGTATTTTGTAGCATGCCTTGATATTGTATTGATATGGAACGTTGGTATCTATTAGTAAATAACTAAATATGGTACCTATAAACATTGAATAAATTATTGCTTCCGCTTCTTTCTACTCTGCATTGTTGGTTTGGTTTTACTTGAGGGTACCAGCCTAACCTTGTGTAGTGTTTTTTTTTATTGTCTCCCGTTCGCCATAGCTTTGGTTCATGTATGGATTGACCGTTTCACATGTGGATTGAGGCTATGGTGCGGGGGATGTGGCGCCTAGCGTTCCGGGTGCTACATAACATCCCTCGAATACCTAAGTACAAGAGAATCCAACATCTCTCGTGCACAAAAATCAGAAAGAATCTAGCATCTTTCTATCACGTAATTTAGAGAGAATCCAGCATCTCTCTAACACAGAAATAGGAAGAGTTAACATCTCCCTAGAACGTAAATAGAGAGAATTAAATCTCCCTCTCACTCTAGCACATAAGCAGAATTAGAAATCACAACATTAAACACATATCACAATTGACAGGTATATCACATATTAACAAGAATTAATCAAATAAAGGATGCATATATGATCTTGTTGTAACATCCCGCTCGTCCAACTTATAAGGTACGCCACGTTCCAACCTTTTAATGTGTTTAATTATGTGATTTTATATTTTTCGTGGCCCTATTTTGAACTCTTTTAGAGTTTAGGGGCTTGTTTGTAATTTTCTCTTTTAAGGGGTTTTTCGGTCATTTCCCGTTCGGTCGAGAGTTCGACCTTTTTGACCCCTGCTTTGCGTTTGGGGGCATCGAAACGAGTCCGTAGACTCTAAGTTTGCCCCATTCTAACTTCGTTAGCCCGTTCTTCCGTTCGTTTTTGTGTACGAAGACCCGAGATATTTACCCCGAATCCTCGTATTTCGTGTAAAATCAGCCCAGCTCTTTCTCTCTTCTTCTCCCGCGTCTCTCGTCTCTCTCTCCTCACACACACTTGAGGTGGAAACACACACACAAGCTCGTTCTTGCTCGTTTCTCGACGGAATTCGACGTGTGAATAATGGAAATTGACCAGCTCGACGAGCCCGTCACGATGATACCAAAATCATGGCCTGAAAACCAGCTGAGGTGGCGCTATGGCGAGTTGCAAGCCGCGGCGGTGGTGGCGCAAGTTTCAGCCGCCTTTCACGGTGAGTTCCGGCTTTTTCCCGATGACACGCGCCACCCCATTTGTTAGAGGAGGTCCCGGTGCAACTCCAGTTCAAACGGTGTGGCCAACGGTGGCCGGAAGGCGGCACACGCGCCGACTGAAGACCAGCGGCAGTGGCGCGTGCACTGTAACACCTCGCTCCGCCTCGTTCCGGCGAGATTCGCTACCGGCCTTTGGTGGTTTCCGACCTATTTTGGCCTCCTGAGTCCGATTCCGGGGTCAATTTGAGCAAACGGTGGCCAGAGATGGCTGAACCGGCGAGTGGCGCGGCGGTGGGTTTTTGGGCGACGGTTTGAAGCTTTTCCGGTGGGTTTTTGGTGGTTGCTCCTTCACGAAAGTTGCTTGGAATGTTGAGACGTAGCTGGTAGTGTTGGCCCCGACTCGGGAACCGGCCTTTGGCGGCGAACCGGTGGTGAACCGGTGGCGAACCGGCTGTAAACCCCGGGCTTTTTCCGGCGGTTTTTCCAGTGATTTGGCTAGGGGCTTTTGAAGGGCTCATTACAAGCTTTCCAACGGTATACTCGGATTTCATTTTCGTTTTACGATTTGCGTTTAATTTCCATTTTCGTATTAGGGACTTAGTTCGGTTTTTCGTCAACGAAGTCCGGTGTGTTTGGTATTTTCTGAAATTGGTTGAGGGCTTTTGTCAAGCAGGCCGAGACGTACGTTTCTGTCCCTCCGGGGAATTTTTCGACCACCGGAGGTGGTGGTCCGGTGGCTGCACGTGGGGGTCCGGCAGGTTCCGGTGCCCTTCGGACAGCAAGTTCCTCTCGTCGTGGTGAGTCCAACGCCACTTTCCGTTCGTCAATCGGATGTCCGGTTGATTTTATATGAATTTTTGAAGTTATTGTATTTATTTTCGTTAATTGTTTTAATTGTAATTTCGACCTTGTATGAACTATGAAATGGAAATTGTGAATTGTATGATATATGAAAATATATTATGTTGTATTAAAGCTTGATTCGTGATATAGTGAATTTAATTGCCTCGTTATTTGCCTACTTATTTGAGAATAATTCTTGTTTAAGAGGTGTTAGTGTAATTTTAGAAAACTAATTGATTATGAATTTTATGAAATATAAGAAAGGAATTATGAAAGGCTAAGTTATGCTTTATTTAAATGAATATGCTAATTGTTAGAATATCGTGAAAATTGTCAATGTATTATTTGTATATAAATTGTTATGTAAATTGCGTTTATTCATTCGAGAATTGGTACTTGATGTGAATGGAATTCTTAATGTCCTAATTTATTCTGTGTAATTAATGTTAGGAATTTTATAAGCTATGCACCTCTTGATATGTATTATGAATTGTGATATGCTCTGAATGACTTGATTGAATAAATATGGGTTATATGTTGCGTCATTTGTATTCGTGAGCATGGCCCTGCGTCTGTTTGGTTGTTTTGGAGTCTCAGTCTGTGTTGTGTGTTCAGTTGTTCAGGAGTTGTTCAGGGAGTGTCTGTCGGCTGTCTGGGTCTCAGTGGGACTTCTTGGCCAGTGTTTCCGTTCTCGTCGGTGTAAGGTGAGGTTTTAGGATTTCTGTTTAGTTAAAGCGACCTACAACCTTCTGTGCTCGTTTTCAAGCCTGCATGCGATTATTCTATTATATTTATATAATAGATATGTGTTTATATGATATGTTTATGAAATTGTCATACGATTAAAGGTTTTCGAACTGTATATGTACGAGCATATGTAAGCTTGATTTGTTTTGCAACAAGGCTATGCTCCAAACCGTGTGTCTTCATACCAGCTGCGAATTAGGATGACACGGAGAGGTACGTTTATAGCATATGCTAAGTTGCAAGGTATGGTATGTCTAATCAGGTACGTAAGTCTGTTATGATTTGATAAGTATGATATGATAAGTACGGAGAGGTATGGCATATCCTTAATTGCTCACTAACCCTTCATGCATACACAAGTACATTGCAATCTTATTTTACAGTGAGCCCATCGCGATATCCCCCTTGAGTTGTGCATGGATGATGAGTCTATACTCTAGGGACACCGATATCAGTTGTGTAAAGGTACACTATACATGCATCTCATGTTTTGCATCCAGTGGTATTTTGATGTGTATATGTTTGAATGCTGAGTAAGTGGACTTGTGTGTTAGAGAGTGGTTGAGATCTCTCTATTTACATGTTAGGGAGATGTGGGATTCTCCCTATTTATGTGATAGAAAGATGTTGGATTCTTTCTAAATTATGTGAGCAAGAGATGCTGGATTCTCTTGGAGTTAGATGTTTGAGAGATGCTGGATTCTCTCGAACTAGGATGTTTGGAAGATGTGGAAGTCTGCCAGACTTAGGTTGAGAGACGGGGCTCTCTCGATTATGTGGTTGAGAGACGGGGTTCTCTCAATTATGTGCCTGAGGGACGGGGTTCTCTCTCTTTTGATGTGCCGGGAGACGGGGCTCTCTCTCTTGCTTGCTGAGAGATGGGATTCTCTCTTGTTTGTCGCGGCTGAGTTACGTGTGACCTGTTGTTGGTTTGCAATCGACGAGGAAGCGACGATATCGAGCTTTGGGTGTAGTGGTCTAGTGGGGAATCGAACGAGTTTGAAGCGACCAACGGTCAGGTGTTTGAACAAACCTCTGTGACTATGGAACTCGGAAGAGAGTTGATGCAATCAGTGAGAGTAAACTTCACAACCAGGGCTATGACTCTACACGATTTCAGGAGATGGATTGAAGTATTCCAGTTCGAAGCTTTACGACTCAGTAATAGGACCTGAGGACAGGTCCTTTTGAAGGAGGGGAGTTTGTAACATCCCGCTCGTCCAATTTATAAGGTACGCCACGTTCCAACCTTTTAATGTGTTTAATTATGTGATTTTATATTTTTCATGGCCCTATTTTGAACTCTTTTAGAGTTTAGGGGCTTGTTTCTAATTTTCTCTTTTAAGGGGTTTTTAGGTACTTATCATGGATGCTTAGCGTACCGTTCACTGTTTTATTGGAAATCTTGACCATAAAGTTGATTAAATTGTTGATGAAGCAACCCTGTAGTTAAAACACTAAAGTTGGTACATGAGGGTTAGGAATGCAAATGTAATGTGGCATTTAAGACACCTAAGTGCAACAATGAAAAGCAATTAAGAGCACATTGATAAAATGTTGCACAACCATAGTCATAACGGCACATAGTCATATAACTCGATGCAATTCATGCTGAGGTAGCAAAATTTCATGCCAAGCGGATGTAATGCGCACATATTCCATGCGTACGACCTAGACGGACACGACACGACTCCAGAGCACCGGTTCTGAACCTGGTAACTCTGATACCACTTAAGATATAGCACCCCAAGCGGTGGGTACCACATCCCCGCACTATAACCCGACACGTGTAACGAAATAAAGACTCTGTACACGTACCGGGCTATAGCGAATGGGAGACAAAACAAAAATACCAGGCCTAAACTAGGCGGTACCTAACCCTGTACAAATGAAAGGATGCAAAACATTACAGCGAAAGCAATGCAAAATGCCAACTTTTAAAAACTTTCATACATTAATAACAACTGTACGGGTTCAGCTACTCCAAAGAACCTATCCTATCCTGTCCAGAATAACTATACAACAAAACGGGTTCAACTGGCCCTAGAAACCTGTCCCGAATAGTCATACAATCAAAACGGGTTCAACCAATCCAAGCACCTGTCCTAACCTGTCCCGAAATTTCATACATTCAAATCGTACATGCAAACCTGTACAGAATAAATCTTATACAAAGTTTCCTACATAATTCAAAACAAAATAATTAACCAACTGAAACGAACATACACCGACTCAACAGACATGAGATACCGCCGCCTAGCACGAGCTCCAATGACCTGAACCGAACCTGCAGCTAAAAACATAAAGGGGGGAGGGGTCAGTCCAAAGATTGAGCGAGGGGCTACCCACACACACCTACATATATATAGAGCACAACACATTCAATCACATAGTTCGTGAACTCAGGGATAGTTTTTGCACGCCAAACTTTACCCGTGATACATACATATAGGGATTCTTATCCAAACGGAATAAAACTTAACTTAACAAAATTCATACATATCAAATCATAACAAAACATACTTATCGTATCAAATCTTATTAAAACATTTGATATCCTAACTTCTACGTTCAAGAAGATCCATATTTTATCTTAATTTTAAGTCTATCCCCGTTTTACAAACTTTAACAGAGCATACATACAAAACTCGGCGGGTACGAGTACCTAGTCCCATCCTGGGCTCCTCCGACTAATCAAACATAACAAATCACATTAAAACGTAGCATACATAACAATCATACCTCCTTCTCCGATGATGGAAGGGTTGCGCGACCCTAACCATCCAGACAGTCGAGGGGAGTGCAAGCTACTCCAAACCCTCAGGATCTCCATCACTCACCAAACCTCCTGGTGAGATCAGAGGTAATCCGAATCAAACTGTGGAGATGTGCACAGGGGTCATAATCGGCGACCCTATGGCCGTCCCGCTTCTCCTTTACCCACAACTCCGGGGCCCATCAATATCGAACATATCACATCAGAGCATACCATATCATAACCCGCTACTTATCAAACTTAACATAAGATACCTTACCTTGCAACAACTATCATAGCTCCCAGCTCATAAGAGGCAAATGCTTTGAAGCATAGTTAACGTTGCAAACATAACAAACCAAAACAAGCGTACATAGGCTCGTACATAGCGTATCGTACATGAAAAGTCTTAACAAATTCATAAATTTACATATTTCACACATATTTACTTATACTTAAGGTTGTAGTTCGCATGCATAGAAAACGAGCACGTTTCATAGGGTTTAACTATAACCTTACCTTACCTGGTACCAAACAAAGCTGAAGGCACTGCAAATGGTCCACCCCGGAACCTGTACGACCACAAGTCACCACCCTGGGTGCACCTGTACCATCTGAACACACAAAACACAATACAGAACTCAGACTGAGACTCAGACAACCACACAGAGACGCACGACACATGCTCAAACACTTAAGAAATGCAATCACATCAGCAGGGTTCAAATTCATATCAATTATATGTAAAAGAAAGTAATAGGACACCTTCATGAATGCACAAAACGAAATTCATATGATGCACGTTTACAAATGAACAAATTAAATTCACATATCACATTTCACACAAAAGCACGTATTACAAGACCAAATAAATCATTTTATAGCATGCTACGATTTTCATTTAATTCACGAAGTCACACTTTATAATTTCATAACATACTTAAAATACAACTTAAGCATTGCATACATTCATATTTTTACAAATATTACACATACCTCCCTCTAGGCAAAATCATGAAGGTTTAGAAAAATTACATAAATATCCCCTAGTGAGATTAAGCTCCAATTAATCAACCTATCGTTGTTTAGTGTAGGCACAATTAACATTAAAGATGCATAGATATACAAGAGGTACACAACCAATAGGCATAACCGAATTCAATACGAGAATAATACAATTATCAGTTAATGTAATTCAATTAGTTACTAAGAAAAATTCTAACTTATCTCCTACACCCAAGTTCTCAAGTAGATACGAATGTTCGGCTTACTAATTTTATAAATAGAGCGCAAAGTAAACAACAATAACATTTAGGCATGTTTGTGATTCATAATAATTGAAACTTTACATGCTCATCCGTCACAATTTGATTCAAGCTTATAAAAATATATACAAATTCTAGTATCTAAAATTACGTTAACACCCCCTTTAAATTAGACAATTAGCTCAATTCGACATAACGTGATTCAAATTACAAATCAAAGTATCAATAAATTTCATAATTAATTTAATACATGATTTCGTATACATCGGAGTTCATATGAATCGACAAATCAAGCTAATCGAAATCAAATTATATCCAGAACAATTAAATTCGTAAAAATTAAACCGATTGTTCGATTGACGAATGGAAAGCGGTGTTAGACTCACCGCGTCGAGAAGGACAAGTTGTCTGGAGACCGCCGGAGCCGTCGAAACAGTGGCCGGCCGCCACTCGGCCGAGGCCAGAACGTGCCGAAAAAATCCCCAAAATTGACCCATGCAAGAATTCCTCGTGCTCGTTCCAAATCCTCAATCAATTTCTAAAAATTCCAAGCCAATCGTCTCCAATTTCAAATCCAACAATACAAAAACCCTAAAATCTTCAAAATCAAATTACTTCCAAACCGGTGAACGAAAATCGAATCCGTAAAAGGCATTATCTTACCCATGACGAGCTCTTCGAAACTCATATACTATTCGCCGAAAATTTTGGCCGAAAACCACCGCAGTCGTGAAAAACTGCCGCGCGCCACCTCTGCTATCGGAAACCACCATCTCCAGCCACTTTTACCTCAATCCAAGGCCGAAAATGGACTCACCATGTCGAACACGTTAGGAAGGGGTACCTATTCGTCCGAGAAGAAGGCCGGAGGCAGCCAAACGTGGCGGCTCCAGTAACACGCGCCGTCGCCGTTGGCTTCGATCGGTGCGTGCACCGCCGTCTGCGGTCCAGAAGCTGCGCTGCCAACATGGACAGAAATGTCGGTGAGTCCTCTAACAAGTTGTAGGGTGCGTGTCGAAGGAAGGTCGCCGGAAGCCATCGAAATACCGATGAAATCAAACCCTTTTTTTCCGCCATTCCCTGCGGTTACTAGAACCGCCACTTGCGGTGGTTTTCTCACCAAACCAATGTCGGAATCGTGGGGTTGGGTGGTTGTTGGCCGACGAGGGTGGCCGGATCGCCACCGACGATGGGGTGGCGCAAACCGCCACCTTCAGACAACCACTGTGCCACCGCTGCTCTTTTCAGACCACGAAACTTGTACCATCGTGTTCGATTCGTCGAGCTCTTCGAAAAGTACTACTCAATCGTCGAATTCCGTCGAGAAATGGCCGAGTTCCGGGTTGTGTGTGCGAGTATGTGTGAATAGTGGTGGGGGCACGGGTTGATCACTGGAGAAGAGAGAGAGAGCTGAAGCTGGAGTTATGGCACGAATTACGAGGTTTCGGGTATTAAATCTCGGGGTCCACGTACGCAAAAACGGTCGGAAGAAGGGGTTAACAACGTCAAAATTGGGCAAACTCAGACTCTACGGACTCATTTCACTATCCCAAACGCGTTGAAGGGGTCAAAGAGGTCAAAATCTCGATCGAACGAGCGGTGACCGAAAAACCCCTAAAAAGAGAGAATTACAAATAGGCCCCTAAACTCTAAAAGAGTTCAAAATAGGGTCGCAAAGCACAAAATCACAAAATTAAACACATAAGAAAAGCCGAATCGCGGCGTACCTTGTAAATAGGACGAGCGGGATGTTACAAGCCTCGAATATCTCCACTGAGGAGATCACTATATCAGAAAAAAGACACGGTGTACTTGTGAGACACGACAATGTTTATGAAGTGGTGTATCATGTTATGGAATGATTCAATATGCAATAAACCATAAAAATGTGATGAATTGGTGCGATCGTGTTCATATGCACAATTAATTACTCCACATAACTAGCAATCAAATCATTTATGTTATGTAAACAAGTAGAACGATACCAACACCTCTATACATATCAACACCTTCATAACTAAATTCA
The DNA here is from genome assembly GCA_037501455.1 of Lantana camara. Classification (NCBI taxonomy): domain Eukaryota; kingdom Viridiplantae; phylum Streptophyta; class Magnoliopsida; order Lamiales; family Verbenaceae; genus Lantana; species Lantana camara. The sequence goes on from CM074865.1 coordinate 49,814,811, forward strand.
ATTAGCAAGCAAGTGGCACTTAAATATGTAGCACCCGAGCGCAAGGCACCACATCCCCCGTACCGAGACCTGACCCATATATGAAATGGAAAGTCCATACATGTGCCAAATCACGGTGAACGAGGACTCAACCCACACTCTATGAGACGGGAGCTAACCCTTAAACCATTTAAGATCAAGACAATATCAAATCGGAGTAACGATAAAACACGGAAGTGTTGTTAACATATATCATATGCAATGAGCCACCAAGCTCCAAAATATATTTACAAGTATTATCCAAGTGTTCCACGGCCCACACGGCCTAACAAAAATCATAAGCGCCCAAAATACATAATCATATACAAAATAAGAGTATGAGTGTGAGAAAAAGTGCTGGACACCAATGCAAGACCTAGACGACTCGTATTCCCGCCTAGTACTCTCCAAACATGCACAACACAAAATGAAAGCAAACCGGGTTCTGTCTAAAGGAGACGGGTGGGTATAAAAAGGGGTATATAATATAAATATCGTGGAATTGAAACACGTTAGTGCAAGCCCTAATCCCGTGTGAAGTTTGAAAACAATTACCCCAAGTGGACAACCAAGGAGGACATCAACGGGATTACGACTATCATATTCATTCATTAGGATATTTATAGCCCGACGAGTGGGCGCGCATAATCTCCAACCTACTCCTTGTGTAACCATAAACATAGTTCATTTGTTATCATACTTCTATTCTTTTGTGCACATTCATAATCATACATAAACAACTTTTTCCTCCAGGTGGTGGACGGGTTTGCAAGGCCCAACCACCCATACATAGTGGCTAGCGAGGTACATGAATCCTCAAAAGCCCGGTTCCCCTTCCTTGCTAAATCTCCTAACGATGTCGGTTTTACCGTAAATTTGGTTGGAACTAGTACATGGGATCACCGTCGGCCCTTGCCTCCCCGGATAGCCACATGCACTAAGTCCCTGGGCCCATGTTTTCATAATCATGCTCTCGCCAAAATCACAGGTAGGATTACATGAAAGAAAGGCTTACATTTGAAATTGTTTACTCAAGAAAAGACTCGATATGAATATATTAGTTTGGCTTATAACTTTTCACATAAGAGGATATATTGGGTCATCATAGCTATTAGAAGAGAAACCCACCTTAAAACAACAAAAGATAAGTACAATAGCCTCAAGGATCACCCACGTCTCCGACTGGACCAAAGTCTGTGCAAAAGAGAGTGAAGTGAGACACAATATGACCATATACAACGCATGAAATGCTATGTACATGATATGAGATGCATACGAGGTATAAATCATGTTATGAAGCCATATAACCAAGTATTTCATTCAACACGTTCCATACTTGAAGGTTTCACGTTCAAACTTTTCATAATTTAGAGCAATTCAAGTCATGAATTTCATATAACAATTATAGCACAAAGATAACAAGTTTACAATTAGAGAATATGCAAAATAAATGCATTCAAATCATTTAATTAGGTATGAACATGAAATAGATAATAAATTAATTCCATAAATCCAAATAAATTAAACAATACATAATATATATATATATATATATATATATATATATATATACACACACACGTACATAAATTATATATAATACTCATGCATGCATAGTATAATATATACACAACAATTACACATGCACTGCAACAGACAACACACTTCATACACATATATAAACACGTGCTTATATTGTATGTATATATATATATATTCAATTAAGACATTCCCCGCCAGGGGAAAAAATCTTCTTCAACACTCCCTGACCGGGGAAAAAGCTACTGGAAGTCTGGAGTGTAAGTCCCCGGCCAGGGACTTTCAAGGAGTAATTCTCCCAGCCCGGGGAGAATATTTCAGTCACAGAAATGCGCAGCAGCAGGTCCCCTGTTCCAAACGTATACAACCCAGCAACATTCAAGGCAACAAGGCAGCAAACAAACCACAAATACTCAGCCAAAAACCATGAAATTCCAGCCTCTAAACTTCGAGCAAAGTAGCCGGCAACAAGGAGTTTCAAAGCACTAACATATTCATGGAGAAAACTTGAAGAATCTTGAAGTTCATTAATGGTAACATTTAATACACTTAACCACCATAAAATTCAAGTCTATTAAATCATAAATGAAGCTCAGGTGGTCATATATATATCATCAATTCAAGAGAATACATAAGAGAAAGCATATGAGTTCAAATTTCATCCTAACCCTTACTATTCATCATCTTGCTCCAAAACCATATCAAATCCAAGTTAAAAATCTGAAAATTATGGATGAAAATGACCACATAATGATGCCAAACATAAATATGAATTCACCTCTTGAAGATGATGGAGAAAAATGAAGATATGAGCTCAATATCCTCTTAGTGAAAGAAAGTGATTGGAAAGCAAGGGTTTCTTCAAATTTAAAGCTGATTCTCCTTTCTTTCTTGTATGATAATCGGTCAAGGAGGTAAGGGAAATATAGTACAATGAGTCATGAAACTGTGGGGCCAAGAATCATGTAAAAAGGTGGAAAAATGAGGGACTTATGTGCAATTAAGTGAAAGGTGGTCATTTAGGCGTGAGGCAAACTTACAAGGTGATTTCGGGGTATCAAACGATTTTAGAAAAATATGAGGCTTGTTTTATTAAACCCAAATCTTTGATATGAGTTCAGCGGAGGTGACAAAACTCAAATCCGAGTTCCCGAGCTTAAGATATGTCACCCGAACCAAAGGTGCGCTAAATGCTCTTTAGCCCCCGTTTTGTCTCGTTCCCAAAATAAAATTCTTTACCACATCAAACGAGATCGAAAACATGAAATGAGCATAAATACATGTTCGTAACACATAAATCCATAACGTACTAAATTTACACAAAATTTTGGAATCAAATCAGATAGGAACGACACGCAATCAAAACACTTAAGTGCATAACATTCAAGAATCCATTTAAATTTCATAATTCAATTATACAATTAAATTCCATTTAAAAATAAAATTCATAAAAATAAAATTTATAACGAATTAAAATGAAATAATTACAAGAATAATTATAAGAAACAACTAATTACATAATTAATTAATTTAAACGCATAATTACGTAAACACATACGTCATACCTATACAGCCGAAAAGTCGGGGCGTTATAACCTCTCCCCCTTAAAAGAATTCATCCTCGGATTCACTGTTCACCCGGAAACAACTCGGGATGGAACCTCTTTATCTTATCTTTCGTTTCCCACGTAGCCTGTTCCGTTTTGTCACTTCTTCACAATACCTTGACTAGTGGGATACGCCGATTTCTTAATTCTTGAAACTTCCGATCGCAAATCTTAATCGGCTTCTGAACGAAGGTAAGATCCGGCCCAACTTCTACCTCTTCCACTTTTTCAATAGGAAGAATCTCGGTCTCATCCCCGGTAATACTTTCGAAGTTGTGAAACATGGAACACATTATGAATCCTGGTCATGTTCGGCTACTGATCCAAACGGTAGGTTGTATCCCCGATATTCTCTAGAATCTCAAACGGACCCAAATACCGAGGATTTAACTTCCCTCCTCTCCCAATCCTCGAAAACCCTTTCCTTTGAGACCCCTCAAAAAGACCTTATCTCCAACATCAAACTTAAGATCTTTTCTTCGTCGGTCAGCATAGCTCTTCTGTCGATCTTGAGCTGCCTTCATTCGTTGTTGAATTATTTGGACCTTATCTATTGTATCTTGAATGGCTTTAGAGGGTATTTCCTTCTTCTCACCTCTCTGCACGCCTTCTTGTTTAGTCCAATTCCACTCCTCAAGGTTAAAAAACAACGGAGACCTACACTTCCGGCCATAGAGAGCTTCATAAGGCGCCATCTTGATCGAGGCTTAGTAATTATTGTTATAAGTAAACTCGATCAACGGCAACTGCTCATTCTAAGAACTCTGAAAATCCAAAGTACAAGTTCTCAACATATCTTCTAAGTACCTGATTAGCCTCTCGGACTGTCCATCGGTCTGAGGATGAAAAGCTGTGCTAAAATGAAGCTTCGATCCCAAGTTCCTTTGAAGTTCTTGCCAAAACCTTGAAGTAAACCTCAGATCCCGATCCAACACAATACTCACCGATACTCCATGAAGTCGAACGATCTTGTCACAATACTTTTTAGCCAGTTTGTTAACCTTGTCTGTCATCCGGATAGCAAGAAAGTGTGCCGATTTCATTAATCGATCAACTATCACCCAAATTCCATCTAAACCACTTTTGACTCGTGGTAATCCCGTAACAAAGTCCATCGCTACTTTTTCCCACTTGCACTCTAGAATAGGCAACGGCTGAAGTAGCCCGGATGGCTTTTGATATTCTGCCTTCACCAACTGGCAAGTCAAACATTGTTTCACATAGTTGATCACATCACTTTTTAATCCATTCCACCAATAATATTGTTTGAGGTCCTTATAGATCTTATTCCCTCTGGGATGTACCGAATAAGCTGACTTATAAGCTTCCTCAAGAATTATCCGCTTCAAATGGTTGTAATGTATACGTATATGATATGTAATGTCCTTTGAAAATGATTTGGTATGCAAAACCTATTCCCGATTCATAACCTTTATCTTTTACGTACTTGCGCTATTTATGTATAGTGTGTGGGTGTGCGTTAGCCCCCTCACTCAGTCGAGATATGACTGGCACCTCTCTTTTACCACATTTAGTTTGCAGGTCTTTTGAGCACGAGCTAGGCGAAGAAGTGGGTCGTTCGAGTCTCACTTTTTGGTATAGGTCGTGCTAGGTGCATTGCATTCATTCTTGTCTTGTATTTAATGATTTGATATGTTATGCAATTTGTGTTGGAGATACGAATTTTTATGGCTACGTACATTTAATCATTTGATGTATATGTTAATTTTGGAATTTTTAAATTACTAGAACTCCTTGCTTCCGCTATTTCATTATTCGTTGCGCGCTCTGGTTTAGTTTTAGCTCCGCCTAGCCTAGTGAGTGTGTGGTCTCCCGTTCGCTTAGACTTGAGCTCGTGTATGGACTTTCAATTTCATATGCGGGTTCGGGTTTAGGTGCGGGGGATGTGGTGGCTCGAGTTCTTGCTGCTACATGATCTTCTTATCCTTTCTAGACACCGCGGTCCGAAGTTCCACTCTTGAGTGTGCACTTGATCTTAACCCAGTTAACTCATTATCCACTATAGATTTTATTCGGTCTTCTCAGAAGCTGGAGCTAGTCCTTTAATAGCTCGAATTTTAATCTCCAATTGTAGTAGTGCTCCCGGTTCATCATGGAGAAATGATTGAGGAGCCGATACTCTTTCCTAATTCAAGTTGTGGTCTCTCCTAGATATTCCACTTCCAATGCCCGGTTAAATTGACTCTCACTTCCAGTGCTCGGTGGAGTTGACCCTATCACGGAATATGATGATTTGATCGAGCTTCTCTTATCCAATACCCTACTTACTAATTCTTGAAATTCCTTCACAGTCTCATCATCTTCAAGGTATGAAACCCGTTATACAGCACATCCCTTTCAACCTTGGGAGATTGAGTTCGTACATCTCCCATAGTAAGAAATCAACGGTGTTGATTTTGCAACCAAAGTTATCATCGATCATCCATTACCCTGACTTGTCGTTTCAATTCTCAAATACTCCCTGAATGCACCTCTTCCCCTCTTGGAGTACTTATCACTTCCAGTATTCTTCTAGAAGTTTCATCCACTTTGGCCTTGAAGTTCATCGAGCGCGAACATCTTCTAATTCTCATGAATTTATGTCATCTCCCAGTCGGGCTCTCCCCCTTAAGAATTCCTATTCTCATCCGTTGAAATTGTCCCATCGCCTTCTTGAAACGAAGATTCCTAACCTCTTCAACTTAGCTTCCTTGGCATAATCTATTCTGGTCATGCCATGTGTCCGGTGATCTTTCTCACATTCACTTTGAAGTGATTGGTAGGGATAGCAACCTACTTCTTCCACTCCAAACCTCCAACTCTACTTTCCCCGAACCTCGGAATTCCCGCTTTCCTTTTTAACCAACCGGCGCAACCCAATATCTCTTCTTTTCTTGATTCAAGCAAGGACCGATCGGAGTAACTCTTGATGAAATAAGTGGAGAAAATTCTCTATCAAGTAAACACTGAACAATGCATGTTGGGTTAAGATGCCAATGCACGTAGCACACTTTTAAACAAGTAAAGATGGAACAAATTTGAGCAATTTCATCAATCAAGGATGCACATATAGATAAGGAAATTTAAATAATTTAAACTCTATGTATGATGCACGTACCATGATGCGATACACTTGTCACCATAGTGGTAAGCTTTAGCTCAGCAACTTGTTCCTCATTTCTCTAATTATATGCTTGCCTCGAATTTGTTGATCATCTCTTATTTTCCCATAGTCTTCCAAAATTTCAATAGCTCCTTGTATCAATTTGTGTGTTTCCATGGTCTGGGATTGTAATTCTTGAACCCAATTTCTTCTATATCCATGGAATTGGTATCTTGATTTCTTCCAAAGAATTGATCTCCAATTGTTGTCCGGATCTTCACCATAGTTGTCACCTTGATTGAAGTTCTCTTGATTTATTCGTTAAGGGTTCAATGGGTTGAATGAACTCATCCTCCACATAGTATTTTCCTATTTTCTCCAATTCGATCGAATATAGAACTTTTAGAATCGTTACATCTCATGGGTTTGGAATCACCATGTTAGCTGATTTCCTTTAATTCTTCCCTAATTCAACTTCCACCTTGTCTGAAATCCAAAGTATCCCAATTCCCTCTTCTTTTCCTTCTTCCCCGAACTTGACTTCTAATGGATCGATTTATTTGAAAGCTCTTCTTTGACAAATCGTATTGCTTACCATCCATTGGCCCTATTGTATTCCGAATCTTCTTTGATGATTTTTGTTGCTAATAACCCAACGAAACTATTTTTCCTTGAATTCTCTTGAAGGTCCCACCTTTTCATTAATAGAGACCTCGAATCTAAACGCCTTCAAGGTTTTCCTTGGCTTATTTCTTGGGTTAGATGATCTCATTGAATCCGGTTAGGATGATCTTTATAGTGTAGACGTGCGAGTGTTGATCCTGAGAGTTGTAAACATCACATCCCGCCTCTATCTCATCAATTATCCACTAACTACAATAGAGCCTATAAGTTTTTACCACAAATCAAACCTTATATTCCGGATCCTATCCCTCGAACCATAGCCCCACTTAGGAAAGGCCACGACTCTCGAATTCTTGTATATAACCCCCGGTGCATTCCTTACATCTTTCATGCCTAAGAGAGGACCTTATAGTAGATTGTTGTCCTTATAGAGATTGATGTTATCTTAGTAACCTACAAATCACAACTCACCTCGAATACAAATGCATGTTGTTAGTGCATGCTAATGTTATACAATTAGCACCAAAGTGTTATGTGTAGAAATTACATGGTTTTAAGCGTAATTAGACTATATTTTTGGTGCCATTTGATGCGTTTATGTGTTTATTTTGCTCCGTTTAGGTGATTTTGGAGTAGGAGTTGAGAAACGGCGAAGCGAAACAATTTCACGCATTTTTGAAAGAAAATGTGGTAACTCCCGTTACCACTTAGGAGTACAAAGTTAGTAACCCCCGTTACTAGCCACAGGAGTGGAGCTTTTGGCGGGAGAAGAGGGGTAACGCCCGTTACCCCTGTGCAGAAGGAAAGTGGTAACACCCGTTACCACTAATAAAAATGTTATAGCGATTTCAAGCAGTAATAGGCGTTAACAACAAATGTACATGGAGAGGTAACGCCCAATACCTAGGGCGGCGAGAGAATTCTTTGGGCTGCTATATTAGTGCGTTTTTGGAGTCTTTTTCAGAGAACTTTTCTTCCAGGACAAGACCTAGGGTTTTGGAGAGAAGACAAGGAGTTTCAAAGATTTTCCAGAGAATTCGAGAAGACGAGAGGATTGAATTGTTAGAACGATCTTTGGTTTTGTTGTGGTGTTAATTTACATACTAATTCCGTTAAGTTTAGTTTTGATTAGTTTTTGTATGTTAGATTCGTTTTTAGATATTACTAAATGTTTATGCTTTTGTTTTTGAAACTTTGTCTAGATTTGATGACTATGAATTATTTTAATGCAATTTCCTTTCATCTTATGAGTTTTGTTTTAATCATGAGTAGCTAATTCTCTAGGGCTAGGGGGAGTTATGATTATTGCATGATAGATGTTTGATAAGATGCTTGAATGAGAAAACAGGTTTGAATTGACTTACGATAGCCTAATCCCCCTTAGCATGTGTCATAATTGCCTATAGATCGAAAGAGTGATGGTAATTTAGATGGTTTTCACAACTTGTAAGTTGTAGGGTACAAAGAGATTTGGTCCTAGCTTATACAACAGTAATCTTATTCCATGCCTAGAATATTGAATTGCACTAGTCTTGTTCCTATGGTTTAATTAACTATTGGTGATTGCGAGAGCAACATTAAGCACTAATTAAGCACTTGGTTACACCTTCAGAGAGGGTAATACAAATATAAGTGACTAGGTTATAGAATTACATTTGTCAGACGAGTATCATATCAGCTCTTGATTGTATGATTCATTACTTTTCCCCTACCTGTTTAGTTTACTGAGTTAATCCGTGTGTTTTAGCATTACTTGTGTTTATTTCTAGTTAATTGTTAGTCTCTATTTTAGTAGATTTATAGATAACAACAACAATTGCTTTTCGTTTGGTCTTTAAATTAGAGAAGGATATAGAGTAGTGATTGATTTCCCTTCCCTGTAGGTTCGATCCTATTGTGCTACTTGTATGTTAGTGTACACTTGCACGAGTGGTTGTAACTTGAGTGAAACACAACAACAAGTTTTTGGCGCCGTTGCCGGGGAAGGCGTTTTAAGTCAATATTACTCAAATATTTTGATCTAGTGCTTTAGATTATTATTTTACTTTGTGCTCATTATTTTTGTCACTGTGGAATTGGACTGAGGATTTCTTTTCCTTTGTGCAGGTTTACGGTGCATGCAAAGATCTCAAGATCCCGAATTAATTCCATACGATCTGGAAATTGAGAGAACACTGAGTGTTATTAGGAGAAGATGTAAGCAGGAGAAGAAACCGATCACTTTACTGATGGCTGAAGCAGACCCACCACCACCACCGGCCATAAGAGATTATAACGTGCCATAGGCTGGAGCAATTCAGACTCCAGCTCGTCTCCCGATCGCAGAAAATAACTTTGAGATCAAACCAGCTATCATAAACTTGTTGCAAAACAATCCGTTTTCAGGATTACCATGGGAGGATCCAACTTCACACCTTGAGTATTTTCTTGAAGTGTGTGATACCTTCAAAATTGACAATGTCACTACTGGTGCTATCCAAGTTAGGCTTTTTCCCTTTTCACTTAGGGAATGAGCTAAAACATGGTTGAGTACTGCCCCAAATGAATCCTTTCAAACTTGGGCAGCATTATCTCAGGCTTTCCTAGCCAAGTTCTTTCCACTTAGCAAAACCACGAAGTACAGGAATTGTGACGCCCGAACGCGGGTCATCCACATCCCCCGCACCTAGACTCGGACTCACGCATGAAATGGAAGTCCATACATCAGCCCTAGTCTAAGCGAACGAGGACCTAAACACACCCACTAGGCTAAGCAGGGCTAAACCAGAGGCCAGAGTGCGCAAAAGAATTAGCAGGTAAGCGGAAGCAACCAAGATCAACATTCATTAATACCAGCATTAATATTCACATTGCCACACCGGGCCAAAAGAATAATATACAAGATCAAGAATCCCAAAATATCAAACAAGAGTTCATAAAACTCCGAAACACAAAAGTATGAAATGCAGGCTCAACCTAGACCAGCTAGTACGAGACCAGACGCACTTCCCCGCCTAGCTCGAGCAACCCTGCACTAAAGGTGGGAAAAGGAGAGGGTTTGTCCAAACACTTGACTGAGTGAGGGGGCTAACGCACAACCACACACTATATAAGTATAACAAAGCAAGTAACAAAGGCGATGTCTATGAACCGGGCTAGGGTTTTGCAAGCTAAAACCTTTAAAAGAATACGTATGTATACAAAGAAATCCCATCCCGATTCATAATCCATCTAGCATAAACAGAAACAAAGATACGGTGAGTACGAATCATCCCTAACTCCTCAGAATATCATAAAACATATCAGAATCATAAATCAATCCTCCCCCATGCAATGGCAATCGGGAATCAAACCCAATTCGCCTACTTAACATATGCACGGGGGTTGCGATCCCACAACGTGCTCGAAGATCCACGCCTCATCAACCTCCTGGAATCGCGTGTGTCACCACGAATGGGAATCATGTACAGGTATAACCCGATGGCCCTTGCCGTTCCAGGGCTCCTTACCCACAATTCCCGGGGCCCAACATACTTACCGGAACCAAATCCCATATTTCAGGGCTTACCTCGCACCAAACATAATAAAAACATACCAAAACTTAAGCTTACTTACGCTTATACGTATATCTTTTCCATAAAGTTTGTAAAAGTTCTCATAAGGCCATAATCGTATCTTAAACAGTCATACACAAAAGAACATATAAGATATATATATATTCGCATGCGGGATTAAAATCATCACATTTCGGCCATAGGTCACTAACTAATACAGAAAGATCTTAAACCTCACCTTGAAACAAAAGAACCGGTAGCAAAAAGGGTTGATTCGACACCTAAGCCTCGGGCTCAACAATGTCCTGGGGTAGCTCTGAGACAAACAAACATAATACCCAAGACTTAGACTCAAATATGTACCAATTCGACGCTCGACAATGCTTATGAATGCAATGGATGGGTATGAGATGCACAAACGTATCTTAAGGAACATAATGAAGCATATTGAACCAAATCTTGATCAAATGAATTCAGAATCAAATCAAATTCTAATACATTCAAAAGGACACACTATATAACATGATAAACAAGCTTAGAGATCAAAATGAATAGTAGAAAATTTCCTAGATCCCCTGTACTTTTGAGTACCGGCGGAAAAATTTTGAGTACTTACTCAACTGACGATTTCAAGTAAAGCGCCCCTGTACTTTTGAGTAACAGTGAAAATAATTTTGAGTATCTACTCAACTGACGACTTTAAAAGTGCAAATTCGGCCAAAACAAATCCAAACCAAGCAAGAACACTACAAAGCTAAACTCAACACCAACATAAAGCTATGAAATCAGGCATTAACATATATGGTATCAAAAAGCATCAAAGAGACATGAGATCAATTGCACATTCTCAAAGAAACGCATACAAATGCATTTAAGAGCAAAAACCGGGTAAGGTTTGCATTCAAAAAGCCAAAATGAAATCAAAACTCAACATAAAGTCACCAAAGTAAATAAAACTCATCTATCACATAGTATAGCATTCAAATGCTCAAATGGGGAGAAGGGGATCAAGGGTTCTTGCCCAAAACTCAATCAAAATCTAACAAGCATGCTTGAAATCATCAAATAGACACACATAAGGCATAAATTGATCAAGAACTCCAATACCCTAGCTTTCTCCCACAAACCCACAAGTCTCATAAATGCTATAACCCCCCAATCCAACTACCAAACAAAGGAATCAATAAATGACCTAAGAATATGCAACAACCACCACAATGAATGCTTACAAGTGTAACAAGAACCAAGGAAAAGCAAGAATGCAACAAGTGCCATGAGACCCCCTTACTATTCACCCTCTTGCCCAAAACATGCTTCCCAACATAAATTCAAAGATCAAGATGCATAAATGAGGTCACTCAATCATGTAAATTACAAAAATAAACTTACCAAGCAAAGAAATTAAACACTCAAGAGTCTTGGAGCTTGGGGTCTTGCACAACAATGGAGTTTGAAGGTTTTGGGCTTCCTTTCTCTTCTTTTTCTGATAGGTCACGATTTGGGGAGGAAAAATGAGGAAAAGGGGCTGATTTGGTATATGAGAGAGAAAGAGAAAGTCAACAAGTAGGGCTATGGGTCCCACATAGGTATTTTAGGTTTGTTTCTTGTACGTATAAGTATTCGGGTAGGTATTTCGGTCCAAAAAGAATACGGAGGGCTCAAGACCAACACAAAAACATATAATCAAGTTCTCGAATCATATTAGACACGTAAACACGCTCAAGAATCGAAAATCACAAAACACGTAACAACGAGCAACAAGGAATTCACGTTTTACATACGTTCACATAATTCACGTAATTCACTTAATTTCAAATAATACAAGTAATTTAGATAAGAAAGGAATAAGAAAAGAGGTTAAACAAATAAATAAATCACATAATTAATAATTAAAACGCGCACATAATGCGTACCTCTTCGTCCGGCGGATCGGGGTGTCACAATCTCCCCTCCTTAAAAAGGACTTATCCTCAAGCCCGATCCGACTCCTCAAACAACCCCGTATATAACCTTCTCATCTTTTCTTCGGTTTCCCACGTCGATTCCTCGGACTTCTGATCCCTCCAAAGAACTCTTACCAACGGAATCTTTTTATTCCTCAATTCCTGAATCTTTCTATCTTGAATTGCAACCGGATGCTTTACTATAGTTAAATCCGGCTTAACTTGAACATCCTCAACGGAGATGATAGAACCTTCATCGGGAAAGAACTTCCAAAGTTGTGAAACATGGAAAACATTAAGAATTCCGGTTAATTGCGGCGGCAAGTCCAATCTATAAGTCGTTTCTCCAATCCTTTCCAAGATCTCATACGGCCCAAGGTATCGTGGGTTGAGTTTCCCACCTTTACCTATTCGAGTGAAGCCCTTTCTAGGGGATGCTTTCAAGAATACCTTATCTCCGACTTCGAACTCGAGGGGCCTTCTTCTCTTATCGGCGTAACTCTTTTGTCTATCTTGTGCCGCTTTCATTCCCTGCTGAATCACACGGACCTTCTCAATTGTTGCCTCAATATCATTTCTCGGCGTTGCCCTTATTAACCGATCTTTCTTAGTCCACTTCCAATCATCTATCTCCCAATAGACCGGTGATCTACACTTCCTCCGGTACAAAGCCTCGTATGGAGCCATTCTGTAGGGAGTCTTCAAGAAAGGCTTTGATCCGGGATGAAGGTCTATGACAAATTCAATGTCCCTATCCGGAGGCAAGGAGCCTAGGCTTTCAGGGAAAACATCGAGAAACTCTTGTACGACCTCCGTCTCTTCGAGTTTGGCCTGATCCTTGGGTTTATTCAAAAGATAGGCCACGAAACCCACTGCGCCGTCCCGGACCAATTCTCTAGCCTCTAAGAAAGAAACAAACGGGCTTGCCTTCAAACTCTGGCCTGTGAACACAACTGAGCCCAAGAGTACTTTCTTATCCCTACAATCCATACCCAAGATTACACCGTATCTCTTCATAACCATTTCAATCAAGTCAGCCACAAACACCCGATCTTCAAAACTAACCGGACAACCCCGATAGATCCTGCAAGTAAACACTACCACCCAATGGAGAAGATATCACATAGTCATGCGCACACAAAGAAACAGGCAAGCACAAGGAGGAACCAACATCCCGGGAAATAAAGGAATGAGTGGCCCTGAGATCAAACAAAACGTGCAATGCAATGCCATGAATGTTTATCGTACCTTCCACCACGACATTTGGTTCGATCTCAGCATTTTCTTCCTCCTCTCATCTAAGTACATAGGCCCGAGCTTGAATAGCCGGCCTTTGATTTCCTCCTTGAGCATTCATTTGCCTCTTCTTCGGATAAGCATACACCATATGATCCGGTGATCCACTTCCGTAACATCTGTTGTGAAGTCGAAAGCATTTCTCCACCGGATGATTCCCCTGACAATATGTGCAACGAATCGGGGCCGGAAGTGCTAAAGGTTGATGCTTTTGCCCTGCCGGTTTGAATTGCTTGTTTTGGGGCTTGGCTTGAGGGAAAACTTGATATGCGGGTGTCTTCCCAAACTTGTTTGATCCGCCCGAGCTAGACCCTTGGCTAAAATAGAAACTTTTCCTCTTCATCGTGACCCTCTCTTCAACCCTCAAGGCTTTCTCGGTCACTTTCGCCCACGTAGTAACATTTGAAGCGGCTAACGCGTGTCCTCGCAATGGCCTTGGAAGAATTGTGAGGCCGTGCTCTCATCGTCGTTGGCTATGTTCCGACAATAGAGTGAAAGCCTTTCGAATTCATTGATATATTCCGTAACCGTCATCTTCCCTTGTTTCAATTCCATGAATTCTCTCATCCTTCGCCTCCTAACAGCTTGCGGGACACATTTGTTCTTAAATTCCAGCACAAAGACATCCCACGTGATCTCCTCACCAATAGCCTCCAACTTCACTTCCACACTAGACCACCACTCGAAAGCTTACCCTTGTATCATTGTCAACGTGCTTTGCAACTTCTCCATCAGCCCACAAGGTATGAGATTCCATATGTAATTGACTTGTACTAGCCATTGCTCGGCTTGAACGTCGGTTCCACCCGCAAAGACTGGTGGGTTTTGATTTTTGAATTCCTTGAGCACGGCTAGAATAGCTTCTCCGTTGTTGTTTCCTCCCGGGTTAGCACTATCACGGTCTCGTGCCCGTTGGTCTAGATAAGTAACAAGCCATTCCATAAAGTCACCCGGGTCACATTGGGGAGGTGGTGGTGGATGAGGATCTTCTTCATGCCTTGGAGAGCGATCTCGGTGATGTCGAGGCTCCAGAGATCTCTCCCTACGATGGTGACGACGAGGACGCATGATTTCCTACAAAACAAAGATTTCCAATACGTATGCATGCGAGTCAATACATGTTCATGTGCACAATAAAGAAATAAAGACAAATAAGTCACATAAATGCACACAAGGCCACATTGTCCTAAGCCGACCGACCTAGACTCAACCGACACGACTCTAGAGCTTCGGCATTGCATCCGGACGCTCTGATACCACTTAAGGATGTGACGCCCGTACGCGGGTCATCCACATCCCCCGCACCTAGACTCGGACTCACGCATGAAATGGAAGTCCATACATGAGCCCTAGTCTAAGCGAACGAGGACCTAAACACACCCACTAGGCTAAGCGGGGCTAAACCGGAGACCAGAGTGCGCAAAAGAATTAGCAGGTAAGCGGAAACAACCAAGATCAACATTCATTAATACCAGCATTAATATTCACATTGCCACACCGGGCCAAAAGAATAATATACAAGATAAAGAATCCCAAAATATCAAACAAGAGTTCATAAAACTCCAAAACACAAAAGTATGAAATGCAGGCTCAACCTAGACCAGCTAGTACGACACCAGACGCACTTCCCCGCCTAGCTCGAGCAACCCTGCACTAAAGGTGGGAAAAGGAGAGGGTCAGTCCAAACACTTGACTGAGTGAGGGGGCTAACGCACACCCACACACTATATAAGTATAACAAAGCAAGTAACAAAGGCGATGTCTATGAACCAGGCTAGGGTTTTGCAAGCCAAAACCTTTAAAAGAATAGGTATGTACACAAAGAAATCCCATCCCGATTCATAATCCAACTAGCATAAACAGAAACAAAGATCCGGCGAGTACGAATCATCCCTAACTCCTCAGAATATCATAAAACATATCAGAATCATAAATCAATCCTCCCCCATCCAATGGCAATTGGGAATCAAACCCAATTCGCCTACTTAACATATGCACGGGGGTTGCTATCCCACAACGTGCATGAAGATCCACGCCTTATCAACCTCCTGGAATCGAGCATGTCACCACGAATGGGAATCATGCACAGGTATAACCCGACGGCCCTTGCCGTTCCGGGGCTCATTACCCACAATTCCCGGGGCCTAACATACTTACCGGAACCAAATCCCATATTTCAGGGCTTACCTCGCACCAAACTTAATGAAAACGTACCAAAACTTAAGCTTACTTACACTTATACATATATCTTTTCCATAAAGTTTGTAAAAGTTCTCATAAGGCCATAATCGTATCTTAAACAGTCATACACAAAAGAATATATAAGATATATATATATATTCACATGCGGGATTAAAATCATCACATTTCGGCCGTAGGTCACTAACTAATATAGAAAGATCTTAAACCTCACCTTGAAACAAAAGAACCGGTAGCAAAAAGGGTTGATCCTCCACCTAAGCCTCGGGCTCAACAACGTCCTGGGGTAGCTCTGAGACAAACAAACAAACATAATACCCAAGACTTAGACTAAAAAATGTACCAATTCGATGCTCGGCAATGCTTATGAATGCAATGGATGCGTATGAGATGCACAAATGTATCTTAAGGAACATAATGAAGCATATTGAACCAAATCTTGATCAAATGAATTCAGAATCAAATCAAATTCTAATACATTCAAAAGGACACACTATACAACATGATAAACAAGCTTAGAGGTCAAAATGAATAGTAGAAAATTTCCTTGATCCCCTGTACTTTTGAGTACCGGCGGAAAAATTTTGAGTACTTACTCAACTAACGGTTTCAAGTAAAACGCCCCTGTACTTTTGAGTACCAGTGAAAATAATTTTGAGTATCTACTCAACTGACGACTTTAAAAATGCAAATTCGGCCAAAACAAATCCAAACCAAGCAAGAACACTCCAAAGCCAAACTCAACACCAACATAAAGCTATGAAATCAGGCATTAACATATATGGTATCAAAAAGCATCAAAGAGACATGAGATCAAATGCACATTCTCAAAGAAACGCACACAAATGCATTTAAGAGCAAAAACCGGTAAGGTTTGCATTCAAGAAGCCAAAATGAAATCAAAACTCAACATAAAGTCACCAAAGTAAATAAAACTCATCTATCACATAGTATAGCATTCAAATGCTCAAATGGGGAGAAGGGGATCAAGGGTTCTTGCCCAAAACTCTATCAAAATCCAACATGCATGCTTGAAATCATCAAATAGACACACATAAGGCACAAATTGATCAAGAACTCCAATACCCTAGCTTTCTCCCACAAACCCACAAGTCTCATAAATGCTAGAACCCCCTAATCAAACTACCAAAGAAAGGAATCAATAAATGACCCAAGAATATGCAACAACCACCACAATGAATGCTTACAAGTGCAACAAGAACCAAGGAAAAGCAAATATGCAACAAGTGCCATGAGACCCCCTTACTATTCACCCTCTTGCCCAAAACATGCTTCCCAACATAAATTCAAAGATCAAGATGCATAAATGAGGTCACTCAATCATGTAAATTACAAAAATAAACTTACCAAGCAAAGAAATTAAACACTCAAGAGTCTTGGAGCTTGGGTTCTTGCACAACAATGGAGTTTGAAGGTTTTGGGCTTCCTTTCTCTTCTTTTTCTGATAGGTTACGATTTGGGGAGGAAAAATGAGGAAAAGGGGCTGATTTGGTATATGAGAGAGAAAGAGAAAGTCAACAAGTAGGGCTATGGGTCCCACATAGGTATTTTAGGTGTGTTTCTTGTACGTATAAGTATTCGGGTAGGTATTTTGGTCCAAAAAGAATACGGAGGGCTCAAGACCAACACAAAAACATATAATCAAGTTCTCGAATCATATTAGACACATAAACACGCTCAAGAATCGAAAATCACAAAACACGTAACAACGAGCAACAAGGAATTCACGTTTCACGTACGTTCACATAATTCACGTAATTCACTTAATTTCAAATAATACAAGTAATTTAGATAAGAAAGGAATAAGAAAAGAGGTTAAACAAATAAATAAATCACATAATTAATAATTAAAACGCGCATATAATGCGTACCTCTTCGTCCGGCGGATCGGGGTGTCACAGGAATGATGTTCAAGGTTTCAGGCAGTTGGATGGAGAGTCGTTTTATGAAGCTTGGGAGAGATTGAAGGATTTGCAGAAGAAGTGTCCACATCACGGGATTCCCGATGGGTTATTGATTCAGACTTTTTACAATGGGTGCTGCAGCTGGCGGAGAATTCTTAGCAAAATTTGAAGCAGTTGCTACCGAGTTGTTAGATAATATGTCACAAAACGATGTTTTTGTGCATGAGAGGAGCCATTCGCAAACAGCGAAAGTGCAAGCAGGAGTCATAGAGTTGGATGGCCTAACCGCCATCAATGCTAAGTTTGAAGCCCTTTACAGGAAATTGGATCAACTTTTTGTCAATGCAGTTGGGATACAATCCCAACCAGTTCAGGTAACATGTAAAATTTGTAGTGGTCCACACGGGTTTAATATCTGTCCTCATACCAATGCAGGAGAACAGGTGCAAGAGCAGGCGAATTATGCAAATAACTTCAAACCAGCAAATGATCCCTACTCAAACACCTACAATCCAGGATGGAAGAACCACCCTCACTTGTCATGGTTTAATAATCAGAATGTTCAACAACCACCTCAACCTAGGCTGCAGTTTCAGCCTAGGCAGCAATTTCAAACACGACCACCTAGGCAGCAATTTCAAACACGACCACCAGCCCCATTTAATGTTGCACCCCCTCAACAGGAGCAAAAACAAGGATGGGAGGTCGCACTTGAGAAGTTCATAACCATGTCTACGGGTTGACATCAGAAGTTGGAAGCTCAATTAGATCAAGTGGTAAATCAGACCAGAACTTTGGAGACTCAGATCTGTCAGATTGCCCAATCTCTGAATCTGAGAGGCCCAGGAATGCTACCGAGCCAAACTGAAAACAATCCTAAGGAGCATTGCCAGGCAATATTTTTAGGAGACATTAGGGAAAATGAAGGTCCGAAGATACTTGCAGGTTCGAATGTTGAGAAAGTTGTGCTTGAGAGAGTTGAAGAGGAAGATGATTTTAAGAAGGAAAACTTAGAGAAAGAAGTGATTTCAAGCAAGGAGAAGTCTGAGAACTTCACTACTGTTATACTTACTGAGGAATGCAGTGCTATTATTCAGCATAAGCTTCCCCCGAAGCTTAAAGATCCAGGGAGTTTTTCAATTCCTCTTACTATTGGTTCTTTGCAATTCCATAATGTTTTATGTGATTTAGGAGCTAGTGTGAGTTTAATCCCGTTATCTACTTGCACGAAATTAGGAGTAAAGGAGCTTACACCGACTAATATGACACTCCAACTAGCAGACAGATCGGTGAAGTATCCGATAGGAATTCTTGAAGAAGTTTTGGTAAAAGTTGGAAGATTTCGCATTCCTACTGATTTTGTAGTTCTTGATATTGAGAGCGATGAGAGGATGCCATTGATCCTTGGAAGACCATTTCCGTCTACGGTTGGAGTGGATATAGATGTTCAGAATGGATGGCTCACGTTCAAAATAGGAGATGAACGAATGGAGTTTAAGAATTTTGGTTCCATGACGCCACTGACGATTCCGGATAAGTGTTGCATGATTAAGGTTATAAGTGATACCCCAGACAGAAAGACACTATTCATGGAGAAAAGGGATACAATTCATTGGGAAGAAAAACCGAAGTCTCGGAGATCGAGAATGAAGGATGTTTTGGAATTAGATACTTGGAGATCAAGCTCCGGTTTTGAGAGTAACAAGAACGAGATCACTCCTTGTGACTCGTTGCTTGGGGATTGTTAATCCCAATCCGGTCTTCAAAGTCAAGCTAACGACTATAACTTAGAACTAATTTTTTTTTTCCTTTTATTTTGTTTTTTTTCTGTTGTTTTCGTTTCTTTTGTCCATGTTTTTCTCACGTTAATTGAGTGGTCTCTGTCGTTTGCAGTTCACTTGATGTTTTACTAGTAAGCCAAGGTCTAGATGGTGTAAGGACTGTGATTTGAGCGTTATTGTCAATATTGAGGTCCATTTACTTTGTTCGTATGCGTGTGCATGACATTGATTTTCTTTCATGAGGAGAATGAATTGTTTATATGAATGGATATATGTGTTTATGTGTTTCGAGAATGATGTACTTTGGTTTGATTGAATCATATGAGTTAATTTTGGTTAATTGACGTGATTGAGCGTCATTCATTTTGTGTTTGTGTTTTAATTGTGTTTTGGGCGGAACAGTTATTAACGGGCGTTACACCATTGCAGTTACCTTTTGGTAACGCCCGTTAACAAGGTCAGGCGTCCCAGGTAGTATAGGTAACGAGCGTTACACCCTAGCAGTTATTTTGTAGTAACGCCCGTTAATGGAGATAGGCGTCTGGGCCGAGAGAGGTAATGACCGTTACCCCTTTCATAAGAAAAACCGGTAACGCCCGTTACCGGTCCGATTGGGCGAAAATCTAGGTTTAGGAAACATGTTTTTAGGGTTAAATTAATTCTTTTCCTACCCAATTTCGGAATTTTCGCCCCCAAACCTATAAATACATTTGCACCCACTTATTCTACCTTAGAAGAGATTCAATAGTTCCCTTTGGCCAACCATTATCAATCTGCAAGCAACAAGCTTTTCCACCAAGTTTACACACTCTCTCCTCCCTTGTGAATCAAAGGCTATTGCTTGGGAGAGTGGGGAGCTAAAAGATTGGAGCTTGCCATGGTGGCCCATTAGAGATAGAGATCGTCTCTGGTAGATGTATAGCTGGGGTAAGGCCCGGTTTGATGAGCTTTCTGAGAGGCAGAAGGAGCTTTTAGCTTGGATACCTAATAGGCCAGATGACGAGTTTGCGACTCTTCGCAGTGCCGCGCTTGTTGTTGCTAAGGCCAGTGATGAAGCTCTTGGTACTTTGAGAGGCGTACGTACAGAGTTAGCAGGATTGAGGGCTGATTTAACCACCGTAATCACGAGAGTTGAGGATTTGGCACAGTATGTGGATGAGTGATTCGATGCATGGGAGGCTAAGCTGGAGGCCAAGTTTGACGGGTTCAGTGCTCATGTTGACCAGTATTTTGGAGGACCCCCATCACCCTGATTCTGTTATTTAGTTTTTCTCCCATGATTTATAGGCATTCTTTCCTCGTTTATTCGTGGTTATGTTTGGATATTTTGGCTACACTTAGATTTTTACATATGTTTGAATTCCTGAATTTTGCTTATGCAATATTGCTCTTTCTTTACGTGAATTTGTGACTTGTGTGTTAATTGTACGATGCATGTTGATTGTCAATTGCCTGTGCACTTGATCCGCGTTTTCTAATCACTTTTTCTAGTTTTGGAAGTTTTACTAGCACGTTGCCGGTTCTTCATTTGATCAGGGAGTTTTCTTGACCATTAATTCTTTCAATTGCATGAGGACATTGCACAGTTTAAGTGTACGGGAGGAAGTGCATGTTTGTTATGAGTTTTATTGAATATTTACATGTTTAGATGTAGTTTCACTTGTGATTTGCTAAAAATCGAGTTTCACTTGTGATTTGCTAAAAATCGAGTAATTTTGAATTTTTTTTTAAAATTTCCCTCGTTTTGAACTTTTTCTTTGAAGTTTGATTGTTGAGCTTTTGCTAGGATAAGTTAGGCTTTTTGAATTCAGAAAAATTGCACGAGATTTGATGATTTAGTGTGTTAGTATGCCCTTATATTTTGAGCACTTTTGAACGAGATAATGTACCTTGCTTAGAAAGATGAGTTGATGATTTCCGAATGAGTCTAAGATTTGATGAGGATGCATTTTAGTCCTATCGAGGCAAAATTTTGAGTTAATGGAAGAATAAGGAAGTGAAGTAGGCATTTGTTATCGGAAGATTTTAAGCTTTTCTATTTAGCCATTTTTCACTAAATATCGTAATCTTATTGACCCCACTGAGCCTAATTGTTGTGCAAAGATTTTTGTAGCCACATTATAAGCCAATGCACAACATAGAAATACCTACCTTGACAATTTTTACACCAAGGCTTGCTCGTTTGATTATTATGGTAACTATCTATCTTTTGACCTTTTTTATAGTTCTTGTGGTTGAATTGAGGGTTATTGTAAAGAAAAACAAAAAGAATGAGAAAAGTGTGAAAAGAGAAAAAAGAGAAAGAGCAAAAGGAAAGAAAAGAAAATTATGCAAAGGGTGAAATTGAGAGTGTCGGATTCAATTGAAGAAATTGGGATGATTTTCGTGTTTAATGGCGAATGAAAATGTCGTGTTTTGTGTAGATTGAATGATGTAAGCTTGGTGAGTAGTCACATGATCCAAATTTTCATAACCTTACCCTAAGCCTACATTGTAACATCCCGATCGTTCGGATTTCCAGGTACGCCATAACAAGAGTGTTATATGTGTATTTAAATTATTTATTTATGCAAATATGTGCTATTTTGATGATTATGTGATTAATTTAAATTAATTGTTTAACTTATAACATGATTTTAAACGTTTATGTTTATGTGCTTTGGAATTTGCTCCTTATGTGCCCGAATTTAATTTTGATTTTTGTGAAATTTTGGTATGTGTGGCTTATATGAGTTATGAACGTGTTTGTTTTCTCTTTACATGCTTTAGAGTTCATTTATTTTGTTTCTTGGCTCGTTTTTGTGAAACGAGATTTGTGAGGGATTCGAGGGCCTAACAAGCTTAGCGCACCTTGGATTCCGAATGCCATAACTTGTGCTCGGGAATTCAGATTTGAATTCTGGAAGATGCGTCGGACTCGCAACGAAGAAAGGAAACCAAAGAACCCAAGTTTGTAATTTTCTAAGCCCATTTGATCCAAAATTCCACCGGAACGAGCATTTTGCGCTAAGAGACACCTTTATTGACTAGTCTTGCACTTGTGGGGCCCATTTAACCCCAAATTAACCCCAAACCATGACCAAATGACTTGAGTTAAACCCCTAACTCTCTCACTCAGCCCCCATTCGAACCAAACCAAGAAAAAAAGAGAAAAAGGAGCCCCAAAATCTGATCTAAGTGAAGAGAAGAGGAAGAAGGGCCACTATTCATTTTCTTCAAGATTTGAACTCAAGACCCCATCATTTCTCTCCCAATCAAAGAGGTAAGTCCATATTTGATCTCTACATGTTTTTATGGTCATTTTAACTCCAAATTTGTAAGGTTTCACCATGATTTGCTTGAGATATGGCCTATATAGTGAATAGTGAGGGTTTGATGAATTTTGTGATTTCTTGTATGATCTCTTGTGAATTCTTTTGATATGAAGCATGTATTTTGTTCCTAAGACATAATTTGTTATATATATGAATTTTCTTTGAGTTCTATTTGAAGAATCATGACTTTCCCATTTTTGAAATTGGAGGTTTTGTATGAATTTGATCTCTTCTCATCTCTGGCATGTTTTGATGCAAGTTTGGACCATTTAATGGCTTGAAATGCATGAGTTTTTGTTACCCTAACTTACCTTAATTTGTTAGCTTGGATTAGGATGGGTTTACTTGAGTTTTGGAGTGAGTTTTGGGGTTGTTTTCGCTGTTTTGCTGCTCCTGCGACTTTGGTCACCGATTTTAGTTCATTTCTGGTAGCGGCCGCGACCAATTTTCAGCCCAATTTTGAGATTTTGGCTGCTGAACTTGTTGGTGTGAGTGTGGTCGCAGGCGCGACCAGAATTGGCTTGGTTTTAGTCGCTGCCGTGACCTATTTTTGGGCTAGTTTCGACTTGTTGATGCATGTTTTGTTCGTTAAGTGTTTTTCTTTCATTTCGTTTGTGTTTTACGTGTTCCTTTTTTCTTCTTATCACCTTGCATGCATGGATAACATGTAATATTATGTGTTAGGATATATGTTATGAATTTATGGCTCGTTTTGCTTGCTCGTTTCCAAGTTATGGTCTCATATGCTCTACATGCTACCTTATGTATGTACTTAAATCATTGCTTCGTTTATGCACCTCGTATGACCTCTTCTTGTTACTTTTATGATACTTATGCATTAATAACATGTTGTAATGTGTGTTACCTTGCATGACATGAAGTTGTGATTTAATTTATATGCTCATTTACGATTTATACTCTTATATGCTCTTATATGACTTAAGTGTCCTCCAATTTGCTAGTATAAAGTAGAACTTAGTTCATTTGTTTAAAGTGCTATCCCTTTATCTCTTTTTATGACTTAAGTACTTTGCTAACATTATAATCTACGTGTTATCTTCAATGTATTGAATTTATGGATCCATTTAATATGAAATATGTGAAATATGAACGCATATGCTTAAGTGTTGCATTTCTTATACATTTTTCGCATCATATGCATTCACCGAGCGTCTATTTGGTACATTTTGAGTCTAAGAACTTCCTTTGTTGTTTCCTTTGTTCAGAGTTTGGTCCCTTGAGTAACAAGGAGGTTCCATAGGCGTCCGTTTTGTATATCCTTTTGCTCCACTACGTGGAAAGGTGAGGTTTTCTTCCTTTTAGATAATACGACCTACAACCCTATGTGTTTTGAGGCCCGCATGCGAATTATGTATACTATATGATAGATATGTGTATGATATGTACTTTAAGGGCTCATCCCATTTTTTATAAGACTTTGAAAAGGCTTTTATGTGTATATAAGCTATATTTTGGCCTTCGTTTCGAAAAGCTTTGAATATATGTGAGTATGTAGCGAGCTTTGAACTTTGAAAGAGAAGTTTATAAAAATTATGATTTTTGAATTACGATTAGGCCCCGGAGAGTGGTATGGCATCTCGGGTCGACCGTGGGGTAGCCGAGCTCCCCCATCAACTCTTTCCATTTGAGAGTCTCACCCGACCTTAGGAGGTTGAGGGAGGGCGTTTCTCTTGAGCCGACAGGAGCCACCGCCGAAGGTTTCAAGGACGTGATTAAGCCTTGTCTCGGGTGATTTATGATCGATAGCTAGGGCTTGCTACCCTTCTATCACCCGGAGTAGGTTGGATTATGATTTATATTTCGATTATGTTTAGGTCTTTGAATATGAAAGGAGTTTGGAAAGAGAACTCGTACTCGCCGAGTTAGTGTGATTATATATAAATCTATGAAACGAGAATGGATTCTAAATTACTTAAAAATTGGTTATTTTGGCCTTTGGCCCTTATCTTCTTTCAAGTATATATCTATTATCACGGGAAATGTTTTAGTTTGCAAAAACCACCCCAGGTTCATGGATTCTTGTTGAATTTACAAAGTGCTATGCTCTATATGTATATATGGGTGTGTGTGTTAGCCCCCTCACCTCGTTTTTGTTTCTCCTTTTCCCCTTTTGTTTAAGTTGCAGGTGCTTTTGGGAGGTTTGAGCTAGGCGGTTGTCTTTAAGTCGTCGGTTAAGGATAGCTTGAGTCACATGCATTGTACTTCACTTATTTTACGTATTTTGTTATAGTTGAAATATGTATAATTCGGTACTTAGACTTTGGCCTGGGTTAAAATTTGTGTACTTGTCTTGTATTTAATTTGTATAAGTAATTAATGGACATAATATGATGAATTCTAGCATGCTATTATTTGTATTTAATCGCTTCGTGTAGCACCCCAACACGTAAGGATGCCACACCCCCGCACCATAGGTCGCTCCACATACGAAACGAAATGCCTGTACATGAACCAACCTATAGCGAACGGGTGACAATAAGATAACACGAGAAGCAAGGTGGGACTAATTTTTAATCAATAACCATAATGCGTAATAAATAAATTAAAGTATGCGATATTATCTATCATTTATCAAGTAATTCATACCCGGAGTTTACATATCAATACATTATCATCTCC
Source organism: Lantana camara (assembly GCA_037501455.1). Taxonomy (NCBI): domain Eukaryota; kingdom Viridiplantae; phylum Streptophyta; class Magnoliopsida; order Lamiales; family Verbenaceae; genus Lantana; species Lantana camara. Next base: position 49,840,333 of record CM074865.1, read on the forward strand.
TAAAATACGAAACATGTAACCTGGACAATAATTCCTTGAAATGATAACAAATAAGTAACTACACCTCGCGGGGCTCGAATGCAAGGACTCGACTCAGCCTGGTTCCCGCCTAAAGTTGTACCTGCAAGAACACTGCGCATATATTGATTTCATGAATTACCACATCATTCCATTAAACACCACCACCCTAGTCACATCAACCCCCACTCACTCCATCACTCCAATTCCCAATCACTCCATCACTCCGATCACGGTGACACGATAACACGATAATGGGAAGGTAGCGAGCCTTCACCAATCACGATAACACGATAGGGTTTGTTCTTCCTGTGGTTGGACGGACAACCACCAGCTCTAAGACTGGCCCAGCGCCCTCACTAAGGAGAACCTGGCCAGGAGAACATAGGTACACGATAGGGCTTTGTTCTTCCTGTGGTTGGACGGACAACCGCCAGCCCGAAGACCAGCCCAGCGCCCTCACTAACGAGGACCTGGCCAGGAGAACCCAGGTACACGATAATCACGATGATCACGATAACATGGAGGCCGAATTGCTTTGCGTGATCCTGACAATGACACGATAATCACGGTACGTGCATGGCTTAGCATGACCTGACTTGCTTGCTAACGGTTGACACGACGATTCATGAATGTATGAACACGCTTATTGATCCCGATCTCTATTCTAGAAAACACTGGGCAAGGAATGGAAACATTTGTACCGTCATTAGACCATAACTTGATAACGTTATCAGATAAAAACACACGGCATGATCAAGTGACGAGATGGCGTGTAATGAACAATGTAGCATAATATATTCATATTATGACATGATATTGATCATATAATAGCAAATTGGGATCAAATAGAGGTAAAGAAAAGGAAATAGAAATTCATGTTTTATGCAGAAACTTTCTATCCTTCCAGAGCTCTGGGAACGGCCGTTCCGGGTTTTAGCATAAAATGGGAAGGGCCGTTCCCAGCCCCCCGATACTGTGCCCCGAAAATGGGAACGACCATTCCGGCTTAAGAGCCAAAACGGGAAGGGTCGTTCCCGTTCTCGCCGCCACGCATATGATTCAAACTATGGGAACGACCGTTCCCCAAATACAAAGGGAACGGGAAGGGCCGTTCCTGTTATGCAGAAGATGCAGAAACAGGGGAAGAAATAGGGAATGCACGAACCAATCTCTAACTCATCATAACTTGTATAATTCCATCTCCAAAGGCATGAATTCATGAAAAGGGATATGTATACATGCTTAAGGTACAATAAAACTAATATAGACACTTAGTTATAGCTTGAATCATCAAGAAACCAAGATCAAACCCCAAGAACATTTATGCCATGAAACTCCCTAATTTCCAAGATTTATGTATGGAATTCAAGTTTAAAGCTTGTAATCATTCTTCTAACATCATAAACACAAGTTATTACAATCAAATCCTAACCCTAGCTTCAAGGGTTATTCTCATGAAATCCTACATATTACCTTGAATGAAAGGAGTGAAGTAAAGAAGATGAAGATGGATGATTTAAGCTTCAAAGCTTGCAAATTCCCCGGAAACCAGCTTGATTTTTCATGAAATCTCTTCTTCCTTCTTAGCTTGAAGAACCGAGAGCAAGGGAGAACATATTGGGAGATTTCCTGGATGATTCTTGAATGGAAGAATGAAGAATGTAGAAGAGATGTATATACCGTAACATATTTTGGGGAAAAAATATGATATTTGTAACTAAATTCCCCAAGTTCATAAGTTATGCAATTAAGGATGCAAGGTTTGGAAAATGATCAATTTAGTCCCAAAAGATAGTCATGCAATTTGGTCTTTAATTTAAAATAATGATCAATTAAGGACATTTAAACAATTAAGGCATGTTCGGGAATTAATGCATATAACAATTAAATTCAATTTAAAGAATAATTCTCAAATTGACACATATTTCACATAATCACATTGAAATATAATTTATACAATTTGTCACGAATATAAAAATTTAATAAACAACATAATTAAAATTAATCCTAATTCTTGGAAAATTCACACATATCGTGCGTACTTGGAAAACCGGAAATTGGGGAGTTACAATTCTCCCCCCCTTAAAAGAATCCGTCCTTGGATTCACTTGGCGAGCATGTAATGCCATAAATGAATACAATGCACAATTTAGCAAATAATCCCTACGCCACTTGACCTGAACTTGACACGACACTAGAACCTCGGTTTTGCAACCGGGCTCTGATACCACTTAAGATGTAGCACCCCAACAAGTAAGGATGCCACACCCCCGCACCATAGGCCGCTCCACATACGAAATGAAATGTCTGTACATGAACCAACCTATAGCGAACGGGTGACAATAAGATAACACGAGTAGCAAGGTGGGACTAATTTGTAATCAATAACCATAATGCGTAATAAATAAATTAAAGTATGCAATATTATCTTTCATTTATCAAGTAATTCATACCCGGAGTTTACATATCAATACATTATCATCTCCTAAAATACGTAACATGTAACCTGGACAATAATTCCTTGAAATGATAACAAATAAGTAAATACACCTCGCGGGGCTCGAATGCGAGGACTCGACTCAGCCTGGTTCCCGCTTAGAGTTGTACCTGCAAGAACACTGCGCATATATCGATTTCATGAATTACCACATCATTCCATTAAACACCACGACCCTAATCACATCAACCCCCAATCACTCCATCACTCCAATCACTCCATCACTCCAATTCCCAATCACTCCATCACTCCATTTCCACCATCACTCCGATCACGGTAACACGATAACATGATAATGGGAAGGTAGCGAGCCTTCACCAATCACGATAACACGATAGGGTTTGTTCTTCCTGTGGTTGGACGGACAACCACCAGCTCTGAGAATGGCCCAGCGCCCTCACTAAGGAGAACCTGGCCAGGAGAACACAGGTACACGATAGGGCTTTGTTCTTCCTGTGGTTGGATGGACAACCGCCAGCCCGAAGACCAGCCCAGCGCCCTCACTAAGGAGGACCTGGCCAGGAGAACCCAGGTACACGATAATCACGATGATCACGATAACATGGAGGCCGAATTGCTTTGAATGATCCTGACAATGACACGATAATCACGGTATGTGCATGGCTTGGCATGACCTGACTTGCTTGCTAACGGTTGACACGACGATTCATGAATGTATGAACACGCTTATTGATCCCGATCTCTGTTCTAGAAAACACTGGGCAAGGAATGGAAACATTTGTACCCTCATTAGGCCATAACTTGATAACGTTATCAGATACCAAAACACGGCATGATCAAGTGACGAGATGGCGTGTAATGAACAATGTATCATAATATATTCATATTATGACATGATATTGATCATATAATAGCAAATTGGGATCAAATAGAGGTAAAGAAAAGGAAATGGAAATTCATGTTTTATGCAGAAACTTTCTATCCTTCCAGAGTTCTGGGAACGGCCGTTCCGAGCCCCCCGATACTGTGCCTCGAAAATGGGAACGGTCGTTCCGGCTTAAGAGCCAAAACGGGAAGGGCCGTTCCCGTTCTCGCCGCTACACATATGATTCAAACTATGGGAACGGTCGTTCCCCAAATACAAAGGGAACGGGAAGGGCCGTTCCCGTTATGCAGAAGATGCAGAAACAGGGGAAGAAACAGGGGATGCACGAACCAATCTCTAACTCATCATAACTTGTATAATTCCATCTCCAAAGGCATGAATTCATGAAAAGGGATATGTATACATGCTTAAGGTACAATAAAACCAATATAGACACTTAGTTATAGCTTGAATCATCAAAAAACCAAGATCAAACCCCAAGAACATTTATGCCATGAAACTCCCTAATTTCCAAGATTTATGTATGGAATTCAAGTCTAAAGCTTGTAATCATTCTTCTAACATCATAAACACAAGTTATTACAATCAAATCCTAACCCTAGCTTCAAGGGTTATTATCATGAAATCCTACATATTACCTTGAATGAAACGAGTGAAGTAAAGAAGATGAAGATGGATGATTTAAGCTTCAAAGCTTGCAAATTCCTCGGAAACCAGCTTGATTTTTCATGAAATCTCTTCTTCCTCCTTGGCTTGAAGAACCGAGAGCAAGGGAGAACATATTGGGAGATTTCTTGGATGATTCTTGAATGGAAGAATGAAGAATGTAGAAGAGATGTATATACCGTAACATATTTTGGGGAAAAAATATGATATTTGCTACTAAATTCCCCAAGTTCATAAGTTATGCAATTAAGGATGCAAGGTTTGGAAAATGATCAATTTAGTCCCAAAAGATAGTCATGCAATTTGGTCCTCAATTTAAAATAATGATCAATTAAGGACATTTAAACAATTAAGGCATGTTCGGGAATTAATGCATGTAACAATTAAATTCAATTTAAAGAATAATTCTCAAATTGACACATATTTCACATAATCACATTGAAATATAATTTATACAATTTGTCACGAATATAAAAATTTAATAAACAACATAATTAAAATTAATCCTAATTTTTGGAAAATTCACACATATCGTGCGTACCTGGAAAACCGGAAATTGGGGCGTTACAATTCTCCCCCCTTAAAAGAATCCGTCCTTGGATTCACTTGGCGAGCATGTAATGCCATAAATGAATACAATGCACAATTTAGCAAATAATCCCTACGCCACTTGACCTGAACTTGACACGACACTAGAACCTCGGTTTTGCAACCGGGCTCTGATACCACTTAAGATGTAGCACCCCAACACGTAAGGATGCCACACCCCCGCACCATAGGCCGCTCCACATACGAAACGAAATGTTTGTACATGAACCAACCTATAGCGAACGGGTGACAATAAGATAACACGAGTAGCAAGGTGGGACTAATTTGTAATCAATAACCATAATGCGTAATAAATAAATTAAAGTATGCGATATTATCTATCATTTATCAAGTAATTCATACCCGGAGTTTACATATCAATACATTATCATCTCCTAAAATACGTAACATGTAACCTGGACAATAATTCCTTGAAATGATAACAAATAAGTAAATACACCTCGCGGGGCTCGAATGCGAGGACTCGACTCAGCCTGGTTCCCGCTTAGAGTTGTACCTGCAAGAACACTGCGCATATATCGATTTCATGAATTACCACATCATTCCATTAAACACCACGACCCTAATCACATCAACCCCCAATCACTCCATTACTCCAATCACTCCATCACTCCAATTCCCAATCACTCCATCACTCCATTTCCTCCATCACTCCGATCACGGTAACACGATAACATGATAATGGGAAGGTAGCGAGCCTTCACCAATCACGATAACACGATAGGGTTTGTTCTTCCTGTGGTTGGACGGACAACCACCAGCTCTGAGAATGGCCCAGCGCCCTCACTAAGGAGAACCTGGCCAGGAGAACACAGGTACACGATAGGGCTTTGTTCTTCCTGTGGTTGGATGGACAACCGCCAGCCCGAAGACCAGCCCAGCGCCCTCACTAAGGAGGACCTGGCCAGGAGAACCCAGGTACACGATAATCACGATGATCACGATAACATGGAGGCCGAATTGCTTTGCATGATCCTGACAATGACACGATAATCACGGTATGTGCATGGCTTGGCATGACCTGACTTGCTTGCTAACGGTTGACACGACGATTCATGAATGTATGAACACGCTTATTGATCCCGATCTCTGTTCTAGAAAACACTGGGCAAGGAATGGAAACATTTGTACCCTCATTAGGCCATAACTTGATAACGTTATCAGATACCAAAACACGGCATGATCAAGTGACGAGATGGCGTGTAATGAACAATGTATCATAATATATTCATATTATGACATGATATTGATCATATAATAGCAAATTGGGATCAAATAGAGGTAAAGAAAAGGAATTGGAAATTCATGTTTTATGCAGAAACTTTCTATCCTTCCAGAGTTCTGGGAACGGCCGTTCCGAGCCCCCCGATACTGTGCCTCGAAAATGGGAACGGTCGTTCCGGCTTAAGAGCCAAAACGGGAAGGGTCGTTCCCGTTCTCGCCGCTACATATATGATTCAAACTATGGGAACGGTCGTTCCCCAATTACAAAGGGAACGGGAAGGGCTGTTCCCGTTATGCAGAAGATGCAGAAACAGGGGAAGAAACAGGGGATGCACGAACCAATCTCTAACTCATCATAACTTGTATAATTCCATCTCCAAAGGCATGAATTCATGAAAGGGATATGTATACATGCTTAAGGTACAATAAAACTAATATAGACACTTAGTTATAGCTTGAATCATCAAAAAACCAAGATCAAACCCCAAGAACATTTATGCCATGAAACTCCCTAATTTCTAAGATTTATGTATGGAATTCAAGTCTAAAGCTTGTAATCATTCTTCTAACATCATAAACACAAGTTATTACAATCAAATCCTAACCCTAGCTTCAAGGGTTATTATCATGAAATCCTACATATTACCTTGAATGAAACGAGTGAAGTAAAGAAGATGAAGATGGATGATTTAAGCTTCAAAGCTTGCAAATTCCCCGGAAACCAGCTTGATTTTTCATGAAATCTCTTCTTCCTCCTTGGCTTGAAGAACCGAGAGCAAGGGAGAACATATTGGGAGATTTCTTGGATGATTCTTGAATGGAAGAATGAAGAATGTAGAAGAGATGTATATACCGTAACATATTTTGGGGAAAAAATATGATATTTGCTACTAAATTCCCCAAGTTCATAAGTTATGCAATTAAGGATGCAAGGTTTGGAAAATGATCAATTTAGTCCCAAAAGATAGTCATGCAATTTGGTCCTCAATTTAAAATAATGATCAATTAAGGACATTTAAACAATTAAGGCATGTTCGGGAATTAATGCATGTAACAATTAAATTCAATTTAAAGAATAATTCTCAAATTGACACATATTTCACATAATCACATTGAAATATAATTTATACAATTTGTCACGAATATAAAAATTTAATAAACAACATAATTAAAATTAATCCTAATTTTTGGAAAATTCACACATATCGTGCGTACCTGGAAAACCGGAAATTGGGGCGTTACAATTCCCCCCCCCCCCCCCCCTTAAAAGAATCCGTCCTTGGATTCACTTGGCGAGCATGTAATGCCATAAATGAATACAATGCACAATTTAGCAAATAATCCCTACGCCACTTGACCTGAACTTGACACGACACTAGAACCTCAGTTTTGCAACCGGGCTCTGATACCACTTAAGATGTAGCACCCCAACACGTAAGGATGCCACACACCCGCACCATAGGCCGCTCCACATACGAAACGAAATGTCTGTACATGAGCCAACCTATAGCGAACGGGTGACAATAAGATGACACGAGAAGCAAGGTGGGACTAATTTCTAATCAATAACCATAATGCGTAATAAATAAATTAAAGTATGCGATATTATCTATCATTTATCAAGTAATTCATACCCGGAGTTTACATATCAATACATTATCATCTCCTAAAATACGTAACATGTAACCTGGACAATAATTCCTTGAAATGATAACAAATAAGTAAATACACCTCGCGGGGCTCGAATGCAAGGACTCGACTCAGCCTGGTTCCCCCCTAGAGTTGTACCTGCAAGAACACTGCGCATATATCGATTTCATGAATTACCACATCATTCCATTAAACACCACCACCCTAGTCACATCAACCCCTAATCACTCCATCACTCCAATCACTCCATCACTCCAATTCCCAATCACTCCATCACTCCATTTCCTCCATCACTCCGATCACGGTAACACGATAACACGATAATGGGAAGGTAGCAAGCCTTCACCAATCACGATAACACGATAGGGTTTGTTCTTCCTGTGGATGGACGGACAACCACCAGCTCTGAGACTGGCCCAACACCCTCACAAAGGAGAACCTGGCCAGGAGAACACAGGTACACGATAGGGCTTTGTTCTTCCTGTGGTTGGACGGACAACCGCCAGCCCGAAGACCAGCCCAGCGCCCTCACTAAGGAGGACCTGGCCAGGAGAACCCAGGTACACGATAATCACGATGATCACGATAACATGTAGGCCGAATTGCTTTGCATGATCCTGACAATGACACGATAATCACGGTACGTGCATGGCTTGGCATGACCTGACTTGCTTGCTAACGGTTGACACGATGATTCATGAATGTATGAACACACTTATTGATCCCGATCTCTGTTCTAGAAAACACTGGGCAAGGAATGGAAACATTTGTACCCTCATTAGACCATAACTTGATAACGTTATCAGATAAAAACACACGGCATGATCAAGTGACGAGATGGCGTGCAATGAACAATGTAGCATAATATATTCATATTATGACATGATATTGATCATATAATAGCAAATTGGGATCAAATAGAGGTAAAGAAAAGGAAATGGAAACTCATGTTTTATGCAGAAACATTCTGTCCAACCAGAGCTCTGGGAACGGTCGTTCCGGGTTTTAGCATAAAATGGGAAGGGTCGTTCCCAGCCTCCCGATACTGTGTCCCGAAAATGGGAACGGTCGTTTCGGCTTAAGAGCCAAAACGGGAAGGGCCGTTCCCGTTCTCGCCGCCAAGCATATGATTCAAACTATGGGAACGGCCGTTCCCCAAATACAAAGGGAACGGGAAGGGCCATTCCCATTATGCAGAAGATGCAGAAACAGGGGAAGAAACAGGGGATGCACGAACCAATCTCTAACTCATCATAACTTGTATAATTCCATCTCCAAAGGCATGAATTCATGAAAAGGGATATGTATACATGCTTAAGGTACAATAAAACTAATATAGACACTTAGTTATAGCTTGAATCATCAAGAAGCCAAGATCAAACCCCAAGAACATTTATGCCATGAAACTCCCTAATTTCCAAGATTTATGTATGGAATTCAAGTCTAAAGCTTGTAATCATGCTTCTAACAATATAAACACAAGTTATTACAATCAAATCCTAACCCTAGCTTCAAGGGTTATTATCATGAAATCCTACATATTACCTTGAATGAAAGGAGTGAAGTAAAGAAGATGACGATGGATGATTTAAGCTTCAAAGCTTGCAAATTCCCCGAAAACCAACTTGATTTTTCATTAAATCTCTTCTTCCTCCTTGGCTTGAAGAACCGAGAGCAAGGGAGAACATATTGGGAGATTTCTTGGATGATTCTTGAATGGAAGAATGAAGAATGTAGAAGAGATGTATATACCGTAACATATTTTAGGGAAAAAATATGATATTTGTAACTAAATTCCCCAAGTTCATAAGTTATACAATTAAGGATGCAAGGTTTGGAGAATGATCAATTGAGTCCCAAAAGATAGTCATGCAATTTGGTCCTTAATTTAAAATAATGATCAATTAAGGACATTTAAACAATTAAGGCATGTTCGGGAATTAATGCATGTAACAATTAAATTCAATTTAAAGAATAATTCTCATGTTTGAGTCCCAAAAGATAGTCATGCTTGATGCACGCTCTGATTTGAGGGTCTAGACTACCTAGTTAGGTTGGAATTTTGTTTGTCACCTGTTCGCCATAGCTTGATACGTGTGTGGAGTTTTATTTCGTTACATGTGTCGGGCCTTGGTGCGGGGGATGTGGTGCCCTTCGCTTGGGTGCTACATACATTAAAGGCTCGAAAAGACCTACTGATTCTAAGTCTTGATTTAATTCCATTAGTGGAGATAGGTACGAAGAGTGTATTCCGAAGTTGATGATTAGAACTTAGAAGGGAATTGTGAATTTGTCATTCTAATTTTTGTACATTGTTTAGTTTGATTCACACATTATACAAGGTTATACTTTTCATACTAGGTTTTGAGGATCGTATCTTCACGAGTACTTGATTGGATTAGCTAGACTTGTTTAGGCGAAGGTTTGATTATTGCTTTGAGGGGGAGGTTTGATGAGGATGTGTTGCTTAATTTTCGTATTACTCAGGGACGAGCAATATTTAAGTGTGGGGGATTTTGTTAAGTGAAGAAATTGCATGGTTTTGAGCGTAATTAGATTATATTTTTGGTGCCGTTTGATGCGCTTATGTGTTTATTTTGCTCCGTTTAGGTGATTTTAGAGTAGGAGTTGAGAAACGGCAAAGTGAAGCAATTTCATGCATTTTTGGAAGAAAATGTGGTAACTCCCGTTACCACTTAGGAGTACAAAGTTAGTAACCCCCGTTACTACCCACATCCCCCGCACCGAGAGCCGGGACCACACATGAAATGGAAAGTCCATACATGAGCCAAGCTCACAGTGAACGGACACAGATATAAAGAAAACAACCTGCGTTAGGCGGGACTAGACCCTGTACCAGCAAAGCGATAGAAATAAGGATACGGAAGCAAGGCAATCATATGTTCACTATCCACAATGCAATTACAATCCGAGCAAGAATGTAGATACGGGTTCCACTAATTCAAGATCCTGTCCTAACCTTTCCCGAATCGATAAAACAATAAAGATACAATACGGCCAACAAGGCCCAATTCATTACAGGAAATGAAACCAAGGTACAATGCAGGGCGGACAAGCCAAGACTCGAATAAAGACTTCAAAAGACTCCCACCTAACGACCACAGAACCTGCAAGACACTAGAAGAAACGAGAAGAAGGGGTCAGCCAACTGGCTGAGTGAAGGGGTTAACACACGCGTATATATATATAAACAGGCAGTCAGGCAGGCGAAATTCCACTATACGTGATTCGTAAATAAAACAGAGAATAAGAAGCAGGATTCAATTAACACGTACAGGTGGAATTACGTCAAGTCATGCAGTCAGATAATCAGGATATACAATGCGTGTGTCGATATCTGTAAACCCTCTGTTGATGCCCGTTTTACCTTAACCCTCCACGAACTCCAGTTGCTACATCAAGACTCGGGGCATGCCGGAGGTCATGGATATCTATGTAATTACATTTTAGGGAACCCGGCAAGAACGAGTATTTAATTCCATCCTGGACTCCACTTTTCACTTATTACATGATAAGAACAGGAATACATAAACAGTCAGGCAAGCAGGAACAGGAATTATTATATTAATTATCAGGCGGGGAATCAAGTACAAATTAACCTCCTCTCTCCGGGTGCAATATGGGTGGTAGCTAATGTAACACCCGAGCGTAAGGCGTCACATCCCCCGCTCCGAGACCTGACCCGAATATGAAATGGACGATCCATACCCGAGCCAAATCACGGCGAACGAGGACAAACACACACTCTAAGCTAGGCGGGCTAACCCTTGAAACCATAAAACAACATAAAACATTAAATCGGAAGCAATAAACGAACATATACCATATATATATGTACCATGAGCATCCAAGCTCCAAAAATAAGTCATATACATCATCAATTGCCATCACGGCCCAAAACATGTACGCTCCCCATCATTATATATATACAAAGATCAAAATAAAAGTATGCAAGTGTAAGACTCAAAATATAGAGCTAGAGACGAACGCAAGACCTAGGACTCGTATTCCCGCCTAGCTCCCTCAACACCTGCACAAAACAACTGAAAACCAAACGGGTTCAGTCCAAAAGGGACTGATGGGTATAAAACAGGGCATAAATATAATATAAGACGATATTTAAACAATCACATGCAAGCTATAATCCCAAGTGAGGTTTTTAAAGAATTTCCCAAGCGGGTGAAATAGAGAAATCATCAAAAGGGATTATAACGATTCATTAACATTAGGTCATTATTGGCCCGGCAAGTGGGCGTGCATTATCTCCAACCAACACCTTGTGTAAATCATTTAAACATTCATTCATTCATTCTTTTCATGCAATCATTCTTTTGTGCACAATCATTAACATTTACACCTTCTTCCTCCGGGTTGGTGGTGGGTTTGCAAGGCCCGACCACCCATTCATTGACCAAAAGGGGTTACATGACTCCCCAGATGGCGCTCAGCGTCCATTCCTCGCTAACTCCTAACGAGGTCCGGTTACGCCGTTCATTGGTGGAACTAGTGTGAGGGTTCACCGTAGGCCCGTGCCTCCCCGGATAGCCACTCACACTAAGTCCCTGGGCCCCATTCGTGCATTCGATCATCTCTCGCCAAAACATTAGGTAGGGTTTATAAAATAAGGCTTTATGTTGAAAACATTTACTCTTTAAAACGACTCTGTATATATATAATTTTGGTCGAAAGCTTCCACATTGAAGGTATATATAGGGTCTTATATCTACATAGAAGAAAAACCCCACCTTAAACCGCAAAAGAAGAAAGCACGAGCCTCATTGACCGGCTTCGTCTCCAACCGAATCAAAATCTGTGCAAGGAAGGTGAAGTGAGACTCAATATGACCAAATAAGACCCGCGGCAATGCAATGATCATGATATGAATATATAGAAGATAAAACTATGTTATGAAGATGTTCATGTGCACTATTAATACATTTAAATCATATAATCAAGTCATTCAATTAATCGTTCAATTCATTCGAACTCATAATTCCACACTTTCAAACACATTGATTCAACAACTTCATATAGAATCGAAGCACAAGTTAAATCACATTCAAATTGGAAACAAACAATTACATATGTACAATTAAATCAATTAACATTTAATACCTATCCAATATATATAAAAACACGTGCATGCACAGTAGCATGCAAACAAAATGCATGAAAAACAGAGCGGGACACGCCCGTGTCACCAAAATGCACTAAGCTATGACACCCTCGTGTCACAGTACAGTGGACAACAAGCCAGGAAAAAGATGGTGACACGCCCATGTCACCATTGCAAAGCAAACCGTGACACCCCCGTGTCACGGTACAGAAAAGCCCAACCAACAAGCATGCACCCCCGTGTCACGCTGAAGAGGGGAAAAGTGACACGCCCGTGTCACTGTGCGTAGCAGGAAAAAAAACAGGGCATCAACGTAACAGCAACAACAACCAACCAAAACACCAAATTTCAAGTTCAAACTCATATATTCCATGCAATAAACATACTAACTTACATATAGAGCAATAACAACTCATAAAAATACATATTTCCACATTGGATCCTCCATAATTCTCCAAATGAAACCCATATACAAGTTCATCAACCAAGTCCATAATCAACAAGTTAAATGCATATAACTTAAGCTTAAAGATCCTAAACATATTAGCAACAACAAGTACACACATTAACCAATTCCAACCAAAGCCCTAACTATCACATATTTTCAAGAAATCATCAAAATTCCAAAAATACCTCAAATGGAAGAAATGAAGGATAGGATGAAGATATGATGTTGATGAGGCTTGAAAGTCCACAAATCCCACAAATATGAAGCTTGAAAGAAGAATTCTTCCCCCACTTTGGTAAGGGTTTGGTCGGTTGGCTTGGGAGCAAGAACAAGGGTGTATGTAATGTATATATGAAAGAAAGAAGGAAATGGAATGTAATGTGCTGCTTTGAATCAAGAAGAAATGGCCAAAATTGCTATTAAGTCCCTCCGTTATTTAAGTCATGCAAGTGAGTCCCCCAAACTTTTGAAATATGACCAATTAAGTCCAATGCAATTAAGTACTCAAATTTCATGAATGCTCAATTAAGGTCATAACGAAATTAATTCACGTTGCAATCAAGTTCGAATGAAGCAATAAATATCAAGTTGAAAAGAATTCACAAAATACTTAACATTAAATAACTCTCACAATTAACAATTAGATATATATATATAAGTATACTAACAACAATAAAATAAAGTAAATAACATTTAATACATTTAAAATAAAATTACTATATAAACACGTAAAATAATTATTTTGCGCAATTAGGTAAGCAATTACATCATACCTGTACGATCGAAATATCGGGGCGTCACAGCTAACCCCCACATCCACGTATCAGTATGATCTTCAGGTTCATGACTCCCTCATATCGGAACCCCCATCTTCCACCAAACCTCCTGGTGGATATCCGGGAAGTCCAACAGTGTGGGACTTATGCAGGAGGTCACCGTCGGCCCGATACCTCCCCGGATCACTCAATACACAAGCCCATGGGCCCCAGGAACAGGTACAGTATCCATACCGGCTAGCCCAGCGCAAGGAAAGCCGGAGACAATCAGGAATGTCTCGCAAAACAGGCCAGGGTTAACACTTCGCAGTTTAGAAATCATTTCCGGTATATAGCCGGTATAAAAGCTATGACAAGTTTAGTGTGGAAAACTGTTTGGCTTAGTTTTATAGCATGCAAGGTTATAGGTCGTTTATAAAATAAAAACCTCACCTCCAAGTGCAAGAAAGACCAAGACAAGAACCACTATGCTGGAAATGTCTCCACCAAGGAGAACACTGTACAAGAAAGGAAACACAGTGTACTAGTGAGACATGACTCAAAATGGAACCAAGTAGACGCACGGAAATTGATTATGAAATTGTGTGACATGTCATGAGATGATTGGATATACAATGAAAGCATAAAAGACATGGAATGTCTGTGATCGTGTTCGTGCAAGTAAATAGAACAATACCAACCCCTCAATACATATTAACACCTTCATAAATAAATTAATTAGCAAGGAAGTGGCACTTAAACAAGTATGACCATCAATAACACTTAAGAGATGCAATTAAGCTCAAGGAGGTCACATATTCATGCCACTAACTCAAACGAATCTATTTCATATATCTCATTGAGTCAGACAATCAAGTTTAATCAAGTAAGGGCCAACGAATGTCAAATAGGAGCATAATTATCAATTAAATAAGCATATACTTCATATAATTCACATAGGGGAGCCAAAGAGGTGAAACAAATGAGAGGTTTTGGCAAAGTTTAGGAAAAGCTGACAGTTTTCGGGAATGCGTAAGCTTTAGGAAAATAGGAATATCTTGAGTTATATAAATTAGAATTGGGTTTTGTTTGTTGTAAATGAAAGTACACACAGGGCTTTCCCATGATATATTGCATGGATCATGTTTCAAAACGAGGTGAAAAGGGCATAGGCCCGAAGTTGGATGAACGCAGATTATCGGTAATGTGGCGACACCAAAAAGAATTGATAATATCCCACAAATGGGAACAGATATTGAGGTGATTCCAATTGGAGAATATTCTAGACTTAAAGAAGTTTAACTTGTCCGAAAATACAAGGAAAAAATTTACCCGGCCGGGGAAAATACAAGGAAAAATTTACCTGACCGGGGAAAAAGAGTGCAGAAAACACTCTGGACTAAAGTACCCGCCCGGGTAGTTTTTAGTTCAAAACCTCCCCGCCTTCACAAGACCAAGTTATACGTGCAAGAAACCAACTCAAATTCTTCATATAAGTTAATATTAAGTCATGAATTTCCTAAGAATCAAAAACCCTATCATATGTACAAATACAACAAATATATATATATATATATATATATACACATAGCTCACCTTGTTGAGAAGAAGAAGAGAATAGAAAGGAAGAAGTATAGAGCTTGATGTCTTGATGAAAATGGAGGAATTCCTTGGTCTATTGCTTCTTTGGATGGCTCGGTTGAAACAGAAGAAAGGGAAAGAAGGGTTTGGGTTTGTTCTTGTGAAAGAGATGAAGAATTGTTCAAGTGTGTGTAGGTGTGTGTGTTGATCGTGTAAAAGAAGAGGAGAGAAGGGGAAAATTGCATCTCGGTCCCCAAGGAATTTAAATGAATGCAATTAGGTACTCAATTTATAAAAGATTACAAATAAGTCTTTAAGAAATATCAATTAAGTCCAAGAATTTATAAAGTTTCAATTAAGGACGAATGAACATGAATTCTTATAATTATGTAAAATTAAACACTTAAACATGCTCGGAAAAATTAAACTTATAATTCACGTAATGAAATTCACAAAAGAAGAAATCAGAAATCATATAATCACAAGAATTCGAATTAAATAAATCGAACCGCGCAAATAAATAACGAAAAGGAGCTAAATAAGTTCTAAATCCCAAAACTGACATGCGTGGCGCGTGTACATGAACAGCTGGAAAATTGGGGCGTGACATTGTAAGTTTCTAAAACACCCAACGTTACGATACGAAAATTGCACGACAACGATTAAACTTTTGGAAAATTTTAAACTTCCGCTGCTAAACTCTTTCGTGTTTTCCAACAGTTACATAGTTTACATCTGTACTTTTATGTATTGGTATTATGTATAATTATGTATAAGATATGGTTTGAAATTCGAATTTTGGAACTTGTATGATTTATTTGGCCCTGGGTGGGTATAATATGTATAACTTGTATTAATTTGAGCATGTATGAGTGTTTATGTTTGAATCCTGGTGCTTCCGCATTTGATTTCGATTTATTATGCACACTCTGTATTAGGGTCTAGACCGCCTAGCTAGTGTGTCCGTTTTTAATTGTCACCCGTTCGCTGTAGCTTGGTGCGTATACGAAGTTTCCATTTCGTTACACGTGTCGGGCTATAGTGCGGGGGGTGTACTAGCTAGTGGCTGAAAAATCCTATCCTTAATAGGAGATGGGGTTCGAAACCCATTGCTATAAATACAGGGGGTTCAAAACACTTGAGAGATGATAGCAAAATTCTCCTTCTTCATATTATATCACACAGACCCTAGAGCCTAAACACTAAACATAGAACTAGCATCCTCCCTGTTTAGATCGTGATCGAGGTTGGTGAGGACTATTTCTCTAGAGGGCTGCTATCATGCAATCTTGAAAGATTCAGAGGAGCTTGGGGACTTGCAGGTTGAAAAGCGTTTGTGGGCAGCTCAAACGTGTCAAGAAAGCGCCGATTTAAGTGAGTTTCTTAGAACCCTACGAATTGGAAATAAGAATTGCAAGATTCAATCTTCTTTTGGGAAAATTTTTAAATTCCACTGCATTACTGTTTCATGTTTTCCCAACATGGAGCTCTGATACCACTTTAGGATGTAGCACCCAGAACGGAGGGCACCACATCCCCCGCACTATGAACCCCGTCCACACATGAAATGGAAAATTCATACATGAACCAAGCTTACAGCGATCGAAGACAGAAATAAAACAACCCTGTGCTAGGCGGGACTAAACCCTATACCATTAGATCAGCAGAAATAAGGATGCGGAAGCAGAGCAGCATGTATTCACGATAACAAGGTAAATACAATCAAAGCAGAAAAGTAAATACGGGTTCCACTAAAGTCCTAGAAACTTATCCCGAGTTCAATAAAGCAAGATAAAATATAATTAGCCGACAAGGCCTAATATGAGCAAGAAATGTAAATGCGGTACAATGCAATACAAACAACACCAGGACTCGAACAAAGAACTCGACAGACTCCCGCCTAACGACCACTGAACCTGCAAGACAACAACTAAAAACAAGAGGGAAGGGTCAGCCAATTGACTGAGTGAAGGGGTACACATGCATATATATATAAACTGGTAATCAGGTAAATCAATACGTAAGGGTGGAATTACGTTCATACATGCAGTCAGGTAAATAGAATATACAATGCATGTGTCGATATCCGTAGGTCCTCTGCTGATGCCAATTTTTACCTTAACAATCCACGAACTCGAGTGTTGAACAAGGACTGGGGGCATGCCAGAGGTTACGGATATCTATGTAATACATTTTAGGGAACCCGGAGAGAACGGGTATATATTCCATCCTGGACTTCTCTTTCCCTTATTAAACGGTAGGAATAGGACAAGTATACAATCAAGTAGGCAGGAATCAGGATATGTTACAATTATTAATAGCGGGAAATATAATCCGGGGCCAGTAACAGGATCTCGGAAAACAGGCTCAGGGTTAACACTACATAGTTTATAAAGCATTTCTGGTACATATCCGGTATAAAAGATATGCCTACTTTAATAAGAAAACCATTTGGCTAGCTTTAGAACCTTCATGGTTATAGGTCGAATATAAAATAAAACCCTTACCTCCAAGTGCAAGAAGGACCAAGAGACGAACCACGAGCCTCGAATGTCTCCACCAAGTAGAACTGTGACAACCCATATCAGGGCTTAGCTGGAAACGGTAAACAAAGGATAATTGGAATACGTTTATATGTCTTGATCCATCCTTAAGATACTTCATGCATTGCATCTCTACATGAACTAAGTGTTCTTTTGTGACATTATGTGATGTTTGGGGGGGAAATGGCACCAAAACCCTAAAAGCCCTAATTATTTTCAAACCGGCACTACACCGTTTCATTCGAGAAACCCTAGAGAACCTATACGTATTTTCTTAGAATTTTTCAGTCCTCTTTTCAATGCTTCGTGGTTTCCTTTATTTGTCCAGAGCAATTTAAGAATTTAGTTTCAAATAAAATTTCCGTCGGTAGAATATATTTCCTTCGATAGGATGATTTCACCCTTGAGATCATCGCCATAACATTCTTCGATTTTTTCTACATTTTTGGAAAGCCTTTCGGACCTTCAAATTTTATCCTAGTATTTATTTCATAATTAAATCAATTTTCAAAATTCTAAAAAATCCTATCTTCCAAAGCTTATAACTTTTAAACCGTACGTCCGATTTTGACCCGTGAGTAACCGTTTCGAAGCTAATTTTATTTACTAGCTCTTGGACACTTTTTCAGCTCCAAAAATATGCAGGAGGAAGGTGAAATTACCAGATTACCCCTGCTGTGACAATTATACTAAAGAGCAAACCTATTTTTGGAAATTTCATCAAATACCCTACCTAAGTCCCTAGAATAAATATTATTTGCATAAAGGTCCCTAGCTACTACTATAAATAAGTGGCCAAGGCTGTCATTTTTGCTCACTCCATTCTCTTCCTCTCCCCTTGAGTCCGAACCCCCACGCCCTCCTTAGGTATGGTTTCTTAATTTTTTTTATGTTTTAATTAGTTTAATTTATGTTTTATTTTATGTTTTAGTTTATTTATTAATTATGCTAGGTTTAGATTTTAATATATGTTTTATTTTATGCATCAATTATGTGATTTAATTTATGCTTTAAATATTCATGAATTTATGAATTATGTCTCTTATAGTATAGTTTATTATGAAATGTGTTACAATTTAATTATGTGACAATTATTCTAGCATGTTATATGTTACATTTTAATTATTTTATGATCATACTTAGGTAATTTAATTTATTACATGATTTAATTTAATGTTGCATGTTACATAATTAAAGTATAACCTATAGTTTTAAATGTTACATGTTCAATTAATTATTACATGTCCATACTTGACCAATTGATATATGTTATGGTATACATGTATAATATACGTATACGTATTTGATTCCTTTATGTATAAATACTTGTACACTTTCGCATAAATACTAAATGTATTTTTAAAATAAATACGTATGTATTTTTGCATAAATACCGTATGTATTCTAGTATAAATACCGCATGTATTCTTGTATAAATACTGTATGTATCGTGTATAAATACGGTAGGTATCCCCGTATAAATACCGTACACATACAGTATAAATACCGTATAAATACACAAATACATACAGTATAAGTATCGTATACAAACTGTATATATACAGTACACTTGAATAGTGACCATTGACCATTGACCTCGACCTTTGACCCTTGACCTTTGACTTTTGACCATTGACTTTGACTTTGACCAAGAATTTTTACTTTTAACCTAAATGATCGTTTCGAAGAGACGAATTCAACGGTCGAAGCCTTTCTCGAAAATTCTAAAAAACAGGGGATCAAAGTAGGTTTCAAAGTTCACATTCCTTTTCTAAATGAGATTGTTTTAAGACCCTAAGAATATATTCTTAAGTTTTTGAGACGAGCTTTCAATTTAGACTAATCGTTTACTCGAATCCTTTGTTCAAAAAGAGTATTCCTTGTTCAAGCTTTTTGCTTTCTCGCCAACCTTATGTTCCATTCTTAGTTAAATAATTCTCCTGCATTAAATGGTATTACTCTCCTATGTACTGCATTACATGAATCCAATTATGCCTTCATGCTTTGTTGATTATTGAATAATTATCATGAAATCTCCCTACATGATATGATATACTTTGATAATGTTTCGTCCTATACATATGATATCATTACGTGCTATTAAATGACTTGAGGTCGTCCCCACTTGTTTATATGACTATATTGTTTACTTAATCATTCACCACTCACAGGTGAAGTCCGGATTTACTGTAGCTCTGGTATTATTGCATAATACCATTACTGTAGGTGAGGTTTAAACTATTTCAACTGGAACCATGAATATTCTTATGTATTCAAATAATTTCAAAATCAATGCCTTCGGGTACAAAGATTCTTATCTTTCGAGTTAAAGGATTTCCCATTTTGGGCCAAGACGTCAAGTTTAAAGGTAATGGTTTCTCACATACGTTCTGTTCACTGCTTTACTGTCTTGATTAAAGTTCTAGTTCTTGAACTCTGTGTGGTTTTGCACTTTTGAATATTTTGGATAATGCAAGCCTTGAAATCATGTCTTGTTGGGCCCTGACGGTATGGTTGAGTAGTAGACCGAGAGGCGTGCGCTAATGGCTAATATGATACTGGCCGTCCTTGTTGATCATGATGATGGTTACAATCGGAAGTTGGTTATACCACACCATGATCGGGAGAGGTGGATGTAATTACTCCCATTCATGCTTACGTCACCGTGGGGTAGCTCCCTGGGCGCGATAACTGGAGGAAGAAGGATGGTGCATGTGATTATGGGTGTCGAGATCCTAACCAGTCTTAATACCAATTCTGTTAAATGTTTTTTTGGGAGTGAAGGTTGGAGACTGCCTCGCTTGCGAGCAAATTCTGTTTTAAAGACTAGTTCATACTTTCAGAAAATGTACCCTATACCCTATTCCCTTTTGTAAAAGTATGTATGAACCAGAACCTCTGATGTGTGTGCATGTGTGTGCTTGCTTGGAAATCTTGTTTCAAAGTAATGCTTTGAAATACGGTTCTGAATCAAAGTTTTAAAGAAAAAGCTCTGAAACTCAGGTTTAAAGTGAAATTTGAAGTAAACCTCTTTTGAAAGTCCTAAAGCTTTCAAGTACTTATATTGTTTCAAAAGACATGCCTCACTTAGTCCTTTTGACTAATACCTCTACCCTGTTTTCTGACCTCATGATTTCAGGTTCAGTGATCGCTTGTTGGCTGGTATCTTGAAGTATAGGAAATCCTTTATTGTGCTCTTATGGCCAGGTTCTTCTGAACCATCTGGGAGACCACCCCCTGGATGATAATGTAATGTCCAATTAGGTATTTATCGGCCTAGGCTCCGGTGTCCTTTGTTACTTGTTTACACTAGTTATATTATCCCTTAACACTCTATCGAAATATCTCTTTCAATACTCAATTCCTGTATAGTCCTTGTACTTGGTTACTAGCCTCTTGTGTCTCCTGATTTATGTTTCGAAAGTTTTAAATTTCTCATATTTTCGCTGCAATGTTCCCTTCTAGTACTCTGATCTTGAAATGTTTTTTCCGTTCGCCGGCGTGCTTCTTGGGTGCTAGGTCTCCTATCCACTTGAAAGGCACGATGGTGCGGGGTTGTGGCCCCTTCGGGGTGCTACAACTAAGGTGGTATTAGAGCCCTAGGCTACGGAAATCTGGGGTTCTTAGAGTCTCACAAGTATTCACGTGTTTTTAGTGCTTAAATTATGATTGATCACTGTTTGGGGCGGTCGACCAACATGTGATCTGTTACAATTGTAGTACTACCCTTTTTTTTTGATCGAGTCAACCGTCTAGATTTATCAACATCAAAACTCTTGAGTTCTATTGAGTCTTTCGGTACTTTTGGAAAACCATGCGCTCGTTAGAGGTTATGATTTTCAGATATTTACTTCCTTCATCGTCTTACTTGTATCTCCAACTTGTGGAAATTTTGTAGCACCCCAGAGCGAAGGGCACCACATCCCCCGCACCATAGCCTGACATGTGTAACAAAATTGAAACTCCGCACACGCACCAAGCCATAGAGAATGGAAGACAAACAAAACACACCCCAGGGCTAGGCGGTCTAGACCGTAATACAGAGTGCGCAATAAAATAAATCAAAGGCGGAAGCAACAGGATCAGCAAATACATTCAATCAAGCAAGATCCCAAATATAAACAGTCGACGGGTTCAACTAGCATAGATACCTAATCCCCTAAATCAAACATAAAACATAAATGCATAAATATATAATGGGTCCATTCTTATCCTAGAAACCTGTCCCGAATCATATCAAATCAACAAGATACATTGAATACATAATCTTAGGCTTATACATATTTAAAATTCCAAGGTAAAATGACAAAGATGCAGAATGCAAAAAGACTCGAACAACTAGACTCAAAAGACCCAAAAGACAACCGCCGCCTAGCTCGACCCGAACCCTGCACCTGCAACTAAAGGAGGGAAAAGGAGAGGGGTCAGTCTACAACTCGACTGAGTGAGGGGGCTGAACACACTCACACGATACATACTATAGAGCATAACACGTATTAAACAAAAGAATATGAACCGGGAATAAGGTTTTGCACACCGAAATCCATTTTTAAAAAAAACGTATACATATCGTATCAAAAGCATAGCGTATCTTTAACTTAAAATTTCTATCCCGTTTCATAATCAACGTAACGTACAAAAAGCTCGGCCAGTACGAACACCAATCCCATCCTGGGCTGCTCATACGAATCAAACATTACAAATCAAAACAAAAGTAACATTAAAGAACAAACCTCCTTCTCCGATGATGGAAGGGTTGCGCGACCCTAACCATCTATTACGTTATGTATGGGCCGTGAGTTTCATGACGCTCACGCCCGAGGATTCCATCCCCCACCAAACCTCCTAGTGGGTTCCGGGTTGATCCTATCCAATAGGAGAATATGCATAGGGGTCATAACCGGCGACCCCATGGACGTCTCGGGTCTCCCTTACTCACACCTCCGGGGCCCAACATTACCATTACATTACCTTACATTAGCATTACATTCTCGCTCATTACAAATTGTTAACATTACAAAACTTACGTACCTTATCAGTGCATACCTTACCTTGCAACTTAGCGTATGTTATAAACGTACCTCTCCGTGTCATCCTAATCCGTAGCGGGCATGAAGACACAAGGTTTGGAGCATAGCCTCGTTCCAATACATTTCAAGCTTACGTATGCTCGTATATATAATTCAAAACATTTAATCGTATGACAAAGTCATAAACATATCATATATGCACATATCTATTATATAAATATAATAATATAGTCGCATGCGGGCTTGAAAACGAACATATCGGGTTATAGGTCGCATCATCTATAACAAACCTAAAACCTCACCTTGACGAACAAACCAAACGAACAGCCCAAAGCACCCCACGAGCAACTCCCTTCGAACAATCTAAACACAAGAAACAAGGCTAAGACTCCATGAACCATAGAAACGCTCGACAAATGCATATGGATGTAAATGATGCAATACACTTCATGTAAGGAACTTATCTTACGTCAAATAAATTCTTATTAATTTATATAATATCATACCACGAACATCCATAATTCATACATATATACATTTATTAAATTCATTTCATATATGTCACATAAGATCATATCTTAAAAAAAAATATTCAAAATTAAACAAATATGATTCACATAATCATTTAACACTTAAATATATATATATATATATATATATATATATATATATACTAACACTCATGCACGTATATTCTTAATACACATTATATATATATATATATATAATATATATATATACAAAATGCATCTAATCATGCATACAACTAATACATATATATATAATACATATCCATGCATTTACGTAGCATGCACCATATAGTATATATATATATATATATATATATATATATATTGTGCATGGTTTGTGATTGTGTATGCATGATTAGATGCATTTTGTATATATATATATATATACGCATTACATGCAAACAAATGCAACACACACCTAACAAACACACATGTATTTAATACAAATCAAACATAAGCAAAGAAAGAAAGAAAAGCTGCAGAAGGCTACTGCAAGGAGACTACCCGGCCGGGTACTCCTCACGAACAGATTCTCCCCGGCCGGGGAGAATGATGCAGACACAGCAGCAGCAGGTGACATCCCCTGTTCTCCGTTCTTTTCACGCAGCAGCAGCAGAGCCATAAAGCAGCAACAACACAGAAGCAATAAAGCACCATAATCACACCAAAAACGCAACTAAGGAACACTAAAACAGCAACAAATTCGCACGCAGCAGCAAAGGGGGCAAAAAAGATGGAATTAAACCTCATGTCTCCAAGCTTTTCAGGAAGTGCAGCTATGGTGATTCATTATACACTCACGAAACATGAAAATTATGCATATAAATGAAACAAATACGCCATATTGATCATATATCCAGCTGCAAATCAGAAACGAAACAAGGATGCTCAAGAATTCAACAAAATTCCATATAAACCTAACTATTCACATAAAAATTCATATCCTATCCAATACTCCATGAAATTCAGAAAGTAAACATTCTAAAGAAAGATCAGAATATGGAGAATCAACTCATGGACTTACCTTTTGAATTTGAGGCGAATCGGAGAAGTATTGAGCTTGAAATTACAAAATGAATAGTGTAGAAAACCCCTTTCTCTTTCTCTCTCGGTTCAGCAGCTTCTCTCACCAGCTCCCTTGCTGAGTTCGAAATGAGGATTAATGAGGGAGATAGAGGGATTAAGTAGGGTTAAATGAGCTCAAGAATCAACTTATTTGGTTAAGGAATGAGAGAGATATGGCAAAAATACTCTAAGGTGGCGAATCTACGCGAGCTGCTCGGTTTGGATAATTTTCGGAGGCTCAAACGGGCTTAGAAAAATACAAAATCAGGTTCCATAGCTCCCATTCTTCGTTACGAGTCTAGTGCCACTTCCAAAACTCGAATCCGAAGTCCCGATCTTAAGTTATGGTCTCCGGAACCAAAGGCGCGCTAAACTAGTTAGGCCCTCGAGTCCCCAACAAATAAAATATAGTGCGTTACCATATCAAACAAGTCCGGAAAATTAAAACGAGCACATAATCGAATTCATAACACGTATAATTCATGCATAGTAAATCGGCACAAAATTTCAATCTCAAATCGAACACAAACGCAACACATTTCCAACAAAGAAGCATATTATTCAAATAATAAAATTAAATTTAAAAAAAAAAATAAAATTTTAAAATAATAATTAAACGATTTAAAATAAATAAATTTTATTAAAAAGACTATTTTTCAATTAGGTCCAAAATTCAATAAATCATACAATTAAGGCCTTAATTAACACATGAATCACATAATTCACAAAGAGTAGCATGCTCGGAAATTAAATTCACATATCATAAAATTCATATCATAAACCACTTAGGTAAATTTTGACATATAATTCAAATAATTCATATAAGAATTTCAAATAATAAAGTATAATTCAATTAAATATGAAATTAAAATAATTTAAATTGCACATTTAGCTCTCTCGTAAGTGCGTACCTGGATGGCCGAAAACCGGGGTGTCACAATCTCTCCCCCCCTTAAAAAGGACCTGTCCTCAGGTCCGAATCAGGGTCTTGATCAACGCCAGAAAAGCTCAACTCCACCCTTCCACTGCGCCACTCTGATTCGGTTTCCCAGTGGCTTCTCGGATTTTTTTTTAAATCCCGCCACAAGAACTCGGGCCCAAAAGAAAACTTCTAGTCTTCGTCTCAAACCTCAGCCGGACCAAAACTCTAACCGGTTGCTCACGAACGACGAACCTCTTGTCGAACCATGAAACCCTGAGGAATGGCCAACTCGTTGGAGCGAGCGACCCTTCAAACTCATCGAATTCTCCTTAATTTTAGTAAATCGAACACAAAATCCTTAGCCATTTGCTCCCACTTCCAATTAAAATATGGAAGTAGTTAGAGAATCCAACTGGTTCTTGATGCTCGGCCTTCAACCGACGGCATATTGGACATTGCTACACGAAGTTTGCAACATCTCTTCTTACGACGATACATCTATACCGGTT
Organism: Lantana camara; assembly: GCA_037501455.1. NCBI lineage: Eukaryota > Viridiplantae > Streptophyta > Magnoliopsida > Lamiales > Verbenaceae > Lantana > Lantana camara. The sequence goes on from CM074865.1 coordinate 49,866,367, forward strand.
CTTCAAGTCCTCGAACAAACTCGAACCAAGAGTGGGGTAAGTCTGGAGACCTTGCACATCACGAGACGAAGGCTAAACTCTCCCGCAAGCAACACACAACCAAAGCCTTCCGTAGTGCCTCGATTGTAAACGAAGTTGTAGCACCACGCACGTGAGGCACCACATCCCCCGCACTAAGGCTTAACACGAGTAACGAAATAGTAAATCCGCACCTGTATCAAACCCTAGCGAACGGGAGACAAACATAAAAACTTCCCTAAGCTAGGCGGAACTAGACCCTGCAATGATAACCAAATCACAATATACAATGCATGGCAAAGCCCAAGTACAAACATACAAACCATAAACGGAATTTGGGCTCTTCAGGCCTCTTTTAAAACATAACAAAACCCAGTAAAACCAATTCAATAACGATTACATAAATATTCAAGTCCAAGATACTACAGAATCAAATCAAACATAAATCCAATACATGAATGAGTGCAGGGACTCTCCTAACCTAACTCGACCCACTTAAAGACTCCAAACACCTCCGCCTAGCTCGAAACTCGAAAGCCAAACCTGCACACTAAAGTGTTGGGGAGGGAGAGGGTCAGTCTCTAGAAGACTGAGTGAGCAGGAGCGATATATATATATAGAAACATGCACATGCAAGTCATAAATTCCGAACAAGGTTTTATTTGAACTTAGTTCCCAAAAAGGGCAAGAGAATGACTAATCAGTGCTCGGATTTTATGACTAATCATATTAATTCATTACATTCATAAATCATACATAAACATAAGGCTCGGCGAGTGAGCGTGCACAATCTCCAACCAAACTCCGACCGTGTACGACAAATATCATTAATAAGTTGATTAGGTGTTCATGCGATATATCATATTACATGCAGACCATAAATCATATCATAAATATATTCGTTTGGGCAATCCGTGTCCCGGCTTTCCCGCACGGTGCATAATCATATCATAACATGTACATAAGCATGAGTATAAATCATAACCAACCTTCTTCCTCCGGGTGGTGGAGGGGCTTGCAAGACCCGGCCACCGGTTCATACATAGGCCAATGGGGGTACATGAATCCCCCAAAGGCACTCAGCTCCCATTCCCCGCTAAACCTCCTAGCGAGGGCCGGTATCACCGTAGTTTGGTTGGGACTAGTATATGGGATCCCCGTCAGCCCTTGCTTCCTCGGTTAGCCACATATACTAAGTCCCGGGGCCCGTGAACATATCATATTTGCATACTCTCGCCAAAACATTTGCCTTCATACTTAGGATACATACTATAAGAAAACATACCTTACCGTGCAACTCGGCATATGCTATACACGTACCTCTCCGTGTCATCCTAATCCGTAGCTAGCATGAAGACACACGGTTTGGAGCATAGCCTCGTTACAAAACCATTTTTAAGCTTATATATGCCCATACGTATAATTCAGAAGAATTTACTCGATAACTTCATTTGAAAACCATATATATATAATCATAAGGCTTTTGGCCAAAGCTTTTCACATAAGGGTTGTAGGGTTTGTTACATAGCTAAAACAAAACCACCCTCACCTGAACCGTGACGAAACAAGGAACGAGTTACCAAGTACCCGAACGATCAAAATCTCTCCACCCTGGAGATAAACTGTACAAAAGACCACAAGACGTGTTCGTGAGACTCGAGACTCCAAATGAACCATATATGACGCACGGCAATGCACAAGCATGATATGAAGGCATAAAGATCATATAACCACGTCATTCACTTATTCATTCATTTTCATTCAAATTCTTCAATCAAATTAATTCAAGAATTCAAATAAGAGAATAGAACATCTTCAAGCTCACCCAATATGCTACTACATACTTCATATTACATAAGATAGCATATTTCCAAGGTTTGACAACAAGAAGGAAGCATATGAAATAGAAAATGAATTACGCGCTTCATAAACGACATATAAACACACATAAACGGCAATAAGCAAAAGCATGCCTATAACTCATCCAAATGCCATGAAATTAAACCAAAATGCTCCGAACATATAGCAAAACAAGTTCATAGTTCAACACAAAAGGAGATAAAGTCATTCAAGAGGTGAAACAAATCAAAAACCGAAAAGGAAGCAACAAGGACTGCGCAAGGGAAGGGACACGGGGGTGTCACCCTCCTTAGCCAAACTGAGCCACGACCGTGGCTCAGTACAGAGCTTCCCAGAAGGTGTGACACGCCCGTGTCTCACACTTATGTGTAAATGAGACACGGGGGTGTCACGGTACAGAACTTAACCACCCACAAAGTTTTATCGGCAAAACTGAACCCATACCAAATCAATCCAAAAGCATACCAAATCAACTCCAAATGCTATGAAACTTAATATAAAACATATTTAGCATGTTAGGAACATTTTTTATTTAGAGTGCAAAGGCTCAATCGCACGTTAAGATCATCTAAATCATGCAGCAAAACTGGGTCACCAAAATCGCACATAAAAGCCCTATTGTTTCAATCAGCCATGATCAAGTACTTAGGGGTTGAATTTGGATCTGAAACTTTGGGGAATGCATGCTAACATACTAAACAACTAATACACATCATATATATGCAAAATGGCACAATTTAAAGCACATTAGAATGACCAACAACCACACAATTGCAACAGCAACAATTCTGTCAAAGATCATGCATAAGAACAGGCCATGTCTTGCGGTTTTGAGGGTTCAAATGGAACCAAATACTTAAAACATGAATGTTAACATATAGAAAAATGAGTGTACATAATATCCATGCAATTTCACACGAAAAGAAGATCATTTGGTCAAGCAACAAAGCAAAATGAACAGCAGCAGTCCGGAAAACAGGGGAAGCAGCTTGATCATCAAGTTTGGAGCTCCATATCTCATAATTTCATCAAAGGGTCAAGAGATAAAATCCTCCTAATATCATATAATATAAATTAGGAAAGAAATAGGTCAAGAAACAAGCTCATATGATCATGTATAAGCAAGGAAATCAGCTACACAAGCAAATAGGTCACAAGAGCAAAAATCCCTAAAAGTTCATACCAAACTCATCACCCAAACCCTAATCAAATCTGATCCAAATCATGTTTTAAGTAGATAAAATCAAGCATAAAAGATTAGAGAAGACATAAATATTCATACCTTAAAGATTTGGTGAAGGAGGGAAGAGATTTGAGCTCAAAATCACAAAGGGCCAAGGGTTTTCTTCCTTTCTTCTCTTCTTCTCTCTCTCGTTCAGCTCCAGCAGAAAGGGAGATATTTTGGCTCGGTTTTCAGAGCTAAAGGGAAGAGAAAAGGCTTAACCCAAGGTACAAAATTCATGGTTTAAGGTATGGTTAGGTTAGAGGAGTGTTAAGGGTCCCACCATGAAGACTAGTCAACAAAAGGAGCTCTTCTTGCACGAGTTGCTTGTTACGGTTGGATTTCGGAGGTCTTAATGATTTCAAAAAGGTATGAGGCTTGTTCCATTATCTCCGGATCGTCGATACGAAGGCAACGAAGGTGTCGGAATTCGAATCCGAATTCCCGAGCTCAAGATATCACGCACGGAACCAAGGGTGCGCTAATTGCTCGTTAGGCCCCGACTTGGTTCCAAAAATCAAATTAAATTTGTTAACACGTCAAATGAATCCGAAAACATAAACCGAGCATATAGGCATGTTCATAACACACATATTTATGACATACTAAAATTCCATACCAATCCGATATCATTACATATATGAACGAAGCACAAATAGAACACTCATGCGCATGAACGAATTCATATTGTTATAAATGAATTACTAAAACTTAAATTCCATATTAATTAAATTAAAACCAACTAATAACATGTTGAAATTAATTAACGAAATTACCAAAATAGTTAAGGTAACATGAAACCTTAATTAAGAAATTAAACACTAAATATCAAAGTAAAATAAAATGAATTAATTAAAATAACCATGGTCTATAGTTTAAACCAAATATAAACACTTATAAACAATTAATCATATAATTAAATAATTAAATTGCGCAATTTATAAACAATTGCGCCACATTATTAAAAACTGAAAAACTGGGGCGTTACAATCTCTCCCCCTTAAAAAGAATCCGTCCTCAGATTCACAACACGCTTGAAAACAAACAATGAGAGATTCCCCGTCTCTCACAAGCAACAAGGAGAGAGCCCCGTCTCTCGAACAGCAATGAGAGAACCCCGTCTCTCGCACAGCAATGAGAGAACCCCGTCTCTCGCACAGCAATGAGAGAACCCCATCTCTCGCAAGTAAAGAGAGTACCCCGTCTCTCAAACAAAAATAAGAGAATCCCCGTCTCTTACAAACAAAGAGAGCACCCCGTCTCTCAACCGAAAATAAAGCAAGGGGTCTCCAATACTCCCAAGCAACTCACGCAAAACCAAATCTAAAATCACGAAAGGCACGCAAAGCAAGTAATAAATATCGCCCACATTGATCTTCAATTACTCCAAGTAATTTAACACAGTACGAGATCAAAGCACTTAACATAAAATTTGTGTAGGTTAAATTTGCATGGATGCATGTATCATGAATGCTATAAGTACCGTTCACCGTAGTTGCAAAAATTCAAAGTTGTGAATTGTCGTTGTTCAAGGTATGATCTGTCCTGAATGTAACTCAATGCCCAGCTTATCTTGGACCTCTTCAGGGTTCCCTGGTGAAGCGATTAAGGAATTCTTTAAGGAGTATATTCTTAGATCCTTTCTAACTTGTACTGCTACCCAACATCTTCAATCCTTATCCAAATCGGTGCCCAACATATTCCCAAGGATAACCACTCTGGGCGAACTTGATAATTCGATCCCAACCTTACGACGTTTGTTCTTATAGTCTCTCCCAACATAAGTCTTTTCCTACCTTCCGTTCCAATTATCCGTTCATCCCCTTGTTACTCCCTCAATGTTATATTCGATAACTGGTCCCATATTTCCTTAACCGAAGACAGAAGGTTCTTGATGATTCATGAAGCTTGAAGTAACCTTCCAACTATCATCCTTTTCTATTTGGTCCCTTCTTGAGTGTCCTTCTGGATTACCTTTGATATAACTAATAACTCGATAATATTGTCTTGGACTCCTTCGTACTTCATTGATTAAGTCTTGATCGACACCATCCCATTATAGGATAGCTTGATTCGGTTTTCCCCTTGTTAATTCCAACTTAGAAGTTCATAGAAACTCTCTTATGATTCCATCACCTCCAGATCAGAATTCCATAGGTAGCTTCTCTCTTAACAGCTTAACCATAACCGCCATCTTATTCATTCCTAATCACCACCCTTAGGACTTCCAGATTCTCCTTAATTTGCATCCCCGTCATTACTCCTAACATATTCATTCGAGCACCACTCTCATTCTCCAATTCACCTCTCGGTCGTGCTCTCCCCCTTAAAATTTTTCGCTCTTACATGTCAAACTCCATGAATCTTTCTTTCATTGAAATTTTTGCTGAGCCACTTCTGTTTCTTTAATTCACTCATAAGGTTCAATTCAAACCCTTCAATAATTACTTCCTTCCAATCACCAACTTTTCTCTTTCTTACTCTTCTTGAAATCTAGACCAATTTGATCCCTTCTTGTATTTCCATTCTTCAACAAAAGGTAATCCTTTCAAGGATCGAAAAGGACTTACATTATTTCCTAATCAATGCTCCCTTATTTGGAAATTTTAGTTGAATTCGTTACTTCGCCTCTGAGATTACGGTTTCTCCAAAACTCTTCAACTTAGTTTCTTCGATGTAGATTATGCTAGCTAAGCTATATGCCCGGAACTCCCAAAATATAACCCAACTATTCTTCTCGTCTTGATTCGAGTAAGCCTTGATTAAAGAATCGCTTGATGGACAAGATGTAGCCATTCCCTATCAATTAAACACTAAGCCATGCATGTTAGATTAACATGCCAATGCACATAGTAAACAATTAAGGATGCAACGATGCAACACGTTGAAGCAATTACATTAATTAAGCATAAACGTACATATAGATAAAGAAAGCAATTAATTTAAATCGATGCATGATGCTCATGCCATGAATATGCAGAACCTGTCACCGAGGTGGTAAGCTTTTAGCTTGATGACGTGTTCCTCATTCCCATAATTGTAACTTTCTTTGAAGACATTGATAATTCCTTAGCTTTCCATGGTTTTCGAATCTCCCCAATCTTTTTCCATCTATTTGTATATCCTATGGCCCGAACGTGCTATTCTTGAACCCAAGGTCTTATTTGTCAATGGAGTTTACCCCTCAACGTACTTCCAAGCATCAACCTCCAAAGGTTGTCCGAATCTTCATCTTGATGTCCTCTCCAGTAAAAGTTCCTTTAGCTTATCCTTTGTTTCCGATCTACGCGCATAATTCAGCCATGATAATCTCCATGTCCCAAGGTTCCAAGAAGACGACGCGATTTGTATTCCTCGATGCTCATAAGTCTCTTTGCCTTGCGTCCATTGGTGGTCTCATGCTTATATTCGTATCAAGTGAGCTTCCATATTTGACCTCATAGTGAGCTTTATGATTAACGGCTCCCAATCCTTGCATCTGAGTTGAGTCGAATCCTTTTTTAACACATCTTGTATCCGATCCCTTGAAGCTTCCCAATTTGGCCTTCCAATCATCGAACCATTCCAAACTCGGAGCTTCAACGGTGAACCTTGGAGCAATTAATCTTATATTAAATGTCTTCAGAATCGGGGTGGTGAAGAGTTCCACACCCCTCTCGTTGTCTTACGCATTCCTCAAGTTAGAACTTGAGTCTTTGCAATTCTTGTATGTTGAGAACCTTCAAGGTTTGTAGGTAGGGCATGATTGATGAACCTTCCCGTGATCCAAGCTTCCTCCCATGATACGAGCCATGATAGGTAGTCCCATTGTGCACGCCATGGAATTTGAACACTCGGCCTTCAAGTTACTTTGTCAATTGTAGTTGGTGTAAATTGTAGTTTTGTTTGCATGATAGTAGCCTATATAAGAAAGATCAACTCAAATATGGGTGCATGAGGATTAGTGTATGCTCATGGCACGTAGTTAAATGGATCAATGCACATAGAATGCAAATTGCAACATTTAAAGCAACTAAATGAGAGCGTAGATTGTATACATGTATTAAGCAATTTCCAACAATTAATATCAAATATTCATGCCAAATCGATGCAATGTGCACATTAACAAGTTGTTCCTATGCCGCGTGACCTAACTGACTCAAACACGACACGAGAACACCGGTTTTGCAACCGGGCTCTGATACCACTTAAGGATGTAGCACCCCGCACGTGAGGCACCACATCCCCCGCACTAAGGCTCAACACGAGTAACGAAATAGTTCATCCGCACCCGTATCAAACCTTAGCGAACAGGAGACAAACATAAAAACTTTCCTAAGCTAGGCGGAACTAGACCCTACAATGATAACCAAATCACAATATACAATGCATGGCAAAGCCCAAGTACAAACATACAAACCATAAACGGAATTTGGGCTCTTCAGGCCTCTTTTAAAACATAACAAAACCCAGTAAAAGCAATTCAATAACGATTACATAAATATTCAAGTCCAAGATACTACAGAATCGAATCAAACATAAATCCAATACATGAATGAGTGCAGGGACTCTCCTAACCTAACTCGACCCACTTAAAGACTCCAAACACCTCCGCCTAGCTCGAAACTCCAAAGCCAAACCTGCACACTAAAGTGTTGGGGAGGGAGAGGGTCAGTCTCTAGAAGACTGAGTGAGCATGAGCGATATATATATATAGAAACATGCACATGCAAGTCATAAATTCCGAACAAGGTTTTATTTGAACTTAGTTCCCAAAAAGGGCAAGAGAATGACTAATCAGTGCTCGGATTTTATGACTAATCATATTAATTCATTACATTCATAAATCATACATAAACATAAGGCTCGGCGAGTGAGCGTGCACAATCTCCAACCAAACTCCGACCGTGTACGATAAATATCATTAATAAGTTGATTAGGTGTTCATGCGACATATCATAATACATTCAGACCATAAATCATATCATAAATATATTCGTTTGGGCAATCCGTGTCCCGGCTTTCCCGCACGGTGCATAATCATATCTTAACATGTACATAAGCATAAGTATAAATCATAACCAACCTTCTTCCTCCGGGTGGTGGACGGGCTTGCAAGACCCGGCCACCGGTTCATACATAGGCCAATGGGGGTACATGAATCCCCCAAAGGCACTCAGCTCCCATTCCCCGCTAAACCTCCTAGCGAGGCCCGGTATCACCGTAGTTTGGTTGAGACTAGTATATGGGATCCCCGTCAGCCCTTGCTTCCTTGGTTAGCCACATATACTAAGTCCCGGGGCCCGTGAACATATCATATTTGCATACTCTCGCCAAAACATTTGCTTTCACACTTAGGATACATACTATAAGAAAACATACCTTACCGTGCAACTCGGCATATGCTATACACGTACCTCTCCGTGTCATCCTAATCCGTAGCTAGCATGAAGACACACGGTTTGGAGCATAGCCTCGTTACAAAACCATTTTTAAGCTTATATATGCCCATACGTATAATTCAGAAGAATTTACTCGACAACTTCATTTGAAAACCATATATATATAATCATAAGGTTTTTGGCCAAAGCTTTTCACATAAGGGTTGTAGGGTTTGTTACATAGCTAAAACAAAACCACCCTCACCTGAACCGTGACGAAACAAGGAACGAGTTACCAAGTGCCCGAACGATCAAAATCTCTCCACCCTGGAGATAAACTGTACAAAAGACCACAAGACGTGTTCGTGAGACTCGAGACTCCAAATGAACCATATATGACGCACGGCAATGCACAAGCATGATATGAAGGCATAAAGATCATATAACCACGTCATTCACTTATTCATTCATTTTCATTCAAATTCTTCAATCAAATTAATTCAAGAATTCAAATAGGAGCATAGAACATATTCAAGCTCACCCAATATGCTACTACATACTTCATATTACATAAGATAGCATATTTCCAAGGTTTGACAACAAGAAGGAAGCATATGAAATAGAAAATGAATTACGCGCTTCATAAACGACATATCAACACACATAAACGGCAATAAGCAAAAGCATGCCTATAACTCGTCCAAATGCCATGAAATTAAACCAAAATGCTCCCAACATATAGGAAAACAAGTTCATAGTTCAACACAAAAGGAGATAAAGTCATTCAAGAGGTGAAACAAATCAAAAACCGAAAAGGAAGCAACAAGGACTGCGCAAGGGAAGGGACACGGGGGTGTCACCCTCCTTAGCCAAACTGAGCCACGACCGTGGCTCAGTACAGAGCTTCCCAGAAGGTGTGACACGCCCGTGTCTCACACTTATGTGTAAATGAGACACGGGGGTGTCACGGTACAGAACTTAACCACCCACAAAGTTTTATCGGCAAAACTGAACCCATACCAAATCAATCCAAAAGCATACCAAATCAACTCCAAATGCTATGAAACTTAATATACAACATATTTATCATGTTAGGAACATTTTTCATTTAGAGTTCAAAGGCTAAATCACACGTTAAGATCATCTAAATCATGCAGCAAAACTGGGTCACCAAAATCGCACATAAAAGCCCTATTGTTTCAATCAGCCATGATCAAGTACTTAGGGGTTGAATTTGGATCTGAAACTTTGGGGAATGCATGCTAACATACTAAACAACTAATACACATCATATATATGCAAAATGGCACAATTTAAAGCACATTAGAATGACCAACAACCACACAATTGCAACAACAACAATTCTGTCAAAGATCATGCTTAAGAACAGGCCATGTCTTGCGGTTTTGAGGCTTCAAATGGAGCCAAATACTTAAAACATGAATGTTAACATATAGAAAAATGAGTGTACATAATATCCATGCAATTTCACACGAAAAGAATGTAACACCCCGTATTTTCGGAGCAAGATACGATGTCGTTTTCGTGCGATTAGATTGTTATTTATTTAACTCTGCTTGTGTTTGAATGGCTTTAATCATGTTTTAATTGTTTAATTGACTCAATTGTAATCTTATGGAAATATGTGAACTTAATTGAAATATGTGTTTAGTGTCTAATTGCTCTTTAGATTAAATTATATGGGCTGATTTGAAATTAATTAAAACTGGGGATCTATTTCTAATCATGAGAAATTCAATTGGACTTTATTGGACATCACTTTAAATCTTTGGCGTACTTTTGTAATTTCTAATTTCTAATCGGACCTACTTGAACCCTAATTGAACTTAAGGACTTAATTGAATTGGTGCTTTGAATCTGGGGGCGCAATTGCAATTTTGGAAGAAAGGTCCCTTTAAACCCCGAAACCCTAGCAACACATTTTCATTTCTTCTCCCCCCCTCAAAACTACTGTAGCTGCGCAAGCTTTCTCCCTCTCAAATTCCCTTTCGGTTTCTTCAGCAGCGCCACCTCTCTCCAACAGCCACACCACCGCCGCCTCCTTCTTCCACCCATCCGACGAATCCTTATCTCCCATTTCAGAGGACAAGCAGCCACTGACCATCAACCTCGGCCTGCCACCAAGTTCCGCCGTCACCACCGCGGAACCACCATACCAGTCTGAGCCACCCTATTCTTCTCCGCCACTACAAACCACCCCTGCTCCGCCGTTCCGCCAAGAGAGGAACCAGCAATCTCACCACCACAGAAACCTCCGCTAGCCGCCGCGACTCAGCCCTCCACCACCGCTAACCATCATCGCTGGCTACCTTCACTCGTCGTCAACAGATCTTTCCCCAGCGACGCCTTCTTCCTCAGCCACACCATCGCCGGCGACGATTCGCGGCCAGCACAACTCAGATCCGGACACCCCGCTTTGGTCAAAAACCACCCGCAACCTCGTTTCTTCGCCCAGATCTGAGAATCCCCTTTTCATCACCTGCTAGTTCTCGCCGCCTGATCTTCGTCTCCTCCGACGACACGCAACAACCAAGCACCACCATTTCCAGAACCACCAGCAACCAGAACTGTCCTCTTTCGTGGGTCTTCATCTCCAACCTCTAACGCCAGCTCGTCGCCATCTTCTGCAAGAAAGAAGGCCTGCACTTCACCCCTGCTCCGCCGCTGACCACCTCTCCAGTCGGAGCCACCCCTGTTCCTCCGCGACGGTCAGCCATCACCCTTACCTCAGGAAACTTTCGAACAAGGAAATATAGGGCAAGCAGCAGCGGATCTGATCGCCACCCTTCACCTGTCTCAGATCCGGTGAACCCCACCTCTTTTCGGCAAGACCCGTCGCCACCGCGCTTAACGATCAACATTGTTGATCTTCTTCAGATTGTAAACCTCACTCCATTCTTTGCTTAAATTATTTTAATTAATTGTACTTAGTGTGTCCATTAATTCATATGTATATCCTGTCTTAAATTTCTTTAAGTGATATGAAATGGCTTAATTTGAGATTGTGTTGTAAATGCTGAATAATAGAAATGAAATTATTCGTTTATAAATTGAATTGAATTATGTACTGGCAACTCAATTGATTGAAGGAGCATGGTACTGTGAGGTTTATGTTGATTTGGAATAAGCATTTCAATTAATGTCTAACTGGTGTTTGTTAATCTAAATGCGATTAATTGATTAAAGGTGAAATTCAATGGTCTATAAGTTTGTTAATGTGTACTGCTCGAACTAAGTTAGTTTTAGAGAATAAAATGAAACCTCTGATTATTGCATGAAAAGAATTATATGCTATTCTCAAATTTAATTGTTATGACATGTGAATATATTGAATGCAGTTGGCACTATTGCTGGTGAACTTTTCCTATTTTGTGTCGAAATGAAGGCTGTAATGACTAATGGGTTTTGAAAATATGAATTCATTTAAACTCCGACTAAGAATTTGATATCTGATTCAAGTGCCAACTAACGTATTGTGTGGGGGATGTGTGTGTGCGTGAATACGGTTATATATATATATACTTACACGAACTAAGTAATTAAGTGAGTTCAATATGTAAATAAATTTAGTACATCAATTTCTGTAAGCGTGTTGAGTATGTGTGTTGTGGTAATTGAAGTATATGTTAAATTCTAATTGTGCTAAGCGTTAATTGATTTATAAACTTGTTTCTACGTAATGCATTAATTGTACTTGTCTAAATATGAATTTATTTGATATAATATGAATTTGATTCATGTTTGGAACATTAAATGTTGTTTAATATTTGAATTACTCTTATACTTGTATTTAGAATTACTAGTGGTAATTATGACCTTGTTATGCATTGGTATGCTTTAATTGACCACGACACCACGTTAGAAGCACAACATGGACACTTATGCATGCCGCTATCATGATGAACAACGCCGTGCGTCTATGTGGTTCATGATTGAGTCTTGTCTCACGAGTACACTGTATTTCCTTTCTGTTCAGTAATCTCCACGGCAGAGACAACTCGATCAAGTTGGCATTCGTCTTGTCAGTTCTCATTTCTCGTCGCTTCTCAGGTGAGGTTTAGGATTTTGTATAGTTATGCGACCTATGGCCTTAATATGCTGATTTCAACCCTTGCATGCGAGTATATCTATTATAGATACGTATGTGTCGGATATGATATGTTTATGACCTTGTGAATCAGCTCTGTTTTGGAAAATTAGATATGAAAGCATATGTCAGCTGTTTTGAAAAGTTATGTTATAAAAACCAGTTTTTGAGACATATATAAGTCATTTTGGAAAAATCTGTTATGTTATGATTATGTAGCGAGATTGCCATGAAAGTTGGTATATGTTATGTTCTGTTCTGTTATGGGGCCCAGGAGCTACGGGTAAGGAGCCCCCGGGACGGTATCGGGCCGTCGGGGATATACGTGTGCGTAGTCTCCATCTGTATGAAAAGGATCTACCGGGACCCACCAGGAGGTTTGGTTGGGAAACGGAGTCCTGAGGGTATGAGTAGCAATCAGCACTCCCCTCGACCGTATGGATGGTTAGGGTCGCGCAACCCTACCATCACCCGGAGTTGAGGTTGGTATGTTATTTATGTTTTGTTATGATATGAGGAGTTGAGGTTGGAAGCTCGTACTCGCCGAGCATATGTTATGATCTGTTATCGGATTTATGAATCGGGATAGAGCCTTTCTGAAAATGGTTTCTAAACTTATATCTATATCTATTTTGGGTTGTTTTGAAATGTTCTGGTATGCAACACCTATCCCCGGTTCATGAATCCACCCTTTTGATATGTGCTGTGCTCTGTATATATATATTGTGGGTGTGCGTTAGCCCCCTCACTCAGTCAGTTGACTGACACCTCATTTTATCTTTTAGTTTGCAGGATTCTTTTGGCTTGAGCTAGGCGGAAGTGAGTCTTCGGAGTCACACTTGTCAGTCTAGTAGGTGCTAGGATGCATCTGTCGCATAGTTTACTTATGTTATACATTATGTTTCACACTTGCAGATTATGTGTATGTTCTACTTAGACCTAAACCCGTGTGGGGATTAGTAAGTTAGTATTTGGATATTATTAGACCCTGATGATACTTCTCCTGTTTATTATGTTGGATTATGAATTAATATTCGGGACTAGGTATCTATGCTAGTTGAACCCGTCACCTGTTATGTATGTTGATATTCGGGACTAGGTATCTATGCTAGTTGAACCCGTCACCTGCTTTGCATGTTTTGTTTTAAATGCTTCCGCTATCTATTGTTGTTGGTTTTAATTGCTTCTGCACTCTGAGTTTGTCAAGTTAGATCCGCCTAGCCTAGTGAGTGAGTTGGTCTCCCATTCGCTATGATTCGGATTCGGGCATGGACTTTCTATTTCGTGACCGGGTCTGGGTCTTAGTGCGGGGGATGTGGCATCCTCCGTTTGGGGTGTTACAAAGAAGATCATTTGGTCAAGCAACAAAGCAAAATGAACAGCAGCATTCCGGAAAACAGGGGAAGCAGTTTGATCATCAAGTTTGGAGCTCCATATCTCATAATTTCATCAAAGGGTCAAGAGATGAAATCCTCCTAATATCATATAATATCAGTTAGGAAAGAAATAGGTCAAGAAACAAGCTCATATGATCATGTATAAGCAAGGAAATCAGCTACACAAGCAAATAGGTCACAAGAGCAAAAATCCCTAAAAGTTCATACCAAACTCATCACCCAAACCCTAATCAAATCTGATCCAAATCATGTTTTAAGTAGATGAAATCAAGCATAAAAGAGTAGAGAAGACATAAATATTCATACCTTAAAGATTTGGTGAAGGAGGGAAGAGATTTGAGCTCAAAATCACAAAGGGCCAAGGGTTTTCTTCCTTTCTTCTCTTCTTCTCTCTCTCGTTCAGCTCCAGCAGAAAGGGAGATATTTTGGCTCGGTTTTCAGAGCTAAAGGGAAGAGAAAAGGCTTAACCCAAGGTACAAAATTCATGGTTTAAGGTATGGTTAGGTTAGAGGAGTGTTAAGGGTCCCACCATGAAGACTAGTCAACAAAAGGAGCTCTTCTTGCACGAGTTGCTCGTTACGGTTGGATTTCGGAGGTCTTAATGATTTCAAAAAGGTATGAGGCTTGTTCCATTGTCTCCGGATCGTCGATACGAAGGCAACGGAGGTGTCAGAATTCGAATCCGAATTCCCGAGCTCAAGATATCACGCACGGAACCAAGGGTGCGCTAATTGCTCGTTAGGCCCCGACTTGGTTCCAAAAATCAAATTAAATTTGTTAACACGTCAAATGAATCCGAAAACATAAACCGAGCATATAGGCATGTTCATAACACACATATTTACGACATACTAAAATTCCATACCAATCCGATATCATTACATATATGAACGAAGCACAAATAGAACACTCATGCGCATGAACGAATTCATATTGTTATAAATGAATTACTAAAACTTAAATTCCATATTAATTAAATTAAAACCAACTAATAACATGTTTAAATTAATTAAGGAATTTACCAAAATAGTTAAGGTAACACGAAACCTTAATTAAGAAATTAAACACTAAATATCAAAGTAAAATAAAATGAATTAATTAAAATAACCATAGTCTATAGTTTAAATCAAATATAAACACTTATAAACAATTAATCATATAATTAAATAATTAAATTGCACAATTTATAAACAATTAGGCCACATTATTAAAAACTGAAAAACTGGGGCGTTACAGAAGTAGTCTTGAGTACCCCCGGTTAGGCAAAAGCCGGTGCCAAAGGCAACTCTCTTCTACCGCCTCTTCCCACTCTAAAACCGTACCTCTTTCTTGTCAAGCAAATCAACGGTTGGCAATCTTAAGAATCGCCTAATATACCCCATCAATACGAGAGACTTCTTACGCTGAGGTAATTCTCGGTTCTTCTACCCGAATGCGTAGTCGGTTATACCCTTGCTAAAACCAAACTCGGCATGAACAACGGAACTCTGAAGCAGAACGAACAACTGTTCGGAGCGAGCAGAGGATATTTATCTTTCACAGTTGACCTGTGTAGCTCACGGTAGTCGATACCCACCCTAAGATCTCGTTTTTTCTTAGGCAGGAGTAGAGTACTCCACGAAGAAGTATTCAATGGGTGAAACCGCCTTCTAAGAGCTCATCGAACTACGCCTTCAACTCCAACAACCATGCTAGAGCCATTTGGTAGGGAGCCTTCAAATAAGTTCAACTCCGGGATAAAGATCAACAACATCTCAACGTCCCTATCAAGTAGTATAGAATTCCAACTTTCAACGAACATCAAAAGGTCTTACATCGATGTTTGTCTCCTCGAGCTTAGCTCGATCCCTCGGTTAATCCAAAAGTAAGCCACAAAGCTCATTGCACCTCCCGGATTAAACAACCGCTTCCACAAGGGATATAAACGGGCTAGCCTTCAATCTATTACCCGAAAATATCGTTGACCCCAAAACGGACCTCCTGAAGCACACACTAACTCGACTCGGTGCCCAAACAACCAACCCACGCCGAAAGTAGCTCCGTACTTCAATAGGCGCCTTTAAACGAATCCACCGGGAAACCTCGACCCTCACAACTCACCAACCACTCGAGCACTCGAGCTCACTAAACTCTCTTCCAAGAAGAGAGCTCACACCAAAGAAAACAACAACACAAGCAACAAGAAGCACCAAGGAGAGAAAAGTAACAAACAAGTGGGTTTCCCCAAGATTAACATATGCATGTATGAAATGCCATGAATGCTTTGTGTACCGTTCACCATGATGGTAGAGTTGAGCTCGGCATCAATTTCTTTTCCTTCTAAAGTATCATCCTGAGCTTGAACCGGAATCTTGAAGTCACGACGCTTTGGAAGGTCTCAAATACTTGTTGCTTGAACAACCGTTCTCCAAATATCCCAAATCTTCACACTTGAAGTATCCTTCCAATTATTCCTACGAATTCCTCCATATAACTCGAACCTCGACGAGAGAGTGTTAAATTGATTCCGGTGGGGAAGGCATCGATTCTATCTTTGATAGAAAATCTCCTTGTCCTTGATATTGTTAACTCATTTCCACTCGAACCATATTCCTTATTTTCTCGGACCAAATGTGCATGGTTGAAACTGGAAAAACTCTTGAATTCCATGTCGATTCCTTGTAAAATCTCCGGATGTCAAGGCAATCTTCATCAGCTCCCTATTTCTCGAGTTCCCAAATAAAATCACCTATCTTTTCCAATTCTTGTTCAAGAGCTAGGAATTTTTGAAATCTTATTAACGTTGTGCTTGAATGGATGTACTCGGGTCAAATCTCTCGAACAAATTCGTCCATATGAACTCTTTCCCGAACTCTTTCAATTTCAGCTTTATCTTCTCTAACTACTTGAAACTCGGCCTTGAAATAAATGAGAATTGCTTCTCCTTTCTTTTGTAAATTTCGAACAACTTTCCAAATCCCTTCATCCCGAATAACCATCCCTCAATCCTGACATCTTCCACATCGAACGACCTTGAAGGATCAAAACTCTCAAACTTCTTTGTATCCCGTGGTCTCTTATTTCCTTTGCCCAATTCTCGGTGATATCCATCGATGTTAAGAAAGCCTCCTGAAATAGAATACAATTCCAGGAAATATCGATGCATGGGGTTTAGCAAATGCATGTTCATGTGAACGATTAATGTAAATAATACAATTAATTCACATATATGGTGCAAATGAATGCAAACAAACACATAATCCTAAGCCGAAGGACCTAGATAGACTCAACACGACACTAGAGCTCCGGTTTTGCAACCAAGAGCTCTGATACCACTTTAAGATGTAGCACCCCAGAGCGAAGGGCACCACATCCCCCGCACCATAGCCCGACACGCGTAACAAAACGGAAACTCCGCACACGCACCAAGCCATGGAGAATGGAAGACAAACAAAACACACCCCTAGGCTAGGCGGTCTAGACCCTAATACAGAGTGCGCAATAAAATAAAATCAAAGGCGGAAGCAACAGGATCAACAAATACATTCAATCAAGCAAGATCCCAAATATAAACAGGCGACGAGTTCAACTAGCATAGAAACCTAATCCCCTAAATCAAACATAAAACATAAATACATAATAGGTACATTCTTTTCCTAGAAACCTGTCCCGAATCATATCAAATCAACAAGATACATTAGATACAGAATGCAAAAAGACTCGAACAACTTGACTCAAAAGACACAAAAGATAACCGCCGCTTAGCTTGACCCGAACCCTGCACCTGCAACTAAAGGGGAGAAAATGAGAGGGGTCAGTCTACAACTCGACTGAGTGAGGGGGCTGAACACACTCACACGATACATAATATAGAGCATAGCACGTATTAAACAAAAAACTATGAATCGGGAATAGGGTTTTGCACACCGAAATCCATTTTTAAAAAAAACATATACATATCGTATCAAAAGCATAGCCTATCTTTAACTTAAAATTCCTATCCCGTTTCATAATCAACGTAACGTACAAAAAAATCGGCGAGTACGAGCACCAATCCCATCCTGGGCTGCTCATACGAATCAAACATTACAAATCAAAACAAAAGTAACATTAAGGAACAAACCTCCTTCTCCGGTGATGGAAGGGTTGCGCGACCCGAACCATCCATTACGTTATGTATGGGCCGTGAGTTTCATGACGCTCACGCCCAAGGATTGGATCCCCCACCAAACCTCCTAGTGGGTTCCGGGTTGATCCTATCCAACAGGAGAATGTGCACAGGGGTCATAACCGGTGACCCCATGGTCATCCCGGGTCTCCCTTACTCACACCTCCGGGGCCCAACATTACCATAACATTACCTTACATTATCATTACATTCTCGCTCATTACAAATCGTTAACATTACAAAGCTTACGTACCTTATCAGTGCATACCTTACCTTGCAACTTAGCGTATGCTATAAACGTACCTGTCCATGTCATCCTAATCAGTAGCGGGCATGAAGACACATGGTTTGGAGCATAGCCTCGTTGCAAAACATTTCAAGCTTACATATCCTCGTATATATAATTCAAAACATTTAATCGTATGGCAAAGTCATAAACATATCATATATGCACATATCTATTATATAAATATAATAATATAGTCGCATGCGGGCTTGAAAACGAACATATAGGGTTATAGGTCGCATTATCTATAACAAACCTAAAACCTCACCTTGACGAACAAACCGAACGAACAGCCCAAAGCACCCCACGAGCAACTCCCTTCGAACAATCTAAACACAAGAAACAAGGCTAAGACTCCATGAACCATAGAAATGCTCGACAAATGCATATGGATGTAAATGATGCAATGCACTTCATGTAAGTTCATACTTAGGCAAAACGGAGTAAATAACCAAATATCACACAATTAATCCAAGTAAGGAACTCATCTTACGTCAAATAAATTCTTATTAATTTATATAATATCATACCACGAACATCCATAATTCATACATATATACATTCATTAAATTCATTTCATATATGTCACATAAGATCATATCTTAAAAGAAATATTCAAAATTAAACAAATAAGATTCACATAATCATTTAACACTTAAATATATATATATATATATATATATGTTTATAAATATAATACACAACATGCATGCACAACACCCACGTATATACATTAAGACATGCATGGGAATTTCAAATTAAAGATTTCATACATTAATTACAAAACTAACACTCATGCACGTATATTCTTAATACGCACTATACATATATATATATATATATATATATATATATATATATATATATATATACAAAATGCATCTAATCATGCATACACAATCGCAAACCATGCACAATATATATATAATACATATCCATGCATTTACGTAGCATGCACCATATATTATATATATATATATATATATACGCATTACATGCAAACACATGCAGCACACACCTAACAAACACACATGTATTTAATACAAATCAAACATAAGCAAAGAAAGAAGAAAAGCTGCAGAAAGCTACTGCAAGGAGACTACCCGGTCGGGTACTCCTCACGAACAGATTCTCCCCGACCGGGGAGAATGATGCAGACGCAGCAGCAGCACGTGACATCCCCTGTTCTCCGTTCTTTTCACGCAGCAGCAGCAGATCCATGAAGCAGCAACAACACAGCAGCAACAAAGCACCAAAATCACACCAAAAACGCAGCAAAAGAACACTAAAACAACAGCAAATTCACACGCAGTAACAAAGGGGGCAAAAAAGATGGAATTAAACATCATATCTCCAAGCTTTTCAGGAAGTGCAGCTATGGTGATTCATCATACACTCAAAAACATGTAAATCATGCATATAAATGAAACAAATAAGCCATATTGATCATATATCCAGCTGCAAATCAGAAACGAAATAAGGATGCTCAAGAATTCAACAAAATTCCATATAAACCTAACTATTCACATAAAAATTCATATCCCATCCAAAACTCCATTAAATTGAGAAAGTAAACATGCTAAAGAAAGATCAGAGTATGGAGAATCAAATCATGGACTTACCTTTTGACTTTGAGGCGAATCGGAGAAGTATTGAGCTTGAAATTACAAAATGAATAATGTAGAAAACCCCTTTCTCTTTCTCTCTCGGTTCAGCAGCTTCTCTCACCTCATCCCTTACTGAGTTCGAAATGAGGGTTAACGAGGGAGATAGAGGGCTTAACTAGGGTTAAATGAGCTCAAGAATCAACTTATTTGGTTTAGGAATGAGAGAGATATGGCCAAAATACTCCAAGGTGGCGAATCTGCTCGAGCTGCTCGGTTCGGACAGTTTTCGGAGGCTCAAACGGGCTTAGAAAAATACAAAATCAGGTTCCTTAGGTACTTCCGAAATTTGAATCCGAATTCCCGATCTCAAGTTATGGTCTCCGGAACCCAAGGCGCGCTAAACTAGTTAGGCTCTCGAGTCCCCAACAAATAAAATATGGTGCGTTACCATCTCAAACAAGTCCGGAAAAATAAAACGAGCACATAATCGAATTCATAACACGTATAATTCATGCATATTAAATCGGCACGAAATTTCGATCTCAAATCGAATACAAACGCAACACATTTCCAACAAAGAAGCATATTATTCAAATAATAAAATTAAATTTTCAAAAAAAAAATTAAATAAATAAAAATTTAAAATGATAATTAAATGATTTAAAATAAATAAAATTTTATTAAAAAAACTATTTTTCAATTAGGTCCAAAATTAAATAAATAATACAATTAAGGCCTTAATTAACACATGAATCACATAATTCACAAAAATTAGCATGCTCGGAAATTAAATTCACATATCATAAATTCATATCATAAATCACTTAGGTAAAGTTTGACATATACTTCGAATATTTCATATAAATTCAAATAATTCATATAAGAATTTCAAATAATAAAGTATAATTCAATTAAATATGAAATTAAAATAATTTAAGTTGCACATTTAGCTCTCGTTAGTGCGTACCTGGACGGCCGAAAACCGTGGTGTCACAAATTTCCTATTTACACTTCCAGCCCGATCATGATTCCAGTCCTAGAATCACTTTAAGATACCGACAAAGCCCATATATAATGTGTTTTATGTGCTAATCGAATACTGATTACTTACATGCTGAACAACCATTTGTTGTTCTCTGTGTTGACAAGTACTGGCTAATTGATAACTGATGATCCCTGATATATAATTGTCACTTGAATATTGTTGATTGAATAATGAATGCTGATTGGCTTTGGTTCTCCACTTTGATATGTACTTGATATTTGTTAATAAGTGCTCTGTGACATGTATACATGTTTCATGAATATTGGCCCTGTGACATGATGTGCACCATTCCTGACCCATATGCATTATATTTTAATCGTTGTTCCTGGCATCGGAAAGTACTTTCTTTGGAATGAAGAGGGAGCCCGAATTTCGCTAATATGGCCAGAAGTACGGTACACACTTTTAACACGCTAGTTAAGGTTCTATAACCCTGGTGCCATGCATTCATCGTATCAAAATTATATCTGGGTATACTTGTTCATGATTGAGTACTTGGTCATGCAAACATCACATTAAATCTCTTTTGAGGTTTGCTTTATTGCACAATTGGTATATAAACGCATAACTTTATCGGATGTTAATCGCAACTATTCATCGAATTCTGTCATGCTACTGGAATGAGATATGGGATCATCCAAGGAAAGGATAAGGGTTGGGAAGTAGAAGAAGCGAAGTATGTGTTATGGGAAGTTAAACGGTAATCTTCGTGAGCAGACGTAGCCTGTTCTTTGAATAAGCAATAAAGATCAACACTTGTAAGAGAAATGGAGGTACTATATGAGTTCTTAAAGGAGTCTTTGGACACCGAAACTTATTACCTCCTGAGCATAAGTGTGTTAGGACTATATCAGCCATGAAGGAAGTAAGACCACTTTTGAGGAAACCATAATGAACAACTCCGACTGAGTACATGAGGATGGAAGAAGTAACCTGTTAAAGTTATAAAATTGAGGTGTAACTACCATAGCGCGTTGTTGTAGGAGACGCTCGCGTTATGTGAAATATCCAATTGGTATAATGAAACGAAGAGAACTGAATTCCCTTATAGGAAGAAAATTTTAAAATCCCCTACCGCTGGACGAGAAGTTATTTGGAAAACTATGAGATTCCCGATTATGCTTCAAGTTAGATTTGAATAGGGGCAGCGTGTCCCCAATTGAAGGACAAAGAAGGATGTTCTAGGATCGTTTTCCATACAGAACTAAGGGCACTCCAATTTAACAATGATATCGAGGAATTGAATATTATATCTACAATAATTGAGAATATGTTAGATTTCCAGATGGTATCTTTATAAGTTATCCTGAGCTCCGTTGGCAACATCCTAATGTACTTAATGGCTAAAGATGCATGATTCATATGAAAACTAGTACTGGGTACTTCGCTGGAGCACAAGTCAACTACTAAGTTCAATGAATACAATTTTAGGTGGAAAAGAGAAACACTCTATGATCATATAATCTCTGGCTCGTGAAGTTGAAGACAAACTTCAAGAATAGAAACAGTGATGGATTTGATATTATCATGGAATACATCTAAAGTAAATTCTTCTTGCCAGATGGAATATTATAAAGTGTCTCCAAAGAAATTAGGTAAAGATCGGCTTATGTACCATAACAACCGTGTTGAAAGAGGCAAAAAAAAGGACCTCCTTGCTTTAGTGATTGACACTTTGCTGGATCATAAGACATAAGCCAACTTTAGATAATGCAAATTTTGGCTGGAGAAAGAGTCACAATTCTCGGGCGTATCGCAACTGTTTAGGGATTAGTGTAAATCTCTCAAAATTCGAAACAATTGTGTAGCGGAAACCGTCAAGGAGTTTCTTTGAAGGAACGGGGGTTATACATCCTATACAAATGCGTTGAAGGAAGGATGAGATAGCATTTTTGAATCCATATGGAGAAATAACAGTGCATACTTCAAGAAAGCTTAAACCACACGAGATCAATTACCCTACACATGACTGGGAGTTACCAGGAATATTTTTTGCTCTTATCAAGTGGAAGCATTACTTTTATTGGGTTATATTTGAAGTTTTCACAAATCAACAGAGTTTATGCTATCTTTCATTCACGAGGACCATGAGTGGATAATCTGGTATCATCCTAAGAAGCTAATGTGGTAGTTGATGTACTAAGTTGGAAAGCTAGACTAGCTAACCCAATATACTATCACCACTGAAATGGGAAGGGATGAAAGCACAACCTAATGATGAGTGGATCAAGGCATGTTCACATTTCAAGGAAAAGGATGACGAGATCAAAGTCCAAAGTTAGTGAAAATGGAATTTTGAGGTGTAAAGGCAGAGTTTGTGTGTCGTCAGTAATTCAAGAAGAAGAATAAGACGAGGCACATGAGACATATTATACGATACATCCTGGAGGGAAAAAAATGCATCAAGATCTCAAGAAACACCTTTGAGGGAATGGAATGGAAAGAGACATAGCTAAAAATGTCAAGAAATGCTTAGCTTTTCAAGACGGTAAAGCAAAATACCCAAAGCCAGGCGAAAAGTGTAAACCTGGCCAATTCATACCTGGAGACAGATCAAATGATTACGTACCTTGTCACCAGCTTAATGTAAGATGGAGGAGGACAAAACAGTATATGGGTCATAGTTTATAGATTGATTAAATCAGCACATTTCTTATAAGTTAAGATAGCGAATAAGGATAACTCTTTGGTAAAACGATATCAAGAGGAGATTGTGAGATCTCATGGAGCACCGGTTGATATAGCGGCCGATAGAGATCCAAAGTTTACATCATAATTTCGACAGAGTATTCCAGAGTTATGGGAAGAAACTTAGACTTCCTCATAACAGCCCATCCTCAGACATATGGATAGTCACTGGGGATGATAAAGAGTCTAGAGGACATGATGAAGGCATGTGCATTAGATTGTCGGTTACTTTGCTGAGTCGTCCTAAATTTTGGTAATGAAGAAAGTACCGTGAGGATCAAGCTCAACCGATGGTCTAATACAGATAAGATTTTTGGAAATAAAGTAATCTGGTTTGAGAAATTGGGAAATCTCTTAATAAAAATCCTGAGAAAAGACACGACATTTGGAAATTAAAATGGGAACCGAAGAAAATATGCAAGAACATCACCCAAAGTTATCCTTGGAACGGTTGTGGAATCTGAGGACAGATTCCCTTTTAAGGGGGGAAGATTGTGACAACCCATATCAAGGCCTAGCTGGAAACGGTAAACAAAGGATAATCGTAATATGTTTATATATCTTGATCCATCCTTAAGATACTTGATGCATTGCTTCTCTACATGAACTAAGTGTTCTTTTGTGACATTATGGGATTTTTTTTGGGGGGGGGGGGGGGGGAAATGGCACCGAAACCCTAAAAGCCCTAATAATTTTCAAACCGGCCCTACACCGTTTTATTCGAGAAACCCTAGAGAACCTATACATATTTTCTTAGAATTTTTCAGTCCCCTTTTCAATGTTTCGTGGTTTCGTTTATTTGTCCAGAGCAATTTAAGAATTTATTTTCAAATAAAATTTCCGTCGGTAGAATATATTTCCTTCGATAGAATGGTTTAACCCTTGAGATCATCGCCATAACGTTCCTCGATTTTTTCTACATTTTTGGAAAGCCTTTTGGAGCTTCAAATTTTATCCTAGTATTTATTTCATAATTAAATCAATTTTCGAAATTCAGAAAAATCCTATCTTCCGAAGCTTATAATTTTGACCCGTGAGTAACCGTTTCGAAGCTAATTTTATTTCCTAGCTCTTGGACACTTTTTCAGCTCCAAAAATATGCAGGAGAAGGTGAAATTACCAGATTTCCCCTATTGTAACAATTATACTAAAGAGCAAACCTATATTTGGAAATTTCATAAAATACCCCACCTAAGTCCCTAGAATAAATATTATTTACACAAAGGTCCCTAGCTACTGCTATAAATAAGTGGTCAAGGCTCTCATTTTTGCTCACTCCATTCTCTTCCTTTTGAGTCCGAACCCCCACCCCCTCTCTAGGTATGTTTTCTTATTTTTTTTTATGTTTTAATTAGTTTAATTTATGTTTTAGTTTATTTATTAATTATGCTAGGTTTAGGTTTTAATATATGTTTTATTTTATGCACGAATTATGTGATTTAATTTATGCTTTAAATATTCATGAATTTATGAATTATGTTTCTTATAGTATAGTTTATTATGAAATTTGTTACATAATTTAATTATGTGACAATTATTCTAGCATGTTATATGTTACATTTTAATTATTTTATGATCATACTTAGGTAATTTAATTTATTACATGATTTAATTTAATGTTGCATGTTACATAATTAAAGTATAACCTATAGTTTTAAATGTTACATGTTTAATTAATTGTTACATGTTTATACTTGACCAATTAATATATGTTATGGTATACATGTATAATATACATATACATATTTGATTCGTTTATGTATAAATACTTGTACACTTTCGTATAAATACTAAATGTACATTTAAAATAAATATGTATGTATTTTTGCATAAATACCGTATGTATTCTAGTATAAATACCGCATGTATTCTTGTATAAATACTGTATGTATCCTGTATAAATACGGTAGGTATCCCCGTATAAATACCGTACACATACAGTATAAATACAGTATACATACCATATAAATACACTTATACATATAGTATAAGTACCGTATACATACAGTACATATACCGTATACTTGAATAGTGACCTTGACCATTGACCTCGACCTTTGACCCTTGACCTTTGACTTTGACCGTACACTTTGACTTTGACCAAGAATTTTGACTTTTAACCTAAATGATCGTTTCGAAGAGACGAATTCAACGGTCGAAGCCTTTTTCAAAAATTCTCCAAAACAGGGGATCAAAGTAGGTTTTCAAAGTTCACATTCCTTTTCTAAATTAGATTATTTTAAGACCCTAAGAATATATCCTTAAGTTCTTGACACTAGCTTTCAATTTAGACTAATCGTTTACTCGAATCCTTTGTTCAAAAAGAGTATTCCTTATTCAAGCTTTTTGCTTTCTCGCCAACCTTATGTTCCATTCTTAGTTAAATGATTCTCCTGCATTAAATGGTATTACTCGCCTATGTACTGTATTACATGAATCCAATTATGCCTTCATGCTTTGTTGATTATTGAATAATTATCATGAAATCTCCCTAAATGATATGATATACTTTGAGAATGTTTCGTCCTATACATATGATATAGTTATGTGGTATTAAATGACTTGAGGTCGTCCCTGCTTGTTTATGTGACTATATGGTTTATGGATATAAACTTAATCATTCACCACTCACAGGTGAAGTCCGGATTTACTGTGGCTCTGGTATTATTGTATAATACCGTTTCTGTAGGTGAGGTTTAAACTATTTCAATTGGAACCATGAATATTCTTACGTATTCAAATAATTTCAAAATCAACGCCTTCGGGTACAAAGATTCTTATCTTTCAAGTTAAACGCTTTCCCATTTTGGGGCAAAACTTCAAGTTTAAAGTTAATGGTTTCTGACATACGTTTTGTTCACTGCTATACTGTCTTGATTAAAGTTCCAGTTCTTGAACTCTGTGTGCTTTTGCACTTTTGAATATTTTGGATAATGCAAGCCTTGAAATCATGTCTTATTGGGCCCTCACGGTATGGTTGAGTAGTAGACTGGGAAACGTGCGCCAATGGCTACTATGATACTGGTCGTCCTTGTTGATCGTGATGATGGTTATGATCGGAGGTTGGTTATACCACACCATGATTGGGAGAGGTGGATGTAATTCCTCCCATTCATGTTTACGTCACCATGGGGTAGCTCCCTAGGCGCGACAACTGGAGGAAGAAGGATGGTGCATGTAATTATGGGTGGATACCATTTCTGTTAAATGTTTTCTGGGAGTAAAGGTTGGAGACTACGTAGCTTGCGGGCAAATTCTGTTTTAAAAACTGGTTCATACTTTCAGAAAATATACCCTATACCCTATTCCCTTTTGTAAAAGTATGTATGAACCAGAACCTCTTATGTGTGTGCATGTGTGTGCTTACTTGGAAATATTGTTTCAAAGTAATGCTTTGAAGTACGGTTCTGAATCAATGGTTTAAAGAAAAAGCTCTGAAACTCAGTTTTAAAGTGAAATTTGAAGTAAACCTCTTCTGAAAGTCCTAAAGCTTTCAAGTACTTATATTGTTTCAAAAGACATGCCTCACGTAGTCCTTTGACTAATACCTCTACCCCGTTTTCTGACCTCATGGTTTCTGGTTCAGTGATCGCTTGTTGGCTGGTATCTTGAAGTATAGGAAATCCTTTGTTGTGCTCTTATGGTCAGGTTCTTCTGAATCATCTGGGACACCACCCCCAGGATGATGAAGTAATGTCCAATTAGGTATTTATCGGTCTAGGCTCCGGTGTCCTTTGTTACTTGTTTACACTAGTTATATTATCCCCTAAGAAATAGTTTACTTCTCTAGGTTCCAATCCAATTGGATTGGGTTATGGGTATATGGAATATCTTTTAAGTTCCTAATCTAATGTTTACTTTGCAATGTTGGGGCAATCGGTTTATAGTGTGGGCTAGGTTGGTTGTTTACTATGGTAGACTCATTTCAATTGATAAGGGATAAAATTCCAATATTACCCTCACATATTCTTTTGCTAATTGTCCAAACATAAATAATGATAAAGGGTGAAAAGATAAATCCACTCAGTCCATTGATTTTGGCTATTTAACAACATGATTTTGGAGTTGGTAGATTGCCAATTGTTCCCCATTAATACCATAGGGCCTAAGGGCCACAACAAGGCTTTGGGCAAATCAAAGTAAACACTATTAACACCTAGATACCAAACCCAATCTAATGTTAAATTGAAAAGTAAACTATTTCTAACACTCTATCGAAATATCTCTTTCAATACTCAATTCCTGTATAGTCCTTGTACTTGGTTACTAGCCTCTTGTGTCTCCTGATTTATGTTTCGAAAGTTTTAAATTTCTCATATTTCCGCTGCAATGTTCCCTTCTAGTACTCTGATCTTGAAATGTTTTGTCCATTCGACGGCGTGCTTCTTGGGTGCTAGGTCTCCTATCCACTTGAAAGGTACGACGGTGCGGGGTTTTGGCCCTTTCGGGGTGCTACAAGATCACTGTAGAAGAAAGAACACACGGTGTACTTGTGAGACAGGACTCAGGAATGAAACCAAGTAGGATGCACGACAATGTTCATGAAGTGGTGTATCATGTCATGGAATGATTCAATATGCAATAAACCATAAAAATGTCATGAATTGGTGTGATCGTGTTCATGTGCACAATTAATGACACCACATAACTAGCAATCAATTAATTTATGTCATGTAAACAAGCAGAATGATACTAACACCTCTATACATATCAACACCTTCATAACAAAATCATTAGCAAGTAAGTGGCACTTAAATATGTATGACATTAAATTAATGCTTAAGAGATGCAATTAAACTCAAGGAGGTAACGTATTCATGCCATTTATGTAACATCCCGTTCGTTCGACGTTTAAGGTACGCCACGTTTCAAACTTTTTATGTGTTTAATTATGTGATTTTGTGTTTTACGTGACCCTATTTTGAACTCTTTTAGATTTTAGGGGCCTTTTTATAATTTTCTCATTTTAGGGGTTTTTCGGTCATTTCTCGTTCGATCGAGTTTTCGACCTTTTCGACCCCTTTAACACGTTCGGGGCATCGAGACGAGTCCGTAAACTCTATAATTAAATGATAAAATTTTAAATAATTATATCTTTAGTTTTATTAATATTAAATTTATAATTGAATTCCTTGACTTTGAATTCTGATTTAAAATGAAATTTAATTGTTGTTATTTTATATGGAATTCTATGAAATTGTAAATGCATTGTTCATGAGTGTTGGAATCGCGCTTCGTTCTTATATGATTTGATATGGAACTTTCGTGAAAATTTAATATGTTGGAGATATACGTGTTATGAATATGTATATATGCTCGTTTCATGTTTTTGGATTCATTTGATTGAGTTTTAAATTTATTTTGATCTTGGAATCCAAAACGGGGGCTAACGAGCAATTAGCGCACCCTTGGTTCCATATGTGGTATCTTGTGCTCGGGAACTCAGAATCGAGTTCTGTCAACTTTGTTGGACTCGTATCGATGATTCAGGTTCAATGAATCAAGGCCCATATTTTTCTAAGCCTATTTGAACCCCCAAAATTTAACCGAAAAACGAAACGACCGCGAAACTGCCACATTTTACCATTTAAACCACAACTCTCAGCATACTTAACCAAATTAACCATGGTTTGACTTTTTAGAAACCTAACTTAACCCTATATCATCCTTAAGCCACCCCAAACCGAACCAACCCTCACACAATGAGAAAAACTCAGCCAAAACCCCTGCTTTCCAGTTCTTCCCGTCACCTTATAATCCATGGAGATTTTGGAGCTCAAATCTCTTCCAACCTTCATCCAATCCACAAGGTGAGTTTAGGATTGTGATATACATTCATTTATGATCATTTTGAACCATGCATCCCTAATTTTGAGCTAGTTTTCATGGGGTTTTGAAGATATGAAAGAATAGTTAGGTTATATGGGGTTGTGATCCTTTTCTCTCATTTATTGCTGATTATACCTGTATTAGTTGGTGGTTAAGAGTTTGGTGAGATTCCATTAATTAATCTTGGAGATTTGGTTGAAACACGAGTCCTTTTTCCTTCCTCACGTTATGTACTGTTGCTGCTGCGTTTTGGGACTGATTTGCTGTTCATTTTTGCCTTGTTTTTTGCATACGCATACCTGATCATTTTGTAAGAGAATTGGAATGGTTATTGCCCTGTTTTGTTTCCTTTCTGTGCCCTATTTCGCCATGAATTGCTGCTGTCAGCTGCTGCCTAATTCCTTGCCGAGTTGCTGTTCGTTTTCAGTCAGTTTTGTGGGAGAGTATGGCCTGTTTTGCTGCTAAGTTATTGCCTTGATTGCCTGCTATCCGCTGCTGTGTTTTCTTGCCTTTGGAATAGGGGAAATCTTCGTACAAGGCTGCTGCTTTGCGACTGTAATGTATCTCCCCGGGCGGGGAGATTTTGGGCATGAAAGTGCCCGGCCGGGGAGGCACTATGCAGTAGCTGGCTGCATCTTTTCTTCCTTCCTTGTGCATGCATTTTGTTTGTATTTCCTACATGTGTAGTGATATATATATATATATTACGTATACATATATGCATAATATGTGTTTGTGTGATTAATTGATTTGTCTCCTGCATGATTCGTGGTTGTTAATGCATGTTTGCATGCATAGGACATGGGTACGTACATATATATATATAATTGCATACATGTTTGTTGATTTAGATTGTTTTGTTGTTAATGCATGCATGCATGTGCGTATATATATATAAATGTATTTATGTATGTTACATATATGTTATGAATTATTTATTTATTTGAATTATAGAATTAAATTGTTACCTATTCGTGTTCTTATTTAATTTCCGATCATGACTTGAATGTTTTTATTTGTCAATTCTCAAATTGTAAACATGATATAGTACGTGCTATGATCGTTATGTGAAATTCTTGAATTGATTTGATATAAAATGTGAAAGTTATGAACTTGAATAAATATGAACTCTTCCTTGAACGAATGAATGGCTTGCTTATATACCTTAAATGCATTAATAGTGCACATGAACGTGTTCATGACATAAAATCATCTCTTATGCATTCATATCATGTTCATTGCATGTTGTGCGTCATATATGGTTCATTTGGAGTCTTGAGTCTCACGAGCACGTTACATTGTCCTTTGTACAGTTTTCCCCAGGGCGGAGATGTCGGGTTCATAGGACACCTCAAGTATTTTCTTTTCTTCTTGGTATTGTTCGGTAAGGTGTAACAGGTGGGTTTCTCTACTATTTAGATAAATGACCCTATATACTCCCAACATGTAAAGATTTCGGCTAAAACTATTATAGGTATATAGAGTCGTTTTCAAGAGTAAATGATTTCAACGTAAAGCCTTTATTTTATGAACCCTACCAAATGTTTTGGCAAGAAAGAATGAATGAATGCACAGAATGGGGCCCAGGGACTTAGTGTGAGGGGCTATCCGGGGAGGCATGGGCCGACGCTGATCCCTTACACTAGTTCCAACTAAACCACGGTGTAACCGGACCTCATTAGGAGTTAGCAAGGAATGGACGTTGAGCGCCATTTGGGGAGTCATGTAACCCCTTTTGGTCAATGAAAGAGGTGGCCGGGTTAGCCCGAAGAAAAAAGGTGTAAGTGATCATGAATGTGCACAAAGAAAGAATGTAATGCATGAAAAGAAAGAAAGAAAGAATGTTTAAAGAATTACACAAGGTGTTGGTTGGAGATGATGCACGCCCACTCGTCGAGCCACGAAAGTCCTAATTGAAATTGGTTGTTATAATCCCCTTTGATGATTTCTTTATTTCACCCACTTGGGAATTACTTCGAAAACCTCAATTGGGATTATAACTTGCATGTGAATGATTAAATATTGTCTTATATTATACTATACCTTGTTTTATACCCACCAGTCTCTTATAGACTGAACCCGACTTTATTTTCAGTTCTTTTGTAGGTTTGGAGTGCTAGGCTGGAGTTTGAGTCTTTTGAGTCTTGTGGTTTAGTCCGAGTCGCATCACCGCGTATTGTAAATTGATTTAAATTCCATGAATTATTCTCATTTATGTTTATGTTTGAATTTCGGGACTAGGTATCTATGTTAGTTGAACCCGTCTCTATGATTGATATAATTTTTTAATATATGTTCCGCTTCCGCTATTTCATTTATCTTGTTGGAATTGTTTATTTGGTTTCGAAGGTTTAGTTCACGCCTAGCATAGTGAGTGAGTGAGTCCCCGCTCTGATTTGACACGTGTATGCATTTCCCATTTCATATACGGGTCGGGTCTAAGTGCGGGGGATGTAGAGCCTTCCGTTTGGGGTACTACAGCCCAATTTTGACGTCGTTAACCCCTTCTTCAGACCGTTTTCGTGTACGAGGACCCAAGATATAATACTTGGATCCTCGTAATTTGTGCCAAACACAGCAGACTCTAGCTCTCTCTCTCTCTCCCGCGATTCATCGTTCCCCAGTTACTATTCATACACACAAACACACACTAATCCAAACTCGACCGATACTTGATGGAATTCGATGAATGAGTAGTCCATTTCGAAGAGCTCGATGATGAACACAACTGCACCAAGATCATGGGCCGACGACAAGCGGAGGCAGACTTTTTCAACTATTTTTAGTCACGGCAAAAGGGGGCGGACCACCGCCACTTGCCGCCCCCTCGTGGCGGTTTTCGGCTGGTTTCCGATAACATGTGCCCCCAGACCTGAAAGGGGACATCCCAGCTATCAGTTTAGCATTGGAAGCACGACCATCGGGGCGCGGCGGTGGCGCATCACTGTAGCCGCCGCGTTTGGTGGTTTCCACCTGTCTTTTGCGGTAGGTTGGCACCCTTCCTGGACCCTTTCGATGTGGTAAATCCATTTCCGGCCTTGGATTGAGCTAAAAGTGGCCGGAGATGGCGGTTACCGATAGCAGAGACGGCGCGCGGTGGCTTTTCATGGCGGCGGTGGTTTCTGGCCAAATTTTCCGGTGAATAACATATGGGTTTCGAAAAGCTCGTCACGGCTAAGTCGATGCTTTTTATGGATTTGATTTTCGTTTACCAGTTTGGAAGTAATTTGATTTTGAAGATTTTGGGGTTTCGTATTGTTGGATCTGAAATTGGAGACGTTTGGCTTGGAATTTTTAGAAATTGGTCGAGGATTTGGAACGAGCACGAGGAGTTCTTGCACGGGTGAATTTTCGAGATTTTTCCGGCACACTTCGGCGGCTCCGGTGGCGGCATTCCGACGGGCTTCAGACGGTTTGTCCGCCTCGTTGTGGTGAGTCCAATGCCGCTTTTCGTTCTTCAATCAGACACTCGGTTTATTTGTTATGAATTTATTTGTGTATTTGGGACATATTTGATTTAATTGTTTTAAATGCAAATTAATTGTCATATGTTTGAATTGTCGATCGAAATGAATTCTAATGTACATGAAAACATGTATAACATGTAATTTGATATATACGGATGTTTTGATTTGCAATTTGAATCCCGACATGTAAAATTTGTGCTATTTGTCTAACTTTAAGGGGTGTATGTGTAATTTTCATGAAAATATAAATTTGTATGACTTGAATTAATTAAACCTTGTCACTTGGTGCGATATGCATGAAATATGTCTGTCTATCTGTCTGTAGCGGGGTTTGAACTTTTGAACAATTTGAACTGAGCCCCGGAGATTTGTACGAAGGAGCCCCGGGACTGCATTGGGCCGCCGGGTTACTCCCGAGTGCAGTCTCCATCCGTCTGAAAGGATCAACCCGAAATCCACCAGGAGATTGGTGGAGGACGGAGTCCTAAGGGTTTGAGCAGCATTGAGCACTCCCCTCGACTGTTTGTGGATGGTTAGGGTATGTACAACCCTTCCATCACCCGGAGAAGAGGTATGTATGTCTGACTTTGATTTATGTTTGACTCTAAATTTAAATATGATCTGAGGAGTTGGTTGGAATTTGAACTCTTACCCGCCGAGTTTTCTTTCTGTTTATCATAAGTTCGTGAAACAGGGGTAGATTCTTAAATTAAGATAAAATTTGGTATACATTTGAACTAATAAAATATGCTCCGATATGTGTGCTAAGTCTGCATGAATTTGAACATATGCTTTGACCAATGTATAAGTTAAGTTTTGTTCGTTCTATTTTGATGAGCCATCCTATATATATATATATATATATTATCACGAGCAAATATTTTCGCATGCAAAAACTAATCCCGGATTCACGAACATTTAAATTGGAACTTGATGTGCTCTATATATATGTAGGTGTGTATGGGTAGCCCCTCTCTCAGTCTTTGGCCCCTTTATGTTTTTAGTTGCAGGTTCAGGTCGTTAAGTTCGTACTAGGCAGCGGTGTGTCGTGTCTGTTGAGTCTGTACCTGTTCGTTTAAGTTTGTTAAGTATTTTGTTCTGAATTATGATTTGTAAATTCTGTATAAGATATGTTCTGTGCAGGTTTGCATTTATGAATTGAATGTGTGAAATTCAGGACAAGTTAGGTGTATCACCCCGGAACGCAGGGCACTACACCCCCCGCACCAAAGCCTGACACGTGTACGAAATAGAGACTCCGCACATGCATCAAGCCACGGCAAACGGGTGACAAACGAAATCACACCTAAGCTAGGCGGTCTAGACCCTAATATAGAGCGCGCAATAAAATCATATACAAATGCGGAAGCACCAGGATTTAAACATAACAGTTATACATGCTCCACATATAACAGGATATACATAACATGCCCATCCCGGGCCAAATAAATCATATAAGTTCCAAAGTTCAAATTTCAAAACATATCTTATACATAATACCAATACAGAAAGGTAAAGATGTAAGAGATGTAGAAGACTCGAACAAATCAAAAGATAGAGCATCGTCTAGTACGAACCAACACTTGCACCTGCAAACTCAAAGAAACAAAAGGGGGAAAAGAAGACAACGAGGAGGGGTCAGTCATAAAGACTGGTGAGGGCGATAACACACTTACACATCCATATACATAAAACAGAGCATATTCAAAGTCATAAAAGCTCATGAAACGGGGCGTGGTTTTTGTAATCTAAAATATTTTAACACGTGATATAATATATAGAAAAGAGTTAAGGCCGAAGGCCAAAATCATCAAATTTTATAAATTAGGAATCCACTCCCGTTTCACGAACTAATACATAATCAAAATCACACAACTTGGCGAGTACGAGCTTCAAACCCCTAACTCCGCTCAAAATTTTAAACATAAATCGAAATTCAAACGAAAATAGAATCATAAGACATACCTCTTCTCCGGGTGATGCAAGGGCCGCGCGACCCTAACCATCGCTTCTTATGTCAGGGTCGTGAGTTTCATGACGCTCACGCCCAAGGATTCCATCCCCCACCAAACCTCCTGGTAGGTTCAGGGGTGATCCTATAACTGTGGGGACCATGCTAGGGACTACCCGACGGCCCATACCGTCCCGGGTCTCCTTCGTACGAATCTCCGGGGCCCAATTCATAATTCATAATTCATAGTTTTCGAAAATTCATACTAAATTTCAAATCATAACTCGCTATTTCAAAACATGCACACCAACCCTTTTGAAAACGAATAAACTAAAATAACTTACGTATATATAAAAGCATTTTCCAGTTAGGGTTGTAGGTCATATTAACTAAAAGAAAGAAACCTCACCTTGACGAACTAACAGAACAAAATGGGCAAACAGACACCTAAAGAACCACCTCCTTATCAACGGTGCAAACCTCTGAACAAAACAAATGACAAAACATACTTAGACTCAAAATGTACCACTTAGACGCTCGGCAAATGCATATGGATGCAAATGATGCAATGCACTTCATAAAATTCATACTTAGGCACATTGGAGCAAATAACAAAATATCCCACAATTAATCCAAGGAACAGACTTATCATACGTCAAATGAATCCATAATAAGTCATAAGTCACACAATTCACGTCAAATAAATTCATAAACTTCATGCATGCACATAGGAAGGCATAACAAATGTATTCTTTCCATGTATCACGTAAAATTCGTATCAAATAAATCCATAAAATTAATTCAAGAATTATAACATATAATATAACATGTCTACATAGCTCATAAACCAAAAATAACAAATAAGAGGCATAGGAAAGCAACTAAAGAAGTACGAGAGCCATATACGCGAAATCAAGTAAAATACTCAAATTAAATTACATAAAATTCGTATTAATTAATTAATAACTAAATACATGTCATATATAATATATATATATACATACACATGCAGCTTACAATGTTTACAATTAATAATTTATATATATACACGTACTACTACAACAATTCAAATAAAATTGCATGCATGCATTCCAAATCTAACCATTATATATATATATATATATATATATATATATATATATATATGCATATAATATATACACATGCAGCTACATAAAGGAGATGAACAAACATTGCATGGAAACAATTAAAAGTTTCAGGTCGAAATATGGGGAAAAAAAAGGGTCACGGGCGCAACCCAAAATGACATTCCCCGCGACTGCGTGCAGCAGTTGTAAAAATGGAGCAGAACAGCCCCTGTTTTCATCCTATCTTCAAGCAGTAGCAGAGGGACACAAAAGGCAATGAAGGCAACAATAAAACAACAGGTAAAACAAGGAAAATGAATCAGCAAACAAGGCACAACAGCAGCAACAAAACTCACACAGCAGTAAGAAGCAATTCAGTCCCAAAGCTCCAAAAGAAATCAAGTTACAGTCATGGTGGATCCATATACATATCATATAATTCAAATTCAAGTCCATAAATGTCTAAAGGGAGCTAGAGTGATCATATTTCATGCATTAAACCTCAAGAAATCTGAAAATAAAAGCATGAATTCAAGAAATGAGATTAAACCTAACTATTCATCATCTTGTTCATATCATGCTCAAAACTCAATTAAAATCAACAAAATAGGACTTAACTGAAAGGAAAGAAGATGGATAATAAGAATTCATTCATACCTTTCGAATCGGAGAAGAATCGGAGAAGGAACGAGCTCAAAATCCTTCAAGTGTGAATAGTGCCAAGAATCCCCTTATTCTCCTCTTTTTCTCCAGCTCTCTCGGTTTCCTTGGGGCTTGGGCCAAAATGGCCGAGGTTGAGACATAGGGTTATGAGTTGGGGTCATTTAGGTTCAAGAATCAGGTCATTTGGTCAAGAAACGAGTAAGTTATGACCAAAACCGTAAAAGGTGGTGAATCTGTACGAAGTCCACGTTTCGAGTGAAATTCGGACGATCAAACCGGCTTAGAAAAATATGAAACTAGGTTCCTTAGCTTTCGTTCTTCGTTATGAGTTCGGCACTTCTTCCAGAATTCAAATCCGAATTCCCGAGCTCTAGATATAAATTCCGGAACACAAGGCGCGCTAAAACAAGTTAGGCCCTCGAGTCCCAACAAATAAAATATGGTGCGTTACCATATCAAACAAGCCCGAAAATGATAAACGAGCACATAAACAAATTCATAACAGGTATAATTCATATGTGGCAAGTTATCACAAAAATCGGAAATAAATTCGAACTTAAACAGATTAAAAACGAGTTCTAAAAGGTTAAAACATTCAAATATCTAATCATATAATTATCAAATAATTTAATTAATTCAAGAATAGCATTTAAACATTAAAATAAACGTATAATTACATAAATAAATAGTTTAAATATGCAATTAACACTCTCGTTGCAATGTACCTGTACGCCCGAAAAACTGGTATATTACAACCTCTCCCCCTTAAAAAGGACCTGTCCTCAGGTCCAAAGCGGGGTCTTGATCGACTCTGGGGACGAACTCAACTCAAGCCACTTTTCTAAACTCGAAGAAAGGTCGACACCTCGGGATATGACTCTCTTAGTTAAGATCAAGGGAGCTTCTCGTGTCCCGAATAACTTGTTGAAAAAAAACTGACCGGAGAGCTATTTCCCTTTTTTGTCCAAGAATCTCAAGGGACTAGGTAGCACAGGTTAAACTTCCCATCTTGCCAAATCCGATCAAATCCCCTTTTGTAAGAGATACTTCCAAGAAGTCTCAATCCTCCACTTCGACTTTCAGGGTCTTCATTCCCGAACCACGAAATTCTCGAACTCTTGTCGAACAACGAAACCATGAGAAAATGGTTCACCTCATTAAAACGAGCGACCACTCAAATCTCATTGAAAACTCCTTAATCTCAACAAACCAGACACAAAGCCCTTAGCCATTTGCTCCCACTTCCAAATAGAATTCGAAAGTAGTTGGAGAATCCTTCCGGTTCTTGATGTTCGGTCTTCAAGCGATGCATATTAGACATCGCTACACTAAGTTCGCAATATCCTTTCTCATGCCAACACATCATTACCGGTTCTTCAAGTCCTCGAACTATGAGTGGGATAGCTTTGTGACCTTTCACTTCTCGAGGCGTCGACTACGCTCTCCCGTTAGCAACCCACAACCAAAGCCTTTCTTTATGCGTCGATCGTAAACAAAGTAGTCCCGAGTACCCTCGGGTAGGCTAAAGCCGGTACCAAAGGCAACTCACTCCGACCGCCTCTTCCCACTCTAAAACCGTGCCTCTTTCTTGTCATTCACGTCAGTGGGTTGGAAACTCTTAGAGAAGATTCGCCTAGTATAACCCGACGACACAAGAGACTTATTACTCTGAGGCAATTATCGATTCTTCTACCCGGATGCGTAGTCGGTCATACCCTTGTTAAAACCCAACTCGGCGCGTCCACGGAACTCTGAAGAAGATGAACAACTCCTCAAAGCGAGCAAAAAGGGTATTTTCTTCCACAGTTAACCTGTGTAGCTCATGGTAGTTGATATTCACCTTAAAGTCCCATTTCTTCGTAGATAGGACTAAGTACTCCACGAAGAAGTACTCAATGGATGAAACCGCCTGAAGTTGACGCGGCGGCGGTGCGTCACTGGACGTTTTCGACGGTCTTTTCCGGCAAGTTGATACCCTTCCCGGACGTTTTCGACATGGTAATTCCATTTCCGGCCTTGGATTGAGCTAAAAGTGGCCGGAGATGGCGGTTACCAATAGCAGAGGCGGCGCGTGGTGGCTTTTCGTGGCGACGGTGGTTTCCAACAAAATTTTTCGGTGAATAACATATGGGTTTCGAAGAGCTCGTCACGGGTAAGTCGATGCTTTTTACGGATTCTATTTTTGTTCACCGGTTTGGAAGTAATTTGATTTTGAAGATTTTGGGGTTTCGTATTGTTAGATCTGAAATTGGAGATGTTTGGCTTGGAATTTTTAGAAATTGATCGAGGATTTGGAACGAGCACGAGGAGTTTTTGCACGGGTGAATTTTTGGGATTTTTTCGGCACTCTCCGGCGGCGGCCCGCTACTATTCTGGCGGCTCCGGTGGTGGCGTTCCGGCGGGCTTCGGACAATTTGTCCACCTTGTTGTGGTGAGTCCAATGCCACTTTCCGTTCGTCAATCGGACACTCGGTTTATTTGTTATGAATTTATTTGTGTATTTGGGACATATTTGATTTAATTATTTTAAATACAAATTAATTACCATATGCTTGAATTGTCGATCGAAATGAATTCCAATGTTTTTCTTGTAATTTGATATATACGGATGTTTTGATTTGCAATTTGAATCCCGACATGTAAAATTTGAGCTATTTGTCTAACTTTAAGGGGTGTATGTGTAATTTTCATGAAAATGTAAATTTGTATGACTTGAATTAATTAAACCTTGTCACTTGGTAAATAAATATGCTAATTGTGATTATGTTAAAGAAGTTATTATGTCTAACCTTGAAACTTGCAATTAAGGTTTAATCACGTATATTGGAATTTAATCTATTATGTAATATATATTAATTTGATATGCATCGGAAAATTATATGAGACCTTGAATGATTATATGACTTAGTTGGAATTTGCTTGTGACCTTGTGGATTTAAATGAATTCATAGCATGCTATTATATGATTTATTTGAATTTGTAATATATGAATTGATATGAAATCATGTGATTTGCATTTTCTTTCAATTTCTTTTATCTGCATTAATTGTGCATATGAACATGTCCCAATATTTAATATGATTTGATTGAACTATGTAATGTTTTCTTTCGTATGTAATTAATATGAATTTGAACCCTATTTATGTGACTGCATTTCTTAAGTGTTTAAGCACCTGCGGTGCGTCTCTGTGTGGTTGTCTGAGTCTGAGTCTGAGTTCTGTGTTGTGTTTTGTGTTTTCAGTTGATATGGGTGCACCTGGGGTGGTGACTTGTGGTCGTGCTGGTTCCGAGGTGGACCGTTTGCGGTGTCTTTAGCTTTGTTTGGTACCAGGTGAGGTTAGGATATAGTTATACCATATTGTAACGTGTTCGTTTTCGAATGCATGCGGTTTATAAGCCTTATGTGTATGTAGATAAGTGCGAAGTACGTATTCTGCTGGTTTTATCATATGATTTGATTTGAAAAGTACGAAACACTATGTATGAGCCTATGTATGCTTAGTCTCAGTTTTGTTATGATTTCGAGGTCAGTGTGTGTGATATGTACGTGCGATATGATAAGTATGATATGCATGAAATATGTTTGTCTGTCTGTCTGTAGCGGGGTTTGAACTTTTGAAACTTTGAACTTTTGAACAATTTGAACTGAGCCCCGGAGATTTGTATGAAGGAGCCCCGAGACGGCATTGGCAGTCGGGTTACTCCCGAGTGCAGTCTCCATCTGTCTGAAAGGATCAACCCGAAATCCACCAGGAGATTGGTGGAGGACGGAGTCCTAAGGGTTTGAGCAGCATTGAGCACTCCCTTAGACTGTTTGTGTGACAGGCCGCTTCTTCGGTATTCTAGGTACGGCGTCACGACTGAGTTCAATTCAGTAATTTACGTGAATTATGTGATCAGCATGCTTATGTGCCAACGTGAGATTTATTTTTTTACGTGTGCTTTAGAATTTAATTAATTGTACTTGGACTCAAGTATCCAATAATTGTAAATTAGGATACCTAATTTTAGTTAGGGTGTTTTGGACCTCGTGGCTATTTGAGCTCGGGAATTCGAATTCGAATTCCGACCCCACCATTTGATTCGTTTCGGTGATTCGGATTTAATGGATTTAACCTTTTAATTTTCTAAAGCCATTTGATAGCCCTACCGTTTTAAAATCCGATCCGTCTGGACCGGATACCGCTTGGCCGACCCATTTTAACCCGACCCGTTTTCAGCTTTAATAGCTGAAAATATCCCCTTTCCCTCTTAATTTGTTGGGGACCAATCAAAAGGAAGAAGAGAGAAGAGAAGAGAGTTTCCCCTTTTGGCACCCACGGCTTTGAGCTCAAGCTTCCGGCGATCTGACCATCCGATCAACGACCTAAGGTAAGATTTGTGACCCTTTCATTATGTGCTTCAATTTAATATCCCTTTCAAACCTTGGATATGTGTTATTTGTCAATTTGGGGAAGATGTTGAATAGTACCGGGTTTGGGATTTATGTGTTCGAGTTCGTTTCGGGAGCTCTTATGTGCAAATATGTGACCTACGTGTTATATATGCTTCGTGGTATGAATTTCGTGTGATTTGGTGTTGCATGGGCTCGGGTGAGCTTGGGGTTTGTTCCCATTTCCGCCATTGTTATTGTTCACGTATTTTTCTGATAGAACGTAGCCAAACGTCCATTTCATGCCTCAGTTCATTTTCTAAACGCCCGTTTGGCATGCAAAAATCGTTACAGAAGGGTACGACACGGGCGTTTGACCGTACCCTAAGGTCACGACACGGGATTTTCGGAAGCTGCTGTGTAAAATGTGATTTTTCAACTTTTTTGGTTCGATTCCTTTGCTTCCGAAATACCTTTGTATGTCCTTTTTGAGTGTCAATTTGTTACTTTCATGTTTCGTCCTTACCGAGTGTTTTGTTTATACATGAATTGGTTAGTATGCGTTCGTGAACACCTTGTTTGTTCTTAATTGGACTAATTGAATACATGAGTGTTTTCTAAGCATGATTATGACTCCATTACATTATAAGATGCATACGTTTGCATGAATTTGATTTGTATATGAACTTTGCCTACATACTTGCATTCTTCAAATGCATAAAAATAAGTCGTACGTCAATGTGGTTCA
Organism: Lantana camara; assembly: GCA_037501455.1. Classification (NCBI taxonomy): domain Eukaryota; kingdom Viridiplantae; phylum Streptophyta; class Magnoliopsida; order Lamiales; family Verbenaceae; genus Lantana; species Lantana camara. Next base: position 49,908,223 of record CM074865.1, read on the forward strand.
TTTCGAGTCTAAGCTTTGTGTTTTGTCTTCAGTTGGTTCAGGTGCACCCGAGGCGGTGTGTCGTGGTCCGTTCTGATTCCGGGGTGAATCATTTGTCCGGTTTTGGTTTCTTCAGTGTAAGGTGAGGTTTAGGTTTGTTTCTTTTAGTTAATGCGACCTACAACCTTATGTGCTCGTTTTCAAGCATGCATGCGACTATATACTATATGTATATTAAATATGTGTCTTATGATATGTTATGGATTTTTTTTAATTCGATTTGATATGAATCCTTCCGAAATTATACGTATGGGCGTATATAAGCTTAAAATGGTTTTGCAACGACGCTATGCTCCAAACCGTGTGTCTTCATGCTAGCTATGGATTAGGATGACACGGAGAGGTACGTGTATAGCATATGCCGAGTTGCACAGTAAGGTATGTTTCTTACGGTATGTGTCTTATGTATGAATCGTACGTTTCCTTAGTTTGCGAGTTAGGTATGCTTCCTATGAATCTATTTGACTCCCTGCGCCCCGGAGGCGTGAGTAAGGACGCCCCAGGCGGTGTTGGGCCGCCAGGTTAAGCCTATGCACGTGCTCCTTTGAAGTATCTACGCATGACTCCAAGGGAGATAAAGAAGGCATGGTGCTTTAAGCCTTCGGCTGAGGCCGGAGAAGGTACGTTGAGGGATCGCGACCCCAACGTATAGTGAGTTGCACGATGTGGGCCCGTAACCCGCGTGTAGACTTCCGGAGAAAGGTTGGAATACGGGAATTTGAATCTATGAATGCTATGAATTTATGAGTTTATGCTTCTTTTTGAATCTGTTGAGTCTTTTGAGTTAGTCGGTCTGAGTTGGTTTAGTCTGCATTTGCATTTGTATTATTGGAATTCGGATCAATATGTAAGATTTATATACGTATGCTTATGCATTGTTATTTGGAATTGCCTTTGATGGGTTTTGTAAATTGTTGAAAAGAGGCCTGAGGAGCCCAAGTCTGCATGTGAACCGTGTGTTTAATTTCTGCAGGCCCGTGGCCAATGCATGTGTTTGAATTTTGTCTTCTGCTGCTATCTGCATTGTTGGTTGGTTTTGCTTGACAGGGTCTACGCACCGCCTAGCTTAGGTGTTTGTTTTGTTTGTCTCCCGTTCGCTATGGTTTGATCCGGGTGCGGACTCTCCATTTCGTTACTCGGGTTGGACCGTAGTGCGGGGGATGTGGTGCCCCACGTGCGGGGTGCTACAGTTTGTGGATGGTTAGGGTATGTACAACCCTTCCATCACCCGGAGAAGAGGTATGTATGTCTGACTTTGATTTATGTTTGACTCTGAATTTAAATATGATATGAGGAGTTCGTTGGAATTTGAACTCGTACCCACCGAGTGTTCTGTCTATCTATCATAAGTTCGTGAAACGGGGGTAGATTCTTAAATTAAGATAAAATTTGGTATACTTTTAAACTAATAAAATATGCTCTGATATGTGTGCTAAGTTTGCATGAACGTGAACGTATGCTTTGAGCAATGTACAAGTTAAGTCTTATTCGTTCTATTTTGATAAGCCATCCTATATATATATTATCACGAGCAAATGTTTTGGCATGCAAAAACTAATCCCGGATTCACGAACATTTAATTTGGAACGTGTTGTGCTCTATATATATGTAGGTGTGTGTGGGTAGCCCCTCGCTCAGTCTTTGGACAGACCCCTCCCCCTTTATGTTTTTAGTTGCAGGTTCAGGTCGTTAGAGTTCATGCTAGACGGCGGTGTGTCGTGTCTGTTGAGTCCGTGTCTGTTTGTTTAAGTTTGTTAAGTATTTTGTTCTGAATTATGATTCGTAAATTCTGTAAAAGATATGTTCTGTGCAGGTTTGCATTTATGAATTGAATGTGTGAAATTCGGGACAGGTTAGGATAGGTGCTTGGATTAGAAGAACCCGTTATGATTGTATAATTATTCGGGACAGATTTATAGGGCCAGTTGAACCCGTTTTGTTGTATAATTATTCGAGACAGGATAGGACAGGTTCCCTGGATTAGTTAAACCCATGCAGTTGTTATTGATTTATGAAAGTTTTTAAAAGTTGGCTTTTTGCATTGCTTTCGCTGTCATGCTTTGCATCCTTTCTTTGTATAGGGTTAGGTACCACCTAGCTTAGGCCTGGAATTTTTGTTTTATCTCCCGTTCGCTATAACTCGATAAGTGTGCGGAGTCTTTATTTCGTTACACGTGCCGGGTTATAGTGCGGGGATGTGGTGCCCACCACTTGGGGTGCTACAATTTAATCATACGAATTCATTTCGTATATGTCACGAGGTCAAAACAATCAAGTTTAAGCAAGTAAGAACCAAGGAGTGTCAAATATGAGCATAATTATCAATTAAGTAAGTATACAATTCATATAAATCACATACGGAAGTCAAGGAAGTGAAAAGAACGCAAGAAGATAGGTTTTTGGCAAAGTTTAGCAAAAGCTTACAGTTTTTGGAAATGCGCAAGCTGTAGAAAAATGAGAATATCTCAAGTTCTAGAAGTTGGAATGGAGTTTTTTTTACTGGGTATGAAACTAGACAAATAGGCCTTTCCAATGATATATGGCTCGAATCATGGTTCAAAGTGATTTGAAATAGCGTAGGCCCGAAGTTGGATGAATGCAGAATTTCGGTAAAGTGGCGACACAAACTTGAAATGGTTATAACTCACAAACCAAAAAGGATATTGATGTAATTCCAATTGGAGAATACTCTATACTTCAAAAGGTTTAAGGGGGAAAAAGGTCGTTTGAAAATTGGTCTGAAAGTAGAAACGGCCGTATGAAGGATCTCGGGTGAGACGGGGGCTTCCCAAACGGGCGTTTGGTAAAAGCACTGGGGATCCAAGGGCCGTTTGGATCCCGTCAGGGCAAAAAACACAGAACAATAGCAGCTGCTCATAACCTCAATCCAACACCAAAACACTCTCAAAAGCACCCACATTACATGCTTAACTTCCTAAACACACTTAGAACTCAAGAATCATGCTAGAAATCGAAATGCCATTAAAGCTCAAGCAAGGTACAATAATGGTAGATCAAGAAATAGTGCAAGTTTTGAGCAGTATTTGTAACACCCCAAACGGAGGATGCCACATCCCCCGTACTGAGACCCAGGCCGGTCATGAAATGGAAATCCATGCCCGAATCCGCATCAAAGCGAACGGGAGACAAACACATTCAACATCAGATAGCGGAAGCAACTAAATCAACATTCAAAGCAAGTAACGGGTTCAACTAGCATAGATACGTAATCCCGAATATCAAATCTGCATACGTAGTAACCAACAAATGCCACACAGGGCCGAATACGAATGCCACACAGGGCTATAGAAAGGTAAAGTATAATCTCAACTCTACAAGTCATAACATAAGTAAAGTGTACGAAGGACAAATGCAACTAGAAAGGCTAGACTGACGAAGTGCAACTCAAAGGACTCACTCCCCGCCTAGCCAACGCCAACAGACCTGCAACTAAAAGTTTAAATGAGGGGTCAGTCAACTTGACCCAGTGAGGGGGCTAACACACACCCACAATATATATATATAAAGCACAACACAGATCAAAGGAGGGAATCATGAACCAGAGATAGGTGTTGCATACTAAAGACATTTCCAAAAGTACCCCAAAAGATAAGTATATAATTCTTAGAAAACATTTCAGAAACTCTATCTCGATTCATGATTCCCCAGATAGAACAAAAGACATGCTCGGCGAGTACGAGCTTCCAACCTTTACTGTAACGCCCCGATTTCTCGGACGTAAAGGTACGACGTATGTGTTTACCAAATTGCGTAAATTAATTGTTTTTACGTGTTTTATATTTAATTTTATTATAATTTATTATTTTATTTTATTATTATTAATTTTATATATATATATTTCGTATTATATATATATATATATATGTTTAATTATTTTATTATTAATTTATTGATTATGCTAATTATATGTTATGTTAATTAATCATGTTTAATCATATTAATTAATTATTTATATATATATATATATATATATATATATATATATACATGACTTTATTTAATTTATTTAATATTAGAATTTGTTTAATTATTTCATTTCTGCATGGAAATTATTTATACATGGATTTTATTTCATTTTTGCATGGGAATTAATATATTATGCATGAAATTTTTATGTATTTATGCATGAATTGCTTGGAATATGCATGTTGTTCATTTTGTGCATCGTTCTTATATGATATGATATCGAATTGCCACAAATTTGTAGTATGTCGTAAATATATGTGTTATGAACATGATTTTATGCTCGGTTTATGTTTTCGTATTTATTTGTTATGCTAACGAATTCAATTTGTTTCGAGGAACCAAATCGGGGGCTAACGAGCACTTAGCGTACCCTTGGTTCCGAATTTAATTTCTTGAGCTCGGGAACTCGGATTCGAGTTCCGTCAACTCTGCTGAACTCGTAACGAAAATTCGAGTTTAGTAAACTTAGCCTTATAATTTTCCTAAGTCGTTTGAACCTCCGAAATTCAACCGAAAAACGAAACGGAGACCAATTTGACCTTGTTCTACAAAATCAGCCATATCTTGCCCAAACCATAACCAAATTAACCATGGTTTGATTCTTTGAAACCCTAACTCAACCATCTATCATGACATATCAAGCCTTGACCGAGATTACCCTCACACAATCCCCAAAACTCAGCCAAAGCTACTGATCTTCATTCCAGTCCCGTAACCCTTCCATCCTTGGAGATTTTGGAGCTCAAATCTCTTCCAAACTTCAACCAATCAACAAGGTAAGCTTAGGGTTGTATTATATGTTTGTTTCTGATCATTTCCACCCTTTCATTCATGATTTTGAGCATGGTTTCGTTATTTTATGGGCAAATTTCCGAAAATAAGAGTTTTTGTGCAAATTCTTGATCTTCTTCGATTCTCAATGATTTAGATTGATTCCAAGCTTGAGATTCATTATTTTGACATCCTCATATCATTTATGATCATTGATTTCTTGGTGGTTGAAGTATTAATGAGATATTAATTATGGTACTTTGAGGAAAATCCCACATGAATGTCACGTACGCTTCCATGTCTTGTTTGATCACTTTTGAAACTGATTTACTTGTTGAATACATGATGTTTTGCTGCTTATTTGTTGGCCTTAACTGAGTGAATAGATGGAGAAGGATTGAATTGTTCTTGCCCTGTTTTTCCGCGTTAGTTTGCTCTGTTTTTGGCCTGCTCTTCTGCTGCGAAGTGGCTGTGATTCCTTCATGCTTTAGTTGTCAGCTTTCTTGGTCTTTTAGCTTGTGTTGTGTTGAGTTTTGTTGCCATTTATACCTTGCTTTGTTGCCTTTTTCTTGCTGGAAATGGCTGCCTTTTCTGCGCGATTTTTTGCTGTCATAACAGGGGGTTGCTGCTGTGCGACACGGTTGTGTCGTTTTTGGCCGTTCCGGTTAGGCACGGGGGTGCAGTCTGGGCCTGGGATTTCTGTACCGAGACACGGGGGTGTCTCGGTCTAGGTTTGGAGGGTGACACGGGGGTGTCACCCCGTTTTCCTTGATCTCTCTGCTGCTTCTTCATTGATCTGTTGCTGTTGTCGTTTCTGTTTGCTTGGCTATTGTTGTGTGTGCATGGTTTTGTGGTTATATTTGCATGTATATTATATATGATTGTGTAATTACTTAAATAAGTTATGCATGCATGGTTTGTATATAATGTATAGTATATATTATGTGTGTATATATGCAAGCATGGGTGGGTGTGTGTGTACGTGTATATTTATATATTATATATATATACTTATGTTATTATATGTTATTATATATTTAGTATATTATATATACATATTATATATTATATATATTTATTATATATTTTGAATATTATTTGATTTAATTTAATTATTGAAATTAATTGAATTCTATTTCGCGTATTTATTCTACCGACTTTCGATTGAACGTTTTATTTGTTTTATTCCTAATTATGAATTTATGAATTTATGAATATTATGAATGTTATGAATTTATGAAATTTATATGAATTTATGAACTTATGAAATTGAATGAAATATATGAACGAATGATATGATTATATGTTTTAAATCTCCTAATAGTGCACATGAACATTTTATTGATATAATATGATCATTTATGCATTCATGTAATATGCACTTCATTGCCGAGCGTCATATGTGGTCATTGAGTCTCATACCTTTTCTTTTGCACAGATTCGGGTTTGGTCGGAGACGAGGGCGAGCCTTGAGACGCTTGTGCCTTTCTTTTGCTTTGGTAAAGGTGGGTTTTTCTTCTATTAGTTAAAACAACCATATATATTCCTTATGTGCAAAGTTTTAAGCCAAAATCGTATATTTATATATATCGAGTCATTTCGGGTAAATAATTTCAAGCGTATGACCCTTTCTTTTTATTTATGAACCCTACCTTATGTTTGGCGAGATATTTATGATTTATGATTGCACGGGCCCCGGGATTTAGTATATGTGGCTAACCGAGGAAGCAAGGGCTGACGGGGATCCCATATACTAGTTCCAACCAAACTAAGGTGATACCGGCCCTCGCTAGGAGTTTTAACGAGGAATGGGAGCTGAGTGCCCTTGGGGGATTCATGTACCCCCATTGGCCTATGTATGAACCGGTGGCCGGGTCTTGCAAGCCCGTCCACCACCCGGAGGAAGAAGGTGTATATGAATGATTATGATCATGTATTTATGAGCACAAAAGATTTATGTATGATAATGAATGATTGAATAATTAATTATGATTACACGAGGAGTAGGTTGGAGATTGTGCACGCCCACTCGCCGGGCCATAAACCCTTATGAACATTTATGAATGAATATGAACGTCGTAATCCCGTTGATGTTTTCTTTTGTTTTAACCACTTGGTAAATTCTTATCAAACTTCATACGGGATTAGGGCTTGCATGTATGTGTTTAATTTATGCGATATTATATATTTTATGCCCCGTTTTTATACCCACCAGTCTCTTTTAGACTGAACCCGGTTGTTTTCAGTTGTTTTGTGCAGGTATAGGAGTGCTAGGCGGGAATACAAGTCGTCTAGGTCTTGCATTTATGTTTAGCACTTCCTTTTTGTCTCATATTCATACTCTTATTGGTATTTTGTATATGATCATAGCCTAGGCTTGGAGCGTTATGATTTTTGTAGGCCATGAGCGCCGTTGATTATGGAATGCTTTTGTATATCTATTTTTGGAGCTTGGTGGCTCACTGTATATATGCTATGTTATTCTTGCTTCCGCCTATTATTTTAACTCTGATTTTCTGTTATCTTGAGTTGATTGGTTTAAGGGTTAGTCCCGCCTAGCATAGCGTGTGTGTTGTGTCCCCGTTCGCCGTGGACTTAGCACGTGTATGGACTTCCATTTCATATACGGGTCGGGTCCTGGTGCGGGGGATGTGATACCTCACGCTCGGGTGCTACATCTTTATGTGGTATTAGAGCTTAGGGTTACAGAACCCGGGCTCTAGTGTCGTGTTGAGTCAGTTAGGTCATTCGGCTTTAGGAACAACTTGTCAATGTGTTGCATATGCATTGTTTATGTGCTTGTGTGCTTTAAATCTTGAATTTTGATCGAATTAATTGCACTTGCATGCATGGACTAAAAATAGCATGCATTTCAGTATTTCTTGAACAGGATGCCTCCGCGTAGACATCGTGAGAGATCTCCCGGACACCGTCGTCATCATGATCGATCTCCTACGCCTCCACCCCAACCACAAGCACCACCGATGGATATGGGGAATTTTATGGAAGTAGTTTTCAACTACGTTGAGCATAGGAGGGCTCAAGCTCCCCCACCACAACAAGCAGAACAACCGGCGCCTCCACCAAATCATAATAATAATAGCGACCCTCATGGGGTGTTTTTGAGTTACAACCCCCCTCGGTTTTCTGGTTCTATTGACGATGCGGTCTCGGAGGGTTGGTTGATTCGATTGGAAAGGATATTTGGGGTCCGACAGTTTAGTACGCAAGAGAAGGCTCAATTTGCTATATTCCAACTCGATGGGGATGCGTATGAATGGTGGGAACGAACAAGGGAGAAACTTGAGGTCGATGGAGAGGAAGTGACTTGGGAGGTTTTCAAGAGAGAATTCCGGGAATGCTTTGTACCGGAAGTGGTAAGAGAGAGGAAGGAGCAAGAGTTTATGGAGTTAAAGCAAGGGGCTCGTACGGTGACTCAATATCTCGCCGTATTCAATAGACTTGGGAAATATGCTCCTCATGTCACCCGGGATGAGAAGAGGAAAGCAAGGAAATTCATAGCGGGATTGAGACAGGACTTGAGACACGGCCAAGCGGGGCACAATTTCGAGTCATTTGCCGACACCGTGTAAAGGGCTTTAGTTCAAGAGGAGGAATTCAAGAAGAAGGATCCGATGTTTAGAGCTCCAATGGGAAGAGTTTCCGGATCGAATTCAGGAAAGAGGCCGATGATTCAAGCTAGTCCACCTCCTAAGGGTCCGTTTAAGAAGCCTCGGTTGGGAGGACAAGGTTCTCAGGCCGCACCGACTCGACCAAAGGCTCTACTTATGGCACCGGCACCTACAAATTCACGCCCGGATGTGCCTCCATGTACTCATTGCGGGGGACCGACCCATACCTACAATAATTGTCGAAGAAGGTTGAATTTGTGCCTTATATGTGGGAAAAGTGACCATATGGCGGAGATATGTCCCTACAAGAACCCCGGATTTCAGAAAGGAGTTCAAAGGCCAATGATTCAGGCTCGTGCTTACGCCCTCGAGGGTGAGGAGCAAGATGCAGAGATTGATCCCACAGCCGTGGTAGAAGGTACCCTATGCATACATAACATGAACATTCATGCACTCTTTGATCCAGGTGCCACGCATTCCTTTATTTCTTGTGATATAGTTGCCACTCTGTGCTTGCCTGTTATCTGTCTTTCTTCTTGTTATTTGGTGAGTTCGCCACTTGGTGGTAGTCTTCAGACAGATCAGTTGGTTCAGGAGTGTTCAGTTTTGATTGAAGGGAAAGAATATCCGGCTGATTTAATTGTTATGCCTATGAAGAGGTACGGAGTTATCTTGGGTATAGATTGGTTGTCCAGGCATTGGGCCAATGTTGATTGTTTTGCGAAGAAGGTGATTTTGGGGAAGGAATTGGTGATTGGTAGTGGATCAAGAACGGTATCTCTCTTGTCTTATATGGAAGCTCACAAGTTGATGAGAGAAGGAGCAATGGGATTTATTGCTTACCTTCTTAATAGGCCGAAAGATCAAGTTAAGTTGGAGGATACCGCGGTTGTTAAGGATTCCTCCGATGTGTTTCCGGAGAATTTAAGTTCTTTACCACCAGACCGTGAGATTGAGTTCGTTATTGACTTACATCCAGGATCCACACCGTATTCTAAGACTCCATATCGGATGGCACCGGCCGAGTTGAAAGAGTTAAAGATTCAATTAGAGGAATTACTCAAAGTTGGATATATACGGCCAAGTTCGTCACCTTGGGGTGCTCCGGTTCTCTTTGTTAAGAAAAAGGATGGAACCTTAAGAATGTGTATAGATTACCGGGAACTTAATCGGATGACCGTAAAGAATAAGTATTCTTTGCCCCATATTGAGGATTTATTCGACATGTTACAAGGTTCGGGGGTTTACTCAAAATTGGACTTGAGACAAGGATACTATCAATTGAAGATCCGGGAAGAGGACATTCCGAAGACGGGATTTAACACCCGGTATGGACACTACGAATTCGTAGTGATGCCTTTTGGATTGACTAATGCTCCGGCTGCTTTTATGGATATGATGCATCGAATTTTCCGGCCCTATTTGGATAGGTTTGTGGTAATCTTCATCGATGACATCTTGGTTTATTCGAGAACTCCGGAGGATCATGCAAGGCACCTTAGAATTGTGTTGGAGACCTTAAGGGAACATCGGTTGTATGCTAAGTTTAGCAAATGCGAGTTTTGGATTGATCGGGTAGCATTTTTGGGTCATATTATTTCAAGGAAAGGTTTGGAAGTAGACCCTTCTAAGATTGAGACGGTTATTCAATGGCAAAGCCCGAAAAATGCTTCAGAAGTAAGGAGTTTCTTGGGTTTGGCAGGCTACTATCGGAGATTCGTTCAGGATTTCTCAAAGATTGCGGCTCCTTTAACCCGATTGACTAAGAAAGCGGTTAAGTTTGAGTGGGACGAGGCATGTGAGGCTAGCTTTCAACTTTTAAAGGAGAAGTTGACCACCGCTCCTGTATTAGCACTTCCCGAAGGTACAGAAGGATATACAGTTTATACGGACGCCTCAAAGGAAGGTTTGGGATGTGTGTTGATGCAGAATGGAAGAGTAATCGCCTATGCCTCAAGGAAATTGAAAGAGCATGAACAGAACTACCCCACTCACGATTTGGAATTAGCGGCAGTGATTTTTGCTTTGGGTAAGTGGAGACACTATCTTTATGGAATTTCGTTCGAGGTCTTCTCCGATCACAAGAGTCTCCAATAATTATTCTCGCAAAAGGAATTGAACAAGAGACAACGGCGTTGGATGGAACTTTTGGCGGATTATGAGTGTACAATCCGATACCATCCCGGCAAAGCCAATTTGGTCGCGGATGCGCTTAGTCGGAAAGCTAGCGTGTCCAATGTGAAAGTGGAAATTGGAGATGGGAATGAGTTGTTCAGACTGAGGGCTAGTATTCGGAATATCACGGTTCAACCAGATCTTAAACAGAGATTATTTGATGCTCAGAGGATTGATCCCGAGGTTCAGAAATTAGCTGAGAAAGCTCGAGCTGATTCAGAGTGTCTGTTTGGGTTTGATGATACGGGACTTCTAAGATTCAAGAATAGAGTTGTTGTCCCGGAAGAGTTAAAAAGGATTATTCTTGAGGAAGCCCATCGGTCAGGGTATTCGATACATCCCGGAGGGAACAAAATGTATAAGGATCTTAAGCAATTCTATTGGTGGAATGGATTGAAACGGGATGTGATCGACTTCGTGAAACACTGCATGACTTGTCAAGTGGTAAAGGTAGAACATCAAAAGCCATCGGGGCTACTTCAACCATCGCCTATCCCGGAATGGAAATGGGAACAAATAGCTATGGATTTTGTTTCGGGATTACCAAAAATGAGAGGAGGTTTCGATGGAATTTGGGTTATTGTGGACAGGTTGACAAAATCAGCTCATTTTCTTGCTATCAGGATGTCCGATAAAGTGGGTAAGTTGTCCAAGAGATACAATGATGAGATTGTTAGACTTCATGGTGTACATGTTAGTATTGTCTCGGATCGGGATCCCAGATTTACTTCACGGTTATGGCAAGAATTACAGAAGTGTTTGGGAACAAGGCTTCAATTCAGCACAGCTTTCCATCCTCAGACCGGCGGACAATCAGAAAGGTTAATTAAGTATCTGGAGGATTTGTTGAGAGCATGTGCATTGGACTTTCAAAGCTCGTGGAATGAACAGTTGCCGTTAATCGAGTTTGCTTACAACAATAGTTATCAAGCCTCGATTGAAATGGCTCCTTATGAAGCTCTTTATGGACGTAAATGTCGATCACCGTTGTTCTTTGACTTGGAGGAATGGAATTGGACCAAGCAAGAAGGGATTAAAAGAGGGGAAAAGAAGGAAAAATCCTCTAAGGCTGTACAAGAGGCTATTGATAAGGTCCAGATAATTAGACAACGGATGAAGGCCGCTCAGGATCGACAAAAGAGTTATGCAGATCTTCGGAGAAAGAATTTGGAGTTTGAGATTGGAGATAGGGTTTTCTTAAGGGCTTCCCCACGAAAAGGGTTCTCAAGGATTGGACGAGGAGGAAAATTAAACCCTCGGTATATGGGACCGTATGAGATTTTGGAGAAGATTGGGGATACGGCCTATCGATTGGACTTGCCTCCGAGTTTGACTGGAATTCATAACGTGTTTCATGTTTCGCAGCTCCGAAAGTATTATCGAGATGAGTCCGAGGTTCTACCAGTTTAAGAAGTGGAATTAGAACCGGATCTCACCTTCGTTCAGAAGCCGATTAAGATATTGGATCGAAAGTTTCAGGAACTTCGAAATCGGCGTATTCCACTAGTCAAGGTTCTTTGGAGAAGTGATAAAACCGAAGAGGCTACGTGGGAGACGGAGGATAAGATGAAAAGGTTTCACCCCGAGTTGTTTCCGAGCGAGCAGTGAATCCGAGGACGGATTCTTTTAAGGGGGAGAGATTGTAACGCCCCGATTTCTCGGACGTAAAGGTACGACGTATGTGTTTACCAAATTGCGTAAATTAATTGTTTTTACGTGTTTTATATCTAATTTTATTATAATTGTTATTATTTTATTTTATTATTATTAATTTTTTATATATATATATTTCGTATTATATATATATATATGTTTAATTATTTTATTATTAATTTAATGATTATGCTAATTATATGTTATGTTAATTAATCATGTTTAATCATATTAATTAATTATTTATATATATATATATATATACGTGACTTTATTTAATTTATTTAATATTAGAATTTGTTTAATTATTTCATTTCTGAATGGGAATTATTTATACATGGATTTTATTTCATTTTTGCATGGGAATTAATATATTATGCATGAAATTTTTATGTATTTTTGCATGAATTGCTTGGAATATGCATGTTGTTCATTTTGTGCATCGTTCTTATATGATATGATATCGAATTGCCACGAATTTGTAGTATGTCGTAAATATATGTGTTATGAACATGATTTTATGCTCGGTTTATGTTTTCGTATTTATTTGTTATGTTAACGAATTCAATTTGTTTCGAGGAACCAAATCGGGGGCTAACGAGCACTTAGCGTACCCTTGGTTCCGAATTTAATATCTTGAGCTCGGGAACTCGGATTCGAGTTCCGTCAACTCCGCTGAACTCGTAACGAAAATTCGAGTTTAGTAAACTTAGCCTTATAATTTTCCTAAGTCGTTTGAACCTCCGAAATTCAACCGAAAAACGAAACGGAGACCAATTTGACCTTGTTGTACAAAATCAGCCATATGTTGTCCAAACCAAAACCAAATTAACCATGGTTTGATTCTTTGAAACCCTAACTCAACTATCTATCATGACATATCAAGCCTTGACCGAGATTACCCTCACACAATCCCCAAAACTCAGCCAAAGCTACTGATCTTCATTCCAGTCCCGTAACCCTTCCATCCTTGGAGATTTTGGAGCTCAAATCTCATCCAAACTTCAACCAATCAACAAGGTAAGCTTAGGGTTGTATTATATGTTTGTTTCTGATCATTTCCACCCTTTCATTCATGATTTTGAGCATGGCTTCATTATTTTCTGGGAAAATTTCCGAAAATAAGAGTTTTTATGCAAATTCTTGATCTTCTTCGATTCTCAATGATTTAGATTGATTCCAAGCTTGAGATTGATTATTTTGACATCCTCATATCATTTATGATCATTGATTTCTTGGTGGTTGAAGTATTAATGAGATATTAATTATGGTACTTTGAGGAAAATCCCACATGAATGTCACGTACGCTTCCATGTCTTGTTTGATCACTTTTGGAACTGATTTACTTGTTGAATACATGATGTTTTGCTGCTTATTTGTTGGCCTTAACTGAGTGAATAGATGGAGAAGGATTGAATTGTTCTTGCCCTGTTTTTCCGCGTTAGTTTGCTCTGTTTTTGGCCTGCTCTTCTGCTGCGAAGTGGCTGTGATTCCTTCATGCTTTAGTTGTCAGCTTTCTTGGTCTTTTAGCTTGTGTTGTGTTGAGTTTTGTTGCCATTTATACCTTGCTTTGTTGCCTTTTTCTTGCTGGAAATGGCTGCCTTTTCTGCGCGATTTTTTGCTGTCATAACAGGGGGTTGCTGCTGTGCGACACGGTTGTGTCGTTTTTGGCTGTTCCGGTTAGGCACGGGGGTGCAGTCTGGGCCTGGGATTTCTGTACCGAGACACGGGGGTGTCTCGGTCTAGGTTTGGAGGGTGACACGGGGGTGTCACCCCGTTTTCCTTGATCTCTCTGCTGCTTCTTCATTGATCTGTTGCTGTTGTCGTTTCTGTTTGCTTGGCTATTGTTGTGTGTGCATGGTTTTGTGGTTATATTTGCATGTATATTATATATGATTGTGTAATTACTTAAATAAGTTATGCATGCATGGTTTGTATATAATGTATAGTATATATTATGTGTGTATATATGCAAGCATGGGTGGGTGTGTGTGTACGTGTATATTTATATATTATATATATATACTTATGTTATTATATATTATTATATATTTAGTATATTATATATACATATTATATATTATATATATTTATTATATATTTTGAATATTATTTGATTTAATTTATTTATTGAAATTAATTGAATTCTATTTCGCGTATTTATTCTACCGACTTTTGATTGAACGTTTTATTTGTTTTATTCCTAATTATGAATTTATGAATTTATGAATATTATGAATGTTATGAATTTATGAAATTTATATGAATTTATGAACTTATGAAATTGAATGAAATATATGAACGAATGATATGATTATATGTTTTAAATCTCCTAATAGTGCACATGACCATTTTATTGATATAATATGATCATTTATGCATTCATGTCATATGCACTTCATTGCCGAGCGTCATATGTGGTCATTGAGTCTCATAACTTTTCTTTTGCATAGATTCGGGTTTGGTCGGAGACGAGGGCGAGCCTTGAGACGCTTGTGCCTTTCTTTTGCTTTGGTAAAGGTGGGTTTTTCTTCTATTAGTTAAAACAACCATATATATTCCTTATGTGCAAAGTTTTAAGCCAAAATCGTATATTTATATATATCGAGTCATTTCGGGTAAATAATTTCAAGCGTATGACCCCTTCTTTTTATTTATGAACCCTACCTTATGTTTGGCGAGATATTTATGATTTATGATTGCACAGGCCCCGGGATTTAGTATATGTGGTTAACCGAGGAAGCAAGGGCTGACGGGGATCCCATATACTAGTTCCAACCAAACTAAGGTGATACCGGCCCTCGCTAGGAGTTTTAGCGAGGAATGGGAGCTGAGTGCCCTTGGGGGATTCATGTACCCCCATTGGCCTATGTATGAACCGGTGGCCGGGTCTTGCAAGCCCGTCCACCACCCGGAGGAAGAAGGTGTATATGAATGATTATGATCATGTATTTATGAGCACAAAAGATTTATGTATGATAATGAATGATTGAATAATTAATTATGATTACACGAGGAGTAGGTTGGAGATTGTGCACGCCCACTCGCCGGGCCATAAACCCTTATGAACATTTATGAATGAATATGAACGTCGTAATCCCGTTGATATTTTCTTTTGTTTTAACCACTTGGTAAATTCTTATCAAAGTATAGGAGTGCTAGGCGGGAATACAAGTCGTCTAGGTCTTGCATTTATGTTTAGCACTTTCTTTTTGTTTCATATTCATACTCTTATTGGTATTTTGTATATGATCATAGCCTAGGCTTGGAGCGTTATGATTTTTGTAGGCCATGAGCGCCGTTGATTATGGAATGCTTTTGTATATCTATTTTTGGAGCTTGGTGGCTCACTGTATATATGCTATGTTATTCTTGCTTCAGCGTATTATTTTAACTCTGATTTTCTGTTATCTTGAGTTGATTGGTTTAAGGGTTAGTCCCGCCTAGCATAGCGTGTGTGTTGTGTCCCCGTTCGCCGTGGACTTGGCACGTGTATGGACTTCCATTTCATATACGGGTCGGGTCCCGGTGCGGGGGATGTGGTACCTCATGCTCGGGTGCTACATTTACTCCTCAGAACATAAATCAAAATCAATCCATCCTCTACACCAATGATGGAGGAGATGTATCGTCCCCAAACCATCTAGAACTGACCCGTCCCAAGGGGTAGCTATCCCACAAGAGTCCTCCCCGGATAAAACACCGAAGGCTCAAGATATCACGCCTCCCCTGTCTCCCTGAGTCACGCAATGATATCTCAAATGCAACTACGCACATGGTTGAAACCCTGACGGCCCTAACCGTCCCGGGGACCCATTACCCTTAGCTCCTTGGATCCACAACAGAACAGGACAGAACAGAACAGATACCATATATCATGGCCAACTCGCTACAGAACCAAAACACAACTGAATTTTCCAAAATAGCTTACATATGCCTCAAAAACACATTTTTATATATATATCCCCACGTTGTGGAAATTAAGCCCTCGGGCTCCCACCCACGCAGGACGCACGAACAAGGTCGTAAACATATCATATCCAACACGTATGTATTTATAATAAGGCATACTCGCATGCAAGGGTAGAAATCAGCATGTAAAACCATAGGTCGCATAGCTATACAAAATCCTAAACCTCACCTCGTGGTAGTGGAGTCTGAGAGTGTGAAGGGCCAAACACTCTAAACCTCGGGCTCACCGGCACCACCAAACTCTGTAATAAGACATACAGAAACCCAACTTAGACTCTACATGAACCAAGTAAGAAGTACGGCGTACAAAGTATGAATGACATGTGAAATGGATTGGTGCTTATCAAGTTAGTCACAAGGGACAATTCAAATATTCAAGTAAATCATGCAAGTAATGAAGTATTAAGGTTCAGAGGTGCATTCCAAATCATATTGTAGCATATAAGTCAAGTCACAACTCAAACGAATCAAATACGCACGAAAAAGCAAGTAAAAAGGTTCACAGACGCATAGGAATGGCCATTCCCATGCATAACACAACATGGGAACGGTCCTTCCCATGCCAAGGCTAAGCGAGACTGGGAATGGTAGTTCCCATGTTCAGTTCCCCAAACCAAACCCTAGCCCGGAAGGGCCGTTCCAAGCTTAAAGCACAAAAGGGAACGGTCATTCCGGTCATGGATCCGGAGCAGAAGCTTGATAGCTTCGGGAAGAAGAAGGGGAAGACCCAAAAACATCAATCTAACACGAAATCAACCATAAAATATCACGAAATTCAAGTATAACATCATATAAATCATGTTTAGCATCAAAACACCAATTAATTCAAGTTTAGGAAGGTTTTTGCCCAATTTCTCAAACACCTATTTTCATGAATTTCAAGCTTAAACATGAATATATGAATTTCCTAGCCTTCCTTACACGAATTTCCAGCAACTAGGACATATAAGGAGCATTCAAATCACCAAGGCTTGCTTAAGGATTCAAGAGTTCATCATAATCTTCAAGTTGGGCATAAATCACTAATTTTCACATGATTTCTCCATTCAAGTTTATACCAACAATTTCATGCTCAAATCCAAGAATAGGAATGAAATACTCATCAAAAGAGTTCCAAAACTTACCTTGTCTTGTGAAGGAACGAAGAATCGAAGAATATGAGCTCTTAGAATGAAAGATGGTTCAAGTCTTGATCTTCTCTTGAAGCTTCTCCATGAGTTTCTCTTTGAGGCTAACTTGTGTGGTTTGAAATGAAATGAAAAGGGGATCTGGGTTATGTAGTGGCTGATAGTTTTAGGTCAAGATAAGAAAACTGATTTAAGTAACTCCCGGTTCAAGTGAACTGGTCAATAAAAGGGATAAAGGCCCAAACGGTATCCAAAAATTGTGAAATAAATTCCATTGGACTCGAATCATTGAAACGAACACAACGGCGGTGTCGGAATTCGAATTCGAATTCCCCGAGCCCATATTGGTCCCGAACGACCTAAACTCACCTAACTCAGTGTTAGGCCCAAACACACAAATAGGTCCAAGTCCTATTTAAATCCAACTCCAAAAATTAATTTAAATTCAACCGAGTTCCATTCTTAAGTTGTCATGGAAGAATTCATATTTTACCGTTTTGGATTTTAGTCAATTAAGTCACACTTTCAATCAAAGTTGGATTTAAACACATAAAAAGGGAATTAAATCACATAGGTGCATAAAGTAAACTCTCTCGTGGCGCATACCTGTACGATTTATCGGACGGGGCGTCACAACCTCCCCCCCATAGGAGAACCTGTCCTCAGGTTCGCTGCTCGAAATAACTCCGGATACATCTTCCTCATCGTCTCTTCAGTCTCCCAAGTCGAGTCCTCTGATTTCTGATCTCTCCATAACACTCTGACCAAGGGAATCCGCTTGTTTCTCAACACTTGTACTTTTCGATCCTGAATCTCAACCGAGTACTTCACAATCATCAAATCGGACTTAAGTTGTACTTCTTCAACAGGAAAAATCGTCGACTCATCGGGGTAGAACTTCCGAAGCTGTGAAACGTGGAACACATTATGAATCCCAGTCAAACTCGGTGGTAGGTCCAACCTATACACCACCTCTCCAATCCTCTCTAGAATCTCAAACGGTCCAAGATATCGAGGGCTAAGCTTCCCACCTCTACCAATACAAGAAAAGCCCTTCCTAGACGATGCCTTCAAGAAGACACGATCTCCGACCTCAAACTCAAGGGGCCTTCTCCTCTTATCCGCATTACTCTTCTGTCTATCCTGAGCTGCTGTCATTCCCTGCTGAATTAACTTAACCTTCTCAACCGTCTTCTCAATCTTAGTCGAGGCCTTTGCTCTCGTGAGCTTACCGTCCTTAGTCCATTGCCAATCCTCAATATCCCAATATAGTGGCGACCTACACTTCCTCCCATAGAGTACCTCGTAATGGGCCATACCAATCAAAGCCTGGTAGCTGTTGTTGTAAGAGAACTCAACCAATGTCAAGTGTTTATCCCATTTATCCTTAAAATCCAATGCACACGCCCTTAACATATCCTCAAGATACTTAATCAGCCGCTCTGACTGTCCATCAGTGTGAGGATGTGATGTGTTGCTAAACTTAAGCTTTGTACCCAAGCACTTCTAAAGATCCTGCCAAAAACTAGCTGTAAACCGAGGATCCCGATCTGACACGATGCTAGCCGGAACTCCATGTAGCCTCACTATCTCATTACAATACAGTTCAGCCAACTTAGGCACCTTATCTGTCATCCGAATCTTATGGAAATGGGTAGACTTAGTCAAACGGTCTACCACTACCCAAATCCCGTCGAATCCTCTCCTAGACCTCGACAGGCCGGACAAAAAGTCCATAGTCACCTCCTCCCACTTCCACTCCGGAATCGAAAGTGGTTGGAGAGTACCTCCCGGTTTCTGATGTTCTGCCTTGACCATCTAGCATGTTAGACATCGCTTCACAAAGAATGAGACATCTCTCTTCATGCCTCTTCAAATCTCGGTACATCTTCGTACCTCCCGGGCGAATGGAATAACCGGAGTGGTGCGCCTCCTCAAGTATTACCCTCTTGAGCTGGTTAGGCACACACACTCTTGCCTTGAACCTGAACAAACCAGAATCATCAAACCTAAACTTAGTCTCTGGATCATCTCTCGAACAGGTAATCAATCTCTGAATCTCGGTATCCGTAGACTGAGCCTCTAGCAATCTCTGCTTCAAATCAGGCTGAACCGTGATGTTGGCTAACTTAGCCATGGAAACCATAACAGTTGAACTCTGCTCAGAAATCCCTGCCACTAAACTAGATATACTGGCTTTCCTGCTCAAAGCGTCGACAACCACATTTGCCTTACCCGGATGGTACTGAATCGTGCAATCGTAGTCCTCTAAGAACTCAACCCATCTCCTCTGTCTCAAGTTAAGCTCTTTCTGCGTGGCCAAGTACTGAAGACTCTTATGATCCGAGAACACCTCAAACGTAGCACCATAGAGATAGTGGCGCCACTTAGACAACCCAAACACGATTGCTGCAAGCTCTAGGTCATGGGTGGGGTAATTCTGCTCATGTACCTTCAACTTTCTAGAGGCATAAGCTACAACCCGACCGTTCTGGATCAACACACAACCCAATCCTTCCTTAGAAGCATCTGCATAAACTGCATAACCCTCAACCCCCTCGGGTAGGGTAATAACTAGTGCTGTAGTCAACCTTTTCTTTAAAGTCTGAAAGCTCATCTCACAACTATCATCCCATTCAAACCTGGTCTTCTTCTTAGTCAACCTAGTTAATGGGGCTACAATCTTAGAGAAATCCATCACAAATCTCCTATAATAACCTGCCAAACCCAGAAAACTCCGTATCTTAGAGGCGTTCCTAGGGCTCTGCCAATGTAACACTGTTTCAATCTTAGAGGGATCGATCTCAATTCTATCGCCTGAGATAATGCGACCCAGAAAAGTGACTCGATCAATCTAGAACTCGCACTTACTGAACTTAGCATACAGCTTGTGCTCTCTAAGTGTCTCCAACACAATCCGGAGATGCTGTGCATGCTCCTCGACCGATCTCGAATACACCAAGATGTCGTCTATAAAAATCACCACGAACTTATCAAGGAGTGGTCTAAACACCCAGTGCATCATATCCATGAACACTGACGGAGCACTCGTCAACCCAACCGGCATAACCACAAACTCGAAGTACCCATATCTCGTGTTGAATCCAGTCTTAGAGATATCCTCCTATCTAATCCTCAACTGATAGTAACCCTGCCTCAAATCCAATTTGGAGTACACTCGCGAACCCTGTAAGCTATCAAACAACTCCTCAATATGGGGTACGGGATACTTGTTCTTAACCGTCATCCTGTTCAGTTCACGGTAGTCTATACACATCCTTAACGTCCCATCTTTCTTCTTAACAAATAGGACGGGAGCACCCTACGGAGAAGTGCTCGGACGAATGTATCCGCTAACCAAAAGCTCATCCAACTGCTTCTTTAGCTCCTTCAACTCGGCAGGAGCCATCTTGTAGGGGGTCTTCGAATAAGGCTCAGCTCCGGGATAGAGGTCCACTACAAATTCAATGTCCTTGTCCGGTGGTAAGGACCCCAAACTCTCCGGGAATACATCCAGATACTCCCGTACGACCTCCGTCTCCTCAAGTTTGACCTGGCCCTTCGGTTTGTTCAGAAGGTAAGCCACAAAACCTGTAGCACCATCCCGGAATAGCTTAGTAGCCTCAACAAAGGATATGAATGGATTGGATCCCAATCTCTCTCTCGAAAACACCACAGAACCAAAAGAAATCCTCTTCAAATGGCAATCCATAACTACACAATGTCGGTAGAGCCAATCCATCCCAAGAATCACCCTATACCTCCTCATCGGCATCTATATCAAATCAACAGGAAAGAATCGACCCTCAAAACTCACCGGACACTCACGGAACACACTGTCCGTCTCCAAGCTCCCCCCCAAGGGAGAACTCACCACAAACACATGCGCAGATATCTCATCAAGCAAAGGCAAAAGGCAACAATATCCCGGGCAATAAAAGAATGAGTAGCCCCGGGATCAAACAATGCATGTAATGATATGCCATGAATATGTATTGCACCTTCCACCACAGCATTCTGATCAATCTCTGCTGCCACTTCCTCACCATCCAGAGCATAAGTACGAGCCTGAACTGCCAGCCTCTTCCTCGGACAAGCATCCCTCTTGTGCTCAGCCGAACCACACACTGAGCATCTACCCAAATACCTCCAACACCTCTCCAATGGGTGAGGACCCTGACAGTGACAACAAATAGCTGGAGCTGGTGCCCGTAATGCTGGTGGCACTATAGGAGCAGTGGGACCGGGCTTCTTGTTAATGAAGCCCTGTGGACGGAAAGCTGGTGTAGAAGTAGTAGAAACATGCGTAGCGGGCTTCTTGCCCGATCTAGAACCCGAACCATGCCCCGAAGAGAAGGATAGGGGCCTCAACCTCTGTCTCTGAGCCTCGGCCTGAATAGCCCTCTTAGTAACCTTATCCCAAGTGCTAACATTGACAGCCTGAAGAGCTCTCTGAATATCCTCTCGAAGCCCATGAAGGAAGTGACGGGCTCTGTGTGAATCAACATCAGTGATGTGGGTAGCATAGGGAGCACGTCTCTCGAACTCTAGAATGTAGTCCTCAACAGATCTAGATCCCTGCTTCAGCTCAGAGAACTCCTGAAGTCTACGCTCTTGTGCACTATGAGGTATAAACTTCTCGTGGAACTCATGTACGAAAGTTTCCCAATTGAACTCCATACCACTCCTCTCAAGTCTGGATCGAACTCCCTTGAGCCAGTTAGTTGCCTGTCCCTGAATGAATCGAGCAGTACAAACAGCCTTATCCTGAGAACTCCCTGGGCAAATCTCCTAAATACCATTGATCTCAGCTAACCACTCCTCAGCCTTGATATCATCTCCCCCAAACCACTTAGGAGGATTGTTGTTCCGAGACTCCCTATACACAGCTGAGATAGTACTATCCTGACCATCAACAGGTGGTGCCTGTGGTCTCTAATTCTGTTGCAACTGATTGAAAAGTTCCTGAACAATGTTCTCCGCATTCAGTGGTGGTGGCGGAGGCAAATTAGGCGCATCCAGTGAAGCCTCTCGGTCACGGCGTCTAGGAGGCATCCTGAAATTCAAAGATTCAAGCAATATTGATGCATGTGGATTAGTATGTGTTTATGTATACAAGTATTAGAAATAAACAAGTATTCAAGTAAATGAGTCATATAATCACATTGTCCTATACCGCACCAAGTAGACAGACTCGACACGACACTAGAGCTCAGTTTTACAACCTAGAGCTCTGATACCACTTAAAGATGTAACACCCCAAATGGAGGATGCCACATCCCTCGCACTGAGACCCAGACCGGGTTATGAAATGGAAATCCATGCCCGAATCCGCATCAAAACGAACGGGAGACAAACATACACGCTATACTAGGCGGATCTAACTCGACAAACACAGAGCACAGAAGCAATTTAAACATTCAACATCAGATAACGGAAGCAACTAAATCAACATTCAAAGCATGTGACGGGTTCAACTAGCATAGATACGTAATCCCGAATATCAAATCTGCATACGTAGTAACTAACAAATGCCACACAGGGCCGAATACGAATGCCACACAGGGCTACAGAAAGGTAAAGTATAATCTCAAGTCTACAAGTCATAACATAAGTAAAGTGTACAAAGGACAAATGCAACTAGAAAGGCTAGACTGACGAAGTGCAACTCAAAGGACTCACTCCACGCCTAGCAAACGCCAACAGACCTGCAACTAAAAGTTTAAATGAGGGGCCAGTCAACTTGACCGAGTGAGGGGGCTACCACACACCCACAATATATATATATATAAAGCATAACACAGATCAAAAGGAGGGAATCATGAACCAGAGATAGGTGTTGCATACCAAAGACATTTCCAAAAGTACCCCAAAGGATAAGTATATAAGTGTTAGAAAACATTTTAGAAACTCTATCTCGATTCACGATTCCCCAGACAGAACAAAACACATGCTCAGCGAGTACGAGCTTCCTACCTTTACTCCTCATAACATAAATCAAAATCAATCCATCCTCTACACCAATGATGGAGGAGATGTACCGTACCCGAACCATCTAGAACTGACCCACCCTCAAGGGGTAGCTATGCCATAAGAGTCCTCCCGGGATAAAACACCGAAGGCTCAAGATATCACGCCTCCCCTATCTCCCTGAGTCGCGCAATGATATCTCAAATGGAACTACGCACATGGTTGAAACCCCGACGGCCCTAACCGTCCCAGGGGACCCATTACCCGTAGCTCCTTGGAACAGAACAGAACAGATACCATATATCATAGCCAACTCACTACAGAACCAAAACACAACTGAATTTTCCAAATAGCTTACATATGACTCAAAAACACATTTTTATATATATATCCCCACGCTGTGGAATTTAAACCCTCGGGCTCCCACCCACGCAGGACGCACGAACAAGGTCGTAAACATATCATATCCAACACGTATGTATTTATAATAAGGCATACTCGCATGCAAGGGTAGAAATCAGCATGTAAAACCATAGGTCGCATAGCTATACAAAATCCTAAACCTCACCTCGTGGTAGTGGAGTCTGAGAGTGTGAAGGGCCAAACACTCTAAACCTCGGGCTCACCGGCACCACCAAACTCTGTAATAAGACATACAGAAACCCAACTTAGACTCTACATGAACCAAGTAAGAAGTACGGCGTACAAAGTATGAATGACATGTGAAATGGATTGGTGCTTATCAAGTTAGTCACAAGGGACAATTCAAATATTCAAGTAAATCATGCAAGTAATGAAGTATTAAGGTTCAGAGGTGTATTCCAAGTCATATTGTAGCATATAAGTCAAGTCGCAACTCAAACGAATTAAATATGCACGAAAAAGCAAGTAAAAAGGTTCACAGACGCATGGGAACGGCCATTCCCATGCATAACACAACATGGGAACGGTCCTTCCCATGCCAAGGCCAAGCGAGATTGGGAACGTCCGTTGCCAGTCCAAGCACAAATGGGAACGGTCGTTCCCATGTTCGGTCCCCCAAACCAAACCCTAGCCTGAAAGGGTCGTTCCACGCTTAAAGCACAATAGGGAACGGTCGTTCCGGTCATGGATCTGGAGCAGAAGCTTGACAGCTTAGGGAAGAAGAAGGGGAAGACCCAAAAAATCAATCCAACACGAAATCGACCATACAATATCACAAAATTCAAGTATAACATCATATAAATCGTGCTTAGCATCAAAACACCAATTAATTCAAGTTTAGGAAGGTTTTTGCCCAATTTCTCAAACACCCATTTTCATGAATCTCAAGCTTAAACATGAATATATGAATTCGTAGCCTTCCTTACACGAATTTCCAGCAACTAGGACACATAAGGAGCATTCAAATCACCAAGGCTTGCTTAAGGATTCAAGAGTTCATCATAATCTTCAAGTTGGGCATAAATCACTAATTTTCACATGATTTCTCCATTCAAGTTTATACCAACAATTTCATGCTCAAATCCAGGACTAGGAATGAAATACTCATCAAAAGAGATCCAAAACTTACCTTGTCTTGTGAAGGAATGAAGAATCGAAGAATATGAGCTCTTAGAATAAATGATGGTTCAAGTCTTGATCTTCTCTTGAAGCTTCTCCATGAGTTTCTCTTTGAGGCTAACTTATGTGGTTTGAAATGAAATGAAAAGGGGATATAGGTTATGTGGTGGCTGATAGTTTTAGGTCAAGATAAGAAAACCAGTTTAAGTAACTCCTGGTTCAAGTGAACCGGTCAATAAAAGGGATAAAGGCCCAAACGGTATCCAAAAATTGTGAAATAAATTCCATTGGACTCGAATCATTGAAACGAACACAATGGCGGTGTCAGAATTCGAATTCGAATTCCCGAGCTCATATTGGTCCCCAACGACCCAAACTCACCTAACTTAGTGTTAGGCCCAAATACACAAATAGGTCCAAGTCTTATTTAAATCCAACTCCAACAATTAATTTAAATTCAACCAAGTTCCATTCTTAAGTTGTCATGCAAGAATTCATATTTTACCGTTTTGGATTTTAGTCAATTAAGTCACACTTTCAATCTAAGTTGGATTTAAACACATAAAAAGGGAATTAAATCACATAGGTGCATAAGGTAAACTCTCTCGTGGCGCATACCTGTACGATTTATCAGATGGGGCATCACAGTATTCATCATCTTCCCCACATAACACGTTGGCACAAAATCGAGGTATGAAAAAGGTATTAAAACCAAGCACATAACAAGTAGAGCACATATACCACCCGGAACGCTAGGTAGCCACATCCCCGCACTATAGTTCAATCCACATATGGAACGAACACCCATACATGAATCAAGTCTATAGTGAATGGGAGACAATAAAAAAATGACTCACTAGCTAGGCGGGGCTAACCTTCAATTAAACACAAACTTGCATAATCAATAAACGAAAGTATAATATACATTCATGTCCTTATCATCTTTCAAGGTCATTTCCATCATCTCCATGTATACAATATCAATTTTCCAAAGACAAGTCATAATATACCTAGATACCATAACATTTCATAAGCAATACATATGCATCAAGTAGATAAATGAACTGTGCTAGACACAAAGTAAAGACTTACCCCGACTCAATCCCGTGTAGCACTCAACCTGCAAGACCTGAAAGGTGAGGTGTCGGTCTACAAAAGACTGAGTGAGGGGTTTATAAATATAAACGCAATTACCATGCAGGATTTTATAACAGAAACAGTATAAGTTCAATAATAGAATACTTTCTTGCCCGAGATTACAACTAGTGCAATTTACAATTCAATCAATTCAATTCAATCAATCAGTGGCCCGACGAGTGAGGGCGAATCTCCAATCTTTCTCCGACAGTGTACAATAATTCAGTTATTAAGTGATTAGGTGATCAAGCAATCAATTACAGTGCACAATTAACAGTTTCAATAACTCCTTCTTCCTCCGGGTGATGGTGGGATTGCAAGGCCCCACCACCCAAGCAATTTGGGCATAGGGTTTATGAGTCCCTATGCTCGGAACTCCTTCCTCCACTAATCTCCTAGTGATTTCAGGGGTCATCCAAATTTTGGTGAGGATAGCTCAAGAGTTTCCCGTCAGCCCTTGCTTTCCCGATTGGCTCCATACACTACCCTCGGGCCCACAGTGAACATGCTTACTCGCCCAATCAATCAATCAATCAATTCATTCCATTTCATGAAATCAGTTGAAGATCATTAGGGTTTGAAAAACTATAGATATATAGATACATTTTGGCCGAAAACATCACATAAGGTTGTAGGGGTTCTATATATCTAGAATTAAACCTCACCTATGCCGGAAATTAACAAGGATACAACTATGAAGCTTGTTCCTCGTCAACGGGAAGATGATCTATGCAACAAGGACAAGTGTTCGTGAGACACTACTAGTATGAACCATTTAAGACGCACGGCAAAGTCATGGATCAATATGTCATGCAATAACAATTAAGGAATGTCAAATAAGAGCATAATTATCAATTAACCAAGTATATAACTCATATAAGTCACATAGGGGAGCCAAGAAAGTGAGAGAAATGCAATAAGAGAGGTTTTGACAAAGTTTGGCAAAAGTCGACAATTTTCGGAAATGCGCATGCTAAGGGAAAACTGGAATATCTTAAATTCTAGTAGTGGGAATTGAGTTTTGTTAGTTGGGAATGAAACTACACAAGTATACCTTTAAAATGATATATGTCTTGTTTTCTAGTTCAAATTGAGGAGAGCATGGCGTAAGCTTGAAGTTAGGCGAGTGCAGTTTTCCGGGAAAGTGGCGACACCTAAAAGAATTGATTATAACTCTCAAATGGAAAAAATATATTGAGGTTATTCCAATTGGAGGTTGTTCTAGACTTCAATAGGTTTCCAACGGTTCAAAAATCAGGTCAATCCGAGTTCGTTTGAGGGGGTAAACGCCCGTTTGAAAAATGAACTTAAAGCAAAAACGGGTGTTTGGGAGCTCTCGGGTGAGGCAGTAGGTTCCCAGACGGGCGTTTGGTGTTATAACTAGGGCCCCAAACGGGCATTTGGAAGAGATCTGGGCGAAAAACAGGGGAAAAACAGGGTATAGGCCCGGGAATTGGCTCCCAAGCCATTCCAACACCAAATCAATGCAAGAATTTAACTCCAAACTACCATATATCATGCATATGTCTCATATATAACAATTAGGCACCATTTAAACCAAGAAACATGTTTTGATTCATCAAGAAACCATCATCCAACCCCATATATTTCCATGGTACCCAACCTTCATATTATTCAAGAATTCATGCAAGTTTCCAAGCTTAAGGATCATAATCATGCTTCTAATCATATATAAACAAGAAATCATGTCATTACCATCAAACCCTACTTAACTCATGGCTTCAAGAATTAAATCAAATCTCCATATCTACCTTGGATGTAAGAAAGAAGGGATGAAATGAGTGATGATGATGATGCTCCAATTTATGCAACTTCCTTCCTTGAAATATAGCTTGAAAATGGATGAAATCCTTCCTTCTTCTCTTGGTGTTTTAACCGTGTATAAGTGTGTGTAGGTGTGTGTGAGTCTTGGATGAAAGATGATAAATGAAATGGAAGAAAGGAGATGCATAAGATATTTACAAAGTCTTCCAAGTGGTTGTATGAATCATCACATTTTGCACATTAGTCCTTCAAGTATATGAATTCAAGCAAACAAGTTCTATTCCATGGAGAGTGATCAATTAGCTCCCATTTATGTTATACAATTAAGTCCACATATTTAAGAAATAATCAAGTAAGGTCACATATTTGCATTTAATCATATTGGCAAATAATTCACGTAACATCTCACATTGACAAATATTTCATAGAAGTTCCTATAAATAAAATGCGTCTAATGTGATGAAATTCATATAATATCACATTACGTATAAATTGAAAAAATCGGGCGTTACAACACAAATCTTACCTTGGGTCGTTGATCGGACGGTCGGATCTCGCAAACTCGAGCTCGAGGGCTTGGGGCCAAAAGGGGTGGATTTTCTTCTCCTTTCTTTCTTTCTTGTCTATAACGTGGAAATGGGTAGAAACGGAAGAGGATGGCCCTTTTTAGGGACGGTCAAATGGGTCAGTTGAAACGGGCAGGGTCAAACGGTATCTGATTTGTTCGGATCGGATCTTAAAATAGTAGGGCGATCAAATGGCTTTAAAAAAATATAAAGTTAATTCCATTGGCTCCGAATCATAAACGAGTCCTGTAACATCCCGATCGTTCGGATTTCCAGGTACGCCGTAACGAGAGGGTTTTATGTGCTTTAAATTATTTAATTACGTATTTGAGTGTTATTTTAATGCTTTTATGGTTATTTGAATTTATATGAAATTAATTGTTTATATTTATGAACTTTGAATTTTAAACGTTTAAGCTTGCATGCTTGTAATTTGCTCGTTATGTGCCGGAATTCAATTCCGATTTTTGTGAAATTTTGATATGTGTAATATAAGTGAGTTATGAATATGTTTATATTCTCGTTTTAAGTTTTCATGTTCGTTTGTCGAGGTTTTAAACCTTAAGTATTTGACGAGGGACATGAGGGCCTAACTAGTTTTAGCGCGCCTCCTGTTCCGGAGGCCGTAACTTGATCTCGGGAATTCGGATTCAAATTCCGGAAGATGCGTTGGACTCGTAACGAAGAAAGGAAACTCTTGAACCTGGTTTGGTATTTTCTAAGCCCATTTGGACCCTCGTTTTTCACCCGGAATGAACAGCTTGTGCTAAAGCCACCTTCTTTGACTAGTCTTACACTTGTGGGGCCAATTTAACCATACCTAAGCCTTAACTTTGGTTTGTATGAACTAGAATTACTCCTCTCTCTCCCTTATCAGCTTCATTTCGAGCCACACACCCAAAGGAGAAGGAAAAGCTGCTGTAAATGGAAGAAAGAAGAGAAAGAAGAAAGCCCTCATCCATTCCTTGTGATTTTTGAGCTTGAACTCTTCCATACTCCACCAAATCTTGAAGGTATGTATATTTTTGAATTCTCCATCATCATATGATGAATTTGATCCATTAATTTCATGCTTTAATTGAGATTTAATAAGATTTTGGGGTTATGCATGAATAGGAAGGGTTAGAGTTCATTTCTTGCTTCTTTGCTTTAACTTGAATTTGTGGCTGATTTGGTGCTTCCTTGTTGATTATATGAGATTCTTTGCTTCCATTCTTGATTTATACTTCATGCTAGATGTGTTAGGGTTTATTCTCCATTGATAACATGATTGAAACCTTGAGTTTTTGGCCATGAAAATGGAATTTCCGAACTGCTACAGTCTGCTCATTTTCACCCAACTGCTGTCACGTTTTTGAGACCAAATGATGGAATTCTTGCCTCCAATTTCGTGTGCTAATGCTTGATTATGTAATATACATGTTGTTCTAAGAATGTGCTTCGTTTTTCCCTGAATTCATGTTTTATTATGGCTGCAAACTTGAGTTCTTGAACCCTAAAAACTGCTCCCCTGTTTTGGAACTGCGGTGTGGATTTGTGCTTTGTTGCTTGAGTTAATGGCTTCCAATTCGTGTGAAATTGCATGGAGAGGTTTTGTACTAATTTCTTTACATGTTAGCCCTGCTTTGGCAAGCCTTTAGATCCATTTTCAGCTCCTAAACCAAAACATGAAGCCTGTTTGTATGCTATGTGCGAACCTAACTGCTGCTCTGATACATGAAGTATTTGGTTGATCTCTTGTACTTATTTTCGTGTGAATTTTCATGAGTATGAAGTATATGAATTTTTCTTTATGTTAGATTTACCTTTCCTAGATTTTAACTTGCATCTTTACCGAAATTTGAAGTGCATGGCCTGTTTGTAGGCATGGTATAACTAAACTGCTGCTGTTGCATTTTTGTGATTAGTTGGTGATTCTAATGTGCCCCAATTCGTGTCAATTTGCATATACATGGAGTATTTGAGTAGCTTAGCATGTTAGCATTCAATCCCCAAGCTTTTAACTCCTAACTCAGCCCCTAAATTGATGATCATAGCATGAATGCATTGGTTGCTCTTCTTTGTTAGATTTTCCTTGCTGATTTGAGAGGCTTTTGTTGCTGCACTCTTTGGCCTTTTAATGTGATTCTTTTGTGTGTAATTCATGCATGATTTATGTGTTAGAATTGCTAAAGAAGTTCCCTTGAGGCTGCCATGGTTTTGCCCTGTTTTGCCCCAAAGAAACCGATTTGCTGCATTATTTTTCTCCAAAATGAAATCCATGACACGGCCGTGTCATGAAACATCTAGGAATGGACATGGCCATGTTAGGGGTTCGACTTGGGCTCCATATTTTAATAAATTCGGACACGGCCGTGTCCGTTTCCTTTGTGTTTTGGACATGGCCGTGTCATGTGTCACGGTGGTGACTGAGGGGAGTTTCTTTCATCGTTTCGTTGCTTTTAATTGCTTTATCTTCTCCCGTTTGTGGCCTCTATGCAATGTTAGCTTAATGTATTAGGTGTTAACTTGTGTAGTATGAATTTATGACTTGATTTATGTGCTCATTTTTTAATTATGGCTTCATATGTGCGATTTGCTCCTCCAACGTATGTGTGTGACTTCATATCTTGTTTATATGCCTTGCATGATCAATCCTTGCTCCTTGCATGATATGAATACGTTGGTAACATGTTGTATGATATGATATGCTTGTTATATGGCATTTATAGATTCGTTTAATGTAATTTACATGATTATGATTTACTATGAACTTGTAAGCGTTATATGATAACTTGTTAAGCTTCATATGCATCACTCGCATTCATATGCATTTGCCGAGCGTCAATAAGGTTCATTTTGAGTTTAAGTACGTCTCTTGTTGTTCCTTTGGTTCTTAGGTTTGTTCCGAGGATGACGAGGTCATCGTATACGAGGTCGTTGCTTCGGTTTGCCTGTTTTGCTCGGTTTGTTCGTCAAGGTGAGGTTTTCTTTCCTTTTAGTTATTATGACCTAAAACCCTAATTGTATTTCGAACCCGCATGCGACTTATATATGTATATATATAGATATGTGTTGTGATATGTATTTTGTGGGATTTGTCCCGTTTGTCATGAGGATTTGAAAACGCTTTTATAAGTATATAAGCTCTATTTTCGTTTTCTTTGCAAAGCTTTGATAAGAGTGTGTGTGTAAGCATGATATGACTTATAGATAAGTTTCGCTTGATAAGTGTAAGTGTAAGTTGGGCCCCGGAGTTGTGTGGTTCGGGAGACCCGGGACGACCATCGGGGTCGCCGGTTGCAACTACAGGACACTTCTCCACTAATAGGATCAACCCGAAACCCACTCGGAGGGAGGTGGGGGACGGAGTCCTTGGCCGTGAGTGTCATGAAACTTACTGCCCTGACGTATAAAGCACGCTGACTATAAGGTAAGCGTGGGGGTTGAGGGTGCGCACTCTCTTCCCCAAAACGGTGTAAAGGTGGGATTGATTTATGATTCGTTTTGTTTTGCTTCGCCTATGTTTATGAAGTAAGGGGGTTGAATTTAGGCTTTCAGTACGTTATGCTTTTGCTTATGGTTGTGAAACGGTGGCGGATTTCTAAACTCTAAAACTTGTTTGATTTTGGCCTTCGGCCTCAAACCTCTTTCTTTATATATATTACCACGGGTTAAATGTTTTAGAATGCAAAAATAGTGCCCGGTTTATGAACCCTTTCAGCTTTGTATATGCTTTGCTCTTATGTATATGTATGGGTGCGTGTGTTAGCCCCCTCACCAGTCTCTAGGACTGACCCTCGTTATTTCTATCTTTTCCCCCGTTTGATTTGAGTTGCAGGTAGTCGTTCTGAGGAGTTGGAGCTAGGCGGTTGTCTTTGAGTCTGGGTTATGGGTTGCTTGAGTCATGTATTGTATTTCGTTTCCTTTATGCATTTTGCTAAGCTACGATATATGTATAATTTATGACTTTAATTCGAAATTGTAAAGATTTGTATAACTTGAATCATATTTTTGATATGTCTCGAGTATGTTTATTTGTTTTGTGAGATTCTGGTGCTTCCGCATTCGCTATTTGTTTTTATTGCGCGCTCTGAGTAGGGTCTAGACCGCCTAGCTTAGGTTCGATTTTTGTTGGTCACCCGTTCGCCATGGCTTGATGTGTGGACGGAGTCCCCATTTCGTTTCACGTGTTGAGCTATGGTGCGGGGGATGTGGCGCCCTTCGCTCCGGGGTGTTACAAGTCCAATGGTAAGGTTGGAATTCGAATCCGAATTCCCGAGCTCAAGATAGCCACGATTGGCCCAAAACACCCTAATTATAATTAGGTCCCTAACTTGCAAATATTGGACAATTGAGTCCAAGTACAATTTAAATAAATTCTAAGGCGCACTTAATTAAAATAAAATTACACGTTGACACGTAGATCATGCGACGTCACATAAATCACAGAAATACGGAATTAAACCCTCTCGTAACGTCGTACCTGACTTACCGGGAAAATGGGGTGTCACAACTAGGTTCTTAAAGGTCGCCGGAAATCTTAAAAGGCACTGGAATTGAGGAGGGGCTAGAGATTTAGTTATATATATAAACATTATATTACATATTATATATACACATATATAGTTATTAATATATATATATATATATATATATATATATATATATATATATATTATAGTGTATAAGGGTATAACACGAATTTTACTTTTTGTCGTTGATCATTTAGGATGAGGGGGCGGTGGGTTTATTTTAAAAAACATAGGGTTTTTTAAATCAGTTTTTTTTTTAATAGGGTTTTTTATGATACTTTCGATTAACATAGAATTTTAGGGGTTATTAACTCAAAAAAAGAAGGGTACCATATATAAATTTTCAGCAAAAGAAGGAGGACAAATAAGTATTTTTTTTCTACCCATTTGCTATGGGCTAATTAGCAACCTCGTTTGGAGTTGCTATGCTGCCTACTGTAGAACACTGACACCACAAGGCTAGCGGGCTCCCCTTAGGCCCCAACGAAAATCAAGTAAATGCTATTTAATACTAGATACCAAATCTAATTCATCGTTTCAAGGCCAAGTAAACTATTTCTAAATGAACTATTTTACTACACATGATAAAATCATTCAAAATAGAATAATATTTTAATAAGAAAAATAAATATTATATTTTTGTAAATAAACAACCTACAAATTAATTAATCAGAAGAAAAATTAATAATTATAAAATAATAATTTTTGGAAATTGAATTTGTTGTAAAATTAAATCCAAAAACATCCTTACCCCACCAAATTCTTAACTAGATACCGAAACCCCAAGAAAACCTGAACAACCAACCTATATTCAATACCCCCATTCAATAACTTGCTGGATCACGACCCGAGAATCCGAATATGAGTCAAATCGAACAATTATACAAGTCAGGCATCTATTTTTACTGCTCGAGGACCCCACCTTCTGAGGCATTACACGAATATTCTCTAAGCTCCTGCCTTTATCCATCTTAGTTGTGCGGATCCCATCCGCATATTCGCATTATCCTCCAATGCCGTTATTTCTTCACCATCACTAATACACGGTAAATACCTATTTTTACTACTTCACGTATCTTAATCAAACTTCTCAATTATTCTACTCTGCATTTCTTTCCTATATGTAATATATATGTATATATAAATATGGATGTCTCAAAACCCTCGGAAATAAATTAAGGAAAGCATTCTCTTGATTAATATTGATTTGTGTTTGAATATTATAGAAGTAGCTAGGCATAGGGAGTTGTGAAAATAAAACCATGCCTCTGTTGCTCGCCCTCACGATCATCAGTTTATTGAATGCCTGCACAATTTCAGGAGAGTTACAAAGATTTGAACAGCCCAGTAAAGGCGATGGAACACTTAAATTCTTAGTTGTTGGAGATTGGGGAAGGAAGGGTGGTTTCAACCAATCCAGAGTTGCTTTCTAGGTTCTTATAGTTTTACTTTTACCCTTTTGCTATATGTATATCGACGTTTATCGTGTGCAAACATTTGTTTGATTTCTAATGGGTCTATGAGAAAATCTCTAGTCATGAGAATTGATATGCATTGATATGTGAATTGTTTGGGTTCTTTCACGTTGAACTTTCTCGAGATATGAGCAAATGTTTGTTCTTTTATTGGATTTAAAATCTAAACGGAAAAGTAGATAATGGAAGTAATTGTATATGTAGACCTAAGACGAATTCTGCATTAGTTTGATCTTTGTATTCAAACTGCTTTAGATTGTTTGAACTTTATGATGTTATGACATACATTTGTGCATAATCATCCCATTTTTATTTGAATGTGTTAAATTTGCTTTGATGCATAGCATATGCCAATTTTGTAACATTTGTAACAGATGGGAAGAGTTGGAGAGAAATTAGACATAGATTTTGTGATCTCTACTGGTGATAATTTTTACAAGAATGGATTGGTTGGGGAACATGATCCAAATTTTCAAGAATCCTTTTCCAATATTTACACAGTCAAGAGCCTCCAAAAGCAATGGTTTAGTGGTAAATAATGTTAATTTGAAATGTGTCTTGTTTTTAATAATAAATGTTATATTTGTTACTGTGTCATAGGGAGTTTGTTTGATGTGTTGAATTATTCATGCAGTTCTAGGGAACCATGATTACAGGGGTGATGCTGTGGCCCAGTTGAGTCCTGTAACGCCCCGATTTCCAGACCGTTAGGTACACTCGACACGTGTGAGTTTCGAGCGTTAGGATTTTATTTATTACTTTCGTTTATTCAATTTATACGTGTTAGATTCATTTTAGAAATTGTATCTCAACATGATTACGTGAAAATGTGTGAAATACTTGTTACGTGAACGGGATAAACTTGTTACGTGAATTAAATGCCGAACTTGCTTAATTGCTTAAGTGTCCTTAATTTACATTTATTTAAATGTGAGGGCCTAATTGCATGATCATTCATTAGACTAAAATGATCATTTTCCATGGAAGAGAACTTAATTGCATAAACCTATATAAATGGAGGATTAAATTGCAAATTCATCATTTCATTAATTTTAAGGAGATAAGTTACGTTATATGCATCTCTTCCTTCATTTCATTACATACAACCACATACATGCCATCTTTTCTCTCCATCTCTCTCTCGATCAACCTCAAAGAAGGAAGAAGAAGGGATTTCAACATTTCTAGCTAAAATCTTTAAGGAATTGAGAGTTTTGGAGCATTATCTTCATCTTTTCTCCTCCTTTATTCATTTAAGGTAGAGTTGGGGATATATTTGAATTCTTGAATTGAATATATGAAGCTAGGGTTTGAGGTTAAATGGAATATCATGTGCTTTAGATGTTAGAAGCATGATTAGGAGCTTTAAACTTGAATTGGTGCTTGAATTCTTGAGATTTATGAAGATATATGATGAATTCTTATTTGGGTAGAAGTTGATGATTATGATGATTAAGGCATGGTTTGTGTGTTTATATTGGGTTTTATTTTACTATAAGCATGTATACATATTTCCTTTCATGAATTATAACATTTGGGAATGAATTATGAGTGTTTGGTGGAGATTTGGAGGTGTTCGTGTTTCCCCTGTTCTTCTGCTCTGTTTTCTGTATCTTCTGCATAGCGGGAACGGCCTTCCCGTTCCCTTTGTATTGGGGAATGGCCGTTCCTATATTTTGAATGATGTGCATGGCGGCGAGAATGGGAACGGCCCTTCCCATTTTGGCTTGTAAGCCGGAACGACCGTTCCCATCTTCGGGGAGCAACTTCGGGGAGCTGGGAACGTCCCTTCCCATTTTGAACTAAGGGTCGGAACAGCCGTTCCCAGGCCTCTGGAGAAATTGAAATATTTTGATAATGAGGTTATGGCGAAATTTTTTGAAATATTCCGCTATACCGTCACTCTATCTCTGGCCCGCCACACCAACAACTGGTATCAGAGCGGGGCTCTAATTATATACTCGCATTGATAAAGCATAAGATGCATAATTTTAAATCTGATACTGTGCACGTAACTTCTGTCAAAGGAGGCTGGGTTTTAACTGGGACCGTTGTGACCCCTCCAGTGTTTCCTGGGAATTTGCGTGGAATGGTAATTTTCTGGGAATTGATTTCAATAATCTTCCTAGTTAATTACCGAATCAGTAAGTATGATTTAAATTATGTGATAATTTAAAACATATTTATTTAAGGGGCCATTGAAAATTTAAAGCGTGATAATTATGTGATAATTATTTGCAAGCATGCTTTAAATTTTAAAATGGCATGATAATATGTGATATTATGTTGTTTTAATTATGCATGATTTATTTAATATGATTAGATAAATAATATTTAATAGAGATTAAATACGATGCCTAATTGAATTAATATTTTTTGGCCTATATTAATAAAGAGTTATTAAAGCCTTAAAATATTATTAGGATTATTTAATAATCCTGGTGGGAGCATATTAATTAGATTAATTACTTCCAAAATTAATAAGACGCCAAAAGTGATTATTTAAGTGGGAGCGAGATGAAAAGAGTTGGAGTCTCACGGCCTCCATTACCCGTCTATAGTATAGTGGATATATACTACTCCCTTCGGCGGGTATGTATTCGCGGTATACAAAATTAGACTTCTTCGGATAGAATGAAGTACGGGGAAAGTCAGCTCGACCACGCCTCCATGGAGTGTCTGATCTACTCGTACGAATTTCTAGGTAATGGTATACGCTTGACTAAGTAATGTATTAACCTCCCTTCGGAGCTATGTTACATTTACTTAGAGGCCAAGGGTGAACGTGGTGGATTAACATAGTTTGGTAAGAGTTACCTAGATGGCATGTTAATTAAGATTAATTCTTGCTTTTCTAAGCGGTTTTCGACCTCGTTTCCGGGGAGTCAACTGCGGTTGGATAAGTCACCATTGTGTAAACCAAAAATGCTTAAGTGGATTTCATTTATTGGTTAGACACAAAAGAAGTAAAATACATAATCATAACTTGCACCTTTTAAAATATTTCAGTTTTAAAGCAATGACGACCGCTAGCCCGCTTCAATCGATCCTAAAGGAAAATAGGCTTGAAGGGTCTAACTATGCTGACTGGAAAATGAATCTTGGCATTGTGTTTGGTCACGAGAATCTGAAACAAGTGCTCACTGAACCTTGTCCGGGGATACCGGAAACTACGGCCAATCAGGATATGAGAAATACTCATGCCAATTGGATCAAGTCCAATGATTTGGCTAGGTCTTATATCCTGGCATCTGTCTCCAATGTTCTCAAGCATCAAATGCATGAAATACCAACTGCTAGGAACATGATGGATCATCTCCATCAAATGTTTGGAGGACAGAATCGAGCCAAGAGGCTCGAATTAATGAGAAGGCTGTTAGTTACTAAGATGTCTGAGGGATCAACTGTTCAGGATCATGTTATGAACATGATGGCTTGCCTGAACGAAATTGAAAGCCTTGGTGCTAAATTTGATTATCTCAGCAAACAGGATATGATCCTATGCTCTCTGCTAAAGTCGTTCGACACATTCAAGCAAAATTATTCTATGAACAAATTGGATTTTTCTCTGCCTGAATTGATGAACGAACTTAAAGTGGCAGAGGGAGTGATGAAAGCTAAGGGAACAGTTCTCCTGGCTCAGGCATCGACTTCCACGGCTCCAAATGCCAATAAGTGGAAAAAGGGAAAGGTTCTCAATCCCAAGAAAAAGGTTCAAAAGAAGAAGGGTAAACCTAGCAAGGGAAAATGTTTCCACTGCGGAGAAAATGGGCACTGGAAGAGAAATTATCCAAAATACTTAGCAAGTCTTCCTGCTAAGCCATCTGGACAAGGAATATCGATATCTTGTTTAATAGAATTATGTTTAGTTGGAAGTCCACCAGATTCCTGGTGTGTGGACTCGGGTTCAACTAATCATATCTGCAATTCGTTGTAGGGGTTCCAGCTAACCAGAAAGCTTGAAGATGGTGAGATGCAACTACTGCTCGAGGATAATACAAGTATATCTATATTAGTTGTAGGGACTGTGAATTTGTATTTTGGTGATAGGGTTTTGGTACTGAAAGACACTTTGTACATACCGTGTGTTCGCAGAAATCTAATTTCGGTGAGATGTTTAATAAATAATGGTTTCAATATTTGTTTTGAACAAAACTTTACCATTAAGCAAAATAAAAGGTTTATTTCCTCTGACATGGTCTTTTCTTGTTATACCCTGATAAAAACCCTAATTTCGAACTTAACACTACTAAGCTTGACTTACTATCCAAGAGAAAAACTCCTATGCCTAATGAGGCTTACAAGTGGCATTTACGTTTTGGTCATATTAATCCAAAAAGGATCCAACGACTAATTTCAGACGAATTGTTGAGTCCCTTGGACTTAACAGAACTACCAGTCTATGAATCCTGCTTGGAAGGTAAAATGACCAAGAGATCTTTTAAATCTAAAGGTAATCGGGCCACGGAATTGCTTGAGTTAATTCATACGGATGTGTGTGGTCCTATGAGTATTCAAGCAAGAGGAGGTTTTGAGTATTTCATCACTTTTACGGATGATACTCTAGATACGGATACATTTATTTGATGAGATATAAGTCTGAATCTTTTGAAAAGTTCAAAGAATTCAAGGCTGAAGTTGAAAATCAAACTGGAAAACGTATCAAAGCAATTCGATCAGATCGTGGTGGTGAGTATCTGTCTACAGAGTTTCTAGAATTTCTCACTGTAAATGGGATTAGATCTCAACTATCTGCACCGGGTACACCCCAATAAAACGGTGTTGCAGAAAGGAGAAATAGAACTCTAATGGAAATGGTAAGATCTATGATGAGTTATGTACCCTACCAAGTTCGTTTTGGGGCTTTGCACTCGAAACGGCGGCACACATATTAAACCTTGTTCCATCCAAGTCGGTTCCTAAAACACCAATGGAACTGTGGCGAGGGCAAAAGCCCAGTGTCTCCTATCTTCGGATATGGGGAACCCCAGCTCAGGTGTTAAGGAAAGATCCTGACAACTTGGAATCAAGAATAGAGGTTTGCTTGTTTATAGGTTATCCAAAAGGACCAAGATGTGGTACAACTTACGATCCGAGCGATCACAAAGTGTTTGTGAGCACCAATGCTAAATATCTTGAAGATGATTTCGTAAATGACAACAAGGGTAGAAGCAAAATTGTGTTAGAAGAAATGATAACATCAGATTCTGAATTCCAAAGACCCGTAGTAACTGAAAGTGTGTTAGATACATATGATGTACCAGATACAACATATGATGTAGGGACGAGTACACAGCAGCCTCGTCGTAGTGGGAGAATTGTTAGGGCACGTGACAGATATCTAGGATTGACCCAGGTGGTTGAATTTGACGTATCTGATCCTGTCACATATGATGAAGCTATAAAGGATATAGACGCTGACTGTTGGGTCAGAGCCATAGAATCTGAATTAGATTCAATGTATTCCAATAAAGTCTGGGAACTTGTAGAGGCGCCTGAGGGCATTAAACCTATAGGATGTAAATGAGTCTACAAGACAAAAAGGGGAATGGACGGAAAGGTTGAGACCTTTAAAGCAAGGCTTGTGGCAAAGGGTTATACCCAGAAAGAAGGTATCGATTATGACGAAACCTTCTCACCTGTAGCAATGCTTAAGTCCATAAGAATTCTCCTATCCATTGTTGCTCATTTTGATTATGAGATTTGGCAAATGGATGTAAAGACTACCTTCTTGAATGGGCACCTTCAAGAAGAGATACACATGCCTCAGCCTGAAG
Organism: Lantana camara; assembly: GCA_037501455.1. NCBI lineage: Eukaryota > Viridiplantae > Streptophyta > Magnoliopsida > Lamiales > Verbenaceae > Lantana > Lantana camara. The sequence continues at coordinate 49,948,345 of CM074865.1, forward strand.
GCTTTATAGCCAGAAATCAAGAGCATATGGTATGCAAGCTTGATAGATCAATTTATGGTCTTAAGCAAGCGTCTAGATCATGGAACATCAGATTTAATGAGGCAATTAAATCCTTTAGATTTATACAATTGCCTGATGAACCATGTGTGTACAAGAGACATCATGATAGTGTTGTAACATTTTTAGTTTTATATGTGGACAATATTCTGCTTATTGGGAATGATACAGGAATATTGTCAGCAGTTAAGATTTGGTTGTCAAACCAGTTTGACATGAAAGATGTAACAGCCCTACTCAGGGCCAAGTTGAGAAAGGTAAGTAAAGGGCAACTCAGGAAGCGTTTATAACCTCGATCCCTATTAACTCACTTCATGCATTGCATTTTATGTGACTTATGTGTTTTTATGTGTTACATTTTACTAAATGTTCATAGATTTAATTCTTTTAACTCGTGCCTTGAAACTCTTTTCATAAAATCCTAGAATTTTAGTAATCATTCCTTTCTAGCACCTAAAAACCCTTCATATGCTTCAAAACCCATTCCTACAGTTTTAGGTTGGAAATTACGAAAATACCCCTACAGCTCAAAAATATTCCTACATCTCCCGAAACACTTTCACAACCCAATATTTTAACCAAAATAATCCTCACATTATTTCGAGGATCGTGATACTCGCCTTACACCATAATTCCCATCCTAACTCCCGTAGTATCAAAAACCGGCAAAAACCCTAGCTTATGATTCGATCATCAATAAAACCTTATTCATCTACCTTTTGATATTCAAAATTATAACCAAAACGATCCTCAAATTATTTCATGAATTTTCATGCATTTACCAAAAACTCGATTTCACCTATAGCATATTTATAAATATTTTCCTATTTAAAAATCATCATTTTATTTTAAAATAATTAGCTTTTATTCAATAGTCGAAATTATACTTATAACGATCCTTGAATTTTTCTCTACAACATAGTGATTTTTCCAAAAACTTCATCCTAGCTTCGATTATATCATGTTCTCATGATTTTCATCATCTTCAATGTTCATAATTTATAAACAAAAACTCCAAATATTTCATGTTTATAACTAAAACAAAGCTCATTTTTCACTCATTCTTCCATTAATTCACTACATCAAAATTTTACCTCTCGACTGTTGAATAAATTTTATATTATTTTTACATTTATTTTTATTCCAAATGACATCATCCATGACCTCATGCTCTTCTAGAAGAATTAAACAAATGAGCATAATTTCTCCACATTTCTTAGTTAATTACCTAACATTTGTTCAACATATTATTTAACCACATCTCCAATTTAATTACCAAGCATTTGTTGAAATCTTAGGCAACCACATCTCCCATAAACTTTCGTTTATTGCTTAGAAACCCCTCATGACTACCTATAAATACCCCCCTTAAGCCTCATTTATACCTCACATTCAACACACAAAAATCACTCTCTCCCTCTCCCCAAAACCTCACGCCACTCTCCCTCTCTCTCTAAGGTATGTTTTCTTCTATTATTTCATGCTTTATATAATGTTCTTAGTATAGAAATAATAGTAGCATGCCTAGGATTAATTAAATAATGCTTTAGGAATTTATTTTATGAAATATGTGCATAGTTGATAGTTTAAATATAATGTGAGCACATTATGGAATTTTATTTAATTATATGCATGAATTATGATATGATATAATGTGATTATGTATTTAAATGTTTATTATCTTGTTCATGCCAAGAATAATTTATTTAGAATTATTTTTCATAGAAAGTTCATATATTTTGCTATATTATGCTTTAATCTTATGTTATGAATATGAATATGATAGAACATGTTACACACCCTCTTTGAATATTCAAATGAGTTCAAGAACATGTTCATAATGTTCTTGGATGTGTGTGTGTGCATGTGTGTGCCGTGATCCATGTGTGTGTGTGTATGAATTTGATTTTGTGTTATAAAGTGTTTAATTCATATGAAATTGAATAGTAAATGTTTTTAATAGTAATTTTGACTTTTGGTCAACCAAAATCCAATTAATTTCGAAATTATTATAAAAATAATTATAAAATAAGTTTTGGAATTTTTAAAGAAATATTTTTCCTAATATTTTCCAAAAATCAATAAACTATGTAATATTTTTCAAAAGATAACCTACATTGTCAAATTAAACCTTGAATTTCATTTCAAATCTTATAATTAGAATTATAGTATGGTTGATAAATATTTGATTAGTTAAAGATCCCATAAACCCTAATTTGTTAATCAAATTCCCTTAAACGGGTAAATTTAGGGTTTACCGGGAAATCTTTAACGCATTACACAACGTGTATCTTCTGTAATTATTTCATTGTAGTATTGAGTGTAATTAGTTAGTTAGGAACTAAGAACCTAGTTCTAAGCCAATAGTAGTTATTACTTTCAGGCGAACCTAGGATCGAAGAGTGGAATCCTCACAGTTCCACTTAAATCTCGGTACCGGTGAGGGTTTTAAATCTTTTCAACTGAAATCATGATAAAATACCTTACTTTATTCTCTTGAATTTTCTTTCAAGTTATTCTTCCCTTTATGGGAAAATAATTCTTGTTAATTACTGAAAACATACATTTACCCGAAAAGTACTTAGTACTTTCTTACGGGTAAATATTCTCGTCTTGCAAGCAAACTTATTGTTTTTCCTATGGGCCCGGTGGTCTTGGTAGAAGTAGTAGTCCGGGAGGCACGGGCCGAGGTCTACTATTATACCAGCCGCCAACTAGATCTTGGTGATGGTTTAACTGGAGGCTAGTTATTCCACACCAAGTGACGGGAAAAGGTACGTCCCTCCCAAATTCATGTATATCGTCACTAGGGGTAGCTCCCTGAGGTGACACTGGAGGAAGAAGGATGGTATTGTATTGTTGTATTTCTTTTTACTGAGTAACGACATCTTGATCAATGTCGTTACGAATATTCTTGGTTTTAAGGAGTTAAGGTTGGAGACGCCTAGCTTGCGGGCATCAAAATCATTTTCAAAACGGTTCATAAGTTTTTTCCATAGTATAGCCTATATTCCCCCTACTCCCATTTCAAACAAATATGAACCGGATATTATTGTCATATACTTATTTGTTATTATATAGTATATACATTTCAAACCAGGTCTTTCTTGGTCAAAACATTTCAAAATCTTACTTATAATCCTAAATCCCAAACCCCCGTCACTTAGTCATTTTGACTAACCCTCCTGTTCTTTCAATTCATGATTTCAGGAATCTATGCAGCGACGCCTTAGAGGTATCTTGAAGCTTTAAGGTGTCACATTCCAATCAATTAGAGTAATCACGAGTGCATGTACATGTTACAATAAGCACTCTTCTCTAAAGTCAGAACTTTTGCTGTAAACACTTATCCAACTTAATAATATGTGCTTTGTTATGTATTGTCCCCTTTTATTTGCTCAAGTTTATTTTCCGTTGCCTTTAAATTTCATACTCTGGTATTGCATAGTCTTGTCCGTTCGCCGGAGTATTTCTCGAGTGCTAGGTCTCACATCCACTCGGGGAGTACTACGGTGCGGGGTTGTAGTGTTAAGGGGCGCTACAGCTAAGGTGGTATCAGAGCATCAGGTTTAGATAGAGAGAAGCATACTAACCTTGATGTATATATATATATATGACACATTTTGATCATCTTACACTGTTATTTCATGTTGCTTTACATTTTTGCATCATGAGTCTTAGAGTCGCTTCAAGATACCAGCAGGACCGTAAGTATTAATGTTATTTCTTTCTGCACTTTATGTTTGATAATTGATGTTATTTGGTGATTATTGTTCTGTGATGATCGTTGAGACATTCTTAACCCTGCATGCATTATATTTCCTATATAATTGTGATTTCAGTATTCACAATGCCTCTACGAAGAACACCACGAAATAACTCCCCATTGCCACAAGATCCGCCCGGACACCCCGAACTTGTAGAAGCTTTAAGGCAGTTCGTTCGAACATTTACACCTGGGAATAACCCTACCAATGAGCGATCCTTAGAGAGGTTTCTCCGAATGAATCCCCCAAAATTCTTTGGAGAACCTAACGACCTGAAGGCTAAAAATTGGATAGCTAGTTTAGAAAAGATTTACGAGGCTATGGATATATTTCCCGAGGAACGGGAACGAGTACAGTATGCGGCCTTTCTCTTAGAAGGACCTGCTTTGAGCTGGTGGAAGCACGTCAAGTTAACCTGGATAGAAGACCACACTGATTACAGTTGGGCAGAGTTTGTAAAGGAATTTCAGAATAAATATATTCCTCAAGTGATAAGGGATACTCGAGAGGCTGAGTTTATGACTTTCACTCAGGGTTATATGTCAGTGGCTGAGTACGAGGCAAAGTTCGTGAGACTTATTCAGTATGCTCCACACATTCTGAATGATGAACGGAGAAAGACCAAGCGATTCATTGATGGATTAAAGCCAGACCTTCGATGGGCTTTAGCTTCATTGGACATTGAAACTTATAATAAGGCGGTCGATAAAGCCCTGAAGACCGAAGCAGCTCACAAGAATATTCGCCAGGCAGCTAATCGCCCTGTTCACCCTCAAAATAAGCCCTCTCAAGGAATGAAACGTCCCGCTGGACCATCTAACCAGAAATTTGGGAAGAAACCCACACCAGCCCAGCAAAAGCCTAAGTCAGTCACGTCTAATTCACAAGAAGAGATCACTTGTGAATATTGTCACAAACCGGGACATACAGAACAAGATTGTCGAAAGAAAGCTGGCACTTGTTTGTGGTGTGGAGACCCTAACCATCAGTTTAACACATGCCCAAAGAGACCGGGATTTAAGGAAAAGGAGAAAGCCGTGGGAAAGTCCGGAAAACCACTTGTCAAGGGAAAAGCTTACGCGTTGGAAGGAAACGAGGATCCAGACCCTTCAGACGTTGTTGAAGGTACGGTACACATTCTAAACACGCCAGTTCAGGTCCTATATGACCCTGGTGCCACGCATTCATTCATTGCATCAAATTTATGTGCGCGTTTAAATTTTCCCCTTGAATGTTCATCATATAATTTCGAGATAAGTTCCCCTTTAGGAGCTTGTTTAATAACGGATCGAGTATATAAACGCTGCCCTATACAAATCGGTGACCGTTACTACCCAATGGACCTCATCAAACTTCCGATAACAAGATATGGAATTATTCTGGGAATGGATTGGCTCTACAAATACCATGCTAAGTTGGATTGTTTCAAGAAAGAAATCATCTTAGGACAAGATGAAAGTTGGATTCCTGAAGATAAGAGATCAGTAGCAATGATTTCTATGACAGAAGCTAAGAAGTTGATTCAGAAGGGAGCCACAGGATTCGTTGCCTATCTCTTAAATAGGCCAAAGGACCAACTTAAGGTTGAGGAAGTAGAAGTGGTAAATGAGTTTCTCGACGTTTTCCCAGAACATCTAAACTCGTTACCTCCAGATCGTGAGTTGGAATTTGTAATCGATACAATCCCTGAGGCAGAGCCTTTTTCTAAAACCCCTTATCGGATGGCCCCAGCTGAACTTCAGGAGTTGAGAAAACAACTTGATGACTTGATCGAATCAAGATATATCCGTCCCAGTACCTCACCTTGGGGAGCACCAGTATTATTTGTAAAGAAGAAAGATGGGTCATTACGGATGTGCATCGACTACCGAGAACTTAACCGAATGACCATAAAGAATAAATACCCTCTACCCCATATAGAGGAGTTATTCGATGTCCTTCAAGGATCTCGAGTCTATTCAAAGTTAGACTTAATGCAAGGGTATTATCAATTAAAGATTAGGGAGGAGGATATCCCTAAAACAGCTTTCAATACCCGCTATGGACACTTTGAGTTCATAGTAATGCCTTATGGATTGACCAATGCACCTGCTGCATTCATGGACATGATGCATCGGATATTCCGACCATGTCTAGATAAATTTGTGGTCATTTTCATCGATGACATTCTGGTATTTTCCAAAACACCTGAGGAACATGCTGAACATCTCCGTATAGTGTTGAGTACTTTGCAAGATCATAAGCTATATGCTAAGTTCAGCAAATGTGAGTTCTGGATAGAAAAAGTTGCATTCCTTGGACACATAATTTCGGGATCAGGTGTTGAAGTAGATCCTTCAAAGATTGAAGCAATTACAAATTGGAAAGTACCAAGGAACCCATCAGAGGTGAGAAGTTTCCTAGGACTTGCAGGCTATTATCGCAGGTTCGTAAAGGACTTCTCCAAGATAGCTGCACCTCTCACAAAGCTAACAAAGAAGGAAAGAAAATTTGAATGGACCAAACAGTGCGAACAAAGTTTTCAAGAATTAAAGCAACGATTGACTTCTGCACCAGTACTAACCTTACCTGAAGGGAAGGAAGGTTATACAGTTTATACCGACGCCTCTAAAGAAGGGCTAGGTTGTGTATTAATGCAACATGGAAAAGTTATAGCCTATGCCTCAAGAAAGCTCAAACCCCACGAAGAGAACTACCCTACTCATGACTTGGAATTAGCAGCAATTGTATTTGCTGTTACCAAGTGGAGACATTATCTCTACGGGGTAACTTTTGAAGTTTTCACTGACCATAAGAGCCTACGATATCTTTTTACCCAAAAAGAGTTGAATATGAGGCAAAGGAGATGGATGGAATTCCTGGAAGATTACGACTGTGTAATCCAGTACCATCCAGGAAAGGCTAATGTAGTAGCTGATGCTTTAAGTCGGAAGTCAAGCTTAGCATCACTCTCAGGAAAGCTTTCAAGTAACGTACGCAAATCTGTGAAAGTAATCTCAAGAGCTCGATTAGCAAATTTAGTGGTACTACCACCACTAAAGGAAAAGATAAAAGAAGCTCAGGCTCAGGATGAGTGGATTCAGAAATGTCTCAAATCCAAAGAAAATGATCTTGAGAAAAAATTCAAAACCGATGATCAAGGAATTTTGAGATACAAGAGTCGGGTCTGCGTGCCTAGTATCGTTCGAAAGGAAATATTGGATGAGGCACACAAAACTCGTTACTCGATACATCCTGGAGGAACTAAGATGTATCAAGACCTCAAAAAGCATTTCTGGTAGAACGGTATGAAAAGAGACATAGCCAACTACATCAAGAAATGTTTGACTTGTCAATGAGTTAAAGCAGAACATCAAAGACCTGGAGGATTGTTGCAACCATTATCTATCCCTACTTGGAAATGGGATCAGGTAACCATGGATTTTGTTTACGGATTTCCCAAAGTAAAAGGAGGATTTGATGGTATTTGGGTTATCATCGATAGATTAACAAAATCCGCACATTTCTTACCTGTCAAAGCAACTGATAATGTTAACTCGTTAGCCAAGCTTTATCAAAAAGAAATTATTCGGTTGCATGGAGTACCTCTTGGAATAGTTTCAGACAGGGACCCAAAGTTCACCTCACAACTTTGGCAAAATATTCAAGAAATGATGGGTACCAAGTTAAACTTCAGCACAGCAGCACATCCTCAAACTGATGGGCAGTCTGAAAGAACCATCAGATACCTGGAAGATATGTTAAGGGCTTGCGCCTTAGATTTCCAAGATAATTGGAAGGATTGCCTACCCCTTGTGGAGTTTGCATACAATAACGGTTATCAAGCCTCAATCCAAGCTACACCTTATGAGGCCCTATAAGGAAGAAAATGCAGATCTCCATTATACTGGGATATGGATGAAACCAAGGAAATTAAAAGGAAATCCCAAGGGAATATTGCTAAAAGTTGGGTAGAAGAAGCAACAGAGAAAGTTGAAATCATCAAACAAAGAATGAAAGCTGCCCAAGATCGGCAGAAAAGTTATGCTGATAATCGAAGAAGGGACATAGAATTCGCAATAGGCGAAAAGGTATTCTTGAAAGCATCTCCAAGAAAAGGGTTTATACGAATTGGGAAAGGAGGAAAGCTAAACCCTCGATATATTGGACCTTTTGAGATATTGGAACGTATCGGTCCAACAGCCTATCGCCTAGACCTACCAGCAAGTCTTACTGGAATACATAACGTATTCCATGTGTCCCAACTCCGCAAGTACTTTGCAGATGATTCACATATCTTACCTGTTGAAGAAGTACCACTGGAACCCGACCTTACTTATGAAGTAAAGCCAGTCAGAATCTTGGATAGGAAATTCCAAGAGTTGAGAAACCGAAGAATTCCCCTCTTTAGAATCTTGTGGAAAAGAAATGGTACAGAAGAACAGACTTGGGAAACAGAGGAAAAGATGTTGAAACATTATCCAGGACTGTTCAAGGACAGTAATAGAATCTGAGGACAGATTCTTTTAAAGGGGGGAAGATTGTAACAGCCCTACTCAGGGCCAAGTTGAGAAAGGTAAGTAAAGGGCAACTCAGGAAGCGTTTATAACCTCGATCCCTATTAACTCACTTCATGCATTGCATTTTATGTGACTTATGTGTTTTTATGTGTTACATTTTACTAAATGTTCATAGATTTAATTCTTTTAACTCGTGCCTTGAAACTCTTTTCATAAAATCCTAGAATTTTAGTAATCATTCCTTTCTAGCACCTAAAAACCCTTCATATGCTTCAAAACCCATTCCTACAGTTTTAGGTTGGAAATTACGAAAATACCCCTACAGCTCAAAAATATTCCTACATCTCCCGAAACACTTTCACAACCCAATATTTTAACCAAAATAATCCTCACATTATTTCGAGGATCGTGATACTCTCCTTACACCATAATTCCCATCCTAACTCCCGTAGTATCAAAAACCGGCAAAAACCCTAGCTTATGATTCGATCATCAATAAAACCTTATTCATCTACCTTTTGATATTCAAAATTATAACCAAAACGATCCTCAAATTATTTCATGAATTTTCATGCATTTACCAAAAACTCGATTTCACCTATAGCATATTTATAAATATTTTCCTATTTAAAAATCATCATTTTATTTTAAAATAATTAGCTTTTATTCAATAGTCGAAATTATACTTATAACGATCCTTGAATTTTTCTCTACAACATAGTGATTTTTCCAAAAACTTCATCCTAGCTTCGATTATATAATTTTCTCATGATTTTCATCATCTTCAATGTTCATAATTTATAAACAAAAACTCCAAATATTTCATGTTTATAACAAAAACAAAGCTCATTTTTCACTCATTCTTCCATTAATTCACTACATCAAAATTTTACCTCTCGACTCTTGAATAAATTTTATATTATTTTTACATTTATTTTTATTCCAAATGACATCATCCATGACCTCATGCTCTTCTAGAAGAATTAAACAAATGAGCATAATTTCTCCACATTTCTTAGTTAATTACCTAGCATTTGTTCAACATATTATTTAACCACATCTCCAATTTAATTACCAAGCATTTGTTGAAATCTTAGGCAACCACATCTCCCATAAACTTTCATTTATTGCTTAGAAACCCCTCATGACTACCTATAAATACCCCCCTTAAGCCTCATTTATACCTCACATTCAACACACAAAAATCACTCTCTCCCTCTCCCCAAAACCTCACGCCACTCTCCCTCTCTCTCTAAGGTATGTTTTCTTCTATTATTTCATGCTTTATATAATGTTCTTAGTATAGAAATAATAGTAGCATGCCTAGGATTAATTAAATAATGCTTTAGGAATTTATTTTATGAAATATGTGAATAGTTGATAGTTTAAATATAATGTGAGCACATTATGGAATTTTATTTAATTATATGCATGAATTATGATATGATATAATGTGATTATGTATTTAAATGTTTATGATCTTGTTCATGCTAAGAATAATTTATTTAGAATTATTTTTCATAGAAAGTTCATATATTTTGCTATATTATGCTTTAATCTTATGTTATGAATATGAATATGATAGAACATGTTACACACCCTCTTTGAATATTCAAATGAGTTCAAGAACATGTTCATAATGTTCTTGGATGTGTGTGTGTGCATGTGTGTGCCGTGATCCATGTGTGTGTGTGTATGAATTTTATTTTGTGTTATAAAGTGTTTAATTCATATGAAATTGAATAGTAAATGTTTTTAATAGTAATTTTGACTTTTGGTCAACCAAAATCCAATTAATTTCGAAATTATTATAAAAATAATTATAAAATAAGTTTTGGAATTTTTAAAGAAATATTTTTCCTAATATTTTCCAAAAATCAATAAACTATGTAATATTTTTCAAAAGATAACCTACATTGTCAAATTAAACCTTGAATTTCATTTCAAATCTTATAATTAGAATTATAGTATGGTTGATAAATATTTGATTAGTTAAAGATCCCATAAACCCTAATTTGTTAATCAAATTCCCTTAAACGGGTAAATTTAGGGTTTACCGGGAAATCTTTAACGCATTACACAACGTGTATCTTCTGTAATTATTTCATTGTAGTATTGAGTGTAATTAGTTAGTTAGGAACTAAGAACCTAGTTCTAAGCCAGTAGTAGTTATTACTTTCAGGCGAACCTAGGATCGAAGAGTGGAATCCTCACAGTTCCACTTAAATCTCGGTACCGATGAGGGTTTTAAATCTTTTCAACTGAAATCATAATAAAATACCTTACTTTATTCTCTTGAATTTTCTTTCAAGTTATTCTTCCCTTTATGGGAAAATAATTCTTGTTAATTATTGAAAACATACATTTACCCGAAAAGTACTTAGTACTTTCTTACGGGTAAATATTCTCGTCTTGCAAGCAAACTTATTGTTTTTCCTATGGGCCCGGTGGTCTTGGTAGAAGTAGTAGTCCGGGAGGCACGGGCCGAGGTCTACTATTATACCAGCCGCCAACTAGATCTTGGTGATGGTTTAACTGGAGGTTAGTTATTCCACACCAAGTGACGGGAAAAGGTACGTCCCTCCCAAATTCATGTATATCGTCACTAGGGGTAGCTCCCTGAGGTGACACTGGAGGAAGAAGGATGGTATTGTATTGTTGTATTTCTTTTTACTGAGTAACGACATCTTGATCAATGTCGTTACGAATATTCTTGGTTTTAAGGAGTTAAGGTTGGAGACGCCTAGCTTGCGGGCATCAAAATCATTTTCAAAACGGTTCATAAGTTTTTTCCAAAGTATAGCCTATATTCCCCCTACTCCCATTTCAAACAAATATGAACCGGATATTATTGTCATATACTTATTTGTTATTATATAGTATATACATTTCAAACCAAGTCTTTCTTGGTCAAAACATTTCAAAATCTTACTTATAATCCTAAATCCCAAATCCCCATCACTTAGTCATTTTGACTAACCCTCCTGTTCTTTCAATTCATGATTTCATGAATCTATGCAGCGACGCCTTAGAGGTATCTTGAAGCTTTAAGGTGTCACATTCCAGTCAATTAGAGTAATCACGAGTGCATGTACATCTTACAATAAGCACTCTTCTCTAAAGTCAGAACTTTTGCTGTAAACACTTATCCAACTTAATAATATGTGCTTTGTTATGTATTGTCCCCTTTTATTTGGTCAAGTTTATTTTCCGTTGCCTTTAAATTTCATACTCTGGTATTGCATAGTCTTATCCGTTCGTCGGAGTATTTCTCGAGTGCTAGGTCTCACATCCACTCGGGGAGTACTACGGTGCGGGGTTGTAGTGTTAAGGGGCGCTACAAAAGACCTAGGTGAAACCAGTTATATTCTAGGGATCAGACTTTGTCGTGATCATAAGAATAAAATGATTGGTTTATCACAAGCAGCATATATAGATAAGATGCTGGCAAGATATAACATGGCTAACTCCAAGAAAGGATCGTTACCTTTTAGACATGGAGTTCACCTGTCACGGGATTAGTGTCCTAAGAACCCGAAAGAGACAGAAGAAATGAAAGATGTTCCGTATACTTCGGCAGTTGGAAGCCTCATGTATGCCATGTTATGTACAAGCCCAGATATCTGTTATGTTGTAGGTCTAGTCAGCAGATATCAGTCAAACCCTGGACCCCAACACTGGATAGTTGTAAAGCATATATTAAAGTACTTGAGGAGGACTCGGGATTATATGCTCATCTATCGCAGTGATGAGCTCATTCCTATAGGGTACACAGATTCGGATTTTCAATCTGATTTGGATTCTAGGCGTTCGACGTCTGGATATGTATTTGCTCTAGGAGGAGCAGACGTAAGTTGGAGGAGTATTAATCAAACTTGCATTGTTGACTCCACCATGGAAGCCGAGTACGTAGCAGCTTCGGAAGCAGCCAAAGAAGCGTACTGGTTCCGGATTTTTCTAGTGGATCTAGAAGTCGTCAAGGACGGACTTACACCAATCACATTGTACTGTGAAAATGCTGGAGCGGTAGCCAACTCCAAGGAACCTTGAAGTAATAAACGTGCAAAATACATCGAGAGGAAGTTTCACATTATACGAGATTATGTGGAACGTAGAGAAGTGGCAGTGGTGAAAATTGGCTCAGTAAACAATCTGGCAGATCCCTTCACTAAGGCTTTGGCGCAAAAGTGTTTTGACACTCATGTAGAAGGGATGGGTCTTAGATATGTAGCCAATTGGATTTAGGGCAAGTGGGAGTTTGTTGGGATTAATGCCCTGAAAATCCAATTATATTGTAAATATTTTGGATTAATAAAACTGAAATTGTAGCAATTTATGAGTATTTTACAAATTTAATAATTAATGACGTGTGATGGTACTTTTATATGAAATGTGTTTCATAGGAAAAGACTTTAAATACCAGAAATCACGTGTCATTAAAGTTCTAGTCGGTATGATAAGAAAATGTTCTTATCAAGACTATAATGTGTTATATAAGATGATTAGTCTTTCGTCATAGGGAAATAGAGTTTCCAATTATAACACATTGATGATTTTCAATGAGATTGGAAACATCGAACTGGACCACTGAGATTGTTCATTTTATACTGCTATCTAAAATGAACAAAATCTAGGAAGCATTAGACTGTTAATCCTGGCGATGTTTCTACTTTAGGCATGTAGTGTTAATCAATGTGATGTACTCAGAAGTGAGGTCTCGGTAACGGGTGGCCAAAATACTTTGTACGTTCGGTGATTGCATGAAATGTGCTAAAGAGAAATATTGATCGAGGAATCTGTAGCCTTGCTGGAAGGTTAAAAGATATCCCTGAAATAGATTTGCAAACAGTTCAAATAAAACTTTGGCCAAAGTACTTCGTGTGTGCGTCACTGAAGTTGTATGTTGAATGTGTTTCACATACAGGGAATTTGGACTTAAGGCGAATCAAGAATTTCAGATTGAAAGTGAAAAATAAATGATAGTAGTATTGATTTATTTTTCATGGATATCTGTACAGAGGAGTAAAATGCAAAATTATTCTAGATCGAGAAATTCGTGAATAATTTAATTAATTTTAGAGTTCAACAATATTTATTTAGTGGAATTAAATATTGTTAAACAGTAATCAATTATTATCATGGGATGATAATAGATTGACCCCGTTTGGAGCTAAAATTAATTAGTCCTGCAAGTCCCCCCGCAAGCCCCAACGAAGATCAAAGAGAAAATATTAAAAGGAGATAGAGAAATAAATTTTGAAAGAGTTTGAAAATGGCCGAGGAATTTATTTTGAGAAAATAAATTAAATTCAAAGAGTCAGAAATACCCGAAATTTTATTTTGGAGAAAATAAAATTTTTCGAAAAAAAAAATGTTTTTGTGCTGACGTGGCGGAATGCTGACGTGGCACTGAGGTGTCACACCACGTCAGCAGGTCAGTCGCCATGTGGCGCTGACTGGATGCCACCGTGTACGACACGTGGACGATGAGGATCGCGCCTCGTCAACGCGAAGGAACTGCCCAGATTGATTCTCGCGCGGGCCAAGGAAACGGGTCAGAGTGTCGGGTCATCGGATAGGGTCGGTCATGGTTTGACCGACCCGGACACGTGGACAAATGAGATTTCGCCACGTGTCTCCTGGTCCAGACCAAGGTGAACCGACCGGTTCATCAGTGAACCGGTCTGGGGGCTGAACCGCCCGGTTGGACCGGACCGGTTCGACACGTGGCAGCTGCTCGTGCTGCCGTGAGTAGCACACGCGCCAGCCACATAGCCGCCACACGGGCGGCGCGTTTGGCGCGTGAGGTGGGCGTTTGGCGCTTGCTCGACGCCGCCGTGCTCGTAGCGGGGTGATCTTCCACGTGGCAGTCCCGGATTCGTCGTCGGCCCTTGAAGTGCGCGGCAAATTTCCAATTTTTGGACGAAATTAACCCTCAATTCTCTGCTATAAATAGGGCTGAGGCTATTCATTTCATTTAGAAGAATTTCAGCAGCAATTCTCATCTCTAAAATGCCTCTCGGCCCTCTCTCTCTAAATTAGTTAATTAATCCTTAATTAAGGATTAATTAATTACTTCATTAGGTGGTTATATAATTAATATATAATCCACTTAATTAATAAAAAATAGGGATTTTCTAGTTTTAGAAAAAAGAGTTTTTCTAGAAAAATATTTTCTCAAAGTGTTTAGCGAAATACTGCCGGAGCCCACACTCCAATTTCTTAATCGGGGATATTGCGGGGAAGCTCTGCCGGTTTCACGAGAAAATATCGAGGTGGTGGAAAAGTGTCGTTGATAGCCAATATTGCAGTACGGTAATACCGTTATGCTGCCCAAATTATTATTTGCATATTGTGATTATATGCTAGATGATTTAAAATTATGTTATCGATGCTTGTATATATTAGAGTTATGCTGCCCCATTTTTTTCGCTGCTTTATTAAAATATTTTGGAAATATTTTGATAACGAGGTTATGGCAAAATTTTTTGAAATATTCCGCTGTACTGTCACTCTGTGTCGGGCCCGCCACACCAACACAAAGATCATTCGCATGCCAATCTCCATTTATTAGACTGAAGTAAAATTAGTTATGGGAGTGGGATAATTGAGTTTAGTTAATTAATAAATGTAAATACTTGCAAGTTAAACCAAAGGAAGAACAATAGGCTAGGGAATGATACGTGTAACTAGAGTTCTAACAATGCTTTAATTAGTGAAATTACTCCTTTTATCTTGTCACTAAGTCATACCATAAATTCTTTCGAATCCATGGCGTGTATTAAATCCATTTCAGAAAATGTTCTCACAAGTATCTAATAAGAGAATTAACCAATCAATCAAGACAAAAGAGATTCTTAACTCAGCGGCTTGGCATAATTCAAGTAATCTACTTAGGTAGCTGGAAAAGGGTCAAATTTCTTTAACTTTAAAGTCCAACTTTTATGAAAACATCCAAGTTACTACAATTCTTTCGAAAATGGAATAACTTTAAGACATATACTCCGGATGGTCAACCCGCTATATATGAATTTACTCAAGTTTTCATAAATTCAAGAAGTAAATCACTCACTCAAACATTATTTCAAACACCTAGCATACAAGTATTCATTCCCACGCCTAAATAATTTAAATACTCATGTTGTAACTAAAACTTAAATCCATAATACTAAAACATAAGAAATTCGGATTCAACATGGGAATTGGAAAATACGAAGTCTTGAAAGCAAATAATTCTAACAACATTAAAACCCTAAAATTATGACTACAGAATTCAAAGCATAAACTAAAATTTAGAGTATTCGTTCAACTGGAAGTAAATAACTAAAGTATAAACGAACTTATGGAAGATGTCGACTCTCGTCTTCAAGAATTTCCTCCAGAAATCTTCTTATCCATGGAAATGTTCTTTATTCTTCTCCTTTTTCTGTCCTGTCCGATCCACCCTCAAAAATGGGGAAGCTATCCTCTTTTTAAAATTCTGACCAAAAATTGTTGATAAACTACCAAAACCAGAAAAAAAGTGTATGCACAGGGTCGTGGTCGCTACCGAAAATAGGCATAAAATGGTCGCGCCCGCGACCAACTTCTAAAAACGTGTTTTCTGCATTGTCGCGCCCGCGACCATATTTTAACTGAACTAGGTAGTGGTCGCGACCAATTTTTCCTCATGTTTCGAGATTGCTCCAAAATTCAGCAGAAAAACATCAAATTTAACCAGTCGCGCCCGTGACTGGAATTACGGATAGAAGAGGTCGCGGTTGCGACCTCTTTTTTCCCAACTTTCGAGATTTGGCATTTTATTTGGCGAAATTCATCCGAAAACACACACGGCCGCGCCCGCGACCGAATAACAGCAGGATGAGGTCGCGCCCACGACCTCATTTTGATCAACTTTCGACTTTTAATTTCTCTTATGTCCATTTTTCTTCATTTTTGTCCCGTTTTCCGTACATCTTACTCCATTATCGTTTGTACCTAAAAAGGGATCAAAAACTATAATTAAGCTCAAAAACATACAAAGAAGTTTTGATTTCCCAATAAAAACTAACACGAAAAATGGACTTAACAAAATCCCCCATACTTGAATGATTGCTAGTCCTCGAGCAATTAGGAACACTCATGAAAAATAGATCCAATTCTTCACATTAATACCCACATCAAGTATCCGATTCAGGCGAATCAATTGGTTAGTAAATACACTACTCGCACATGCATGGCTCATTTGAAGAATGTAATTCGTATATCCTCGTGACGTTGTGTGAAGTGAACAAAATGATGTACCAATAGTTTCCGGGATGATTTATACCCCTATTTGGAGACTCAATCAGGACTTTGAGAAAAATTTCATATCCATCTCCACTAATAAAGCTGGCTTTGGTTCGGGATCAATAGGGCTTTATAAGGCTTGTAACATAGGTTTAGGGATGGGTTATGATTCATTCGGAAAGTGACTCAAAACACCGACTTTACTTCAATGCACTATCCACCTTTGAGACCCTTATAGTTCTTCTTTTTCGGTTGCCTTCTTCCCCCACACTTGAACATTTCATTCTTTTTCAACCTTTCTTCACCTTTAATTAATTTTTTTTTTTTATTCTTTTTTTTTTTTTTCTCTTGATTTTTCATACATTCTTCTTTTGTTTTCTCATTCTTCCTTCAAGCTCTATAGATGAAAAGAATCTCTTTTAAGTAGCACAAGAAGCAATTCCGGTGTTCAATAGAAAAGTGGGAATTTAAGTTGTGCTTGTGGCTTGTAATGCGATTTCGAAAAAAAAATTTGCACAACTTTAAAAGCTCAGGGAGGGTGTGACGCCCTAGCGTGGGCCCCACATTCCCCGCACTAAGACCAAGCTAATATACGAATATAGTCCGCACACAAACCCAATCCTAGCGAATGGGGACACGACACGAACCCTGGCTAGGCGGGCTAACCCTGTACCAAACAATATATGCAACCGAGCGGCATAAACAAGAGTATGAACCATAAACATAAACCAGTAGTCCATAACAACAGGATAGCTCATCAAGATCTTACATAATTTAAAAGTGATAGTACTTGGCCCTCACGGCCTCACAAAATAAATACAAAACAAAAGGTAATATGAGTGTGTGGTACAACAACCGGGTGACATGAGCTAGACAAAAAATTACAATAAGTAAAGTAATTTCCCGCCTAGCTACACCTGCAAGGAACCTGAGGGACAAAGAAGGGAGGGGTCAGTCTCTACAAGACTGAGTGAAAGGCATAAATAATATATATAAAGCGGTAAAGTCATGCGGCCATAATTCCATACAAGGTTTTGAAAGAACAAGTAAAATGTGGCTCTCAGTCTATGGAATTACGACTTAAACCATTCATTTTAGGAAAGTGATTCAGTGGCTCGGCGAGTGAGCATTCTCCAACCTTACTCCTTTAGTGTATCAGGTAGTTGTTAAGTGGCCATGCAATATTTTAAGTTTCACTTTGTTACAAAATCAGTTTCAAGTGCACAAGTACCCTTTTTCCTCCGGTTTGGTGGTTCGGGTAGCTAACCCTCACCACCCAGGACAGGATGATCAATGGGTACATGAATCCCATTGATCGGGGAGCCCCTTCGATTCACCAAACCTCCTGGTGAATGTCCGGGTAGTCCGAGTTTGGTTAGGACTTATGCAAGAGATAGCCGTCAGCCCATGCTTCCCCAGTTCTCTCAATAAATAAGCCCCTGGGCCCCAGGAAGTGTAACAGTCTCGCCAAAACAGGACAGGATCAGGATTGGTTCCATTTTCCAAAATCATTTGTTTATTTGAAATCAAGATATAAGTATAATATAAGTTTTGGCCAAATCAACATGTAAGACGGTTGTAGGGTTTATATTATATCCAAACAATTCCTCACCTGTACCGGACAAAAAGGGAAGAACGAGGACTCCTCAAACCCTACTCGACATGCTCAACGTCCTCCTGAGAACACTCTGGACAAGGAAATAGGACACAAGTGAAACTCGACACAATATGAACCAGATATGACGCACGGCAAGTGAATTAATTGCATAAGACATGAATATGAAATCATATGATATTAATGACATGTTCAAGTGCACCATTTAATGCATAATATAACATTTAAAGGCCTAACAAGGCGCACATGAAATTTGTGAAACTAATTCATGTCATTTAAGCGATAAAAATGCATATAAGAACAAGTATAAGCATATAATCAATAAATAATGAGTTATAACCAAGTTTGGAGATGGAAACATGTGAGAAAAAGGAAATGAAAACACAAAAAGAGCTCCCGAATGAAATTGGGCGAAAGTTGACAGATTTCCAAAACGGACAAGCTGTAGTAAAACTGGAATATCTTGAGTTTGAGGAATGGGAATTGAGTCTTGTTTCTTGGAAATGAAACTAGACACACAGACCTTTAAAATGATATATGGCACGAAATTTTTTTCAAAGAGAGGAGAAAATGGCTTAAGCTTAAAGTTGGGTGAAAGCAGATTTCCGGCGAAGTGGCGACACCAAAATGAATTGATTATATCTCACAAATGACAAACGATATTATTGAGATGATTCCAATTGGAGGTTGTTCTATACTTCAAGAGGTTTCCAAAGGTTTAAAACTAAGGTCAATCGGAGTTCGGACGAGGGAGTAACCAGCCGGGTAAAAACAAGGCAGAAATTTACCCGGCCAGGGAGAGCAGGTGCAGAAACCCTTCTGTAACAAACTACCCGCCCGGGTACTTTTGTGGGCAAAAACTACCCGCCCGGTTAGTCCTCCAGAACAGCAAAAATGTAGAAAAACAGGGGAAGCTCGCGGGAGAAGAAAACCAAACAACCAAATCACCCCAAACCTCAACCACAAGCACCCAAAACACCAAACAACATGCATACAATCATAATATCTCATATAGGCATCATTTAATTCAAGGAAACATTCAAGGAAACATGTATGAATCCAACAAAGTTCAAAACAAAACCCTTAAATATGAAATGTGTTCACTCATGCTTCAACTCATCCAAGCCAAGGTATAATTGCACCAAAACATTCCCTAAATCAACTCTCATGCACCATATACACTTAGGACAACCATAAACCAAAAAGCCCTTGATTTACTTCAAGTTTCAAAACATAAATACACATGCTCTTACCTTGATGATGGATGGAATGAAGAGAAAGGATGAAGATGGGTCTTGGAGCTTAAACCTTTGATAAAAAGGAGGAAATCTTGGTCTTCCTTGTCTCTTGGTGGTTTGAACTTGAAGGGAAGAAAGGAGAGAATGGAATGCTCTTGCTCTTGTGTGAAGGGATGAAGAAGAAATGAAATGTATGTGTATAGGTGTATATATCGATATATGTAAGTGTAGAGGAAGGGAAATTGCCACATAGTCCCTCAAGAATTTGAATGTATGCAATTAAGTATGAAATGTTATTTATATGACAAATCAATTCTCATAAAATTATCAATCAAGTACCAAACATTTCCGAGAGGGCAATTAAAGACAATTAAGTAAAATTCTTACAAATACAAAATAATTAAACACTTAGGCATGCTCGAAAAATTAAATAACATAAACCACGAAAAGAAATCGCGAAAGAAAGGTTTAAATCACACAATTAAATCAATAAAAGGAATTACGCGTACCTGTACAGTCGAGAAGTCGGGGTGTCACAGAGGGCCAATGGATTAGCGTTATTTAGTGCAGGCTCTACCTAAAGGCTTAATGTAAATGGAAATCGAAGGCGTAGATCATATCCCTTACCTAAATCCAACTCAATTTCGTTTCAAAAGATATTAGATTATTCTCTAATTTCTAACTTAGCTTCCTTTAAGAGATATAAATTTTACCTAAAAACTTAAGGTGCATTAGTTTGTTCACTAAGTGCGCTAAAAATGAGGATATGCGACTACACTCAACTTATTTACCATACACATGCTTGTAAGTATTTGAAAAACCTCCTAACTCAAGCTTAAAACGGACTCTCGAAAGAGCAAAAACGTACCAAATCAGAGATAATTCACAAATACTCAACCTCATGCTTAAGAATTAGTAATCATTCATAAACAGAACCCACATGCATCAAAAATTAAAATTTACCCCTCCCCCACACTTAAACTCTAGCATGTCCACATGCACATAATTTTAAAGAAAAGAAGGGTATTTGGGACTCCCCTATTTCCGAGAATCCGGCAACGTGGCACTCCAAATGTTTTGTTCCCTGTAAAACAATAATACCAACAACCAAGTGAATGAATCTAAAAGATATACAATAAGCATCGAAAAACTTCTAACCAAATGGCATCATGCAGGCATCACATTCATCCAAATAGAAGTGCATAAAAACCATTCGTCACTCAGTCATCCAGTCAAGCATACCAAACCAACAAAACACAAAGTAACATAGGCTTCAGAAATTAAACAAGCTCACATTAGTCAGAACGGATCAAAGTATGCAGAAAAAGTAAACATCAACTAGATAAAACCCCACAGGCGGGGCGCAAATCAGGCATCGGTGGCATCATCCGGGGGGGCCTGGTTGTAATGCAGGTTCATAGCTTGCATCATCTCATCAATCCTCCTGTTCTGCTCAACCTACGCTGCCCTGATGGCTGCAAACTGCTCCCGGTTGTAACGTGCCTCATGCCTCATGAAGTGCATAATCGGTTCTAGCCCCGACTCTACCTCCTCGTCAACCATTTCCTCCTCCGGCTCTAGGGGTGCGGGAAGCCTGGCCCTAATTTCTTCAGGCAAATGTGCGATGGTGGTGGCCCCATGCTCATAGCAAATGCGGAATATATCCCTTTCAGTTGGTGGCCACCACACAAGCCACGCTCTCAAGGTTTGGCCCCACCATTTGAGGATGCCTAGTCGCCCTAAGATCTTCTCATCAACAAATGGATAACCCTTTATGGAAGCCATATTCTCACTCAATACTATCCCGCAGGCCACCACAATACACGTCAAATAACCTCCGTAAGCAAAGGCTCCCTTGTCCTTTTGTGCTTGTTCCCACATTCTGTCCATCAATATATAAGTGCCATTCACCTGGGTACCCTCCAACATGCAGCCCATCAACCATAAATCTACTACGCTAACTTTCCCCAAGTTCGCCCTTGCATAGATTCCTGAAGATATAATTCTGTGAATTATTCTCCAGACAGCACTTTGTATCTCCGTGGATCTGGATGTCTTCGAATGATAATACCCTCTTGCACCCAATTGTGTCCAAACCGCCGTTTGTGTAGCCCTTGACCATTCTTCCGGAACTTTATCTACACCTCCCGCCGGAAATCCAAATATATTTCTCAATTCCTCCGCCGTGAGGCTACACCTCCTACCCTGGAGTTTGAATTTGCAGACCCTATCCTTCCATTTGAAATCTTGGAGGAATCATAGGTTAATGAGGCGTAGGTCTTGTGTTTCTTCTCCCCTGTGGAGTAATCGTTTGTCCATATATCTAGTGGGGATGAGTTCACGATGAGCATGGGGGTTCTCTTGTGCTTCTTGTCCCACCCCGGATGATGATGCACCTGCCTTCCTAGCTCTCTTGGGTGCTATGGTACCTGATATTAACAAGTTTCACACAATTTAAGCATAATTGATACAACCAAAATTCACTCAGGACTTTCATCGAACACTTGGTGGGCGGTGCTAAAGGCTAACATTTTTGGCAAAATCTGCAAGGTTCTAACTCAACTCAGCAAACCTATCAACTAATCTTCCTAAACAAGTGATCCTAGCATCAATTTTCTCCAAGAATTTAATAGACTTTGGACCAAACCTAGGTGCAAAAATGAGAAAATAGAATTTGGACTACATTCATGTTCTAGGACTACCCAAAGTGAATATCTTAAGCTATAGAGAATAAACACAAGATGATTCACTAATCTAGGTCCAAATTCGGCATAAAAAATTTGATTTTAAACCTAGGGT
This sequence comes from Lantana camara, assembly GCA_037501455.1. Lineage (NCBI taxonomy): Eukaryota > Viridiplantae > Streptophyta > Magnoliopsida > Lamiales > Verbenaceae > Lantana > Lantana camara. Next base: position 49,970,588 of record CM074865.1, read on the forward strand.
TCAAGTTAAAATTCTGAAAGTGTAGGCCCTAAAATCCGAATTTAACCACTTATTGTCCAAGGAGAAGTGTTCTTAGTGTTTACCTTGAAGTCTTGAGTGAGAAATTTTAGATTAGAATGAAGATTCTTGGTGGAGAAAACACAGCCGTTGCCTAGGGTTCAAGGTTTGTTTTGTTTTTAATTTGTGAGAATGAGAACTGAGACTCTCGGTTCTTGACTTAAAACTCCTGAATTTGCCTTGGTCGCGGCCGCAACCTGAATTCGTGCAACTATGGTCGCGGTCGCGACCCAAAATTAACCCCCTCTCGACTTTTGGCGTCCCAAAATTAAAATTCAGATTGATTCACCCTAGGTCGCGGCCACTACTGTTTTCTTCAGTAATTTGGTCGCGGTCGCGACTCAAAATTAGTAAAGTTTCGACTTGTGCACACAAAAAATCACTCCAAAATTCACCCAAAAATTATTATCACACAAAACTAAGCCTCACTAACACATTACTAACTGACATTTAATCACGATGACATGTAAAACACTCATGCGACTCAAGTATTCAACCAATAACCATAGTATGCCGATTATTCACATCATTCTCACTTCATTTGCTATCCGAGAAAGGATAAATAATTCCTGCATATATCTAACAACTTAATCACTACAGCCCGAACTACCTCTTTCATATTTGGATTCAATCTACGTTGGTGTTCAACCGAAGGCCTATGATCATCCTTCATCAATATCCTATGCATGCAAATAGAGGGGCTTATTCCTTTAATATCCGCAATAGTCCAACCTAAGTCTTGTTTATCTTCCCTTAACACCCTCAAAAGACTATCAAGTTGTGCATCGGATAAACTAGAAGAAACAATAATAGGCAAAGTATCATTTTCACCCAAATAAGCATACATCAAATGTTCGGGAAGGGGTTTCAACTCAAGTGTGGGAGCTTTAATAATAGATGGAGGAGGAACAGGTTTACCTGTCCCCAATTCCACATACACATACCTTTATCGGAAGGGAACGAACGGGGTTGCCTCCAATGTTTTTGTATAAGCTGCTAGCTCCTCTAAGATCTCTTCTCCTTCAACCATTCCTTCCCAGCCATTCAAACATAACTCCAATGGATCTTCCTTTTGAGTATCGATCAACTTCTCTCCCTCAATCGTATCCACCAAAAAGCACTTTTCACCAATTTCAGCTTCTTTGACCGCCTTAAATAGGTTGAACTCCACCTTTTCTTCACCAACTCTAAGAGTAAGAAGTCCATTTTTGACATCAATAAGAGCTCAAGCGGTGGCAAGGAAAGGCCTTCCAAGAATCAACGGCATTTCCCTATCTTCCTCCATATCCAAGACAATGAAGTCTACCGGAAGGTAGAACTTTCAAACTCGAACCAAAGCATTCTCTAAAACTCCGGTTGGATACTTTACCAAACGGTCGGCTAACTGCAAGGTAACGGTAGTAGGCTTCAACGCATCCAAACCTAGTTTCCTGCAAGCGGATAAAGGCATCAAACTAACACTTGCTCCAAGATCACATAATGCTCTATTAAAATTCAAACTACCAATAGTGCAAGGAATAGAGAAACTCCCTGGATCTTTGAGTTTTGAAGGAAGTTTTGTGTTGCAATATGGCGCTGCACTCCTCGGTAAGTGCTATGGTATCATACTCCTAGAGCTTCCTTTTGTTTGAGAGTATTTCCTTAAGAAACTTCACATAGGTAGGCATTTGAGCAAGAGCCTCGGCAATAGGGATATTAATATGTAATTCCTTGAAAATATTTAGGAATTTCTCGAATTGCTTCTCCAACTTTTGCTTCTTCGACCTCTCCGGAAATGGAACGGGTGGCACATAAGGTTTCGGTGCCACATACACCTTTGGTTGTGAAGGGAGCTCTTCTTTTTCACTTGATTCGGAATCCTTCTCAATCTCTACTTTTTCCTCCACCTTCTCATCACCGTTCACCTCATTCTTTTCTTTCATTTTTGGCCCTTCATACTCTTTTCCACTCCTCAAGGTAATAGCTTTGCAATGCTCTCTAGGATTCTTCTCCGGTTTGCTCGGTAGACCCCCGTGTTGTCTAGGATTTGAGGAACCCGCAATTTGTCCAATTTGCATATCCATATTCCGGTTGTGATTTATCATATTCTCCATCTGAGTATGAAGCTTCTGAAATTTTTCAGTAGTTACCGAAATAAACTTCTCTAGCTTCGCCTCCAATCCTTATCGTTGATCCGATTGTGGAGTTGTATTTCGGATGATGCTTCCACCACGGATTATAAGTGTTGGAATATGGGTTGTTCCCCGGACATTGGTTGTTCAAGAAATTTACTTGCTCTTGCCCGACTCCAACCTGGTTACCTGCATTAGAATAAGGACAAGTACTAAACATATGCGGTCCATTACAAATCTCATAAGTTACCTGCACGGGAGGTGATGATGATGTCCCGACTGCATTCACCGCTATTTGATCTAATCTCTTGCTCATCGCTTCAATCTTAGCATTGATTGCCGTGAATGCATCTAGCTCCATTACTCCCGCCGGTTTAGTGGGTGGAGGAGTAATCCTCTCTTGATTCCAACCATTGTTAGCTGCCATATTTTCCAAAAGTTGAAGTGCTTCATTCTCGGCTTGAGCCATCGATGCTCCTCCGGCCGCAGCATCTACCATTACTCGAATATTTTGAGTCATCCCATTATAGAAGGTTTGCACAATAAGCCAAGTTGGAAGACCATGATGAGGACACTTCCTTTGTAACTCTTTGAACCTTTCCCAAGCTTCATACAAGGATTCCCCCTCATATTGTCGAAATGATGTAATATCATTTCGGTATTTCATTATCTTAATAGGAGGGAAGAATTCCGCCAGAAATGCCTGAGATAAGGTATCCTAAATCCGAAGGGTCTCATTAGGTATCGTAGCTATCCATGAGCACGCCTTATCTGTCAAAGAGAAGGGAAACAGTCTGACCCTTATTGCATCATCCGAGACATTGTGCATCTTGAATGTGGCACATACTTCAAGGAAGTAGGATAAATGAGCTGCCGGATCTTCCGTAGCAAGACCTCCAAATTGGTTTTGTTGTAGCAAATTTATAGTAGCCGGTTTGATCTCGAAATTATTTGCTTCAACAGGAGGTCGAACTAGGTTGTTCTGGATTATCCCAGCATTTAGTGTGTTGTAATCATTAAGTGCTGGATGTGGGGCTCTAGGTTCAACATTAAGGTTTTGAGCCCTCCTATTATTCCCGTTTTCTTCATCATCAGCCATGATATCCGGTGGTGCAAGTCTCTCTTGCCTGTGTACTCGCCTGTTTGCTCTAAGCCTTCTCTCAATTTTCGATGTGTAATCAACAGAATCAAAACTTAGAGTTCTTCTCATGCACGAATTTCCTGCAAAAAAGAAATAATGTAAACAAGTCTAAAAGTAGTAGATAAAAGTATTTGAATAACTCTTGATTCAGCACCTTCCCCAGCAACGGCGCCAAAAACTTGATATACCCCAATTTACTCTATCAAAACTTTCACTCTAGCATATAAATGCTACCAAGTTATGATTAGAATTTGCCATTCGTTTTAAAGCCCAAGTGTAAGCTAAATATCACTTTGTAGCATAAAGGGCCGTATCCACAAGGAAGGGTGAATCAAAGATTATTCGCATGCTAATCTCCATTTATTAGACTGAAGTAAAATGAGTTATGGGAGTGGGATAATTGAGTTTAGTTAATTAATAAATGTAAATACTTGCAAGTTAAACCAAAGGAAGAACAATAGGCTAGGGAATGATACGTGTAACTAGAGTTCTAACAATGCTTTAATTAGTGAAATTACTCCTTTTATCTTTTCACTAAGTCATACCATAAATTCTTTCGAATCCATGGTGTGTATTAAATCCATTTCAGAAAATGTTCTCACAAGTATCTAATAAGAGAATTAACCAATCAATCAAGACAAAAGAGATTCTTAACTCAACGGCTTGGCATAATTCAAGTAATCTACTTAGGTAGCCGGAAAAGGGTCAAATTTCTTTAACTCTAAAGTCCAACTTTTATGAAAACATCTAAGTTACTACAATTCTTTGGAAAATGGAATAACTTTAAGACATATACTCCGGATGGACAACCCGTTATATATGAATTTACTCAAGTTTTCATAAATTCAAGAAGTAAATCACTCACTCAGACATTATTTCAAACACCTAGCATACAAGTATTCATTCCTACGCCTAAATAATTTAAGTACTCATGCTGTAACTAAAACTTAAATCCATAATACTAAAGCATAAGAAATTCGGATTCAACATGGGAATTGGAAAATACGAAGTCTTGAAAGCAAATAATTCTAACAACATCAAAACCCTAAAATTATGACTAGAGAATTCAAAGCATAAACTGAAATTTAGAGTATTCGTTCAACTGGAAGGAAATAACTAAAGTAGAAAAGAACTTGTGGAAGATATCGACTCTCGTCTTCAAGAATTTCCTCCAGGAATCTTCTTCTCCATGGAACTGTTCTTTATTCTTCTCCGTTTCTGTCCTGTCTGATCCACCCTAAAAAATGGGGAAGTTACCCTCTTTTTAAAATTCTAACCAAAAACTACTGATAAACTGCCAAAACCCGAAAAAATGTGTCTACATGGGGTCGCGGTCACGACAAAAAATAGGTATAAAACGGCCGCGCCCGCGACCAACTTCTAAAAACGTGTTTTCTGCATGGTCGCGGCCGCAACCATAATTTAACTAAACTGGGTCGCGATCGCGACCCATTTTTTCTCATGTTTCGAGAATGCTCCAAAATTCGGTAGAAAAACATCAAATTTAACCAGCCGCTCCCGTTACTGGAATTACACATAGAAGAGGTCGCGGTCGCGAACTCTTTTTTTCCCAACTTTCGAGATTTATCATTTAATTTGGCGAAATTCATCCGAAAATACACACGGTCGCGCCCGCGACCGAATAACAGCAGGTCATTTTGATCAACTTTCGACTTTTAATTTCTCTTATGTCCATTTTTCTTCATTTTTGTCCCGTTTTCCGTACATCTTACTCCATTATCGTTTGTAGCTAAAAAGGGATCAAAACCTACAATTAAGCTAAAAAACATACAAAGAAGTGTTTATTTCCCAATAAAAACTAACACGAAAAATGGACTTAACATGTGTCTTGATGTTGCCTTTCCTTTGTTTAAAATATCTACTACATGCATTTATCATCTTAACACAACACGCATCATTTTAGTGTTTACTTGTTAGGATTTCGCCCATTTAATTCTTTCACTATTACTCCGGTTAAAGCCCTATTGAACAAAGTGAAGAAGAAACATTTTGGGTTGATAGAGTGGGTCAAAGACGGAAGTGGAAGGTTTCAGGACATATAAATTGGATGAGACAAGTTAGGGAATTTAATGGAGTTCAATAGGGTCGTTGCTCCAATCAAGCACTTTAGAGTGAACGTGAGCCAAGCCATCGAACACATTTTCCAATTAGAGTTGTTCGCCCCAAGGAAATAAGTTTGGGGAGATCAGGAATTCTTGTTAAGGGGGAGAGCACGACCAAGAGATGAACTTAAGATTTAAGGTTGTGCTCGGAGAGTATTCTAGTAGGAACAAGGGCAAGTGCAAACCTTAGACGATATAGAAGTTCAAGTGATGGTGATAGGAAAAGAATAAAACGGTCTTAACGATGGAACAACCAAAATGAAAGTTAAATCACTATACTCAGCTTGAAGATTGCTAAGGGATATTCATAGCACAAGGTTGAATTTTTTAAGATGATGGAATTGTGAGGGAACTTCTGTGTACTCCTATCAGTGTTGGTAAAAGGAAATCGAAACAAAGCTACCATATAACAGGAGGGTGTCAATAAAGGTTTATCCAATTAAGTGAAAAAGGGGTTCGGATGACACATAACAAAGCGAACAATATTAAATCACCTATCGTTTTTCTATGATAACCTGAGACGAATCGAAAGGGTGGTCATTGAAGGACTTGGATCAAACTTTAAGCATTATAAGGAATGTTTTACATTTAAGTAGGGAATTGAGTGGGCCGGAACCAAATGCTTGCCTACAGTCTTGAAGAGAATAAAGGGATAACTTGAATAAGAGTTGGGAAAGAATCCCCGAGAAGATTGATCGGACTCTAGGAATTGATGGTTTTAACTTGATTGAGGAAGAATTCATGAAGGAGAAAACCGTGGTGGGAACGATCATGAGATAGGAATTGAACTTAGGGCCTTGAAAATAGTTGATCTTGAGTATGGTGAATTCGGGCATCGAAAAGGATAGAAGATTCAAACATGATTCGTGGAAGGAATGTTTCGATGACATGTAGGATAAAGCAGAGTTCGACTGGTTGAAAGAGTTTGTCATGTCAAGGGAAGATGTAGAGGTTAAGGGTGAGGAGTTAGAGAATGAAGTGAGCACTATTCTAAGAGTTAATTGAATTCCAAGGAATCCGCCAAATTGAAGAACGTGATCAAGGTGTAAGAGTCAAAGTAGGACCAGCGGAGAGTTATCATCTCTTCAACTGGACACTCATATGAAGGCATTAAAGATAAGTCAAGAGCCAAACCAGCTTTTGGGCCACATTATAAAATTGGACCATGAATTAGTCAATTTCAAATTTCTTGGCTACGGTGAACGGTATATAAAACATTCATGGCATATGCATACATGCAATTTAATTTAATTGATTTCTTAATGCTATATACCTTGATAATTGATTATTTTCGTTGTTCCTTGTTATGTTGTAATTGATGTTTATTACGTGTCCCGGTGTGAACTATGTGATTATTCATTATTGTAATTCTCGTTTTGAAATCTTTTCTTCTTAGTGTTTACTCTTTGATGTAATTGTTTCTTATTGTGCTGCTCGGGAGTATTGGAGACCCCCTTGCGTTGTTGCTTAAGAGACTGGGTTCTCTCATTGTTGCTTGAGAGGCGGGGTTCTCTCATTGTTGCTTGAGAGACGGGGCTCTCTCATTGTTGCTCGAGAGATGGGGTTCTCTCTTTGTTGCTTGTCAGAGACGGGGTGCTCTCATTGCTTGTATCTAGCCGAACGGTGAATCCGAGGACAGATTCTTTTAAGGGGGAGAGATTGTAACGCCCCGACTTTTCAGTCGTACAGGTATGAAGTATGTGTTTACCAATTTGCGCGAATTAATCATTTATAGGTGATTTATATATTTAATTTTATTATAAATTGTTATTATTTTATTTTATTTTATCTTATTTTATTTCGTTAATTAGTATATTTAAATTGATAATTATGTGTTAATGTTAATTAACTATATCTTTAATTATATTAATTAATTTCAACATTAAATCGTTGACTTTCATATTTAAATTAAAATAGAATTTAAATTTTGTTATTTAATTTGAAATGTTATGAAATTGTTAATGTTTTTCGCGTGAGTGTTTTAATCGTACTTCGTTCTTATATGATTTGATATCGAAATCCCGTGAAAATTTAGTATGTCATAGATTTATGTGTTATGAACATGTCTATATGCTTGTTTCATGTTTTTGATCTCGTTTGGCGTGGTAGCGAATTTATTTGGAGTTGTGGAACCAAATCGGGGCTAACGGCCAATTAGCGCACCCTTGGGTCCGTATGTGATATCTTAAGCTCGGGAACTCGGATTCGAGTTCCGTCACCTCCAATGAACTTGTATTGAAGATTTGGGTTCAATGGAACAAGCCTCATATTTTTCTAAGCTCGTTTCGACCTCCGAACTTTAACCGAAACATCTGATGTTCGCGTAAATGACCACCTACCACTATTTTAATCATATCTTGAACCATGGTTAACCAAATTGAGCAAGGTTTGAACCCACATAACCCTTGCTTAACCCCTGATCATCCAAATTAACTTTCACTCCATTTCAGACTCCAAAAACAAGCCAATAGCAGCTGCAAACCGAGATCACTTGAAGCTACAAGAGAAACACTTTTCATTTTCACTTTTTGAGCTCATCTCTCCACCAAATCACTCCAAACCTGAAAGGTAAGTCCATGACTATGTTGTGAATCTTCTACTCTTTCTTATGAATACTTATTTGCTGATTTTGATGGAGATTTGGATGTGTATTGGATTTATGCTGAATAGTAAGTGTTTATGTTCTTTTTATGAATCTTTCATGTTTCCTTGTGATTCCTTTGAGTTTAATGCATGAAATTAGATCTTACGAAGTTCATTTAATGTTATATGAACTTATCTTGCTTGGTAGTTGAGAATTGATGAAGGTACCATTAATGATTTTTGTATGAAAAGATCTCCTTTTCCCTCATTGAATTCGATTGCTGCTGCGGCGCGTTGTGTGGCTGTCTTGAGGATTGATTGCTGAGTATTTGTTGCCTTTTATTTCTTTAAATTGGTGGCTTGATGGTTGGTGGAAAGCTTGTTCATTCCTTGCCCTGTTCCTGCGCGAAAACTGCTACTGCCACTGCTCTGTTTCTGCAGAAACACTCTCCCGGGCTGGGGAGAGTTTGAACGGGAAGTGTCCCCAGGCAGGGACACCTTATGCAGAAGCCGACCGGGGAAGGTTGAGCTGGGAAGTTTACCCGGGCAGGGGACTGCCTGATCAGCTGCTTCTCCTTTGTTTTGTTGCTGTTGTGTATATGTGTGTATATATATATACTTGTTGCTGTTGCTTTTTCCTTCTTACTGTAATAATTTTGTATATATATATAAATATATATAGTTGATGTGTGTGCATGTGACGCATATATATATATATATATATATATATATATATATATATGCGTCACATATATACGTATACACATGTATACGTATATATATATATATATAACAATTGCATGCATGTGTAATAAAATTTAATTGTTTGTTGTTAATTCATGCATGATCCTACGTATATATATATATATATATATATATATATATATATATATATATTATTTGCATGTGCATGCATGGTTTTATGTAAATATATGGATATATATATATTTATTTATTTATTTATTATATATATATTAGGTATTGTATAATTTATTTAAATTATAGAATTTAATTGTTATCTATTTCGCGTTATTTAATTACCGATCATGACTTGAACGTTTTTATTTATCTATTTTCTAATGTTAAACGTGAAATAGTACATGTTATGATTGTTATATGAAATTCTTAGATTGAATTGATATGAAATGTCAAATTATGAACTTGAATAAATTTGACCGCTTCCTTGAATGAATGAATTGCTTGTTTATATGCCTTAAAGGCATTAATCGTGCACATAATCGTCTCCATGACATAATATTATCTCTTATGCATAATATCATATCATACTCATTTCATTATCGTGCTTTGTATATGGTTCATTTCGAGTCTTGAGTCTCATGTATGCACCATGCCGTTTCTTGTACAGCTTTCTCCAGGGTGGAGACGTGCCGGGTTCCTAGATTACTTCCAGGTCTTCTTTTCTTCTTGGTATTGTTCGGTAAGGTGTAACAGGTGGGTTTCTCTTCTATTAGCTATGATGACCCGATATATCCCTAATGTGAAAGTTTCAAGCCAAGATATTATATATATGTACATATATCGAGTCTTTTCAAAAGAGTCTATGATTTTCCAACGTAAAGCCCTTCTTTTATGTATCCCCACCTCATGATTTTTGGCGTGGACATGATTGTTATTGCACGGGCCTAGGGACTTAGTGTCAGTGGCTATCCGAGGAGGCAAGGGCCGACGGTGATCCCTTGTACTAGTTCCACCATATTTACGGTGATACCGGCCCTCGCTAGGAGGTTTAGCGAGGAATGGGAGCTGAGTGCCCTTGGGGGATTCATGTACCCCCATTGGCCCATGTATGGACCGGTGGTCGGGTCTTGCTAACCCGTCCACCACCCGGAGGAAAAAGGTGTAAGTGTTTATGTTTATAAATGATAATGATTATGATTAATTATGAATGAATATATATATATGAATGTGTATGATCGCTAATGTAAATATTGAATTTATATTCACACACGAAGAGTAGGTTGGAGATATTCGCCCACCCGCCAGGGCTCACGTACTGACCATATGAATGTAATGAAATGAATGAATTTGATGGTTGTAATCCCGAGAATTGTTTTCTTTTGTTTTACCCACTTGGGAAATATCATAAAAACCTCGCACGGGATTATAGAGTGCATGTGTGGGTGTTTAAATTCTGCGATATTATATATGTTATACCCTGTTTTATACCCACCAGTCTCTTATAGACTAAACCCGACTTTGTTTTCAGTTCTTACAGGTTTTGGAGTGCTAGGCGGGATTCTGAGCCTGTCAAGTTCTGTGTCTATGTTTGAGTCACTTCACGCATACTGTGTATTGGATAAGTTGTACAAGAATGAATGAATTGTTAAGTTTATATTGCTATGAATTCGGGGCAGGCTTCTAGGGATAGATTGAACCCGTGAATTATGAATTATGATTTATGTTTATGTTTGAATTTTGGGATTAGGTATCTATGCTAGTTGAACCCTTCTTTTATGTTTTCAATGTGATTGGTTATACGATTTGCTTCCACACCTACTATTGTTTTATTGGTTGGTTATTTGGTTTTGGAGGTTTAGTTCCCGCCTAGCATAGCGAGTGAGTGAGTCCCCGTTCGCCGTGATTCGGCACGTGTTTGGACTTCCCATTTCATATACGGGTCGGGTCCCGGTGTGGGGGATGTTGTGCCTTCCGTCTAGGGTGCTACATGACAAGATACCTAAGATTAACCCAAGTGGTCAAATCTAACATATCTGATCCTGTCATGTGTAATGAAGCTGTGGTAGATATAGACGCTGACCGTTTGGTCAAAATTCATTGAATCATAGTTAGAATTTTAGTATTCTAACAAAGTCTTGAACTTGTGGATGCGCCTGAAGGCATTAAACCCATTAGATGCAATTGGGTTGTAGACGAAAATAAAAGGAGAAATGGACAAAAAAGTAGAGACTTTAGAGCAAAGCTGATGGCAATGGATTTTACCTAGAAAGAAGAAATCATTTATGAGATCTTCTCGCCTATAGCAGGGCTTAAGTCCATAAGAACTCTCTCCTCCATTGTTTCTCATTTTGATTATGAGATTAGATAAATGGATGTAGAGACTACGTTCTTGAACGGGCACCTTCAAGAAGAAGAGATATATGGTACAACCTGAAGGCTTCACAGCCAGAAGTCAGGTGCATATGATGCAAGCTTAATATATCGATTTATAATTTTAAGCAAGCGTCTAGATCATGAAACATCAGAATTAAAGAGGCAATTTAAATTCTTTGGATTTATGTAATTGACTGATGAATCATGTATGTACAAATGACATCAAGATATAATGTAACACATTAGTTTTGTACGAAAACAATATTCTGCTCATTAGGAATGATGCAAGAATTTTGTCAGTGGTCAAGATTCGTATGTCAAATCCGTTTAACAAGTAAAGACCTTAGTGAGACCAATAATATTCCAAGGATTAGACTTTTGTCGTGATCATGAGAATAAAAAGATTGGTTTATTACAAGAAACATATATAGATAAGATGTTGGAAAGGTATAATATGACAAATTCCAAGAGAAGGTTCATTACCTTTTAGATATAGAATTTATCTATCTCGGGATCAGTGTCCTGAGACAACTGAAGAGATAGAAGACATGATTAGAGTTCTGCAGCGGAAGCTTTATGTATGTCAGATTATGTATAAGGCCAGATGTCTATTATGAATTAGGTCTAAGTCAGCAGATTAGTCAAACCCTAGGATCTGACACTGGGTAGTAGTAAAAAACATATATTGGAGTACTTGAGAAGAAATCAAGATTATATGCTAGTCTACCATTGTGATGAGCTTATTTCAATAGAGTACAAAGATTCGGATTTACAATCTGATTTGTATTCTAGATGTTTGACATCAGAATACGTGTTTACTCTAGAAAGAGCAACCGTTAATTTGGGAATATTAGGCAAGACTTGTATTGCTTACACCGCCATAGAAGTTAAATACATGGTAGCTTAAGAAGCAGGCAGTTAGATGTATTGGCTTTATGATTTCCTAGTTGTTGGCTCAGAGAAACATCTAATAGATTCCTTCACCAAAGTATTGGAGTAAAAGAGTGCAAAACGAGTTTTGACACTCGTGTGAAAGGAATAAGACTTAGATGTATGACCAAATTGAATTTAGGGCAAGTGGGAGATTGTTGGAAATAGTGCCCTGAAAAATTCAATTTGTTGAATTAATTAAACTGAATTTACAACAAGTTGTGATTTTTTCACATATTGACAATTAATGGAGTGCGGTGGTATTCTTATATGAAATGTGTTTCATAGGAAAAGTCTTTGAATACTGAAATCACGTGTCATTAAAGTTCTAGTCGTTAAGATAAGAATATGTTCTTATCAAGAATATAACATGGTTATATAAGATGATTAGTCTTTTGTCATAGGGAATGGTGATTCCGATTATAACACGTTGATGATTTTCAATAGGATTGGAAACATCAAACTGGACCACTGAGATTATTCATTTTATACTACTATCTAAAATGAATAAAATCTCAGGAAGCATTGTACTCTTAATCTTGATAATATTTTGGCTTTAGGCTAGTAGTGTTAGTCACTGTAACATACTCGAAGTGAGATCTCGGCAACGTTGGCCAAAATACTTTGTACGTTCGGTGACAATATGAAATATGCTAAAGAGTTATATTGATCGAGGAATTTGTGGCCTTGTTGAAAGGTAAAAGATACCCCTGAAATAGATTTACAAAAGTTCGAATTAAGACTTTGGCCAAAGCACTTCGCGAGATACGTCACCGAAGTTGTATTATGAATGTGTTTCACATACAGAGAATTTGACCTTAAGGTGAATCAATAAATTTTAGGTTAGAGATGAAAAATAAATGATAGTAGTTGATATTTATTTTTCATGGATATCTACATGAAGGAGTAAAATGCGAAATTATTCTAGATCAAGAAATTCGTGAATAATTTAATTAATTTTAGAGTGCAACAATATTTATTTAGTGGAATTAAATATTGTTAAACGGTAATTAATTACTTTCATGAGATGATAATATATTAACCCGTTTGGAGCTAAAATTAAGGGCGAATTACATTTAGGTCCCCTGAGGTTTGCCCTAATTACAAATTAGTCCCTCTTGTTTTGAAAATTACATATTAGTCCCTAAAAACACTATTTCAATTGAGGTCCCTAGATGCCGTTAGGGTTCCGTTAATTTTGACAGGACTACATTGTTGATGTGATTTAGTTAAGGGGTCGTTTTGTAAGAAAATTCATAGTTCAGGGACTTTTTTGTAATATTTTTCGGAAATTCAAATGTCAAAATTAACGGAACCTTAACGGCGTCTAGGGACCTCAATTGAAACAGTGTTTTTAGGGACTAATATGTAATTTTCGAAACAAGAGGGACTGATTTGTAATTAGGGCAAACCTCAGGGGACCTCAATGTAATTCGCCCTAAAATTAATTAGTCCTGCAGGTCCCCCTACAAGCCCCAAATCGAAAACCCGAAGATAAAATATTAAAAGGAGAAAGAGAAATGAATTTTCAAAGTGTTTGAAAATAGCCAAGGGATTTATTTTAAGAAAATAAATCAATGTTCCATAGATTTGGAAATGCCGGGAATTTTATTTTGGAGAAAATAAAATTTTCCTCGAAAAAAAAAAAGGAAAAATTATTTTTTTTGATGACGTGGCAGCTGACGCGGCATGCCATGTCAGCGGACAGCGTGAGGTGGCAATGACTGGATGCCGCGTGGCACGCCACTGCTGAGCACGTCAGCGTGAAGTAACGACCCAGATTTGTTTCGGAACCGGGTCGGTCAACGGGTCATCGGGCCGAGTCAACGGATAGGGTCGGTTCGATCGGGAACGTGGCAAAACAGGGATAGGCCACGTGTCGAATCGGACCAAACCAAGTTCGGCCGGACCGGTTCAAGGATTTGAAACCCTAGGCCGCGAGTGCTTCACACGCGCTGCCTTTAGGCGGCGCGTGAGTCCAATTGGCGCGTTCTCGGCGGCGTTGGACTCGTGGTAATGAGAGCTTCAACGTAGTAACCTTGGAATTCATGTCCAAGTTGCACACGTAAGTGGGGATGTAAAATTACTATTTTACCCTCGGTTTTTCCCCTATAAATAGGGGGCTTGGCTCTTCATTTTTTTCATACAAGTTTGGGAGAGGTTTTGGCTGAACATTTGGCTTTGAAACCATATCCCTTTTCTCCTAGTTAATTTCGATAAATTTTGGAATTAATTTTAATTAGGTGTTTATATATAAAATGCCTAATTTCGGGAGATTAAACCCTGAAACGGATTTTCTAGTTTAAAGTTTTATTTTCTCTAAGTATTTAGAGAAATACTTTTAGAGCCCACATTCCGAGGGTTTCTCTGGGGTTATTGTATGGAAGCTCTGCCGGTCTCACGAAAGGGAAAAGAGCAGGAAAAATGCCGTTAGATAGCCATATTTGTAGTACGGTAATATTTTACAGTTGTATTATTTTAAGCATGATAAATTATATGCTCTTAAGTGTTAATTGCATGTTAGATATTTATCTACTTAAGTGATTTAAAATTTATTATTAATTGCATGTATATACTTGAGTAGATCCGGCTAGTCTTCCGCTATTGTATTAAAATGTTTTAGAAATATTTTAATACTTGTATTATAAACAAAATTTTAAAATGTGGTCCCGGACCGCTACTGTTCTGGGCCCACCACACAGCAGTAGCACCCGCAACAATAGGCACCACATCCCCCGCACCATAAGTTTAGTCCAAGCACGAAATGGGTAATCCATACATGAACCGGACTCATAGTGAACGTGTGACAACGAAAAACTTCTCTAGCTAGGCGGATTCTAACCCTGTACCAATCAATCAAATAATACAAAATGAGGTGCGGAAGCAATCAAGAACAATTTAAATCATAATAAAATCCATTAACAACAACAATGGCTTCAAGCCCAATTCAAAATATGCAACCTGTCCCGAATCCATATTCATCAATAAATAGAAATTAGCTTTCAAGCCCAATCAAGAATTTAATACAATAAACGATACAATTATAATGTAACAATATAAAATGTGACTCAAGTGTACAAGTGTTACTCGAACAAGGACACTAAAACTCGATTCCGCCAAGCAAAACCTGCAAGAAAACTGGAGAAGTGGAAAGAGGGGACAGTCTCTAGAAGACTGAGTGAGCAGAGGCTATAATTATATATATAACATGCACATGCAAGTTATAAATCCCGAGCAAGGTTTTATTGAAGTTATTTCTTTCAAAGAGGCATAAAATAGTTATCAATGCTCGGACTTTACAACTATATCAATTTATAAGCACTTTCAATTCAATGGGGTGATCAGTGGCATGGCGAGTGAGCGTGCAAAATTCTCCATCCTTACTCCGACCGTGTATAATCATTGGGTAATATTTATTGAAAACGCGGTCATGCAAATGATGATTATATCAATCAGTCATTCAGTACATTCATTATCAATAAAGAGTAGTACAGTCCAACCTCCTTCCTCAGGGTGATGGTCAGGCCTGCAGACCCGAACCATCCAATTAGTACAGTGTTGAGACGGGGCTCATGACTCATACCCGCTCCTTCGATGGTATGGGAACCACCGTCTCAGGAACACCCCGCCTTCCCATCTCTTAGGTCGTGTGAAGGTATTCCCAATGGGTACTACGTGTAAGGGTTCTTTCCGACGACCCGATGCCATTCCGATCGCCAATTCCACGTTTCCTCTGGGCCCATAATACAGTACAGTGTAGTGCAATTCTCGTCAAAACAATAAGAAATAAGTAATTCAGTTCAATACATTGGAAACGGTTCAATTCTGTTTAAAACATTTCCTCGATGATTCTCCTTTGAAAACGATATAAATATACAATAAGTTTTTTGGCCAAAACATTCACATATGGGTTGTAGGGTTTAATACATAACTAGAACGGAAAACACCCTCACCTGGAAGACGACGATACAATGACACGAGCTATATCGGGTGTTTATTTGATCATGATATCTCCACCCTGGAGACGAACTGTACAAGAAGGAAAACAATGTGTACTCGTGACATACGACTCAATATGAAACCACATAGATGCACGACAATGCTCACGAAGTGGCTTGACATGTTATGAAATGATACGTTACGATACATGTTAACAATGTATATGAATCCATTACAAGTGAAATGGATTTATTAAACATATAAAGAATGCAATTAAATCCAAGGAGGTCACATAAACATACACTTTAATCATATGAATTCAATTCATATAAAGAACGGAGTTACAAACGAGTTTAAGCAATTAAGAACTATAGCGTGACAAAGAATAAGATAATTATCACTTAATCATGTATATAAGTTATATAAATCACATACGGGAGTCAAGGAAGTGAAAGGAACGCAAGAAGAGAGGTTTAGGCAAAGTTTAGCAAAAGCTGACAGTTTTCGAAAATGTGCAAGCTGTAGAAAAATGGGAATATCTCGAGTTCTAGAAGTTGTGATGGAATTTTGTTTGTTGAGTATGAAAATAAACAATTATGCCTTTCCAATGCTATATGGCTCGAATTGTGGTTCAAAGCGATGTGAAAATGACGTAGGCCCAAAGTTGGATGAATGCAAATTTTTGATAAAGTGGTGACACCAAAATGAATTGATTATATCTCACAAACCAGAAAAGATATTGAGGTGATTCTAATTTGGGAATACTCTAGACTTCAAGAGGTTTCTGTGGATAAAATTTCAGGTCAATCGGAGTTCGTTTGTGTAGGTAACAAAGAACAAAACAGTGCAACTGTACAGGGGAGTGTCCCCCCTCAAGGCAAAAGAGGGACATGGGCGTGTTTGAGTACAGACGTGAAAAAGGCTTGAGACATGGGCGTGTCTCATTTTCTTCATTGGGGTTGACACGGGCGTGTCATACCCCTGCGTCCAACCTCCAAGGGTTGTAACAATGGCGGAAAAAGAGGAAAAACGAGGTAATAACATGACCATGACCCCGATTCGAACAAAAATCATACCACGAGACATATATAACATGTAGATCATATATTTGCACATAAGAGCTCCCGAAACGAGCTCGAACACGTAAATCTCCCGACCCGATACTATTCACCTTCTTCCCCAATTAGCCAAATAACAAGTATACAAGGCACGAAGGAGGCATTACATCCAAGCACGTAACGAGTAGAATACAAATCTTACCTTGGGTCGATAATCGGACGGTTGGATCTTGCAAACCCGAGCTCGAAGGCTTGATGGCCAAAAAGGGGTTTGTTTTTTCTCATTCTCTCTTCTTGCTAACTGATCTTTGGAAATGGGGAAAGGAGAAAAAAGCTTGGCCCTTTTCTTGGCCCAGAAATAGGTCGGGCAAAATGGGTAGGGCCAAACAGTATCCGATCCATTCGGATCGGATTTTAAAACGGTAGGGCAATCAAATGGCTTTAGAAATTAAATGGTTAATCCATTGAATCCGAATCATCGAAACGAACTCAATGATAAGGTTGGAATTCGAATCCGAATTTCCGAGCTCAAGATAGACACGAATGACCCAAAACACCTTAATTATAATTAGGTCCATAACTTGCAAATATTGGACATTCGATCCCAAACATATTTAATTAGATTCTAAAGCGTATATAACTTGAAATTAAATTACAAATTGACATTCAAGGCATGCGAGGGCATATAATCACAGAATACGGAATTAAACTCTCTCATGATGCCGTACCTGGATTGCCGAAGAGAGTCAAGAGACGAGGCGTCACATATATATATATATATATATATATATATATATATATACTAAAGCAAAAATAGAGAAATTACAAAAACAAATAAATTACAGAGAATCAGTTTCTTCTATTTTTATAGGATCTTTTGAAAGGAAAAGAGCATTCACCTTGAAGAGCTTGAAGTAGATAAATTATAGAGCGTTAATTTTCTTCTATTTTTACAGGATCTTCTAAAAGAAAAAGAACATTCTCCTTGAAGAGCTTGAAGTAGATTTTTTGTTGATTGAAATTTAAGTTCATCTCAAATAAAAAGGTTAAAATTTTAGAACACAACATATATTGAATAAAAAACTAATACACTACAGAAAATCAATTTTCTTATGTTTTTACAATGTTCACCCAAAGAGAAAGAACATTTGACGTTCAAGTCTAAGTTTTTTAAAAAAACCTTCTCTACAAAGATTAGTGTGACCGACACCATCGGAATTAAGGTAACTTGATTTTACTACCGTTCATAACTAGTTTCATAATATTTGGGGTGCAATTATTCACGGTCTATGATTTTTTCCCCTTTCGTCTAATATCAATTTTTTTTGGAAATAATGTAATATTTCTTGAAACCCCACACGCTGACATTGGCAACCATCATCTCCTCCGCAACAACATCACATTCAAATTATTGCTTCAAACTCAAATTCTTTTTTTTCTTCTTACTCGGCTTGAACTGAACTTATTCGCTATCTGATAGCAGACAAATCTTGAAAGACAATTAAGTATGTTGACGACGATGATACTTGAAATATGTGACTGAGATATTTCTAAGCTAACAACATTCCTTGATTTTTAATGAATGAGTATTTTTCTTCTCAGCCTTCTTAAAATTTTAAATCAGAAGTTAATGAGGAGAGAGAATGAGTAAAATTAGCAGGAATGTATGGAGTTTTCTACCATTGATAAGTGTTTAATTTTGATGGGTGTTTACTCTCGCGGGTACTTCTGCAATTCTTCCTTGACTGATGTTTAATTAGGGGTCTTCATTAAACTCCCCACGGTCTCCATGATCGACCCTCCTAAAAAAATTCCTTTCAGATATAGTTAAGAGAAGGGAAAGTTTTAGTGATTTTTATTCATAAAATTGTATCCTTTCCTGGTTTTTACAGCCTTAATGCAAAAAATAGAGAATGTCCGACATTTACCTCTATTGTTTTAAGAAAAGTCTCTCCAGAATATTTGTGTGATGAAATCTTAAGTCACGAGATAAGGTAATTTAGTTTTAATACTTTAATTAACATTTGGGTGCAGTTATTGTAATACCCCAAATGGGAGGCGCCACATCTCTCGCACTCAAACCCGACCCGCATATGAAATGGAAAATCCATACACGTGCCCGATCAGAGTGAACGGGGACTCACTCACTCACTAGGCTAGGCGGGAACTAAACCTTCGAAACCAAATAAATAAGTACAAAGAGAAATCATAATGCGGAAGCATAACATATAATCCAATATCAATTCAAGCAAAATGACAGGTTCAACTAACATGATGACCTAGTCTCGAAAATTCATACATAAACGTAAATACGGGTTCCATCTATCTCTAGAAGTCTGTCCCGATTCATTAACATAAGATAAATACAATTCATGGAATTGAAACCAATTTACAACATGCAATGGTGTGACACGGACTAGACCACAAGACTCGACAGACTCGAACTCCCGCCTAGCGCTCCCAAAACTGCAAAAGATCTAAAAACAAAGCCAGGTTCAGTCTATAGGAGACTGGTGGGAATAAAACAAGGCATAATATAATATAAGATATCAATTAAACATTCACATGCAAGTTATATTCCCAATCGAGGTTTTTGAAGTATTTCTCAAGTGGGCGAGATAAACAAATCATCAAAGGGGATTATAACAACCAATTTCCATTAGGTCTTTCGTGGCCCAGCGAGTGGGCCGTGCATTATCTCCAACCAACACCTTGTGTAATTCATTAAACATTCATTCTTTCTTTCTTTTCATGCATTACATTCTTTTGTGTATAATCATGATCATTTACACCTTCTTCCTCCAGGTGGTGGACAGGTTAGCAAGAACCGGTCACCCATTCATTGACGAAAAGGGGTTACATGACTCCCCAGATGGCACTCAGCGTCCATTCCTCGCTAACTCCTAACGAGGTCCGGTTACGCCATACATTGGTTGGAACTAGTGTGAGGGATCCCCGTCGGCCCATGCCTCCCCGGATAGCCACTCACACTAAGTCCCTGGGCCACATTTTGTGCATTCATTCATTCATTCTCGCCAAAACATTTGGCAGGGTTCATAAAATAAAGGCTTTATGTTGCAATCATTTACTCTTAAAATAACTCTATATGCATATAATAAATTTTGGCCGAGATCTTTACATGTTGGAAGTATATAGGGTCATTTAACTAAACAGTAAAGAAACCCACCTATTACACCTTACCGAACAATACCAAGAAGAAAAGAAAATACTTGAGGTGTCCTATGAACCCGGCATCTCCGCCCTGAGAAAACTGTACAAAGGACAATGTAACGTGCTCGTGAGACTCAAGACTCCAAATGAACCATATATGATGCACGGCATGCAATGAACATGATATGAATGCATAAAGGATGATATTATCTAATGAACAAGTTCATGTGCACGATTAATGCAATTAAATCATATAAACAAGTCATTCATTCGTTCAAGGAAGCGTTCATATTCATTCAAGTTTCCTTACACATTTCATAACAATTCAATCCAAGAATTCAAATAACGATCATAACACGTACTATATCATGTTTATAATTAGAGAATAGACAAATAAATACATTCAAATCAAGATCGAAAATTAGAAAAGAACATGAAATAGGTAACAATTTAATTTTCATAATTCAAACAAATCAAACAATACTTAAAATATGTCCTAGCATTTAAATAAATATATAATCATATATTGATATATATATATATATTTATAGGCATGCATGTATAACAACTAAACAATTAAATTCAACAAAATGCATGCAAACATCAAACATATATATATATATATATATATATATATATATACGTAACACATGCATGCAACACAACAAATAAATCAACTTTAATTTACATGCATGCATATAAGTATTACACAAACACACACTTTGCATGCAATAGAAAATAACCCATGCACAAATAAGAAATCACATTCATGCTTAAATTATTACACAAACACCCTGCATGCATTTCTTGTATATTATATGTAGCACCCCGCATGTGAGGCACCACATCCCCCGCACTATGGCTCAACACGAGTAACGAAACAGTAAATCCGCACCCGTATCAAACCATAGCGAACGGGAGACAAACATAAAAACCTTCCTAAGCCAGGCGGAGCTAGACAACGGTTACCAATCCACAAAATATAATGCAGAAAAGCCAAAGTTCAATCATACCAATCATAAACGGAATTTGGGCTCTTCAGGCCTCTTTTAAATCATAGCAAAACCCAGTAAAGTCAGTTCAATAACAATTACATGAATATTCAAGCTTAATATATAACCGAACGAGTCATACATAATTTCAATACATGAATGAGTGAAGAGACTCTACTAATCTAACTCGACTCACTCAAAAACTTCAAACACCTCCGCCTAGCCCGAAACTCCAAAGATCAAACCTGCACACTAAAAGATTGGGGAGGGAGAGGGTCAGTCTCTAGAAGACTGAGTGAGCAGGAGCGATACATATATATAAAACATGCACATGCAAGTCATAAATCCCGAGCAAGGTTTTATTTGAAATTAGTTCCCAAAAAGGGCAAGAAAATAGATAACCAATGCTCGACTTTTACGACTAATTCATTTTAAATTCATTATATTCATAAATCATACATAAATATAAGGCTCGGCGAGTGAGCGTGCACAATCTCCAACCAAACTCCGACCGTGTACGACAAATATCAGTAATATATTGATTAAGCGATCAGGCAATATATCATAATACACACAGACCATAAATCATATCATAAATATGCGTTTGGGCAATCCGTATCCCGGCCTTCCCGCACGGTGCATAATTCTATCAAAACATATATATAAGAAGAGGCATAAATCCTAACCAACCTTCTTCCTCCGGGTGGTGGACGGGCTTGCAAGACCCGGCCACCGGTTATACATGGGCCAATGGGGTTACATGAATTCCCCAAAGACACTCAGCTCCCATTCCCCGCTAAATCTCCTAGCGAGGGCCGGTATCACCGTATATAAGTTGGGACTAGTATATGGGATCCCCGTCAGCCCTTGCTTCCTCGGTTAGCCACATATACTAAGTCCCGGGGCCCGTTCAGTAATAAGTAATAAATGTGTCTCGCCAAAACATAACAATCATAAGTACATAGCATAATTCATAAATACATATCATAATTCATAAATACATAACATAATTCATAAATACCTTACCGTGTAATTCGGCATATGCTATATACGTACCTCTCCGTGTCATCCTAATCCGTAGCTAGCATGAAGACACACGGTTTGGAGCATAGCCTCATTACAAAACCATTTTTAAGCTCATGTACGCTCATACGTATAACTCAAAAGGATTTACTCGATAACTTCATTTGAAAACCATATATATATAATCATAAGGTTTTGGCCAAAGCTTTTCACATATGGGTTGTAGGGTTTGTTACATAACTAAAACGAAAACCACCCTCACCTAAACCGTGAAGAAACAAGGATCGAGCACCAAGTGCCTGACGATCAAAAGCTCTCCACCCTGGAGACAAACTGTACAAAAGACCACAAGACGTGTTCGTGAGACTCAAGACTCTAAATGAACCATATATGACGCACGGCAATGCTCACACATGATATGAAGACATAAAGATCATATTAAGTCATGAAAATCATATAACCAATTCATTCACTTATTCAATCATTTTCATTCAATTCATCGATTCATATTTCCAATAAATTTCAATTCAAGAATCCAAAGAGGAACATAGAACATGTTCACGCTCTCCCAACACGCTACTACATACTTCACATTACATAACATAGCATATTCCCAAGGTTTGACAACAAGGAGAAGTCATACGATATAGAAATTAAGTGATGCGATTCATAAACGACATATAAATACACACAAACGGCATTACGTAAAAGCATGCCTATAACACATCCAAATATCATGAAATTGCACCATAATACTCCTAACACATAGCCAAACAAGTTCATAGTTGAACACAAAAGGAGATAAAGTCATTAAGAAGGTGAAACGAATCAAAACCCGAAGAGAAAACAACAAAGACTGCACATGGGAAGTGACACGGGGGTGTCACCTCCCTTGGCCAAACTGAGCCACGGGCGTGGCTCAGTACAGAACTGAGCAGAGGGTGTGACACGCCCGTGTCACTCTTTTATGAGTAAATGTGACACGGGGGTGTCACGGTACAGAACCAAAACCCTTAACAAGATTTTTCCGGCAAAACTGATCCCTTACAAACTCAATCCAAAAGCATACCAAATGAACTCCAAATGCTCTGAAACTTAATATGAAACATATTTGGCATGTTATGAACATTTTTCATTTAGAGTGCAAAGGCTAAATCACACGTTAAGATCATTGAAACCGTGAAACAAAACTGGGTCGCTACAATCGGACATAAGAGCCCTAATGATTCTATCATGCCTTGATCAAGTACTTAGGGCTTGAATTTGGATCTGAAACTTTGGGGAATGCATGCTAACATACTAAACAACTAATATACATCATATATATGCAAAATGGCACACTTTAGAGCACATTAGAATGACCAACAACCACACATAAGCAACAGCAACAAATCTGTCATGGTGCATGCATAGAAACAGGCCATGTATTTCGGTTTTGAGGCTTCAAATGGATCCAAATACTTAAAGCATGAATGTTAACATATAGAACAATAAGTGTACATCAACTCCATGCATTTTCACACGAAATGAAGGCCATATGATCATGCAACAACACCAAATCTCACACAGCAGTTCGAAAACAGGGGAAATAGTTTGATCATCAAGTTTGGAGTTCCATATCTCATAATTTCATAAAAGGAGCAAGAGATGAAATCTTCCTAATATCATATACTATCAGTTAGGAAAGAAATGGGTCAAGAAACAAGTTCATATGATCATGTATAAGCAAGAAAATCAGCTACACAAGCAAACAAGATCATAAGAGCAAATTTCCCCAAAAACCCTAATCATGCTCTTAGCCCAAAACCTAACCAAATCTGATCCAAATCATGATGTAAGGAGATGAAATCAAGTATAATAGAGTAGAGAAGACATAAATATTCATACCTTAAAGATTTGGTGAAGAAAAATGGTGATTTGAGCTCAAAATCACAAAGGATGGCCAAGGGTTTCTTCCTTTCTCCTCTTCTTTTCTTTCCCGTTTCAGTTGCAGCTGGAGAGTGAGGATTTGGTTCGGTTTTTCAGAGCTAAAGAGGAGAGAAAGGGCTTAACTCAAGGTAGGTAAGTCATGGTTAAGGTAGGGTTAGGTTAAGGAGTGTTATGGGGTCCCACCATGAAGACTAGTCAACATAAGGGCTCTTCTTGCACGAGTTGCTCGTTACGGTTGGATTTCGGAGGTCTTAATGATTTCAAAAAGGTATGAGTCTTGTTCCATTGTCTCCGAATCGTCGATACGAAGGCAACGGAGTTGACGGAATTCGAATCCGAATTCCCGAGCTCAAGATATCACTCACGGAACCAAGGGTGCGCTAATTGCTCGTTAGCCCCCGACTTGGTTCCAAAAATCAAAATAAATTCGTAAACACGTCAAATGAATCTGAAAACATAAACCGAGCACAGAAACATGTTCATAACACACATATTTACGACATACTAAATTTTCATACCAATCCGATATCATTACATATATGAACGAAGCACAAATAGAACACTCATGCGCATGAACGAATTCATATCGTTATAAATAAATTACTAAACTTAAATTCCATATTAAATAAATTAAACAAACTAATAACATGTTATAATTAATTAAAGAAATTACCGAAGCAGTTAAGGTACGTGAAACCTCAATTAAGAAATTAAACACCAATTATCAAAGTAAAATAAAATGAATTAAATTAAAATAGAAATAATTTAAATCAAATATAAACATTTTATAAACAATTAATCATATAATTAAATATTTAAATTGCGCAATTTATAAACAAATACGTCACATTATTATTACTGAAAAACTGGGGCGTTACAATATATATACACATTTGCATGCATTCACAACACTTAAATAAATACAATACACATATATACACTTTACACAGGCAGCCATAACAGCGACCCAAACCAATCTCCCGGCTCGGGGAATTTTGTACACAAAAGTCCCCGCCCGGGGACCTTCACCCAGAAGGTTTCTGCACAAAGGCTCCCCGGCCGGGTACTTTCATGCCCAAAATCTCCCCGGCCGGGGAGATGCAACACAGACGAGAAACAGCAGCTCAACACAAGGTTTTCCCCCTGTTCCAAAGGCAAGAAATTCGCAACAGCAGACAGCAATCAGTAAGGCACAAATTCAGCAGCAAAGCAGGCCAAAACTCCCACCAATTAACTGGAAACGAACAGCAATATAGCAAGGAAATAAGAGCAGCAACTGACATCAACAGTTCGCAACAAAAACAGGGGCAAAAGGGAGCAAAACAGAGCAGAAGCTCAAGCACAACATGATCAACAAACAAGCAACAAACAAGTCAAAAAGGAGCAGCAAATGACAGCAAGAAATCAGTTCCAAACGTAGCAGTTCAGTTCATAACGTGGGGAGAGTACATATGTGATCATTTCTTCCATTTTATTCCCAAACTCATTAATGGTAACTCATTTAATAGCCAACTACCAAAAAATACATGATCATAAATGAAATAAGGGAGTTAAGATGATCACTTTCAAGCTTTAAAATCAACAAAAGCATCAAGTAACCCATGAGATCAAGAATTTATGTTATAACCTAACTATTCACTTATGCCTTCAAATCTCCATGGATTCAAGCTCAAAATGAGGGATGTATGGTTCAAAATGATCATAAATGAATGTATATTACAACCCTAAGCTTACCTTGTGGATTGGATGAAGTTTGAAGGATATTTGAGCCTTGAATCTCCAAGCTTGGCAAGGGTTACGGGAATAACTGGAGAGCAGGGGTTTTTGCTGAAATTTCTGTAATTGTGGAGGGTTGGTTCGGTTTAGGGTGATTAAGGGCTGTTAGAGGGTTGAGTTAGGGTTCCAAGGAATCAAACCATGGTTAATTTGGTCAAAGTTTGTGAAAGATATGGTCATTTTAGTGAGCTGTGGCAGTTTTGACGAACGTAGCACATTTCGGTTGAATTTCGGAAGTTCAAATAATTTAGAAAAATATGAGTCTAAGTTCATTAAACTCAAATTTTCGTTACGAGTTCAATAAAGTTGACGGAACTCGATTCCGAGTTCCCGAGCTCAAGATATCACATACGGAACCAAGGGTGCGCTAATTGCTCATTAGCCCCCGATTCGGATTCTAAGAACAAAATAAATTCAAAACTCAATCAAATGAATCCGAAAACATGAAACGAACATATATTGATATTCATGACACGTATATCTCCGACATATACGAAATTTCGATATCAAATCATATAAGAACGAAGCGCGTTTATAACACTCATAAGCAATGCATTTATAAATTCATAATATTCCATAATAATTAACAAAAATTAAATTCATATATAAATGAGAGTCAAAGTAGACGAAATAAATAAACATTTAGTATTAATAAACTTAAAATGTAAATGTCAACGAATTAACATAAATTTAATATTAATAATTTAATATATGATTAATTAACATTTTATCATTTAATAAGAAAAATTAAATATACAAAACACTTATAAACAACTAATTCGTGCAATTATGTAAACACATACGTCATGCTAAACGACTAAAAAACTGGGGCGTTACAGTTATCCATAGTCCGAATTTTAATTTTTTCTTTGGTTGCAGAATGGATTTTTTTTATAATGGTATTTCTTTTTCTTTCTATCAATTATCATTCTTATTCGTTTTTTCTTATATCTCCCATAGAGTTTTTTTGCTTGGATACCATCTGTGTGTTATGCCTAATTAGCACTCCGAACCCTGTGATTTGAAAATTCTCAAAGAGAACCCTGTGATTATATAAATTAGCACTGAAAACCTTGTGATTGTATTAAAGTTAGCACTCAAAACCCTACAACCACGGCTGTAGGGTTTGGAATTCTAATTCAATGCTAATTTATTACAATCACAGGGTTCGCTTTGAGAATTTTCAAATCACAGGGTTCTGAGTGCTAATTAGGTATATCACAGGGTTTTTGATGTAATAAACTCTCCCATATGTCGCAAATAGAAGTGTCCCTACCATGTAAATAGTTGAACGACAATGTACTCAATATACGTTTGAAATAATTTAGGATATAGTAAGGTAGTTCAATTATTAAACAATTACGAAAGAAAGTAGCAACAATAAATTAATTATTTTGAATTGTAACTAGATTGCTGCTTGAAGCTTCAATACGTGGTATCTCGTATACCGTTCATCTCAAAATCCCTCCCTTAAGACCAGCCAAATTCTTTGCTACCTATATATACTTTTACGAAAATATTTCATCAAAGAGAAGCAAATTCTAGAACGATATTTTGTCTATTTTAAACTCTCTGGCTTTCTCCCCTTCTTTTTTTTTTTTTTTTCGTTTCCTTGCTTTTCACTCTTCTCATTCATTTGCATTTACATTTTATCTTAGCAAAAAAGATAAAACTTTAGGATTTCCATCCCTAATTCTGGACTTTAAAGTTCTTGTCCTTGTTTTTCCATCTTTTTCAGTTTATGATTTGCTATGCATTCCAAAACCCAAATAATTTGATTCCACATGAACGTCATTCCCTATCGAAAATCAAAGTAATCTCCAAGCCTAGATTCGAACTCAACGCAATCCCGTTCACGAAAGAAAAGTATTATTCTCATCTTTCGTCAAGACAATTACTCCCATTGAAGTTTCCAACGCAAAGAAGAAGAACAAGAAGGGAAATGGTCACCGAAGCAAGCGATGCATCGGCCATAATGCTGACGTCGGGGGCCAGTGGGAGAAACAATGCCCTGTTATCTTTACGTGCCTTGAGCAATTTATGGTGGCTTATCATGGCGTTTCTCTTGATTCTTGTGCTTCCGTTTCGAGGGAGGCACCGAGTGGCTGTAGCGACGGCTTTCTCAGCGGAGTCCGGCGACAAAGGTGGTGGAAAGAATGAGAAGCCATCAACGATAACAGGTAAGGTAGTGAGGTTGCTGGCAGCGATCGTGGCAAGAAAGGGCCAACCAACGGCTGAGGTACCGACACGGCGGGCTTTAGCGATTAATAGGGTGGTGGAAGATAATGGAGATAAAACAGTTAGAGACTTTTCATTATTTGTTACGTCAAGAGGTGACACTATTTTCACCCAGTCATGGACCCCTGCTAGGTTACAAATTAGGTACGTTCTCTAATTTCCACGATTCCTTCTAATTTCAGTACTGCATTTTAAGTTGTAAAAGTAAGTGTTTGATTAGTTCTTACAAAAATTCTAGTAAAACGTGGATATTAATATAATCAATAGATTTGGTTTTGTGTTTCCTTTTAAATGCAAGTTTTATACAGCTTGATTGCTTGAATATATTCATACTAATGGTGCATTACATCACCCTTTGATAGTTCTTAATTAGTTCCTACCATGCCATGACAAAGGTAAGAGAGAGAAGAAAAGGAGATTTTTTTCTAATCCACACGAAGCTTCATACCTTTGTCGTTTTCTTCTCACTTGATATCTATTTGTGGTTTTAGTCATTTTCTTTTTAGCAAGGCCCAATTCGCAACCACTAGAGATCTAGAATAAGTATTAGCCAATCTTGGGTCGATTTCCAACTTCATAATCCTACATTTTGTACGCTAATTAACAACTTTTTATCAATTTTTTTCCTCATTTTTACACAAGATTTGTGTCATAAGCTTTTGACAGCCTTAGTTAATAGGAATCTTAGCTAATAGTTTAAATGAACCTTTTGTCTAATGACATTTCCTAATATGCTAAAATTTCAAAATTCATATGAGAATTACAATGTGGTAATTAGGAAACATGAAAACACTCATCTTGTGTTGATATCGTTAGTTACTATACTTTCTAAGAGGCACAATTCCATTATGTATGGAACTAATGGAACCATTCGTTTGCCCACATATACTAAGTTGATGTCAATTGCTGCTATCGAGTTTATCTATTTATGCAAAATCCTTGAGGTGAAAATTCAATGAGAATATTCGGAAGCATACAAAACAAACTTTTTGAGACTTACTCTTGTCTTGTTACTTTTTCGAGGGTGCTTTGCTATATGAGAAATATCATATAAGCTCTTATAAACTCTTACAAGATGGTTTTTAATGAGTTTATAGGACATTAGAATAGATAATTTTATAATTAACAGGGCAAAAGAAAAGAACAGGAATGATGTGTTAAACTAAATTAGTATTTCCCAACTTATTTTCAAGGAGCTACAAGCACTTAAATCCATATTATCACATTTTATAATATCCTTTAAAAGAAAATGGTCAATCATAGCTTACAAATTGTTATGTTATATTTCAGCCAAACACCCTCGTGCTATAAACTGTTACTTATCATGTCATGCTACCCCATTGGGTATATCTATTCAACTCAGTCATAGATATTTAGACAATATTCAATTATATCAGTATTTTACTCATGTTAGGTTGACACCCGAATCAAATGACACATTTGCTTATTGACTATACGTAATAGTATGTGAATTGAAAACTATTTATACCTTCCGTAAGACAAAGCAAAGGCCAAAAATTTTATAAGTAGCAACAAATTAATAGACTTGTCTACACACTTATTAGTACTAAATCGAATTTCCTATGTTAAATGTAAATTAGTGTTGGTGTCAAAGTTCGAATGTACTTATGTTTACTTAATTACTTTCAATATGTAGGGGCCTCGTGATTGTATTGCATGGCTTGAACGAGCACAGGTCTGTACACTAATATGTATATGGTACATTATTTTTTGATTCAGTATTTCTTTATATCTCTTTATCTTTTCCCTCTACTAAACGTGTGCATATTTATTACAGTGGCCGATATAGTATTTTCGCCAAGAAGCTGAATGTAAATGGCTTCAAGGTATATGGAATGGATTGGATTGGTGAGTTCCAAATTATTCTATATTTGTAACTCTTCTGGTATTCAAATTAGAAACGATTTTGGAAGCATATAAGATTTCTATATATTAGTCTTGAGACATGAGAAAATAAGGGAGGATTTAATATTTGCTTATTTTTTCCTTTTCAAATTGATTAGTACAGCTTCCTGCTTATTATGTGGTCTATAAAGGGTCTTTCAAGATAAATATTTGCTAATAGAGGCCACCTATGCTTGCACTGTTTGATGTTATCTTAGAATTGGATTTGTTATTATTTGCTTTGACTCGAGTGCTTGAGAATTATCTTTCAATGATTTTAGAAAAATCTTGGATATGTAGGAACGAGCAATGTGATGGATACAGTACTTCTTTGTTTCTTTCAAGTGTGTTCAACTTCAACCTCAGATCCAATATTGACTCGTTTAACTAATCTTCAATAACTGAGGGATAAGTTCATCTGCCGTTACTTGGTACCGGGTATCAATCATTTGCAATGGTAACTATATATGAAGAAACATGATTCAATCTGAACTTCCTAAATATAAGCTAATCTTCCTTCTAAAGTCTAAACCAAAAACAAAGAACCCCCCACCCCAACCCCTCCACTTCCTTTTTTTGTTTTTTGAATTGATCTTTGCCCTGTTTCAAAAATCTCTAAAGACCTCATTTAGTCTTTCATAGTCAATTATATATATATATATATATATATATATATATATTTATGTGCAGTTATGAAAGATAGACCACTATCTTGCTCACAATTAAAAGTCATCATGCGAAGTTGCTGTAAGAAGAAATTATTCCTGCAAAGGAAACCTGTTGTCTTCAATGTGTAGACGACTGTAATTTTGTGAATTGGAAGACGTTGAAAGGACAAATTTTGCATAGTCCATTGTATTTATCAACTATTTCCTTTTAAACAAGCTCTAAGGATACATTGTTCATGCACTGGATAATCATTCCAAAATAACTCCTTTTTTTATTTAATACTATTTTGTGGTCTAGATAACGTAGCCTTCAACTTTGCAATATATATTTTGATGTTGCAGGCTTAAATCTTATTTCAATCTGGAGTCCATTGGTGCGTATAAGTAACATGTGAAAGCCCTCCATTAGTAAGCTTGTTATTTGACCTTTTTTAATGGGTTTTTTGCAAGGAAACCCCTTGTGTCATGTGAAATGATTAAAAAAGACCCCGTGAAAAATAAATTCTCATATAAAACCCTATGTTTTCAAATTTTTGCAGAAAAAACCCTGAGACGCGTTTTTGAATCACACGCGCGTTTACTGTGTGTGATATTGGATTTTTCTTCACTTTTTCGCGTAAAATGACAAATTTACCCCAACATTATATTTGGGTTTTTTGCAAGGAACCCCTTGTGTCATGTGAAATGATAAAAAAAGACCCCGTGAAAAAAAAATTATCATATAAAACCCTATGTTTTCAAATTTTTGCAGAAAAAACCCTGAGGCGCGTTTTTGAAATTTCGGCGGAAGAAATCCTATCAACTTTTTTTTTTTTTTTTTGAAATTTCTTTTATATGTATATATATGTATGTATTATATAGTATATTATATATATACATGTATATGTATAAAATTACTAATGTACTATATGTATTAAATATTATTTATAAATTTATTTATTTATTTTTGGTAGAATTTGTAAATTTATTGAACTTACATATATATATATATATATATATATATATATATATTAAATATTATTTATAAATTTATTTATTTATTTTTTTGTAGAATTTGTAAATTTATTGAATATATATATATATATATAATTATAATTATTGTACTACACATATAAATAATATTTAATATGTATATATGTAATGTCTTTTTTTTCCTTTTGAAATTTCTTTTATATGTATGTATTATATAATATATTATATATATACATGCATATGTATAAAATATTAAAATTACTAATGTACTATATGTATTAAATATTATTTATAAATTTATTTAATATACATATATATATACATATAAATAATATTTAATATGTATATATATAATGTATATAAATATATAAATTATATTATATATTTATTAAAAATCTTATAAATAAATATATATAATATTATAATGAAAATATATATGTATTGTACACTAATTATAATTATATATATACAATTAATATTTTATTTATTGCATATATTTACATATATATATATATATATTATAATTTTTGGACTATTTAATTTTTTACAGGGTTTTTTTGGCTCATTTCATAAAACACAGGGTTGTGGGTGCATATAGTTCTTTAAGAATGTATTGTAATGAAAGAAGGGCAATTTTGACAAAACACGTCGGTTCTTTGACTAAATGGTGTAAAGGGGCGGTTTGCAAAAAATAAAAAATACAGGGTTTATTTTACTAATTTTTTTTTTACAGGGTTTTTTTTGCTCATTTCATAAAACACAGGGTTGTGGGTGCATATAGCTCCTTTTTTAATTGTATACCTGTGCAATGTAATGGTTTTTCGTGCGTATCTTAAAAAATCTTTAGACTTAAGAACCTCTCTAAGATAAAAGTATAAAATTTTTTTGCTTTGACAATAAACATATATAACTATTCCAAATTTTGGCATGAATACGACATGGTAAACTAGTTCTTCGTCTCTGGATCGTTGGAGTTCCTTTGCTTATCGTAACAGTTGGTTTATTGATATACTTTATATCTTTACCGCTTACTAGGATTATTTTCTCATGTTTGTACTTCAATCAGAATCGTGTTAAGCTGGCCAGTTAAACTTTAAGTGGGGATGGTTTTGTAGGAGTTAAACTTCCCAGTTAGATATGTTGGTTGGTTGCTTGTTCTATTTACTCTGCAAAATATGGTTACTTATTTCTTTAATTCTGGACTGTTATGCAGGACATGGGGGCACGGATGGACTCCATGCTTACGTCCATTCTCTTGATGATGCAGTTGATGATATGGTACTATTCGTGTATCATGCTTACCTTTTTATGGATCGAACATAATTAATTTCATTCTCTCACACTTGAATCTATTAAAACTTCGTTAATCCAGTAATCTTATGTTATGCACAGAAAATGTTTTTAAAAAAGGTATTAGCTGAAAATCCAGCAGTCCCCTGCTTCTGCTTTGGACATTCAACTGGGGGAGCAATAATCATTAAGGTAAAATAATACATCATATTATTGATTAACTACACTATCATAACTTTTATGTCTTGTAATCTGATTTACTCTGTTTACGTCTACGAACAGGCAGCAATAGATCCCCAAGTGCAACAATGTTTATCTGGGATTGTATTGACTTCGCCTGCCATCGGAGTGCAGCCGTCGCATCCAATTTTTACAGTAAGTACCTAAATCTATAAAAAGTTCTCACTTCTTAATAATCCTTCGCAAATAAGAGATTTGGGATTTATATTTGTATTGACCTTTCAAATAAGCACTAAGTTATTTATGCTTTACCATAAGAGTTTACTAATATTGTAATTGATTTTTCTTGTTTTTAAGTTTATGAAATAGATACCCTCGCTCTTTATTTTATAAGTACACTGCAATGTCTTTTGAGTTGATAATGCGTGTTAGAAATCCTAAGAATAAAAATGTATAGATAATGAAACATTGTTAATTATTAATTTTGCTATGAAAATGCATTTAATTTTGCAGTCAAAATGCTCGAGCAACAAATGGGTTTTTCTACGAAAATTTTAACTTTCATAAGGATTCCTGAAGATGTTTTTCGTCATGGGATTCTTTATGCTAATTAAACATAGATATCAAAAGGGTAGTAAATTTTAACTCTATGAGATTTATGTACTTTCTCACTCTCCCCTATTTCTCTACGCTTTTATATTTTTTTTGGTGCTCATTTCTCTACGCTTTTATCCCCCATTATGGAAAACCTTTTAAATCTTTTCTTTATTTATATCTTTACCATTTTTACTTTTAATTACTTCCTTTCTTTTACTTATTATTAATATAATACCTAATAAGAATATTGAAATTCATAAGTTCAACAAATATGATAATTTTATACGACCAAGATTTAAGTCCTGATAATGAATTTGTAACTTCTTTTCATTTTTCACCCATATTGAATGACTCCGATTGGATCTCCATTTTATTTATGTGTTTCATCCCATGTCCATTCACCGTAGGTTCTTGCTCCGATTTTCTCGTGGTTGTTTCCAAGGTTCCAATTCAGTGCAGCAAACAAGAGGGGTATAGCTGTCTCTAGAGATCCAAAGGCTCTAATGGCTAAGTATTCAGATCCCTTAGTCTTCACTGGAGCCATTAGAGTGAGGACCGGGTACGAAATTCTTCGTATCACATCGTATCTGCAACAAAATTTGAGCAAATTAACTGTCCCTTTTTTAGTCCTTCATGGCACTTCTGATTCAGTGACGGACCCTAAAACCTCTCAAAAACTTTACAATGAGGCTGCATCAACTGACAAGACGATTGAGCTATACGACGGGCTATTGCATGATTTGCTTTTCGAACCTGAAAAGGAAGAGATTATGGAGGCTATCATAAAATGGTTTGTTAGAAGATTGTAGGATAAGGGGAACTTCATTTTCAATTCGATAACTAAGGTTCGAGCTGGCTATGAAACAGTTGTCTTGTGAAAGATGTTCATGCAAATTTTTGGGAAGCACACATTCTACTAGATTTGTGTATTTTATAAATCAGAATAGTTGGAGATGATATTTATGTTGGTTTTGTTGGAGTTATATTTGAAACATTTAATCTAATTTTTCTAATTATAATTCATTTTTAGATTAAGTATGAGTTCAATTACCAAATGGTGGACGCTTCAGCACCCACTACAAAAAATAAGTCGAATTTCGACAGGATTTTCAGAAATTCCGTCGGTTTTCCGTCGGAAAAACTGATTTCCGACGGAAAACCGACGGGATGGCCCCGTTGGAAAAAACATCGTCAGATTTGGGTCCCGACGGGTGCGTTCCGTTGGTTTTCCATTGGAAATATATTTAGAACGAAATAATATTTTTTCTAACGAAAACCAACGGATTTCCAACGGAACAAAAATAATTTAATTTTTAACTTAATCGACGGATTTCCAACGGAATTTTCTGTCGGTCTGCCGTCGGAAAAAGAATAAAAATAAATAAATAAATAAAAACTAAAAATTTCATTTGTGAGACCCCGAACCACCCCGAAAACGAGGCACACCAACACCTCAGACGAGCCTGTAGCGTCCCGAACGCTAGGCCACCACATCTCCCGCACTAAAGCCGAATCCGGATACGAAATGGAAAATCCGTACACGAATCAAGCAGTAGCGAACGGGTGACAGACAAGACTCTGCCTACGCTAGGCGGTACCTAAACCCTGTACAAGAGATAAAACAAGAGCCTGGAAGCGGAAGCGAAGCAAAGAATACAAATTTTCAAAAACTTAAATCACCAAACATATCAATTCAATTAGTAGTAGCTACACGGGTTGAACTAGTCCTGGAAGCCTGCCCGAAATAAATCACAATAAAGACGGGTTCAACTAGTCCAAGAACCTGTCCTAACCTGTCCCAAATTCCATAGATACGATTCAGAAGCAGAAACCTGTGCAGAGGATATACGTTCACAAATTACAAACATAACTAAAACACAAAATTAACAAACTCAACAAAAGACACAGACTCGACACACCGCTGCCTGGCTCGAACTCCAACAACCTGCACTTGCAAACTAAAA
The DNA here is from genome assembly GCA_037501455.1 of Lantana camara. Lineage (NCBI taxonomy): Eukaryota > Viridiplantae > Streptophyta > Magnoliopsida > Lamiales > Verbenaceae > Lantana > Lantana camara. The sequence goes on from CM074865.1 coordinate 50,006,307, forward strand.
ACATAGGTGGGGTGAGGATCAGTCCACTGACTGAGTGAGGGGGCTGAACACACACACACACTATATATAATAAGGAGCAGAGCACATATCAAAAGAAAGATTATGAACCGGGAGTAGGGTTTTGCATACTAAAACCATTTTCAAATCAAACGTATACTTATCTTATTCAAAATATGATAAACTGAGCATAAACGTATCATATCAAGAGAAACTCCTATCCCGTTTCATAATCAGCATAACAGATCATAATCTAATACCCGACGAGTACGGGTCTCCAACCTTACTTCAATATCTTATCATACGTATCAAAACAGAAAACAAACAGATATAAAAAACAATCCAACCCCAACAACCAAGTAGTTCGGGGAGCAATCCCTCACTACAACCAATACGAATACACACGGGGTAGCTAACCCACACTGTGCCTTCCTCGGCTATCCTTCAAGGGCTCAAAACACCACGCCTCCTCAACCTCCCAGAGTCGCGCATAAGTTCATCAAATGGAGACCGTGCAAAGGCTTAACCCGACGGCCCATGCCGTCCTGGGCGTCCTTACCCACGTCTCCTGTAACACCCCAAACGGAGGATGCCACATCCCCCGCACTAGGACCCCGAATCCGAATCATAGCGAACGGGAGACCAACTCACACACTAGGCTAGGCGGATCTAACTTGACAAACTCAGAGTGTGGAAGCAATTAAAACCAACAACAATAGATAGCGGAAGCATTTAAAACAAAACATGCAAAGCAGGTGACGGGTTCAACTAGCATAAATACCTAGTCCCGAATATCAATTCATAATCCAACATAATAAACAACATAAGTATCATCAATATCTAATAACATCCAAACACTAGCTTACTAACCCCACACGGGTTTAGGTCTAAGTAGAACATAACATAATCTGCAAGTGTGACACATAATAACATAATCTGCAAGTGTGAAACATAAATACATAACGTAAGTAAAGTATGCGACAGATGCATCCTAACACCTACTAGACTGACAAGTGTGACTCCGAAGACTCACTTCCGCCTAGCTCCAGCCAAAAAGGAATCCTGCAAACTAAAAGATAAAACGAGGTATCAGTCAACTGACTGAGTGAGGGGGCTAACGCACACCCACAATATATATATATATATATAAAGAGCACCACACAGAATAAAAGGATGGACTCATGAACCGAGGGTAGGTGTTGCATACCAAAACATTTCAGAATAACCCAAATAAATATAGATATAAGTTTAGAAACCATTTTTCAGAAAGACTCTATCCCGGTTCATAATTCCATAGCATAACATAATCAACTGCTCGGCGAGTACGAGCTTCCAACCTCAACTCCTCATAACATAAATCAAAATCAATCCAACCTCTACACCAATGATGGAGGAGATGTACCGTCCCCATACCATCGAGAATAAATCGTCTAAAATAGACTCACCCTCAAGGGGTAGCTAACCCACAAGAGTCCTTCCCGGATAAAACACCAAAGGCTCAAGATACCACACCTTCCCTACAGCACGGGTCGCGTGAAGATATCTCAAATGGAACTACGCAATGGATAAATGCCCCGACGGCCCTAACCATCCCGGGGGTACCCATTGCGGCAGCTCACCAGGATCAGATCCACACACAGATCACAACGGATCACAACAGAACAGATCACGACGGATCACATACGTCAATCTTTCATGGCAATCTCGCTACATAATTAGAACACGATTGTTTTCCAAAATAGCTTACATATGCCTCAAAAACTGGTTTTATATTTACACCCTTCCTACGCGATGGAACTTTAAGCCTCATAACCTCCATCCACACAGGACTCACACAAGATCATCAACATATCATATTCAGCACATACATATCTATAATAGAGTATACTCGCATGCAAGGGTAGAAATCAACATGTAAAGGCCATAGGTCACGTAACTATACAAAATCCTAAACCTCACCTCGTAGTAGTAGTGTCTGAGAGTGTGAAGGGCCAAACACTCTAAACCTCGGGCCCACCGGCACCACCAAACTCTGTGACAAGACATACAGAAGCTTAGACTTAGACTCTATATGAACCAAACAAGATGGACGGCGTTGCTCAACATGATCGTGGTTATGCATAAGTGTTCATGTTGTGCTTGGATAAGGTGTCGTGGTCATTCAAGGCATATCAATGCTCAACAAGGTCATATTTACAAGCAACCGACACACAATTCCATATCCAAAGATGCAAGATCAATTTAGGAAGTCAATGTATTCACAAAATACATATTAAATCATCCAATGTCACAGGGTTCAATTATAATATTAAAATTAAGCATCAAGTTCATGACGAGTTGTAAAGTGCATAAGTAAGAGCAACTTGATCATATAAACATACAAAGTTGTTGTACGTAGATAGCATGCTTGATACAAATAACGAGAGCATTTAATTCACTTAAGATCATACTTTACAACTTCACAACATGTTTGGTACACAAGCTCAAGTCACATTCATAGTTTCATAAACATTACACTAACACCCCTTCATATCTAAACAAATAACATAAATTCATCACATCGGGATTCAAATTGTAAATCGAAACATTCATGCATATCACAATTCATTCAATACATATTTTCGTATACGATTGGAATACATCTCGATCAACAAACCAACAATAACCAATTTATTTGCACTTAAAACAATTAATTCAAATAATCACAATTACGCAAAATAATTCATAATAAATAGATCGAGTGTCCGATTTACGAACGGAAAGTGGCGTTGAACTCAACACAACGAGACGAACATTCTGACCAGACGCCGCCGGAATGCCACCACTGTAGCTGCCGGAATTTGGCCGGACCGCCGCCGAAGGTCGCCGGAAAAATCCCAAAAAATCAGCCCTGAATGAAGTCTTCGTGCCCGTTCCGAATCCTCGATCAATTTCTGGAAATTCCAAGTCAATCTCCTCCAATTTCAGATCTACGAACACGAAAACCCTAAATCTTCAAACTCAAATTACTTCCAAACCGGTGAACCAAAATGTGATCCGTAAAAGCCATTGTCTTACCCATGACGAGCTCTTCGAAAGCCATAAGCTAGCTCGCCGGAAAAATCCTCAGAGCTAGCGCCGCCGTTGCACTGCCACTTTGCCACTGCGATCCGCCGCTAAACCACAGAATCTGGAGTCACCTGATCACAGGCCACTAGTTCTCGTCGTTCCGAACAACTTTCGTGAAGAGCCCAAGGCCAAAAGATGGCCGAAAAAGGCCCCCGTTGGCCTCCAAATAATCTGCCACCACACACGTTGCCGGAACCACCACCTACGGCCAAGATCTGGTGAAATTGATGCTGGAAATGAACTCAGGGGGTCGAAAAACCTTGGAAACCATCAAGTCCCGTCGAAAACCACCGCCGGAAGCGGCAGAATCGCGCCGCCGCCGCGAGCTTCAGGCGGCGCGTGCGGCTCCGTCATTGCTCCGATGGCCATGCCGACGACGTCAAGTGGTGCGCCGGGACGTCTACTTCCTGGATCTGGGGCGCGTGCCTCAAATGGTGGCCGAAAACCGCCGCGGGACGCCGGCGAAGTGGCGGCGGTCTGACAGCTCCGCCGCTGCTACTGAAATCCGGCCATAACTCCACCACCATTCATCTTTAGGCCATGAAATTGGTACTCTTGGGTATGTATCGTCGAGATAATCGAAATGGACTATTCGTTTGTTGAATTCCGTCGAGAAACGATCGAGTTATGGGCTCGTAACCGAAGCCGGGCATAGTGACCCGCGGGAAAGAGAGAGTGGGAGAGGAGAGAGAGAGAGAGAGAGAGAGAAAAGGGATTGGGGGAAATGTGTCTTGTACACAAGCTATATACTACCGGGTATCCTTATCGCGTAGCAAAGAGACATATCGCATACAAATAATCGTAAATAAAATCGGTAAAGTTACGACTAAACATTCAAGCTCCGCATAAATTTTACAAATTAACATGAAATAGAGATTTACCAATTAGAGTTTAATTCAATTTAATTTTAAAAACCTTTCATACAATTTAACGACACTTCGTAAACACATGATTGACAATAAATCTCAAGGAATTCAAGTAAATCGAAATTAAACAAGTTAAGTAACATGATGGATTTAAAATCAACTTGACAATTATTTCATGGAATAACTTTGAATTAAATCAAATTAGAAGGTTAGGGTTAAATATGCGTGTAATTAATCAAGTTGGCAATTAATCTTAGAATAATTCGAATGAACACATATTAAATTGAATTTACATTAAATCACATAATTCAAGAACTCTTAAATTAAACACACACAAGTGTAGAGACTTACTTGTAAATGTCGTCAGGATGCCCTTCGAGAATACGGGGCGTCACATCTCCGGGGCCCAACAAATCAGAACAAAACAGAACAGATCAGATCATAACTCGCTACATATCACACTTATCAAATCATAACAGACTTACGTACCTGATCAGACATACCATACCTTGCAACTTAGCATATGCCATAAATGTACCTCTCTATGTCATCCATGCTCACGAATACAAATAATGCAACATATAATCCATATCTATTCAATCAAGTCATTCAGAGCATATTATAATTCATATTACATATTAAGAGATGCATAGCTTATAAAATTCATAACATTAATTACATAAAATAAATTAGGACATTAAGAATTCAATTCAGATCATGCACCAATTCTCGAAAGGATAACACAAATGGCATAATAATTTTATATGTAACTACACATAGACATATTTCACAGTTTTCTAACAATTAACATACTTAAGCATTTCATTTAAATTAAATATAACTTAGTTTTTCATAATTCATTTCTTACGTTTCAGCTAATTACAGAAGCGATTTAGTTCCCAATTATCACATTATCACCCCTTAAAAGCACGGAACCTGAGAAAGAAACGGCATAAACGAGGAAATTAAATTCAGTAAATCGAGAATCAAACTTTCATAAATCATATCATATTTTCAAATACCATACAACTTATAATTTCAATTCATAGTTCATACAAGATCGAAATTTACAATTAAAACAATTAACGAAAATAAATACAACTTCTTCAAAAATTCATATAAAATCAACCGGACATCGGATTGACGAACGGAAAGTGGCGTTGGACTCACCACGACGAAAGGAACCCGCTGACCGAAAGTCACCAGAATAATGCCGCCACCGCAGCCGGCCAAACAGCCACCGAAACACCCCCTCCGGTGGTCGAAAAAATCCCCGGAAGCACAGAAACGTGCGCCTCGGCCTGCTTGACAAAAGCCCTCAACCAGTTTCAGAAAATACCAAGCATACCGGATTTCGTTTGCGAAAAACCGAACTAAATCCCTAGACCAAAAACTGAAATTAAACGCAAACCGTAAAACGAAAATAAAATCTGAACATACTGTTGTAAAGGTCTCATCAAGAACTTCGAAATGCCCAACTCAATTGCCGGAAAAGTCACCAGAAAGATGGGCGGCTTTTGACGGCCGCACGCCGCCGCTGGCCGCCACCTAAACGGCAGAATCTGGAGTCAAGTGAATGGGGAATTATAGTTCTCGTCGTTCCGAACAACTTCCGTGAAGAGTCTGTTGCCAAAAGACCACCTGAAAAGGCCCCCGATCACCGCGGAAGTTTCAGCCGCCGCTGCAACACCCAAAACCACCACCTACGGCCATTGTTTGCTCGAACCGTTACCGGAAATGAACTCAGGGGGTCAAAACCATAGAAAGGCTCCAACCTTCGTCGAGAAAAACCACCGGAACGTGGCGGAACCACCTCCGTATTGTTCACGCGCCGCCGTGGCACGACTTCAGGTGGCTCGTGCGCCGCCGTCCGGAGTCCGATCGCCGCACCACCAACGCCAAAAGTTGCGCTGGCAAGAGACGTCCAAAGCCCAGTCATCTTCCGATCACTTCTGCCGCCGTAGACCACCGCGAACCACCGTGAACCGCCGCTGCTCTTTCAACGCGACTGGAATCGCGAAATATCTCCACGATCGCTTGGTTTCAGGCCACAATTTTGGTATCACCGTCTCGGGCTCGTCGAACTGATCAACTTTGACTATTCATACGTCGAATTCCGTCGAGAAACGGGTAAGTTATGGACTTGTGTGTGTTTAAGGTGTGAGTATGTGTGTTTGTGGCTGGGAACGAGTGTGAAAGAGAGAGAGAGAGAGAGAGAGAGAGCTGGAGTTTGCACACAAAATGAGGATTTGGGTGTTTTATCCCGAGTCCTCAACGTACGGAACGACCGAAATAAGGGTTAACGATGTCGGAATTAGCAAACTTAGTCTACGGACTCATCTCGATGCCCCGAATGCAGTGAAGGGGTCCAAAAGGTCGAAACCTCGATCGAACGAGAAATGACCGAAAAACCCCTAAAAGAAGAAATTGTAAACAAGCCCCTAAACTCTTAAAGAGATTAAAAATAGGGCCACACAACACACATAATCACAGAATTAAAACATTAAAAAGCACATAAGCAACATGTAAAAGTAAATTAGGCAATGAAGCACACAAAGACATCAACACGTGGCGTCTGCTCGAGCGATCGGAAAAGCGGGGTGTCACACTCTCCCCCCCCTTCAGAGAACCTGGTCCCCAGGTTCCAGTACTGAGTTGGACGACTTCGATCACTTCAACCCTGCCAAAAACCTTGTCCATGGGATATTCGTGGCTCGGATCCCTACTCGAGTGTCCATGCCGTTGAGGTGTGCATATGGACTCAATCACTGGTTGATCAAGCACCATCGATTCCTCCTCAAAGTAGATGGCTATGGTTGCACACGATCTAGAAGCCACTGGTTACTTCCACTTGCAATCCACAGGAGGACCAACGAAAAGCGCGGAACAAGCACAAAGAGAGAATCCCATCTCTCGGCACAAAAGAGAAAGAGAGAGCCCCGTCTCCCAAGCACATAAGCGAAAGAACCCTGTCTCTCAACCACACAATTGAGAGAACCCCGTCTCTCGTCCTAAGTCTGGCAGACTCCACATCTCCCAAACATCCTAGTTTGAGAAAATCTGGCATTTCTCAAACCCTAAATTCGAGAGAATCTAACATCTCCTAAATATCTAACTCCAAGAGAATCCAGCATCTCTTGTTCACATAATTTAGAAAGAATCCAACATATTTCTACCACGTAAATAGGGAGAATCCCATGTCTCCTTAACATGTAAATAGAGAGATCTCAACAACTCTCTAGCACACAAGTTCACTTACTCAACATTCAAAACACACACATCAGAGTAACACTGGATGCAAAAGATGTGATGCATGTTTAGCGTACCTTTACACAACTCATATCAGTGTCCCTAGAGTACAGCTTCATCATCCATGCTCAACTCGAGGGAGATATCACGATGGAATCAGTGTAAGATAGAATTACAATATATATGCGTGTGCACGAAGGGTTAGTGGGCAATTAATAAATTTTAAACACGTAGGCATGACTAATTCACACAAGCAGGTTATTCATTCAATTTAGTAGAAATTCACAAACAATAACAAATTTGAAGTTATGAAAATTAAATCATTTAATCACGTTATTCAAATCAATACAACATCCAATGAGCCAAACATAAAATATAATTACTAATGCGATGCATGTGTGCAAATGCCATGAATGATCAATGTACCATTCACCGTAGTAGTGAAGTCGAGGTTGACAATTTCTTTAACTTGAAAGGATAATCAAATCCTTAACTGGCCGCAGTTCCAACTTCCCATTCAAATTTTCATTATTTGGTATTTTCTTCGAATCCTCGGGTTTCAAAGGGTCTTGAACTGTTTCACTTGCTTCTCGTAGTAAAGTGATCCGTGGAGTCTCTTGAAATCCCGATAAAATCCTCAATAATCGGGAATTGCTATCTCTCCCAATAGTAAGGTCTCTCAGAACAACCATGGAGAGATCAATGCAGAGTCTTTAATCAATCCCGCTTTGACACAGTCGTTTTAAACGATGCCCCCATCCCCAATATTTGATGGAGTTGGTCTTCAATGACATCGTCACCAAAATTTTGTAGTTTATATAGTTTATCCTTTTCCTTTAGTACAGGTATAGCTACCATCGTTGGTGTCTTTATAATAATCTGACCTCCACTTGAGAATCTCTAAATGATACAAGTGCCTCGATTTCTTCATTGCTACCGCACGCCATCTAGACTTAGAAATTCTGGGGTTCTTATAAAGTATGTCACTCCCGAGCACCTCTAAGTAGTTAAAATATATATCCCGAACGCAACTCGATAGTTAAAAAGATCTCTTGTCTTCTTCGTATTCAAATGTCTTCTTTTATCCACCCTATACCCTGACTGTGTTAGCTCGATTGTACTTTTTTTGGTCAACCCCCATTCCGATTCCAATGATGCTCCAACCAAGACAACACATAGTGGATCATGTAGGGGAACACCTAAATTACAACCACGAAGCTAATGCATGTGGGGTTAGGGATGTGAATGGCATACACTCATTAATCAGCAAGAAAAACAATCAAGCACATAGAACAAAGGTTCGAGATAATTACAATTTAATCCAATGCATGATGCACGTGCTATGAATGCAGGATACCTATTTCCATAATATTAGTGTCAAGCACCTTGTTGAACTCTTGCAAAGATTCATTTGCCCTTTTTATTCAAGTTGTCAGAACATGGCAGTTTCAGATCCTCTGTCATCAATTTGTAGAAGTGGGAAATGTTGTCACGATCAATTGCAATTTGGCGCCGAGATGTCACGCTGCCATTCGCAAATTGAACAAATATCTATGCATGCAGGTTAGTACGTGGGTATGTCAAGTAATGAAAGCAATTAAGAGCACCTAATTAATGCAGATGCAACACGTAATTTACTAGAATTTAAAGCACATAAGTAGAAGGATTTCAAACAATTCGATGCAATGCACACGTTGACAATTATTTCCTATGCCGTGAGACCAATACTAAACACAACACGACCTAGAGCACCGGTTCTAAACCTGGTAGCTCTGATACCACTTTAAGATGTAGCGCCCGGAACGCTAGGCCACCATATCCCCCGCACTAAAGTCCAATCCGTATACGAAATGGAAAATCCGTACACGAATCAAGCAGTAGCGAAAGGGTGAAAGACAAGACCCTGCCTAAGCTAGGAGGTACATAAACCCTGTACAAGAGATAAAACAAGAGCCTGAAAGCTGAAGCGAAACAAAGAATACGAATTTTCAAAAACTTAAATCATCAAACATATCAATTCAAGCAGTAGTAGCTACACGGGTTCAACTAGTCCTAGAAGCCTGTCCTGAAATAAATCACAATAAAGACGGGTTCAACTAGTCCAAGAACCTGTCCTAACCTGTCCCGAATTCCATACATACGATTCAGAAGCAGAAACCTGTGTAGAGGATATGCGTTCACAAATTACAAACATAACTAAAACAGAAACTTAAAAAACTCAACAAAAGACACAGACTCGACACACCGCCGCCTAGCTCGAACTCCAACAACCTGTACCTGCAAACTAAAAACATAGGTGGGGTGAGGATCAGTCCACTGACTGAGTGAGGGGTCTGAACACACACACTCTATACATAATAAGGAGCAGAGCACATATCAAAAGAAAGATTATGAACCGGGAGTAGGGTTTTGCATACCAAAACCATTTTCAAATCAAACGTATACTTATCTAATACCCGGCGAGTATGGGGTCTCCAACCTTACTTCCATATCTTATCATACGTATCGAAATAGAAAAAAAACAGATATAAAAAACAATCCAACCCCAACAACCACGTAGTTTGGGGAACAAACCCTCACTACAACCAATACGAATACACACGGGGTAGCTAACCCACACTGTGCCTTCCCCGGCTATCCACCGAGGGCTCAAAGCACCACGCCACCTTAACCTCCCAGAGTCGCGTGTAAGTAATTCAAATGGAGACCGTACACAGGCTTAACCCGACGGCCCTTGCATTCCCCGAAGTCCTTATTCACGTCTCCGGGGCCCAACATATCAGAACAGAACATAACAGATCAGATCATAACTCGCTACATATCATACTTATCAAATCATAACAGACTTAAGTACCTGATCAGACATACCATACCTTGCAACTTAGCATATGGTATAAACGTACCTCTCTGTGTCATCCTAATCCGTAGCTGGCATGAAGACACATGGTTTGGAGCATAACCTCATTGAAAAACATTTCAAGCTTACATATGCTCGTATATATATATATATACAGTTCGAAAACCTTTAATCGTATGACCAAAATAATAAACGTATCGTATAAACACATATCTATTATATAAATATAATAGAATAATCGCATGCAAGCTTGAAAACAAGCACAGAGGGTTATAGGTTGCTTTAACTAAAATAAAATCCTAAAACCTCACCTTACACCGACGAGAACGGAAAACAATAGCCAAGAAGTCCCACTGGAACCCAAACAGCTGACAGACACTCCCTAGAAAAACCCTGATCGATTGAACACACAGAACACAAGACTCAGACTCAAATCACAACCATAAGGACGCACGTCCATGCTCACGAATACAAATAATGCAACATATAATCTATATATATTCAATCAAGTCATTCAGAGCATATTATAATTCATATTAAATATCAAGAGATGCATAGCTTATAAAATTCATAACATTAATTACATAAAATAAATTAGGACATTAAGAATTCCATTCACATCATGCACCAATTCTCCAAAGGATAACACAAATGGCATAATAATTTTATATGTAACTACACATAGGCATATTTCACAGTTTTCTAACAATTAACATACTTAAGCATTTCATTTAAATTAAATATAACTTAGTCTTTCATAGTTCATTTCTTACATTTCAGCTAATTACAAAAGCAATTTAGTTCCCAAATATCACATTATCACCCCTTAAAAGCACAGAACATGAGCAAGAAACGACATAAACGAGGCAATTAAATTCAGTAAATCGAGAATCAAACTTTCATAAATCATATCATATTTCCAATTATCATACAACTTATAATTTCAATTCATAGTTCACACAAGATCGAAATTTACAATTAAAACAATTTACGAAAATAAATACAACTTCTTCGAAAATTCATATAAAATCAACCGGACATCCGATTGACGAACGGAAAGTGCCGTTGGACTCACCACGACGAAAGAAACCCGCTGACCAAAAGTCACCGGAATGCCGCCACCGCAGCCGGCCGAACAGCCACCGGAACACCACCTCCGGTGGTCGGAAATATCCCCAGAAGCACAGAAACGTGCGCCTCGGCCTGCTTGACAAAAGCCCTCAACCAATTTCAAAAAATACCAAGCATACCGGATTTCGTTGGCAAAAAACCGAACTAAATCCCTAGAACAAAAACTGAAATTAAACGCAAACCGTAAAATGAAAACAAAATCCAAACATACCGTTAAGGTCTCATCAAGAACTTCAAAATCTCAACTCAATTGCCGGAAAAGTCACCGGAAAGATGGGCGGCGTTTGACCGCCACACACCGCCGCTGACTGCCACCTAAACGGAGGAATTTGGAGTCGAGTGAATGGGAAATTATAGTTCTCGTCGTTCCGAACAACTTCCGTGAAGAGTCCGTCGCCAAAAGATCGCCGGGAAAGGCCCCCGATGGCCGCTGAAGTTTCTGCCGCCGTTGCAACACCCAAAACCACCACCTACGGCCATTGTTTGCTCGAACCGATGCCGAAAATGAACTCAGGGGGTCGAAAAACATAGGAAAGCACCAACCTTCGTCGAGAAAAACCACCAGAACGAGGCGGAACCACCGCCGCACTGTTCACGAGCCGCCGCGGCGATACTTCAAGTGGCGTGTGCGCCGCCTTCCGGCGTCCGATCGCCGTGCCACCAACGCCAAAAGTTGCACTGCCAAGAGACGTCCAAAGCCCAGTCATCTTCCGATCACTTCCACAGCCGTAGACCACCGCGAAACACCGTGAACCGCCGCTGCTCTTTCAACGTGACTGAAATCGCGAAATATCTCCACCATCGCTTGGTTTCAGGCCATGATTTTTGTATCATCGTGTCGGGCTCGTCGAGCTGATCAACTTTGACTATTCATACGTCGAATTCCGTCGAGAAACGGGCAAGTTATGGGCTTGTGTGTGTTTAAGGTGTGAGTGTGTGTTTGTCGTTGGGAACGAGAGAGAACGAGAGAGAGAGAGAGAGAGAGAGCTGGAGTTTACACGTAAAACGAAGATCTGGGTGTTTTATCCCGGGTCCTCAACGTACGGAACGATCGAAAGAAGGGTTAACGACGTCAGAATTGGGCAAACTTAGAGTCTACGGACTCGTCTCGATGCCTCGAACGCGTTGAAGGGGTCCAAAAGGTCGAAACCTCGATCGAACGAAAAATGACCAAAAAACCCCTAAAAGAAGAAATTGCAAACAAGCCCCTAAACTCTTAAAGAGATTAAAATTAGGGCAACTCAACGCACAAATTCATAGAATTAAAACATTAAAAAGCACATAAGCAACATGTAAAAGTAAATTAAGCAACTAAGCACACAAGGAAATCAACACGTGGCGTCTACTCGGACGATCGGAAAAGCGGGGTATCACAGAGCCATGGGCCGAGCTTGAGGCAACCAATGCGAGAATTAATTCTCGCGATACTTGCGTGCATTGCGCATGCAAGGATTCGAACTCGGGTCTCCAAGGAAGAATGATGACTCCCTTACCAACTTGGACAACTTGCTTCTTATTAATATTATGTCTTTAAATATATTTATACACTTATTTCAATTAATTATTTAAATACTTTTTGTTATTAATTTAAAATATAAAATTTTAAATATATGCTTATATACTTTTATGTTTTAATTATAATGTATATACATAAAATTATATAAAATATTATTGTAGATGAACAAATAAACTTTATATTATTAATTTAATTTACTAATTTGAAATTATCCTAAATTTAATTTCAAAGTTAAATAGTTAAATTAATTAATATTATGATGTTTATTTTCTTAACAAATCATATGGCGACATGTGGCGTATTTCGTCACACCGACCAATCAAATTCAAGTCTTGTATGATATTATCTCTTTAAAAATAAAAATATAAAGAGATAAATATTCTTGTGATATTATCTCTTTAAAAAATAATAAAATATTAAAGAGATAAATATCCAAGTGATTTTATTAGATATTATCTGTTTTAAAAAAAAACACAAGAGATAATTATTAAATAAGTTTGAGTTGAACTCTAACTTTTGAATCCTACATATTCAAGACGGAGTTCTAAGGCATTTAAAGGCGTTCTTCTCAAAAGTTATCAAATCAAGGCGTTTGATCCGTTATTAAGGCGTTATACCGGTGAATCGACGTTATATTCAAGCTAAATCCATGCAGTTACGGACGAGTTCAAAGGTGTTCTTGGCGGAATTCTCCAAAATCTAGCGTTTGATTCGTAAATAAGTCGAAGGACCTACAGATTAACGTTATTAAAAGCTTAATTTGAAGTTGAAGAAGATCAAACCATCAAATCCACTTTGATATTAAAATTTACAAATTATTTGTACTATTTATCCGGTGTTTATCCAAAATCAATAAACGCGAATTATTAGTGCAAACAATTATATTAATAATTAATAATTTGTATATTATATAATTTTTAAATATATAATTATTTGTATTAACTATAATGGTATTTTTCTAATTAAATTTGATTGAAAAATTCCAACGGAAAAATATTCCAACTGAAAACCGACGGAAAACCAACGGAACTTTTATTTCATTGAAATTCCAACGGAAAAATTCCGTTGGATTTTTTTATGAAGAATAAAAAAAAACCGAAGGGATTTTCCCGTTGGTTTTCTGTTGGAATTTTTATTTCATTTCCATTCCAACGGAAAACCAACGGAAAAATTCCGTTGGTTTTTTTTTATGAAGAATAAAAAAAAAAATCGACGGGATTTTCCCGTTGGTTTTCCATTGAATTTTTATTTCATTTCAATTCCAACGAAAAACCAACGGAAAACAATTAAAAAAAACCGACGGGATTTTCTCGTCCAACGGAATACCGATGGAAAAATCCCGTCGGTTTTTTTGGCGTAATTTTTTTAGAATTGTGGAAAAATTTTCGATGGAATTCCAATGGAATTCCGTTGGAATTTTTGGCGGAATTTTTAAATTTTTTTTAAAAATTCCGCCAAATTTTCTGAGGGAATTACGAAGACTTTTCAGTTCGAATGCAAATTTTCTTAGCAGTGGGAATTTTGTCGGTTTTTCATCGGAAATTCCAACGGAAAACCGACAGAATTTTCCGTCGGTTTTCTCCCGTCGAAATTCGTTTTTGTAGTGACCGAGTAACATACAAGCAATGTTATGTATTGCACTGAAAATTAATTTGCTTTGCAGTTAAACAATATTTTGGATTGGGTATCTGGCTCTTATGGTCGTTTATTTTGATGGGCTCATAGCCTTGTTATGGCCTGCAGGCCTTAGGGATGGAAGTAATGGGGTGTGATAGGGTCCTTTTTTTTTCTTTCCGAGAGTGCCCCCCACCCAATTAATTAGAAACTAATCTCTCGAGGTATTGGAGGCGCTTTTCATGTGAACACTCACAGCATAGTTTTTTACATACACAATGTTCGAACCCGAGAACTTACTTAATTAAAGTCAAACCCTTTTCTAGTTAAGCTAACTACGTGTTGGTATGTGATGGGTATATTCAAAACTACAAAAAGATGATGTTAAAATAACTAATTCCTAATTCCTTCTTCATTGAGCTCGAGACTTTCTGGTGGATGCAAGCACAATTTCATGTTCTCCAACCAACGATAACACCATTCCAATTCTGCGTTATATGCCGAAGCGCATAACTCCAAGGGTTTCGAATGAGTCTCACGATCTCACGCAACGATGATCAGCCACAACTTCATGTTGCATAAGATTAACTTTAGTAGCTGAATCGCGTTCAACCTCAATGCACTGATACCGACGTTCCCAAGCCAACTTGAGGCATTTCCGCAACCCAAGTAGTTTCTCCATAACATTGTTCGTATCACCAAGCTTTATGGAAAAGCTAAGTTGCCAATTTCCTTTCTCATCCCAGATTACTCCACCCACTGCAGCTAACTTGCTGTGCTTAAAGTCGCTTCTGTCCATGTTGAGCTTCAACCACTCGGGTGGTGGTAAAACCCAACGTGCAGGCCCTTTATTCTTCATCCTTGCGGTACAAGCCTGTTGCATCTCTTGATATCCTATGGCGTCTCGTCTTCTCGGCAATCCAGGTATGACGTCACAAGTGAGTTTTATTGCGTAATTTAATTCTTGTAATTGTACATTTGTGATGTCGCATGCCTAACGTGTCTATATGAATTTCATTTCATGTTATTTGTTTCTTTAGAACTTAGTTATTACGTGTTTGGACTTGAAAGTCTATTTAACTTGATTAGGGACCTAATCAGAATTAGGGTTTTCTGAGCCGTTTCTTCGCTAACATGAACTCGGGTATTTTTTCGACAATCCGGGTCCAATGGAACTAGTATTGTCTTTTTTTTACAACTGTTTGAACCCTCTACCGATTTAAATTCCAACCGATTGAATCGAACACGTCGTAAATCGAACCAAACCAGTTTTCTTAGCCTTAATAAACTGAACCACCCCCATCTCCTCCCTCATTTCTTGCTACACGATTCTAATAGTGGAAAGAAGAGAAGAAGAGGGTTTCTCTGTAGCACACGAGCGTAAGGTACCACATCCCCCGCACCGAGACCCGACCCGTATATGAAATGGAAGTCCATACACGTGCCAAATCCACGGCGAACGGGGACACAACACACACGCTATGCTAGGAGGGACTAACCCTTAAACCAATCAACTCAAGACAGTATAAAATCAGAGTTAAAATAAAACGCCGAAGCAAGAACGACATAATATATACAATGAGCCACCAAGCTCCAAAAATAGATATACAAAATCATTCAAGTGTTCAACGGCACGCACGGCCTACAAAATCATAACGCTCCATAATATAATCATATACAAAAGAGCAATAAGATTATGAGATGCTGAAAAGAAGTGCTAAACATAAATGCAAGACCCAGACGACTTGTATTCCCACCTAGCACTCCTATACCTGCACAAAACAACTGAAAACAAACCGGGTTCAGTCTATACGAGACTGGTGGGTATAAAACGGGGCATAAGATATAATATTGCAGAAATTAAGCACATACATGCAAGCCCTAATCCCGTGTGAAGTTTGATAAGAATTTCCCAAGTGGTTAAAACAAAAGAAAACATCAACGGGATTACGACGTTCATATTCATTCATAATTGTTCATAAGGGTTTATGGCCCGGCGAGTGGGCGTGCACAATCTTCAACCTACTCCTCGTGTAATCATAATCAATTATTCATTCATTATCACACATATCTTTTGTGCTCATACATATCATGATCATAATCATTCATGTACACCTTCTTCCTCTGGGTGATGGACGGGCTTGCAAGACCCGGCCACCGGTTCATACATAGGCCAATGGGGGTACATGAATCCCCCAAGGGCACTCAGCTCCCATTCCTCGCTAAACCTCCTAGCGAGGGCCGGTATCACCGTAGTTTTGTTAGGACTAGTATATGGGATCCCCGTCAGCCCTTTCTTCCTCGGTTAGCCACATATACTAAGTCCCGGGGCGCGTGCAATCATAATCATGTCTCGCCAAAACATAAGGTAGGGTTTCATAAATAAAAGGGTCATACGTTTGAAATCATTTACATGAAATAACTCGATTTTATATAATATACTAATTTGGCTTGAATCTTTGCACATAAGGGATATATATAGGGTCGTTTTAACTAGTAGACGATAAACCCACCTTTTCAAAGCAAAAGAAGGCACAAGCGTCTCAAGGCTCGCCCTCGTCTCCGACCAAACCCGAATCTGTGCAAAAGAAAAGGTATGAGACTCAATGACCACATATGACGCTCGGCAATGAAGTGAATATGATATGAAAGCATAAAAGATCATATTAAGTCATGAAAATGTTCATGTGCACTATTAAGGAATTTAAAGCACATAATCAACTATTCGTACATTCATTTCATTCAAATTCATAAATTCATAATGCATATTAATTAATCTAAAATTTCATTTAATAATCATAGCAAGTAATATTCATGTTGACAATTAGTATAGGATAAATGAAACATTCAAACAATAATCGGTAAATTAAATATGTGAAATAGAAATCAATTAATTTAAAAAATAATTGAATTAAATCAAATAACATTTAAAATATATAATAATATATATATATATATATATATATATATATATATATATATATATATATATATAATCAAATAACATTTAAATATATAATATATATATATATATACTTATCCACACGTACACATGCATATATATAATCAAATAACATTTAAATATATAATATATATATATATATACTTATCCACACGTACACATGCATATATATATATATATATATATATATATATTGTGTGTATAAGTTGCATGCATGGAGATTGTTAAACCAAAAATTGGCATGTATGGTTATGTTATATTGTTTGCATGCTTGTACTATATATATATATATATATATATATATATATATATACACAGTAACCCATGCATGCACAACAACACACACACACAGTACGTATATATATATATATATATTAACAGCAACACAAGCATGCAACCAAGGAAAAGAAACGCAGGCAAAAGATTGAAATAACAAGGTGACACCCCCGTGTCACCCCCCAAGCACAAACCGAGACACCCCCGTGTCTCGGTACAGCAACTCAAGCCCAGTTCGCACCCCCGTTCCTCGCTGGAACGAACAAAAACGACACCCCCGTGCCTCGCCTGCAACATCCCCTGTTTTGACAGCAACTAACGTAGAAAAGGGGCAGCAACTCATGCATGAAATGCAGGCAAAATATGCAACATTACAAGGTATGAAAGGCAGTAAAACTCAACTAAAACTAATCCCACAAAACCATGAAATTAACAGCAAAAGCAAGGAGAATTCACGGCAATTTTTGACAGCAACAAATCAGTTTAAAAACAGGGCAAAAGGGTCCCGAAAAACAGGGCATGAAGGATTTCCTTCATCTCCACATATCCATATCGGTTTAGGCCATCAAATACTCAGTCAAGCAACACAAATTCAACAAGTATATCAGTTCCAAACAAGCTCAACCAAGAAAATAAAGCATACGTGACATTTTTAGAAAGTCTCCCAAAGTACCATAAATGATATCTCATTAATACTTCAACCACCATGAAATCAATGATCATAAATGTTACGAGGATGTTAAAATAATCATTCTCAAGCTTGGAATCACTCAAAACCATCAAGAATTGAATAAGATCATCAAATTTGCCAAAACTCACTATATACGAACTCAGTCCAGAAATCCACGAAACCATGATCAAACTTGGGAATGAAAGGATGAAAATGATCAGAAATGAACATATATTACAACCCTAATCTTACCTTGTTGATTTAATGAAGATTGGATGAGATTTGAGCTCCAAACTTTCTAAGGATTGCTAGGTTACGGGACTGAACTAAAAAGCAGTAACTTTGGCTGATATTTGGGGATTGTGTGAGGGTTAGTTTGGTTAGGGCATGATATATCAGGTTAGGTAGTTGAGTTAGGGTTCAATAGAATCAAACGATGGTTAAATTTGTTAAAGTTTGGATGAGATATGGCTATTTTTGTACAGCAAGGTTAGTTTGGTCGCCGTTTCGTTTTTCGGTTGGATTTCGGAGGTTCAAATGACTTTGGAAAAATATAAGGCTAAGTTTACTAAACTCGAATTTTCGTTACAAGTTCAGCGGAGTTGACGGAACTGGAATCCGAGTTCCCGATCTCAAGATATTAAATACGGAACCAAGGGTACGCTAAGTGCTCGTTAGCCCCGGATTTGGTTCCACGATTCAAATTAAATTCATTAACATATCAAATAAATTCGAAAACATAAACCGAACATATAGGTATGTTCATAACACACATATTTACAACATACTACAATTTCACGGCATTTCGATATCATTTCATATAAGAACGATGCACAAAATAAACAACCATGCACATATTCATGCAATTCATGCACATTTCATTAAAAATCCATGCTTAATAAAATTTAAATAAATAAATCAAATTAAATTATAAACATAAATTAAAGTCACGTGATTAATTAATTAAAGCATGATTAATTAACATAACACTTAATTAGCATAATCATTAAATTAATAATAATAAAAGAAATATATACATATATATATACTTAAAATACGAATTATTTTAAAATAATATTAAATTAAAATAAAATATAATAAAATAAAATAATAACAATTTATAATAAAATTAAATATAAGACACGTAAAAACAATTAATTCGCGCAAATTGGTAAACACATACGTCGTACCTTTACGTCCGAAAAGTCGGGGCGTTACAATCTCTCCCCCTTAAAAGAATCCGTCCTCGGATTCATTGCTCGCTCGGAAACAACTCGGGGTGAAATTTTCTCATCTTTTCCTCCGTCTTCCACGTAGCCTCTTCGGTTTTATCACTTCTCCAAAGAACCTTGACTAGTGGAATACGCCGATTTCGAAGTTCCTGAAATTTTCTATCCAATATCTTAATCGGCTTTTGAACGAAGGTGAGATCCAGTTCTAGTTCCACTTCTTCAACCGGTAGAACCTCGGACTCGTCTCGATAATATTTTCGGAGTTGTGAAACATGAAACACGTTATGAATTCCAGTCAAACTCGGAGGCAAGTCCAATTGATAGGCCGTATCCCCAACCTTCTCTAGAATCTCATACGGTCCCATATACCGAGGGTTTAATTTTCTTCCTCGTCCAATCCTTTAGAACCCTTTTCTTGGAGACGCTTTTAAGAAAACCCTATCTCCAATCTCAAACTCCAAATTCTTTCTCCGAAGGTCGGCATAACTCTTTTGTTGATCCTGAGCGGCCTTCATCCGTTGTCTAATTATCTGGACCTTGTCAATAGCCTCTTGTATAGCCTTAGAGGGTTTTTCCTTCTTTTCCCCTCGTTTAACACCTTCCTGTTTGGTCCAATTCCATTCCTCCAAGTCAAAGAACAACGGTGATCGACATTTACGTCCATAAAGGGCTTCATAAGGGGCCATTTCAATCGAGGCTTGAAAGCTATTGTTATAAGCGAACTCGATTAACGACAACTGTTCATTCCACGAGCTTTGAAAGTCCAATGCACATGCTCTCAACATGTCCTCCAGATACTTAATCAACCTTTCTGATTGTCCGTCGGTCTGAGGATGGAAAGCTGTGCTGAATTGAAGCCTTGTTCCCAAACATTTCTGTAATTCTTGCCATAACCGTGAAGTAAATCTTGGATCCCGATCCGAGGCAATGCTAACAGGTACTCCATGAAGCCTGACAATCTCATCATTATACCTCTTAGCCAATTTACTTACTTTATCGGACATCCTGATAGCAAGAAAATGAGCTGATTTTGTCAATGTGTCCACGATAACCCAAATTCCATCGAAACCTCCTCTCACTTTTGGTAATCCCGAAACAAAATCCATGGCTATTTGTTCCCATTTCCACTCCGGGATAGGCAATAGTTGAAGTAGCCCCGATGGCTTTTGATGTTCTGCCTTTACCACTTGACAGGTCATACAACGTTTCACGAAGTTGATCACATCCCGTTTCAAACCATTCCACCAATAAAATTGTTTTAGATCCTTATACATTTTGTTCCCTCCGGGATGTATCGAATACCCTGACCGATGGGCTTCCTCAAGAATAATCCTTTTTAACTCTTCCGGCACAACTATTCGGTTCTTGAATCTTAGAAGTCCCGTATCATCAAACCCAAACGGACACTCTGAATCAGCTCGAGCTTTCTCAGCTAATTTCTGAACCTCGGGATCAATCCTCTGAGCATCAAATAATCTCTGTTTAAGATCTGGTTGAACCGTAATATTCTGGATACTAGCCCTCAGTTTGAACAACTCATTCTCATCTTCAATTTCCACTTTCACATTGGACACGCTAGCTTTCCTACTAAGCGCATCCGCGACCAAATTGGCTTTGCGGGGATGGTATCGGATTGTACACTCATAATCCGCCAAAAGTTCCATCCAACGCCGTTGTCTCTTGTTCAATTCCTTTTGTGAGAATAAGTATTGGAGACTCTTGTGATCGGAAAAGACCTCGAACGATATTCCATAAAGATAGTGTCTCCACTTTCCTAAAGCAAAGATCACTGCCGCAAACTCCTAATCATGAGTGGGGTAGTTCTGTTCATGCTCTTTCAATTTCCTTGAGGCATAGGCGATTACCCTTCCATTCTGCATCAACACACATCCCAAACCTTCCTTTGAGGCGTCCATATAAACTGTATATCCTTCTGTACCTTCGGGAAGTGCTAATATAGGAGCGGTGGTCAACTTTTCCTTTAAAAGTTGAAAGCTAGCCTCACATGCCTCGTCCCACTCAAACTTAACCGCCTTCTTAGTCAATCGGGTTAACGGAGCCGCAATCTTTGAAAAATCCTGTACAAATCTTCGATAGTAGCCTGCCAAACCCAAGAAACTCCTCACTTCTGAAGCATTTTTCGGGCTTTGCCATTGAATAACCGTCTCAATCTTTGAAGGATCTACTTCTAAACCTTTCCTTGAGATAATATGGCCGAGAAATGCTACCCGATCAATCCAAAACTCGCATTTGCTAAACTTAGCATACAACCGATGTTCTCTTACGGTGTCCAACACAATTCTGAGATGCCTGGCATGATCCTCCGGAGTTCTCGAATAAACCAAGATGTCATCGATGAATATTACCACAAACTTATCCAAATATGGCCGGAAAATTCGATGCATCATATCCATAAAAGCAGCCGGAGCATTAGTCAGTCCAAAAGGAATCACTATAAACTCATAGTGTCCATACCAGGTGTTAAATCCCGTCTTCGGAATGTCCTCTTCCCGGATCTTCAATTGATAGTATCCTTGTCTCAAGTCCAATTTTGAGTATACCCCCGAACCTTGTAACATGTCGAATAAATCCTCAATATGGGGCAAAGGATACTTATTCTTTACAGTCATCCGATTAAGCTCCCGGTAATCTATACACATTCTTAAGGTTCCATCCTTTTTCTTAACGAAGAGAACCGGAGCACCCCAAGGTGACGAACTTGGCCGTATATATCCAACTTTAAGCAATTCTTCCAATTGAATCTTTAATTCCTTCAATTCGGCCGGTGCCATCCGATACGGAGTCTTAGAATACGATGTGGATCCCGGATATAAATCGATAACAAATTCGATCTCTCGGTCTGGTGGTAAAGAACTCAAATTCTCTGGAAACACATCGGAAAAATCCTTAACAACCGCGGTATCCTCCAACTTGACTTGATCTTTCGGCCTATTAAGAAGATAAGCAATAAATCCTGTTGCTCCTTCTCTCACCAACTTGTGAGCTTCCATATAAGACAAGAGAGGTACCGATCTTGAGCCACTACCAATCACCAATTCATTACCCAAAATCACCTTCTTCGCAAAACAATCAACATTGGCCCGATGCCTGGACAACCAGTCCATACCCAAGATCACTCCATACCTCTTCATAGGCATAACGATTAAATCAGCCGGATATTCTTTCCCTTCAATCAGAACTGAACACTCCCGAACCAACCGATCTGTCTGAAGACTCCCACCAAGTAACAAGAAGAGAGACAAATAACAGGCAAGCACAGAGTAGCAACTAAGTCACAAGAAATAAAGGAATGCGTGGCACCCGGATCAAAGAGTGCACGAATGTTCATGTTATGTATGCATAGAGTACCTTCCACCATGACTGTGGGATCAATCTCTGCATCTTGCTTCTCACCCTCGAGGGCATATGCACGAGCCGGGATCATTGGCCTTTGAACTCCTTTCTGAAATCTGGGGTTCTTGTCGGGATAGGTATCCGCCATTTGGTCACCTTTTCCACATATGAGGCACAAATTCAACCTTCTTCGACAATTGTTGTAGGTATGGGTCGGTCCCCCGCAATAAGTACATGGAGGTACATCCGAGCGTGAGTTGGTAAGTGCCGGTGCCATAGGTAGAGCCTTTGGTCGAGTCGGTGAGGCCTGAGAACCTTGTCCTCCAAATCGAGGCTTCTTAAAAGGACCTTTAGGAGGGGGAGTAGCTTGAATCATCGGCCTCTTTCCCGAATTCGATCCGGAACCTTTTCCCATTGGAGCTCTAAAAACCGGATCCTTCTTCTTGTTCCAACGCCCTCTGCACCGTGTTCGCGAAAGAGACGAAGTTGTGACCCGCCTGGCCATGTCTCAAATCCTGTCTTAACCCCGCAATGAATTTTCTCGACTTTCTCTTCTCATCCCGGGTGACATGAGGAGCATATTTCCCAAGTCTATTAAAGACGACAAGATATTGAGTCACCGTACGAGCACCTTGCTTTAAATCCATAAACTCTTGCTCCTTCCGTTCTCTCACTACCTCCGGTACAAAACATTCCTGGAATTCTCTCTTGAAGACCTCCCAAGTAACTTCCTCTCCATCTACTTCGAGTTTCTCCCTTGTTCTTTCCCACCTTTCATACGCATCTCCATCAAGTTGGAATATAGCAAATTGAGCCCTCTCTTACGTGGTGAATTATCGGACTCCAAATATCCTTTCTAATCGGATCAACCAACTCTCCGAAACCGCATCATCAATAGAACCGGAAAATCGAGGGGGATTATAGCTTAGAAACACCCCATGAGAATCTCTATTATTATGGTTTGGTGGAGGAGCTTGTTGTGGTGGGGGAGCTTGAGCCCTCCTATGCTCGACATAATTGAAAACTGCTTCCATAAAGTTCCCCATATCCATTGGAGGCGCTTGTGGTTGTGGTGGAGGCGTAGGGGATCGGTCACGATGACGGCGGTGCATTGGAGATCTCTCACGATGTCTACGTGGAGGCATCCTGTTCAAGAGACACTGAAATGCATGCTATTTTTAGTCCATGCATGCAAGTGCAATTAATTCGATCAAAATTCAAAATTCAAAGCACACAAGCACGTAAACAATGCATATGCAACACATTGACAAGTTGTTCCTAAAGCCGAACGACTTAACCGACTCAACACAACACGAGAGCCCGGGTTTTGCAACCCTAAGCTCTGATACCACATAAGGATGTAGCACCCGAGCGTAAGGTACCACATCCCCCGCACCGAGACCCGACCCTATATGAAATGGAAGTCCATACACGTGCCAAATCCACGGCGAACGGGGACACAACACACACGCTATGCTAGGCGGGACTAACCCTTAAACCAATCAACTCAAGACAATATAAAATCAGAGTTAAAATAAAACACGGAAGCAAGAACGACATAATATATACAATGAGCCACCAAGCTCCAAAAATAGATATACAAAATCATTCAAGTGTTCAACGGCACGCACGGCCTACAAAATCATAACGCTCCATAATATAATCATATACAAAAGAGCAATAAGAGTATGAGATGCTGAAAAGAAGTGTTAAACATAAATGCAAGACCTAGACGACTTGTATTCCCGCCTAGCACTCCTATACCTGCACAAAACAACTGAAAACAAACCGGGTTCAGTCTATACGAGACTGGTGGGTATAAAACGGGGCATAAGATATAATATTGCAGAAATTAAGCACATACATGCAAGCCCTAATCCCGTGTGAAGTTTGATAAGAATTTCCCAAGTGGTTAAAACAAAAGAAAACATCAACGGGATTACGACGTTCATATTCATTCATAATTGTTCATAAGGGTTTATGGCCCGACGAGTGGGCGTGCACAATCTCCAACCTACTCCTCGTGTGATAATAATCAATTATTCATTCATTATCATACATATCTTTTGTGCTCATACATATCATGATTATAATATTTCATATACACCTTCTTCCTCTGGGTGGTGGACGGGCTTGCAAGACCCGGCCACCGGTTCATACATAGGCCAATGGGGGTACATGAATCCCCCAAGGGCACTCAGCTCCCATTCCTCGCTAAACCTCCTAGCGAGGGCCGGTATCACCGTAGTTTGGTTGGGACTAGTATATGGGATCCCCGTCAGCCCTTGCTTCCTCGGTTAGCCACATATACTAAGTCCCGGGGCCCGTGCAATCATAATCATGTCTCGCCAAAACATAAGGTAGGGTTTCATAAATAAAAGGGTCATACGTTTGAAATCATTTACATGAAATGACTCGATTTTATATAATATACTAATTTGGCTTAAATCTTTGCACATAAGGGATATATATAGGGTCGTTTTAACTAGTAGACGAAAAACCCACCTTTTCAAAGCAAAAGAAGGCACAAGCGTCTCAAGGCTCGCCCTCGTCTCCGACCAAACCCGAATCTGTGCAAAAGAAAAGGTATGAGACTCAATGACCACATATGACGCTCGGCAATGAAGTGAATATGATATGAAAGCATAAAAGATCATATTAAGTCATGAAGATATTCATGTGCACTATTAAGGAATTTAAAGCACATAATCAACTATTCGTTCATTCATTTCATTCAAATTCATAAATTCCTAAATTCATAATGCATATTAATTAATCTAAAATTTCATTTAATAATCATAGCAAGTAATATTCATGTTGACAATTAGAATAGGATAAATGAAACATTCAAACAATAATCGGTAAATTAAATACGTGAAATAGAAATCAATTAACAAATCTCCATGCATGCAACTTATACACACAATATTTGAGCATGCCTTAATTGTTTTAAATGTCCTTAATTGAGCATTATTTTAAATTAAAGGACCAAATTGTATAAACATTTATTGGACTTAATTGATCATTCCCCAAACTTCATATCCTTAATTGCATAACTTAAACAATTGAAGGATTAAAGTGTAAATTATGGCAATTCACATATTTTAAAGCTTGATGAATCGTTATATCATCTCCAAGCTTCCTTGCTCTCATATAATCCAAGAACTACCAACATATTTGCTTCCTTTCCTTCTCGGTACATCCAAGCTAAAAAGGGAGAAGTGATTTCATCCTTTTCATCAGATATTTCAAGAAATATTGCAAGAATTAGAGCTTGATCATCTTCATCATCTATTTTCTCCATTTCTTTCCATTTCAAGGTGGGCATATGTGTGTATTGATGATTCTTGATTATATATGAAGCTAGGGTTTGGGATTATTAACTTGAATAGAATGTGTTTTAGATGTTAGAAGCATGATTAGGAGGTTTAAAATTGAATTAGTGCTTGAATTCTTGAAACCATGGAAGGATATGGCATGAGTTGATATATGAGGAAAGTTGGGGATTATGATGATTAAGGCATAATTTGTATGTTTATATTGGGCTTTATTATTCCTAAAGCATGCATACAAGTTCCTTTCTATAGATTATAACATTACGAGTTGAATTATGAGTGTTTTGGTGCATTTTGGGTTATGGTTCGTGTTCCCCTGTTCTCCTGCTCTGTTTTCTGCATCTTCTGTAAAACTGGAACGGCCCTTCCCGTTCCCTTTGTAATTGGGGAACGGCCGTTCCCATGTATTTGAATAATATGTAGGGCGGCAAGGACGGGAACGACTGTTCCCACTTTGGCTCACAGATGGGAACGGCCGTTCCCATCTTCGGGGAGCCCGACAGGCGGGAACGGCCCTTCCCACTTTGAACTGAAACCTGGAACGGCCGTTCCTAGCCCGCTGGAAGTGCAGAAACTTTCTGAATAATAATGTAATTTTGGAATTTAATTCCAATGCGTTCTTTGATCCCAACATGCTATTATATGATCAATTACATGTCATAATATGATTATATTCTGCTACATCGTTCTTTTCCACGATTTCTCATCATGTGAAGTGTAGGCCAGATAGGTATATATACCTATTTATCACTAATCATTTCCAAGCTCTCAAGTGTTTAGCAAGCAGGTCATGATCGTGCAAAGTAATGCGTGTACCGTGATTTAATCGCGCAAGTGATTTCAAGCAAATCAGGCTCATGCAAAGCAATGCGTGTAGTTTGATTGGTATCATGTTCATGCAAAGCAATGTGTGCAATGTGATTAATGCCAGGACCGGGATGACCCCTGAATCCATCAGGAAACTGGTGGAGGAAGGAATCCCGCACGTAGGATTCATAAATCCTGACATGCGTAGCATGTATGAACGGGATGACCCCTGAATCTATCAGGAAACTGGTGGAGGAAGGAATCCCGCACGTAGGATTCATAAATCCTGACGTGCGTAGCATGAATGTGTATCGTGTTATCGTGGATGGTGAAGGCTCGCTACCTTCCCGTTATCATGTACCCGTGTTCTCCTGGCCAGGTCCTCCTTAGTGAGGGCGCTGGGCTGGTCTTCGGGCTCGTGGTTGTCCGTCCAACCACAGGAAGAACAAAGCCCTATCGTGTACCAGTGTTCTCCTGGCCAGGTTCTCCTTAGTGAGGGCGCGGGCTAGTTTCAGAGCTGGTGGTTGTTCGTCCAACCGTAGGAGGAACAAACCCTATCGTGTTACAAGCAAGCCATATATCGTGTTATAGTGATGGAGTTATTCATGAAATTGATAAACATGCAGTGTTCTTGCAGGTACATTCGAGGCGAGAATCGAGATGAGTCGAGTCCTTGCATTCGAGCCCGTAAGGTGTATTTATTTATTTTTTTATCCTTTCCAAGGAATTTTTGTCAAAACTACTTGTTATGTATTTAGGAGTATTGATATGTAAAATCCAAATATGAATTACTTGATAAATGATAGATAATGTGCTTTAATTTATTTATTATGCGTTATGGTTATTGATTACAAGTTAGTCCTACCTTGATTTATCTTATTGTCACCCGTTCGCTATAGGTTGATTTATGTACGGACATTTCAATTCGTATGTGGATCGACCTATGGTGCGGGGGTGTGGTACCCCTATATGTCGGGGTGCTACATCTTAAGTGGTATCAGAGCCCGGTTTCCAAACCGAGGTTCTAGTGTCGTGCCAAGTTTAGGTCACGCAGTTTAGGGATTATTTGGTAATTCGTGCATTGCATTTATTTATGACATTACATGCTCGCGAGAGAATCCGAGGACGGATTCTTTTGAAGGGGGGGAGAATTGTAACGCCCCAATTTCCGGCTTTCCAGGTACGCACGACATGTGTGAATTTTCCAAGAATTAGGATTAATTTTAATTCTATTGTTTATTAAATTCTTATAACTCGTGACCAATTGCATAAATTATATTTCAATGTGATTATGTGAAATATGTGTCAATTTGAGAATTATTCTTTGGATTGAATTTAATTGTTACGTGCATTAACTCCCGAGCATGCCTTAATTGTTTTAAATGTCCTTAATTGAGCATTATTTTAAATTAAAGGACCAAATTGTATAAACATTTATTGGACTTAATTGATCATTCCCCAAACTTCATATCCTTAATTGCATAACTTAAACAATTGAAGGATTAAAGTGTAAATTATGGCAATTCACATATTTCAAAGCTTGATGAATCGTTATATCATCTCCAAGCTTCCTTGCTCTCATATCATCCAAGAACTACCAACATATTTGCTTCCTTTCCTTCTCGGTACATCCAAGCTAAAAAGGGAGAAGTGATTTCATCCTTTTCATCAGATATTTCAAGAAATATTGCAAGAATTAGAGCTTGATCATCTTCATCATCTATTTTCTCCATTTCTTTCCATTTCAAGGTGGGCATATGTGTGTATTGATGATTCTTGATTATATATGAAGCTAGGGTTTGGGATTATTAACTTGAATAGAATGTGTTTTAGATGTTAGAAGCATGATTAGGAGGTTTAAACTTGAATTAGTGCTTGAATTCTTGAAACCATGGAAGGATATGACATGAGTTGATATATGAGGAAAGTTGGGGATTATGATGATTAAGGCATAATTTGTATGTTTTTATTGGGCTTTATTATTCCTAAAGCATGCATACAAGTTCCTTTCTATAGATTATAACATTACGAGTTGAATTATGAGTGTTTGATGCATTTTGGGTTATGGTTCGTGTTCCCCTGTTCTCCTGCTCTGCTTTCTGCATCTTCTGTAAAACGGGAACGGCCCTTCCCGTTCCCTTTGTAATTGGGGAACGGACGTTCCCATGTATTTGAATAATGTGCAGGGCGGCAAGGACGGGAACGACCGTTCCCACTTTGGCTCACAGACGGGAACGGCCCTTCCCATCTTCGGGGAGCCCGAAAGGCGGGAACGGCCCTTCCCACTTTGAACTGAAACCTGGAACGGCCGTTCCCAGCCCGCTGGAAGTGCAGAAACTTTCTGAATAATAATGTAATTTTGGAATTTAATTCCAATGCCTTCTTTAATCCCAACATGCTATTATATGATCAATTACATGTCATAATATGATTATATTCTGCTACATCGTTCTTTTCCACGATTTCTCATCATGTGAAGTGTAGGCCAGATAGGTATATATACCTATTTATCACTAATCATTTCCAAGCTCTCAAGTGTTTAGCAAGCAGGTCATGATCATGCAAAGTAATACGTGTACCGTGATTTAATCGTGCAAGTGATTTCAAGCAAATCAGGCTCATACAAAGCAATGCCTGTAGTTTGATTGGTATCATGTTCATGCAAAGCAATGTGTGCAATGTGATTAATACCAGGACGGGGATGACCCCTGAATCCATCAGGAAACTGGTGGAGGAAGGAATCCCGCACGTAGGATTCATAAATCCTGACGTGCGTAGCATGTATGAACGGGATGACCCCTGAATCCATCAGGAAACTGGTGGAGGAAGGAATCCCGCACGTAGGATTCATAAATCCTGACGTGCGTAGCATGAATGTGTATCGTGTTATCGTGGATGGTGAAGGCTCGCTACCTTCCCGTTATCATGTACCCGTGTTCTCCTGGCCAGGTCCTCCTTAGTGAGGGCGCTGGGCTGGTCTTCGGGCTCGTGGTTGTCCGTCCAACCACAGGAAGAACAAAGCCCTATCGTGTACCAGTGTTCTCCTGGCCAGGTTCTCCTTAGTGAGGGCGCGGGCTAGTTTCAGAGCTAGTGGTTGTCCGTCCAACCGCAGGAGGAACAAACCCTATCGTGTTACAAGCAAGCCATGTATCGTGTTATAGTGATGGAGTTATTCATGAAATTGATATACATGCAGTGTTCTTGCAGGTACATTCTAGGCGAGAATCAAGATGAGTCGAGTCCTTGCATTCGAGCCCGTAAGGTGTATTTATTTATTTTTTTATCCTTTCCAAGGAATTTTTGTCAAAACTACTTGTTATGTATTTAGGAGTATTGATATGTAAAATCCAAATATGAATTACTTGATAAATGATAGATAATGTGCTTTAATTTATTTATTATGCGTTATGGTTATTGATTACAAGTTAGTCCTACCTTGATTTATCTTATTGTCACCCGTTCGCTATAGGTTGATTTATGTACGGACATTTCAATTCGTATGTGGATCGACCTATGGTGCGGGGGTGTGGTACCCCTATATGTCGGGGTGCTACATCTTAAGTGGTATCAGAGCCCAGTTTCAAAACCAAGTTTCTAGTGTCGTGTCAAGTTTAGGTCAAGCAGTTTAGGGATTATTTGGTAATTCGTGCATTGCATTTATTTATGACATTACATGCTCGCGAGAGAATCCGAGGACGGATTCTTTTGAAGGGGGGGGGGGGGGGGAGAATTGTAACACCCCAATTTCCGGCTTTCTAGGTACGCACGACATGTGTGAATTTTCCAAGAATTAGGATTAATTTTAATTCTGTTGTTTATTAAATTCTTATAACTCGTGACCAATTGCATAAATTATATTTCAATGTGATTATGTGAAATATGTGTCAATTTGAGAATTATTCTTTGGATTGAATTTAATTGTTACGTGCATTAATTCCTGAGCATGCCTTAATTGTTTTAAATGTCCTTAATTGAGCATTATTTTAAATTAAAGGACCAAATTGTATAAACATTTATTGGACTTAATTGATCATTCCCCAAACTTCATATCCTTAATTGCATAACTTAAACAATTGAAGGATTAATGTGTAAATTATGGCAATTCACATATTTTAAAGCTTGATGAATCGTTATATCATCTCCAAGCTTCCTTGCTCTCATATCATCCAAGAACTACCAACATATTTGCTTCCTTTCCTTCTCGGTACATCCAAGCTAAAAAGGGAGAAGTGATTTCATCCTTTTCATCAGATATTTCAAGAAATATTGCAAGAATTAGAGCTTGATCATCTTCATCATCTATTTTCTCCATTTCTTTCCATTTCAAGGTGGGCATATGTGTGTATTGATGATTCTTGATTATATATGAAGCTAGGGTTTGGGATTATTAACTTGAATAGAATGTGTTTTAGATGTTAGAAGCATGATTAGGAGGTTTAAACTTGAATTAGTGCTTGAATTCTTGAAACCATGGAAGGATATGACATGAGTTGATATATGAGGAAAGTTGGGGATTATGATGATTAAGGCATAATTTGTATGTTTTTATTGGGCTTTATTATTCCTAAAGCATGCATACAAGTTCCTTTCTATAGATTATAACATTACGAGTTGAATTATGAGTGTTTGATGCATTTTGGGTTATGGTTCGTGTTCCCCTGTTCTCCTGCTCTGCTTTCTGCATCTTCTGTAAAACGGGAACGGCCCTTCCCGTTCCCTTTGTAATTGGGGAACGGACGTTCCCATGTATTTGAATAATGTGCAGGGCGGCAAGGACGGGAACGACCGTTCCCACTTTGGCTCACAGACGGGAACGGCCTTCCCATCTTCGGGGAGCCCGACAGGCGGGAACGGCCCTTCCCACTTTGAACTGAAACCTGGAACGGCCGTTCCCAGCCCGCTGGAAGTGCATAAACTTTCTGAATAATAATGTAATTTTGGAATTTAATTCCAATGCCTTCTTTGATCCCAACATGCTATTATATGATCAATTACATGTCATAATATGATTATATTCTGCTACATCGTTCTTTTCCACGATTTCTCATCATGTGAAGTGTAGGCCAGATAGGTATATATACCTATTTATCACTAATCATTTCCAAGCTCTCAAGTGTTTAGCAAGCAGGTCATGATCATGCACAGTAATACGTGTACCGTGATTTAATCGTGCAAGTGATTTCAAGCAAATCAGGCTCATACAAAGCAATGCCTGTAGTTTGATTGGTATCATGTTCATGCAAAGCAATGTGTGCAATGTGATTAATGCCAGGACCGGGATGACCCCTGAATCCATCAGGAAACTGGTGGAGGAAGGAATCCCACACGTAGGATTCATAAATCTTGACGTGCGTAGCATGTATGAACGGGATGACCCCTGAATCCATCAGGAAACTGGTGGAGGAAGGAATCCCGCACGTAGGATTCATAAATCCTGACGTGCGTAGCATGAATGTGTATCGTGTTATCGTGGATGGTGAAGGCTCGCTACCTTCCCGTTATCATGTACCCGTGTTCTCCTGGCCAGGTCCTCCTTAGTGAGGGCGCTGGGCTGGTCTTCGGGCTCGTGGTTGTCCGTCCAACCACAGGAAGAACAAAGCCCTATCGTGTACCAGTGTTCTCCTGGCCAGGTTCTCCTTAGTGAGGGCGCGGGCTAGTTTCAGAGCTAGTGGTTGTCCGTCCAACCGCAGGAGGAACAAACCCTATCGTGTTACAAGCAAGCCATGTATCGTGTTATAGTGATGGAGTTATTCATGAAATTGATATACATGCAGTGTTCTTGCAGGTACATTCTAGGCGAGAATCAAGATGAGTCGAGTCCTTGCATTCGAGCCCGTAAGGTGTATTTATTTATTTTTTTATCCTTTCCAAGGAATTTTTGTCAAAACTACTTGTTATGTATTTAGGAGTATTGATATGTAAAATCCAAATATGAATTACTTGATAAATGATAGATAATGTGCTTTAATTTATTTATTATGCGTTATGGTTATTGATTACAAGTTAGTCCTACCTTGATTTATCTTATTGTCACCCGTTCGCTATAGGTTGATTTATGTACGGACATTTCAATTCGTATGTGGATCGACCTATGGTGCGGGGGTGTGGTACCCCTATATGTCAGGGTGCTACATCTTAAGTGGTATCAGAGCCCAGTTTCAAAACCAAGGTTCTAGTGTAGTGTCAAGTTTAGGTCAAGCAGTTTAGGGATTATTTGGTAATTCGTGCATTGCATTTATTTATGACATTACATGCTCGCGAGAGAATCCGAGGACGGATTCTTTTGAAGGGGGGGGGGGGGAGAATTGTAACACCCCAATTTCCGGCTTTCTAGGTACGCACGACATGTGTGAATTTTCCAAGAATTAGGATTAATTTTAATTCTGTTGTTTATTAAATTCTTATAACTCGTGACCAATTGCATAAATTATATTTCAATGTGATTATGTGAAATATGTGTCAATTTGAGAATTATTCTTTGGATTGAATTTAATTGTTACGTGCATTAATTCCCGAGCATGCCTTAATTGTTTTAAATGTCCTTAATTGAGCATTATTTTAAATTAAAGGACCAAATTGTATAAACATTTATTGGACTTAATTGATCATTCCCCAAACTTCATATCCTTAATTGCATAACTTAAACAATTGAAGGATTAAAGTGTAAATTATGGCAATTCACATATTTCAAAGCTTGTTGAATCGTTATATCATCTCCAAGCTTCATTGCTCTCATATCATTCAAGAACTACCAACATATTTGCTTCCTTTCCTTCTCGGTACATCCAAGCTAAAAAGGGAGAAGTGATTTCATCCTTTTCATCAGATATTTCAAGAAATATTGCAAGAATTAGAGCTTGATCATCTTCATCATCTTTTTTCTCCATTTCTTTCCATTTCAAGGTGGGCATATGTGTGTATTGATGATTCTTGATTATATATGAAGCTAGGGTTTGGGATTATTAACTTGAATAGAATGTGTTTTAGATGTTAGAAGCATGATTAGGAGGTTTAAACTTGAATTAGTGCTTGAATTCTTGAAACCATGGAAGGATATGACATGAGTTGATATATGAGGAAAGTTGGGGATTATGATGATTAAGGCATAATTTGTATGTTTATATTGGGCTTTATTATTCCTAAAGCATGCATACAAGTTCCTTTCTATAGATTATAACATTACGAGTTGAATTATGAGTGTTTGATGCATTTTGGGTTATGGTTCGTGTTCCCCTGTTCTCCTGCTCTGCTTTCTGCATCTTCTGTAAAACGGGAACGGCCCTTCCCGTTCCCTTTGTAATTGGGGAACGGCCGTTCCCATGTATTTGAATAATGTGCAGGGCGGCAAGGACGGGAACGACCGTTCCCACTTTGGCTCACAGACGGGAACGGCCCTTCCCATCTTCGGGGAGCCCAACAGGCGGGAACGGCCCTTCCCACTTTGAACTGAAACCTGGAACGACCGTTCCCAGCCCGCTGGAAGTGCAGAAACTTTCTGAATAAAAATATTGTAACACCCCGGAGCGAAGGGCGCCACATCCCCCGCACCATAACCCAACACGTGAAGCGAAATGGGAACTCCGCCCACGTATCAAGCCACGGCGAACTGGTGACAAACAAAATTCAAACCTAAGCTAGGCGGTCTAGACCCTACTCAGAGCACGCAATAAAATAAGTAACGAATGCGGAAGCACCAGAATCTCATAAAGCAAATAAACATACTCAAGAAATATCAAAGTTCTGATTCAAATTATACAAACTTTACAATTTCGAATTGGAGGCATAACTTATACATAATTCAGAATTAGCCAAAAAGCATAAAGAAACGAAAATGCCATGCATGAGACTCAAGCTATCCTCAAACCCGACTCAAAGACAACCGCCTAGCTCCAACACCTCAGAACGGGTACCTGCAACTCAAAACAAAGGGGGAAAAGATAGAAATAACGAGGGTCAGTCCTAGAGACTGGTGAGGGGGCTAACACACACACCCATATATATACGTAAGAGCAAAGCATATACAAAGCTGAGAGGGGTTCGTGAACCGGGCGTGGTTTTTGCATTCTAAGACATTTAACCCGTGGTAATATATATAAAGAAATAAGTTTGGAGCCGAAGGCCAAATTCAGTCAAGTTTTAGAGTTTAGGAATCCGCCCCCGTTTCACAACCCTAAATGAAGACATAACGAACTGAAAGCTAAAATCCATCACCCTTACTTACTCCATACACCAAGGCAAAACGAAAACAAAGTAAATCATAACCCAACTCCACCCCAACACCGTTTTGGGGAGAGAGGTGCCCCTCTCAACCCCTGCTGAAAGCTGAATGAGACGGGGGATCCACCCGCTCCTTCGACGGGTCATTAAGCACACCGCCGGCTCAAGAAGACCCACCTTCCCCTCGACCTCCCGAGGATGGGCGAAATCTCCCTTTTGTGGAGTCGTGTTGATGAGAGAGCCCGGCGACCCCATGGCCGACCCGGGATCACATACCACTTCTCCGGGGCCCAAACTTACACTTACACTTATACTTGCACTTATCACACTTACCAGGCGAAGCTTATCCACAAATCTTATCACGCTTAGAAACACACACACACTTAACAAAGCTTGTCAAAACAAAAGAAAATAGAGCTTATATACTTATAAAAGCGTTTTCAAATTCTTAAGGCAAACGGGACAAATCCCACGAAATACGTATCCAAACATATATCTATATATATACATATATAAGTCGCATGCGGGTTCGAAATTCAATTAGGGTCTTAGGTCATCATAACTAAAAGGAAAGAAAACCTCACCTGGACGAGCAAACCAACCAAAACGGACCAAAAGGAGTCAAACGAACCACTTCCTCAACAACGGAACGAACCTAAGAGCAAAACAAAGAGCAAGAGGCAAACTTAGACTCAAATGAACCGTATTGACGCTCGGCGAATGCGTATGATTGCATAAAAGATGATATTATGTCATGAACACGTTCATGTGCACTATTAAGGAATTTAAATCATATAATCAAGTCATTCAATCCTTCGCTCACTTTCATTCGAATTCATAATTACACGTTTCCAATCAATTCAAGAAATTCAAGGCACAAGATCTAACATTTAGACAAATAAGAGCATTGAAATAAATTAAGTTCGACACATATTCAAACGTATTCAATCTTACACAAAACTCTACTACATACACCCTATTACCTCATATAACATATTTCCAAAGTATGAAAACAAGAACAAATCACAAGATGAGGGAAAAGGGTTAAGGAAATCACCAACGCCACCAAAACGCACATAAACGGCATTCAACAAAAGCATGCCTAAATCTCACCCAAATGTTAAGAAATCGAGCCACAATATTCCCAACACATAGTAAAACAAGTTCATAGTTCAACACAAATAAAGATAAAGACAATAAAGAGGTGAAACAAACCAAAAACCGAAAAGGAAAACCAAGGGCTGCGCAAGGGGAGGGACACGGGGGTGTCCCTCAACTTAACTAAGCTGAGCCACGCCCGTGGCTCAGTCCAGACATGCCCAGGAAGCATGACACACCCGTGTCTCACATTTCAGTGCAAATGAGACACGGGGGTGTCTCAGTACAGGCCAAAATCGCATACAAAGTTTTACCAACAAAACTGATCCTAAACAAAATCAGTCCAAAAGCATACCAAATCAACTCCAAATATTATGAAACTTGATATACAACATATTTAGCATGTTAGGAACATATTTCATTTAGAACTCAAAGGCTAAATCACGCGTTAAGGTCACCGAAATCATGCAGCAACTCTGGAGCACCAAAAACGGACATATGAGCTCAATTGGTTCAATCATGCCATGATCAAGTACTTAGGGGCTGAAAAAGAAGCTAAAACTTTAGGGGATGAATACTAACATGATAAGAAACTAATATACTCCATGTATATGCAAATTGACACGAATTGGAGCACATTAGAACCACTAAGAAATCACAAAATGCAACAATAGCAGTTCGGTTTTCAAGTTTCATGGCCAAAAACTCAAGGTTTCAATCATGTTACCAAAGAGAAAACAACCCTAACACATCTAGCATGAAGTAAGAATCAATAATGGAAGCAAAGGAGTTCATATAAGCACCAAAGAAGCCTAAAATCAGCCACAAATTCAAGCTAAGGCAAGAAAGCAACAAATGACCTCTAACCCTAACTATTCATGCAAGTCTCCATAACCTTATTAAATCTGATGCATATCATGAATTTAAAGGATCAAATGAAGCATAGAAGAGAGGATAATACATAAATATACTTACCTTTAAGATATGAAGAAGTATGGAGAAGATTGGCTTCAAAAATCACAAGACATGGGAGAGGGCTTCTTTCTTCTTCTTCTCTTCTCTTCTCTCTCGATCTGTTGCTGCACAAAATGAGGGGGTTTGGCTCGTTTTTCAGCTGATAAGGGATAGGGAGAGACTTAACTCAAGTCAAGTTATCAAGGGTTAGGCTTAGGTTGAGTTAAATTGGCCCCACAAGTACAAGACTAGTCAAAGAAGGTGGCTTAAGCACAAGCTGTTCGTTCCGGTCGAAAAACGAGGGTCTAAACGAGCTTAGAAAAATACCAAATCAGGTTCCTTGGCTTCATCTCTTCGTTACGAGTCCAAAGCATCTTCCGGAATTCGAATCCGGATTCCCTAGCTCAAGTTATGGCCTCCGGAACAAAAGGCGCGCTAAAACTAGTTAGGCCCTTATGTCCCTCGTCAAATACTTAAGGTTTAAAACCTCGATAAACGAACACGAAAACATAAAACGAGCATACAAACACCTTCATAACTCACATATATCACGCATATCGAAATTTCACAAAAAACGGAATTGAATTCCGGCACATAACGAGCAAATTACGAGCATGCAAACTTAAACGTTTAAAATCAAAGTTCAAGAATATAAACAATTAATTTCATATTAATTCAAATAATCATATAAGCATTAAAATAACATTCAAATACGTAATTAAATAATTTAAAGCACATAAAACCCTCACGTTAAGGCGTACCTGGAAATCCGAACCATCGGGATGTTACAAACTCCCCTCCTTCAAAAGGACCTGTCCTCAGGTCCTAAGGGGAATCTTGAACAGCTCCGAAGACAAGCCCAAAATCCACACTTCCGCTGCGCCACTCTGATCACAACTCCTCTTGAGACCCTATCTCCTTAAATAGCGAACCGGACACAAAGTCCTAGTCGTTTGCCCCTACTTCCCAAATAAAATCCGGGAGTAGTTGGAGAATTCTCAACCTTGGCACGTAGACCTTACTACACAAAGTCCATAACGTCTTTCTTATGCCAGAATATCCGGGTCCCAAAACTCCGAACAACCTCAACCCTGAGTGGGATAAACTCGTGACCTTGCACTCCTTAAGGCGTAGGCTACCGTTCTTCTACGAGCAGCACACAACAAAGGCCTT
Organism: Lantana camara; assembly: GCA_037501455.1. NCBI lineage: Eukaryota > Viridiplantae > Streptophyta > Magnoliopsida > Lamiales > Verbenaceae > Lantana > Lantana camara. The sequence goes on from CM074865.1 coordinate 50,044,723, forward strand.
CCTTTATGCCTCGGTTGGAAACAAGGTAGCCTTTTGTACCTTCGGTTAGGCAAGAGCCAATACCGTGGGTAACTCTCTTCAACCGCCTCTTCCCACTCAAAACCGTACCTCTTACTCTGAGGCAATCCTCGGTTCTTCTGCGAGGAATATTAACGGGCTAGCCTTCAATCTAATACCCGAAAATATCGTTGAGTCCCTGACGGACCTCCTGAAAGCAACAACCAACTCAACGGGACCTAAGCACCTCCAAACCGCTCACCGGAAGTAGCTCGACCCTCGTAACTCACCAAACACTCACGAACACTCCACACCAAAAGCTCTCCCCACAAAAAGGGTAACACAAGAGAAAATAAAGCACACAATAAGCAAGAATTAAGAAGGGAAAGACATACACAACAAGCAAAGTTAAGAAGAAAATGAAGCACACTCCAAGCAAGAACTAGAAAGGAAAAGAAACATATAACGAGCAAAACTGAAAAGGAAAGGAAGCACATTACAAGCAAGAGTCAAGAAGGGAAAGAAATACGTAACAAGCAAAACTAGGAAATAAAGGAAGCACACTTCAAACAAGAACCAAGAAGAGAAAGAATCACTCAATAGGCAAGAACCAAGGATGAAAGCAATTACGCAATAAATGCAACCAAGAACCACCGAAGAACAAGAAATAAAGCAATAAGCACGTGGGTTTCCCCGATAATAAAACATGTGTGCAATGGGATGCCATGAATACTTCATGTACCTTTCACCGAAGTAGTGGGGTTAAGATTGACTTGCCCTTGGGTTGGAATCGGAATCCCGGAGTTACGGCTCGTTGAAGATCTTAGCTTGAATTGGTATGGGCAACTAATTACCATGTGTCCGATCTCACCACACTTAAAGCAAGCACCTAACTTCTTCCGACATTGCCCTTCCACATGATTCGGACCCTTACAAAAAGCACATCGAATTGGAGCCGTTAGGGTAAGCTCCGGATTTGGTTTCGATTATCGTGGTTTCTTCTTCTTCTTGGATGGTTTAACGTCTTGATAATCATGGGACTTTTCTTGTGGTGCCGGCCTCTTGCCCAACCTTGAGTTCGAACCGGATCCTTGTCCCAATTGAAGAGTGTGGGATTTCAAATGTTGCTTATCCATCTCGCGTTGAACCACCTTTTTCATTGCCTCTGACCAATGGTTGACCGTTGAAGTAGAGAGGGCTTGTTGAATTTCACCCTTGAGTCCTTGCATGAAATTTTGTGCCTTAAGTCGGTAATTCTCAATGACCGGTGTGGCATACGGGCCCGATCTCTCTAGTTCCTCCAGGTAATTTTCAGCCATCCTTAAGTCTTGTTGGAGATCTCGAAATTCTTGAAGTCTCTTTATTCTTTCACTCGAAGGAATGTATTTGTTGTGGAATTCCCGGATAAAATTCTCCCATGTAAACTCTTCCCCGGATCTCTCAAACCACAATCTTGTTTCCTTAAGCCAAATCAAAGCTTGTCCTTTAAGTACATGGGAAGTGCAATTCACTCTATCTTGTGATGTTCCCGATAGAGTATCCCAAATCCATGAAATCTCAGAAATCCATTGCTCGGCTTTCACATCATCGCCTCCAAACCACATAGGAGGGTTGCAATTCCGGAATTCTTGGTATACCGATGGTATTTGTTCTTCTCCCACGGTTGTGCGTTGAGACGACATCCGGAATAAGAACCAAAATTCCAGAAATATCGATGCGTGGAAGGGTTTAGTGCATGTTCATGTAAATAATTAATACAAATAAAATCATATAAGTCACAAAATGATGATGGTGAATGCAAATAATCACATAATCCTAAGCCGAACGACCTAGACAAACTCGACACGACACGAGAGCTCCGGTTTTGCAACCTAGAGCTCTGATACCACCTACAGATGTAACACCCCGGAGCGAACGGCGCCACATCCCCCGCACCATAACCCAACACGTGAAGCGAAATGGGAACTCCGCCCACATGTCAAGCCACGGCGAACGGGTGACAAACAAAATTCAAACCTAAGCTAGGCGGTCTAGACCCTACTCAGAGCACGCAATAAAACAAGTAACGAATGCGGAAGCACCAGAATCTCATAAAGCAAATAAACATACTCAAGAAATATCAAAGTTCCGATTCAAATTATACAAACTTTACAATTTCGAATTGGAGGCATAACTTATACATAATTCAGAATTAGCCAAAAAGCATAAAGAAACGAAAATGCCATGCATGAGACTCAAGCTATCCTCAAACCCGACTCAAAGACAACCGCCTAGCTCCAACACCTCAGAACGGGTACCTGCAACTCAAAACAAAGGGGGAAAAGATAGAAATAACGAGGGTCAGTCCTAGAGACTGGTGAGGGGGCTAACACACACACCCATATATATACGTAAGAGCAAAGCATATACAAAGCTGAGAGGGGTTCGTGAACCGGGCGTGGTTTTTGCATTCTAAGACATTTAACCCGTGGTAATATATATAAAGAAAGAAGTTTGGAGCCGAAGGCCAAATTCAGTCAAGTTTTAGAGTTTAGGAATCCGCCCCCGTTTCACAACCCTAAATGAAGACATAACGAACTGAAAGCTAAAATCCATCACCCTTACTTACTCCATACACCAAGGCAAAACGAAAACAAAGCAAATCATAACCCAACTCCACCCCAACACCGTTTTGGGGAGAGAGGTGCCCCTCTCAACCCCTGCTGAAAGCTGAATGAGACGGGGGATCCACCCGCTCCTTCGACGGGTCATTAAGCACACCGCCGGCTCAAGAAGACCCACCTTCCCCTCGACCTCCCGAGGATGGGCGAAATCTCCCTTTTGTGGAGTCGTGTTGATGAGAGAGCCCGGCGACCCCATGGCCGACCCGGGATCACATACCACTTCTCCGGGGCCCAAACTTACACTTACACTTATACTTGCACTTATCACACTTACCAGGCGAAGCTTATCCACAAATCTTATCACGCTTACAAACACACACACACTTAACAAAGCTTGTCAAAACAAAAGAAAATAGAGCTTATATACTTATAAAAGCGTTTTCAAATTCCTAAGGCAAACGGGACAAATCCCACGAAATACGTATCCAAACATATATCTATATATATACATATATAAGTCGCATGCGGGTTCGAAATTCAATTAGGGTCTTAGGTCATCATAACTAAAAGGAAAGAAAACCTCACCTGGACGAGCAAACCAACCAAAACGGACCAAAAGGAGTCAAACGAACCACTTCCTCAACAACGGAACGAACCTAAGAGCAAAACAAAGAGCAAGAGGCAAACTTAGACTCAAATGAACCGTATTGACGCTCGGCGAATGCGTATGATTGCATAAAAGATGATATTATGTCATGAACACGTTCATGTGCACTATTAAGGAATTTAAATCATATAATCAAGTCATTCAATCCTTCGCTCACTTTCATTCGAATTCATAATTACACGTTTCCAATCAATTCAAGAAATTCAAGGCACAAGATCTAACATGTAGACAAATAAGAGCATTGAAATAAATTAAGTTCGACACATATTCAAACGTATTCAATCTTACACAAAACTCTACTACATACACCCTATTACCTCATATAACATATTTCCAAAGTATGAAAACAAGAACAAATCACAAGATGAGGGAAAAGGGTTAAGGAAATCACCAACGCCACCAAAACGCACATAAACGGCATTCAACAAAAGCATGCCTAAATCTCACCCAAATGTTAAGAAATCGAGCCACAATATTCCCAACACATAGTAAAACAAGTTCATAGTTCAACACAAATAAAGATAAAGACAATAAAGAGGTGAAACAAACCAAACACCGAAAAGGAAAACCAAGGGCTGCGCAAGGGGAGGGACACGGGGGTGTCCCTCAACTTAACTAAGCTGAGCCACGCCCGTGGCTCAGTCCAGACATGCCCAGGAAACATGACACGCCCGTGTCTCACATTTCAGTGCAAATGAGACACGGGGGTGTCTCGGTACAGGCCAAAATCGCATACAAAGTTTTACCGACAAAACTGACCCTAAACAAAATCAGTCCAAAAGCATACCAAATCAACTCCAAATATTATGAAACTTGATATACAACATATTTAGCATGTTAGGAACATATTTCATTTAGAACTCAAAGGCTAAATCACGCGTTAAGGTCACCGAAATCATGCAGCAACTCTGGAGCACCAAAAACGGACATATGAGCTCAATTGGTTCAATCATGCCATGATCAAGTACTTAGGGGCTGAAAAAGAAGCTAAAACTTTAGGGGATGAATACTAACATGATAAGAAACTAATATACTCCATGTATATGCAAATTGACACGAATTGGAGCACATTAGAACCACTAAGAAATCACAAAATGCAACAGCAGCAGTTCGGTTTTCAAGTTTCATGGCCAAAAACTCAAGGTTTCAATCATGTTACCAAAGAGAAAACAACCCTAACACATCTAGCATGAAGTAAGAATCAATAATGGAAGCAAAGGAGTTCATATAAGCACCAAAGAAGCCTAAAATCAGCCACAAATTCAAGCTAAGGCAAGAAAGCAACAAATGACCTCTAACCCTAACTATTCATGCAAGTCTCCATAACCTTATTAAATCTGATGCATATCATGAATTTAAAGGATCAAATGAAGCATAGAAGAGAGGAGAATACATAAATATACTTACCTTTAAGATATGAAGAAGTATGGAGAAGATTGGCTTCAAAAATCACAAGACATGGGAGAGGGCTTCTTTCTTCTTCTTCTCTTCTCTTCTCTCTTGATCTGTTGCTGCACAAAATGAGGGGGTTTGGCTCGTTTTTCAGCTGATAAGGGAGAGGGAGAGACTTAACTCAAGTCAAGTTATCAAGGTTTAGGCTTAGGTTGAGTTAAATTGGCCCCACAAGTACAAGACTAGTCAAAGAAGGTGGCTTAAGCACAAGCTGTTCGTTCCGGTCAAAAAACGAGGGTCTAAACGAGCTTAGAAAAATACCAAATCAGGTTCCTTGGCTTCATCTCTTCGTTACGAGTCCAACGCATCTTCCGGAATTCGAATCCGAATTCCCTAACTCAAGTTATGGCCTCCGGAACAAAAGGCGCGCTAAAACTAGTTAGGCCCTTATGTCCCTCGTCAAATACTTAAGGTTTAAAACCTCGATAAACCAACACGAAAACATAAAACGAGCATACAAACACCTTCATAACTCACATATATCACGCATATCGAAATTTCACAAAAAACGGAATTGAATTCCGGCACATAACGAGCAAATTACGAGCATGCAAACTTAAACGTTTAAATTCAAAGTTCAAGAATATAAACAATTAATTTCATATTAATTCAAATAATCATATAAGCATTAAAATAACATTCAAATACGTAATTAAATAATTTAAAGCACATAAAACCCTCACGTTAAGGCGTACCTGGAAATCCGAACCATCGGGATGTTACAAATGTAATTTTGGAATTTAATTCCAATGCCTTCTTTGATCCCAACATGCTATTATATGATCAATTACATGTCATAATATGATTATATTCTGCTACATCGTTCTTTTCCACGATTTCTCGTCATGTGAAGTGTAGGCCAGATAGGTATATATACCTATTTATCACTAATCATTTCCAAGCTCTCAAGTGTTTAGCAAGCAGGTCATGATCATGCAAAGTAATACGTGTACCGTGATTTAATCGTGCAAGTGATTTCAATTAAATCAGGCTCATACAAAGCAATGCCTGTAGTTTGATTGGTGTCATGTTCATGCAAAGCAATGTGTGCAAAGTGATTAATGCCAGGACCGGGATGACCCCTGAATCCATCAGGAAACTGGTGGAGGAAGGAATCCCGCACGTAGGATTCATAAATCCTGACGTGCGTAGCATGTATGAACGGGATGACCCCTGAATCCATCAGGAAACTGGTGGAGGAAGGAATCCCGCACGTAGGATTCATAAATCCTGACGTGCGTAGCATGAATGTGTATCGTGTTATCGTGGATGGTGAAGGCTCGCTACCTTCCCGTTATCATGTACCCGTGTTCTCCTGGCCAGGTCCTCCTTAGTGAGGGCGCTGGACTGGTCTTCGGGCTCGTGGTTGTCCGTCCAACCACAGGAAGAACAAAGCCCTATCGTGTACCAGTGTTCTCCTGGCCAGGTTCTCCTTAGTGAGGGCGCGGGCTAGTTTCAGAGCTGGTGGTTGTCCGTCCAACCGCGGGAGGAACAGAACCTATCGTGTTACAAGCAAGCCATATATCGTGTTATAGTGATGGAGTTATTCATGAAATTGATAAACATGCAGTGTTCTTGCAGGTACATTCGAGGCGAGAATCGAGATGAGTCGAGTCCTTGCATTCGAGCCCGTAAGGTGTATTTATTTATTTTTTTATCCTTTCCAAGGAATTTTTGTCAAAACTACTTGTTATGTATTTAGGAGTATTGATATGTAAAATCCAAATATGAATTACTTGATAAATGATAGATAATGTGCTTTAATTTATTTATTATGCGTTATGGTTATTGATTACAAGTTAGTTCTACCTTGATTTATCTTATTGTCACCCGTTCGCTATAGGTTGATTTATGTACGGACATTTCAATTCGTATGTGGATCGACCTATGGTGCGGGGGTGTGGTACCCCTATATGTCGGGGTGCTACATCTTAAGTGGTATCAGAGCCCGGTTTCCAAACCGAGGTTCTAGTGTCGTGTCAAGTTTAGGTCAAGCAGTTTAGGGATTATTTGGTAATTCGTGCATTGCATTTATTTATGACATTACATGCTCGCGAGAGAATCCGAGGACGGATTCTTTTGAAGGGGGGGAGAATTGTAACGCCCCAATTTCCGGCTTTCCAGGTACGCACGACATGTGTGAATTTTCCAAGAATTAGGATTAATTTTAATTCTATTATTTATTAAATTCTTATAACTCGTGACCAATTGCATAAATTATATTTCAATGTGATTATGTGAAATATGTGTCAATTTGAGAATTATTCTTTGGATTGAATTTAATTGTTACGTGCATTAATTCCCGAGCATGCCTTAATTGTTTTAAATGTCCTTAATTGAGCATTATTTTAAATTAAAGGACCAAATTGTATAAACATTTATTGGACTTAATTGATCATTCCCCAAACTTCATATCCTTAATTGCATAACTTAAACAATTGAAGGATTAAAGTGTAAATTATGGCAATTCACATATTTCAAAGCTTGATGAATCGTTATATCATCACCAAGCTTCCTTGCTCTCATATAATCCAAGAACTACCAACATATTTGCTTCCTTTCCTTCTCGGTACATCCAATCTAAAAAGGGAGAAGTGATTTCATCCTTTTCATCAGATATTTCAAGAAATATTGCAAGAATTAGAGATTGATCATCTTCATCATCTATTTTCTCCATTTCTTTCCATTTCAAGCTGGGCATATGTGTGTATTGATGATTCTTGATTATATATGAAGCTAGGGTTTGGGATTATTAACTTGAATAGAATGTGTTTTAGATGTTAGAAGCATGATTAGGAGGTTTAAACTTGAATTAGTGCTTGAATTCTTGAAACCATGGAAGGATATGACATGAGTTGATATATGAGGAAAGTTGGGGATTATGATGATTAAGGCATAATTTGTATGTTTATATTGGGCTTTATTATTCCTAAAGCATGCATACAAGTTCCTTTCTATAGATTATAACATTACGAGTTGAATTAGGAGTGTTTGATGCATTTTGGGTTATGGTTCGTGTTCCCCTGTTCTCCTGCTCTGCTTTCTGCATCTTCTGTAAAACGGGAACGGCCCTTCCCGTTCCCTTTGTAATTGGGGAACGGCCGTTCCCATGTATTTGAATAATGTGCAGGGCGGCAAGGACGGGAACGACCGTTCCCACTTTGGCTCACAGACGGGAACGACCCTTCCCATCTTCGGGGAGCCCGACAGGCGGGAACGACCCTTCCCACTTTGAACTGAAACCTGGAACGGCCGTTCCCAGCCCGCTGGAAGTGCAGAAACTTTCTGAATAATAATGTAATTTTGGAATGTATTCCAATGCCTTCTTTGATCCCAACATGCTATTATATGATCAATTACATGTCATAATATGATTATATTCTGCTACATCGTTCTTTTCCACGATTTCTCGTCATGTGAAGTGTAGGCCAGATAGGTATATATACCTATTTATCACTAATCATTTCCAAGCTCTCAAGTGTTTAGCAAGCAGGTCATGATCATGCAAAGTAATACGTGTACCGTGATTTAATCGTGCAAGTGATTTCAAGCAAATCAGGCTCATACAAAGCAATGCCTGTAGTTTGATTGGTATCATGTTCATGCAAAGCAATGTGTGCAATGTGATTAATGCCAGGACCGGGATGACCCTTGAATCCATCAGGAAACTGGTGGAGGAAGGAATCCCGCACGTAGGATTCATAAATCCTGACGTGCGTAGCATGTATGAACGGGATGACCCCTGAATCCATCAGGAAACTGGTGGAGGAAGGAATCCCGCACGTAGGATTCATAAATCCTGACGTGCGTAGCATGAATGTGTATCGTGTTATCGTGGATGGTGAAGGCTCGCTACCTTCCCGTTATCATGTACCCGTGTTCTCCTGGCCAGGTCCTCCTTAGTGAGGGCGCTGGGCTGGTCTTCGGGCTCGTGGTTGTCCGTCCAACCACAGGAAGAACAAAACCCTATCGTGTACCAGTGTTCTCCTGGCCAGGTTCTCCTTAGTGAGGGCGCGGGCTAGTTTCAGAGCTAGTGGTTGTCCGTCCAACCGCAGGAGGAACAAACCCTATCGTGTTACAAGCAAGCAATGTATCGTGTTATAGTGATGGAGTTATTCATGAAATTGATATACATGCAGTGTTCTTGCAGGTACATTCTAGGCGAGAATCGAGATGAGTCGAGTCCTTGCATTCGAGCCCGTAAGGTGTATTTATTTATTTTTTTATCCTTTCCAAGGAATTTTTGTCAAAACTACTTGTTATGTATTTAGGAGTATTGATATGTAAAATCCAAATATGAATTACTTGATAAATGATAGATAATGTGCTTTAATTTATTTATTATGCGTTATGGTTATTGATTACAAGTTAGTCCTACCTTGATTTATCTTATTGTCACCCGTTCGCTATAGGTTGATTTATGTACGGACATTTCAATTCGTATGTGGATCGACCTATGGTGCGGGGGTGTGGTACCCCTATATGTCGGGGTGCTACATCTTAAGTGGTATCAGAGCCCGGTTTCCAAACCGAGGTTCTAGTGTCGTGTCAAGTTTAGGTCAAGCAGTTTAGGGATTATTTGGTAATTCGTGCATTGCATTTATTTATGACATTACATGCTCGCGAGAGAATCCGAGGACGGATTCTTTTGAAGGGGGGGAGAATTGTAACGCCCCAATTTCCGGCTTTCCAGGTACGCACGACATGTGTGAATTTTCCAAGAATTAGGATTAATTTTAATTCTATTGTTTATTAAATTCTTATAACTCGTGACCAATTGCATAAATTATATTTCAATGTGATTATGTGAAATATGTGTCAATTTGAGAATTATTCTTTGGATTGAATTTAATTGTTACGTGCATTAATTCCCGAGCATGCCTTAATTGTTTTAAATGTCCTTAATTGAGCATTATTTTAAATTAAAGGACCAAATTGTATAAACATTTATTGGACTTAATTGATCATTCCCCAAACTTCATATCCTTAATTGCATAACTTAAACAATTGAAGGATTAAAGTGTAAATTATGGCAATTCACATATTTCAAAGCTTGATGAATCGTTATATCATCTCCAAGCTTCCTTGCTCTCATATCATCCAAGAACTACCAACATATTTGCTTCCTTTCCTTCTCGGTACATCCAAGCTAAAAAGGGAGAAGTGATTTCATCCTTTCCATCAGATATTTCAAGAAATATTGCAAGAATTAGAGCTTGATCATCTTCATCATCTATTTTCTCCATTTCTTTCCATTTCAAGGTGGGCATATGTGTGTATTGATGATTCTTGATTATATATGAAGCTAGGGTTTGGGATTATTAACTTGAATAGAATGTGTTTTAGATGTTAGAAGCATGATTAGGAGGTTTAAACTTGAATTAGTGCTTGAATTCTTGAAACCATGGAAGGATATGGCATTAGTTGATATATGAGGAAAGTTGGGGATTATGATGATTAAGGCATAATTTGTATGTTTATATTGAGCTTTATTATTCCTAAAGCATGCATACAAGTTCCTTTCTATAGATTATAACATTACGAGTTGAATTATGAGTGTTTGATGCATTTTGGGTTATGGTTCGTGTTCCCCTGTTCTCCTGCTTTGTTTTCTGCATCTTCTGTAAAACGGGAACGACCCTTCCCGTTCCCTTTGTAATTGGGGAACGGCCGTTCCCATGTATTTGAATAATGTGCAGGGCGGCAAGGACGGGAACGACCGTTCCCACTTTGGCTCACAGACGGGAACGGCCGTTCCCATCTTCGGAGAGCCCGACAGGCGGGAACGGCCCTTCCCACTTTGAACTGAAACCTGGAACGGCCATTCTTAGCCCGCTGGAAGTGCAGAAACTTTCTGAATAAAAATGTAATTTTGGGATTTAATTCCAATGCCTTCTTTGATCCCAACATGCTATTATATGATCAATTACATGTCGTAATATGATTATATTCTGCTACATCGTTCTTTTCCACGATTTCTCGTCATGTGAAGTGTAGGCCAGATAGGTATATATACCTATTTATCACTAATCATTTCCAAGCTCTCAAGTGTTTAGCAAGCAGGTCATGATCGTGCAAAGTAATGCGTGTACCGTGATTTAATCGTGCAAGTGATTTCAAGCAAATCAGGCTCATGCAAAGCAATACGTGTAGTTGGATTGGTATCATGTTCATGCAAAGCAATGTGTACAATGTGATTAATGCAAGGACCGGGATGACCCCTGAATCCATCAAGAAACTGGTGGAAGAAGGAATCCCGCACGTAGGATTCATAAATCCTGACGTGCGTAGCATGTATGAGCGGAATGACCCCTGAATCCATCAGGAAACTGGTGGAGGAAGGAATCCCGCACGTAGGATTTATAAATCCTGACGTGCGTAGCATGAATGTGTATCGTGTTATCGTGGATGGTAAAGGCTCGCTACCTTCCCATTATCATGTACCCGTGTTCTCCTGGCCAGGCCCTCCTTAGTGAGGGCGCTGGGCTGGTCTTCGGGCTCATGGTTGTCTGTCCAACCACAGGAAGAATAAAGCCCTATCGTGTACCCGTGTTCTCCTGGCTAGGTTCTCCTTAGTGAGGGCGCTGGGCTAGTTTCAGAGCTAGTGGTTGTCCGTCCAACCGCAGGAGGAACAAACCCTATCGTGTTACAAGCAAGCCATGTATCGTGTTATAGTGATGGAGTTATTCATGAAATTGATATACATGCAGTGTTCTTGCAGGTACATTCTAGGCGAGAATTGAGTCCTTGCATTCGAGCCCGTAAGGTGTATTTATTTATTTTTTTATCCTTTCCAAGGAATGTTTGTCAAAACTACTTGTTATGTATTTAGGAGATGATAACGTATTGATATATAAAATCCAAATATGAATTACTTGATAAATGATAGATAATGTCGCATGCTTTAATTTATTTATTATGCGTTATGGTTATTCATTACAAGTTAGTCCTACCTTGATTTATCTTATTGTCACCTGTTCGCTATAGGTTGATTTATGTACGGACATTTCATTTCGTATGTGGATCGACCTATGGTGCGGGGGTGTGGTACCCCTATATGTCGGGGTGCTACAGTTTATTTGTTGGAATTTTGCTTGTTCCTTGCTCCTAACTTGAAACACCATGAATGTACCTTGTAAGAGCTTCAACAGCAACTTGATATATACTGGATTTCATGTTTTAAAATTTATATATGTGATAGCATATGTATATGAACTTGTGTCTTGATTCTTACTTGAATTGGTTGAGTTTTAAGATGGTTTGTAGTGATTTGGGTCCTTCCTCGTGAATTGCCCCTGCTGCTACGTTTTTCTCGCCTGAACCAGTTCCTCGGGTGGGGACCTTTTGCATTGAAATGGTCCCCGGGCGTGGACCTTAATGCAGTGAGTTTCTGCACAGTTTTCCCAGGTGGGGAAAAATCTCCCAGGCCGTGGACCCTTCATCCGAGCTCCGTTTGACTTAAAATTCAAACACAATCAATCTCTTTGAGTTTAAAATTCTCTCCAATTGGAATCACATTAAAATTCGTTTTGGTTTGGGATATATAACTGTTTTAAATTGGTGTCGCCACTTCGCCGAAATTTTGCACTCGTTCAACTTCAACCCTACGCCATTTTTGGATCCCTTTGAACCACGATTCGAACAGTTGGAAAGATATATTTCTCTAGTTTCATTTTCAAGAAACAAAACTCAATTCCTATTCCTCAAACTCATGATATGCCCGTTTTCCTACAGCTTGTGCATTCCGGAAAACTGTCAGCTTTGACCCAATTTCACTCGGAACCCCTTTTTGTGTTTTTATTCCGTTTTTCTCGTATCTTTCTACCTCCAAACTTGTTCTTAACATATGATATCATGTTTATGTGTATGTACTTGTTCTTATATGCATTTTATGTTGCTTAAGTAATGTGAATATTTTGCACGAAACACTTATGCACCTTGTTATGTATCTCTACCTTGTGATATGCATTAATTGTGCACATGAACGTGTTATATGATTATAAATGAATATGTTGAGCTATTTAATGACTTCTCTTGCATGCAATTGATATGAATATGAGCCTTGCCTGTGTGATTGCATCCCTTGAGTGCTTAAGCATCCACTGTGCGTCTATGTGGTTCATTTTGAGTCTAAGTCTTGTATTTTGTGTTCAGTTTGTTCAGGTGCACCCGGGGTGGTGTTTTATCGGACAAGTTGATTTCGGGGTGAATAAAATGTCTTGTCTTTGGCCTCGTTTGGTGTCAGGTGAGGTTAGGTTATAGTTAAACCCTATTGAAACGTGCTCGTTTTCTATGCATGCGAATTATAACCTTAAGTATAAATAAGTATGTGCGAAATATGTAAGTTTATGATTTTTGATCAGTATTTGCAAGTATGATACGCTATATACAAGCCTATGTATGCTTGTTCTGATTTGTTATGATTTACAACATTAAACTATACTTTAAACCGTGTGCCTCTTATGAGCCGAATGATGTAAGCTTTGGATATGTTATGGATTTGACACAGAGATGTATGTAAAGAATAGTTATTTCAAAGAAAGGTATATTATGTAAGTTATGTTTTGTAGCGGGTTAAGTTTGATATGCTCTACTCTGTTCTGTCTGTCTGTCTATTTGTTAGGCCCCGGAGACTAATAACTAAGTTAAAATATGCTCTGCTCTACTCTGTTCTGCTCTGCTCTGCTCTGTTAAAGAACGGGGATAGACTAATAACTAAGTGAAAATATGGATCTTTTGAAAGTATAAGTTAAGATATGAAATGATTTGATAAGATTTGGTATGATTTGATATGTTTGGTACGTAAGAATTTGTTACATCATGTTTTGTTCTATTTTGATAAGTAATCCCTACACGTATCACGGGTAAATTTTGGTACGTACGACTTTGTTAAGTCATGTTTTGTTCTGATTTGCTTCCACATACGCCTTTTGTTTTGTGATTATTTTGAGTTTCAGGGTCTACGTTCCACCTAGCTTAGGTGTGTGTCTTTCTGTCCCCTATTCGCCTCTGCTGGGTTTACGTACGGGTTTCCCATCTCGTATGTGGATTGGACTTAGGTACTGGGGATGTGGTGCCCACCATGCAGGGTGCTACATCCTAAAGTCGTATCAGAGCTCTAGGTTGCAAAACCAGAGTTCAAAGTTAAGTTGTGTCTGTCTAAGTCGAACGGCATAGGACAATGCGACTTTGTGTGTGCATCTGCATCACGATCTGTTATGATATGCATTTGAAATTTACTTCCTTGATGATTTTCCTTACATGATGCATTGCCTATCTTAGTTGCTCTTACTTGATCTAAATATGTAACATCCTCATGTACTAACCGACATGCATATATCTATATTGCAGTTGTGGGAATTTTCAGGATACCCCCCTCCCCCCCGGTCGACAAGATTTCGGCCAACCATCACATCAATATTCTTGCAATAGAGAGCAACATCACACCGAGATGCAACCTATGAATCCGATGGCAACATTGTATCGTGACTTCAGGACCTTCAATCCTCCCCAATTTAGAGAGGGTGTTGATATTTGAGCCGAAGAGTGGCTCATCGAAAATGAAAGTATCTTCGAAGTATGGCCGTACAACTCCCAAGATACGGCTCGTCTTGCCATATTACTCCTACAAGGACAAGCAAGACAACGGTGGAAAAGAGTTACCCCGCAAATTGAAGCAACGAGCGAAGGATTGACATGGGATTCCTTTGTTTGGGAGTTTAGAAAGCAGTATACCCCGACTATTTTACGAGACCGAACGTTTGAAGAGTTCCTTACCCTAAAACAAGGAGACAAAACGGTCATGGAGTACATCAAAGAATTTGAGAGGTTAGGCATTTACATGCCTCATATTATGAGCAATGATGGGATGAAGACTTGGTACTTTATGGAAGGACTTCGGGATGAGTTCAAAGAGGCCTTAATTGCGGAGAATACGAGCACATGGGATAAAGCTACAATGAAAGCTTTAAGGGTTGAGAATCGAAGATTAATACGAGGCAAGGAAGAGGAGAATTCGGGACAGAGAGGTGAGTTGGGATTTTGTGCGAATCTACAAGTGGAAGAAAGATTCCAACATCCCTATACTCAAGCTAAGAAGAAGATTTGTGGCAGGAAGCACACAATTGGGGATCATTCGAAACTAAGAAAAGAACCTCAACCATGTATGTAACGCCCCGGTTCCGGATGAACAGGTAAGCACGCCACGTGTGAGATTTTGAGCGTAGGAATTTATTTTAATTCTTTAATTCCATAATATTCTTACGTGACATCTCATATTTTTATAAAATTCATGAAACATTATTTATATGAATTATGTGAATTCATATCATTGGAAAATTATTTCATGTCATGGAAAAATATTCATTACGTGAAAAATAGCCGAGACTACATCAAATTAACAAATTGTCCCTACATGTTTATTTCTTTAAATTTGGGGACTTAATTGCATAATGTTCCAAGGACCTAATTGATCATATTTCAAAACTCTACATCCTCAATCGCATGACTTGAATTCTTGGAGGATTAATTGGCAAATTGAACATTCCACATATTTCAAAAATTAGATGAATCGTTATATCATCTCCAAGCTTCCTTGCTGTCATTTCATCCAAGAATTACCAACATATTTGCTTCCTTTCACTCTCGGTATCAAGAAGGAAAAGGGAGAAGAGATTTCATCCAAAATTCATCAAGTTTTCAAGAAATATTTGAGGTTTTGGAGCATAATCATCATCATCATCATCTACCTTCTTCATTTCTTTTCATTTCAAGGTGAGTTTTGCATGAATTGATGATTCTTGATCATATATGTGTGAGCTAGGGTTTGAGAATTATGGCATAAATGAATTATTTGTTGATCAAGGCCTGAATATGTGATTATAGCATGATTTATTCATGAAATTCTTGGAAGAATTGAGCTTGAGTGATCAATATGAGCATGAACTTGAACTTGGATTTCTTGGAGATTTTTCATGTTTTAAGTGTTTAAGTGATATATTATCAAGTCTTGAACATGTATACATGCATATTTCCAGAAAGTATGCCATTTGGGGATCAAACTTGAAACTTTGTTGATTGTTTTGTTGTTGTCGTAGCTCATCCCCTGTTTCTGCTCTGTTTTTCAGTTGTAGAAACTGGGAACGACCGTTCCCCGCCTCAAGCATTGTGGGAAAGGGCGTTCCCACTCTTTCAAATGAAAATAGGCGGCCGAGCCTGGGAACGGCCGTTCCCATTTTGACCTGCGTGCCGGAAGGGCCGTTCCCAGCTTCAGCGTATTTTAAAAATGGAAAATGTTGGCGCACTTTTGGGAAGGCTGGGAACAACCGTTCCCATTTTCAAAGAGGAGCCGGAACGGCCCTTCCCGTACGTCTGACAGAACAAAAGTTTCTGCATAAAACTGAAATTTTAGCACCATGATCCAATGCTTTCTTTAACCCCAAATTGCTATTATATGATTGATTATGTACTGAAACAAGATGTTTTCATGCCACATTGCATATTTCTCGTCATCTCGTTACATTTCCATCGTTCGTCATATTTGGTCCATTTCGAGTCATGTCTCGCGTACACATGTCGTGTTTACACAGGTCACGAGGTCGTGGACGAGGAGCAGGCTCCCTAGAGCATATCCTTGTTGTGTTTTGTAAGAAAAGGTGAGGTTTTGTTCTAGGTACATAGAACCCTACAACCCTTATGTGATATTTTCGGCCAAAACGTATTATATCTATAAACGTTTTCAAAACTATAAACATTTCAAGCAAGCAAGCCATGATTGTCATGATTTTCAAGCATGTTTGGCGAGTACATGATTGCATGTGGGCCCGAGGGTAATTCTTGAGCCAACCGGGAAAGCAAGGGCTGACGGGTAACTCCCGAATTCTCCTCAACTGATTGGGATCACCCCCGAAGCCACTAGGAGATTAGTGGTGGAAGGAGTTCCGTGCGTAGGGAGTCATGTTCCCTTCGTACACCATGTCGTGGATAGTTGGGCCTTGCAAACCCACTATCACCCGGAGGAAGAAGGAGACTGGGGATGGATCCGGCACGTCGGATTATCCTCGGGTTACTGCATGTTTCAAGCATGAACTTGTCTAATTGAGCACTAAATTGAAATGTATGATCATGTATTGAATTAATTATACAAGCACGTATAGTTCACGTTTGGTGTAAAGGTTGGAGAATTGCCCTTACTCGCCGTGGCCACATGTTCGTGAAATGATCAAGTTAACGTGTTAAAATGATTAGTTGTAATCTCGGGCAAAGAACGAGTTATTCTTGAATTATATACGTACTTCATTTCCAAGTCTTCACCCGAGGCTACAACTTGCATGTGATGTGTGATATATATATATTTTGCCCCTCACTCAGTCTTCAGTAGACTGATACTTCACTTTTCAGGTACTTTTGATCGGGTCGTGCTAGGCGGGAGTTGAGTCAGGTCCTGCATGATATCGAGTCTAGCATTGCACCTCTCATATATAGAACTTTTGATAGCCTCATGTTATGATCATGGTTATTACATTTTGAATACTCGAGCATGTATATAATATAACAGGATGATAATATATTGATAGTTAATGTTGGTATCTATTATGTATCTACTTGGTAGATATGGTACCTATACGTATTTATTGAATTGCTTCCGCTTTTAACTTCATGTTTTGGTTTAATTATGTTGTGGAGTGTCCCGCCTAGCTCATTTATTTTGATTGTCACCCGTTCGCTATAGTTTTGGTTTATGTACGGATTGTCCATTTCGCATGTGGATCGAGGCTATAGTGCGGGGGATGTAGTGCCTTGGGGGTTAGGGTGCTACAATGTATCTATTATGGAAGAACCAACCACGCTTACAACACGTGTTGGGATCGGCTGAAGAAGTGCTATGAGTATGGATCAAGGGAATATATGGTTTCCGACTGCTATCAATCAAGGGCTAACAAGCAATAGAAGCGAGATCAAAGGCTTCAAATCGAAAATCAACTTGAGTCCGATAATTGAGGTATCTGCAATCATAGCACGTGCATTCATCCCACATTAAATTTTACAATTTTTGTTCCCGTGCCATAATTGTTATTTATAGCTGCTCGTTAATTAATTGCTACTATGTGCTCGAGTGATGATTATATGATGCATCTCATTTGCCGTTTGACACGACAGGCATATTTAGTGTCTACTTTTAGGGTAATGCTTCTCCTACACCAGCGAGTTTTGTTTAAGAATTTAGGGAAGATGGTTGGAGTAAGAGATCGGTTTAGGGAAAAACAACATACAAGGTCGAAGATTTGAAAGAGTGGATTGAATAAAAGAGTCAGTTTGAGAGGTTTACGTGCAAGGTGGAAGATTCGGAATTGGGGTACACTTTGAAGGAAGGTTAAGTTCCAAGGAGGTTTATTCTGCCTGGCATAAGGTGTGATTTATTGGGAATCCGGGTTCGAAGAATAATGAAGGTGCTGGAACTAATCCATGGCAAACAATGGAGGAAGAATATCGAGGAGTACCTCTAACGGTGTAATCTAAACAAACCCAACGAGGGTTAGAATAGAAGTTCAACTCGGAACTTGGAGACAAATATGATCAATTAAAATTTCGGGGGCTGTGGTGATTACCTTCCTACTTGACCGTGCCTTTGGAGAGGATTTACCGGACTCATAAATTGTATGAAGATTCAAAATGATTAACCAAAGTCCGAGGAATTCGAATTCTTTGGGAATGTGAACAAGACCAAGAGGACAATTAAGAGAGGAAGAGAGAATTCAAAAAATTATCAAAGATAGATTGCAACCATTGGATAAAGAATGGTAAGAAATTTGAAGCATAAAATGCATCATTAATTCAAAGCATGATTGTGGACAAAGAGACTTTGGAATTGATCAAATCATCATAAGGATAAGATTCCAATGCTTCGGTGAACGGTTGTAGCACCTGCAGTACCGAGTCACCACATCCCCAACACCTAGACCCGAACCCACATATGAAATGAACCTCTATACATGAGCTCAAGTCTAAGCGAACGAGGACCTACACACACACACTAGGCTAAGCGGGACTAACATACGGACATAGCGCACAAAATAGTAAATCAAATATGCGGAAGCTAAAAATAAGATCGATAAAGAGCTCATCAAAAGCATACTACATATTAACAATGGCCACACGGCCCAAAATAATATCGAGCATACATAAATCCTCCAAGAGTACAAATACAAACTTCTACAAACCATATACAAGTTATAATAACTTAAAAGCTGTAATTATGTATGCAGACTTGACCTAGACGACTAAGTACAAATCGAAGACGTACTTCCCTTGTAACGCCCCGACTTTTCGACCGTACAGGTATGATGTATGTGTTTACTATTTACGCATTTTAATTTTCTATTTCTTTTACTCTTCGTTATTTATTTTGTTATTTATTATACTTTGATTTATATGAATATTCATTTGAACTTTATTTGAATTTTCTAACGTATTGCTTATATGATTATGAACGTGCCTTGTTTGGATCCGATTTGATTTTCGTTTTTTGTGAAACTTGGCATGAGTGAATTAAGTGTTTTATGATGTGTTTTTATACTCGTTACATGATTTTTATCTTGTATGTTTGAGTTTTGGGTTCGTTTGTGTGATTGGGACCAAAAAGGGGCTAAAGAGCATTTAGCAAGCCTTGGGTTCCGAGCGGCGTAACTTGAGCTCGGGAACTCAAAATCGAGTTCCGTCACCTTCGTTGGCTTCGTATCAATGATTCCGAGATAATGGGACAAACCTCATATTTTTATAAGGCCATTTGAACCTCTGAAATTCAATTGAAACGACCACCTTGCAAGCCTATTCTAAGACCCCTAAACCCCTAACCCTTGACCTATACCACCTGATACACTCCTCTATCCTCCCACACTCAGCTCACATGAACCACACACCCCCCATAAGAATAAAATTCAGCCACAAAGAGAAAAGGAAGAGCAAGGAAGAAGGAAGAAGAACCCACTATTCACCTTTGAGATTTTTGCGCTCATCTCTCTTCCATATCACATCATCTCATGAAGGTAAGTCCATATTTGTTATGTACATCACCTTGTGGTAATTTCAAGTTAGGATATGCATGATTTCTCCAACTATTGAGTAGGATTTGATATATGATGAATAGTAAGGGTTATATGAACTTTGGAGATTCTACCTTGTTTCCTTGAGAATTTCTTGAGATGCCATTAATGAACTTGAAGGAAATTGGAAGGAAATGAACTTAATCATATCTCTTGCATGTGTTGCATGTTGTAGCTTGATTTTAACTTGTTTATTGGCTTCAATTGCATGAATTCTTAATGCTTTAATTTACCTTAATGTCTTATCTTGGTTTTGGGTTGGCTTGATTGTGCTTTTGGTGTAAAACAGGGGCTAAATTCTTCCAAGCCTGACGCCCGTTAGGGCTTAAGCCGTTAACCCCCTTAGGTGAATCTCTGACCCCCCCCTAATGGGGATTAGTGATCTTGTGTGTGTGTGTGACTAACGACCGTTAGTCCAGGACAGTCCTTACTGACCTGGCTAACGGCCGTTAGCTTGTTGTGAAGGAATCCTGGCTAACGGCCATTAGCCCCATCCTTGTCGGTGAGTGTGTTGTTTTCTCGTTTCCTTGTTTTGTTGTTTATTCCCTTACCTTTTTTATGACTTATATGCTTTGTATACATATTTTTATATGTGTTATGATTAATGTATTAAGTTTATAACTCGTTTTGATATGATTTATGAAAGTTATGAAACGATTGAACGTGAAACCTTCATGTATTGAACGTGTTGAATGAATTACTTGATTATATGGCTTCATAACATGATTTCTACCTCTTATGCATCTCATATGATGTGCATAGCATTGTCGTGCATCGTATATGGTCATTTTGAGTCTCACTTCACTTCTTTTGCACAGATTTGGGTCCAATCGGAGATGAGGGCGGTCTTGAGGGTCTTGTGCTTCCTCTTTTGCTTTTCAAGGTAGGTTTCTCTACTATTAGCTAAATTGACCCGTTATATCCCTTATGTGGAAAGTTTAAGCCAAATTAGTATATTATATATCGAGTCTCTTTAGAGTAAATGATTTCAAACGTAAAGCCTTTCTTTAATGAATCCCTACTAATATTTTGGCAAATTGATTGAATGCACCAAATGGGGGCCCTGGGACTTAGTGTATGTGGTGATCCAGGGAAGCTTGGGCTGACGGTGACCCCCTCCCCCCCCCCCCCCCCCCCGTATACTAGTTCCACCAAAAATTTGGTGATACCGGCCCTCGCTAGGAGATTAGCGGGGAATGGGAGCCGAGACCTTTGTGGATTCATGTACCCCACTGGCCGTAATGATTGGGTGACCAGGCCTTGCAAACTCGTCCACCACCCGAAGAAAAAAGGTGTAATTGAATGATTATGAACGATCAATTTATTATGCACAAAAGATTATGCCTGTGATAACCTAATGAAATCTTAATGATTACATAAGGTGTAAGTTGGAGACTTAGCCTTTCACCGGGCTCACGAATAACCTGATGAATGAATGAATATGACGTTGTAATCCCGTTGATGCTTTTTCTTGGTTTTGCCCACTTGGGCATGAACGTGTTTAAATTCTGCGATATTTATGCTTATGCCCTGTTTTATACCCACGAGTCTCCTTTAGACTGAACCTGTTTGCTTTCAGTTGTTTTGTTCAAGTTGTGGAAATGCTAGGTGGGAATTCCAGTCGGGTGTGTGTCTTGAATTCGAGTCTAGCACTTTCTTTTGTATTTTTCACACATACACTCATATTATTTTGTATATGATTGACTTAGAGCATATTATTTTTTATACATAGGCCGTGTGGGCCGTTCAATACTTCAATGGTACTTGTAATTATTTTTTAGAGCTTGAAAGCTTGTTGTACATGTTATATGTTATGAAATGCTTCCGCTTTTATTATTCTTACTCTGATTTTATTATTCCTTATTCTTGAATGGTTTAAGGGTTAGCTCCCGCCTAGCATAGCGAGTGTGTTGTGTCCCCGTTCACCTTGACTTGGCACATGTACAGACTCCCCATTTCATATGCGGGTTGGGTCTCGGTGCGGGGGATGTGGCATCTCGTGCTCGGGCGCTACATCGTTAAGTGGTATCAGAGCTTAGGGTTGCAAAACCCGGGCTCTCGTGTCGTGTCGAGTCAGTCTAAGTCGTACGACTTTGGGAACTACTTGTCAACGTCTCTTATGCATTTCTTATGTGCTTATGTACCTTAATTATTGATTTTGCTTGAATTACTTGCACTCTCATGCATGAACTAAAAATAACATGCATTTTAGTATTTTATTATAGGATGCCTCGCCATCGTCGTGACCGTTCTCTGACACCACAACAATAGCCACAACAACCACAGCCGCCTCCAATGAACATGGAGAACTTTATGGATACAGTTTTCAACTATGTTGAGCATCGCAGGGCTCAAGCTCCACCACTACTATAGCAGCTACCTGAGCAACCAGCACCTCCACCAAATAATCGGGATCCTCATGGAGTATTTTTTAGTTACAATCCCCCTCGGTTTTTCGGCTTTCTAGATGATGCGGTTTCTGAAGGATGGTTGACAAGGATCGAGAGGACTTTCTGTGTTCGACAATTTACCACTTAGGAGAAAGCTCAATCCGCCATATTTCAATTGGATGGCGAAGCCTATGATTGGTGGGAAAGGACGAGGGAGAAACTTGAGGCTAAGGAAGAAGAGGAGACTTGGGAGATGTTTACGAGAGAATTTCAGGAGTCTTTTATGCCTGAGGTTGTGAGAGAGAGGAAAGAGCAAGAATTTATAGATCTAAAGCAGGGCACTCACTCGGTGGCCCAATACCTTGCTGTTTTTAATAGACTCGGGAAATATGCTCCTCATATAACCCGAGATGAGAAGAGGAAGGCTAGGAAATTCATTGCTGGCTGAGACAGGATCTGAGGCATGGTCATGCAGGTCATAATTTTGGGTCCTTTGCAGACACGGTGCAAAGGGCCATAGTACAAGAAGAAAGATCTAATTTCTAGGGTATTCATAGGATAAGGGTCTGGATCAGGATCAGGCAAGAGGCCTATTGCTCAAGCTGCTCCACCGACTAAGGGTCCTTTCAAGAAGCCTCGCAACACAGGACTGATTCCACAAGCTGTCCAAGCACTACCAGCCCCGACAGGGGCACGGGAGGACAAACCCTCAAGTAATAATTGTGGGGGAACGACCCACACTTTTAACAATTGTCGAAAGAGGTTGGGTTTGTGTCTCAATTGTGGAAAAGGGAATCATATGGCGTATGCTTGTCTCGAAAAGAATCAGGCTTACCGAGCAGGAGCACCGAGGCCTATGATTCAAGCCCGTACATATGCCCCTGAGGGCGAGGAGCAAGATGTAGAAGCTGATCCTACCACCATGGTGGAAGGTACCATATGCATACATAACATGAACATTCATACACTTTTTGATCCTAGTGCCACGCATTCCTTTATTTCGTGTGAACTTGATCCGACTCTGTGCTTGTCTGTTACTTGCTTGCATTCTTATTACCTGGTTAGTTCCCCTCTAGGGGGAAGTTTTGAGATATATCAGGTTGTTCAATGAGTTTGGAAGGCAGAGATATCCTGCAGACTTCATTGTGATGCCTATGAAGAAGTACCGGGTTATTCTAGGTATAGATTGGTTGTTCAAGCACCGGACTACAGTTGATTGTTTTGCGAAGAAAGTTATATTGGGTGAAGAGTTGATTGTGGGTATTGGTTCGAAGACCATACCGCTCTTCTCTTTTACAGAAGCTCACAAGTTGATGAGAGATGGAGCTACGCGATATATTGATTACCTACTTAATAAGACAAAGGATTAGGCACAGTTTGAGGATACCGCAGTTGTGAAGGATTATCCCGATGTTTTTCCGGAGAATCTGGGTTCTTTGCCACCGGATTGGGAGATTGAGTTTGTGATAGATTTGAATCCGGGAGCAGAGCCGTATTCTAAGAGTCCCTACCGTATGATACCGGCCGAGCGGAAAGAGTTGAAGATTTAGCTTGAAGAGCTACTTAAGACTGGGTATCTTCGACCGAGTTCTTCACTGTGGGGTGCACTAGTTCTCTTCGTTAAGAAGAAGGATGGGACTTTGAGAATGTGCATAGACTATCGAGAGTTGAATTGGATGACTGTGAAGAACAAGTATCCTTTTCCCCACATTAATGATTTGTTTGATATGTTACAAGGTTCAGGGGTTTTGTTCGAAGTTGGATTTGAGACAAGGATACTATTAGCTGAAAATCCTGGAAGAGGATATTCCAAAGATAGGATTTAACAAACTATCTCTATGGAGTCTCCTTCGAGATCTTTTCCGACCACAAGAGTCTTCAGTATTTATTCTCTCAGAAGGACTTGAACAAGAGACAACAACGTTGGATGGAATTTCTTACGGATTTTGAGTGTACAATTCGATACCATCTGTAACAGCCCAAAACAGGGCCTGGATGAAAACAGTAAGTTAAGGAAGTGGTAAAGCGTTTATAGACCGTGATCCAACTTTTTGAATCATCATGCATTGCATTCTTACATGAACTTTGTGCTCGTATTTGTTCTGACATGCTTTAAGGGGGAATTCTTGACCTTTGATTCAGTTTACTATTCATAACCCGAGCCTACTTTGTTCATATTGCTACTCGAACCCTAGAGGTTTATCACATATGTTTCCCAATCGTTTGAACTTGTTTCCCGAACTCAGAAAGTCTTTCTTGAGCCATAAGGGTATTTTTGGAACTTACCGACCAAAGTTACTATTAATCAGAAAATGGGCTTTTGATTCTGATACCTTTTTCTACCCAAGTTACAGTCGAATCGATCCTTGAATCGAGACGAGTCTTTTGAAATCATTCTTGGCTTGGAAATCCATTCCGGAACTTTGTTTTATTGAAAACGTTTTTGAAAACCCTAGTTTACTATTCCTTTTACGAACGGTTTTCATTCGGAAAATGTTTTCTCTTCGGATTTGCACTACTTGAGCTATTTCAAGATTTTTGAGATGTTTTACAACTCTTGATTCAAGTCCTAGCTTGAAATTTGGAAGCGTACGTTCGTACGTGAGAATTCACTATTCATCCTACGTTTTCAACTTTTTAACGGTAAAACGTTTTATAGTCGATTTTGGACTCAAAACGCTTCTCGATTTATTTCTTGAATTTTAGAAGCAATCCGGACTTGAAAATCATTTTAGAAAGTCGTTTTTCACTCATGTCGAGTTTCGAGCTCAAAACTTTTATTCACTAAAACTAATGTATCTTTCAAACGGTAAATCCGATTTCGATGAATGAATATGCGTTTCGAAGCTAATTTTCTTGCCGTCGGAATGGTTATACTTCCAGCCACTTATCCTCGAGCCTTGGTGGACAAAATTACAGAATTACCCCCAGCAGCCCCATTTTTTCCTTCTTAATCCCTAAAGCTTCTAGAAGACACAAGTGGATGAACTCTTGTTTTGCTCTCCTACCCTTAAGCCATCTCTAATTGCAAGGTGAGGGGCTTCTTCACACCTATAAATACCCCTCCCATGGCATTTCATTCCTTGCTCAAAGTTGTGTTGACAACACCCTTTCTTCTCTCCCTTTCCCCCTCATTGCCGTCGGCACCCCCCATTAGAAGCTAGGTTAGTTTGTTTTGTTTTTATGTTATGTTAGTTTAGTTTATGTTTTTATGTTATGGTATGTTTATATTATGTTTAGGTTGGGTCTTAGGGTCTTCCCTAAGCCATATAGGATTTTATTTTATGCATTTATTATATAGTTTTCATGATATGTTTTGATAGTTGTTTATATGTTTTAATTGTTTAGTATATGCTTGAATATGTTATGAATTGCTCTAGTATATGCTATGATCATGTGATATGATTGTTATATTATGAGAATTGATGCATGATTATGGAATTTGAATTATGTTCATGCATGCTTGCTAATGGAATAGTGCTTTACAATTTATTATGACACAACTTGTTACATGGTGATATTGGAATTAAATTGTTACATGTTACATGCCTAAAGGTTTATGATATATGATATGATATGATATTATATATGTTGTGACATGTTGTCACATTGTTATATGACTCTTGAATTATGAATTGAGCTTATGTATGATTTGGATTAATGGATTAGTGCCTTGATCATGTTATACACTTTAATAGTGTCACATGTTATAACCTAAGATAGAATAGTGTTTCATAACTTGATCTTATGCCTTAATTGGATCTCTTAACTATAGGTTATACCTTTAATCTAGATCACACTTGATTATATTAACATGAACTTGAAACTATAGGTTATAATCAAGATCATAATTTGATTAGGGTGTGTGTGTGTGTGCATGTCGTGTGTGTGTGTGTGTTCGTGCATGGTGTGTGTGTGTACCGTGTGTGTGTGGGTGTGTGTATAGTAAGGGTTTGACCCGACCCTTTGACCCGACATGTGAATAGTGACCTGTGAATAGTAATCTTGAATAGTACTTTTGAATAGTGCTTTTGAATAGTAAAAATGAATTAAAACTTGTGCTTTCTCTATAGACATTTGCACCTAGGGTTTCCATATCCAGGGTCTAAAATGTGTTTTCTTTCGTGGACTTGTTTCTTAACCTAAGGTTTGCGATAGGATTCATAATTTGACTAAAGCTTACTCGGTTATAGTAAGATCATAGTCTAACGATAAGAGTAACTCACTTTGATGTATTCCTTTGTGTGTTACCTTTCTTAAATACCTTAAATGGTATTACTCTCTTGTGTTACATGTTCTTTACATGTTCCTTGTTCATTGTTCTTGCATTTCATATGCATCTTGGTTAGTAGTGGGTCTTAGTTGTTAAGCTCACTCTAGTACACCACCTACAGGAGTTAAAGTTGAGCACTGGGATCCCCAGGGCACCGCTTAATCTGTCTACCTACCTTTGTTACTGATAGGTGAGGTGAAGTTATAAATGTTTTCCAACTGGAACCACGATTATACTATCGTATCATATGTTTTGAAATTCAAAGCTAAACCTTGTTTTGAACTATCCCTGTTATCGGGACATTCTCTTGAAAGGATCATTTATACTTTAATAGTATACCTTGATCAACAGCACATGTTTTCCAAAGTTCTGCATTCTTGTTCAAAGACAGTTACATGTTTTGCATATGTTTTCAAAGTACAGTTTACAGACAGTTACATGTTTACAGACAGCATCACATGTTTTCAGACAGAATCATATGTTTTACAGACAGTTTCACATGTTATAGTTAGCATACTGGAGTGATACTCTGGTCACTGCTAATCTTAAATGCAAGCATACAACTTACAGTTTGGGCCCGGCGGTTATGTGTGGAGGTGATGCTCGGGAGGTGAGCGCCAACGACATCACCAATACCGGCCGCCACACTTAGACAATTGACACTGACTTTTAACAGGAGGTTTGTTAAGTCAGGACAATCTGTCTGGGAACGGACAGCAAATCTGTTCCCATTACATGTTTACAGGTCGCCTAGGGCTAGCTACCCGAAGTGACAACCGGTGGAGGATGGTGCATGTTTGTATGTGTTGGTAAGAGTTGTTGTTGACCTTGGTCCAATAGTCTACTGTGTGCGGAGTTGTTGTTGACCTTGGTCCAATGCTCTACTTTATGTGGGGTTACTGTTGATCTTGGTCCGATACTCTACTATACGTGGAATTATTGTTGGTCCTGGTCCGATGCTCAACCAAATCATGTTTTCTGGAGTAAGGATGGAGGAGCCTAGCTTGCGGGCAAAATTCTGTTTCATAAAGGATGGTTCATATCTGGAAAAGTTCACTTTACCCTTATCCCGTTTTATGAAAGAACTATGAACCATCAACAGCATATGTGTGCGCGTGTGATAGCATTCATGAAAATGTTTTATAACGCGCATTCTTTTACAGCATCGCATTCAAAGAGTTTTATCAACCGAACTTGTTTCAAGTTCTTCTTTAAAGCATTGCATTTAACAGTTTCGAACTTTACTTTAAGTTCTTTAATTCAGTACTTTCTTTAAAGTATTCCCTCACTTAGTCCTTTTGACTAATACCTCTCCTGTTTTCTTGCCTCGTGGTTTCAGGTCTTGCAGCCGCAGTCTAGAGGTATCTTGAAGCTCTAGATTGTCATTTGTGTTTCTGTCAGGACCTAGTATTACTTCCTCTTTTGTGTCCTGCATATGTTTTATGGCTGCATCACTTTATGTTTCTGTATATGTTTCTGAATACTTGAGTATATTTGTTATACTCTTTCTGCTACTCTGTTACCGATATTTTGAACTCTGTTGTATCGGTACTTATATGTGAATCTGTTATATGTTCTGTTATGCCGAGTCTCTCTTACACGATCAATATGTTCTTGCTTGTTACATGCCATCACGCACATGTTTTGAAAA
Source organism: Lantana camara (assembly GCA_037501455.1). Taxonomy (NCBI): domain Eukaryota; kingdom Viridiplantae; phylum Streptophyta; class Magnoliopsida; order Lamiales; family Verbenaceae; genus Lantana; species Lantana camara. Next base: position 50,072,857 of record CM074865.1, read on the forward strand.
GTTTTAAAATACTCTTATTTTCCGCTGCATAGCCACATCGTTGTACATGTATAGTTCTGATAGACAGCCGTTCGCTGGAGTATTTCTTGAGTGATGGCTCACGCCATTACTTGAGAGGTGCTTCAGTGCGGGGGTTGAGACGCCGTTCTCCTCTTGTTCTGGTACGGGTGGGGGCGTTACAGCCTGAGGTGGTATCAGAGCATCGGGTTAAGTAAGAAGAGACTTAACCTAGATTGCTCACATGTTGCATCATGGATTGTTCACGCATTGCATCCAGGATCATTCTCATATTGCATCGAGACAGGATATTTGGGGATTGCATGGTTCTGTTATCTGGATTTCATATCTGTGGTATCTTCTGTATAGCTATGGCAGTTCAGCCACACCAGGATCCTAATCAGCAGATGGATGAGGCTTTCTTTGAGCAGTTTGAGGCCCCGCGTACTGTGGCAGTTTCTCGCCGTGGAGGCACTCGTTTCTATACTTGGCGTAGGTCTAGGAACAGTGGCAGACCTGGGTATTCCTATCCTAACAGAGTTGTGCACTATCTCGAGTCTGAGAGAGATGGTTACTTTCAGGAGTATCAGAGGACCCGTGAGGTCAGGTTGGAGTCTCTGCGCTATCAGGATCAGTCACTGCAGTACCAGATTGATAGGGACATCGCTCGTGAGCATGCTGCAGAGATGACTCATATTGCTGATCAGAGGGCTACTCGTATTGCTGAGCTGGAGGCAGATCTTATACAGATGACTATCGATCGCGACACCTCTATGGAGCGTCACCAGCACTACCGTGCCCGTGTGAGAGCTCGCCTGTATGATACCTATCACTTATCCGATGAGCAGGTAGTTGAGGAGGTCGAGGGTCAGGATGTCAGTCAGGCCTCTCAGGAGCCCGAGCCTATGCAGGATCAGTCTGATGGAGGCGATGGAGGATCTGATGATGATGATGATGGCGGAGATGAGCCCGCAGGACATGGACAGGGTGAGGTCGTTGCCGTTTCTGATGACACCACCAGGGGTTATTTGGACCACAGTTATCAGGGTTGATTGCTGATGGGAGATTTCTGTATATAGTACTGATGCATATATATCTATCTATGGATGGCGGACGTATAGCCGGGACAGTTCAGGACTGACTTTTGGATGAGGGGATGTATAGCTCTGGTAGATGGTCCCCGACTTTTGGCACCACGGATGACGGTTCAGATGACTTGGTACCTACTAGGTTATTTTCAGCAGGGTTGGACGGATCGGTAAGGCCTGTAAGGGAGTCAACTCGATAGTATCGGGTCCTCCCCATTTTGAATTAATACTGTTAACATGTGGCCTGTAGTAAATTTTACCAAACCTTACACAGTTATAACACTTTCGGCTTTATGTTGAATATCTGTTTACTGCTTTCCATAACTGTCATTGCATGAGTCTTAGAGTTGCTTCAAGATACCATTAGGACCGTTGATAGGATCATGCCATTTCATTTATTGTTAGCATGCTATTATTCTTGATATGTTGACTACGCTTCTGGATATGTTGATCATGCTACAGTTCTTGTTGTTATGACAGTACACGTTCTGTTCCCGTTTACATGTTGATCATGTTTTGGGATATGTTATACATGTTTCTGATATGTTGATATGTTGCCCGAGCTTCTGTTCTTGTTTACATGTTGTCTGACAATTGTTTCTGATTATATGATGTTTGGAGATCTTGAATCTTTGCTGACATGTTGTTATGGGGATGTGTTGTTCTCATACTTATGTGTGACTACGTGAGAATGTGAATACGTGGTTACGGATTCTGTGAATCATTATATGTCATGCATCGAATATATGTATCTGAATGCTTATGAATTCAGTAACAATATGCCACCAAGAAGAGCACCCCAGAATCGTGTACCACCACTGCCACCCCAAAGAGATGTCACGCCACCCCCTGAAAGAGAAAGAACTCCGAAATTAAGGGATGTGCTACGACAATTTATGAGGGCTTGTGCACCGAGAGATAATCCTCCTAATGAAAGGTCATTGGAGAAGTTTCTGAGGATGAATCCGCCTAAGTTCTATGGAGAACCGAACGACATAAAGGCTGAGAATTGGATTACTAGTCTTGAGAAGATTTTCGAGGCTATGGAGATCTACCCAGAGGATCGTGAACGAGTTCGGTATGCTACTTTTCTTATGGAAGGAGCTGCATACAATTGGTGGAAGCACGTTCAGCATATGTGGATTGAGAATAACGTTGAAGGAAGTTGGGATGAGTTTATTAGAGAGTTTCAGCTGAAGTATACGCCTCAAGTGACTAATGATGCACGGGAGGCTGAGTTTATGAGTCTGGTTCATGGAACTATGAATGTGATGGAGTATGAAGCTAGGTTTGTGAGGCTGATCAAGTATGCGCCTCATATTCTGAATGATGAGCGTCGCAAGACGAAGAGGTTTATCGATGGACTGAAGCCCGAACTTCGGTTGGCACTTGCTTCTTTGGTTATTGAGACGTACAACCAGGCTGTTGATAGAGCGCTAAGGGTTGAAGCTGCACACAAGGAGATCAAGATAACTACTGCCCGTCAAGGACCTTCTAACCCTAAGCCTTATCAAGGTAATAAGCGACCTTCCGGATCTTTTCCCCAAGGAACTGGAAAGAGGCCAATGGTAACACCACAGCGTCAGCAGCAGAATGCTCCACCGAAACAGCAAGCACAGAAGCAGAAAGCGCCACAGCAGTATCAGAAGGAGCCACAACCGCAGAGAGCACCTCAGCCAGGTCCAGAGGAAATTTTTTGCCGATATTGTCGCCGAACGGGACACACTGAGGAGAACTGTAGCAAGAAAGCTGGACAGTGTTTCGCGTGTGGTTCCCCTGAGCACCAGATGGATAGTTGCCCGTACAAGATCAGGAGATTTGGGGTCCAGGATAAAGGAAAAGGAGTGGTGGGTACGACGAACAAACCGGTGGTCAGAGGCAGAGCTTATGCTTTGGATGGTAAGGAGGAGGTTGATCCTTCGTCTGTTGCGGAAGGTATTGTGCACATTCTTAAAACGCCAGTTAAGGTCTTGTATGACCCTGGTGCTACGCATTCATTTGTTGCTTCTGAATTATGTGCGCATTTACAGTTTCCGCTTGAATACTTGCCATATAAATTTGAAGTGAGTTCTCCTTTGGGAACTTGCCTTGTTACGGATCAAGTATATAAACGCTGCCCTATATGTATTGGTACCCGTTGTTACCCGACGGATCTTATTGAGTTGCCGATGACAAGATACGATGTTATACTTGGTATGGATTGGTTGTCTAAGTACCGAGCTAAGTTGGATTGTTACAAGAAAGAGATCATCTTGGAAGAAGATGAAAGTGGGACATCAGAAAGGAAAGTTGAGAAGTTATCAGTGATTTCTTCGATGGAAGCTAAGAAGTTGATTCAGAAAGGAGCTATTGGATTTGTGGCTTATCTTTTGAATAGACCGAAAGATCAACTTAAGATCGAAGAAGTGGAAGTGGTGAACGAGTTCCTAGATGTGTTTCCTGAGCATTTGGATTCGTTACCTCCTGACAGAGAGTTGGAATTTACGATCGAGACGATATCAGGAGCTGAGCCGTACTCAAAGACACCTTACAAAATGGCACCAGCTGAATTAGATGAACTGAGAAAGCAATTAGATGAACTGATTGAGTCTGGATATGTTCGACCGAGCACATCGCCGTGGGGAGCGCCTGTGCTTTTCGTTAAGAAGAAGGATGGATCATTGCGTTTATGCATTGACTATCGGGAGCTGAACAGGATGACAATCAAGAATAAGTATCCTCTCCCTCATATCGAAGAGCTGTTCGACATACTACAAGGATCGAAGGTCTACTCCAAGTTAGATCTTAGACAAGGGTATTATCAATTGAAGATAAGGGAAGCAGATATTCCGAAGACTGCTTTCAACAGCCGATATGGACATTATGAGTTTGTTGTAATGCCGTTTGGTTTGACGAACGCACCAGCTGCATTCATGAATATGATGCACCGTATATTCAAGCCGTTTCTCGACAAGTTTGTAGTGATCGTCATCGACGATATATTGTTATTTTCAAAGACACCGGAGGAACATGCTGAACATCTTCGAATCGTGTTACGCACTTTGCTGGATCACAAGCTATATGCAAAGTTCAGTAAATGTGAGTTCTGGCTTGAGAGAGTTACATTTCTCGGACACATCATATTAGGATCTGGAATCGAAGTAGATCCCTCGAAGATCGAGACGATTATGGATTGGAAGTCACCGAAGAATCCTTCAGAAGTAAGGAGTTTTCTGGGATTAGCTGGTTACTACCGGAGGTTTGTCCAAGATTTCTCGAAGATAGCTACACCTCTCACTAAGTTGACAAACAAATAAGGGAAGTTTGAATGGACTGAGAAGTGTGAGCAAAGTTTTCAAAGATTGAAGGAGATACTAACAACTGCACCCGTGTTAGCGTTACCTGAAGGAAAAGAAGGATATACTGTTTACACCGATGCTTCGAAAGAAGGACTAGGAGGAGTTTTGATGCAGAATGGAAAGGTGATTGCGTATGCATCAAGCAAACTCAAAACGCATGAAGTCAACTACCCGACACATGATTTGGAGTTAGCAGCGATAATTTTTGCTATGGGAAAATGGAGAGATTACCTGTATGGAGTTACGTTTGAGATCTTTACTGATCATAAGAGCCTGCGATATCTATTCACTCAGAAGGAGTTGAATATGCGACAGAGGAGATGGATGGAATTTCTGGAGGACTACGGTTGCATTATGTAGTACCATCCAGGAAAGGCGAATGTTGTAGCAGATGCTCTAAGCAGGAAAGTTCGTTTGGCACAGATTCCTGCCAACCCCGAGACTGATAAAAGAGAGAGAATGGAGGTGATAACTAAAGCTCGAATCGCGAACGTTGTGATTATATCACCTTTGAAAGAACAAGTGCTAGAGGCACAGAAGAACGACGAGTGGATTAAGAAATGTCTCGAATCGAAGGAGAAAGATGATGAGACTAAGTTCAGGGTTGATGAACATGGAATATTGAGGTACAAAGGTCGAGTATGCGTACCAACTGTTTTGAGGAAGGAGATTCTCGATGAAGCGCATAAGACTAAGTACACGATACATCCCGGAGGCACTAAGATGTATCAAGATGTTAAGATGCATTTCTGGTGGAACGGAATGAAGAGAGACATAGCCAACTATGTCAAGAAGTGCTTAACTTGTCAGAAAGTTAAAGCTGAGCACCAGAAACCGAGTGGGAAGTTGCAACCATTACCGATTCCGACTTGGAAGTGGGAGCAAATCACGATGGATTTTGTCACTGGATTACCCAAAGTCAGAGGAGGACAAGATAGTATCTGGGTGATCATTGATCGATTGACCAAGTCAGTGCACTTTTTGCCAGTAAAGACGACAGATAAGGTCAGCACGTTGGCAAAGCTGTATCAACAAGAGATTGTTAGATTACATGGAGTTCCGAACAGCATAGTCTCGGACAGAGATCCGAAATTCACGTCGCACTTGTGGAAAGAAATTCAGACTTTGATGGGAACGAAGTTGAACTTCAGTACTGCAGCGCATCCTCAGACAGATGGACAATCAGAAAGGATGATCAAATACTTGGAAGATATGCTAAGAGCTTGCGCTTTGGACTTCCAGGAAAGTTGGAAAGATTGTTTACCTCTTGTGGAGTTTGCATACAACAATAGTTATCAAGCTTCTATTAAAGCTGCTCCGTATGAAGCTCTGTATGGAAGGAGATGTAAATCCCCGTTATACTGGGATTTGGATGAAGCGAGATGTACTGAGGAAGGACCGATCAGAGTGAATTCTGCAAAATGGATAAGAGAAGCGACAGAAAAGATTCAGATCATTCGCCAGAGAATGAAAGCTGCCCAGGACAGGCAGAAAAGTTATGTTGATCGACGAAGAAGGGATTTGGAATTCGCAGTGGGCGAAAAGGTATTTCTGAAGGCATCGCCAAGAAAAGGGTTTTCCCGAATTGGGAAAGGTGGAAAGTTAAACCCGAGATATGTTGGACCGTATGAGATACTGGAGAGAGTCGGACCGACTGCTTATAGATTGGATTTGCCTATAGGTCTAACAGGAATCCACAACGTATTTCATGTATCTCAGCTTCGCAAGTGTTTCTCGGATGAGACAGAGGTTGTGCCGGTAGAGGAGATACCGTTGGAACCGGATCTGACTTATGTTTTGAAGCCCGCTAAGATTCTTGACAGGAAGTTTCAAGAGCTGAGGAATAGGAAGATTCCTTTGGTTAAAGTCCTTTGGAAGGGACATGGGACAGAAGAGGCAACCTGGGAGACAGAAGAGAAAATGCAGAAACATCACCCTGAGTTGTTTGCAGTTTCAGCGGAAGAATCTGAGGACAGATTCTCTTTAAGGAGGGGTGATTGTAACAGCCCAAAACAGGGCCTGGATGAAAACAGTAAGTTAAGGCAGTGGTAAAGCGTTTATAGACCGTGATCCAACTTTTTGAATCATCATGCATTGCATTCTTACATGAACTTTGTGCTCGTATTTGTTCTGACATGCTTTAAGGGGGAATTCTTGACCTTTGATTCAGTTTACTATTCATAACCCGAGCCTACTTTGTTCATATTGCTACTCGAACCCTAGAGGTTCATCACATATGTTTCCCAATCGTTTGAACTTGTTTCCCGAACTCAGAAAGTCTTTCTTGAGCCATAAGGGTATTTTTGGAACTTACCGACCAAAGTTACTATTCATCAGAAAATGAGCTTTTGATTCTAATACCTTTTTCTACCCAAGTTACAGTCGAATCGATCCTTGAATCGAGACGAGTCTTTTGAAATCATTCTTGGCTTGGAAATCCATTCCGGAACTTTGTTTTATTGAAAACGTTTTTGAAAACCCTAGTTTACTATTCCTTTTACGAACGGTTTTCATTCGGAAAATGTTTTCTCTTCGGATTTGCACTACTTGAGCTATTTCAAGATTTTTGAGATGTTTTACAACTCTTGATTCAAGTCCTAGCTTGAAATTTGGAAGCGTACGTTCGTACGTGAGAATTCACTATTCATCCTACGTTTTCAACTTTTTAACGGTAAAACGTTTTATAATCGATTTTGGACTCAAAACGCTTCTCGATTTATTTCTTGAATTTTAGAAGCAATCCGGACTTGAAAATCATTTTAGAAAGTCGTTTTTCACTCATGTCGAGTTTCGAGCTCAAAACTTTTATTCACTAAAACTAATGTATCTTTCAAACGGTAAATCCGATTTCGATGAATGAATATGCGTTTCGAAGCTAATTTTCTTGCCGTCGGAATGGTTATACTTCCAGCCACTTATCCTCGAGCCTTGGGGGACAAAATTACAGAATTACCCCCAGCAGCCCCATTTTTTCCTTCTTAATCCCTAAAGCTTCTAGAAGACACAAGTGGATGAACTCTTGTTTTGCTCTCCTACCCTTAAGCCATCTCTAATTGCAAGGTGAGGGGCTTCTTCACAACTATAAATACCCCTCCCATGGCATTTCATTCCTTGCTCAAAGTTGTGTTGACAACACCCTTTCTTCTCTCCCTTTCCCCCTCATTGCCGTCGGCACCCCCCATTAGAAGCTAGGTTAGTTTGTTTTGTTTTTATGTTATGTTAGTTTAGTTTATGTTTTTATGTTATGGTATGTTTATATTATGTTTAGGTTGGGTCTTAGGGTCTTCCCTAAGCCATATAGGATTTTATTTTATGCATTTATTATATAGTTTTCATGATATGTTTTGATAGTTGTTTATATGTTTTAATTGTTTAGTATATGCTTGAATATGTTATGAATTGCTCTAGTATATGCTATGATCATGTGATATGATTGTTATATTATGAGAATTGATGCATGATTATGGAATTTGAATTATGTTCATGCATGCTTGCTAATGGAATAGTGCTTTACAATTTATTATGACACAACTTGTTACATGTTGATATTGGAATTAAATTGTTACATGTTACATGCCTAAAGGTTTATGATATATGATATGATATGATATTATATATGTTGTGACATGTTGTCACATTGTTATATGACTCTTGAATTATGAATTGAGCTTATGTATGATTTGGATTAATGGATTAGTGCCTTGATCATGTTATACACTTTAATAGTGTCACATGTTATAACCTAAGATAGAATAGTGTTTCATAACTTGATCTTATGCCTTAATTGGATCTCTTAACTATAGGTTATACCTTTAATCTAGATCACACTTGATTATATTAACATGAACTTGAAACTATAGGTTATAATCAAGATCATAATTTGATTAGGGGGTGTGTGTGTGTGCATGTCGTGTGTGTGTGTGTGTTCGTGCATGGTGTGTGTGTGTACCGTGTGTGTGTGGGTGTGTGTATAGTAAGGGTTTGACCCGACCCTTTGACCCGACATGTGAATAGTAACCTGTGAATAGTAATCTTGAATAGTACTTTTGAATAGTGCTTTTGAATAGTAAAAATGAATTAAAACTTGTGCTTTCTCTATAGACATTTGCACCTAGGGTTTCCATATCCAGGGTCTAAAATGTGTTTTCAAAATGTGTTTTCTTTCGTGGACTTGTTTCTTAACCTAAGGTTTGCGATAGGATTCATAATTTGACTAAAGCTTACTCGGTTATAGTAAGAACATAGTCTAACGATAAGAGTAACTCACTTTGATGTATTCCTTTGTGTGTTACCTTTCTTGAATACCTTAAATGGTATTACTCTCTTGTGTTACATGTTCTTTACATGTTCCTTGTTCATTGTTCTTGCATTTCATATGCATCTTGGTTAGTAGTGGGTCTTAGTTGTTAAGCTCACTCTAGTACACCACCTACAGGAGTTAAAGTTGAGCACTGGGATCCCCAGGGCACCGCTTAATCTGTCTGCCTACCTTTGTTACTGATAGGTGAGGTGAAGTTATAAATGTTTTCCAACTGGAACCGCGATTATACTATCGTATCATATGTTTTGAAATTCAAAGCTAAACCTTGTTTTGAACTATCCCTGTTATCGGGACATTCTCTTGAAAGGATCATTTATACTTTAATAGTATACCTTGATCAACAACACATGTTTTCCAAAGTTCTGCATTCTTGTTCAAAGACAGTTACATGTTTTGCATATGTTTTCAAAGTACAGTTTACAGATAGTTACATGTTTACAGACAGCATCACATGTTTTCAGACAGAATCATATGTTTTACAGACAGTTTCACATGTTATAGTTAGCATACTGGAGTGATACTCTGGTCACTGCTAATCTTAAATGCAAGCATACAGTTTACAGTTTGGGCCCGGCGGTTATGTGTGGAGGTGATGCTCGGGAGGTGAGCGCCAACGACATCACCAATACCGGCCGCCACACTTAGACAATTGACACCGACTTTTAACAGGAGGTTCGTTAAGTCAGGATAATCTGTCTGGGAACGGACAGCAAATCTGTTCCCATTACATGTTTACAGGTCGCCTAGGGCTAGCTACCCGAAGTGACAACCGGTGGAGGATGGTGCATGTTTGTATGTGTTGGTAAGAGTTGTTGTTGACCTTGGTCCAATAGTCTACTGTGTGCGGAGTTGTTGTTGACCTTGGTCCAATGCTCTACTTTATGTGGGGTTATTGTTGATCTTGGTCCGATACTCTACTATACGTGGAATTATTGTTGATCCTGGTCCGATGCTCAACCAAATCATGTTTTCTGGAGTAAGGATGGAGGAGCCTAGCTTGCGGGCAAAATTCTGTTTCGTAAAGGATGGTTCATATCTGGAAAAGTTCACTTTACCCTTATCCCGTTTTATGAAAGAACTATGAACCATCAACAGCATATGTGTGCGCGTGTGATAGCATTCATGAAAATGTTTTATAACGTGCATTCTTTTTTACAGCATCGCATTCAAAGAGTTTTATCAACCGAACTTGTTTCAAGTTCTTCTTTAAAGCATTGCATTTAACAGTTTCGAACTTTACTTTAAGTTCTTTAATTCAGTACTTTCTTTAAAGTATTCCCTCACTTAGTCATTTTGACTAATACCTCTCCTGTTTTCTTGCCTCGTGGTTTCAGGTCTTGCAGCCGCAGTCTAGAGGTATCTTGAAGCTCTAGATTGTCATTTGTGTTTCTGTCAGGACCTAGTATTACTTCCTCTTTTGTGTCCTGCATATGTTTTATGGCTGCATCACTTTATGTTTCTGTATATGTTTCTGAATACTTGAGTATATTTGTTATACTCTTTCTGCTACTCTGTTACCGATATTTTGAACTCTGTTGTATCGGTACTTATATGTGAATCTGTTATATGTTCTGTTATGCCGAGTCTCTCTTACACGATCAATATGTTCTTGCTTGTTACATGCCATCACGCACATGTTTTGAAAAGTTTTAAAATACTCTGATTTTCCGCTGCATAGCCACATCGTTGTACATGTATAGTTCTGATAGACAGCCGTTCGCTGGAGTATTTCTTGAGTGATGGCTCACGCCATTACTTGAGAGGTGCTTCAGTGCGGGGGTTGAGACGCAGCTCTCCTCTTGTTCTGGTACGGGTGGGGGCGTTACACCATCCCTGTAAAGCCAACGTGGTCGCGGATGTGCTTAGTAGGAAGGTTAGCGTGTATAATATGGAAGTGGATTTTGGGAATGAAGTTGAGCCAATCAAGTTAAGGGCTAGTGTTTGTGATATTTTGGTTCAACCAGATCTTCAGCAGCCTTTGTTTGAGGCTCAGTGTAGCACCCCAAGCGGTGGGGCACCACACCCCCGTACTATGACCTGACACGTGTACGAAATGGAATGTCCGCACACGCATGAAGCCACAGCGAACGGGTGACAAACGGAAAACCAACCTAAGCTAGGCGGTACCTAAACCCTGTACAAGTGCAAATATGCAAAACCTGAATACGGAAACGATACAGAAAACGAATTCTCAAAAACCTTGATCAGCAATCATAATCCATATATTTCAATAAGTAAATCTATGTCAACTAAACGGGTTCAACTGGCCCTAGAAACCTGTCCCGATCAAACATATAATCAAAACGGGTTCATCTAAACCGAGCACCTGTCCTAACCTGTCCCGAAATTCATACATTCGAATCATAATTATAATCCTGTGCAAAACCATATCATAAATAAGGTTATCATAAATTGAAACAAGGTATATAACAGACTCAGACAAACTGACTCATCTTACATAAACAAGGCTCTAAACATAAAACGAAGCAATGTACTTAACAACTTAAACGAACAGATACAGACTCAACAAACACTGACAGCCGCCTAGCTCAAACCTGCAAAAACTAAAAGGGAGAGGGTCAGTCTCTAGAAGACTGAGCGAGCAGGAGCGATACATAGATATAGCAACAAGCGCATGCAAGTCATAAATCCCGAGCAAGGTTTTATTTAAGGTTAGTTCCCAAGAGGGCAAGATAATAACTAAGCAATGTTCGGATTTTACGACTAATCATATTGAATTCATTAGGTTCATAATTCATACAAAATCAATAAGGCTCGGCGAGTGAACGTGCATCATCTCCAACCAAACTCCAACCGTGTACGACAAATATCTTTAATACATTGAATACGTGATCATGCAGTATATTATAATACACACATATCATATAACATAGTCGTTTGGGCAATCCGTGTCCCGGCCTTCCCACACGGTACATAACAATCATAACATACTCATAATCATAAAATAAGTTCCAACCTTCTTCCTCCGGGTGGTGGACGGGTTAGCAAGACCCGACCACCTCATACATAGGCCAATGGGGTTTCATGACTCCCCCAAGGGCACTCAGCTCCCATTCCCCGCTAAACCTCCTAGCGAGGGCCGGTATCACCATAAATGTCGTGGGACTAGTACAAGGGATCACCGTCGGCCCTTGCCACCCCGGATAGCCACATGTACTAAGTCCCTGGGCCCGTGAACATATCATACATACATAATCTCGCAAAAACATTTGATTCATAAGAAACATAACATATTTCATGATTTATTAGAAAAGGGTTTACTCGATCAAAGTTTACTCGACGACTCTACTTTAAAAGTAACATATATATATATATATATATATATATATATATATATATATATAGATATATATAAGGTTTTTGGCCAAAGCTTGTCACATAAGGTTGTAGGGTTTAACATGTAACTAGAACGAAAACACCCTCACCTGGTACTAGACAAAGCCAAACCCAAAGCAAATGGTCTACCCCGGAACCTGCACGACCACAATTCACCACCCCGGGTGCATCTGTACCAACTGAACACACAAAACAAAGTACAGAACTTAGACTCAGACTCAGACAACCATATAAAGACGCATGGCCCATGCTCAAGTACTTAAGAAATGCAATCACATAAGCAAAGTTCATAATCATACTGATTACTTGTAAAATAAAATATCACACAGCTCAACATATTCATAAAACACATCAAGAGATGTTCTTATGCATAATTAATTCAATCAAACAAAATGGAAAGGCAATGCATGCCACATTATTTCATATAAATTCATACATCAAATAACCAATTCATATTTGCACGAATAATTTATTTCTTTCGTTTAAAAGTTTCTAATTTAACCATATAAGTTGCATACAATTCATATATCGCATAATAGGTTTATTTTAAATTATGTAATTAAACCTAAATTACAAAGTTTCAAATTAAATCATCCAAGACATACTAAGTTAATTCTTGCTAAATCCTAAATTAAATCATCCAAGACATACTAAGTTAATTCTTGCTAAATCCTAAATTTCATAACAAATTCTTATATCATATAATAATTTCCAATACAAGTCATATTTCACATTTCATACAAAATCCACATATTACAAGGCCCATTGAATCGTATAATAGCATGTGACGAATTCATTTAGACCCACGAGGTTACATACCAAATTTCGACTAAGCCATTTAATCATTCAAAATTCATACATTGGATCATAGATTCAAATTCAATTTAGGTAATTAAACATTAAATGCAAAAATCTCAAATTTTATTATCCAAGGCATAATAAAGCAACTTTTACTTCATCAAAATTAGCATAATCGTTTTCAAATGATAATGTTCAATTAATTCAAGTTATACAAATTTACTTTTTCTAAAATTACCCAAACACCCCCTTCTACAGGGGCTAAATTAAATCTAATGGTATGAAACGAAACTATTATCAACAACAATCATGAAATCATACATTCATCATTCATTATATATTTCAAAATACCGTACAATGCATATTCATTAATTTATCGAGCATACAAGAGCCAATTACATTTTAAAACAAATAACAACTAATACAATTTCGACATAACGGGGTTCAATTTACAATTCAAATCATCAATACATATCACATTTCATTTAATACATGATTTCGTACACATTGGAATACAATTCGATCGACAAATCAAGCAATTAGCAATAAAAACAATTAATTTCAAATATTCAAATAATACAAAATAAATCACAACAAATCAACCGGGCATCCGATTGACGAACGGAAAGTGGCATTGGACTCACCACAACGAGACGGACAAACTGTCCGAAGACCGCCGGAACGCCGCCACTGGAGCCGCCGGAACAGTGGCGTGCCGTCGCTCGGCTGCCGCCGGAGCGTGCCGGAAAAATCCCCAAAATTCACCCGTCCAAGGATTCCTCGTGCTCGTTCCAATTCCTCGATCAATTTCGGGAAATTCCAAGCCAAACTCCTCCAATTTCAAATCTAACAACACGAAACCCTAAAATCTTCAAATCGAAATTACTTCCAAACCGGAGAACGAAAATCGAATCAGAAAGAGGCATTGTCTTACCCGTAACGAGCTCTTCGAAAGCCATATAAGGGTTGCCCGAAAAAATCCCCGGAACAGGCCTCCACCACCAACCGCCACTGCGCCGCTGCCGTGCCACCGCCTACACCGCGATTCGGACAAAAAGGAGACCGGAAATGAACTCACCACGTCGAATACGTCAGAAAGGGTTACCTGTTCGTCGGAGAAGAAGGTCGGAAGCCACCAAACGCGGCAGCTAGAGTAACGCGCGCCGCCGCTGCTGGCTTTGATCGGAGCTTGAGCCGCCGTCGGCTATCCAAAAGCTGCGCCGCCAACACAAAAAGAAACACCGGTGAGTCCTCTAATAGGTTGTGGGGTGCATGTCGAAGGAAGGTTACCGGAAGCCGGCGAAATCGCCGGTGAAAACAGGCGTGAAATCCGCCGCTGCTGCCCCTCATCGGAACCGCCACCTGCGGTGATTTTTGCATCAAACCGAGGCCGGAATCAACACCAGGGGGTCGAAAAACGTAAGGTTGGGTGGTTGTTGGCCGGCCAGGGTCGCCGGATCGCTGCCGGCGAAGGGGTGGCATAAACCGCCACCTTCGGACCACCACCGCGCTGCCGCTAGTCATTTTCGGGCCACGAAACTTATATCATCGTGTCGGGCTGGTCGAGCTCATCGAAATGGACTATTGGTTCATCAAATTCCGTCGAGTATAGGTCGAGTTTGGAGTTATGCATGTTTCCACACCTTCACTGTGTGTGAGTCGCAGAAGCGGGAAAGAAGGGGTTAACGACGTCAGAAATGGGCAAACTTAGAGTCTACGGACTCGTTTCGCTTCCCCGAACGTGAAGCAGGGGTCAAAAAGGTCGAACTCTCGACCGAACGAGAAATGACCGGAAAACCCCTTTAAAAGAGAAAATTACAAAAAGGACCCTAAACTCTAAAAGATTTCAAAATAGGGTCACGCAAAGCACAAAATCAAAGAATTAAACACACAAGAAAGTTGAAACGTGGCGTACCTTATTTGTAGGACGAGCGGGGTGTTACAATCTTCCCTCCTTCAAAATGACCTGTCCTCAGGTCCTATTACTGAGTCATAAAGCTTCGAGCTGGAATACTTCAATCCACTTCCTGAAATCGTGTAGAGTCATAGCCCTGTCTGTGAAGTTTACTCCCACTGATTGCATCAACTCCCCTCAGAGTTCCGTAGTCACAGAGGTTTGTTCAAACACTTGACCGTTGGTCGCTTCAAACTCGTTCGATTCCCCACTAGGCCACTGTACCCAAAGCTCGATACCGTCGCTTCCTCGTTGATTGCAAACCAACATCAGACCACACGTAACTCAACCGCGACAAACAAGAGAGAATCCCATCTCTCAACACGCAAGAAAGAGAGAGCCCCGTCTCTCGACACAGAATCTAGAGAACCCCGTCTCTCAGCACAGAATTGAGAGAACCCCGTCTCTCAACCTAAGTCTGGCAGACTTCCACATCTTCCAAACATTCTAGTTTGAGAAAATCTAGCATTTCTCAAACCCCTAAATTCGAGAGAATCCAGCATCTCCCAAATATCTAACTCCAAGAGAATCCAGCATCTCTTGCTTACATAATTTAGAAAGAATCCAACATCTTTTTGTCACATAAATAGGAAGAATCCCACATCCCCCTAACACATAAATAGATAGATCTCAACAACTCTCTAGCACATAAGTTCACTTACTCAGCATTCAAAATACACACATCAAAGTAACACTTGATGCAAAACATGAAATGCATGTGTAGTGTACCTTTTCCGACTGATATCGGTGTCCCTAAAGTATAGACTTATCATCCATGCTCAACTCTAGGGGGATATCGCGATGGGATCACTATAAAATAAAATCACAATATGCTTGTATGTGCATGAAGGGTTAGTGAGCCATTAAGGAAACTATAAACACTGAAGCACGAACAATTCACGCAAGCATGTAATCTATTCAGTTTACAAGAATTAACAACAACAACAACAAATTTTAAGTTATGAAGAATTAAAGCAGTTAGTCATGTTATTACAATCGAGCAACATCAAACATTACACGTTGTCACATACATCAAGCAAAATAAAATATAATTAAAATGCATGGGTGCAAATGCCATGAATGCTTAAGGTACCGTTCACCGTGGAAATCAAGTCGAGGTTGGCAATTCTTTAATTTGGAAGGATAATCGAATCCTTGACTGGCAGTGGTTCCAACCCTTCGTTCAAACTTGAATTCTTTAGTATTCCCTCAGATTCTCGGGTACCCAAATGGTCTTGGACCGTCTCACTTGATTCTCGGAGTATAGTGATCCGTGGAATCTCTTGAAATCCCAATAAAATCCTCGGTAATCGGGAGTTGCTATTCCTTTCAACAGTAAAATCTCTCAGGATAATCGTGGAGAGATAGATGAAGAATCTTTAAACAGCCTTACTTAGTACACCCTCATTGTAAATGATGTCCTTATCCTCATTATTTGGTGGAGTTGATCTTCAATGACCTCGGCCCAAAATTCCATAGCTTACACAATTTTCTCTTTTTTTTTTCCTTTGTGTAAGTGTAACTACTCTGGTGGGTGTCTTTATAATAGTAATCTGATTTCCTACTTGGAATTCTCTAAATGGTACAAATGCCTTGATTTCTTCATTGTCACCTCACGCCATCCAGAGTTAGAAATTCTGGTTATCTTATAAAACAAGTTACTCCCGAGCACTTCCAAGTAGTAAGTACATATCCTGAAGGCACCTTGATAGTTAAAAGATCTCTTGTCTCCCTCGTATACAAATATCTTCCTTGTATCCACCCAATGCCCGAAGTTTGTGGAATTAACCGTATAATTTCTGATCCACCCCTATTCAAATCTCAATGCAGCTTCCACTAAAATCAGCAGTCGTTGGAACAGATAAGAAAGTCACCTAAATATAACCACGAAACTAATGCATGCGGGGTTAGGGATGTAAATGGCATGCACTCATATCCAGCAAAGAAGGCAATCAAGCACGTAGAGCAAATGTTCGAAATAATTAAAATTTACTCCAATGTATGATGCACGTGCTATGAATGCATAATACCCATTTTCATAACGATAGCATTGATTCCTTGTTTTGAATTCTTGTAGAAGTCCATCATCTCTCAGTAGAGTATGGTTGCTTTGAATCTCCTGTCAAAGATTTGTAGAAGTGGGAAGAATTGTCACGATCATTTACAATTTGGCACCGAGATGTCACCCTGCAATTCACAAATTGAATAAATATCTATGCATGCGGGTTAGTACGTGGATATGTCAAGTAATAAAAGCAATTAAGAACACTTAAGTAATGCAGATGCAGTACGTAATTTAATAAAATTTAAAGCATAACAGTGATAATTTTGCAAGAATCGTATTCATAGTGTGCACACAATCACATAAGCTCAAACAAATTCATGCAGAGAAGTCAAAATTTCACATCAGACGAATGCAATGCACAAGTATTCCTATGCCGTCCGACCTAAACTGACACGACACGACTCCAGAGCACCAATTCTGAACCTGGTGGCTCTGATACCACTTAAGATGTAGCACCCCAAGCGGTGGGGTACCACACCCCCGCACTATGGCCTGACATGTGTACGAAATGGAAAGTCCGTACACGCACTAAGCCATAGCGAATGGGTGACAAACGAAAAACCAACCTAAGCTAGGAGGTACCTAAACCCTATACAAGTGCAAATATACAAAACCTGAATGCGGAAGCGATACAGAACACGAATTCTCAAAAACCTTGATCAGCAATCATAATCCATATATTTCAATAAGTAAATCTATGTCAACTAAACGGGTTCAACTGGCCCTAGAAACCTGTCCCGATCAAACATATAATCAAAACGGGTTCATCTAAACCGAGCACCTGTCCTAACCTGTCCCGAAATTCATACATTCGAATCATAATTATAATCCTGTGCAAAACCATATCATAATTAAGGTTATCATAAATTGAAACAAGGTATATAACAGACTCAGACAAACTGACGCATCATACATAAACAAGGCTCCAAACATAAAACGAAGCAATGTACTTAACAACTTAAACGAACAGATACAGACTCAACAAACACTGACAACCGCCTAGCTCAAACCTGCAAAAACTAAAAGGGGGAGGGTCAGTCTCTAGAAGACTGAGCGAGCAGGAGCGATACATAGATATAGCAACATGCGCATGCAAGTCATAAATCCCGAGCAAGGTTTTATTTGAGGTTAGTTCCCAAGAGGGCAAGATAATAACTAAGCAATGCTCGGATTTACGACTAATCATATTGAATTCATTAGGTTCATAATTCATACAAAATCAATAAGGCTCGACGAGTGAGCGTGCATCATCTCCAACCAAACTCCGACCGTGTACGACAAATATCTTTAATACATTGAATACGTGATCATGCAGTATATTATAATACACACAAATCATATAACATAGTCGTTTGGGCAATCCGTGTCCCGACCTTCCCGCACGGTGCATAACAATCATAACATACTCATAATCATAAAATAAGTTCCAACCTTCTTCCTCCGGGTGCTGGACGGGTTAGCAAGACTCGACCACCTCATACATAGGCCAATGGGGTTTCATGACTCCCCCAAGGGCACTCAGCTCCCATTCCCCGCTAAACCTCCTAGCGAGGGCCGGTATCACCGTAAATGTGGTGGGACTAGTACAAGGGATCACCATCGGCCCTTGCCTCCCTGGATAGCCATATGTACTAAGTCCCTGGGCCCGTGAACATATCATACATACATAATCTCGCCAAAACATTTGATTCATAAGAAACATAACATATTTCATGATTTATTAGAAAAGGGTTTACTCGATCAAAGTTTACTCGACGACTCTACTTTAAAAGTAACATATATATATATATATATATATATATAAGGTTTTTGGCCAAAGCTTGTCACATAAGGTTGTAGGGTTTAACATGTAACTAGAACGAAAACACCCTCACCTGGTACTAGACAAAGCCAAACCCAAAGCAAATGGTCTACCCCGGAACCTGCACGACCACAATTCACCACCCCGGGTGCATCTGTACCAACTGAACACACAAAACAAAGTACAGAACTCAGACTCAGACTCAGACAACCATATAAAGACGCACGGCCCATGCTCAAGTACTTAAGAAATGCAATCACATAAGCAAAGTTCATAATCATACTGATTACTTGTAAAATAAAATATCACACAGCTCAACATATTCATAAAACACATCAAGAGATGTTCTTATGCATAATTAATTCAATCAAACAAAATGGAAAGGCAATGCATGCCACATTATTTCATATAAATTCATACATCAAATAACCAATTCATATTTGTACGAATAATTTATTTCTTTCGTGTACAAATTTCTAATTTAACCATATAAGTTGCATACAATTGATATATCGCATAATAGGTTTATTTTAAATTAAGTAATTAAACCTAAATTACAACGTTTCAAATTAAATCATCCAAGACATACTAAGTCAATTCTTGCTAAATCCTAAATTGCATAACAAATTCTTATATCTGTTGGAAAACAGAATCAGAAAGCAGCGGAATTTAAAAAATTTTCCCAACAAAAGGACCTTGAACTCGTAATCGTGTAACCAAATTCGTAAAGATAGAAAACTTACTTTTCTTTTATTCTTTCTTGAAGCGTTTCAAGCCACCCAAGAACGCTCTTCTCGCGGCTTGATCCCCTCTCCTTGGTAAAGCTCGAATCTTCAAACTTCTAACTTGAAGTCTCTAGAGAAAGTCCACCAACTTGATCACAATCTAACTAGTAAGGATGCTAGTTCTCTAGTTAGTGTTTAGGCTTAACCTAGGGTTTAATTTAATCTTGGAGAAAGGAAGGTGTTCAACACATGAACCAAGAATTGTCAATTAGCTCTAAAGGGGAGCATGAGCTCCCCTATATATAGGAAAGGGGAGGGACGGCCGAACCTAGTCCTTATTGGACTAGGATTTGGTTCCTCTCTCTCCTATTACTTGATCATCAAGTATTTTCCAACTTTGACTTTGAATTCTATTTCTAGTCAACTTTTAAGAGAGCTTAAAAATATCCAAACTATTTTTGGATAATTTTATACTTTATTTATTATAAAATAAATAACTTATTTTTATCTAATTAATTAATTCGTAATTAATTAACTAGATTATTTTCTCCAAAATTAGACTTTCTTTTTAATTCAAAATTAAACCAAAGTCTATTAAATAATTAACTAATTAATTATTTAATATATATATATAATATATATACACACACGTGTGTGACACGTGTCACAGTGACACGTGTCACTCACGCGAGCCACACGTGTGAATTCACACGTGTGGAACCCTCTTGGCCCGATTAACTCGTTTAATCATTTTCAAGCCTCAACTCATGTAACCAAGTTGTTGTGTGTGACCCTCTAGGTTCTCAATTCAATTAGCAGTGACCCTAATTAATTAATCCACTAATTAATTAATCAGTCCACAGATTAAACGACCATAGTCTAGCAACAGGTGTTTAACCCCTAGCTGAATTGGAATGTTCGGATTCGACAGAACCTTTAAGTCATTGATTCATGTGAGATACAATCCTCCTACTTACTATCTCTCAACCAAGATCTAGGGCAAGGGAATAATCAGAACCCTAATAATCCGGTCTTAAAGCTAAGTGCATTTCATATCCATTTGATCTCAATCCAAGAAACACTTTTCTTGATGTCTTGATCTACTGCCTTGGCCAAGGACTCCATATGGCATATGAATGACTTACACAATAAGAGATCACCTTGCAAATGCAAGTGTAGGTCCTTTCTTGATTCTCATTCACTTTCATGAATCACTTGTGCAGCCCCAGCATAAGCCTTGAATCAGTTGTCTAAGGCGACATCCTTTAAAGCTTATACCTAAGACTACAGAGTTAACTCATAAAGTGACAAGGAACCTCAAGTCTAAGGATCAATTAATCACATCAATGACTCGTGAGATATTTCCTAATCTGGAAGTTTCCATTTCCTGAAATAGAAACTTCCTTTCCCATTTAGGAATGTTCTCACACGGGGCACCTCAGTGAACTTACTTATTAAAGTAAGCACCCTCATGTATCACGCACGTATCAACTATACACTTTGCACCTCCATGAAACAAGGTGGTCCTTCTTAAGGGCGTGATCCCACAAGCAAGCCTTAGAGGAGTCAGGTTGACACTCCCACTGTCTGTAGGACTCATCGGCTTGGAGTATTTTACTAATCATGACTCATGTGATATAGGGCTCGTTTCATGAACCATTTCACCTAAATGGTAGAGTCCTAAAGTCATCAGGATTAGGGGAGTTCTCATACATGCACAGCTAAAGTAAACGCATACCAAACAAGAGCATATAAAGAAGTGTTGCCTCAATTCGTTATTTTATTCAAAGATTGTCTGTGATTACAATAAGGAAAAGTACAAAGCGGATATACAATCGGCTTTCTAGGGCACTATTCCTAACAATCTCCCACTTGCCCGTCAAAGCCATTCTAAAGCTACTCTAAGTCCCATCTTCTGAAGATGACCTTGGAAAGCTTCTCGACTAAGGGGTTTAGTAAGTGGATCTGCCACGTTCTCTGCTGATGTGACCCTCTCAATTTGCACATCTCCTCTTTTGATAATATCACGGATTAGGTGATACTTCCTCATAATGTGCTTGGTCCGTTGGTGAGATCTTGGTTCTCTTGCTTGAGCAACCGCCCCAGTGTTGTCACAAAACACAGTAATGGGGTCTTTCATGCTAGGAACAACATTCAACTCTTGAATGAAGTTTCTAATCCAAACACCTTCCTTAGCTGCATCATTTGCAGCTAAGTATTCGGCCTCAGTGGTCGAATCTGCAGTGGTTGTTTGCTTGGAACTCTTCCAACTCACTGCTCCGCCGTTCAGGCAGAAAATGTATCCTGACATTGACTTAAAATCATCTAAGTCAGATGCAAAGCTTGCATCGCAGTATCCTTCGACAGTAAGATCTTTCTGACCTCCGTAAACTAAGAATAAATCTTTAGTACTCTTCAAGTACTTAAGAATATTCTTCACGGCAGCCCAGTGACCATCTCCAGGGTCAGATTGGAAACGACTTGTTACACTAAGTGCATAAGCCACATCCGGTCGAGTACATAACATTGCATACATTATGCTACCTATTGCTGATGCATAAGGTGTATGAGTCATTCTTTCCTTCTCAAGGTTAGTCTTAGGACACATCTTCTTTGAAAGACATGTTCCTACACTCATAGGAAGGTTCTTAACCTTTGCTGACTCCATATTGAATCTTTTCAATACTTTGTCAATGTACATCGACTGTGATAGTCCTATTAACCTTCTAGATCTATCTCTATAGATTTTAATTCCAAGGATATAGGACGCATCACCAAGATCTTTCATCTCGAATTGGTTCGATAACCATAACTTAGTCACTTTCATGTCATCTTTCGAATTCCCAATAAGAAGGATGTCATCAACATAAAGTACTAAGAATTGCACTGAGGTCTCCAATTCCTTTCTATACACACATGACTCATTCGAAATTTGCATGAAGCCAAACGCTTTGACTGATTCATCAAATCGAATGTTCCAATTCCTAGAAGCCTGTTTCAATCCATAGATTGATCTTTGGAGTTTGCAAACCTTTTGCTCACTCCCACTGAATGTGAAACCTATGGGTTGCTCCATATAAATGTCTTTGTCAATGTCACCATTGAGAAAGGCAGTTTTCACATCCATTTGCCATATCTCATAGTCATAATATGCAGCAATGGCAAGCATGATTCGAATGGACTTTTGCATTGCAACTGGTGAAAAGGTTTCATCAAAGTCCACGCCGGGTCTTTGAGTGAATCCTTTTGCAACCAGTCTTGCTTTGTAGGCTGCAATGCTTCCATCAACTCCAAGCTTTCTCTTAAAGATCCATTTGCAACCTATGGGTTTGACCCCATCAGGCAAATCTACCAAGGTCCAAACTTGGTTGGAGTTCATGGAATCCATTTCGGATTTCATGGCTTCTATCCACTGTTCAGAGTCAGAATCTGAAAGTGCCTCCTCATATGTTAAAGGATCATTATCCTTTTTAGAGATTTCATGGAAGAATCCATACCATCTCTCCGGCTGTCTAGGAGTACGTTCAGAACGCCTTAGAGGAGGATTTTCGTGTGTATCGAAATTCGTGATTGGTTGTGGTTGATCAGAGTGGGACGTTTCTTCAGTGGGTGGTGTGGGGTCATTTTGTACTTCTTCTAATTCTATGATCTTGCCTTTCTTTTCTTTAAGGAACGGTTCCTCCAGAAAAGTAGCATTTCTGGAAACAAACACCTTTTGTTCAGATTGATCATAGAAATAGTATCCTATGGATTCCTTAGGATAACCTACGAAGTAGCATAAGTTAGAACGAGATTCTAACTTATCTCCCACTGTCCTCTTCACGTAAGCAGGATAACCCCAAATTCTTAAGTAAGAATAACTAGGGATTTTACCATGCCACATTTCATAGGGCGTTTTAGGGACTGACTTAGAGGGAACTAGATTCAAAATCTTTGCTGCACTTTCTAGGGCATAACCCCAGAAAGAAGGTGGTAAGTCAGTAAAACTCATCATGGAACGAACCATATCAAGTAGGGTTCGATTCCTTCTCTCAGAAACTCCATTGAGTTGAGGAGTTCCCGGAGGAGTCCACTGAGAGATAATCCCATTATCTTTGAGATGATTAAGGAATTCTTCACTAAGATATTCGCCTCCTCGATCAGATCGAAGTGCTTTGATCTTGTGACCAGTTTGGTTCTCAACCTCCTTTTGAAATTCTAAGAATTTCTCAAAAGCTTCAGATTTATACTTCATTAAGTATACATAACCATACCGACTAAAGTCATCAGTAAAGGTTATGAAATACTGATGATTGCTTCTAGTGCTTACACTAAGCGGTCCACAAACATCAGTATGGATCAAATCCAGAACCTTAGTGGCACGTTCCACAGTTCCTTTAAAAGGAACTTTGGACATCTTTCCTTTGAGACAGGATTCGCAAGAAGTTAACTCTTTGAGATCATTTTCAGAGAATGATCCTAAAGTGTTTATCTTGCTAATTCTGTTCTTGGAAATGTGTCCTAATCTAGCGTGCCATAAGGGAGCCGAAACTTTGTCATCTCTCTTACGCTTTGTTTCTCGTTGTATATTCATAATATTGATATTTTGAGTTAGGTAAAGTCCATTACTTAGAGTACCGATGTGAACGGAAGAGTTGTTCCGTTTGATAAAATATTTACCATTCTTAATATAAGTTTCATAACCTTCACAATCTAATATTGGAACTGAAATTATATTACGAATAATGTTCGGTACATAAAGGACTTTGTTTAATACTAACTCAAAACTACCTAAATCTAATCTAATTGTGCCTAAAGCTCGAGCTTCAACGTTTGAGCCATCGCCGATCTTCAAGACACATTCTCCTTCTTTGAGTTGTTGGACTTCACTTAGCATCTGTACATCATTACAGATATGAGTCCCACAACCGGTATCAAGTACCCAAGAACTAGAATTAATAGAAAGATTTACTTCAACGAGAAAGATACCTTTCTTTAGAGTAGCCTTGTACTCTGGGCAGTTTCTCCTCCAATGTCCCGCTTTGCCACAATGGAAGCAAACATCCTCTTTCTGATCACGCTTCTTCTTTTGGGCCTTCCCCTTCGAAATGCCACCAGTGGGCCTAAGGGGTTTCTTCTTCTTCTTTTGGGCTTTCTTGCCCTTACCTTTAGAAGGCCCAGAAGAGGAAGATGGAGCATTCACCATCAAAACCTTATTGTCCTTCTTGATCGTGCTTTCAGCAGTCACAAGCTGACTAATCAGCTCAGCTACAGTAGCACCAGCATGATTCATGTTGAAGTTAAGGACAAATGGGTTAAATGATGGTGGGAGCGAAGCTAGCAACAAATCCACTGAAAGCTCATCTTTCAGCGGCATGTCCATGGAAGCAAGTTTCTCAGTAAGGGCAAGAAACTTGAGTCCATATTCATGGACACTAGAACCTTCCCTCATTCTCAAGTGGAATAATTCCTTTGAAGTGTTATACCTTGTAACACGTTCATGAGGGCGGTAAAGTTGCTCTAAGTGGTCGTAAATCTCCCAAGCAAATTCCATGGCCTCATGTTGTCTTTGCAAGTCCGGAGACATGTTAGCCAACATAAGGCAACGGGCTTGGAGATTATCATCCTTCCACTTCTGAATCGCATCCCGCTCGGCCCGAGTGGGAGCCTCCCCTTCAGGAGTAGGCTCCCCTTCGAAGAGAACATGAGTTCTCTTCTCAGAATCTAAAATGATTTTTAGATTCCTCAGCCAATCAGAATAGTTGGGACCAGTCAACTTGTTTGACTCGAGGATCGATACAAGAGGGTTTTTGGTTGCCATTTCAAAACACGTAGAGAATCACAGAATCTACGACCTAAATGGTAAAACAGAGAACTAGTGAGCATGCTGAATTATAACGATATACAAAAGATAAGGTCTTTAATCTATTGTAGCTCCCACTGTTTTTCAAAGATCTAGAATTCCCAAAGATCTAAGAGGAACACGTTTCCCAATGGGTACTGAGATCCTAGGCATTTTACCTCGAACCCACGACTCGCGGACATTCTAAGTAAGAACCCTAGGTAGGTACAACTTACCAATTCTAACACCCTTAGAACTCTTAGTAATTGTTTTTTTTTTTGCATCACCTATCTTTCAATATGGACCCACGACTCGTGCGACATCCATATTTACTTAGGCGTTAAGCTAGACCCATCAATCATAAGATCATAACCAAAACTTAGTTTGAACGACCCACGACTCGCGGACATCGCCCTTGCTAAAATTGACCACGAAATATCGATCATTTAAAATGATTAATTAGGCAACTAAGAACTAATAAGCTCCACTAGCTATCCCACGACTCGCGGACAATAACTAGCTTTACTTACTAAACTTAAAACCTATTGATGGAATGCTAGGAATTTAATTCAAAATTTGCATCTCGAATTAAACACCTATTTGTTCGAAATTAGCTTAATATTTAATGGGAATTTTCGAATCAACCGGAGAGTTGTCCGGTTCGACCTCACCAACATATATGTTATCCAATTTTATTAGTCTTGATTAATGCAAGTACACTTAAATGCATTTCAAACAAGCACATAAACAGATAACATGTCCTAGCATGATACTAACATGTAATGATCATGGGTTCTACCTATCTTATGCGTGATATGTGGGAGCCACTCCACAATCACAAGTTCTAACATACATGCCACATAAACAGTTCAAATCACATAAGGGAAAGCAGTAACAAAATACGAGCCCTATCTCTATTATATTTAACAATTGAGATTCCCCTCCCTAACATTTTGAGGGGTCTTCACTTATGGCCTCCTTGTTACTTGAATGTGGTCCATCTTACTCCATGGGTGCATTGTCTCCAAAATGAAAATAAAACCTCACCACCTATCTCTACTCTCAAATTACAATAAAAAGAAAAAGACATAAAGTAATAAGGCTCAATCTTCATATTGGCCTTAGACAATTACACGGGGCATACCCCGGCCTCAAAAACAGTAATATGGAAAGCCACATAATAAATCACATAACAGTACGCACATAAGTGAGGCTCCAACCTCAATTGAAAAACGCAACTATAGGGCTCCAACCCCAATTTAAACCATCCATGTGCATAAATTAAAACCATACATAGATCTAAACCCATGATCACCTAACATGCTTTTGCGAGAATTTAAATTTAGCCAATAAATTAAAATTCTCGTTTCAAGTCCTAATGACTCAAAACACGACTTAGATGCAATTCTTGTTCAAGAGCCTTTTCAATAAAACCCGAAAAACATTAAACTAATAAAATTCCAATTAATTTCCAAAATTAATAATTTTATTCTTTCATTATTTTCAGAAAATAATATTCATAATTTTCCCAAAAATCAAATCGCTTTAATTTTTCAAAAATCCCAATTTAATCAAAATTTTAAAATAATTTTATTTTATCAAAACTGATTTTAAAAGGATAAAATTAAAATAAAATTAAATCGGGATTTTATGGACCGAAAAACACGAAACACGAAAACACGAAAAACGAGCCCGGAAAAAGGGCCCAGCCGTGCGAGGCACCGCCGCGCAGACGCGCGCCAGCCGCACGCACAGCGGGCGGGATGAGCCGCTCGCGTGCGCACGCTGGGCGTGCATCATGCGCGCGCCTGCGCGCAGCAGCGCCCGGCACAGCCTGGGCAGGCGTCCCGCGCGGTTGCGGGACGGACTGGGCGGGCGCGCCTAGGCGCGCCCGGGACGGCTCCCGCGCTGTTGCGGGAGGTGCTGGGCGGCGGCGACGGGCCTGGGCGTGCGACGTGCTAGCACGCCTAGGCTCGTTGCTTTTCGTGTTCGTTTCGTATTTCTGGGTTTCTCGAAAAACCAGTTCAATCCAAAATTTAAAAAATTCGATTTAAACAATTTTCAAAAACACGATTTGAGAAAACAGTTTTAGAAATTCAGGAAAAATTACAGTTTCGTAATTCAGGCTTTCTAAAAGAACTCATGAATACCTAATTCGCATCTAAGCCTAAGAATTTCTACCAAATTCAGAAATAATTGAGACGAATCAGAAACACGATTAACGAGGTGGCTCTGATACCACTTGTTGGAAAACAGAATCAGAAAGCAGCGGAATTTAAAAAATTTTCCCAACAAAAGGACCTTGAACTCGTAATCGTGTAACCAAATTCGTAAAGATAGAAAACTTACTTTTCTTTTATTCTTTCTTGAAGCGTTTCAAGCCACCCAAGAACGCTCTTCTCGCGGCTTGATCCCCTCTCCTTGGTAAAGCTCGAATCTTCAAACTTCTAACTTGAAGTCTCTAGAGAAAGTCCACCAACTTGATCACAATCTAACTAGTAAGGATGCTAGTTCTCTAGTTAGTGTTTAGGCTTAACCTAGGGTTTAATTTAATCTTGGAGAAAGGAAGGTGTTCAACACATGAACCAAGAATTGTCAATTAGCTCTAAAGGGGAGCATGAGCTCCCCTATATATAGGAAAGGGGAGGGACGGCTGAACCTAGTCCTTATTGGACTAGGATTTGGTTCCTCTCTCTCCTATTACTTGATCATCAAGTATTTTCCAACTTTGACTTTGAATTCTATTTCTAGTCAACTTTTAAGAGAGCTTAAAAATATCCAAACTATTTTTGGATAATTTTATACTTTATTTATTATAAAATAAATAACTTATTTTTATCTAATTAATTAATTCGTAATTAATTAACTAGATTATTTTCTCCAAAATTAGACTTTCTTTTTAATTCAAAATTAAACCAAAGTCTATTAAATAATTAACTAATTAATTATTTAATATATATATATAATATATATACACACACGTGTGTGACACGTGTCACAGTGACACGTGTCACTCACGCGAGCCACACGTGTGAATTCACACGTGTGGAACCCTCTTGGCCCGATTAACTCGTTTAATCATTTTCAAGCCTCAACTCATGTAACCAAGTTGTTGTGTGTGACCCTCTAGGTTCTCAATTCAATTAGCAGTGACCCTAATTAATTAATCCACTAATTAATTAATCAGTCCACAGATTAAACGACCATAGTCTAGCAACAGGTGTTTAACCCCTAGCTGAATTGGAATGTTCGGATTCGACAGAACCTTTAAGTCATTGATTCATGTGAGATACAATCCTCCTACTTACTATCTCTCAACCAAGATCTAGGGCAAGGGAATAATCAGAACCCTAATAATCCGGTCTTAAAGCTAAGTGCATTTCATATCCATTTGATCTCAATCCAAGAAACACTTTTCTTGATGTCTTGATCTACTGCCTTGGCCAAGGACTCCATATGGCATATGAATGACTTACACAATAAGAGATCACCTTGCAAATGCAAGTGTAGGTCCTTTCTTGATTCTCATTCACTTTCATGAATCACTTGTGCAGCCCCAGCATAAGCCTTGAATCAGTTGTCTAAGGCGACATCCTTTAAAGCTTATACCTAAGACTACAGAGTTAACTCATAAAGTGACAAGGAACCTCAAGTCTAAGGATCAATTAATCACATCAATGACTCGTGAGATATTTCCTAATCTGGAAGTTTCCATTTCCTGAAATAGAAACTTCCTTTCCCATTTAGGAATGTTCTCACACGGGGCACCTCAGTGAACTTACTTATTAAAGTAAGCACCCTCATGTATCACGCACGTATCAACTATACACTTTGCACCTCCATGAAACAAGGTGGTCCTTCTTAAGGGCGTGATCCCACAAGCAAGCCTTAGAGGAGTCAGGTTGACACTCCCACTGTCTGTAGGACTCATCGGCTTGGAGTATTTTACTAATCATGACTCATGTGATATAGGGCTCGTTTCATGAACCATTTCACCTAAATGGTAGAGTCCTAAAGTCATCAGGATTAGGGGAGTTCTCATACATGCACAGCTAAAGTAAACGCATACCAAACAAGAGCATATAAAGAAGTGTTGCCTCAATTCGTTATTTTATTCAAAGATTGTCTGTGATTACAATAAGGAAAAGTACAAAGCGGATATACAATCGGCTTTCTAGGGCACTATTCCTAACAATATCATATAATAATTTCCAATTCAAGACATATTTCACATTTCATACAAAATCCACATATTACAAGGCCCATTGAATCGTATAATAGCATGTGACGAATTCATTTAGACCCACGAGGTTACATACCAAATTTCGACTAAGCCATTTAATCATTCAAAGTTCATACAATTCATACATTGGATCATAGATTCAAATTCAATTTAGGTAATTAAACGTTAAATGCAAAAATCTCAAATTTAATTATCCAAGGCATAATAAAGCAACTTTTACTTCATCAAAATTAGCATAATCGTTTTCAAATGATAATGTTCAATTAATTCAAGTTATACAAATTTACTTTTTCTAAAATTACCCAAACACCCCCTTCTACAGGGGCTAAATTAAATCTAATGGCATGAAACGATACTATTATCAACAATAATCATGAAATCATACATTCATCATTCATTATATATTTTCAAATACCATACAATGCATATTCATTAATTTATCGAGCATACAAGAGCGAATTACATTTTAAAACAAATAACAACTAATACAATTTCGACATAACGGGGTTCAATTTACAATTCAAATCATCAATACATATCACATTTCATTTAATACATGATTTCATACACATTGGAATACAATTCGATCGACAAATCAAGCAATTCGCAATAAAAATAATTAATTTCAAATATTCAAATTATACAAAATAAATTACAACAAATTAACCGGGCACCCGATTGACGAACGGAAAGTGGCGTTGGACTCACCACAACAAGGCGGACAAACTGTCCGAAGACCACCGGAACGCCGCCACCGGAGCCGCCGGAACAGTGGCGGGCCGTCGCTCGGCCGCCGCCGGAGCGTGCCGGAAAAATCCCCAAAATTCACCCGTGCAAGGATTCCTCGTGCTCGTTCCAATTCCTCGATCAATTTCTGAAAATTCCGAGCCAAACTCCTCCAATTTCAAATCTAACAACACAAAACCCTAAAATCTTCAAATCGAAATTACTTCCAAACCGGTGAACGAAAATCGAATCCGAAAGAGGCATTGTCTTACCCGTAACGAGTTCTTCGAAAGCCATATAAGGGTTGCCCTGAAAAATCCCCGGAATAGGCCTCCACCACCAACCGGCACTGCGTCGCTGCCATGGCACCGCCTACGCCGCGATTCGGACAAAAAGGAGACCGGAAATGAACTCACCACGTCGAACATGTCAGAAAGGGGTACCTGTTCGTCGGAGAATAAGGTCGGAAGCCGCCAAAAGCGACGACTAGAGTAACGCGCGCCGCCTCCGCTGGCTTTGATCGGTGCGTGAGCCGCCGTTGGCTATCCAAAAGTTGCGCCACCAACACGGACAGAAACACCGGTGAGTCCTCTAATAGGTTGTGGGGTGCGTGTCGAAGGAAGGTCACCGGAAGCCGGCGAAATCGTCGGCGAAAACAGGCGCGAAATCCGCCGCTGCTGCAACTCATCGGAACCGCCACCTGCGGTGATTTTTGCATCGAACCGAGGCCGGAATCAACACCAGGGGGTCAAAAAACATAAGGTTAGGTGGTTGTTGGCCGGCGAGGGTCGCCGGATCGCCTCCGACGAAGGGGTGGGGCAAACCGCCACCTTCGGACCACCACCGCACCGCCGCTAGTCATTTTCGGGCCACGAAACTTGTATCATCGTGTCGGGCTGGTTGAGCTCATCGAAATGGACTATTGGTTCGTCAAATTCCGTCGAGTATAGGTCGAGTTTGGAGTTATGCATGTTTCCACACCGTCACTGTGTGTGAGTCGCAGAAGCGGGAAAGAGAAGAGAGCAGGCTGAGGTCTGCTGCGTTTGGCATGAATTATGAGGACCCGGGGTATTATATCTCGGGTCCTCGTACGCGAAAACGAACGGAAGAAGGGGTTAACGACGTCAGAAATGGGCAAACTTAGAGTCTACGGACTCATTTCGCTGCCCCGAATGCGAAGCAGGGGTAAAAAAGGTTGAACTCTCGACCGAATGAGAAATGACCGGAAAACCCCTTTAAAAGAGAAAATTACAAAAAGGACCCTAAACTCTAAAAGAGTTCAAAATAGGGTCACGCAAAGTACAAAATCACAGAATTGAACACACAAGAAAGTTGAAACGTGGCGTACCTTATTTGTAGGACGAGCGGGGTGTTACAATCAGAGACTTGATCCCGGGGTTCAGAAGTTAGCAGAGAAAGCTAGAACTGATTCGGAGTGCCCGTTTGGGTTTGATGATACGAGACTTTTGAGATTCAAGAACAGAGTTGTTGTATCTGGGGAGTTAAAATGGATTATCCTTGAAGAGGCCCATCGGTCAACTTATTCGATACATCCTGGTGGGAATAAGATGTACAAGGATTTGAAACAGTATTATTGGTAGAATGGTCTGAACTGGGATGTGATTGACTTTGTTAAGCACTATATGACCTGCCAGGTGGTGAAAGCAGAACATTAGAAGCCATCGCGGCTACTCCAACCCTTGCCTATTCCAAAGTGGAAGTGGCAATAGATATCCATGGATTTTGTTTCGGGGTTTACCAAGAGTGAAAGGTGGCCTTGATGGGATTTGGGTTATTGTGGATCGTTTGACGAAGTCGGCTCACTTTCTTGCCATCCGGATGTCTGATAGAGTAAGCAAGCTAGCCAAGTACTGCGATGAGATTTTTATACTCCATGGAGTACCGGTTAGTATTGTGTCGGATCGAGATCCAAGGTTTACTTCAAGGTTTTGGCAAGAGCTTCAGAAGAATTTGGGACTAAGACTTCAGTTTAGTACGACTTTCCATCCTTAGACAGATAGGCAGTCAGAAAGGTTAATCAAGTACTTGGAGGATATGTTGAGAGCGTGTGCTTTGGACTTCTGGAGCTCTTGGAATGAGCAGTTGCCATTAATCGAGTTTTCTTACAATAATAGCTACCAAGCCTCGATAGAGATGTCACCTTAGGAAGCTCTCTATGGACGGAAGTGCAGGTCTCCGTTGTTCTTTGATTTGGAAGAGTGTAATTAGACCAAACAAGAGGGCGTGAAAAGAGGGGAGAAGAAGGAAAAACCCTCTAAGGCCATTCAGGATGCAATAGACAAGGTCCACACGGGGCACCTCAGTTAACTTACTTATTAAAGTAAGCACCCTCATGTATCACGCACGTATCAACTATACACTTTGCACCTCCATGAAACAAGGTGGTCCTTCTTAAGGGCGTGATCCCACAAGCAAGCCTTAGAGGAGTCAGGTTGACACTCCCACTGTCTGTAGGACTCATCGGCTTGGAGTATTTTACTAATCATGACTCATGTGATATAGGGCTCGTTTCATGAACCATTTCACCTAAATGGTAGAGTCCTAAAGTCATCAGGATTAGGGGAGTTCTCATACATGCACAGCTAAAGTAAACGCATACCAAACAAGAGCATATAAAGAAGTGTTGCCTCAATTCGTTATTTTATTCAAAGATTGTCTGTGATTACAATAAGGAAAAGTACAAAGCGGATATACAATCGGCTTTCTAGGGCACTATTCCTAACAATATCATATAATAATTTCCAATTCAAGACATATTTCACATTTCATACAAAATCCACATATTACAAGGCCCATTGAATCGTATAATAGCATGTGACGAATTCATTTAGACCCACGAGGTTACATACCAAATTTCAACTAAGCCATTTAATCATTCAAAGTTCATACAATTCATACATTGGATCATAGATTC
The DNA here is from genome assembly GCA_037501455.1 of Lantana camara. NCBI lineage: Eukaryota > Viridiplantae > Streptophyta > Magnoliopsida > Lamiales > Verbenaceae > Lantana > Lantana camara. Next base: position 50,106,026 of record CM074865.1, read on the forward strand.
AAATTCAATTTAGGTAATTAAACGTTAAATGCAAAAATCTCAAATTTAATTATCCAAGGCATAATAAAGCAACTTTTACTTCATCAAAATTAGCATAATCGTTTTCAAATGATAATGTTCAATTAATTCAAGTTATACAAATTTACTTTTTCTAAAATTACCCAAACACCCCCTTCTACAGGGGCTAAATTAAATCTAATGGCATGAAACGATACTATTATCAACAATAATCATGAAATCATACATTCATCATTCATTATATATTTTCAAATACCATACAATGCATATTCATTAATTTATCGAGCATACAAGAGCGAATTACATTTTAAAACAAATAACAACTAATACAATTTCGACATAACGGGGTTCAATTTACAATTCAAATCATCAATACATATCACATTTCATTTAATACATGATTTCATACACATTGGAATACAATTCGATCGACAAATCAAGCAATTCGCAATAAAAATAATTAATTTCAAATATTCAAATTATACAAAATAAATTACAACAAATTAACCGGGCACCCGATTGACGAACGGAAAGTGGCGTTGGACTCACCACAACAAGGCGGACAAACTGTCCGAAGACCACCGGAACGCCGCCACCGGAGCCGCCGGAACAGTGGCGGGCCGTCGCTCGGCCGCCGCCGGAGCGTGCCGGAAAAATCCCCAAAATTCACCCGTGCAAGGATTCCTCGTGCTCGTTCCAATTCCTCGATCAATTTCTGAAAATTCCGAGCCAAACTCCTCCAATTTCAAATCTAACAACACAAAACCCTAAAATCTTCAAATCGAAATTACTTCCAAACCGGTGAACGAAAATCGAATCCGAAAGAGGCATTGTCTTACCCGTAACGAGTTCTTCGAAAGCCATATAAGGGTTGCCCTGAAAAATCCCCGGAATAGGCCTCCACCACCAACCGGCACTGCGTCGCTGCCATGGCACCGCCTACGCCGCGATTCGGACAAAAAGGAGACCGGAAATGAACTCACCACGTCGAACATGTCAGAAAGGGGTACCTGTTCGTCGGAGAATAAGGTCGGAAGCCGCCAAAAGCGACGACTAGAGTAACGCGCGCCGCCTCCGCTGGCTTTGATCGGTGCGTGAGCCGCCGTTGGCTATCCAAAAGTTGCGCCACCAACACGGACAGAAACACCGGTGAGTCCTCTAATAGGTTGTGGGGTGCGTGTCGAAGGAAGGTCACCGGAAGCCGGCGAAATCGTCGGCGAAAACAGGCGCGAAATCCGCCGCTGCTGCAACTCATCGGAACCGCCACCTGCGGTGATTTTTGCATCGAACCGAGGCCGGAATCAACACCAGGGGGTCAAAAAACATAAGGTTAGGTGGTTGTTGGCCGGCGAGGGTCGCCGGATCGCCTCCGACGAAGGGGTGGGGCAAACCGCCACCTTCGGACCACCACCGCACCGCCGCTAGTCATTTTCGGGCCACGAAACTTGTATCATCGTGTCGGGCTGGTTGAGCTCATCGAAATGGACTATTGGTTCGTCAAATTCCGTCGAGTATAGGTCGAGTTTGGAGTTATGCATGTTTCCACACCGTCACTGTGTGTGAGTCGCAGAAGCGGGAAAGAGAAGAGAGCAGGCTGAGGTCTGCTGCGTTTGGCATGAATTATGAGGACCCGGGGTATTATATCTCGGGTCCTCGTACGCGAAAACGAACGGAAGAAGGGGTTAACGACGTCAGAAATGGGCAAACTTAGAGTCTACGGACTCATTTCGCTGCCCCGAATGCGAAGCAGGGGTAAAAAAGGTTGAACTCTCGACCGAATGAGAAATGACCGGAAAACCCCTTTAAAAGAGAAAATTACAAAAAGGACCCTAAACTCTAAAAGAGTTCAAAATAGGGTCACGCAAAGTACAAAATCACAGAATTGAACACACAAGAAAGTTGAAACGTGGCGTACCTTATTTGTAGGACGAGCGGGGTGTTACAATCAGAGACTTGATCCCGGGGTTCAGAAGTTAGCAGAGAAAGCTAGAACTGATTCGGAGTGCCCGTTTGGGTTTGATGATACGAGACTTTTGAGATTCAAGAACAGAGTTGTTGTATCTGGGGAGTTAAAATGGATTATCCTTGAAGAGGCCCATCGGTCAACTTATTCGATACATCCTGGTGGGAATAAGATGTACAAGGATTTGAAACAGTATTATTGGTAGAATGGTCTGAACTGGGATGTGATTGACTTTGTTAAGCACTATATGACCTGCCAGGTGGTGAAAGCAGAACATTAGAAGCCATCGCGGCTACTCCAACCCTTGCCTATTCCAAAGTGGAAGTGGCAATAGATATCCATGGATTTTGTTTCGGGGTTTACCAAGAGTGAAAGGTGGCCTTGATGGGATTTGGGTTATTGTGGATCGTTTGACGAAGTCGGCTCACTTTCTTGCCATCCGGATGTCTGATAGAGTAAGCAAGCTAGCCAAGTACTGCGATGAGATTTTTATACTCCATGGAGTACCGGTTAGTATTGTGTCGGATCGAGATCCAAGGTTTACTTCAAGGTTTTGGCAAGAGCTTCAGAAGAATTTGGGACTAAGACTTCAGTTTAGTACGACTTTCCATCCTTAGACAGATAGGCAGTCAGAAAGGTTAATCAAGTACTTGGAGGATATGTTGAGAGCGTGTGCTTTGGACTTCTGGAGCTCTTGGAATGAGCAGTTGCCATTAATCGAGTTTTCTTACAATAATAGCTACCAAGCCTCGATAGAGATGTCACCTTAGGAAGCTCTCTATGGACGGAAGTGCAGGTCTCCGTTGTTCTTTGATTTGGAAGAGTGTAATTAGACCAAACAAGAGGGCGTGAAAAGAGGGGAGAAGAAGGAAAAACCCTCTAAGGCCATTCGGGATGCAATAGACAAGGTCCAACTGATTAGACAACGGATGAAAGCAGTTCAAGATCGACAGAAGAGCTATGCTGACCACCGAAGAAAGAATCTTGAGTTTGAGGTTAGAGATGGAGTCTTTTTGAAGGTTTCTCCATGGAAAAGGTTTACAAGAATCGGTAAGGGAGTAAAGTTGAACCCTCGGTATTTGGGTCCATTTGAGATTTTGGAGAAGATTGGGGATACAACCTGCCGTTTGGATTTGCCTCCGAGTTTGAACGGGATTCACAATGTGTTTTATGTTTCCCAACTCCGGAAGTACAACGGAGATGAGTCCGAGGTTCTACCGATTGAAGAAGTGGAACTAGAGCCGGATCTCACCTTCATTCAGAAGCCGATTACGATTTTGGATGGAAAGTTTCAGGAACTCAGAAATCGACGTATTCCACTAGTCAAGGTTTTATGGAGAAGTGATAAGATGGAAGAGGCTACGTGGGAAATGGAGGAAAAGTTGAAGAAGTTCCACCCCGGGTTGTTTCCGGGCGAGCAGTGAATCTGAGGACGAATTCTTTTAAGGGGGGAGAGGTTGTAACGCCCTGACTTTTCGACCGTACAGGTATGATGTATGTGTTTAGTATTGGCGTATTTTAATTCTCTATTTGTTTTACTCTTTGTTATTTATTTCATTATTTATTATACTTTGATTTATATGAATATTCGTTTGAACTTTATTTGAATTTTCTAATGTATTGCTTATATGATTATGAACATGCCTTGCTTGAATCCGATTTGATTTTCGTTTTTCGTGAAACTTGGTATGAGTGAATTACTTGTTTTATGATCTTGTTTTTATGCTCGTTGCATGATTTTGATCTTGCATGTTTGATTTTTGGGTTCGTTTGTGTGATCGGAACCAAAAAGGGGCTAAAGAGTATTTAGTGCCCCTTGGGTTCTGGGCGGCGTAACTTGAGCTCGGGAACTCAAAATCGAGTTCCATAACTCCGTTGGCTTCATATTGACAATTTGGAACTAATGGGACAAACCTCATATTTTTCTAATTCCATTTGAACCTCCAAAATTCAACCAAAATGAGCACTTTGTACCTAAAATGACAACCGTTGGCTATTCTTGAGTTGTGGGCCTATTCTAACACCCCTAAACCCCTAACCCTTGACCTATATTACTTGATACACACCTCTATCCTCCCCGACTCAGCTCACATGAACCACACACCCCCTATAAGAAGAAAATTCAGCCACGAAGGGATAACAAAGAGAAAGGAAGAAGGAAGAAGAACCCACTATTCACCTTTGAGATTTTTGCGCTCATCTCTCTTCCATATCACATCATCTCATGAAGGTAAGTCCATATTTGTTATGTACATCACCTTGTGGTAATTTCAAGTTAGGATATGCACGATTTCTCCAAGTATTGTGGAGGATTTGATATATATGATGAATAGTAAGGGTTATATGAACTTTGGAGATTCTACCTTCTTTCCTTGGAATTTCTTTGAGTTTCATGTGTGGTAATTGATCCTAAGACATTTATTAATATTTTTATGGAGTCATATTACATGGTGGTTGAGAATTTATTGAGATGCCATTAATGAACTTGAAGGAAATTGGAAGAAAATGAACTTGATCATATCTCTTGCATGTGTTGCATGTTGTAGATTGATTTTAACTTGTTTCTTGGCATGATTTCTTAATTCTTTAACTTACCTTAATGTCTTAGCTTGGTCTTGGGTTGGCTTGATTATGCTTTTGGGGTGAAACAGGGGCTGAATTTTAAAGAATTCAGCCCCAGGGGAGCCTAAAGCCCATTTGGGCTTGAGTGTGTTTTGGGGGTTAACGGCCGTTAACCCCCTTGGGTGAATCTCTGACCCCCCTAACGGGGGTTAGTGATCTTGTGTGTGTGTGACTAACGACCGTTAGTCCAGGGCAGTCTTTACTGACCTGGCTAACGGGCGTTAGCTTGTTGTGAAGGAATTGGGGCTAACGGTCGTTAACCCCATCATTGTAGGTGAGTGTGTTGTTTTCTCATTTCCTTGCTTCGTTGTTTATTCCCTTGCCTTGCATATGGCTTATATGCTTTGTATACATGTTGTTATAAGTATTATGATTAATGTATTAAGTTTATTACTTGTTTTGATATGATTTATGAAAGTCATGAAATGATTGAACGTGAAACCTTCATGTATTGAACGTGTTGGGTGAATTACTTGGTTATATGATTCACAACATGATTTCTACCTCATGCATCTTATATCATGTGCATATCATTTTCGTGCATCGTATATGGTCATTTTGAGTCTCACTTCACTTCTTTTGCACAGATTTGGGTCCAGTCGGAGACGAGGGCAGTGTTTGAGGCTCTTGTGCTTCCTCTTTTTCTTTTCAAGGTGGGTTTCTCTACTATTAGCTAAATTGACCCGATATTTCCCTTATGTGAAAATTTTTAAGCCAAATTAGTATATTATATATCGCGTCTCTTTAGACTAAATGATTTCGAACGTAAAGCCTTTTTTTAATTAATCTCTACCGAATGTTTTGGCGAATTGAATGAATGCACTTAATGGGGGCCCTAGGACTTAGTGTACGTGGTGATCCGAGGAAGCTTGCGCTGACGGTGACCCCCATATACTAGTTCCACCAAAAGTGAGGTGATATCGGCCCTCACTAAGAGATTAGCGGGGAATGGGAGTTGATGCCCTTGAGGATTCATGTACCCCACTGGCCGTAATGATTGGGTGGCCGAGCCTTGCAAACCCTTCCGCCACCCGGAGGGAAAAGGTGTAATTGAACGATTATGAATGATCGTTTTATTGTGCACAAAAGATTATGCGTGTGATAACCTAATGAAATGTTAATGATACCGCATGATGTAGGTTGGAGACTTAGCCTTTGTCAGGCTCACGAATAACCTAATGAATGAATGAATATGATGTTGTAATCCCATTGATGCTTTTTCTTTGTTTTACCCACTTGGGAATCGTTGTAAAACTTCATATGGGATTATGACTTGCATGAACGTCTTTAAATTCTGCGATATTTATACCTATGCCCTGTTTTATACCCACTAGTCTCATTTAGAATGAATCCATTTGCTTTCAGTTGTTTTGTGCAGGTTGTGGGAGTGCTAGGCAGGAATTCGAGTCAGGTGTGTGTGTCTTGGATTCGAGTCTGCACTTTCTTTTGTATTTCACACATACACTCATATTATTTTATATGTGATTGACTTGGAGCTGTATTATTTTGTATACGTAGGCCGTGTGGGCCGTTGAATACTTGAATGGTACTTGTGATTATATTTTGGAGCTTGAAAGCTCGTTGTACATGTTATGAAATTCTTCCATTTTTATTATTCTTACTCTGATTTTATTATTCCTTATTTGTTAATGGTTTAAGGGTTAGCTCCCGCCTAGCATAACGAGTGTGTTGTGTCCCCGTTCGCCTTGACTTAGCACATGTATGGACTCCCCATTTCATATGCGCGTCGGGGTCTCGGTACGGGCGATGTGGCGTCTCGTACTCGGGCGCTACATCCCTACCTAGCTCGAGTAACTGTTGTTATGTTTCACTCAAGTTAAAACCAATCGTGCAAGTGTACACTAACATGCGCGTAGCACAATAGGATCGAACCCACAGGGAAGGGAAATCAATCACTACTCTATATCCTTCTCTAATCTAAAGACCAAACGAAAAGCAATTGTTGTTGTTATCTATAAATCTACTAAAACAGAGACTAACAATTAACCAGAAATAAACACAAGTAATACTAAAACACACGGATTAACTCAGTAAAATAAACAGGTAGGGGAAAAGTAATGAAGCATACAATCAAGAGCTGATATGATACTCGTCTGACAAGTGTAATTCTACAACCTAGTCACTTATATTTGTATTACCCTATCTCAAGGTGTAACCAAGTGCTTAATTAGTGTTCAATGTTGCTCTCGCAATCACCAATAGTTAATTAAACCGTAGGAACAAGACTAGTACAATTCAATATTCTAGCGGCTCGGCATGGAATAAGATTACTGTTGTATAAGCTAGGACCAAATCTCTTTGTACCCTACAACTTACAAGTTGTGAAAACCATCTAAATTACCATCACTCTTTCGATCTATAGGCAATTATGACACACGCTAAGGGTGATCAGGCCATCGCAAGTTAATTCAAACCTGTTTTCAAACTAAGAATTAACACAAGTCATTGAAGCATCTTATCAAACATCTATCATGCAATCATCATCACTCCCCCTAGCCCTAGAGAATTAGCTACTCATAATTAAAACAAAACTCATAAAACTAAAGGAAATTGCATTAAAATAAATAATAGTCATCAAATCTAAACAAAGTTTCAAAAACAAAAGCATAAACATTCAGTATTATCTAAAAACGAATCTAACATACGAAAACTAATCAAAACTAAACTTAAAGGCATTAGTTTGTAAATTAAACCAACAATAAAACCAAAGATCATTCTAAGAATTCAATCCTCTCGTCTTCTCGAATTCTCTGGAAAATCTCTGAAACTCCTTGTCTTCTCTCTAAAACCCTAGGTCTTGCCCTGGAAGAAAAGCTCTCTGAAAAAGACTCCAAAAACGCACTAATATAACAGCCCAAAGAATTCTCTCGCCGCCCTAGGTAACGGGCGTTACCTCTCCATGTACATTTGTTGTTAACGCCCGTTACTTCTTGAAATCGCCATAACGTGTTTATTAGTGGTAACTGGCGTTACCACTTTCCTTTTGCACAGGGGTAACGGGTGCTACCCCTCTTCTCTCGCCAAAAGCTCCACTCCTGTGGCTAGTAACGGGGGTTACTAACTTTGTACTCCTAAGTGGTAACGGGAGTAACCACATTTTCTTCCAAAAATGCATGAAATTGCTTCGCTTCGCCGTTTCTCAACTCCTACTCTAAAATCATCTAAATGGATCAAAATAAACACATAAACGCATGAAAGAACACCAAAAATATGATCTAATTACGCTCAAAACCATGTAATTTCTACACACAACAAAATCCCCCACACTTTGAATATTGCTCGTCCCCGAGTAATACGGAAACTAAGAAAACACATCCTAATCAAACCTCCCCCTCAAAGCAATCATCAAATCTTCGCCTAAACAAGTCTAGCTAATCCAATCAAGTACTCGTGAACATAAGATCCTCAAAACTAGTATGAAAAGTATACCCTTGTATAGTGTGTGAATCAAACGAAACAATGTACAAAAATTAGAATGACAAATTCACAATTCCCTTCTAAGTTCTAATCATCAACTTCGGAATACATTCTTCGCACCTATCTCCACTAATGGAATTAAATCAAGAGTTAGAATCGGTAGGTCTTTTCGAGCTTGTAATGTAGGCTTAGGGTGAGGTTATGAAACTTTGGATCATGTGACTACTCACCAAGCTTACATCATTCAATCTACACAAAACACGACATTTTCATTCGCCATTAAACACGGAAATCACCCCAATTTCTTCAATTGAATCCCATACTCTCAATTTCACCCTTTGCATAATTTTCTTTTCTTTTCTTTTGCTCTTTCTCTTTTTTCTCTTCTCACACTTTTCTCATTTTTTTTCTTTTTCTTTACAATAACCCTCAATTCAACCAAAAGAACTATAAAAAGGGTCAAAAGATAGATAGTTATCATAATAATCAAACGAGCAAGCCTTGGTGTAAAATTATCAAGGTAGGTATTTCTATGTTGTGCATTGGCTTATAATGTGGCTACAAAAATCTTTGCACAACAATTAGGCTCAACGGGGTCAATAAGATTACGTTATTTAGTGAAAAACGGCTAAATAGAAAAGCTTAAAAATCCTCCGACAACGAATGCCTACTTCACTTCCTTAATCTTTCATTAACTCAAAATTTCGCCTCGATAGGACTGAAAATGCATCCTTATCAAATCTTAGACTCATTCGGAAATCATCAACTCATCTTTCTGAGTAAATTACATTATTTCGTTCAAAAGTGCTCAAAATATAAGGGCATACTAACACACTAAATCATCAAATCTCATGCAATTTTCCTCAATTCAAAAAGCCTAACTTATTCTAGCAAAAGCTCAACAATCAAACTTCAAAGAAAAAGTTCAAAACGAGGGAAAATTTTGAAAAATTACTCGATTTCTAGCAAATCACAAGTGAAACTACATCTAAGCATGCAAATATTCAATAAAACTCATAACAAACATGCACTTCCTCCCCCACACTTAAACTATGCAATGTCGTCATGCAATTGAAAGAATTAAAGGTCAAGAAAACTCCCTGATCAAATGAAGAACCGGCAATGTGCTAGCACAGCTTCCAAAACCTGAACAAGTGACTAGAAAACATGGATCAAGTGCACAGGCACTTGACAATCAACATGCATCGAACAATTAACACACAAGTCACAAATTCACGTAAAGAAAGAGCATTATTGCATAAACAAAATTCAAGAATTCAAACATATGCAAAAATCTAAGTGTAGCCAAAATATCCAAACATAACAACGAATAAACGAAGAAAGAATGTCTAGAAATCAGGGGAGAAAAAGAAAATAACAGAATCAGGGTGATGGGTGTCCTCCAAAATACTGGTCAACACGAGCACTGAACCCGTCAAACTTGGCCTCCAACCTGGCCTCCCACACATCAAATCGCTCATCCACATACTGTGCCAAATCCTCAACTCTCGCGATTACGGTGGTCAAATCAGTCCTCAATCCTGCTAACTCTGCACGTACACCTTTTAAAGTAACAGGTGCTTCATCATTGGCCTCAGCAACAACAGGCGCGGCACTGCGAACAGTCGCAAACTCGTCATCTGGCCTATCAGGTATCCGAGCTAAAAGCTCATTCTGCCTCTCAGAAAGCTCATCCAACCAGGCCTTACCCTAGCTATACATCTGCCAGAGACGATCTCTATCTCTAATGGGCCGCCATGACAGAAGTGCTATGCCGACAAAAGAAGAAGGGATTTAGAGTTCGATGTGGGTGAGAAAGTGTTTCTGAAAGCATCGCCAAGGAAGGGTTCACAAGGATTGGAAAAGGTGGAAAATTGAACCCTAGATACATAGGACCTTTTGAGATACTAGAACGTGTGGGTCCAACAGCGTATCGCCTAGATCTACCAGCAAGCTTAACAGGAATCCATAATGTATTTCATGTATCCCAACTTCGCAAATACTTTGCCGATGAGACACAGGTGGTGCCAGTAGAGGAAGTTCCGTTAGAACCTAATCTAACCTACGAGTTGAAAGCGGTTAAGATCCTGGATAAGAAATTCCAAGAATTAAGAAATAAAAAGATTCCATTGGTTAAGGTCTTATGGAAAAGGAACGGTACTGAGGAGGTTACTTGGGAAACTGAGGAAAAGATGCAAAAGCACTATCCCAAATTGTTTAGAGATCACGAAGAGAATCTGAGGACAGATTCTTCTTAAGGAGGGGAGATTGTGACAGCCCGGTTCGGGACCGGATCAATAAAGGTAAACTAAGGGCGACGTAAGGGCGTTTATAGAACTTGATCCGTATTTTAAATAAATCATATCATGCATCCCTACATGAATTGAGTGCTCATATGTGATATTAGGTGATCAAAGGGGGGGAAACTACCTTTAAACCCTATAAGCACTACTTATTTCCGAACCGGCACTATACCGTTTTATTCAAGAGACCTCAAAGAACCTATACTTACTTTCTTGGAATTTTTCAACTCTATTTTCAATGCTTTGAGGTTTCGTTTATGTGTCCAGAGCAATTTAAGAATTTATTTTCAAATAAGAATTCCCGTCGGTAAGAAATATTTCCTTCGTTAGAATGATTTAGCCCTTGAGATCATCACCATAACGTTCCTCGAATTTTTCTACATTTTTGGAAAGCCTTTCGGATCTTCAAATCTTATCCTAGTATTTATTTCATAATTTAATTAATTTTCGAAATTCAAGAAAATCAAATCTTCGAAGCTTATAACTTTTAAACCGTACGTCCGATTTCGACCCGTGAGTAACCGTTTCGAAGCTAATTTTATTTCCTAGCTCTTGGAAACTTTTCCAACTTCAAAAATACGCAAGAGAAAGGTGAAATTACCAGAATACCCCTGCTGTGACAATTATGTAAAGAAGGAAACCTATTTTTGGAAATTTCATAAAGTACCCCACCTTAAGTCCCTAAAATAAATATTATTTGCATTTTGGTCCTTCCCAACAACTATAAATAAGTGTGTTGGGGTCTCATTTTGTGCTCACTCCATTCTCTTCCTCTCCCCCTAGTGGCCGAACTCCTCCCCCCTTTTAAGGTTAGTTTTCTTATTTTTTTTATGTTTTAATTAGTTTAATTTATGTTTTAATTTGTGTTTTATTTTATGTTTTAATTTATTTATTAATTATGCCAGGTTTAGGATTTAATTTATGTTTTATTTTGTGCATGAATTATGTGATTTAATTTATGCTTTAATTATTCATGAATTATGAATTATATTTCTTATAGTATAGTTTATTATGAAATGTGTTACATAATTTAATTTTGTGACAAATTAATTATGTGACAATTATTCTAGCATGTTATATGTTACATTTTAATTATTTTATGATCATACTTAAGTAATTTAATTTATTTCATGATTTAATTAAATGTTACATGTTATTTAATGTTACATAATTAAAGTATAACCTATAGTTTTAAATGTTACATGTTTAATTAATTGTTACATATAATTACTTGACCAATTGATATATGTTATGGTATACATGTATAATATACGTATACGTATTTGATTCCAATACATATAAATACCTGTATACTTTCGTATAAATACTATGTGTATTTCCCTAATAAATACGTATGTACTTTTGTATAAATACCGTATGTATTCTAGTATAAATACCGCATGTATTCTTGTATAAATACTGTATGTACCTTGTATAAATACTGTATAAATACGGTAGGTATCCCCGTATAAATACCGTATACATACAGTATAAATACCGTATACATACTATATAAATACACGTATACATACAGTATAAGTACAGTATACATACAGTATATATACCGTATACTTGAATAGTGACCTTTGACCTTTGACCCTTGATCTTTGACTTTGACTTTGACCTTGACCAAGAATTTTGACTTTTAACCTAATTGATCATTTCAAAGAGACGAATTCAACGGTCAAAGCCTTTTTCGAAAATTCTCAAAAACAAGGGATCAAAGTAGATTTCAAAGTTCACATTGGGGTTGTTCTAAGACCCTAAGAACATACCCCTAAGCTTTTGATACGAGCTTTCTAATGAGACTAATCGTTTGCCCGAATTCTTTCTTCGGGAAAGATTATCCCTTGTTTAAATGTGTCGTATTCTTTTCAATCTTACACTTCAATACTTGACTACCCGCACTCAATCATGCATCATTAATCATGTGTGGGACTCAGACCCTTAAGCTCATAGTAGTCTGTCACTTACAGGAGATAATACCGAGTTCTGGGATCCGCAGGGTACTGCGTGAACCCTGTCTTCTACCAACTATCAGCTTATCTAAATAAATAGGTGAGGTTTAAACTATTTCAACTGGAACCATGAATATTCCTTCGTTTTCAAATGATTTCAAAATCAACGCATTCGGGTGCAAAGATTCCTATCTTTCAAGTTAACGTTTTCCCGTTTGGGACAATGCTTCGAGTTTAAAGTCAATGATCTCTGATATACGTTCTGTTCACTGTTATACTGCTTTGATTAAAGGTTCAGTCATCTGAACTCTGTGTGCTTATGCACCTTTGTTATTCTGAAAGCAAGCTTTGGAAACTTTGTTATGTTGGGCCCTGGCGGTATGGTTAGTAGTAGACCGGGAGGCGTGCGCCAATGGCTACTATGATACTGGCCGCCGTAATGACCTTGATGATGCTTTAATCGAAGGTTGGTTACTCCACATCGAAGGTCGGGAGAGGTGGTAAATTCCTCCCGTTTTGCACGTCACCGCGGGGTAGCTCCCTGGGCGCGACAATAAGGAGAGAAGGGGTGGTGCATGTGATTATGGGTGTCGGGGTCCTAACGGATCTCGATACCAACTTTGCAAATGTTTTGAGGAGTAAAGGATGGATATGGCCTAGCTTGCGGGCAAACTTTGGTTTTAAAGTCTGGTTCATACTTTTGGAAAATATCCCGTACCCTGTTCCCGTTTTAAAGTATATATGAACCAGAACCTCTGATGTGTGTGCTTGTGTGTGCTTGTGAAAAATCCCGTTTTAAGATAAAAGAGTTTCTTTCCGGTTTGAGGAAAGTCGCTAAGAAAGTCTTTCAAAACCCTTCCAGTCCAATTACTCTTTCTTACTGCAAATTACCTCACTTAGTCCCTTTTGACTAATACCTCTTCCCTGTTTTCTGACCTCATGGTTTCAGGTAGGCAGCCCGGCGCTTCCTAGAGGTATCTTGAAGCTGTAGGAGGTCTTTTGTTAAGTCAGGATTGCTAGTTACTTTTCCTTTGTCCTGCATAGTCGTGGTTACCTCTACCTTTACGTTGCATGTTTTACTATGAGAACTTGTTCAGGCTACGACCTGAATTACTTGGACTCCGTTTTATTATGTTCCTTTGTTTTCCTATTGGACTAATGTTTTATGATAATATTATGGCTACTTGTTTCTGTGGTTATGCATATACTACTGTGTTGCATTCATGTTTTCAAAAGTTTAAAATTATTCTAAAATTCCGCTGCGTTGGCAACACTGGTTACTCTGATCTTTGTTATGTTCTGTCCGTTCGCCGAAGTATCTCTCGAGTAATAAAGCTTCCTAGTTACTTGGGTGATATAACGGTGCGGGGTTGTGGCGTTTGGGCGCTACAGCTAAGGTGGTATCAGAGCCTCAGGTTGAGTAAGAAGAGACTTAACCTGGGAGCTCGAAGCATAGAGGATGTTTTGAGTTTACTTACTCTACATCTTGGTATTCATATATGTGCTTACTCTGTAGTTATGGACAGTGCGAGTCTGCGTGCTTTCACTATAGTTATGGACAGCCTGAGTCAGCGAGAGCAGGATGAGGCATATTTTGAGGAGCTTGAGGCCCCTTGTACAGTAGCAGTAGTTCGCCGGGGTAGGGCCCGTTACTATACATGGCAGCGAGCGCAGGAGAGGGGACACCCGGGGTATTCGTACCCCAATAGGGTCGTTCATCAGCTGGAAACTGAACGGGATGAATACCTACAGGATAGCTTGAGATTGAGAGAGGTTCGGCTGGAGGCTATTCGTTACCATGATTTGGCAGCACAGCACCGGACTGATCGGGATATTGCCCGGGAGCATGCCAGAGAGATGGAGGCTCGATTGACAGAGGAGCGCCAGGCCAGAGCCCAGCAGGCGTCTCGTATTGCACAGTTAGAGGAAGACTTGGCATATATAACTACTGATAGGGATTTTTCTATGGAGATGCACCATCGTTATCAGAGCCGGATTAGGGCCTGACTTTGTGAGACTTTCTACCTCACCGATGAGCAGGCGGCTTTGGAGTACGAGGGACCAGTACATAGTGAGCCAGCTGCTCCAGGGGACCCTATGGACACACATGCTGGAGAGGATCAGGAGACAGAGGGATCATTTGAGGAGGAGAGCCCATCTCCAGCACGACAGGGAGATTTCGTTGCTGTATCTGATGATAGCGATGGAGCCAGTCATAGCCAGCAGTAGAGGAGCTGAGTCCGGACCGTTAGGACTTGTATATAGAGGCAGATAGCAGTAGCATATATATACTCAGCAGGTATGCAGCATATTATGACAGATAGGGTGACTTCCGACAGGTGCAGAGGGGATTATATATACCCCAGAGATCCCCGCTTTTGGCAGATTATGACAGTTGACAGATGATGTTTTGGAGAGCTTAGGCTGTTCGGGAGCAACTCGACTTAGCATCGGGTCCTCCCCCTTTTTGTCTTTTTGGTCAGATATAGCCTTTGTATAAAAGCTTTTCCAAATTTTGCATATATGACATCATCTTTTGCGGCTTTACTCATATCATTGCATGTTACCGTTTTCTATATCTATCATGTCATGAGTTTTAGAAATGCTTCAAGATACCATTAGGGCCGTGCATGGATCATACCATTTCATTTTGTGCATTTATATATATGACTGTTTTCTGTTACTTGTGAATAATGATTGCTTAATGGATTAAATTGGGACACTTTGAATTGATGACTACGTGCCTAATTGCAACTTTGATGATTGATTGTTATTTACTAATGTGGAACATTGAGTATATGGACCATTCTTATCGCCATGCATTATATTTGTTTTGGGTGATATTATGAATACGGTGACAATATGCCCCCGAGAAGAGCTCCATGTGAACGCATTCCACCGCCACCGCCACCACCTGAGGAATTTCCCCGTCCTCCACCGATACCACAAGAACAACCAGAAATTGGGGAGACTTTGAGGCAATTTGCTCGGGCTTACAACTCAGTTAATGAAAAGACACTTGAAAAGTTTCTCGGAATGAACCCCCAGAAGTTCTTCGGAGAGCCCAATGATCTTAAAGCTGAAAACTGGATTGCAAGCTTAGTGAAGATCTTCGAAGCCATGAACATCTTTCCGGAGGATAGAGAGCGAGTTCAATTTGCGACCTTCCTCCTGGAAGGAGCAGCGCTGAATTGGTGGAATCACACGAAGAATGTGTGGATTGAAAATGGGATAAGGTACGGCTGGACTGAGTTTGTAAGAGCATTTGAGGACAAGTTTATTCCGCAAGTCGCTCGGGATGCCCGGGAATCCGAGTTTATGAATCTTACCCAAGGAACACTATCTGTGGCAGAGTACGAGGCCAAGTTTGTGAGACTGATACAATATGCACCGCATATTCTATACGATGAGCGTAGGAAGACCAAACGCTTCATCAATGGACTCAAGTCAGAATTACGATGGGCTTTGGCACCTCTGAATCTTGAAGGATACACTCAGGCAGTTGAAACTGCACTGAGTACTGAAGCAGCCCATAGAGAGATCAGGATGACTGCCAACCATGCGAAGCCATATCAATCAAAACCACCACAGGGATTCAAACGCTCAGCCAATCAGTTAAATTTTAGATCAGGAAAGAGACCAATGATGGCACCCCCGCAAGCACCACTTGCCCCTCAGAACGAGATTGAATGTGAATTCTGCCATAGGCCAGGGCATACCGAAGCAACCTGTAGAAAGAAAACTGGCCAGTGCTTCTATTGTGGAAGTCCTGACCACAAGCTCGGGAATTGTCCAAAAGCAAAAGGTAGGCCAGAACGGCAAGGGTATCAAGGCAAAGGTAAGGCGGTGGCAAGAAATGCAAACAAGCCAATGGTCAGAGGAAAGGCTTATACTCTGGATGGATGCGACGAGCCAGATCCTACGGCTGTTGTGGAAGGTACGGTAAATGTTCTTGACACGCCAGTTAAGGTCCTATACGACCCTGGTACAACGCATTCTTTCATTGCATCCAAATTATGTGCGCGTTTACAATTTCCACTTGAGCAATTGCCATATCTTTTCGAAGTAAGTTCTCCTTTAGGAACTTGCCTTAAAACGGATCAAGTATATAAATGCTGCCCTATTAGAATCAATGGTCAGTTTTATCCCTTGGATCTTGTTGCACTACCAATGACAAAGTATGGGATTATTTTGGGAATGAATTGGCTTCATAAGTACCGAGTTAAGCTGGATTGTTTTAAGAAGAAAGTTATCTTAGGGAAGGATGAAGATCAGACATCAGATGGACAAGGAAGACAAACACCAATGATTTCGGCAATGGAAGCAAAAAGAATGATTCAAAAGGGAGCTACAGGATTCGTTGCTTACCTTTTAAATAGACCAAAGGATCAGAGTAAAATAGAAGAAGTGGAGGTTGTCAACGAGTTCCCAGAAGTGTTTCCTGAACACCTAAACACCTTACCACCAGACCGTGAACTAGAGTTTGTGATTGAGACAGTTCCAGGAGCCGAGCCATACTTTAAGGCACCCTACCGGATGGCACCGGCTGAACTTCAGGAGTTGAGGAAACAACTTGATGAATTACTAGAGGCAGGATATATCCGCCCTGGTACTTCTCCTTGGGGAGCACCTGTGTTATTTGTTAAGAAGAAAGATGGGTCATTACGACTTTGCATCGACTATCGAGAACTTAACAGGATGACGGTGAAGAATAAGTACCCTCTTCCTCACATCGAGGAGTTATTCGATGTACTTCAAGGATCTCAAATATACTCCAAGCTAGATTTGAGGCAAGGGTACTATCAATTGAAAATTAGAAATGAGGATATTCCCAAGACAGCTTTCAATAGTCGTTACGGGTATTTTGAGTTCGTAGTAATGCCCTTTGGGCTAACAAATGGCCCAGCTGCATTTATGGATATGATGCATCGGATTTTTCGGCCGTTTCTTGATAAGTTCGTGGTGATCTTTATTGATGACATTTTGGTCTTTTCCAAGACACCAGAAGATCATGCCAAACATCTTCGGTTAGTGTTGAGCACTTTGCTGGATCACAAACTTTATGCAAAATTCAGCAAATGTGAGTTTTGGTTGGAAAAGATCTCATATTTTAGGACATATCATATCTGGTTCAGGAGTCGAAGTGGATCCCTCGAAAATTGAAATGATTTTGGACTGGAAACAACCAAGGAATCCTTCTGAGGTAAGAAGCTTTTTGGGACTCGCAGGATACTATCGAAGATTCGTACAGGATTTTTCAAAGATAGCAGCACCACTTACTCAATTAACCAAGAAGGAAGGAAAGTTCGTATGGACAGAGAAATGCGAACAGAGTTTTCAGGAATTAAAGAAAAGATTAACTACCGCATCTGTACTAACATTACCAGAAGGGAAGGAAGGTTACACCGTTTATACCGATGCTTCGAAAGAAGGGTTAGGATGCGTTCTGATGCAGCATGGAAAGGTGATAGCGTATGCATCAAGAAAGCTTAAACCACATGAAGTCAACTACCCCACCCATGATTTGGAGCTAGCAGCGATCGTCTTTGCCCTCGCAAAATGGAGACCTTACTTGTATGGGGTAACCTTTGAAGTGTTCACGGACCATAAAAGTTTGCGGTACTTGTTCACTCAAAAGGAGCTAAACATGAGACAGAGAAGGTGGATGGAATTTCTGGAAGACTATGATTGTACAATTCAATACCATCCTGGAAAGGCTAACGTGGTGGCTGATGCATTGAGTCGAAAGGCTAGTATAGCGCATGTCGAAGGACACCCAATAGAGTGTGAAAGAAGACCAGCTCAAGTGATTCCTAGAGCTAAGTTGGCAAATCTAATAATTTCATCACCACTGAAGGATCGGTTGATAAAGACACAAGCTATAGACGGATGGATTAAGAAGTGTCTCAATTCCAAGGAGAAGGATGACGAGACAAAATTCAGTAAAGGTGAAGATGGAATCTTGAGATATAAGAGCAGAGTTTGTGTGCCTTCAGCTATCCGAAAGGAAATACTTGATGAAGCACATAAGACACGTTATACAGTACACCCTGGAGGAACAAAGATGTACCAAGATCTCAAGAAGCAGTTTTGGTGGAACGGAATGAAGAGAGACATTGCTGAATATGTCAAGAAATGCTTAACTTGCCAAAAGGTTAAAGCCGAACACCAAAAGCCAGCAGGAAAGTTACAACCACTACCAATTCCTACGTGGAAGTGGGAGCAAATAACCATGGATTTTGTTACCGGGTTACCTAAAGTTAAGGGAGGACAAGACAGTATATGGGTCATAGTTGACAGATTGACAAAATTAGCACACTTCCTACCGGTCAAGACTACGGATAAAGTTAAATCCTTAGCAAAACTGTATCAAGAAGAAATTGTGAGATTACATAGAGTGCCAGTGAGTATAGTGTCTGACAGAGACCCAAAGTTTACGTCCCAACTTTGGCAAAATGTTCAAAGCTTGATGGGAACCAAGTTGTATTTCAGCACAGCGGCGCACCCGCAGACAGACGGACAGTCAGAAAGATTGATTAAATATCTGGAGGATATGTTAAGAGCGTGTGCCTTGGATTTTTCAGACAGTTGGAAAGATTGTTTACCCCTCGTAGAGTTTGCATACAATAACAGTTATCAGGCTTCAATTCAAGCAGCTCCATATGAAGCCTTGTATGGGAGAAAATGCAGATCTCCATTATATTGGGATATGGATGAGACAAGGGATACCTCTAAGGGAACTCCCAGGGCTAAAGTACTCGAATGGATTGAAAGGGCTACAGAAAAGATTAAGATAATCAGGCAAAGAATGAAAGCCGCCCAAGACAGACAGAAGAGCTATGCCGACAAAAGAAGAACGGATTTAGAGTTCGATGTGGGTGAGAAAGTGTTTCTGAAAGCATCGCCAAGGAAAGGGTTCACAAGGATTGGAAAAGGTGGAAAATTGAACCCTAGATACATAGGACCTTTTGAGATACTAGAACGTGTGGGTCCAACAGCGTATCGCCTAGATCTACCAGCAAGCTTAACAGGAATCCATAATGTATTTCATGTATCCCAACTTCGCAAATACTTTGCCGATGAGACACAGGTGGTGCCAGTAGAGGAAGTTCCGTTAGAACCTAATCTAACCTACGAGTTGAAAGCGGTTAAGATCCTGGATAAGAAATTCCAAGAATTAAGAAATAAAAAGATTCCATTGGTTAAGGTCTTATGGAAAAGGAACGGTACTGAGGAGGTTACTTGGGAAACTGAGGAAAAGATGCAAAAGCACTATCCCAAATTGTTTAGAGATCACGAAGAGAATCTAAGGACAGATTCTTCTTAAGGAGGGGAGATTGTGACAGCCCGGTTCGGGACCGGATCAATAAAGGTAAACTAAGGGCGACGTAAGGGCGTTTATAGAACTTGATCCGTATTTTAAATAAATCATATCATGCATCCCTACATGAATTGAGTGCTCATATGTGATATTAGGTGATCAAAGGGGGGGAAACTACCTTTAAACCCTATAAGCACTACTTATTTCCGAACCGGCACTATACCGTTTTATTCAAGAGACCTCAAAGAACCTATACCTACTTTCTTGGAATTTTTCAACTCTCTTTTCAATGCTTTGAGGTTTCGTTTATGTGTCCAGAGCAATTTAAGAATTTATTTTCAAATAAGAATTCCCGTCGGTAAGAAATATTTCCTTCGTTAGAATGATTTAGCCCTTGAGATCATCACCATAACGTTCCTCAAATTTTTCTACATTTTTGGAAAGCCTTTCGGATCTTCAAATCTTATCCTAGTATTTATTTCATAATTTAATTAATTTTCGAAATTCAAGAAAATCAAATCTTCCGAAGCTTATAACTTTTAAACCGTACGTCCGATTTCGACCCGTGAGTAACCGTTTCGAAGCTAATTTTATTCCCTAGCTCTTGGACACTTTTCCAACTTCAAAAATACGCAGGAGAAAGGTGAAATTTCCAGAATACCCCTGCTGTGACAATTATGTAAAGAAGGAAACCTATTTTTGGAAATTTCATAAAGTACCCCACCTTAAGTCCCTAAAATAAATATTATTTGCACTTTGGTCCTTCCCAACAACTATAAATAAGTGTGTTGGGGTCTCATTTTGTGCTCACTCCATTCTCTTCCTCTCCCCCTAGTGGCCGAACTCCTCCCCCCTTTTAAGGTTAGTTTTCTTATTTTTTTTTATGTTTTAATTAGTTTAATTTATGTTTTAATTTGTGTTTTATTTTATGTTTTAATTTATTTATTAACTATGATAGGTTTAGGATTTAATTTATGTTTTATTTTGTGCATGAATTATGTGATTTAATTTATGTTTTAATTATTCATGAATTATGAATTATATTTCTTATAGTATAGTTTATTATGAAATGTGTTACATAATTTAATTTTGTGACAAATTAATTATGTGACAATCATGCTAGCATGTTATATGTTACATTTTAATTATTTTATGATCATACTTAAGTAATTTAATTTATTTCATGATTTAATTAAATGTTACATGTTATTTAATGTTACATAATTAAAGTATAACCTATAGTTTTAAATGTTACATGTTTAATTAATTGTTACATATAATTACTTGACCAATTGATATATGTTATGGTATACATGTATAATATACGTATACGTATTTGATTTCAATACGTATAAATACTATGTGTATTTCCCTATTAAATACGTATGTACTTTTGTATAAATATCGTATGTATTCTAGTATAAATACCGCATGTATTCTAGTATAAATACTGTATGTACCTTGTATAAATACTGTATAAATACGGTAGGTATCCCCGTATAAATACCGTATACATACAGTATAAATACCGTATACATACTATATAAATACACGTATACATACAGTATAAGTACAGTATACATACAGTATATATACCGTATACTTGAATAGTGACCTTTGACCTTTGACCCTTGACCTTTGACTTTGACTTTGACTTTGACTTTGACCTTGACCAAGAATTTTGATTTTTAACCTAATTGATCATTTCAAAGAGACGAATTCAACGGTCAAAAGCCTTTTTCGAAAATTCTCAAAAACAAGGGATCAAAGTAGATTTCAAAGTTCACATTGGGGTTGTTCTAAGACCCTAAGAACATACCCCTAAGCTTTTGATACGAGCTTTCTAATGAGACTAATCGTTTGCCCGAATTCTTTCTTCGGGAAAGATTATCCCTTGTTTAAATGTGTCGTATTCTTTTCAATCTTACACTTCAATACTTGACTACCCGCACTCAATCATGCATCATTAATCATGTGTGGGACTCAGACCCTTAAGCTCATAGTAGTCTGTCACTTACAGGAGATAATACCGAGTTCTGGGATCCGCAGGGTACTGTGTGAACCCTGTCTTCTAGCAACTATCAACTTATCTAAATAAATAGGTGAGGTTTAAACTATTTCAACTGGAACCATGTAGCACCCTAACCCCCAGGGCACCACATCCCCCGCACTATAGCCTCGATCCACGTATGAAATGGAAAATCCATACATAAACCAAAACTATAGCGAACGGGTGACAATAAAAATGACGAGCTAGGCGGGACACTCTCCCCAACAAGACCAGAGCCAACAAGATAATGAAAGTGGAAGCAATTAAATCATTCATACATATAGGTACCATATTTACCGAATAGATACTTATAGATACCAATTTAACTATCAATACATTATCATCTCTTGATAATATACATATTCAAGTATCCAAAACGTGACAATACTAATCATAACATGAAACTAGCATAAGACTATACAAAAGGGGTATGAAACTAGACCCGTGGAAATGCAAGACTCGAACGACTCCCGCCTAGCACGACCACGCTCAAAAGGGTACCTGAAAAGTGAAGTATCAGTCTACAGAAGACTGAGTGAGGGGCAATAGTATATATAGCACACGTCACATGCAAGTTGTAGTCTCGGGTGAAGACTTTAGAATAAAATAGATATATAAGTCAAGAAGTTTAATCTTTGCCCGAGATTACAACCAATCATTTTAACACGTTTATTTATTCATGCTTGTCAATGTCATGAACATGTGGCCCTGGCGAGCAAGGGCAATCTTCAACCGAACTCCCAATCGTGAACAATACGTGATCATGCGTGCTTGCTTGATAAATACGTGGTCATGCAATTCCTTTAGTGCTCACATAAACACTTTCATGCTTGAAATCATGCAATAACCCGAGGATAACCCGACATGCTGGATTAATCCCCAGTCTCCTTCTTCCTCCGGGTGATAGCGAGTTTGCATGGCTCGACTATCCATGACATGGTGTGTGTAGAGGACATGACCCTCTAGACACTGAACTCCTTCCACCACTAATCTCCTAGTGGCTTCGGGGGTGATCCCAACAATGTGAGGATAATTCAGGAGTTACCCGTCAGCCCTTGCTTTCCCGGTTGGCTCAAGAATTACCCTCGGGCCCACGTGCAATCATGTACTCGCCAAACATACTTGAAATCATGAATTGCTTGCTTGAATTGTTCATGGTTTTGAAATCATTCATAAGTATAATACGTTTTGGCCGAAAATTAGCACATAAGGGTTATAGGGTTCGTTTTACCAAAACAAAACCTCACCTTTTCTTGCAAAATACAATAAAGAAGTGTTCTAAGGAGCTTGCTCCCCGTCCACGCCCTCGTGACCTGTGCAAACACAATGTATATTCGTGAGACATGACCTAAAATGACCAAAATATGATGAACGGCGAAAATGTGTCGAGACGACCATGAAAATGCAATGTGGTATGATAACATGTCGTTTCACATCATATTAGCACATATTATAGCAATTCGGGGTCAAAGAAGTCGTCGGATCGAGGGGTCATTTTCGTAATTTTATGCAGTGAATTTTGTTCTGCATTCCAGGTGGGAACGGCCGTTCCGGCTCCCTTTGGAAAAATGGGAACGGTCGTTCCCATGAATCCCCAAAATCGCGCCAACGATTTCCATTTTTAAAAACGCGCCTAGCTGGGAACGGCCCTTCCGGCTCCAAGGCCAAAATGGGAACGGCCGTTCCCATGGTTGGCCGCCTATTTTATTTGAAAAGATGGGAACGCCCGTTCCCACAATGCCTTGAGGCTGGGAACGGTCGTTCCCAGTTTCTGAAACTTTGAAGAACAGAGCAAAAACAGGGGATGCTCACGGGAATGAGCAACAAATCAACAAAATTTCCATTTTCAATCCCCAAGATCATGATTTCTAGAAATATACATGCATATATGCTCAGGAAATGATACCATAACACCTAAACACTTAAAGCACAAAATATCCTCAAGAATTCATGATTTCAAGTTCATGCTCACACTTGATCATTCATGCCAAATTTTCAATGATTTCATGAATAAATCATGTTATAATTCATGATATGATCAACCAATCATGCTTCCAACTAGAATCAATTCATCTAGCACACCCAAGTAAAACCCTAACCTATACATATATGATCAAAGATCATCAACTCATGCCAAACCAACCTTGAAAACTAAGAAATGAAGAAGATGGATGAAGAGGATGATCACTTTGCCAAAACTTGGATGATTTCTTGAAATCTTGATGATTGAAGGAAAATTTACTTCTTCCCTTTTTCTTCCTTGGAACCGAGAGAGAAAAGATGGAGATGTTGATGAATTGTAGATGAAAATGATCATGGAATGTGCAAGAAGAGATGATACGTAATTCATCATCCTTGATTTTTGTGACTTATGCTAATTGCCATTTAATCCTTCAATTTGTGAATTTATGCAATCAAGTATGCTACAATTTGAATTTTGTTCAATTAAGTCCTTGAAAGATGATGCAATCAAGTCCCCAAAGTTTTAAATTGAATATTTTTAGGGACAATTTGGTAACTTAAAACACTCTCGGTAATTATTTCATGCAATAAATATTTTTCGTGTCATGAAATAATATTTTCAATGATATGAATTCAAAGAATTGATATAAATAATGTTTCATGAATTTTATAAAATTATGAATGCCACGTAAGAATATATTATAAAATTAAAGAAATAAAATAAAGCCTACACTCAAACTCACACGTGGCGTGCTTACCTGTTCATCCGGAACCGGGGCGTTACAACTCTCTCCCCCCCCCCCCTTGAAAGAATCTGGTCCCCAGATTCTCTAGTCTTGCTCGAACAACTCCGGGTGGAATCGTTTCATTTTATCCTCTGTTTCCCACGTAGCTTCTTCGGTTTTATCGCTTCTCCACAACACTTTAACCATGGGAATTCTCCGGTTTCTCAACTCCTGAAATTTTCGATCCATGATTTTAACGGGTCTCTGAGTAAATGTCAAATTCGGTTCCAGCTCAACTTCTGCCACGGGGAGAATCGTAGTCTCATCGGGGTAATATTTCCTTAGTTGTGAAACATGAAATACGTTATGAATCCCCGTAAGACTCGGTGGTAGGTCCAGTCGATAGGCTACCTCGCCTATTCTTTCAAGAATCTCAAACGGACCTAAGTAGCGAGGATTAAGTTTTCCTCCTTTCCCGATCCGGGTGAAACCTTTCCTTGGTGACACCTTCAAGAATACCCGGTCACCAACTTCGAATTCTAGATCTCTTCGGCGCTTATCGGCATAGCTCTTTTGCCTATCTTGCGCGGCTTTCATCCGTTATTGAATCATTTGAACTTTCTCAATCATAGCTTGAACGACTTTGGAAGGCCTTTCGAATCATTCACCTCTCTTTACTCCTTCCTGTTTCGACCACTTCCATTCTTCCAAGTCGAAGAACAATGGAGATCGGCACTTTCTTCCATAAAGAAGTTCATAAGGAGCCATCCCGATCGAAGCCTGAAAGTTGTTGTTATAAGCAAACTCGATTAAAGAAAGTTGTTCTGCCCACGAGTTCTGAAAATCCATTGCGCAAGCCCGAAGAAGATCTTCCAAATACCTGATTAACCTTTCAGATTGACCGTCTGTTTGAGGGTGAAATGCTGTACTGAACTTAAGTTTCGTTCCCAAGACGGCCTGTAATTCCTGCCACAACTTAGAAGTAAATCTCGGGTCTCGGTCTGAAACTATGCTCATCGGAATGCCATGAAGTCGAATAATCTCTCTGTTATAAATTTCAGCCAACTTTGGAATCTTATAAGACATCCGGACCGGTAGAAAGTGAGCAGACTTTGTAAATCTATCCACGATTACCCAAATTCCATCAAACCCACCTTTAACCTTCGGTAATCCTGAAACAAAGTCCATCGTTACTTGTTCCCACTTCCACTCGGGAATAGGTAACGGTTATAGAAGTCCAGCGGGTTTTTGGTGCTCAGCTTTCACTTTCTGACAAGTCAAGCAATGTTTCACGTATTCTGCCACGTCTCTCTTCATCCCGTTCCACCAATAATATTGTTTCAAATCCTTATACATTGTATTTCCTCCTGGGTGGATCGAGTAGGCTGACTTGTGAGCTTCTTCAAGTAGGACCCGCCTCAATTCTTCAGGTACTACTACTCTGTTTTTAAACCGAAGCAACCCGGTCTCATCAAACCCAAACGGACTCTCCGGGTCATCCTTAGCTTTACTTACAAGCTTCTGCACTTCCGGATCCTTATTCTGAGCCTCAAATAACTGATACTTTAATTCCGGCTGAATTGTGATATTAGAGACCCGAGCCTTTAACACAATCGGGAAAACTTCCTCACTTTCCTTTATTTCCAAACTCGATATACTCGCCTTTCTGCTAAGTGCATCGGCGACCACATTTGCTTTCCCGGGATGGTATTTAATTGTACAATCATAATCCTCTAGCTTTTCCATCCAACGCCGTTGCCTCATATTCAAATCTTTTTGAGTGAATAGATACTGGAGGCTCTTGTGGTCGGTAAAAATCTCAAAGGAAGTCCCGTAAAGATAATGTCTCCATTTCCCGAGAGCAAAGATCACGGCTGCAAGCTCTAGGTCGTGTGTCGGATAATTCCTTTCATATTCCTTTAGCTTTCGGGAAGCATAAGCGATCACTTTTCCTTTCTGAGTCAAAACACAACCTAAGCCTTCTTTAGAAGCATCAGTGTAAACTGCATATTCCTCTGAACCCTCGGGTAAAGTTAACACCGGAGCTGAGACTAACTTTTCTTTCAGAAAATTAAAGCTTTGATCACACTTCTCGTCCCAGACAAACTTAACATCCTTCTTTGTCAATCGGGTTAAGGGTGCAGCAATCTTGGAGAAGTCCTGAACAAATCTTCTATAGTAACTGGCCAATCCCAAGAAGCTTCTAATTTCCGAGGCATTCTTTGGTTTCTCCCACTTGAGCACGGCCTCGATTTCCGAGGGATCGACTTCCAACCCTTTTCCTGAAATCACATGCCCCAAGAATGAAACCCGATCGATCCAAAATTCGCACTTACTGAACTTAGCAAACAACTGATGCTCTTTTAGTGTCTGAAGAACGAGCCTGAGATGTTTCGCGTGCTCCTCGGCTGATTTTGAGAAAACCAGAATATCGTCAATAAAAATCACCACGAACTTGTCGAGGAAAGGCCTGAATATCCGATGCATCATATCCATAAAAGCTGCAGGGGCGTTCGTTAACCCAAACGGCATAACCACGAACTCGTAGTGCCCGTACCGAGTATTGAATCCTGTCTTAGGAATATCCTCTGCTCGGATTCGCAGCTGGTAGTATCCCTGTCTTAAATCCAATTTTGAATAAACTTTGGAACCCTGAAGTATGTCGAATAACTCCTCGATATGTGGGAGGGGATACTTGTTCTTGATAGTCATCCTGTTCAACTCCCTGTAATCGATACACATCCTTAAAGTCCCGTCGTTTTTCTTTACAAATAAAACTGGTGCTCCCCAAGGCGAAGAACTCGGTCGAATGTACCCAACTTCTAACAATGCTTCCAGTTGGACTTTTAATTCTTTTAATTCAACTGGAGCCATCCTGTAAGGAGTTTTTGAGTACGGCTCAGCATTCGGAAAAAGATCGATTACAAATTCAATCTCTCGTTCAGGAGGCAAGGAATCCAATTTTTCTGGGAATATCTCGGGAAATTCCTTTACCACTTCGGTGTCCTCTAACTTCACCTGATCTTTTGGCTTGTTCAGAATATAGGCAATGAACCCGGTAGCCCTGTCTCTGACTAGCTTCTGAGCCTTTGAAAACGAAAGTAGGGGTACGGTCTTTGAAGTACAACCCGTCGTAACCTCTGAACCCAACTGAACCTTTTTAGCCCGACAATCCACGGTAGCACCATGCCTGTATAACCATTCCATCCCCAATATAGCTCCGTATCTCTCCATCGGCATAACAATGAAATCTGTCAAAAACTCCCCGCCTTCAATCACAACTGGAACATCCCTGTAAACCTGATCCGTCTCTCGCCTACTACCGAAAGGAGTACTGACTATATAACGCACAGAAGTATACATAGCAGGCAATGACAAAGTAATAGCAATAGAGTGCGCAAGAAAGGAGTGTGTAGCTCCTGGATCAAATAATGTATGGATGTTCGTGCCATGAATGCAAATAATACCTTCAACTACCGCAGCGGGGTCTATCTCTACATCCTGCTCCTCTCCAGCGAGTGCATAAGCTCGAGCCCTCACAAGTGGCCGTGGTCCTGCAGGTGGTGGATCCTGACGATCCGGACAGCCGTCAACCATGTGCTCGTCACTCCCGCAAATCAAACATAAGCCCAACCGACGTCTGCAGTTGTCGTAGGTATGTGTGGGAAGTCCACACCATCTGCAGCCCGGTCTCTGAGGTGGCTGGGGTGGTGCTGGAGCTCTCGGACCTCTCGGTAATGGCCCTGTCGCCTTAAGCTTCTTCCCGGGGTTCTTCTGAGCTGGGGGTGCAGAGTAAATCATCGGCCTCTTCCCTGAGCTCGATCCCTGACCTGCTCTCGAGCCCGAAGCCTGTCCAGTCCGCGCAGTAGCTTTCCTAGCAATATCCGAATCCTCAACTTTTAGGGCCTTAGTGGTAGCTTTTGCCCAAGTGCTCGTATTAGCTGCTTTCAGGGCATCCTGAATATCTGGCCTGAGTCCCTGGACAAACTGCATCGCCTTGTGAAAGTCATCATTCGCTATGTTGGGGGCATAGCGAGAAAGTCTCTCGAACTCGGCGATATACTGACCCACAGACCTGCCTCCCTGCTTTAATTCGGTGAACTCTCTCAACCTGCGAGTACGGGAAGCTGGAGGAATATACTTGTTTCTGAACTCCCGTACAAATACCTCCCAAGTAATCTCTATCCCGGCTGCCTCCAAAACAATCTGTGTGCTTTCCCACCAAGAATAGGCCTCGCCCTGAATAAGAGTAAGTGTACAGCGAGCCTTCTCCTGACTGTCACAAGGGATAAGCTGCCAAATCCTTTCGATCTCTTTTAGCCACACCTCTGCCTGTATATCGTCTCCCTTATAAAACTTCGGGGGACACTGGTTCTGAAACTCTCGTAAAATGGCAGAAATGGGGTTCTCCAGAGGTGCTACTGGTGGTGGAGGTGGTGGAGGAACCCTTTCATGTAGCCTCTGATCAATTAGCCCCACTACCACGTTCATAAAATCCTGGGGCTGTGCCTGAGCAAGCGGAGGAGGTGGTGATCTCTCGCGGCGATGATGTCGGCGGTGATGATGCCTGTGCCTCGAGGATCGGTCACTGGAACGTCTATCATGCTCCATCCTGAAATTATATCACTAAACATGCGTGGCTTGATCAATAAATGCAAATGTGTGCATACAATTTCCATAATATCAAGTAGCACACGTTCAAAGAAGATCAAGTAGCTCAATTAATGCGAAGAAATGAGTAAATCAGGTAAGTCAACCAAATGCAGACTCCCAAATACCACATAATCCTATGCCGTGCGACCTACACTAACTTGGCACGACTCAAGAACCTCGGTTTTGCAACCGGGCTCTGATACCACCTGTAGATGTAGCACCCTAACCCCCAGGGCACCACATCCCCCGCACTATAGTCTCGATCCACGTATGAAATGGAAAATCCATACATAAACCAAAACTATAGCGAACGGGTGACAATAAAAATGACGAGCTAGGCGGGACACTCTCCCCAACAAGACCAGAGCCAACAAGATAATGAAAGCGGAAGCAATTAAATCATTCATACATATAGGCACCATATTTACCGAATAGATACTTATAGATACCAATTTAACTATCAATACATTATCATCTCTTGATAATATACATATTCAAGTATCCAAAACGTGACAATACTAATCATAACATGAAACTAGCATAAGACTATACAAAAGGGGTATGAAACTAGACCCGTGGAAATGCAAGACTCGAACGACTCCCGCCTAGCACGACCACGCTCAAAAGGGTACCTGAAAAGTGAAGTATCAGTCTACAGAAGACTGAGTGAGGGGCAATAGTATATATAGCACACGTCACATGCAAGTCGTAGTCTCGGGTGAAGACTTTAGAATAAAATAGATATATAAGTCAAGAAGTTTAATCTTTGCCCGAGATTACAACCAATCATTTTAACACGTTTATTTATTCATGCTTGTCAATGTCATGAACATGTGGCCCCGGCGAGCAAGGGCAATCTCCAACCGAACTCCCAATCGTGAACAATACGTGATCATGCGTGCTTGCTTGATAAATACGTGGTCATGCAATTCCTTTAGTGCTCACATAAACACTTTCATGCTTGAAATCATGCAATAACCCGAGGATAACCCGACATGCCGGATTAATCCCCAGTCTCCTTCTTCCTCTGGGTGATAGCGAGTTTGCAAGGCTCGACTATCCACGACATGGTGTGTGTAGAGGACATGACCCTCTAGACACGGAACTCCTTCCACCACTAATCTCCTAGTGGCTTCGGGGGTGATCCCAACAATGTGAGGATAATTCAAGAGTTACCCGTCAGCCCTTGCTTTCCCGGTTGGCTCAAGAATTACCCTCGAGCCCACGTGCAATCATGTACTCGCCAAACATACTTGAAATCATGAATTGCTTGCTTGAATTGTTCATGGTTTTGAAATCATTCATAAGTATAATACGTTTTGGCCGAAAATTAGCACATAAGGGTTATAGGGTTCGTTTTACCAAAACAAAACCTTACCTTTTCTTGCAAAATACAATAAAGAAGTGTTCTAAGGAGCTTGCTCCCCGTCCACGCCCTCGTGACCTATGCAAACACGATGTATATTCGTGAGACATGACCTAAAATGACCAAAATATGACGAACGGCGAAAATGTGTCAAGACGACCATGAAAATGCAATGTGGTATGATAACATGTCGTTTCACATCATATTAGCACATATTATAGCAATTCGGGGTCAAAGAAGTCGTCGGATCGAGGGGTCATTTTCGTAATTTTATGCAGTGAATTTTGTTCTGCATTCCAGGTGGGAACGGCCGTTCCGGCTCCCTTTGGAAAAATGGGAACGGTCGTTCCCATGAATCCCCAAAATCGCGCCAACGATTTCCATTTTTAAAAACGCGCCTAGTTGGGAACGGCCCTTCCGGCTCCAAGGCCAAAATGGGAACGGCCGTTCCCGTGGTCGGCCGCCTATTTTATTTGAAAAGATGGGAACGCCCGTTCCCACAATGCCTTGAGGCTGGGAACGGTCGTTCCCAGTTTCTGAAACTTTGAAGAACAGAGCAAAAACAGGGGATGCTCACGGGAATGAGCAACAAAGCAACAAAATTTCCATTTTCAATCCCCAAGATCATGATTTCTGGAAATATACATGCATATATGCTCAGGAAATGATACCATAACACCTAAACACTTAAAGCACAAAATATCCTCAAGAATTCATGATTTCAAGTTCATGCTCACACTTGATCATTCATGCCAAATTTTCAATGATTTCATGAATAAATCATGTTATAATTCATGATATGATCAACCAATCATGCTTCCAACTAGAATCAATTCATCTAGCACACCCAAGTAAAACCCTAACCTATACATATATGATCAAAGATCATCAACTCATGCCAAACCAACCTTGAAAACTAAGAAATGAAGAAGATGGATGAAGAGGATGATCACTTTGCCAAAACTTGGATGATTTCTTGAAATCTTGATGATTGAAGGAAAATTTACTTCTTCCCTTTTTCTTCCTTGGAACCGAGAGAGAAAAGATGGAGATGTTGATGAATTGTAGATGAAAATGATCATGGAATGTGCAAGAAGAGATGATACGTAATTCATCATCCTTGATTTTTGTGACTTATGCTAATTGCCATTTAATCCTTTAATTTGTGAATTTATGCAATCAAGTATGCTACAATTTGAATTTTGTTCAATTAAGTCCTTGAAAGATGATGCAATCAAGTCCCCAAAGTTTTAAATTGAATATTTTTAGGGACAATTTGGTAACTTAAAACACTCTCGGTAATTATTTCATGCAATAAATATTTTTCGTGTCATGAAATAATATTTTCAATGATATGAATTCAAAGAATTGATATAAATAATGTTTCATGAATCTTATAAAATTATGAATGCCACGTAAGAATATATTATAAAATTAAAGAAATAAAATAAAGCCTACACTCAAACTCACACGTGGCGTGCTTACCTGTTCATCCGGAACCGGGGCGTTACAAACCATGAATATTCCTTCGTTTTCAAATGATTTCAAAATCAACGCATTCGGGTGCAAAGATTCCTATCTTTCAAGTTAACATTTTCCCGTTTGGGACAATGCTTCGAGTTTAAAGTCAATGATCTCTGATATACGTTCTGTTCACTGTTATACTACTTTGATTAAAGGTTCAGTCATCTGAACTCTGTGTGCTTATGCACCTTTGTTATTCTGAAAGCAAGCTTTGGAAACTTTGTTATGTTGGGCCCTGGCGGTATGGTTAGTAGTAGACCGGGAGGCGTGCGCCAATAGCTACTATGATACTGGCCGCCGTAATGACCTTGATGATGGTTTAATCGGAGGTTGGCTACTCCACATCGAAGGTCGGGAGAGGTGGTAAATTCCTCCCGTTTTGCACGTCACCGCGGGGTAGCTCCCTAGGCGCGACAATAAGGGGAGAAGGGGTGGTGCATGTGATTATGGGTGTCGGGGTCCTAACGGATCTCGATACCAACTTTGCAAATGTTTTGAGGAGTAAAGGATGGATATGGCCTAGCTTGCGGGCAAACTTTGGTTTTAAAGTCTGGTTCATACTTTTGGAAAATATCCCGTACCCTGTTCCCGTTTTAAAGTATATATGAACCAGAACCTCTGATGTGTGTGCTTGTGAAAAATCCCGTTTTAAGATAAAAGAGTTTCTTTCCGGTTTGAGGAAAGTCGCTAAGAAAGTCTTTCAAAACCCTTCCAGTCCAATTACTCTTTCTTACTGCAAATTATCTCACTTAGTCCCTTTTGACTAATACCTTTTCCCTGTTTTCTGACCTCATGGTTTCAGGTAGGCAGCCCGGCGCTTCCTAGAGGTATCTTGAAGCTGTAGGAGGTCTTTTGTTAAGTCAGGATTGCTAGTTACTTTTCCTTTGTCCTGCATAGTCGTGGTTACCTCTAACTTTATGTTGCATGTTTTACTATGAGAACTTGTTCAGGCTACGACCTGAATTACTTGGACTCCGTTTTATTATGTTCCTTTGTTTTCCTATTGGACTAATGTTTTATGATAATATTATGGCTACTTGTTTCTGTGGTTATGCATATACTACTGTGTTGCATTCATGTTTTCAAAAGTTTAAAATTATTCTGAAATTCCGCTGCGTTGGCAACACTGGTTACTCTGATCTTTGTTATATTCTGTCCGTTCGCCGAAGTATCTCTCGAGTAATAAAGCTTCCTAGTTACTTGGGTGATATAACGGTGCGGGGTTGTGGCGTTGGGGCGCTACAGTGAAGGTCAAGGTGTTGTCCACCGGATCGAAGTTCATTGTGGTGAAGAAAGCGGCCGTCATCTCTCCGTAGGTCATATCCTTCATAGAAAGGAATGGTAACCAACCTACGTTGTTAAACAATCCTTTCACTTCTTCCCAAACCTCAAACTTCTCCATCCACATGTTCTTGAAGAATTTAGTAGGCACAATGTTCCTTGTCAAGTTCCTTTGAAAAGGGTTACCCAAAGCATTAACCGTTATGTTGACCGATCCAAAAGGTTGATGGTCCAACCGGGATGAAGTAGTGAAGGGCTCCGGGACTCTAGAGCTCTTAGTGCGACCCATAGTACCTAAATCAAACAAATATAGCAAGACAAAGCACATAAAAATCAACCATAATGCACTTAGATAATTTATCAAACACCTTGTGTGCTTAAGCCTAGGGTGTGAGTTCTAACTTAAGTTCTTCAATCTACCCAACTCAAATTCTCGCTAGCTTATAATCTACAATTCGAACTCAAAATTCTTCACCTTCGATTTCATAATTCGGACTCAAGATTACTTAGAAGTTAGGATTCTTCAAAGATTTAACCCAATTCAAGTTAAATTCAATTCAAGGCATTAATCCTAATTCTAGCATGCATAATCTCTCAAAATTTATCAATTCAATCTCATGGTGATTCCTAACATGCAAATTCAATCCTAGGTGTCAATCTTAGATTGGAAGAATTAGCTCTAACAATTCACTATAAGAAAGGAGATATTGACTTACTTTGATTCACAAGGGAGGAGAGAGTGTGTAAACTTGGTGGAAAAGCTTCTTGCTTGCAAATTGATAATGGTTGGCCAAAGGGAACTATTGAATCTCTTCTAAGGTAGAATAAGTGGGTGTAAGATTATTTATAGGTTTGGGGGAGAAAATTTCGAAATTGGGTAGGAAAAGAATTAATTTAACCTTAAAAACGTGTTTCCTAAACCCAGATTTTTGCCCAACCGGACCGGTAACGGGCGTTACCGGTTTTCATCGTGAAAGGGGTAACGGTCGTTACCTCTCTCGGCCAAGACGCCTATCTCCATTAACGGGCGTTATTGAAAAACAACTGCTAGGGTGTAACGCCCGTTACCTATACTATCCGGGACGCCTGACCTTGTTAACGGGCGTTACCAAAAGGTAACTGCAATGGTGTAACGCTCTCACTGTTCCGCCCAAAACATAATTAGAACACAAACACAAAACGAATGGTGCTCAATCACGTCAATTAACCGAAATTAACTCATATGATTCAATCAAACCAAAGTGCATCATTCTCGAAACACATAAACACATATATCCATTCATATCAACAATTCATTCTCCTCATGAAAGAAAATCAATGTCATGCACACGCATACGAACAAAGTAAATGGACCTCAATATTGACAATAACGCTCAAATCACGATCCTTGCACCATCTAGACCTTGGCTTACTAGTAAAACATCAAGTGACCTAAATTAATGCGAGAAAAATGAGGACGAAAGAAACTAAAACAACGAAAACAAAAACAAAAGGAAAGGAAAAAAATTTAGTTCTAAATTATAGTCGTTAGCTTGACTTTGAAGACCGGATTGGGATTAACAATCCCTAAGCAACGAGTCACAAGGAGTGACCTCGTTCTTGTTACTCTCAAAACCGGCGCTTGATCTCCAAGTATCAAATTCCAATACATCTTTCATTCTCGATCTCCGAGACTTTGGTTTTCCTTCCCAATCAACTGCATCCCTTTTCTCCATGAACAGTGTCTTTCCGTCTGGGGTATCACTTATAACCTTAATCATGCAACACTTATCCGGAATCACCGGTGGTGTCATGGAACCAAAATTCCTAAACTCCATTCGTTCATCTTCTATTTTGAACATGAGCCATCCATTCTGAACATCTATATCCGCTCCAGCCGTAGCCATAAATGGTGTTCCAAGGATCAATGGCATCCTCTCATCACTCTCAATATCAAGAACTACAAAATCGGTAGGAATACGAAATCTTCAAACTTTTACCAAAACATCTTCAATAATTCCTATCGGATACTTCACCGATCTGTCTGCTAGTTGGAGTGTCATATTAGTCGGTGTAAGCTCCTTCACTCCTAATTTCCTACAAGTAGATAACGGGATTAAACTCACTCTAGCTCCTAAATCACATAAAATATTATGGAATTGCAAAGAACCAATAGTAAGAGGATTTGAAAAACTCCCTGGATCTTTAAGCTTCGAGGGAAGCTTATGTTGAATAATAGCACTACATTCCTCAGTAAGTATAACAGTAGTGAAGTTCTCAGACTTCTCCTTGCTTGAAATCACTTCTTTCTCTAAGTTCTCCTTCTTAAAATCATCTTCCTCTTCAACTCTCTCAAGCACAACTTTCTCAACATCTGAACCTGCAAGTATCTTCGGACCTTCATTTTCTCTACTGTCTCCCACAAATATGGCCTGACAATGCTCATTAGGATTGTTTTCAGTTTGGCTCGGTAGCATTCTTGGGCCTCTCAGATTCAGAGATTGGGCAATCTGACCGATTTGAGGCTCCAAAGTTCTGGTCTGATTTACCATTTGATCTAATTGAGCTTCCAACTTCTGATGTCAACCCATAGACATGGTTATGAACTTCTCAAGTGTGACCTCCCATCCCTGCTTTTGCTCCAGTTGAGGGGGCGTAGCATTAAACGGGGTTGGTGGTCGTGTTTGAAATTGCTGCTTAGGCTGAAACTGCGGCCTAGGTTGAGGTGGTTGTTAAACATTCTGATTATTAGACCATGACAAGTGAGGGTGGTTCTTCCATCCTGGATTGTAGGTGTTTGAGTAGGGATCATTTGCTGGTTTGAAGTTGTTTGCATAATTCGCCTGCTCTTACACCTGTTCTTCTGTATTGGTATGAGGACACATATTAAACTCGTGTGGACCACTACAAATTTCAAATGTTACCTGAACTGGTTGGGATTGTATCCCAACTGCAGTGACAGAAAGTTGATCTAATTTCTTGTTAAGGGCTTCAAACTTACCATTGATGGCGGTTAGGTCATCTAACTATATGACTCCTTCTTGCACTTTTGCTGGCTGCGAATGGCTCCTCTCATGCACAAAAACATCGTTTTGTGACATATTATCTAACAACTCGGTAGCAACTACTTCAGATTTTGCTAAGAATGCTCCGCCAGCTGAAGCATCTATCGCTCCTCTAAAAGTAGGGGACATCCCATTGTAAAAAGTCTGAATCAATAACCAACCGGGAATCCCGTGATGTGGACACTTCTTCTGCAAATCCTTAAATCTTTCCCAAGCTTCATAGAAAGACTCTCTATCCAACTGCCTAAAACCTTGAATATCATTCCTGTACTTCGTGGTTTTGCTAAGTGGAAAGAACTTGGCTAGGAAAGCCTGAGATAATGCTGCCCAAGTCTGAAAGGATTCATTTGGGACAGTACTCAACCATGCTTTAGCTCGTTCCCTAAGTGAAAAGGGAAAAAGCCCAACTCGGATAACAACAGTAGTGACATTGTGAATTTTGAAGGTATCACACACTTCAAGAAAATACTCAAGGTGTAAAGTCGGATCCTCCAATGGTAATCCTGAAAACGGATTGTTTTGCAGCAAGTTTATGAAAGCTGGTTTGATCTCAAAGTTGTTTGCTGCGATCGGGGGATGAGCTATAGTCTGAATGCTCCAGCCTGCGCCACGTTATAATCTCTTATGGCCGGTGGTAGTGGTGGGTCTACTTCAGCCATCGATAAAGTGATTGATTTCTTCTCCTTCTTACATCTTCTCCTAATAACACTCAGTGTTCTCTCAATTTCTGGATCGTATGTAATTAATTCGGGATTGAGATCTTCGTATGCACCGTAAACCTGTACAAAGGAAAAGAAATCCTCAGTCCAATTCCACAGTGACAAAGATAATGAGCACAAAGTAAAATAATAGTCTAAAGCACTAGATCAAAATATTTGAGTAATATTGACTTAAAAAGCCTTCCCCGGAAACGGCGCCAAAAACTTGTTGTTGTATTTCACTCAAGTTAAAACCAATCGTGCAAGTGTACACTAACATACGTGTAGCACAATAGGATCGAACCCACAGGGAAAGGGAAATCAATCACTACTCTATATCCTTCTCTAATCTAAAGACCAAACGAAAAGCAATTGTTGTTGTTATCTATAAATCTACTAAAACAGAGACTAACAATTAACCAGAAATAAACACAAGTAATACTAAAACACACGGATTAACTCAGTAATCTAAACAGGTAGGGGAAAAGTAATGAATTATAAAATCAAGAGCTGATATGATACTCGTCTGACAAGTGTAATTCTATAACCTAGTCACTTATATTTGTATTACCCTCTCTCAATGTGTAACCAAGTGCTTAATTAGTGTTCAATGTTGCTCTCGCAATCACCAATAGTTAATTAAACCATAGGAACAGGACTAGTGCAATTCAATATTTTAGCGGCTCGGCATGGAATAAGATAATTGTTGTATAAGCTAGGACCAAATCTCTTTGTACCCTACAACTTACAAGTTGTGAAAACCATCTAAATTACCATCACTCTTTCGATCTATAGGCAATAATGACACATGCTAAGGGTGAGCAGTCCATCGCAAGTCAATTTAAAACTGTTTTCAAACTAAGAATTAACACAAGTTATTCAAGCACCTTATCAAACATCTATCATGCAACCATCACTCCCCCTAGCCCTAGAGAATTAGCTACTCATGATTAAAACAAAACTCATAAAACTAAAGGAAATTGTATTAAAATAATTCATAGTCATCAAATCTAAACAAAGTTTCAAAAATAAAAGCATAAACATTCAGTAATATCTAAAAATGAATCTAACATACGAAAACTAATCAAAACTAAACTTAAAGGAATTAGTTTGTAAATTAAAGCAACAATAAAACCAAAGATCGTTCTAAGAATTCAATCCTCTCGTCTTCTCGAATTCTCTGGAAAATCTCTGAAACTCCTTGTCTTCTCTCCAAAACCCTGGGTTTTGCCCTGGAAGAAAAGCTCTCTGAAAAAGACTCCAAAACACACTAATATAGCAGCCCAAAGAATTCTCTCGCCGCCCTAGGTAACGGGCGTTACCTCTCCATGTACATTTGTTGTTAATGCTCGTTACTGCATGAAATCACCATAACGTTTTTATTAGTGGTAACAGGCGTTACCACTTTCCTTCTGCACAGGGGTAATGTAGCACCCGAGCGTAAGGTACCACATCCCCCGTACCGTGACCCGAACCCTTATATGAAATGGAAGTCCATACACGTGCCAAATCCACGACGAACGGGGACACAACACACACGCTATGCTAGGCGGGACTAACCCTTAAACCAATCAACTCAAGACAGCATAAAATCAGAGTCAAAATAAAACGCGGAAGCAAGAACGACATATAATATATACACTGAGCCACCAAGCTCCAAAAATAGATATACAAAATCATTCAAGTGTTCAACGGCACGCACGACCTACAAAATCATAACACTCCATGCTATACTATGATCATATACAAATAACAATAAGAGTATGAGATGCTGAAAAGAAGTGCTAAACATAAATGCAAGACCTAGACGACTTGTATTCCCGCCTAGCACTCCTATACCTGCACAAAACAACTGAAAACAACCGGGTTCAGTCTAAAGGAGACTGGTGGGTATAAAACGGGGCATAAGATATAATATTGCAGAAATTAAGCACATACATGCAAACCCTAATCCCGTGTGAAGTTTGATAAGAATTTCCCAAGTGGTTAAAACAAAAGAAAACATCAACGGGATTACGACGTTCATATTCATTCAAAATTGTTCATAAGGGTTATGGCCCGGCGAGTGGGCGTGCACAATATCCAACCTACTCCTCGTGTAATCATAATCAATTATTCATTCATTATCATACATATCTTTTGTGCTCATACATATCATGATCATAATCATTCATATACACCTTCTTCCTCCAGGTGGTGGATGGGTTTGCAAGGCTCGACCACCTAATCATATCAATATGGCTATGAGGTTCATGAGTCCTCAAAGCCCGGTTAGCGTTTCCTCGTCAAAAACTCCTTGACGAGGTCCGTTTCGCCGTAGTTGGTTGGGACTAGTATATGGGATCCCCGTCAGCCCTTGCTTCCTCGGTTAGCCACATATACTAAGTCCCGGGGCCCGTGCAATCATAAATATGTCTCGCCAAAACATAAGGTAGGGTTTCATAAATAAAAAGTGCATACGTTTGAAATCATTTACCCAAATTGACTCGATATATGTAGATATACTATTTTGGCTTAAAACCTTGCACATAAGGGATATATCGGGTCGTTTTAGCTATTAGAAGAAAAACCCACCTTTTTAAAGCAAAAGAAAGGCACAAGCGTCTCAATGCTCACCCTCGTCTCCGACCAAACCCGAATCTGTGCAAAAGAAAAGGTATGAGACTCAATGACCACATATGACGCTCGGCAATGAAGTGAATATGACATGAATGCATAAAAGATCATGTTATATCATAAAAATGTTCATGTGCACTATTAAGGAATTTAAAACATATAATCAAACCATTCGTTCATATATTTCATTCAATTTCATAAATTCATAAATTCATATTTCATATCAATTAATCTAAGAATTCATTTAATATCCATAACACATAATATTCATATTCATAATTAGGAATAGAATAAATAAAACGTTCAATCAATAATCGGCAAATTAAATACGCGAAATAGAAATCAATTAATTCAACAATTGAATTAAATCAAATAATGTTTAAAATATATAATAAATATATATAATATATTATAAACATATATAATATAATAAATATATAACAATTATATAATAATATATATATACGTAATTAGCATGCATGCACATAATATATTAAC
Source organism: Lantana camara (assembly GCA_037501455.1). Lineage (NCBI taxonomy): Eukaryota > Viridiplantae > Streptophyta > Magnoliopsida > Lamiales > Verbenaceae > Lantana > Lantana camara. The sequence continues at coordinate 50,146,066 of CM074865.1, forward strand.
ATAATTAATACATATATATATAATCATGCATGCTTAGACAAATTGTAGTGCCCCAACGCCACAACCCCGCACCGTTGTATCACCCAAGTAACTAGGAAGCTTTATTACTTGAGAGATACTTCGGCGAACGGACAGAACATAACAAAGATCAGAGTAACCAGTGTTGCCAACGCAGCGGAATTTCAGAATAATTTTAAACTTTTGAAAACATGAATGCAACACAGTAGTATATGCATAACCACAGAAACAAGTAGCCATAATATTAACATAAAACCTTAGTTCAATAGGAAAACAAAGGAACATAATAAAAACGGAGTCCAAGTAATTCAGGTCGTAGCCTGAACAAGTTCTCATAGTAAAACATGCAACGTAAAGGTAGAGGTAACCACGACTATGCAGGACAAAGGAAAAGTAACTAGTAATCCTGACTTAACAAAAGACCTCCTACAGCTTCAAGATACCTCTAGGAAGCGCCGGGCTGCCTACCTGAAACCATGAGGTCAGAAAACAGGGAAGAGGTATTAGTAAAAAGGGACTAAGTGAGGTAATTTGCAGTAAGAAAGAGTAATTGGACTGGAAGGGTTTTGAAGGACTTTCTTAGCGACTTTCCTCAAACCGGAAAGAAACTCTTTTATCTTAAAACGGGATTTTTTTACAAGCACACACATCAGAGGTTCTGGTTCATATATACTTTAAAACGGGGAACAGGGTACGGGATATTTTCCAAAAGTATGAACCAGACTTTAAAACCAAAGTTTGCCCGCAAGCTAGGCCATATCCATCCTTTACTCCTCAAAACTTTTACAAAGTTGGTATCGAGATCCGTTAGGACCCCGACACCCATAATCACATGCACCACCCCTTCTCCCCTTATTGTCGCGCCCAGGGAGCTACCCCGCGGTGACGTGCAAAACGGGAGGAATTTACCACCTCTCCCGACCTTCGATGTGGAGTAACCAACCTCCGATTAAACCATCATCAAGGTCATTACGACGGCCAGTATCATAGTAGCCATTGGCACACGCCTCCCGGTCTACTACTAACCATACCGCCAGGGCCCAACATAACAAAGTTTCCAAAGCTTGCTTTCAGAATAACAAAGGTGCATAAGCACACAGAGTTCAGATGACTGAACCTTTAATCAAAGCAGTATAACAGTGAACAGAACGTATATCAGAGATCATTGACTTTAAACTCGAAGCATTGTCCCAAACGGGAAAACGTTAACTTGAAAGATAGGAATCTTTGCACCCGAAGGCGTTGATTTTGGAATCATTTGAAAACGAAGGAATATTCATGGTTCCAGTTGAAATAGTTTAAACATCACCTATTTATTTAGATAAGCTGATAGTTGGTAGAAGACAGGGTTCACACAGTACCCTGCGGATCCCAGAACTCGGTATTATCTCCTGTAAGTGACAGACTACTATGAGCTTAAGGGTCTGAGTCCCACACATGATTAATGATGCATGATTGAGTGCGGGTAGTCAAGTATTGAAGTGTAAGATTGAAAAGAATACGACACATTTAAACAAGGGATAATCTTTCCCGAAGAAAGAATTCGGGCAAACGATTAGTCTCATTAGAAAGCTCGTATCAAAAGCTTAGGGGTATGTTCTTAGGGTCTTAGAACAACCCCAATGTGAACTTTGAAATCTACTTTGATCCCTTGTTTTTGAGAATTTTCGAAAAAGGCTTTGACCGTTGAATTCGTCTCTTTGAAATGATCAATTAGGTTTAAAGTCAAAATTCTTGGTCAAGGTCAAAGTCAAAGTCAAAGTCAAGGGTCAAAGGTCACTATTCAAGTATACGGTATATATAATGTATGTATACTGTACTTATACTGTATGTATACGTGTATTTATATAGTATGTATACGGTATTTATACTGTATGTATACGGTATTTATACGGGGATACCTACCGTATTTATACAGTATTTATACAAGGTACATAGAGTATTTATACAAGAATACATGCGGTATTTATACTAGAATACATACGGTATTTATACAAAAGTACATACATATTTATTAGGGAAATACACATAGTATTTATACGAAAGTATACACATATTTATACGTATTGAAATCAAATACGTATACGTATATTATACATGTATACCATAACATATATCAATTGGTCAAGTAATTATATGTAACAATTAATTAAACATGTAACATTTAAAACTATAGGTTATACTTTAATTATGTAACATTAAATAACATGTAACATTTAATTAAATCATGAAATAAATTAAATTACTTAAGTATGATCGTAAAATAATTAAAATGTGACATATAACATGCTAGCATAATTGTCACATAATTAATTTGTCACAAAATTAAATTATGTAACACATTTCATAATAAACTATACTATAAGAAATATAATTCATAATTCATGAATAATTAAAGCATAAATTAAATCACATAATTCATGCACAAAATAAAACATAAATTAAATCCTAAACCTAGCATAATTAATAAATAAATTAAAACATACAATAAAACACAAATTAAAACATAAATTAAACTAATTAAAACATAAAAAAAATAAGAAAACTAACCTTAAAAGGGGGGAGGAGTTCGGCCACTAGGGGGAGAGGAAGAGAATGGAGTGAGCACAAAATGAGACCCCAACACACTTATTTATAGTTGTTGGGAAGGACCAAAGTGCAAATAATATTTATTTTAGGGACTTAAGGTGGGGTACTTTATGAAATTTCCAAAAATAGGTTTCCTTCTTTACATAATTGTCACAGCAGGGGTATTCTGGTAATTTCACCTTTCTCCTGCGTATTTTTGAAGTTGGAAAAGTGTCCAAGAGCTAGGAAATAAAATTAGCTTCGAAACGGTTACTCACGAGTCGAAATCGGACGTACGGTTTAAAAGTTATAAGCTTCGGAAGATTTGATTTTCTTGAATTTCGAAAATTAATTAAATTATGAAATAAATACTAGGATAAGATTTGAAGATCCGAAAGGCTTTCCAAAAATGTAGAAAAATTCGAGGAACGTTATGGTGATGATCTCAAGGGCTAAATCATTCTAACGAAGGAAATATTTCTTACCGATGGGAATTCTTATTTGAAAATAAATTCTTAAATTGCTCTGGACACATAAACGAAACCTCAAAGCATTGAAAAGAGAGTTGAAAAATTCCAAGAAAGTAGTTATAGGTTCTTTGAGGTCTCTTGAATAAAACGGTATAGTGCTGGTTCGGAAATAAGTAGTGCTTATAGGGTTTAAAGGTAGTTCCCCCCCCTTTGGTCACCTAATATCACATATGAGCACTCAATTCATGTAGGGATGCATGATATGATTTATTTAAAATACGGATCAAGTTCTATAAACGCCCTTACGTCGCCCTTAGTTTACCTTTATTGATCCAGTCCCGAACCGGGCTGTCACAATCTCCCCTCCTTAAGAAGAATCTGTGCTCAGATTCTCTTCGTGATCTCTAAACAATTTGGGATAGTGCTTTTGCATCTTTTCCTCAGTTTCCCAAGTAACCTCCTCAGTACCGTTCCTTTTCCATAAGACCTTAACCAATGGAATCTTTTTATTTCTTAATTCTTGGAATTTCTTATCCTGGATCTTAACCGCTTTCAACTCGTAGGTTAGATTAGGTTCTAACGGAACTTCCTCTACTGGCACCACCTATGTCTCATCGGCAAAGTATTTGCGAAGTTGGGATACATGAAATACATTATGGATTCCTGTTAAGCTTGCTGGTAGATCTAGGCGATACGCTGTTGGACCCATACGTTCTAGTATCTCAAAAGGTCCTATGTATCTAGGGTTCAATTTTCCACCTTTTCCAATCCTTGTGAACCCTTTCCTTGGCGATGCTTTCAGAAACACTTTCTCACCCACATCGAACTCTAAATCCCTTCTTCTTTTGTCGGCATAGCTCTTCTGTCTGTCCTGGGCGGCTTTCATTCTTTGCCTGATTATCTTAATCTTTTCTGTAGCCCTTTCAATCCATTCGAGTACTTTGGCCCTGGGAGTTCCCTTAGAGGTATCCCTTGTCTCATCCATATCCCAATATAATGGAGATCTGCATTTTCTCCCATACAAGGCTTCATATGGAGCTGCTTGAATTGAAGCCTGATAACTGTTATTGTATGCAAACTCCACGAGGGGTAAACAATCTTTCCAACTGTCTGAAAAATCCAAAGCACACGCTCTTAACATATCCTCCAGATATTTAATCAATCTTTCTGACTGTTCGTCTGTCTGCGGGTGCGCCGCTGTGCTGAAATGCAACTTGGTTCCCATCAAGCTTTGAACATTTTGCCAAATTTGGGACGTAAACTTTTGGTCTCTGTCAGACACTATACTCACCGGCACTCCATGTAATCTCACAATTTCTTCTTGATACATTTTTGCTAAGGATTTAACTTTATCCGTAGTCTTGACCGGTAGGAAGTGTGCTAATTTTGTCAATCTGTCAACTATGACCCATATACTGTCTTGTCCTCCCTTAACTTTAGGTAACCCGGTAACAAAATCTATGGTTATTTGCTCCCACTTCCACGTAGGAATTGGTAGTGGTTGTAACTTTCCTGCTGGCTTTTGGTGTTCGGCTTTAACCTTTTGGCAAGTTAAGCATTTCTTGACATATTCAGCAATGTCTCTCTTCATTCCGTTCCACCAAAACTGCTTCTTGAGACCTTGGTACATCTTTGTTCCTCCAGGGTGTACTGTATAACGTGTCTTATGTGCTTCATCAAGTATTTCCTTTCGGATAGCTGAAGGCACACAAACTCTGCTCTTATATCTCAAGATTCCATCTTCACCTTTACTGAATTTTGTCTCGTCATCCTTCTCCTTGGAATTGAGACACTTCTTAATCCATCCGTCTATAGCTTGTGTTTTTATCAACCGATCCTTCAGTGGTGATGAAATTATTAGATTTGCCAACTTAGCTCTAGGAATCACTTGAGCTGGTCTTCTTTCACACTCTATTGGGTGTCCTTCGACATGCGCTATACTAGCCTTTCGACTCAATGCATCAGCCACCACGTTAGCCTTTCCAGGATGGTATTGAATTGTACAATCATAGTCTTCCAGAAATTCCATCCACCTTCTCTGTCTCATGTTTAGCTCCTTTTGAGTGAACAAGTACCGCAAACTTTTATGGTCCGTGAACACTTCAAAGGTTACCCCATACAAGTAATGTCTCCATTTTGCGAGGGCAAAGACGATCGCTGCTAGCTCCAAATCATGGATGGGGTAGTTGACTTCATGTGGTTTAAGCTTTCTTGATGCATATGCTATCACCTTTCCATGCTGCATCAGAACGCATCCTAACCCTTCTTTCGAAGCATTGGTATAAACGGTGTAATCTTCCTTCCCTTCTGGTAATGTTAGTACAGGTGCGGTAGTTAATCTTTTCTTTAATTCCTGAAAACTCTGTTCGCATTTCTCTGTCCATACGAACTTTCCTTCCTTCTTGGTTAATTGAGTAAGTGGTGCTGCTATCTTTGAAAAATCCTGTACGAATCTTCGATAGTATCCTGCGAGTCCCAAAAAGCTTCTTACCTCAGAAGGATTCCTTGGTTGTTTCCAGTCCAAAATCGTTTCAATTTTCGACGGATCCACTTCGACTCCTGAACCAGATATGATATGTCCAAAAAATGAGATATTTTCCAACCAAAACTCACATTTGCTGAATTTTGCATAAAGTTTGTGATCCAGCAAAGTGCTCAACACTAACCGAAGATGTTTGGCATGATCTTCTGGTGTCTTGGAAAAGACCAAAATGTCATCAATAAAGATCACCACGAACTTATCAAGAAACGGCCGAAAAATCCGATGCATCATATCCATAAATGCAGCTGGGGCATTTGTTAGCCCAAAGGGCATTACTACGAACTCAAAATGCCCGTAACGACTATTGAAAGCTGTCTTGGGAATATCCTCATTTCTAATTTTCAATTGATAGTACCCTTGTCTCAAATCTAGCTTGGAGTATATTTGAGATCCTTGAAGTACATCGAATAACTCCTCGATGTGAGGAAGAGGGTACTTATTCTTCACCGTCATCCTGTTAAGTTCTCGATAGTCGATGCAAAGTCGTAACGACCCATCTTTCTTCTTAACAAATAACACAGGTGCTCCCCAAGGAGAAGTACTAGGGCGGATATATCCTGCCTCTAGTAATTCATCAAGTTGTTTCCTTAACTCCTGAAGTTCAGCCGGTGCCATCCGGTAGGGTGCCTTAGAGTATGGCTCGGCTCCTGGAACTGTCTCAATCACAAACTCTAGTTCACGGTCTAGTGGTAAGGTGTTTAGGTGTTCAGGAAACACTTCTGGGAACTCGTTGACAACCTCCACTTCTTCTATTTTACTCTGATCCTTTGGTCTATTTAAGAGGTAAGCAACGAATCCTGTAGCTCCCTTCTGAATCATTCTTTTTGCTTCCATTGCTGAAATCATTGGTGTTTGTCTTCCTTGTCCATCTGATGTCTGATCTTCATCCTTCCCTAAGATAACTTTCTTCTTAAAAGAATCCAGCTTGACTCGGTACTTATGAAGCCAATTCATTCCCAAAATAATCACATACTTTGTCATTGGTAGTGCAACAAGATCCAAGGGATAAAACTGACCATTGATTCTAATAGGGCAGCAGTTATATACTTGATCCGTTTTAAGGCAAGTTCCTAAAGGAGAACTTACTTCGAAAAGATATGGCAATTGCTCAAGTGGAAATTGTAAACGCGCACATAATTTGGATACAATGAATGAATGCGTGGCACCAGGGTCGTATAGGACCTTAACTGGTGTGTCAAGAACATTTACCGTACTTTCCACAACAGCCGTAGGATCTGGCTCGTCGCATCCATCCAGAGCATAAGCCCTTCCTCTGACCATTGGCTTGTTTGCATTTCCCGCCACCGCCTTACCTTTGCCTTGATACCCTTGCCGTTCTGGCCTACCTTTTGCTTTTGGACAATTCCCGAGCTTGTGGTCAGGACTTCCACAATAGAAGCACTGGCCAGTTTTCTTTCTACAGGTTGCTTCGGTATGCCCTGGCCTATGGAAGAATTCACATTCAATCTCGTTCTGAGGGGCAAGTGGTGCTTGCGGGGGTGCCATCATTGGTCTCTTTCCTGATCTAAAATTTAACTGATTGGCTGAGCGTTTGAATCCCTGTGGTCGTTTCGATTGATATGGCTTCGCATGGTTGGCGGTCATCCTGATCTCTCTATGGGCTGCTTCAGTACTCAGAGCAGTTTCAACTGCCTGAGTGTATCCTTCAAGATTCAGAGGTGCCAAAGCCCATCGTAATTCTGACTTGAGTCCATTGATGAAGCGTTTGGTCTTCCTACGCTCATCGTACAGAATATGCGGTGCATATTGTATCAGTCTCACAAACTTGGCCTCGTACTCTGCCACAGATAGTGTTCCTTGGGTAAGATTCATAAACTCGGATTCCCGGGCATCCCGAGCGACTTGCGGAATAAACTTGTCCTCAAATGCTCTTACAAACTTAGTCCAACCGTACCTTATCCCATTTTCAATCCACACATTCTTCGTATGATTCCACCAATTCAGCGCTGCTCCTTCCAGGAGGAAGGTCGCAAATTGAACTCGCTCTCTATCCTCCGGAAAGATGTTCATGGCTTCGAAGATCTTCACTAAGCTTGCAATCCAGTTTTCAGCTTTAAGATCATTGGGCTCTCCGAAGAACTTCTGGGGGTTCATTCGGAGAAGCTTTTCAAGTGTCTTTTCATTAACTGAGTTGTAAGCCCGAGCAAATTGCCTCAAAGTCTCCCCAATTTCTGGTTGTTCTTGTGGTATCGGTGGAGGACGGGGAAATTCCTCAGGTGGTGGCGGTGGCGGTGGAATGCGTTCACGTGGAGCTCTTCTCGGGGGCATATTGTCACTGTATTCATAATATCACCCCAAACAGATATAATGCATGGCGATAAGAATGGTCCATATACTCAATGTTCCACATCAGTAAATAACAATCAATCATCAAAGTTGCAATTAGGCACGTAGTCATCAATTCAAAGTGTCCCAATTTAATCCATTAAGCAATCATTATTCACAAGTAACAGAAAACAGTCATATATATAGATGCACAAACTGAAATGGTATGATCCATGCACGGCCCTAATGGTATCTTGAAGCATTTCTAAAACTCATGACATGATAGATATAGAAAACGGTATCATGCAATGATATGAGTAAAGCCGCAAAAGATGATGTCATATATGCAAAATTTGGAAAAGCTTTTATACAAAGGCTATATCTGACCAAAAAGACAAAAAGGGGGAGGACCCGATGCTAAGTCGAGTTGCTCCCGTACAGCCTAAGCTCTCCAAAACATCATCTGTCAACTGTCATAATCTGCCAAAAGCGAGGATCTCTGGGGTATATATAATCCCCTCTGCACCTGTCGGAAGTCACCCTATCTGTCATAATATGCTGCATACCTGCTGAGTATATATATGCTATTACTATCTACCTCTATATACAAGTCCCAACGGTCCGGACTCAGCTCCTCTACTGCTGGCTATGACTGGCTCCATCGCTATAATCAGATACAGCAATTAAATCTCCCTGTCGTGCTGGAGATGGGCTCTCCTCCTCAGATGGTCCCTCTGTCTCCTGATCCTCTCCTGCATGTGTGTCCATAGGGTCCCCTGGAGCAGCTGGCTCACTGTGTACTGGTCCCTCGTACTCCAAAGCCACCTGCTCATCGGTGAGGTAGAAAGTCTCAAAAAGTCGGGCCCTAATCCGGCTCTGATAACGATGGTGCATCTCCATAGCAAAATCCCTATCAGTAGTCATATATGCCAAGTCTTCCTCTAACTGTGCAATACGGGACGCCTGCTGGGCTCTGGCCTGGAGCTCCTCTATCAATCGAGCCTCCATCTCTCTGGCATGCTCCCGGGTAATATCCCTATCAGTCCGGTGCTGTGCTGCCAAATCATGGTAACGAATAGCCTCCAGCCGCACCTCTCTCAATCTCAAGCTATCCTGTAGGTATTCATCCCGTTCAGTTTCCAGCTGATGAACGACCCTATTGGGGTACGAATACCCCGGGTGTCCCCTCTCCTGTGCTCGCTGCCATGTATAATAACGGGCCCTACCTCGGCGAACTACTGCTACTGTACGAGGGGGCTCAAGCTCCTCAAAATATGCCTCATCCTACTCTCGCTGACTCAGGCTGTCCATAACTATAGTGAAAGCACGCAGACTTGCACTGTCCATAACTATAGAGTAAGCACAGATATGAATACCAAGATGTAGAGTAAGTAAACTCAAAACATCCTCTATGCTTCGAGCTCCCAGGTTAAGTCTCTTCTTACTCAACCTGAGGCTCTGATACCACCTTAGCTGTAGCGCCCCAACGCCACAACCCCGCACCGTTGTATCACCCAAGTAACTAGGAAGCTTTATTACTCGAGAGATACTTCGGCGAACGGACAGAACATAACAAAGATCAGAGTAACCAGTGTTGCCAACGCAGCGGAATTTCAGAATAATTTTAAACTTTTGAAAACATGAATGCAACACAGTAGTATATGCATAACCACAGAAACAAGTAGCCATAATATTAACATAAAACCTTAGTTCAATAGGAAAACAAAGGAACATAATAAAAACAGAGTCCAAGTAATTCAGGTCGTAGCCTGAACAAGTTCTCATAGTAAAACATGCAACGTAAAGGTAGAGGTAACCACGACTATGCAGGACAAAGGAAAAGTAACTAGTAATCCTGACTTAACAAAAGACCTCCTACAGCTTCAAGATACCTCTAGGAAGCGCCGGGCTGCCTACCTGAAACCATGAGGTCAGAAAACAGGGAAGAGGTATTAGTAAAAAGGGACTAATTGAGGTAATTTGCAGTAAGAAAGAGTAATTGGACTGGAAGGGTTTTGAAGGACTTTCTTAGCGACTTTCCTCAAACCGGAAAGAAACTCTTTTATCTTAAAACGGGATTTTTTTACAAGCACACACATCAGAGGTTCTGGTTCATATATACTTTAAAATGGGGAACAGGGTACGGGATATTTTCCAAAAGTATGAACCAGACTTTAAAACCAAAGTTTGCCCGCAAGCTAGGCCATATCCATCCTTTACTCCTCAAAACATTTACAAAGTTGGTATCGAGATCCGTTAGGACCCCGACACCCATAATCACATGCACCACCCCTTCTCCCCTTATTGTCGCGCCCAGGGAGCTAACCCGCGGTGACGTGCAAAATGGGAGGAATTTACCACCTCTCCCGAACTTCGATGTGGAGTAACCAACCTCCGATTAAACCATCATCAAGGTCATTACGGCGGCCAGTATCATAGTAGCCATTGGCGCACGCCTCCCGGTCTACTACTAACCATACCGTCAAGGCCCAACATAACAAAGTTTCCAAAGCTTGCTTTCAGAATAACAAAGGTGCATAAGCACACAGAGTTCAGATGACTGAACCTTTAATCAAAGCAGTATAACAGTGAACAGAACGTATATCAGAGATCATTGACTTTAAACTCGAAGCATTATCCCAAACGGGAAAACGTTAACTTGAAATATAGGAATCTTTGCACCCGAAGGCATTGATTTTGGAATCATTTGAAAACGAAGGAATATTCATGGTTCCAGTTGAAATAGTTTAAACCTCACCTATTTATTTAGATAAGCTGATAGTTGGTAGAAGACAGGGTTCACACAGTACCCTGCGGATCCCAGAACTCGGTATTATCTCCTGTAAGTGACAGACTACTATGAGCTTAAGGGTCTGAGTCCCACACATGATTAATGATGCATGATTGAGTGCGGGTAGTCAAGTATTGAAGTGTAAGATTGAAAAGAATACGACACATTTAAACAAGGGATAATCTTTCCCGAAGAAAGAATTCGGGCAAACGATTAGTCTCATTAAAAAGCTCGTATCAAAAGCTTAGGGGTATGTTCTTAGGGTCTTAGAACAACCCCAATGTGAACTTTGAAATCTACTTTGATCCCTTGTTTTTGAGAATTTTCGAAAAAGGCTTTGACCGTTGAATTCGTCTCTTTGAAATGATCAATTAGGTTAAAAGTCAAAATTCTTGGTCAAGGTCAAAGTCAAAGTCAAAGTCAAAGGTCAAGGGTCAAAGGTCAAAGGTCACTATTCAAGTATACGGTATATATACTGTATGTATACTGTACTTATACTGTATGTATACGTGTATTTATATAGTACGTATACGGTACTTATACTGTATGTATACGGTATTTATACGGGGATACCTACCGTATTTATACAGTATTTATACAAGGTACATACAGTATTTATACGAGAATACATGCGGTATTTATACTAGAATACATACGGTATTTATACAAAAGTACATACGTATTTATTAGGGAAATACACATAGTTATACGTATTGGAATCAAATACGTATACGTATATTATACATGTATACCATAACATATATCAATTGGTCAAGTAATTATATGTAACAATTAATTAAACATGTAACATTTAAAACTATAGGTTATACTTTAATTATGTAACATTAAATAACATGTAACATTTAATTAAATCATGAAATAAATTAAATTACTTAAGTATGATCATAAAATAATTAAAATGTAACATATAACATGCTAGCATGATTGTCACATAATTAATTTGTCACAAAATTAAATTATGTAACACATTTCATAATAAACTATACTATAAGAAATATAATTCATAATTCATGAATAATTAAAGCATAAATTAAATCACATAATTCATGCACAAAATAAAACATAAATTAAATCCTAAACCTAGCCTAGTTAATAAATAAATTAAAACATAAAATAAAACACAAATTAAAACATAAATTAAACTAATTAAAACATAAAAAAAATAAGAAAACTAACCTTAAAAGGGGGGAGGAGTTCGGCCACTATGGGGAGAGGAAGAGAATGGAGTGAGCACAAAATGAGACCCCAACACACTTATTTATAGTTGTTGGGAAGGACCAAAGTGCAAATAATATTTATTTTAGGGACTTAAGGTGGGGTACTTTATGAAATTTCCAAAAATAGGTTTCCTTCTTTACATAATTGTCACAGCAGGGGTATTCTGGTAATTTCACCTTTCTCCTGCGTATTTTTGAAGTTGGAAAAGTGTCCAAGAGCTAGGAAATAAAATTAGCTTCGAAACGGTTACTCACGGGTCGAAATCGGACGTACGGTTTAAAAGTTATAAGCTTCGGAAGATTTGATTTTCTTGAATTTCGAAAATTAATTAAATTATGAAATAAATACTAGGATAAGATTTGAAGATCCGAAAGGCTTTCCAAAAATGTAGAAAAATTCGAGGAACGTTATGGTGATGATCTCAAGGGCTAAATCATTCTAACGAAGGAAATATTTCTTACCGACGGGAATTCTTATTTGAAAATAAATTCTTAAATTGCTCTGGACACATAAACGAAACCTCAAAGCATTGAAAAGAGAGTTGAAAAATTCCAAGAAAGTAGGTATAGGTTCTTTGAGGTCTCTTGAATAAAACGGTATAGTGCTGGTTCGGAAATAAGTAGTGCTTATAGGGTTTAAAGGTAGTTTCCCCCCCTTTGGTCACCTAATATCACATATGAACACTCAATTCATGTAGGGATGCATGATATGATTTATTTAAAATACGGATCAAGTTCTATAAACGCCCTTACGTCGCCCTTAGTTTACCTTTATTGATCCGGTCCCGAACCGGGCTGTCACACAAATATATAATATATATACATGCATGAAAATACACACACAAGCCATGCACACACACACAAGCACAGTACATATATATACATATACAGCAACATACAAGCATGCAAGCAACAGAGGGAAAACACGGCAACAATTCAGGAGAAAACGGGGTGACACCCCCGTGTCACCTCCCAAGCCCAGACCGAGACACCCCCGTGTCTCGGTACAGCAACTCAGGCCAAGAATCGCACCCCCGTTCCATGCTAGAAAGGCAGGCGCGACACCCCCGTGTCGCGCGGAGCAGCAGCCCCTGTTTTACAGAAACGCATCAGAAAAAAAAGGCAGCAACTACACGCAAGCAATGCAGGCAAGAAAGCAGCAAAACTCAACATGAAAAGCTGCAAGAACTCAGCCACTACACACACCAAGAAGCCACGAAAATGGACAGCAAAAGAGAGAAGGAACGCAGCAGCTTTGACAGCTGAAACTCAAGCCAAAAACAGAGCAAGGCTACGGAAAACAGGTCAAGAAGGAATCTCAACATCTCCAAACATCCATATCAGTTTAGAACAATAAATACTCAGCCAAGAAACACCATTTCAACATATATATCAGTTCCAAACAAGCTCAATCAAGAAAAGGAAACATACGTGACATTCATGAAAGTTTTCTCAAAGTGTCATAAATGATAACTCATTAATACTTCAACCACCAAGAAATCAATGATCATAAATGATATGAGGATGTCAAAATAATCATTCTCAAGCTTGGAATCAATCAAAACCAACAAGAATCGAATGAGATCAATAATTAGCCCAAAACTCTCTTATTTTCGGAAACAGCCTAGAAATCATGAAACCCTGCTCAAATTCGTGAATGAAAGGATGAAAATGATCAGGACTGAACATAAATTACAACCCTAAGCTTACCTTGTTGATTGGATGAAGTTTGGATGAGATTTGAGCTCCAAAATCTCTAAGGAATGAAGGGTTACGGGACTGCCTGAAATTCCAGTGACTTTGGCTGAGATTTGGGGATTGTGTGAGAATTGGTTTGGTTAGGGCATGCTATATCCGGTTAGGGGGTTGAGTTAGGGTTCAATAGAATCAAACCATGGTTAATTTGGTTAAAGTTTGGATGAGATATGGCTATTTTTGTACAGCAAGGTCAGTTTGGTCGCCGATTCTTTTTTCGGTTGGATTTCGGAGGTTCAAATGACTTTGGAAAAATATAAGGCTAAGTTTACTAAACTCAAATTTTTGTTACGAGTTCAGCGGAGTTGACGGAACTCGAATCCGAGTTCCCGAGCTCAAGATATTAAATTCGGAACCAAGGGTACGCTAAGTGCTCGTTAGCCCCCAATTTGGTTCCTCGATTCAAATTAAATTCGTTAACATACCAAATAAATTCGAAAACATAAACCGAACATATAAGCATGTTCATAACACATATATTTACGACATACTACAAATTCATGGCATTTCGATATCATTTCATATAAGAACGAAGCACAAAATAAGTAACATGCTCATTTCATGCAATTCATGCATATAATATAAGTTCCATGCAATAAAATTTAAATAAATGAATTAAATCTAATATTAATTAAATTAAATAAAGTCACGTAATTAATTAATTAAAGCATGATTAATTAACATAACATTTAATTAGCATAATCATTAAATTAATAATAAAATAAATAAACATATATATATATATACTTAAATACGAAATATAATTAAAATAATAATAAATTAAAATAAAATATAATAAAATAAAATAATAACAATTATAATAAAATTAAATATAAAACAAGTAAAAACAATTAATTCACGCAAATTGGTAAACACATACGTCGTACCTTTACGTCCGAAAAGTCGGGGCGTTACAATCTCTCCCCCTTAAAAGAATCCGTCCTCGGATTTACTGCTCGCTCGGAAACAACTCGGGGTGAAATCTTTTCATCTTATCCTCCGTCTCCCACGTAGCCTCTTCGATTTTATCACTTCTCCAAAGAACCTTGACTAGTGGAATACGCCGATTTCGAAGTTCCTGAAATTTTCGATCCAATATCTTAATCGGCTTCTGAACGAAGGTGAGATCCGGTTCTAATTCCACTTCTTCAACCGGTAGAACCTCGGACACGTCTCGATAATATTTTCGGAGCTGTGAAACATAAAACACGTTATGAATTCCAGTCAAACTCGGAGGCAAGTCCAATCGATAAGCCGTATCCCCAATTTTCTCTAAAATCTCATATGGTCCCATATACCGAGGGTTTAATTTTCCTCCTCGTCCAATCCTTGAGAACCCTTTTCATGGAGAAGCCTTTAAGAAAACCCTATCTCCAATCTCAAACTCCAAATTCTTTCTCCGAAGGTCTGCATAACTCTTTTGTCGATCCTGAGCGGCCTTCATCCGTTGTCTAATTATCTGGACCTTGTCAATAGCCTCTTGTATAGCCTTAGAGGGTTTTTCCTTCTTCTCCCCTCTTTTAATCCCTTCTTGCTTGGTCCAATTCCATTCCTCCAAGTCAAAGAACAACGGAGATCGACATTTACGTCCATAAAGAGCTTCATAAGGGGCCATTTCAATCGAGGCTTGATAGCTATTGTTGTAAGCAAACTCGATTAACGGCAACTGTTCATTCCATGAGCTTTGAAAGTCCAATGCACAAGCTCTCAACAGGTCCTCCAGATACTTAATCAACCTTTCTGATTGTCCGTCGGTCTGAGGATGGAAAGCTGTACTGAATTGAAGCCTTGTTCCCAAACACTTCTGTAATTCTTGCCATAACCGTGAAGTAAATCTGGGATCCCGATCCGAGACAATACTAACAGGTACACCATGAAGCCTGACAATCTCATCACTGTATCTCTTGGCCAACTTACTCACTTTATCGGACATCCTGATAGCAAGAAAATGAGCTGATTTTGTCAATCTGTCCACGATAACCCAAATTCCATCGAAACCTCCTCTTACTATTGGTAATCCCGAAACAAAATCCATGGCTATTTGCTCCCACTTCCACTCCGGGATAGGCAATGGTCGAAATAGCCCCGATGGCTTTTGATGTTCTGCCTTTACCACTTGACAAGTCATACGGTTATGACTTAACTGCATTGTAAACATGTATTATGATTATTTAATAGAGCTTATTGCTCGAATTAATACAAAATATGAAAGATATGAAACACATGAATGTGAAACCACTATGTATTGAACGTTTTGAATGAATTACTTGATTATATGACCTCATCACATTATTCATGCTTCTTATGTATCTCATATCATGTGCATAACATGCCGTGCGTCTATGTGGTTTCATATTGAGTCAATTCTCACGAGTACACATTGTTCCTTCTCTTGTACAGTTCGTTTCCATGGCGGAGACTTCCGAATTGAATAGGCACCCGTATTACTCATGCTTTATGTCTCGTGGTATTCCAGGTGAGGGTGTTTTCGTTCTAGTTACATATTAAACCTTACAACCATATGTGACGAGTTTGGTCAAAAACCTAATGTATATTTATATATGGTTTTCAAATGAATTTATCGAGTAAACATTTTCACAAGGATTATGAGAAATATTATGTTTATCATGATTGGAAATAGTTTGGCGAGAATATGATTATGAACATGATTATGAATCCATGGGCCCAGGGACTTAGTGCAAGTGGCTATTCGGGGAGGCAAGGGCCGACGGTGATCCCTTGTACTAGGCCCACCTCATTTACGGTGATACTGGCCCTCGCTAGGAGGTTTAGCGGGGAATGGGAGCTGAGTGCCCTTGGGGGATTCATGTACCCCCCTGGGTCAATGTATGGACCGGTGGTCGGGTCTTGCAAGCCCGTCCACCACCTGGAGGAAGAAGGTTGGAACTTATTTTTATATGATTATAATTATGTTATGATTGTTATGCGCCGTGCGGGAAGGTCGGGACACGGATTGCCCAAATGACTATGTCTTATGTTATGTTTATGCCTTGCATATATTATAATGTATTGTGTGATCGCGTATTCAATATAATAATGATATTCGTCATACACGGTCGGAGTTTGGTTGGAGATTATGCACGCTCACTCGCCGAGCCTTATTGATTATGTATGATTGATGAACTTAATGAATTTAATATGAATTAGTTGTAAAGTCCGAGGACTGCTTAGTTATTTTCTTGCCCTTTGTGGGAACTACCTTTAAATAAAACCTTGCTCGAGATTTATGACTTGCATGCGCATGTTTCTATATTTATGTATCGCTCCTGCTCACTCAGTCTTCTAGAAACTGACCCCTCTTTCCCACTTTTCCAGTTTCTTGCAGGTTTTGCTAGGCGGGAGTCGAGTCTTAGTTTTCATGTCAAAGTCACGTGTACACTTGAGTCACATTTACATTATTATGATTTAATTGTATCTCTTTATGTATTCGGGCCCGAGTGCCATTTATGATTCTTGATTATGAATTCGGGACAGATTGCATGCGTATTTGAACCCGTTATTAGGATGCATGTTGGAATTTTAATTATGTTATGAAATTATTGGGCTTGTAGCCACTATTGGAATTCATGCATGGTATTAAAACTTCTGTATTGCATTCTGGGTATTCTTGATTTATTAGTACAGGGTTAGATTCCGCCTAACTAGGATATCTTTTATTTTGTCTCCCGTTCGCTATGAGTCCGGATCATGCTTGGATTATCCATTTCACGTGTGGACTAGACTTATAGTGCAGGGGATGTGACGCCTATCGTCCCGGGTGCTACAATAACAAATGAAAATAAACGAATGAATTTTATAATAGATTTAAAATACATATAAATCATTATTTAAGTAAAACAATTCAAAATAAACACAAATATTATGTGTAATGAATACTATATTAATGTTTGTGTTCTTTCAAGCTTATGTTCTTTGTATCAATTATTATTATTTCCGTGCAGGTCTCAATACTTGAGTTGCTGACATACGATGTTAAGGAAGTAAATAGATGGAAACGAGTGAGGAAGGCTAAGAAAATCAATCAAGAGAGGTACTTTCAAAGATGTGATACTGAACTAAAGCTTTCCGTAAATGTACTATGATTTTGAACTCCTAAATTTGTTGCTAAGTAAAAAGATATTTGAAATTTATAAGTTTTCTGCTAGGGATAAGGAATCTGTTGATAGTTAGTTGATTTCCAATTCACTCCAGTAGGAAATTCTTAGCTGTTGAGTTTTGAGCAAATATGGGTTAAATACACTGAAGATTTGCCTTTCATTTTCCCTGTTAGTTTGTTTGTTAGAAATTCATATTCTATCCTATTTTTATTTTTTAACTGATTTTTTCACCTTAGAATGAATCTTGTTACCTCCCACTTATACTATGTGAAAAATCTATTAAGAAGAGGAAACAAAAGAAACACTTTGCTATGCAATTCACCAAAATGACCGTAAAAGTTGTATTTCCTAATTAGTTATTAAGCATGAAGTTATTAAATGAATGGTGTATTTAAAATGGGAAATGAGTAAAAACTCCTTAGAAGTTCCATATATGTATCGAGTTATTAAGCATGAAGTTAGGTTCTAATGATGATTTACATAGTTGGAGTGTGGAAAAGGTAACTGGGCAAGAATATATGATAATTTCAGCATGTTATATGGAAGCTGGAATTATATGGAAAAGTTAACTGGACAAGAATAAATGATAATTTCAGCATGTTAAGTGGAAGTTGGAATAACATGGAAAGTGTATTAATTACTTATTCTTCTTCCCTTGCAAATTTTCTGTCCTAGTTTAATGAGCTATTACTAGTTAAGCCAAGGAAAAATTTGCAAATTCCATGTGCTAGCAGGGCATATTGACCAAAGCAATTTATAACTCAAATACGTTTCATATGTTTGTTGCTTGTTTACATAAAAATGACCATTTCTTTAGAATTGCAATTTGATGAGATTTTGAATTTTAATCTTTTATCTGTTGTAGTAATCTTCGTGTTGATTATTATTTTTGGTCTCTATCCTAGGATGGGTCATTGCAGCTTTTGGAAGAAAATATTGTATGTGTTATTGTTCCAAAGATTACTGTGGAGGCAAAGAAAGCGGCAAACGAGGCAAAACAAAGAAAAGTTTTATCGGTGATTTGGTCAAATGTTTAGAGAGATTGTGGGACCACTTTGGTGTAAAATATATATTTATATAGATTTGATCATGACTGATTAGCATTGTGACACTATGTGTACGTACACTTTGTTTACAATTTTATTAATTTATTTCTTGATCAACTTTTAGGATGATAATTGAATTAATTAGTTTTATATTTCTTCTTTAATTAATTATTTAATATTTAAAATATGGGAAAATTATTTAAAATTAATGTTAGCAGCCAATTTGAATAGTTTTCTACAACCATTTATTTGGTCCTTAATAAGGGTATATTAGAAACCATCTAGATTACTTTTCCAACCATATTTGGTTGCTAAATTGCAAATACTGCAATATAATTTGCGACAAAATTACAACTACTATAACAAATTTTTTGGCTGCTAAAAGTGTACTTTAGCAACTAGATTTTATCTTCACAATATGGTAGTTAATACATAATTTAAGCAAGTGTTATTGCAACCGAATAAAGAAAAATTGCAACCAATATTGTGGTTGCTAAAAGATTTTCTTTTACCAGCAAAAGGAAAATGGTCGCTGTAAATATAACTATAGCAATGATTGTGAAGTGACAACTACCATGTATTTTACATCAGTTAATAAAAAATTGGTTGCTAATTATACTACTTTTAATGACCAATGTTGGATGGTTGCTAAAGATATAATTTTTAGCAACTAAATTTATAATTGGTCACTGAGCAAAGTGAGCCTGTTGTGATCACTTGTGACCAACCAAAATTTCGTTGCTATTTCTTTTAGCGACCAATTTCTTAATTTTAACCACCGTAAAAAAAATGTTGCTGAAACTATTTTTTTGTTGTAGTGGAAGTCGCATAACATTTAGCTTGAAGTACGCACTGTGCAAATCTGACAAATGTAGCTTTAACTCTAAAGCACGGACACGCCTAAAAAATGGCCCGTGCAGTGTCCGACACGTGTTGGACACGGACACGGCTCTGACACGCCTCCGACACGTGTCGGACACGGCTGAAGGAGTGTCCGAAAAAGAAAAAAAAAAAAAATTGGGACACGGTGTCGGACACGGCGAGGTGGAGTGTCCGACACAGCTCGGACACGGCAGGGCAAATTTGATCATTTTTTTATGCTTTTTTTAATATTTTTTGAATTTTTTAGAGAGAAAATTGAACTAACAAAACTTATTTTAGTTTTTAATATTATATATTTTTATAAATATTTTATGTTACATATATTATACTTATAAAATATTTTTATTTATATATAAAATATATTTATTTATATAAAATATAGCCGTGTCGGAGCCGTGTCGTATCCTAAAATTTTGCAAAAATCCGTATCACCGCATTCGTATCGTACCGTGTCCGTATCGCCGTATCCGTATCCGTGCAACATAGACAAGCACCACATAATTTGCACATAAATATGTATACTTGTAGTGGTATACTCTTGTCCACAAGCGACAATTTGACGGGCCCCATTGATCGTTGCAACAGTATACTGTCATTATTTGTGAATACTGATCACAATGACAAGCACTTCAGGCTGAACTTCACTTACATCGATAGTAGATATTTCAGTACTAATTTCTCTATCCAAAAATATTATTCAAAAGAAACACCCTACCATATCATCACGAATAACCTAGCCATTAATTTAAAACTCTCAACTTGAAGTTAGCCAGCAAGTGGTGAATTCTTTTTAAAGGGAAAAAAATTAAAAAAATTAAAATGATTACCTTCTGCTGAATCTTCTCTACCCTATATTTCAATGCGAGAAAATTAATCGATTGAAATGCACACAAAATGATACAAATTACAAATAATGTTCTATATATCGGGTAATGTGGAATAAATCCTCAATTGGGTATTATATTTTTACTTAACTCCCCATTTGAGTAAAATGTCGTATGATTTTCACATAATGTAGTACTTAAGATACCTCTCAAAATATGTTGTATAATTTTCACAAAATGTAGTACTAAAACATTCTAATGTCGTATTTATATCCTATTATGTAGTATAATTTTATGGGGAGTTAAGTAAAAATATTACAAACTGATAGGGAGTTATTTCAAACTGCCCAATATATCGGGTAATGTGGGTTCATGCAAGATCATATTGTCATATATCTCAGATAATTAAGTTTGCATCGTGCATCTCATGTGCAATATACGCATATGATCCAAATCATCCAAAATACTCCCAGAAATGGTAAATGGGTAAACTTTTATCGATTATTTGTGAATATATATCTCAATTGAGATACGAAATTGCCACTTTATTCTTGAACAAAGTCATTGTACGATCATACGGTGTTTTAATGGTTCTACTATTTATATTTGAAATTCTCAATTATCTTCTCAACATAGTAAATTGAGAAATTGTTATAACTTCACTTATCCGAACCAATTTTAGCGCTAGGAGTACGATTGCTTCACCTAAATCTTTCATTTCAATATTTTTTTTAAAAATGTATTGTCTCATTAATGATAATCGTAGAAGAACCGCTTAACAATATATCATAAGTATGAAACAGTACTGAATCACCTTAAACTTTGCAGCATGTACGCTTACCATTATCATTAACTCTGATGCCGTAAACAAAATAATTTTGTTAAACTTTCCATGTCATTGTTTAGTTGCTTGTTTCAATTTATAGTAGAATTTAAATAAGTTTGTATATCCTATCTTCACTAATCACTAGTGAGAGCTACAAATACTTTAGGGTGCTCCATTAGATTTCTTCACCAATATCAAAGCATTGGAATGCCATTTTAACATCCTTTTGAGGGATAAAAAATTTATATATGGAGGCGACTGCTATAAGCACATGACTTGTAGTCAACCAAACAATAGGAGAATTAGTGTCAAAATAATCGAATCTTTTTTTTTTTTTTTATTTGATACGTTTGACAATAAATCTAACCTTAAACTTATCAATAGTTCTATTAGTTTTGAATTTTTTTTTACACATCCATTTATATTTAATTGTACCACACCACGAAGAAAGGTCGATTAGTTTTCAAATCAAGGTAGAGACTATAAATCTACCTCACTTATAATAGCAATTTTTCGATTTTTGCTTCAATTGTATACATATATAGCATCTTTAGAAGTACCAAGGCCATCCTCGATCTTGTAGGTGATCAAATTCTTACAAGACCCTTAACAACCCTTGCTCATTCTCTCTCTCTAGTCAAAAAATGTACCTTTATCTGACCTTAACATTTAAGTTTTTCAATAGGTCTAGCTGCAGTTTCACTTTAAAATAATATATATAAACTTCATTCTTATGTTTCATTAAATAAATAGAGTAAATCATTAAAACAAGTCAAAGCATCTTTTTAAATCTTTTGTCAAAATTTTATTGAACTCACTATTTGTATATACCAAATTAAGTGTTAAAAATTCATACAATTGAGTGATAAGAGTTTTTTTTAATTGTTTTGCTCAACACATACCTGATATTTGTGATTTCGTTTATATTGAAGTGTTTTAGAATCAAATGAAAACTTATTATTCTTTTAATATATACAATAATTTTCAATATTATATATTTATTGAAGTTAGAAAACTCAACTTCATTCGTTTTTGAAGAATTCTTGATTATTAATTTAAACAAGGGTGAATTAATCATTAGTTTAGAGAATTTTAACTTGCACTATAAAATAATTTGTCTTAATATTAATTCCCCAAATACTAAGTTCACTGTAATGCCCTTCATTATTTATTTTTCTTTCTTATCTATAGAAGTCAGAAGACCTCCACCGTTTCTGTCTTTTTTTTTTTCGTTCAACCTCACTGTCATTCAAATGAATTAATACACCATTATACAACAACAAAAATTACTTTTTATGATTTTTGACTATATGACTCAACAAACAATAGGTGATTCACATTTTCTCATAAAATCTTATTTTGAAAATGGTTAATTACACAAAAAAACCCCCGTCCTTTGGGCGGGTTGCCCCTCATCCTTTCATTTTGGGCGATTTGCCCCCCTAACCTTTTAAAATTGTTGCACTTAACCCCTTTCAAAATTCTATTTCATTCAAGTTAACCCACATAGTTCCCAATTTATTCAATTACGCCTTTATTATTTCAGTTAAGTCCTATAGTTCTAAATGTGACCAACAAGGACACGTAATTCAAATTAGGCACGAAAGGGATGCGAATGAATAATTAAATTATAGAATTAAATAAATAAAACACATAACCCTCAAAAAACACTCACAATAACGTCATACCTAACCTGTCGGAGGAACGGGGTGTCACAACAGCTGATGGGAGCTAACGAACAACGATCACACCATTTGAAAAAGTTGTTGAGACCTACATTTAATGATTTATAACTCAATATATTGAAGCAATGAACAAGGTAAGATAAATAATCAAACTAAAAATGAAATAAAACTATAAAATTAACAAGGTGTTGAAATTTGCAAAAACAAGAATCGTCACTTCGCGAACAAGGTTTTAGCAGCGACAACAGATAAATAGTACAACTTTCTTTTCAAGCTCGACAAAAATATGAAAATTTGAAATGAGATCTTAATCGTTTTTGGGGAAGCTTTCGAATATACAACAAAAACAAGTGGGAAAAAAATAATAATAAGAACAATTGGAGGAACACGAAAGATGGTAAAAAACAAATGATGAGAACAAGGTAAAAGAAATAGAAGAGGAAAAAGAAGAGTATAGTGAGATCAAAGTCAGAGGGAAAACAAAAATGAAGGGAACAAGAGATAAGAAAAGCAAAGAATCAAACAAGACTAAAAATATTCAAAGAAGAGAAAAGAGCAACAAATTAAACAAGGAGATACAAATTCTTGATGGGTATGAAAACATGAAAAAAAATGATAAAAGACTAGCAACATTTCTCAAGAGAAAATATCCAATAAAAAAATAAGAAACAGAAAAATACTAAGTTATTGAAAACAAGAAAAAAGGAAAATAAATATTCCAATAATTAAAATATTATTTTTTATAATTATAATAAAGTCCACTAACACAAAGAAAATTTTAAAATCTAAACCTTTTCAATTAAAAAATAAAAATAAAAATAAATGAAATAACACTCGCAACACATGTGCCACCGGCTAGTAAATATAAACGCACAAAAGGTATCAATAAGTATGGGCCGGCATCATAACTTGGCACTATACCATAATATTTCCGATTTATTGAGCAAGTTGGCATTTAACAAACAACATCAAGAATATTATAATATCCTTCGCCAACTAAAAGAGAACATATGTCGTTATTATCAAACTTCTAGGATTTAACTAACCCTAAGAATTGACTTAAACGTGAACGTGGTCCCCCTCTTAAGGATCATATTCAATAATCACTTTTGTTGTCTTCTTTTTATATACTAATATGCAAATAAAATTAATTAAGAGTCTGTATTGTCCTCCTAACTTTTAGCTTTTTATCATGATTGGACAAAATGGTGCCCCTCCTAGATCAAGAAATTAATATTTTGGGCCAATCGCAGCAATTTATTCTTGGCTTGTATATAAGACTGCGTGGGACATAAATTGTTGCATTACCCATCAAGAAGATTGGTTTACTTTTTTCTTTATGATAATTTAGTTGATTGCACCCAAGATCTACGATTATTAAATAAATTCAACGGCCAATTTACTATTCTTAGAATTTGCATTAGGCATGATCATTACACAATATTTCCGGCCAGCCAATCAAATTGCACGGACAATATGTATTAGAGGAACTAAATGCATAATCAGTGACGTCGTTTTGATTTGTTGCGTTATAGACTGTCAATTGGTTGATAAAAACCATTGTTTTGGTGACATTGAAAATGACATTGATAAAGGCATAAAGCCTTATTTTGTTAATTTTTTCATTGGCTTCTAAGATAAGACGTTCTGGGGTTGTCCGCGACTTCGAATATTTTAATACTGGAAGTGTGCCCTAATATAAAAAAATGTTGGCTTCTGTTTAATATTATTTCTTCTTTGTCTTAAGAAGTTGCAATAATAGCGGATAAATTAACCTTCAATGAACTACGAAACTAACTTCTTAAAGAGTAATATGCGATGACCTCGACTGTTTTTTAACTTTTACCTATTTCCTATATTTTTAATAATAAATTGCTCTTAAAATATATCTATATTTGAGTGATCGTACCACTAAAATATAAAATTTTAAAATGTAAAGTTCTTTGCATAAACGACTATCTTTGACTCAAAATATCTAATTAAACAAACATAATGCTACCATTAAACTAGGACACTAGGTCGTCCCAAGTGTTTTATCTGCACAAGGGAACTTTTCACCCCATTTCTGTATTTCTTGATACGAGTGGAGTTAAACTTGGCAATAAAGATTTTTGTGCACCAAATCGACATTTTCATTTAAACTCAACGGGAAGCTACATAGAAGAAGAAACAATGCTTAATAGTTCTTCCTCGCCAAAAAGAAAAAAAGACACGACATAGCATAACATAGAGATCATAATTGTTCTCCATTTAAATAAATAGTATTTTCTTGATCACAATTATTCTCCGAAGAGAACAATTTGGTTTGCACGAGCTAAGGCAACTTCACAAGTAATTGCGACTATTCATCAGAAGAAAACAAATGAAACCCATGATACTCTGACATCAGTTTAATGCGTTCCTTCCTTTTACAGGGCAAAAGAGAAGGTCAGCTTGCAACTTGCAATGATATGTGAACCCAGTTTCTCATTACTTAAAAAGGGCAATTTATTTAGCATAATTGAAGAAGCAATTGAAAGGTGAGAGGCCTAACCAAAGATTGACTTTTAGACAAGCTAGGTTAGTCATAGAGGCAACCTGGAGCCTAAGTTTTAACTCACAATAATGGCAAACAACGCTAGTACTAATAAAAGAGGTAAAATAGCAAGCGAAGCTAATACTAAAGCAGTAAGGCATTGAAGATGAGACCCCCATCCTAAGGAAATGAAAATTCGAGATAGAATATAGGGAGGTTTTAAGAAAGCTACCTTTCATTTGCTCGGGGAGATAGCACAGAAATCATCACCATCTGCCTAATTAATCCGGATGGATCGTGTTGTCAAACATTTAAGGTTGCAGTATTAAGATTTTGGCTGAACAGATTCCTGAGTAAAGTCGATATCAAATGAGAAATTACTCAAAATAAAAGCTAATTTAGAATAACACAAATAAGTTCAACAAATTTTACGGAGCCAAATTTCTGAAAATTCACCTCTTTCATCTAAATACACTCTTTAGAGTATCACAAAATGGGCTCACATATTTATTTCTACATCTTGTTCTAAGTATAATATTATGTTACTTAAGTATAGTTCATCTGATTTAAGAATAGTTTATCTGATCTTTTGAGTAAAAAAAATCATCTATTCCTTTTAGTAGAGCCCACTGATAGCAACCCTTACCAACACAGCATTCTCTTCTATTCCACTATTTCTCCTTTATTATTCCCATATCCAATCAGGTGCTACCTAATCACTGTCTCACCCCCTTTATATATCCTTCTGCCAGTTAAATCCAACCTGAACAATTTCTTTACGTCCATGGATTTGCCTATAAAGAACACCACAGAATTACATTACAAGAAACTACCATGGAAGTGGGTGAAGTGATCCTACTCTTCTAAATTTAGAGAAAGCGAGGTTCTTTCTATTCACAATACTGCCAAAGACCATCATGGCGGCAAGTAAAATCCAAAGACAGAGAGTGACTGACAACATTTCTTCACCAAATTCTGATAGTATGCCAGAAACTTCATTGCAAAGCTCAAATCAAGCATATTTCAGTTCCGGCGAGAACATCATTGACCAAGAAGCTTTGACGTGCGGCCCTTCACTAATCAACTTATTTTATAATGCTCCAAAGCAATCGTACCATTTTAATTTGAACCTTTTTCTTTCTTCAATTTCTAAAGACTTCCTTCTAAAACCATTTTTTTTTAAGTTTGCCTATTTATTTAAAATATTAACTTTTTGCATGATAAAGAAATCTCCTGTTAAGGTCTGACATCAACTATTTCTGATTATCTCTCCTTCCCCGTACAAAAGACTGTTCGTTAGCTCTTGGAATGTAGGAGGCATCTCACCACCAGATAGCTTGAACCTTGAAGAGTTGCTCAACAGTCAAAATAGCATGGCAGATATATATGTTTTTGGGTAATCTTCAAACTTTTAGGAGCATTTTAGATTATATATATATTGGGTTTTTTTGTGATAAGTGCTGATGCATATTAATTTTGCCAGGTTTCAAGAAGTTGTACCTCTTAATGCTGGAAATATTCTGGTGACAGAAAATACTAATATTTCAATGAAGTGGAATTCTTTAATTAAAGCAGCTCTAAACAAGAGAATGGTAACAGGAGATAGGCTACAAAAGGCAGAAGTTGGCGAGACGCAAAGAGTTTATCCCATAAAACCCCATAGTTCCATCAACCCCCAACCAGATTTTGAGTGCATAGTCAGTAAACAAATGGTAGGAATATATGTTACCGTGTGGGTACGTACAGAGCTACATGGTTATATCAGTCATCCAAGTGTCTCATGTGTAGGCTGTGGTATTCTGGGCCGCCTAGGAAATAAAGTAAGAGACATAGAATTATAAGTATTTCATAGAAAAATAATGAAGAACCCCATTATATCTACTCCAGATTGAAAGTATTAGATGTAGTATCCAATATTTTCTTCAATATGTTAATCATGATTTACTAGATGATAAGAAAGTAGCTAACAGGATCTGTAATTGATAACAGGGTTCCGTGTCCATCAGAATTTGCTTCCACGAAACAAGCTTCTGCTTTGTGTGTACTCATTTAGCTTCGGGTGGTAAAGAAGGTGATGAGAGACAAAGAAATACAGATGCAGCACATATACTGGATCGCACCTTATTTCGTGCGGAACCCCACCAGCATCTGCCTAGAAGGATCCTTGACCATGAGTATGTAAAACTACTGCAGTGATTTCTGCTGTCTATTCCACTCCTGCAGATTCTTACACTTGGATGTGCATTTCTTTACCCGTTTTCTCTTCATTTATGACTATATCCATCTGATCCTTGTAATTAAGGAAATATGTTATGTTGGATCATTATTTAACAGCATCTCAAATTCTCAGCTAGTCTTTACCTTAGGCAATCATTTTGGATGATCAGTCATTCTTACTGCTGGATAATAGTATGAAATTCTAACACTCAGAAGTTGTTTCCGACTATGACACAGTCGGGTGATTTGGCTAGGTGACTTGAACTACAGAATTTACCTGCCAGAGGCTACTACACGGTCTTTGGTGAAGAATAAAGAGTGGAGCATCTTATTAGAAATGGATCAGGTAATGAAAAAGAAGGAATACATTTCAGATAATAAAAGTAAACTTCACATTGAATTAGTATATGTCAGCTCCCTAATGTTCAATGGTATAATTTAAATTAAAGCTGAAAGCCGAGCTGACCAAAGGCCATGTCTTCGAGGGCTGGCACGAGAAAGAAATTCAGTTTGCTCCCACGTATAAATACGATCACAACTCAGACGATTATTATGGAACCAATCAAAATATAAAAGCAAAGAAGCTGAGGGCTCCTGCATGGTAAGTTGCCTCTGCCCTTTTATCCCTTCGCTTCCAGGAAAAAGTAATAATGGTGTCTGATAAAGGCATATATTTGTAGGTGTGATCGGATAATTTGGTTTGGCACAGGATTGAAGCAAATTCAGTACAACAGAATTGAGAATAGATTATCTGATCATAGACCTGTTCGAGCAACTTTCATAGCATATGTTGAGGCATCTAGACCCTCAAAAGAGCAACACAGATCTTGTCAAACAGATATGTTGACCTCAGACCATTTTACATCAGGCATTAATGACTAATCCTATATTTTATGACTTGAGTTTTCTAGTTAATAATCAAAATTAGATGCCTCCATCCACCCCAAGTTAAATTAGAAAAAGATGCAAGAACAGAATGCATGAAAAAGAATACCAGAACTAGGGATTGCAACTAAACTCAATAAGTGCAGGACAAAGAATGTTTTTGCAAGTTTCAGTCATTTTTTCAGGAAAATGATTGCTCATTCTAGTTCATAAAGGGGATATTCACAAACCACCAACTCTAACGAGATACAGACTTACTAAAGCAGTTCAAATGACATCAAAGAATCCATAACAAGCACCACCACGACACAGGATGTTCATAGCCTTATGTATTTGGAATTTTTTTAAAGTTGACAAATTATGAGCAAAGACAATGATGGTTTGTTGTTTGCAAAGAGGGTCCTCAAATATCAATCCTCATATCACAGGCACATTGAGGCATTAATCTTAGACGATTATTGTATTCCAACTTCATGCAATGTGTATTTTCGATCATCTTGAAGTATAAAAACAATGATTGCTTAACTAACTACAGTTACAACTAAATGGAGCACCAGAACCAGATACTACTAATAGCGCTTCTTCGGGTGCATAGTACTTTAGTGAAATACTGATGCTACCATGTATAATGATGTCCATTATTTATGATATTCTACTAATAGCCTCTCATTGTCAAACCACATATTACCATGCAGCTGCTTCTGGTCCTGCTACTATTAGTACCATTAATAACCTTTTTTTGGGTAGCAATTAGTACCATTAATAATCATAATAGTAGTATTATCAATTATGTTGTTGTTACTACAAATAATTAAATTTAAAAATTACTAGGCCTAACTATTGTACTATGTTGATCTAAGCTGCATATAAATAAATACCATACGTATAAATACAAATTATATGTACATAGGTATAATTTACCACTAATTTATATTATTTTATTACAATATGGTATGCATATATTATGCTCTTTTCTGTAAAATCCATTTTCCATGGATATTTTATCAATACGCATCCGGATATTTCTTTCATATTTATATCAATGACTAATCATATATTTATTATACATTACATTTTAAATGACCACAAGTGAATCAGTAATTCCAAACTCAATGAGGAATCTAGACACCTAAATTTTAAATAGGAGGAGGAGATTTAAAGTACTATTGCAAGCAAGCAAACAACTTTTTAACTCGTTTCTACTTCTCAGCCTCCTTTGCTAACGGTTTCACTTTTACTTTCTAGCCACTGTTTCCAAAAGCCATAACCAATGCTTAAGCCTAATCAGCTTTGTTTGTTCTATGAATAATGGATCATATCTGTCAGGGTGTTGCTCATAGGATTTTCTGTCCAATGTTTGGAATTTGGATTAAAAGGCTGTCTGGCTAAGCTTACTCTAAAGAGCTTATAAGCTCGGCCATGTTTTTGGAGCTTCTATGATGTTAGATCTTAATTTAAAATAAGATGTTAAAGTGTTTGGATTTAGATCATGAGCTTATAAGATGATGAATTAGTATAGTCACAAAGGATATATTAAATTCTTAAAAATATTGGGGTTCGACAAAGAGGAGCTTATATAAGCTCTTAAAATAAGATGTTACGAGCTTATAAGCTGCTAAATATCTTGTAAGATGTTTAAAAGAGCTTCTGAGATCAGGTAAACTAAATTTCAATGTAACAAGCTCAAGCCCCTGTGACATGTTGATGAATGCGACAAGCAGCAGTCCAACTACAGACTTAACAAGTCAACAGGTACTACAGTAAGGCCAACTAGAAATATAATCCAAGAGAAAGACCATTCATCCTAATGATTGAAGACATGAAATACAGAAACATTTGGATTCCTTAGGTCTTACCATGTTCCTTGAAGTTCTTACTGTTCCTCTAAGCTCATGCATGATTCCGGTTCATTTCTCCTTATTTGATTATGACCTATGTCTGCCGATGGATTGGTACTATAAACTGGATCGTATCATAGTTGGTACAAACTTGAAGATCATTAGCCGATTATAATATCTGATGGATCAGATCATAAATTTGTAGTTCCAAATAGGTGGTTAGGATAGGAAGTACACAGTTTGATCACTAAAGGTTTGAGTTGATTTTGCAATGAGCATTATAATATATATATATACACAATATCAATAAAAACTCTTAATATAGTGCAATTTATCTGACACTATAATTAATAATGCACTAATTATTACTTGTTGAACCAGTTTATTTGATAAAGAATATATAAATTCCAAAATACTCTAAATTGTTGTTATACTTTTCCTAATATTAGTTTTGAATGAGGCATTATACATAATGAATTAATTATTTCTTCATTAATATTAAATTTCATCTTAAATGTGAAAGATTTTGTTTTAACCTTGAAACTATCATATTTGAATCTACGTACGGACAAATATACTGCTAATAAGTTAACTAATACTATTTTTCGATACACAATATATTAACCATTCATCTTCATTTGACTTAACTTGGGTTAGATTAGGTTATCAGATTATATAATAGGATCAGACTCTGAATTTTCAAAAATCAATTCAAATCTGCCCGTAGACAGCTCTATTAGACCCAATTGAAACATCCACTTGCATATCCTAATAAGTTAATAACCTTTAGGAACAAGTATGTGCATATACTCATGACCCAGTAATGAAACAGCATCTCTTTTACAGAGTGCATCTACATGAGAAGGAGCTATGAACAAAATGCGCAGGTATTCTCCCTTAGACAGTCATCCAGTCTGTATATTTTAGAGATAAAGAGGGGCCAAATATTTGTAAACCATGATAGAGTATAAAAACAAATCAGACATATCAATTATTATATATCCACGAATTTAGGTTAGGGCATCTAATTTAAGAGTAGAGAAAGCATTCTTCCAAAATAGAATGTCAGAATAGGGCAGAGGGCACATTAAAATATTCAGGCTATAGAAACTGCGACAAACAGATCTTTCCATTTTTCAATTTTTGGAAACTATTTCTTTTAGTTATAGCTATCGTTATATATCAAATATATTTTATATGATTTTACAATTAAATAATGGTATACTGCGAGTACTGGACAAACCTATGATGTGAATTGCTAAATCAAGTTTCAACATAAAATTATAAGAACTTGATTTTTTACATTCATGCTTAACGCACCTCCAAGACTGCTTCAGCTTCATGATCAAATGTTTTACAGAGAATCTCGTAGCTTTTATTTGATCCCAACTGCAAAAGGAAGGGGAACGACGAATACAATTTGTTAGCTTTTCACCAGGTAGTAATGGGAGCAGGGAGAAAAATATTTTATGTGACGAATAAGTGTTCTAACCAATGGATCAACTCTCGAAGGTGAAATTGCAGAAATTCTATACCTGAAACAAGATGAAAAACCAAGTATTTTAGTAGGGCAGCCAAGTGAATCTATTGCAGAAGAAAACATGAGAAAAAAAAAAAGAAATCCAAAGTTAGAGTTTGCTAGCAACTGCCTGTTGCAGACGGACAAGGCCCATCTTATAGCTTGGCCATTCATATTTATATTTCAGATTCATACGCTTATATGCTGTAAAATTTAGACTTTGGATAAGGAAAAGGTTTTCAGCACTTTGCTTTCAAGAATAAAAAATGCCAAGATTTAAAAAATGCTTCTTTCAGTGGGGGGAAGGGGGCTTCAGCACTGTGCATGAAGTGAAAACTACTAAAGTACTTCATCTAATATCTTTTTGCTGCAATAAGACCATTAGACTTTTCGACAGGACAAATCGCATAAATGTTTCAACCAGAACGTGATAACTGAGCTGGCAAGCAAAATTAAGTATCTCTGAACCGGTAGGTCTGTAGTAACACTGAAACCTAAACTTTACTTAACGTTAATGACCTCATACTCCAACTAATGAGCCAGGCATAAAGCAGCAAATAGAAACACAAATTATACCTTGGATAGTATTTTGTCGATGTAGTTAGCTAAACCCAGCCACAAAAGATTCTCTTGGC
The DNA here is from genome assembly GCA_037501455.1 of Lantana camara. NCBI lineage: Eukaryota > Viridiplantae > Streptophyta > Magnoliopsida > Lamiales > Verbenaceae > Lantana > Lantana camara. Next base: position 50,178,724 of record CM074865.1, read on the forward strand.
TGACTATAGCACTAATTTCAGGTGGAAAATAGATAAAAAAAGTTAATGTGATAGCTCTATTACTCACTTTTTATGCAAGCTCATTCCACATAGGAATGCTTGATTGAGGCATGCTATTCGGCTAAGCAAGCTTATCTTAAGAACTAAGAAAGAGTCCAAGAGACAAATCATTCTCTCAATGCAACCTAGTAGATAAAAGAGGTTGTGAATTTTCAAACACTAGCAAACAAACATTTGTCATCGATAAATACAGACAGACAAAGCATGAGCATCAAAACTCAGGTGCTATGCTTTTTAATATATCCAGACTAAAAAAAGTATACACAGACCAAAAAGAAAATAAAAAAAATGAAAAACAGGTGCTATGACTTTGGATATAGGGCATGCATACAGGAACAGGGTAAAATTAAATGCCAACAGTTTTCAAGTTATAGCGCTCACGAACTTGAGGATAAAATGATACGATGGTTTCGTGAAGCTTGAATTTCACATTTATGATTTATCGAAATAAACATCATGGCACTGGCAAATGGACGTCTCTCAATTGCCTCATGAACCATGAGATTTTTTTCCTGCTCAACTAAGAATTATTCCACAAATTGAAACTCATCTAACCAAATTTCATAATTGGAAAATATAGAATTTGACCATTTAAACGATTACAACTAAAAGAAAAATGATAAGTACATAGCTACCTACCCAAGTTTATGAATGTAGAAGTCCATTGCTAAACAATTTGCTTTCTGAACAGTTAACACTACAGCCCCCATTCTGCTCTGAAAGCACAGGAGACAAGGAATCAGTTTCTCGGGATACGAAATGTCCGGCCTCATTTTTTGGTAACAGAAAATGAGCAGCATTTGCAGTGTATGCTATGTGGCATGCAAAAGCTAAATTATGGTATATACATCTTGTGGCATTAATCCATAACTATGTTACGGTTTTTCTCACAGTAAAGCCTCGTTTTCTCAATGGATACCAAAATATTCAGACAGGTGATCAGAAAATTCACATGAACATAAGCAGCTTAATGAAAGATAAAACATAATCTCACCTCACAAGCAATAAGCTCAATCAATTGCATTAAGAATTTTCCTAATCCCTTTCCCTGAACATGAGGCTCTAACTGTAATTCATAAACATAAACGACAGGCACTTCTTCCTCAACAATGAACCGGTAATGTACAAAACCAACAATACGGCCCTCACAATTGCATATCATGTGGTCGTCCTTTAATTCAATCACTTCATCAGCATCACCATTTGAGACTTGATGCACAAATAGATAACGAGCTTTCTCCGCAACCATTTCCCGCCGCTTTATTTTTTCTTCAGCTGGCCACTCAAGCCCATATGGTGCCTCCATATTTAACTTACAAGGATTATATTCACAAATTTGTCAGAGGGAAATACTTAATCAAACTTATCATGTCTGAAATATACAACTGAGATAACTACATAAGACTAATGATACCTTAAGGAGGCTTTGCATATATTGTTTTGTGTGAAGTGGGAGCTTACTTCCACGACTGCACTCCAAGTGTCCATACAAGCCTATTAATGACAAGAGATAAAAAGTATTATAGATAAACAAACATGATGGCATACATTATGCATGAAAGGAAATACACAGGGGGCGGGGAGTGAGAGTTTCAAGAGAAGTGACTGCTAACAGCAAAACCAGTCACACTTCAAGCAATATAAATATAATATACGGACAAAGACAAAGTCAAATCCAACCATTCTTTCAGGTACTTACTTTTTTTTTTTAGTCGCATTCTTTCAGGTACTTCTGGTAGCTAAATTTCCCATCTAATTCCCTTTTCAATTATCAATTCGATTAAGTCCAAGGTTTTCAAGCAGAATGTACTTTTCCAATTTCAGTACTAGGACACCAACTGGTAAGCGCCTACCTAAGCCATGAAAGATCCAAACAACGAGAATGTATATTTTCTGTACTTTGAGCACTCGAATACTCAAAAACGAAGCAAAGTACACAAAACAAAAAAAAATTTATGTCACAAAGCTGAATTGGGGTTTTTAGCTTTCATGCGATAAATAACTGAGTCTTAACAAGAAATAGAAAAGATTAAATTACATTCCGCGTGCAATTTGAACTTCTCAATTAACAGTAGACCAACCGTCTCTTCGGAAATGGCGAAACTGTGGAAAATTGGAGAGATGATCTTTCACCGAACAAGCTGCTTTGATTATATTCTCAGTGGCTTTCTTCTTCTCCAATATCTGCCTTAGATCGTGAAAAAATTGATATTAAATGGACAAACTGCTTGATTTTCAACCCATTCACCTTAATGACAATAATTTAACTAATAGTGATGGGTAATCTCTATATACCTGCTTCCTCGTCGCGGTTTTTCCCCTCTTGCAATTTTTCCCTTCACCCTCCATTGATGTGCTGAAAACCGGAATTTTCTCTATTTCCTCGCGCAGATTTTTCGTAGTTTCAAATCCTTCGAGCTATTTTAATTTGTGTTAACAATCTAAGAAACATTTTGTTATAGGAATTCTTAAAAAAAGCTTTGTATTTTGAAAAAATGCAATAAATAACTTTGTATTTTTTAAAATAAATTTATCATAATCCCTTTTCAAATGGTCAACAAAAAAAATAAAAAATTTCTATGAGTAAGTTATCTTTTTGGTCCATAGAATTAGTCCTTTTGGAATTTTAATCCCGTATCGTTGAAATTAAACAAATTTAATTCCATTATTTTCAAAAAAATTATAATTTTGGTCTCATCCGTTAAATAATTGATGGAAAATACATTTTTTCCATTAAGTACAATTTGGGAGAAAAAAATATTTGCTTATTAATATCTCATTTTAGCATCTTGAATCAATTTTGAAACATTACTCTGAATACTCTCATTAAGGTAATGTGGTGCTAAAATAAGATATTAATCAGCATACTCCCATAAAAGATAACCTAATGAACAATAATTTTTCCCCTAAATTACGCTTAACGGCAAAAAAATACATTTTCCATCGATTATTTTACGGATGAGACCAGAATTGTAATTTTTTAAAAATAATGGGACTAAATATGTCTAATTTAAAAAATATGAGACTAAAATTACAAAAGGACTAACGATGTGGACTAAAAATGTAATTTGCTCAATTTTTATTATACCCATATATAATATTTCAGACATAAAGGATAAATATTATATTGATAAATAAAATAAATCTTAAATTATATTATTATATCTATTAAAGAGTAAAAAAAAATATTAAAAAATGTTATAAATATATAATATGTATACATATTATAACAGAATATCTAGAAAGAACAAATATATATATAAAGGGGGAAAGAGAATATATGTATAAATATGTATATACATAATAACACAGACAATACATAGATATATATATTTAATCTCTAGGGCAATGCACCATCGCCGGCGTCTCCAAGCCACCACATCTCCAACCCACTAACTCTCTCCGATTGTGTAGCGCCCGAGCACGTGACGTTATATCCCCCGCAGTAAGACCCGACACGCATATGAAATTGATGATCCATATACGTGTCAAATCAGAGCGAACGGGGACACAACTCACTCACTATGCTAGGCTAGAGCTAACTCTCAAAACCATAAAAGTAATAGAGTGGAAAATAGCCGAAAAGAAAAACACGAGCGGAAGCAATATCTTAACAATAGCATAAACAGAGAGCTCACAGGCTCAAATAAATAAATATTAAAGCGCTTAAAGGCGTTCAATAATCATAGCAACAATTAAATGATATCAGTGTAACGTAAAGGAAAGTTATACACGACTCTCAAGACTCTACAAACTCGAATTCCGGCCTAGCACTCCAAAACATGTAGCGTCCGAACGCGTCATGCCACATCCCTCGCGCTAAGACCCGACCCGCATATGAAATGGATAATCCATACACGTGCCGGATCAGAGCGAACGGGGACACAACTCACTCATTATGCTAGCGCAGGAGCTAACTTCGAAACCAATTGTGACACCCCGCTCGTCCGACGTATAAGGTACACCACGTTTCAACTTCCTTGTGTGTTTAATTTGGTGATTTTGTGCTTTGCGTGGCCCTATTTTGAACTCTTTTAGAGTTTAGGGGCCTGTTTGTAATTTTCTCTTTTAGGGGTTATTCGGTCATTTCACGTTCGGTCGAGAGTTCGACCTCTTTGACCCCTTCCTTGCGTTCGGGGCATCGAAACGAGTCCGTAGACTCTAAGTTTGCCCCATTCTGACTTCGTTAGCCCGTTCTTCCGACCGTTTCGCGTACGAGGACCCGAGATATATACCCCGAATCCTCGTAATTCGTGCCAAAGATCAGACCTCAGCCTTCATCGTCTTCTCCCGCAATCGACACTATTCACACACATCACCAAACTCGATCGTTTCTCGACGGAATTCGACGAACCATTAGTCGAGCCCGTCACAACCGTACCAAGATCGTGGCCAACCGATGACCCACGGGCCCACGGCGGCGCAACGGCGGCCTGAAAGTGGCGGGTGGCGCCACCACTTTGTCACCGGCGATCCGGCGACTTTCGCCGGCCAACCACCACCCCACCCTACGTTTTTGGACCCTCCCGTGTCGTTTCCGGCCTCCGTTCAGCACGAAAACCACCACAAGTGGTGGTTCCGGCGAGGCAGCAGCGGCGCGACTTTCGGCGGCGGTTTGGAGCTTTTCCGACGATCTTTTGGCAACGGTTCCTTCTAAGAAGTTGTTCCTCACGTCAAGTCCGAGCTATTCGTGGTGGTGACGGCCCAAGAACCGGCCGGCGGCGGCGGACCGGGGCTGGACCGGCGGTTCGGTTCTCCGACGATTTTTCCGGCAAATTGGCTAGGGGCTTTTGAAGGGCTCGTTACAAGCTTTCCAATGGTATGCTTGGATTTCATTTTCGTTTTACGGTTTGTGTTTAATTTCAGTTTTCGTCGTTGGGATTTGGTTCGGTTTTTCGTCAACGAAATCCGGTGTGCTTGGTATTTTCTGAAATTGGTTGAGGGCTTTTGTCAAGCAGGCCGTGACGTACGTTTCTGTCCTTCCGGGGAATTTTCGGACCACCGGAGGTGGTGGTCCGGTGGCTGCATGTGGCAGTCCGGCAGGTTCCGGTGGCGGAGTTCCGACGCCCTTCGGACAGCAAGTTCCTCTCGTCGTGGTGAGTTCAACGCCACTTTCCGTTCGTCAATCGGATATCCGGTTGATTTTATATGAATTTTTGAAGTTATTGTATTTATTTTCGTTAATTGTTTTAATTGTAATTTCGACCTTGTATGAACTATGAAATGAATTTACGAGCTGTATGATGTATGAAAATATGTTATAATATATGATAAGTTTGATTTGTGATTTACTGAATTTATTTGTCTCGTTTTACGCCTATCTACTTGAGAATAATTACTATTTAAGGGGTGTTAGTGTAATATTTGAAAACTAATTTGATAATGGGATTATATGAAACTTGAGAAATAAATTATGAAATGATATGTTATATTTAATTTTGAATGAATCGATCAAGTATGCTATTTGTTGGAATATTAAACATTATGCATTACGTATTTAATTATCAAATTGCTATATGATCAATGTTTTAACAGACTTGGAGCATGATAGGATTAAATTATTATGCCTCAAGTTATATTCCCTATGTGATGATATGAATTCTATAAGTTATGCATCCTCTAACGTGTGAAATGATTGTGATTCGATACGAATGACTTAATTGGGATAAATGTGAACTAACTGTGCATCATTTGTATTCGTGAGCATAGCCGTGCATCTTTTGTGGTTGTGTTTCGAGTCTGAGTCTTGTGTTCTGTGTGTTCAGTTGATCAGGGTTTTTCCAGGGAGTGTTTGTTGGCTGTTTGGGTTCCAGTGGGACTTCTTGGCTTGTGTTTCCGTTCTCGTCGGTGTAAGGTGAGGTTTTAGGATTTCTGTTTAGTTAAAGCGACCTACAACCTTCTGTGCTCGTTTTCAAGCCTGCATGCGATTATTCTATTATATTTATATAATAGATATGTGTTTATATGATATGTTTATGAATTTGTCATACGATTAAAGGTTTTCGAACTGTATATGTACGAGCATATGTAAGCTTGAATTGTTTTACAACAAGGCTATGCTCCAAACCGTGTGTCTTCATGCCAGCTATGGATTAGGATGACACGGAGAGGTACGTTTATAGCATATGCTAAGTTGCAAGGTATGGTATATCCGATCAGATACGTATGTTTTGTTATGTTATGATTTGATAAGTTTGATATGAGGGAGTTATGATATGATTCGGTATGATATGTTTTGTTTGGTTTATTGGGCCCTGGAGACGTGGGTAAGGGAGACCCGGGACGACCATGGGGTCGCCGGTTATGACCCCTGTGCACATCTCCATTTGAAGTACTGACGCGCGACTCTAGGAGGTTGAGGAGGCGTGGTGCTTTGAGCCCTCGGTGGATAGCCGGGGAAGGCACAATGTGGGCTCGCTACCCCGTGTGTATTCGTATTGGATGTGGAGGTCTTTTCCTGGCTGGGCACCTTTGGGTTTAAATACCAGCGGGAGAGACAAAACCCGTGCCTGGGCGCTTGCGGGCTTAAATTCCAGTGGTGGGACAATATCCACTTGGTGTTAGGGTTGGTTTATTGATATGATTTGTTTTGTATTTCGTTTTGCTTATGTATTATTCGTATGCGGAGCCCAGGATGGGATTTGTTGCTCGTACTCGCCGAGCCTTAGTATGTTATGTTGATTATGAAACGGGATAGGAGCTTTCTCTTTTGGTATGATACGATTAGGCTCAATATGTTATAGTTGGATAAGATAAGATATGTATAAGTTTGGTTTGAAAATGGTTTTGGTATGCAAAACCCTACTCCCGGTTCATAATCTTTCTTTTGATACGTGCTCTGCTCCTTATTATGTATAGTGTGTGTGAGTTCAGCCCCCTCACTCAGTCAGTGGACTGACCCTCGCCCCACCTATGTTTTTAGTTTGCAGGTGCAAGTTGTTGGAGTTCGAGCTAGGCGGCTTTGAGTCGGGTCTGTCGAGTCTGTGTCAGTCCGTTTGATTTTTGTTAAGTACTTGTTTCGAATTATGTATGAAAATTATGTATATAGTAGGTTCTGTACAAGATGATGTTTATGCTTTGATATGTTTGAATTTTCGGGACAGGTTAGGACAGGGTATGGATTAGTTGAACCCGTCTTTGTTGTATGTTTGAATTCGGGACAGGATAGGACAGGTTCGTGGAAGTAGTTGAACCCGTTTATTTATGTTTGTTGATTAAAGTTTTATTAGTTCATATTTTGATTCGCTTCCGCATACAGGTTTTTTTTGCATATTTTACTTGTACGGGGTTTAGGTACCGCCTAACTTAGGTTGGATTTTTCGGTTGTCACCCGTTCGCTGTGACTTGGTGCGTGTGCGGACTTTCCATTTCGTACACGTGTCGGGTCATAGTGCGGGGGTGTGGTGCCCCAACGCTTGGGGTGCTACACCAATTAAGCAATATACATGTAGAGCCTGGAACGGTGGGCCACGACATCCCCCGCACCTAAACCCGAACCCACATATGAAATGGACTTCCATACATGAGCCCAAATCTAAGCGAACGGGAACTTACACTCACTCTTTAGGCTAGCGGGGCTAAAACTCAAACAGAGCATGCAAAACAAACATATAAATATGCGGAAGCAACAAACAGGATCTAAAGAGCTCGAACAAATATCCATAATTCTCCAAAAGGTCGAGTATATACATCAAATATCCACAATTCTCCAAAATATACAAGTCAGAAAATCAAATACATAAGCGGAGTATCTAAAAGCAGGAAATATAAATGCAACTCGACCTAGACTCGAAAGTACTACACGACTCGAAGCACTTCCCCGCCTAACTCAAGACCACCTGCAACTGGAGGTAAGAAAAGGGAGGGTCAGTCAAAACTCGACTGAGTGAGGGGGCTAAACGCACACCCACACACGTATAGGTATAAACAGAGTATATAACAAAGGATGATCATGAATCGAGGCTAGGGTTTTGCATACCAAATCATTTGTAGGAGCTAGTGTATAATACATAAAAGAAAACCTATCTCGATCCACAATTCATCGAACGAAACACAAACAAAACCAAAGTCCGGCGAGTACGGACCTCCCCCTTACTTCACATATCATAACATAAAACAGAAATCATAAATACCAATCCAACCCCGACAACTTTGGTGTTCCGGGGAATCAAACCTCTCCACCTACTTACTTATGTACAAGGGGTATGTAGGACCCGAGCGTAAGGTACCACATCCCCCGCACCGAGACCCAACCCGTATACGAAATGGAAGTCCATACACGTGCCAAATCCACGGCGAACGGGGACACAACACACACGCTATGCTAGGCGGGACTAACCCTTAAACCAATCAACTCAAGACAATAAAAAATCAGAGTTATAATTAAACGCGGAAGCAAGAACAACATATAATATATACAACGAGCCACCAAGCTCCAAAAATAGATATACAAAATCATTCAAGTGTTCAACAGCACTCACGACCTACAAATCATGACGCTCCATGCTATACTATGGTCATATACAAGATAGGAATGAGGGTATGAGTATATGAGACTGAAAAGAAGTGCTAAACAACAATGCAAAACCTATAAGACTTGTATTCCCGCCTAGCACTCCTATACCTGCACAAAACAACTGAAAACAAACCGGGTTCAGTCTAAAAGAGACTGGTGGGTATAAAACGAGGCGTATAATATAATAGCGCATAATTTAAACACATTCATGCAAGCCCTAATCCCGTGTGAAGTTTGACAAGAATTTCCCAAGGGGTTAAAACAAAAGACAACATCAACGGGATTACGACGTTCATATTCATTCATAATTATTCATAAGGGTTTATGGCCCGGTGAGTGGGCGTGCACAATCTCCAACCTACTCCTCGTGTAATCATAGTCAATTATTCATTCATTATCATACATATCTTTTGTGCTCATACATATCATGATCATAATCATTCATATACACCTTCTTCCTCCGGGTGGTGGACGGGCTTGCAAGACCCGGCCACCGGTTCATACATAGGCCAATGGGGGTACATGAATCCCCCAAGGGCACTCAGCTCCCATTCCTCGCTAAACCTCCTAGCGAGGGCCGGTATCACCGTAGTTTGGTTGGGACTAGTATATGGGATCCCCGTCAGCCCTTGCTTCCTCGGTTAGCCACATATACTAAGTCCCGGGGCCCGTGCAATCATAATCATGTCTCGCCAAAACATAAGGTAGGGTTTCATAAATAAAAGAGGGTCATACGTTTGAAATCATTTACACGAAATGACTCGATTTTATATAATATACTAATTTGACTTAAATCTTGCACATAAGGGATATATAGGGTTGTTTTAACTAGTAGAAGAAAAACCCACCTTTACAAGCAAAACAAAGGCACAAGCGTTCAATGCTCGCCCTCGTCTCCGACCAAACCCGAATCTGTGCAAAAGAAAAGATATGAGACTCAATGACCACATATGATGCTCGACAATGAAGTGAATATGACATGAATGCATAAATGATCATATCATATCATGAAAATGTTCATGTGCACTATTAAGGAATTTAAAACATCAAACCATTCGTTCATTCATTTCATTCAATTTCATAAATTCATAAATTCATAATGCGTATCAATTAATCTAAAATTCCATTTAATAATCATAGCAAGTAATATTCATGTTGACAATTAGAATAGGATAAAAGAAACATTCAAACAATAATCGATAATTTAAATACGCGAAATAGAAATCAATTAGATTCGACAATTGAATTAAACCAAATAATATTTAAAATATATATAAAATATATAATATATATATATATATAATCAAATAACATATATATATATATATATATATATATATATATTATACACACGTACACATGCATATATATATATATATAGCACATGCATGCAAAATATTACAAAAGCCATGCATGCAACGCACCCACACAATTATATACAATATATATACATGCATGCAATTAACTCTACAAATCCATGCACACACAACACCACACACAGCACAATTATATATATATACAGTAACATATATATGCATGTAACAGAGGAGAAAAAAAAACGCAGGTAAAGTTCGGGAAAAACAGGGTGACACCCCCGTGTCACCACCCAAGCCCAAACCGAGACACCCCCGTGTCTCGGTACAGCAATATCAGGCCAACCCGCACCCCCGTTCCGCGCTGGAAAGACAAAGAACGACACACCCGTGTCTCGTACCAGCAGAAGTTAATTAAAATCCCCTGTTTTGACAGCAGAAACGCAGCAGCAGCTATGGCGAAGTGCAAGCAAGAAAGGCAGCAAAGCCAGGCATGAAATGCAGCAACAGACTCGCTAAAACACATGCCACAAGGCCATGAAATTAACAGCAAAAGCAAAGAGGATTCACGGCAGTTTTGACAGAAGAAAATCAGCTAGAAAAACAGGGCAATCAATCGCGAAAAACAGGGTATGTCTGCTCTCAAATGATCCTAGTCAGTTCAGGTCATTTAGGCCATCAAATACACAGCCAAGCAACACCATTTCAACATATAATTCAGTTCCCAACAAGCTCAACCAAGAAAAGAAAGCATATGTGACATTTCATGAAAGTTTTCCCAAAGTGCCATAAATGATATCTCATTAATACTTCAACCACCAAGAAATCAATGATCATAACTGAAATGAGGATGTCAAAATAATCATTCTCAAGCTTGGAATCAATCAAAACCATTAAGAATTGAATAAGATCATCAAATTTGCCCAAAACGTACTATTTACGAACTTAGTCCAAAACCTCATGAAACCATGATCAAATTTGGAAATAAAAGGATGAAAATGATCAGGAATGAACATATATTACAACCCTAAGCTTACCTTGTTGATTGGATGATGTTTGGATGAGATTTGAGCTCCAAAATCTCTAAGGAATGAAGGGTTACGGGAATGACTGTAATTCCAGTGACTTTGGCTGAGATTTGGGAATTGTGTGAGAATTGGTTTGGTTAGGGCATGACATATCCGGTTAGGTAGTTGAGTTAGGGTTCAATAGAATCAAACCATGGTTAATTTGGTTAAAGTTTGGATAAGATATGGCTATTTTTGTACAGCAAGGTCAGTTTGGTTACCGTTTCGTTTTTCGGTTGAATTTCGGAGGTTCAAATGACTTTGGAAAAATATAAGGTTAAGTTTACTAAACTCAAATTTTCGTTACGAGTTCAGCAGAGTTGACGGAACTCGAATCCGAGTTCCCGAGCTCAAGATATTAAATTCGGAACCAAAGGTACGCTAAGTGCTCGTTAGCCCCCGATTTGGTTCCATGATTCAAATTAAATTTGTTAACATATCAAATAAATTCGAAAACATAAACCGAGCATATAGGCATGCTCCTAACACATATATTTACGACATACTACAATTTCACGACATTTCGATATCATTTCATATAAGAACGGAGCACAAAATAAACAACCAAGCTTATTTCATGCAATTCATGTACATATACATTAAAATTCACGCACATTTCATAAGTTCCATGCATAAAATTTAAATCAAAGAATTAATTCTAATATTAAATAAAATAAATTAAAGTTAACGTATATATTTGAATAAATTAATTAATATGGTTAAACATGATTAATTAGCATAATGCTTAATTAACAACATAATTAACATTAATAATTAAATTAGCAATAATTGAAATATATATATATATATATATATTTTTTTTTTTATAATACGAAATATTTTATAATAATAATAAGTTAAAATAGAATAGAATAAAATAAAATAATAACAATTTATAATAAAATTAGATATAAAACACGAAAAAAAAAACAATTAATTCGCGCAAATTGGTAAACACATACGTCGTACCTTTACGTCCGAAAAGTCGGGGCGTTACAGGGTAGCTAACCCACAATGTACTCGGAGCATCACGCCTCATCAACCTCCAAGATTCGCGCGTAATACTACGAATGGGAATCATGCACATGCTTAACCCGACGGTCGTTGTCGTCCCGGGCGTCCTTACCCACAATTCTCGGGCCCAACATACCTTACTAATACCAATTCCCATCTTTCAGGGCATACTCGCTCATACATAGCGTAAACGAACTTAAAACATAAGCTTATATATACTTATACTTATACCAATTTCATAACTTAAAGCTTAATCACAAGATCATAAACAATCTTAAATACACGTATTTAACTATATATTAGGTATATAGTCGCATGCGGGGTGAAAAATCAACACATAATAGGTCATAGTTCGTTTAACTACAAGAAAAGAATCCTAAACCTCACCTTTGCAAAAGTAGAGAAGTAGAAGGGCAAAATGGGCGAACAAGCACCTAAACCTTGGGATCTCGAATGTCCAGGAGAGGCTCTGAAACAAAAGAAGACAAAACCCGAGACTTAGACTCAATTATGAACCATATAGACGCTCAGCAATGCTCATGAATGTAATGAATGCAAATGGAATGCAAGAATGCATCACCCAAGTCATTTGCGTTCATAACTCGTATAAAACGTATCAAATCATTCCATAATTTCAATTTATGAACCATAACATATAATCAAATATTAAAACTACACTTAGAGATCATGATTCATGCATGAAAATCCCAAAGAAAGTCACAAGATAACATTCATAATTCAAATCATATTGTCCCCATCTCCACCCTGCCCCCCCGCGCGCGCGCGCGCGCGCGCGCGCGCGTAGATTTGTGAAAATTTTACATCCATTATCAGTCCTGTTGATGATATCGAAGCCGTGACGGTTGGCCTTCCTACGCTGACGCGAGTATCCGCGTGTGGCCATCCACCAACTCAGACAAACAAAACTCCCCTCCCGGGGAGTTTAATGCAGAAACCAATCTGCATAGAAGTCCCCGGCCGGGGACTTCCAAGGGCAACCCGGGGAGAATGTTGTAGCGAGAAAAACGAGCAGCAGCAGCAGTTTCAGCCCCTGCTCCAACCCATACAACAGCATTAATCAACAAGGAAGAAAGGCAGCAAGTTAACCACTAAATTCAGCCACAAAAACATGCAAATTCCAGCCCTCAAATTCATGCAACAAACCGGCAACAAAGAGAGATCAAATATGCAAGAGTTCAAACCATTTTCTTACAAAACCTTGAAGTTCATTAATGGCATCTCAACAACCAAGCAAACTCCAATTAATTCAAGTCCAAATAATCATAAATGAAGCTCATGTGGTCTCATATATTCCATCAAATCAAAAGAAATTACAAGAGAATGCATATGAATTCAAATATGATCCTAACCCTTACTATTCATGTTATATATCATATCTCAACCATACATGGCTCAAAGTCTGAATTTCTTGGATGAAAATGATCACATAAGTATGTAGATATCAAATATATACTCACCTCTTGAAGATGATGGAGAAAAATGAGGAATTGAGCTCAAAATCCCTCTTGGGTGAATAGTGACGGGATTGTTCTTGGTTTCTCCAAAAATGGCTGAAAATCTCTTCCTTGTCTTGTGTGGAATGAAATGAAAGAGAGAGAGATGGTAGGGTATTGAGTTGGGGTCATGTGGGTCCAGGTTTGAGGGTAATTGATCAAGAATTGAAGGACTTATGTGCAAAATACTCCAAGGTGGTCATATAGGGCGCAAGATGAGTTTTTGGTCAAATTTCGGAGTATCAAATGGGCTTAGAAAAATATAAGGCTTAATCCATTAGACCCAAATCATCGAAATGAGTCCAACGGAAGTGACAAAATTCAAATCCGAATTCCCGAGCTCTAGTTACACAACCCGGAACACAAGGTGCGCTAAAACGTTTTAGCCTCCTTTAGGTCCCAAACGAATCAAACACTCCAAAAACTCAACAAATAAACTCAAAAGCATAAAACGAGCATATTCACATGTTCATAACATGTATATCTCATGCATAGCAAATAAGCACAAAAATCGGAATTCAAATACGAGCATAAACGAAACAAATGCCAACGGAAATGATCAAAACGTTCAAATATAAGAATTCATGTAATTAAATAATAAGTATTAAAAATCTAATAAAATCTAATAAACATATATTAAACATGAAAATGCGCAATTAAGGAATCTAAAATGCGTACATACGTCATACCTGTACGGCCCGAAGATCGGGTGTAGCACCCCGCACGTGAGGCACCACATCCCCCGCACTAAGGCTCAACACGAGTAACGAAATAGTAAATCCGCACCCGTATCAAACCCTAGCGAACGGGAGACAACAAAAAAAAAACCTTCCTAAGCTAGGCGGAACTAGACCCTGCAATGATAACCATATCACAATATATAATGCATGGCAAAGCCCAAGTACAAACATACAAACCATAAACGGAATTTGGGCTCTTCAGGCCTCTTTTAAAACATAACAAAACCCAGTAAAAGCAATTCAATAACGATTACATAAATATTCAAGTCCAAGATACTACAGAATCGAATCAAACATAAATCCAATACATGAATGAGTGCAGGGAATCTCCTAACCTAACTCGACCCACTTAAAGACTCCAAACACCTCCGCCTAGCTCGAAACTCCAAAGCCAAACCTGCACACTAAAGTGTTGGGGAGGGAGAGGGTCAGTCTCTAGAAGACTGAGTGAGCAGGAGCGATATACATATAGAAACATGCACATGCAAGTCATAAATTCCGAACAAGGTTTTATTTGAAATTAGTTCCCAAAAGGGCAAGATAATGACTAATAAGTGCTCGGATTTTATGACTAATCATATTAATTCATTACATTCATAAATCATACATAAACATAAGGCTCGGCGAGTGAGCGTGCACAATCTCCAACCAAACTCCGACCGTGTACGACAAATATCATTAATAAGTTGATTAGGTGTTCATGCGATATATCATAATACATGCAGACCATAAATCATATCATAAATATATTCGTTTGGGCAATCCGTGTCCCGGCTTTCCCGCACGGTGCATAATCATATCATAACATATACATAAGCATAAGCATAAATCATAACCAACCTTCTTCCTCCGGGTGGTGGACGGGCTTGCAAGACCCGGCCACCGGTTCATACATAGGCCAATGGGGGTACATGAATCCCCCAAAGGCACTCAGCTCCCATTCCCCGCTAAACCTCCTAGCGAGGGCCGGTATCACCGTAGTTTGGTTGGGACTAGTATATGGGATCCCCTTCAGCCCTTGCTTCCTCGGTTAGCCACATATACTAAGTCCCGGGGCCCGTGATCATATCATAATTGCATAATCTCGCCAAAACATATCAATTCATACATAGGATATATACTATAAGAAATCATACTTTACCGTGTAACTCGGCATATGCTATATACGTACCTCTCCGTGTCATCCGAATCCGTAGCTAGCATGAAGACACACGGTTTGGAGCGTAGCTTCATTACAAAACCATTTTTAAGCTTATATACGCTCATAGAAGAATTTACTCGATAACTTCATTTGAAAACCATATATATATATAATCATAAGGTTTTGGCCAAAGCTTTTCACATAACGGTTGTAGGGTTTGTTACATAGCTAAAACAAAACCACCCTCACCTGAACCGTGATGAAACAAGGAACGAGTTACCAAGTGCTTGAAGGATCAAGATCTCTCCACCCTGGAGATAAACTGTACAAAAGACAACATGACGTGTTCGTGAGACTCAAGACTCTTAATGAACCATATATGACGCACGGCAATGCTAAAGCATGATATGAAGGCATAAAGATCATATTAAGTCATGAAAATGTTCATGTGTATTAAAGGCATTTAAATCGTATAACCAAGTCATTCACTTGTTCATTCATTTCCATTCAAATTCTTCAATTCAAATCTCCAATCAAATTAATTCAAGAATTCAAATAGGAGCATATAACATATTCAAGCTCACCCATAATGCTACCACATACTTCATATTACATAAGATAGCATATTTCCAAGGTTTGACAACAAGAAGGAAGCATATGAAATAGAAAATGAATTACGCGATTCATAAACGACATATAAACACACATAAACGGCAATAAGCAAAAGCATGCCTATAACTCATCCAAATGCCATGAAATTAAACCACAATGCTCCCAACATATAGCAAAATAAGTTCATAGTTCAACACAAAAGGATATAAAGTCATTCAAGGGGTGAAATAAATCAAAAACCGAAAAGGAAGCAACAAGGACTTCGCAAGGGAAGGGACACGGGAGTGTCTCCCTCCTTAGCCAAACTGAGCCACGACCGTGGCTCAGTACAGACCTGCCCAGAAGGTGTGACACGCCCGTGTCTCACACTTATGTGTAAATGAGACACGGGGGTGTCACGGTACAGAACTAAACCACACACCAAGTTTTACCGGCAAAACTGAACCCATACCAAATCAATCCAAAAGCATACCAAATCAACTCCAAATGCTATGAAACTTAATATAAAACCTATTTAGCATGTTAGGAACATTTTTCATTTAGAGTGAAAAGGCTAAATCACACGTTAAGATCATCTAAATCATGCAGCAAAACTGGGTCGCCAAAATCGCACATAAAGGCCATATTGGTTCAATCAGCCATGATCAAGTACTTAGGGGTTTAATTTGGATCTGAAATCTTGGGGAATGCATTCTAACATACTAAACAACTATACATCACATATATGCAAAATGGCACAATTTAAAGCACATTAGGGTGACCAACAACCACACAATTGCAACAGCAACAAGTCTGTCATGAAGCATGCATAAAAACAGGCCATGTCTTTCGGTTTTGAGGCTTAAAATGGATCCAAATACTTAAAACATGAATGTTAACATATAGAACAATGAGTGTACATAATATCCATGCAATTTCACATGAAAAGAAGATCATTTGGTCAAGCAACAAAGCAAAATGAACAGCAGCAGTCCGGAAAACAGGGGAAGCAGTTTGATCATCAAGTTTGGAGCTCCATATCTCATAATTTCACCAAAGGGTCAAGAGATAAAATCCTCCTAATATCATATACTATCATTTAGGAAAGAAATAGGTCAAGAAACAAGCTCATATGATCATGTATAAGCAAGGAAATCAGCTACACAAGCAAATAGGTCACAAGAGCAAAAATCCCTAAAAGTTCATACCAAACTCATCACCCAAACCCTAATCAAATCTGATCCAAATCAAGCCTTTAATGGATGAAATCAAGCATAATAGAGTAGAGAAGACATAAATATTCATACCTTGAAGATTAGAAGAAGAAGGGAGGTGATTCGAGCTCCAAAATCACAAGAATGGCCAAGGTTTTCTCTCCGTTCTTCTCTCTTTCTCTCTCGATCAGTTCCAGCTGAAATGGGAGATGTTTGGTTCGGTTTTCAGAGCTAAAGGGGTAGGAGAAAGGCTTAACCCAAGGTACAAAAGTCATGGTTAAGGTATGGTTAGGTTAGGTTAAGTAAAAAGGGTCCCACCATGAAGACTAGTCAACAAAAGGAGTTCTTCTTGCACGAGTTGCTCGTTACGGTTGAATTTCGGAGGTCTTAATGATTTCAAAAAGGTATGAGGCTTGTTCCATTGTCTCCGAATCGTCGATACGAAGGCAACGGAGGTGTCGGAATTCGAATCCGAATTCCCGAGCTCAAGATATCACGTACGGAACCAAGGGTGCGCTAATTGCTCGTTAGCCCCCGATTTGGTTCCACAATCAAAATTAAATTCGTTAACGCGTCAAATGAATCCGAAAACATAAACCGAGCATATAGGCATGTTCATAACACATATATTTACGACATACTAAATTTCCATACCATTCCGATATCATTACGTATAGCGCAAGAATGAATTCATAACGTTATAATTTAATTACTAAAACTTAAATTCCATTTTAATTAAATTACAACCAACTAGCAACATGTTGAAATTAATTAACGAAATTACCGAAATAGTTAAGGTAACACGAAACCTTAATTAAGAAATTAAACACTAAATATCAAAGTAAAATAAAATGAATTAATTAAAATAACCATAGTCTATAGTTTAAATCAAATATAAACACTTATAAACAATTAATCATATAATTAAATAATTAATTTGCGCAACTTATAAACAAATACGCCACATTATTAAAAACTGAAAAACTGGGGCGTTACATCGGGGGTGTCACAATTTTCCCCCTTAAAAAGGACTTGTCCTCAAGTCCGACTCGGGTCCTCAAACAACTCAGGGTATAAACTCGGGTCAGTATTATTTCAGATAGGGATCCTCGGTTCACATCAAGTTTTTGGCAAGAACTATAGAAATATTTGGGGTCGAAGCTTCAGTTTAGCACTGCGTTTCACCCACAGACGGATGGTCAATCCGAGAGGTTAATAAGGTATCTCGAGGACATGCTTCGGGCTTGTGCCTTGGATTATCAAGATTCGTGGGATGAGTAGTTGGATTTGGTTAAGTATGTTTACAATAACAGCTTTCAGTCTTCAATTGGTATGGCACCGTATGAAGCTTTGTATAGGAGGAAATGTCGGTCCCCTCTCTTTTGGGATATTGACGAGTGGAGATGGACCAAAGATGGAAAGCTCGAAAGAGCTAAGAAACCAAAGAAAATTCAAGATACCATTGAGAAGGTGAAAGTGATTCGACAAAGGTTGAAGGCGGCGCAAGACCGACATAAAAGTTATGCGGATAAGAGAAGATGACCCTTGGAGTTTGAGGTCGGAGATAAGGTCTTTCTAAAGGCATCTCCTAGAAAAGGGTATGCTCGGATTGGTAAAGGTGGAAAGCTTAACCCGCGCTACTTAGGTCCCTTTGAGATCCTTGATCGAGTTGGGGAAGTAGCTTACCGACTTGAGTTACCGCCGAGCTTAAC
The DNA here is from genome assembly GCA_037501455.1 of Lantana camara. Lineage (NCBI taxonomy): Eukaryota > Viridiplantae > Streptophyta > Magnoliopsida > Lamiales > Verbenaceae > Lantana > Lantana camara. The sequence goes on from CM074865.1 coordinate 50,197,605, forward strand.
CGGGATTCACAATGTTTTTCATGTCTCACAACTTCAGAAACATTATCCCGATGAGTCTTCTATTCTTCCAGTTGAGAAGGTACAGTTAGAGCCGGATTTGACCTTTAAGAAGTACCCGGTTGAAGTGTTGGACCGGAAGATGCAAGAGCTGGGAAACCGGTAAATCCCTCTAGTAAAGGTCTTGTGGCGTGATCAGAAATTCGAGGAAGCCACTTGGGAGACCAAGGATAAGATGAAACAGTTGTATCCGGAGCTTTTCAAGGACCACTTCGGACCTGAGGACAGGTCCTTTTGAAGGAGGGAGGTTCGTAACATCCCGACCGATCGGACTTTCAGGTAACCTATTATGTGCGTGATTTAATTGTTTACTTGTGTGATTATGTGATATTTAAATGTTAACGTGAATATTTGAAGCTATTTGAATTTAATTGCTTTAATATGAATATGATTATTTTGAATGTGTTTAAACTTTCATGCCTTGTATTTTGCTCAATTTGTATACGAATTTAATTTTGATTTTTGTGAATTTTTGATATGTGTGAATTATTTAAGTTACGAACTCGTGTATATGCTCGTTTTATGTTTTGGAACTTGTTTGGTTTGCCTTTTTGGTTCGTTTTGGAGACGGGACCTAAAGGAGGCTAAAGAGCATTTAGTGCACCTTGGGTTCTGGGCGGCATATCTTGAGCTCAGGAATTCGGATTCGAATTTCGTCACCTTCATGGAACTCGTTTCAACGATTTGGGTTCAATGGAACAAGCCTCACATTTTTATAAGTTTATTTAGACCTCAGAAATTAAACCGAAACGAGCACTTTTCGCCTAAATGACATCTTTTAACCTAACCTTGAGTAGTGGGGTCCCTCTTAACCCCAACCAAACCTAAACCTTGACTCTTAGCCTTGAGTTAACATCATCTCAGCCCCTTAACCCAAGAGAACCGAACCAAACCCCTCCCACACCACAAGATTTCAGCTCCAAGTGAAGAGAAGAGAGAAGAGAAGAAACCCCTTTTTGTCATTTTGTGATTTTGAGCTCAAATCACCTCCAAATCTTCTCAAATGTGAAAGGTAAGTTCATGATGTTATTCTAAACTCTTTCCTCTTTCTTTTATGTGCTTTTGGGCTGAAATCCATGGAGGTTTGATTATATTTGGCTATATTGATAAATAGTGTAGGTTGGAGATTTTGATGGAATTCTTGTTTCATGCTTGAATTTCTTGAGTTTTGATGAATATATGTTGCTCCTAAGACCTTATTTATTACATTTACTACTTGCTCTTACATGGTAGTTGAGATTAGGATGATCCACTATTAATGAACTATTGAGAACTTGATGTAAATGGTTTGATGAATTCATTCACTTTCTTGCCTTGTTTTCTTGAATATTTGGAGCTGATCTTGTTACTAGCTTTTTATGGCATGAATATATGTTAATTTGGTGTTATTTTCATGCATGATATGTGAGCTTTTATGGCCTAAGAGACTCCCTAAGGCTTGCACATGAACTGCCCTATTTTGTGCCCCAAAAACCGAACTGCTACGCCTATTTATTTTCAAGACCGAGAGTTGGACACGGCCGTGTCCTAAAACACTTGAAACTTGACACGGAATTGTTATGTTCTTGACTTGGGGTCCTGATTTAATTTAAATCAGATACGGCCGTGTCCGTTTCATGTGTATTTTGGACATAGTCGTGTCCACTTCGTAGGTGATGTCCGGGGAGGAGTTTCTTTTGTCGTTTCGTTGCTTTTTGTTGGCTTTTCTTGTCTCGTTTATAACTGGTATGCATGATTAACTTGTTATATTATGTGTTAAGCTTTATGTTGTGATTTTATGGCTCGTTTTATGCTCTCGTTTGTGAGATATGAGCTTATATGCAATGTATGCTCTTATATGACCTAAGTATGGATTCATTTCATATAAATTGCATCATAAACATACATCCGCATTTACCGAGCATCAATGTGGTTCATGTTGAGTCTAAGAGTGTCTCTTCTTGTTTGTTTTGTTCAGAGGACCTTCCCGTTGTGGACGAGATTGCCCCTTAGGCGTCCGGATTACACTTTTGTCTCCACTACACGCGTTTTTAAGGTGAGGTTTTGTTCTTTTAGTTAAATGACCTACAACACTAATTGATTTGAAGCTTTGCATGCGAATATGTATATTATATTTTAGATAAGTGTATGATACTTATGTTAAGGGCTTGTCCCATTTGTTATAAGATTTTAAAAACGTTTTGTATAAGTATATAAGCTATTTTACCTTTGTTTGGAAAACTTTGGCTATTCGTGTGTGTGTGTGTGTGTAAGCGAGATGTGGCTTTGAAAGATAAGCTTTATGGTATGTGTGTGTGACCTTTGTGATAAGTTTTGGGCCCCGGTGAGTGGTATGAGGGGTCGCCAAGCTCTCCCATCAACACCCTCCATTTGAGAGTCTCACCCAACCTTGGGAGGATCAAGGAAGGGTGTTTCTCTTGACCATTGAAGGTTTCATGGTCGTGATTAAACCTTGTCTCGTGTGTATATTGATAGTTAGGGCCGTCAACCCTTCTTTCACTCGGTGTGGGGATGGATTATGATTTTGCTTTGCTTTGTTATGTTCCTTTGTATATGGAAGTTGGGAGGTGTGACTCGTACTCGCTTAGTTGGTTGATTTTGTTTGATCTAGGGAACGAGAGTGGACTTCTTAATGTATAACACATGATATTTGGCCTTTGGCCTTAACTTTCCCCATTTAAACCTATATATATCTATATCATGAGAATCACTTTGGCTTGCAAAAACCACTCTCGGTTCAAGGATCCTTTCGATTTGATTAATTGCTTTGCTCTATATGTATATCGGGTGTGTGAGTTAACCCCTCACTAGTCACTAAGACTAACCCTCGTTGTTGTTTCCCCTTTTTCCCTTCTCTTTGAGTTGCAGGTACTTTCGAGTCAAGCTAGGCGGCAAGTGTCGGTTGCGTTTTACTTGTGGTATAGCTTGAGCGTCATGCATTGTAGTGGTTTTATATTTTAGTTACTTATGCACTTTTGGGTTTATTTAATATGATGTTTTGGCCTCAATGGGCATTGTATATCTTGTATATAATCTAGCTTGTTAACTTGACCCTTTTGATATGTATATTTGTGATCTTGGGATTTCTGTATGATTGTTTTATCGCTTCCGCTACTCTGATTTTAACTATCTCAGTTCTTGAGGGTCTAGGCCGCCTAGCGAGGGTGTGTTTTGTATGTTTCCCATTCGCTATTGTTTGGCACGGGTGCGAAGTCTCCATTTTGTTACTCGCGTTGGACTCTAGTGCGGGGGATGTGGTGCCCTTCGCTCCGGGGTGCTACATCCTTGCGTGGTATCAGAGCTCTCGGTTGCAAAACCGAAGCTCTGGAGTCGTGTTGAGTTTGTCTAGGTCGTTCAGTTTAGGATTATGTGACTATTTGTATTCATTTACATATCTATGTGACTTATTTGCTTTAATTCATGATAATTGATCTCATAAACATGTATTGAACCCCATGCATCGATATTTTCTTGATTTGTGAATCTCAGGATGCCTCCACTAAGGAGAATGGATAGGGAGCAAACCCCAGATCTTAATCAACCTCCTCCACAAGCACCACCACCCCCACTAATGAATGCTGAGGACATTGTACAAGCTCTTCTCAATCAACTCCAACAGAATCAAAGGGATAACCGTCAATGGGAAGGGCAAGGAGGACAAGTTACTCCGGCCTTCAAGGAGTTTAGAAACAACAACCCACCTAAATGATATGGAGGTGACGACATCAAAGCAGAGGAATGGTTGTCTGAAATTTCGGGAATTTGGGAAATCTGCCCCGCTCCTTCTCATGAGAAAGCTGTTTGCACGGCTCGGTTTGTTCAAGGTCCCGCATCAAATTGGTTAAAGGTTATGAGAGCCCGATTGGAAAGAATGGGTGAAGAATTTAACTGGGAAAGCTTTGTTAGGGAATTTCGTCACAAGTATATCCCACCAAGTGCCCGTGAGGGGAGACTTCAGGAATTCTCGGAGTTAAAACAAGGGAACCGAACAGTTGAAGAGTATATTTTGGAATTTGAAAGACTTGCTCCGTATGCTCGCCACATTACTAATGATGATACTCAGAAAGCTCGAAATTTTATTCATGGTTTGAGGTATGAGATTCAGAATGGTCTACAAGCTGCTACCGTGGACACTTGGGAGAAAGCTACAAGAAAGGCAATAAAAGTGGAAGCTAATAGGTTAAGGTTGAGGCCCCCAACTTATTCTTCGTGGCAAGGTTCGGGTTCTAATTTGGGGAAGAGGCCTGCATCACAAAGTGGGCCTCCGGTCTTCAAACCCCAAGGTCTTAATACTTCCAATAAGAGAGCCCGACCTCTGGTACCGGCAGCACCTGCTCTACCAGCGCCAATACAATGTGCTTATTGCAAGGGTCCCAACCACACCGAGGAGACATGTCGGAAGAAATTGAAGAGGTGCTATAAATGTGGAGTGTGATACCCCTGTCCCACATTGGTAAAGTATAAGAGTTAAGTTCAGTTTATAAGTTAAAGAGTCCAAGTATAACAAATGGATATCCCTTTTGGGTAGTGGTTTAGACCCAATTTCAGGTTATACTCGGTGGGCTTGGAGACTTGCACTCGCGTCCAACGGGTCCACGGACCTAGGGCGTGACAAATGGTATCAGAGCCGCTTGTCAGCCGCAGGAGCTAAGTGCTATATGGGGCAAAGTGCTACGCACATGGGAGCCACCTCTTGAGCCTACGGGGCAAAGTGCTACATGTGTGGGAGCCACCTCTTGAGCCCGTAGGAGCCACCTCTAGAGTCCCAACGCAGACGAGTCGGTCATGGGCTATATGTCATGCCGCGACGAGGACGTCACGATTCTGAAGGGGGGGTGATTGTGATACCCCTGTCCCACATCGGGAAAGTATGAGAGTTAAGTTCAGTTTATAAGTTAAAGAGTCCAAGTATAACAAATGGATATCCCTTTTGGGCAGTGGTTTAGGCCCAATTTCAGGTTATACTCGGTGGGCTTGGAGACTTGCACTCGCTTTCAATGGGTCCACGGACCCGGGACGTGACATGGAGAACCCGGCCATATAATTGGTACTTCTCCTCAGATGAGAGTCCCTCAACCTCGAGCTCCTCAAACTTTGAACGTGATGCCTCCGAGAGTACCTATCCAAGCAAGGGCTTACGCTTTGGAGGGAGAAGAAGAGGATGTGGAAGTGGATGCCAACGCCGTTATTGAAGGTACTATCAACATACATGGCATTCCATTGCATGCATTGTTTGATCCGGGAGCAACGCATTCATTTATTGCTTCCCAGCTTGTTTCTACTCTTCCCTTGCCTGTTGCTTGCTTTGATGATTCTTTTGTTGTGAGCTCTCCCCTTGGGGGAAATTTGGTGACAAACTGTATCTACCGTGGTTGTCCGGTGGTTGTGGAAGATCAAGACTATCCGACAGATTTGATTAAGATGCCTATCAAGATGTATGGGGTGATTTTGGGTTCTACGGTATTTGGTTGTTTCGACACCGAGCAAAGATGGATTGTTTTGCAAAGAAAGTGACTTTGGGTTCTACGGTATTTTCGGGTCAGAGGTTGAAGACCTGCCCGTTTATTTCCTTTATGGAAGCAAGCAGATTGTTCTGGGACAGTGCGACAGGCTATGTGGCCTATCTTTTGAATAAGCCGAAGGATCAGGCCAAGCTCGAGGAGACGGAAATCGTGAAAGAGTTCCCTGATGTGTTCCCGAAGAATTTGGGATCTTTACCTCCGGATTGGGATGTTGAGTTTGTAATTGATTTCTACCCCAGAGCAGAACCTTATGCAAAATCTCCCCATAGGATGGCTCCAACCGAGTTGAAGGAGTTGAAGATGCAACTTGATGAACTCTTAGAGTGTGGTTACATTCGCCCGAGATCTTCTCCATGGGTTGCTCCGGTCCTGTTTGTAAAGAAGAAAGATGGGACTTTGCGTATGTGCATTGACTACCGTGAGCTGAACCGGTTAACGGTTAAGAACAAATACCCACTACCTCATATTGAAGAGTTGTTCAATCTCCTTCAGGGTTCAAGTGTTTATTCCAAGTTGGATCTAAGACAAGTGTATTATTAGTTGCGTATCCGGGAGGAAGATATACCGAAGACGGGTTTCAACACTAGGTTTGGGCATTTCGAGTTCGTGGTCATGCCTTTTGGTCTTACTAATGCCCCAGCCACGTTTATGGATATGATACACCGAATATTCCTACCCTACCTCGATAAAGTCGTGGTCATCTTTATAGATGATATTCTGGTGTATTCGAGATCCGTGGAAGAGCATGCGCGGCATTTGAGGATCGTCTTGTCTGTTGGGAAAACACAAGGGAAACGCAGTGGAAATTTAAAATTTTCCCAACTAAGCAAGGATCGAATCTTGCAATTCCTATTCCCAAATTGGTAGTGATCAAGAAACTCACTTGGATAGTAGCTTTCTTGACACGTTCAAGCCGCCCAAGAACGCTCTTCACGCGGCTTGATCCCCAAAAGCTCCTTCGAATCTTTCAAGACTTCATGATAGTAGCCCTCAAGAGAAATAGTCCACCAACCGCGACCACGATCCGAATAAGGAGGATGCTAGTTCTATATTCTGTGTTTTGGCTCTAGGGTTTAGCGTATAATTATGGAGAAGGAGAAATTATGTATCATCTCCCTATGGGGTTCGAACCCCTCTATTTATAAGGCTAGGATTCGAACCCCACTCCTTGTTAGACAAGGAATTCCAAACTCTTTTGGAAATGGATTTCTTGCTTGGTGACTAAATCTCTTACTTTGACCAAAAGTCTTCCTATTGATCAACTTGGAAAGCAAGATTCTAATCTAACTCTTTTAGATTATTAATTTTACTTTATTTATTTTACAATAAATAACTTACAGACTAATAATATAATTAATTATTTATTAGACTTTATTTCTCCAAATTAGAACTTTAATATCAATTCAAATTAAATCAAAGTCCATTAAATAATCAACACATTAATTATTTAATGTTTATACACATACACACACGTGACTACACGTGTCCATAAGGACACATGTCATACAGGTGTTCCACACGTGTGGACCCCACCATTCGCTTAATGATTCAATCAACTCGTTTAATCGATTTAAGCCTTAACCCACGTGACCGGGTTGTTGTGTGTGACCCTCTAGGTTCTTAATTCAATTAGCAGTGACCCTAATTAATTAATTCTTTAATTAATTAATCAGTCCACAGATCAAACGACCATAGTCTAGCAACAGGTGTTTGACCTCTAGCTGAATAAGAATGTCTCGATTCAACAGAACCTTTAAGTCATTGGCATATGTGAGATACAATCCTTCTACGTCCCATCTCTCAATCAAGATCTAGGGCAAGGGAATAATTAGAACCCTAATAATCTTGATCTTAATGCTAAGTGCATTTCATATCCATTTGATCTCAATCCAAGAAACTCTTTTCTTGATGTCTTGATCCACTGCGTTGGCCAAGGACTCCTAGATGGCATATGAATGACTTATGCAATAAGAGATCATCATCTTGCTAATGCAAGCGTAGGTCCTTTATTGATTCTCATATACTTTCATGTGCCACTTGTGAGCCCCAGCATAAGCCTTGAATCAGTTGTCCAAGGTGACACCCTTTAAAGCTTACACCTAAGACTATAGAGTTAGCTCATAAAGTATCAATGGAACCTCAAGTTTAAGGATCACTTAATCACATCAATGAATCGTGAGATATTTCCTAATCTGGAAGTTTCTATTTCCAGATGTAGAAACTTCCTTTCCCATTTAGGAATCTTCTCACACGGGGCACCTCAGTGTACCTACTTATAACAAGTAAGCACCCCCATGTATCACGCACGTATCAACTATACACTTTGCACCCCATGAAACAAGGTGGTCCTTCTTAAGGGCGTGGTCACACGAGCAAGCCTCGAACGAGTCAGGTTGACACTCCCACTGTATTTCGGACTCATCGGCTTGGAGTGATTTCTAATCATGACTTATGTGATATAGGGCTCGTCTCATGAACCACTTCACCTAAATGGTTGAGTCCTACAAATCATATTGATTAGGGGAGTTCTCATACATGCACAGTCAAAAGGAAACACACAATAAAACAAGAGCATATAAAGAAGTGTTGCCTTAATTCGTATTATTCAAAGATTGTCTGTGTAACACCCCCAGAGCGAAGGGCGCCACATCCCCCGCACTAAGGTTCAACACGAGTAACGAAATGGAAGTTCGCACCCGTATCAGACCGTAGCGAACGGGAGACACACAAAACTCACACCCTCGCTAGGCGGCCTAGACCCTCAAGAACTGCGAGAATTAAAATCAGAGTAGCGGAAGCAAATCATATACCAAACATGTTTCCCAAGATCATTACATATACATATCAAAATGGGGGAGGGTCAAGTGTTCCAAATCCACAAGTTAGCTTACATACAAATGTACAATGCCATCGTGGCCAAAATAACATAAGTGTAATCATAGATACGTAAACCAAAATACAACAGTAAGAGTAAAAGTAGTCCACTACGAATGCATGAAGACTCAAGCTAAACCACAAGTAAACTCCAAAAGACACTTGCCGCCTAGCTTGACTCGGAAGAACCTGCAACTCACAAAAAAAGAAAAAGGGGAAAAACAACAACGAGGGTTAGTCCTAGTGACTAGTGAGGGGGCTAACTCACGCACTCGTTATATATATAGAGTAAAGCATTTAATCAAAACTGAAAGATCCTTGAACCGAGAGTGGTTTTTGCAAGCCAAACTAATTCCCGTGATATATATATATATACCTAAAGTAAAAGAAGGCAAAAGGAGAAATACCGAATTTTAAGTAATTAAGAATCCACTCTCGTTTCACGGATCATACAAAGCTAAACCAACTCGGCGAGTACGAGTCTCACACTAAACTCCCAACTTCCATATACAAAGATCAAAGCAAAACAAAACAAATCAGAATCCATCCCCAACACCGGTTGATAGAAGGGTTGATCGGCCCTAACTATCCACACACAGAAACGAGACAAGGTTTAATTACTACCTTGAAACCTTCGGCGGTTGCCTCCGCCGGCTCAAGAGAAACACCCTTCCTCAACCTCCCAAGGTTGGGCGAGACTCTCAAAGGGAGGTGTTGATGGAAGAGCTCGGCGACCCCTCGGCCGTCCCGAGATTACCATACCACACTCCGGGGCCCAAACATATCACGAAAGTCACACAAATATATCTCAAAGCTTATCTTTCAAAGCCACATCTCGCGTACACACACACACTTGCACAAAACTAAACTTTTCAAAACCAAAGCAAAATAGCTTACATACTTATACAAAACGTTTGAAACTCTTATAACAAATGGGATAAATCCCGCAACATAAGTATCATACACTTATTTATCATATATTATACGTATTCACATGCGAGGCTTCAAATCAAGTAGGGTTATAGGTCAAATAACTAAAAGAACAAAACCTCACCTTGTCGACGAACGAAGTGGAGTCAAAAAGAGGAAACCGGACACCTACGGAGCAAGCTCGTCTCCTACAGGAAGATCCACTGAACAAGACAAACAACAAGGAACACTCTTAGACTCAATATGAACCATATTGACGCTCGGTACATGCGTATGTATGCTTATGATGCCAATGATATGAAATGTATTCACATTAAGGCCAATTACAAGCCAATAATTCATATAAAAGCATATATCAAAAACGAGGAGATAAAACAAAGTACAAACTCATAACATAAAGTTTAACACGTCATAATACAAGTCACTCATGCATACACATCACAAACGGGGCAAGAAAGACCAACAAGAAATAACGGAACGGAAAGCAAAACCAAACAAAGACGAACGAAAAACTGAAGCTCCAAGGGGACACGCCCGTGCCCCCCTGGAAGGGCAAGCCGAGACACCCCCGTGTCTCGGTACAGAAAACGAGCAACTGAAACTCGGAGGTGACACGCCCGTGTCACCAAGAAAAGCCAAACCGTGACACCCCCGTGTCACGGTACAGAAAATCGAAAACGAAAGGTGACACGCCCGTATCACCAACAAAGGGCAAACCGTGACACCCCCGTGTCACGGTACAGAAAAACGAAAACGGGCGAACAGCAACTCAGCAACTCCAACTCAAAACCAAACATCCCAAACTCCAACTACCAAGCAAGGAAATGCAATAAATGCTAGGAAACAAGTCTTAGGAGCATAAAAACAACAACAAAACTCAAGAAAACAAGAAAGGAGCAAGAATCAATCAAATCTTCCAACAACTACTATTCACATGCTTGTTCAATCTCAACAACCCACCAAAGAATTGAACTCAAGAACACATAAAAGAGAGAAGAGGGAGAGTAGAAGACAACCATGGACTTACCTTCAAATTTGGAGAAGCCTAGATGAAGTTTTGAGCTCAAAATGAAAGATATGACCAAAAGGTTTCTTCTTCTTCCTTGCTTTGCTTGGTTGATCGGTATTGAGGGAGAGAGAGGGAGAGTGGATCGGTTTAGGGGGGTTTAGGGGCTGAGGTTGGTTAGTTAACTCAAGCTACAACCCAAGGTTAAGGCTTAGTTGGGTTTAAGTGGGGTCCACAAAGTCTTAAGAGGTCAAAAGGTAGCTTCCAAGCTTAAGGGGCTCGTTACGGTTGAAATTCGAAGATCTTAACGAGCTTAGAAAAATGTGAGGTTTATCCCATTAAACCCGAATCGTCGAAATGAGTTCAATGGAGGTGACGGAATTCGAATCCGAATTCCCGAGCTCAAAATACGCGTCCCTGAACCCAAGGTGCGCTAAGTGCTCTTTAGCCTCCTTTAGGTCCCGTCTCCAAAACGAACTCAAAAAGGCAACCAAAACAAATACCAAAACATATAACGAGCACATAAACGAGTCCATAAAGCATATACTTAACACATATCACGAATTCACGGAAATCAAAATTAAATACGAACCCGAAACAAATAAAATACCAAACAAGAAAAGTTAAACGTTCAAGGGTAACCAAATTCATATCAAAGCAAATAAGTTCAAATAGCTTCAATTAATCCACGTTAGAAATTAAATAGCGCACATTATAGATTACCTGAAAGGTCTGATCAGTCGGGATGTTACAGTCTGTGATTTACACAAGGAAAGTACTAAAGCTGACTATTACATCGGCTTTCAGGGCACTATTCCTAACAATCTCCCACTTGCCCATCAAAGCCATTCAGGAGCTAATCTAAGTCCCATCTTTGCAAGATGACCTTCGAAAGCTTCTCGACTAAGGGGTTTAGTAAGCGGGTCTGCCACGTTCTCTGCTGATGTGACCCTCTCGATTTACACATCACCTCGTTTGATGATATCACGGATTAGGTGATACTTCCTCATAATGTTCTTGGTCCGTTGGTGATATCTTGGTTCTCTTGCTTGAGCAACCGCCCCAGTGTTGTCACAAAACACAGTAATGGGGTCTTTCATACTAGGAACGACATTCAAATCTTGAATGAAGTTCCTAATCCAAACACCTTCCTTAGCTGCATTGTTTGCAGCTAAGTATTCGGCCTCAGTGGTCGAATCTGCAGTGGTCGTCTGCTTGGAACTTTTCCAACTCACTGCTCCGCCGTTAAGGCAGAAAATGTATCCTGACATTGACTGAAAGTCATCTAAGTCAGATGCAAAGCTTGCATCGCAGTATCCTCTGACTACTAGATCTTTCTGTCCTCCGTATACTAAGAATAAATCCTTAGTGCTTCGCAAGTACTTTAGGATATTCTTCACGGCAGTCCAGTGACCTTCTCCAGGGTCTGATTGGAAACGGCTCGTTACACTAAGTGCATAAGCCACATCCGATCAAGTACATAGCATTGCATACATTATGCTACCTATTGCCAAGGCATAAGGCATATGAGTCATTCTTTCCTTCTCAAGGTTCGTCTTAGGACACATCTTCTTCGAAAGAGATGTTCCTACACTCATGGGAAGAACTTTATTCTTCGCATTCTCCATACTGAATCTTTTTAGTACTTTATCTATGTACATTGATTATGATAGTCCTATCAATCTCTTAGATCTATCCCTATAGATCTTTATCCTGAGAATGTAGGACGCATCACCAAGATCTTTCATCTCGAATTGGTTCGATAACCAAGATTTGGTAACTTTCATATCATCTTTCGAATTCCCAATTAGATGGATTTCATCAACATAAAGTACCAAGAATTGCACTGACGTCTCCAATTCCTTTCTATACACGCAGGACTCATTCGAATTTTGAACGAAGCCAAACACTTTGATTGCTTCATCAAAACGAATGTTCCAATTCTTAGAAGCCTGTTTCAATCCATAGATTGATCTTTGGAGTTTGCAAACCTTTTTCTCACTCCCACTGAATGTGAAACCTATGGGTTGATCCATATAAATGTCTTTATCAATGTCTCCATTGAGAAAGACAGTTTTCACATCCATCTGCCATATCTCATAGTCGCAATATGCAGCTACGACAAGCATGATCCGAATGGACTTTTGCATTGTAACCGGTGAGAAGGCTTCATCAAAGTCCACACCGGGCCTTTGAGTGAAGCCTTTTGCAACCAGTCTTGCCTTATAGGCTACAATGCTTCCATCTACTCCAAGCTTTCTCTTAAAGATCCATTTGCAACCTATGGGTTTAACCCCATCAAGCAAATCTACCAAGGTCCAAACTTGGTTGGAGTACATGGAATCCATTTCGGATTTCATGGCTTGTTTCCACTATTCAGAATCCGAGTCTGACAGTGCCTCCTCATATGTTAGAGGATCATTATCCTCTTGAGAGATTTCATGGAGAAAACCATACCATCTCTCCGGCTGTCTAGGAGTGCGTTCAGAATGCCTTAGAGGAGGATTTTCACATATATCGAAGTTCGTGATTGGTTGCGGGCTGTCAGAATGGGACGTGTCCTCTAAATGTGGCGTGGGAATATCTCAAATTTCTTATTGTTCTGTGATCTTGCATTTCTTTTCTTCAAGGAACGATTCCTCAAGAAAAGTTGCATTTCTTGAAACAAACACCTTTTGTTCAGTTTGATCATAGAAGTAGTATCCTATGGATTCCTTAGGATAGCCAACAAAGTAGCATAAGTTAGAACGAGCTTCTAACTTATCTCCCACTGTCCTCTTCACATAAGCAGGACAACCCCAAATTCTTAAGTAAGAATAACTAGGGATTTTACCATGCCACATTTCATAGGGCGTTTTGGGGACTGACTTAGAAGGAATAAGATTTAAAATCTTGGCTGCACTTTCTAGGGCATAGCCCCAGAAAGAAGGTGGTAAGTCAGTGAAACTCATCATGGAACGAACCATATCAAGTAGGGTTCGTGTGACACCCCGCTCGTCCGACGTATAAGGTACGCTGCGTTTTAATTTTATTATGTGTTTAATTATGTGATTTTATGTTTTGCTTGGCCCTATTTTGAACTTTTTTAGAGTTTAGGGGCTTGTTTGCAATTTTCTCCTTTTAGGGGCTTTTCGGTTATTTCTCGTTCGAACGAGATTTCGTTCTCTTTGACCCCTTTAACGCGTTCGGGGCAGCGAAACGTATCCGTAGACTCTGAGTTTGCCCAATTGTGACGTCGTTAAACCCTTCTTCTAACCGTTTTTGCATAAGAGGACCTGGGATATAACACCCGAATCCTCGTAATTCGTGCCAGACTCCAGCTTCAGTCGTTTCTCTCTCCTCTCTCCCGCTTCTCTCCTACGATCAACATACACACTTACACCTCCAACACACACTAGTTCATAACTTGCTCGTTTCTCGACGGAATTCGACGTGTGAGTAGTGGAAATTGATCAGCTCGACGAGCCCGATACGATGATACCTGAATCGTAGCCTGAAACCCAGTGGTGGCGGAGGAAATCCGAGTTGTAGGCGGCGGCGGTGAAGGCCGTGACTTTTTCGGCGAGTTTCAAGCTTTTCCGGTAGCAGGATCGGACGGATTTCGACTGGGCTTTGTGCGGTTTTGGATGGCGGTTCTGTTAGTGGTGGTGGCACGGCCATTGGGTGCCGGATGGCGGCGCATGCGCCACCTGAATTCACACCGCGGCAGCGCATGCACTGTAGCGGCACGTTCCGCCGTGTTCCGGCGGGTTTTGCCGGGGAGTTTCAGTGGTTTCCTAGGTTTTCCGATGCTCTGATCTCATTTTCGGCCTCAGTTTGGTCTGATTCACGGCGTAGGTGGTGGTTCTGTCTGTGGCTGCAGTGGTGGGATTTCGGTCGCGGTTTTGGGCCTTTTCCGGCAGTCCTTTGGCGACGGTTTCTTCAGAGAACTTGTTCGGGTTGATGAGGCCAAGCTTTCCGTGTTGGTCCCGGCTCGAGAACCGGCCGTCGGTGGCAGACCGGTGGTGGACCGGCTGTTAACCGGCGGCCCATTTTTTTCCGGAGTTTGGCTAGGGGCTTTCGAAGGCCTTGTTACGGGCTTTGCAATGGTATGTTCAGATTTCTTTTTCGTTTTACGGTTTGCGTTTAATTTCAGTTTTCGTTCTAGGGATTTAGTTCCGTTTTTCGTCAACGAAATCCGGTGTGTTTGGTATTTTCTGAAATTGGTTGAGGCCTTTTGTCAAGCAGGCCGAGGCGCACGTTTCTATGCTTCCGGGGATTTTTCTGACCACCGGAGGAGGTGTTCCGGTGGCGGCCGGCGGCTGTTCGGCCTGCTATGGTGGCGGCATTCCAGTGACTTTCGGTTAGCGGGTTCCTTTCATCGTGGCGAGTCCAACGCCACTTTCCGTTCGTCAATCGGATGTCCGGTTGATTTGTTATGAATTTTTGAAGTTATTGTATTTATTTTCGTTAATTGTTTTAATTGTAATTTCGATATATGATAAGCTTGATTCTTGATTTATTGAATTTAATTGCCTCGTTTATGCTACTTCTTGTATACGAATATTGCTTTAAGGGGTTTTAATGTAATTTTAGAAACTAATTGATTATGAATCCTATATAATAAATTATAAAAGGATACGTTGTGCTTTAATTTGAACGAATTGATGGGAAAGTTGTAAGTTCTACAAATATGTAATTTTGAATAAACTGATATGAACTTGATGTTTTATTCTCGTAAGACTTGGAGCATGATAGGATTTAAATTATTATGTCGCTATTTATAATTTCCTACCTGATGATATGAATTCTATAAGTTATGCATCTTCTAATGTGTGAAATGATTGTGATTTGACATGAATGACTTAATTTGGATAAATGTGAACTATCTGTGCATCATTTGTATTCGTGAGTGTAACATCCCGCTCGTCCAGCCTTTCCAGGTACGCCTTCACGGGTGAGCTATGTGCGCTTTTAATTATTTAATTATGTGAATTATATGCTTATTATACTTTTATGTGATATATTTGAATTACTTGAAACTTATTTGACCTTATGTGATATATTTGCACGTATTTGCTCTCTTTGTTTTGTTCTTACCCCGTTTGTGTCCGTTTTCATTTTCGATTTTTGTGACTACGTGCTATGCGTGACTTATATGTGTTATGAATGTGTCTTTATGTTCGTTGCTTGTTTTTGAGTTCGTTTGATAAGGTTTTGAAACCGTTTTATGTTTTAGGGACATAAGGGCCTAACGAGCTTTAGCGCACCTTGTGTTCCGGAAGGCGTAACTTGAGCTCGAGAATTCGGATTCGAATTCCGGAAGATGCGTTGGACTCTTAACAAAGAAAGCAAGACAAAGAATCAAGATTTATATTTTTATAAGCCCATTTGATTCCCCGTTTTTCAACCGAAATGAGACCTTTACGCCTAAGAACTACCTTTTGACCTAACTAAGCTTTGTGGACCCCACTTAAACCTTAACCAAGCCTTAATCTTGACTTATAGCTTGAGTTAACACTCCTTTTCAGCCCCTTAACCAAGAGAACCGATCCATTTCCTCTCTCCCTCACAATCACGATCAGCTCCAAGGAGAAAGGAAGAGAAGAAAACCCCCTTTGGCCATTTTCATGATTTTGAGCTCAAATCTCCACCAAAGCTTCTCAAATTGGAAAGGTAAGTTTATGATTGTAATCTACACTCTCTTTTCTCTCTTTTATGTGGATTTGAGCTGATTCCATTGGTTGGTTCTTGAGTTCTAGTAAGTATGTGAATAGTAGAGATTGGATGAATTTGATGATTCTTGCTTCTTTCTTAATTCTCTTGAGTTTGGGTGATGATATGTTGCTTCTATGAATTGATTGTTAGCATTTATTGCTTCTCCTTTCATGGTTTTTGGATTATGATTAATTGGGTATTTATGAATGCTTGAGACTTGGATGATATAACTTGATACATTCCCTCCCCTTTCTTGCTTTGTTTCTTACAATTTTGGAGCTGAAGTTATGGCTACTTGTATGGCATGAATATATGATGAATTAGTGTTATTTTCATGCTTGGTTTATGTGTTTTTGAAGGCATAAGAGACTCCCTAAGGCTTGCACCGAAATCCCCTGTTTTCCTCTCCAAAACTGAACTGCTGATGCGTTATTTTTTTTCAGCCCCGAACACATGACACGGCAGTGTCATGTTATAACTAAAAATGGACACAGCCGTGTCAGGCTCTCGACTTTGGGTTCTTATTTTATTTAAATCGGACACGGCCGTGTCCGATTCCTATGCATTTTGGACGAGGCCGTGCCCACTTAGTAGGTGATGGCCGGGAGGAGTTTCTTTCGTCGTTTCGTTGCTTCTTATTGATCTTTCTTGCCCCGTTTATGATGTGTATGCATGATTAACTTGTTGTATGATGTGTTAAGCTTGATTTCGTGAATTTATGGTTTATTCTTTGCCCTCGGTTATGAGATAGGACCTTATATGCCTTGAATGCTCCTATATGACCTAATATGGATTCATTTCATATTCTTTGCATCATAAACATACATACGCATCCGGCGAGCGTCTAATGTGGTTCATGTCGAGTATAAGTTTGTCTTTTGTCTTTGTTTTGCCTTTAGGTTCATTCCTTGGTTGGCGAGGTTGTCTTTTAGACGTCCGTTTGCTTCCTTTGTTCCCATTGCTTCTCGGAGGTGAGGTTTTCTTTCCTTTTAGCTAAAATGACCTACAACCCTACTTGTAATTTAAGCCTGCATGTGAATTATATCTATATATAAATATATAGGTAATTGTTCGATATGTATTTTGAGGGAATTGGCCCATTTGCTTTGAAATCCATTGAAAACGCTTTTATATGTATATAAAATATGTTTTATTTATTCGTTTTCGAAAAGGGTTGGTGTGAGTTTTGCTTAGCGAGCTTTGGGACTTTGAAAGATATATCCGTGTGTGTGTGTGTGAGTTCTGTGTGATGGGCCCCGGAGTTGTGGGTAAGGGAGACCCGGGACGACCATGGGGTCGCCGGTTACGACCCCTGTGCACTTCTCCACTAACGGGAGACTTAGTTCTCCTATGCCGACGGAGCGCATTTTGGCTGGCCGTCGAAGGAACCGGGCGGGATCCTCCGGTTCACTAGTTTCGTTCTGTGGAGGGTTGAGAGGGGCACCTCTCTTCCCCAATGGTGTAAAGGTTGGATTGATTTATGTCCTTTGCTTTGTCTCCGTTTTGCCTTTGTTTTGGAGGAAGGTTGTTAGAACTCATACTCGCCGAGTTATTATGTTTATGCTTATGCTTATATATCCTATACGACTTGTGAAACGGGGTGGACTCATAACTTCTAAAACTTGGTTGATTTTGGTCTTTGAGCCTAAACCTTTCTTCGTATATATATGGTATCACGGGTTACAACCTTTTAGAATGCAAAAACCACACCCGGTTCATGAACACCTTCGATTTGAATATGATATGCTCCTACTTATACGTATGTGTGCATGTGTAGCCCCCTCACCAGTCTCTAGGACTAACCCTCGTTGCTTCTTTTCTTTTTCCCTTTTGTTTTAAGCTTTGCAGGTGCTCGGTTGAGAGTTTTGGCTAGAGTCCTTGCATTTGCATATTTACTTTTCCGCTTTGGTACTATGTATATTTAGTACTAAGTATAAATAATTATAAGCTATGTTCTGTAATTTGAAGTTTTGAATATTCCTTTTAGCCCGGGGTGGGCAAAGCATGTTACAATATGTATATATTGTTTTAAGCTGATATGTCTGTAATTGGTTATGTTATGTGATCCTGCAGCTTCCGCACTTTCGATTTATTTTGTTGCGCACTCTGTTCAGGGTCTAGACCACCTAGCCTAAAGTTGATTTTGTTTGTCACCCGTTCTCCATGGTTCAATGCGGGAGCGGAGTTCTCATTTCGTTACCCGTGTTGGGCTATGGAGCGGGGGATGTGGCGCCCTCCGCTCCGGGGTGTTATAGTGAGTATAGCCGTGAGTCTTTATGGTTGTGATTTGAGTCTGAGTCTTGTGTTCTGTGTGTTCAGTCGATCAGGGTTTTTCCAGGGAGTGTCTGTCAGCTGTTTGGGTTCCAGTGGGACTTCTTGGCTTGTGTTTTCCATTCTTGTCGGTGTAAAGTGAGGTTTTAGGATTTTTGTTTTTAGTTTGCAGGTGCAGGTTGTTGGAGTTCAAGCTAGGCGGCTTTGAGTCGGGTCTGTCGAGTCTGTATCGGTCTATTTGATTTGTTAAGTACTTTGATTTGATTTGTGTAGGAAACTATGTATATGATATATATTATGCAGGTTGGTACTTATCATTTGGATGTATGAAATTCGGGATAGGTTAGGACAGGTTCGTGGAATTAGTTGAACCCGTTTTCATTGTATGATTATTCCGGACAGGTTAGGACAGGATTACTTGATTAGTTGAACCCGTTTAATTGATGTTGATTTACCTTCTGCAATACATAAATTATTATTGTTGATTAAAGTTTTTGATAGTTCATATTTTGCATCGCTTCCGCATTCAGGTTTTGCATATTTTACTTGTACAGGGTTTAGGTACCGCCTAGCTTAGGTTGGATTTTTCGTTTGTCACCCGTTCGCTGTGACTTGGTACGTGTGCGGACTTTTCATTTCGTATACCTGTCGGGTCATAGTGCGGGGGTGTGGTGCCCCACCGCTTGGGGTGCTACATCTTAAGTGGTATCAGGGCTACCAGGTTCATAACCGGTGCTCTGGGTCGTGTTGTGTCGAGTATAGGTCGCACCGCATAGGAAATAATTATCAACGTGTGCATTGCATCGAATTGTTTGAAATTTCTTAACTTATGTGTTTTAAATTCTTTTAACTGTGTGCTGCATTTGCATTAACTACGTGCTCTTATTTGCTATCATTAATTGACATATCCTTGTACTAACCGGCATGCATAGATATTTGTTCAATTTATGAGTTACAGGGTGTTGCTACGATGCCAAAAATTGAAGTTGATCGTGACAACACTTCCCACTTCTACAAATTCGTGAAGGAGGATTTGAAAATTCCATCGTCTGACTACTTGGATGAAAAGCAAATGAATCTCTACAAGAATTCAACAAAGGCTTCGATGCTGGTATTATGGAAACAGGTATCATGCATTCATAGCACGTGCATCATGCATTGGATTAAATTGTAATTATTTTGACCATTTTGTTCTACGTGCTTGATTGCTTTTCTTGCTGATTAATGAGTATATGCCATTCACATCCCTAACCCCACATGCATCAGACTCGTGGTTGTAATTTAGGTGTTCATCTATCTGATCTACCGAGTGCTGTTTAGTTGGAGCCACTTCGGAATCTGAATATATGTTGACCAGAAAATATACGATCGAGCTAATAGCTTCAAGATATAGGGTGAATGCATATAAGATAGAACGTTGGGCTGTGGTCAACTTCTTCGCACGATGTGATGTTCGTAGCCTCATAAATGATTTTATGGAAGTTGGTAGACAGATGGGGAATAGCTGCGAAAGTGTATGGATTTGTTCGGGTTTGGAATTGTCCCTTAATGTTCGGCGCCACACAAGGCAAGGATCAGTACCTGAAAAATCTCTTCCTGAAGATTAATGTCATGTTTGGTGGGTTGGGTTTTGGTCAATTAATGAGCGTTCTCCTTCACTTCTGATGGTGTTTAAGGTTCCAGCTTTGATTCTTCACATGGATATTTCTCATGGCCCGCCTAGACAATCGAATGTCTCCTTAATTGCCATTGATGTTAACTCGAGACAATGATTATCAATCTCTTGTTGGGGCATGCCTACGAACGCAATCTACAAAAGTTAAAATCATCGATTTACTATATAAACATGCCTCAGATACTGAAGATGAGGGAATGATGGAAAAGCTGCTAGAGGATATCTATTAGTGTTGGTTAGCAAGGCAGGATCGGTTATTATAGCCATGAAGGCGTCAGTGAAAGTCAATTTAACCAAGTGTTGATTGTTAGACATCAGTTCAAGATGGTACGTCAAAGCAGGATCAACCAAATAAGGCCAAGCGAACACTTAAGAATTTGAGAAGTACTGAAATTATGAATCAGAGGTTAGGATTCGGGCTCACTACGGACTAGGACATCTGCCACCCAAGAAAATTAGAACTTTGACTTTGTTGCTACGGTGAACGGTACGCTAAACATTCATGGCATTTGCATACATGCATCGCACCAGTAATTATATTAATTATATTTTATCTTGCTCGATAGATATTGTACTGATTTTAATAACGTGATTAAGTGATTTAATTTTCATAACTTGAAATTGTTGTTGTTTGTGAATTCCTACTAAATTGAATGAATAACCTGCTTGTGTGAATTAGTCATGCCTACATGTTTAAAATTTCCTAATTGCTCACTAACCCTTTATGCACATACATACATATTGCAATTCTATCTTACAGTGATTCCATCGCGATATCCCCCTTGAGTTGAGCATGGATGATGAGTCTATACTTTAGGGACACCGATATCAGTCGTGTAAAGGTACTCTACACATGCATTCCATGTTTTGCATCCAGTGCTACTTTAATGTGTGTATGTATGAATGCTGAGTAAGTGAACTTGTATGCTAGAGAGTTGTTGAGATCTCTCTATTTACGTGTTAGGGAGATGTGGGATTCTCCCTATTTATGTGATAGAAAGACGTTGGATTCTTTCTAAATTATGTGAGCAAGAGATGCTGGATTCTCTTGGAGTTAGATATTTGGGAGATGCTGGATTCTTTCGAATCTAGGGGTTTGAGAAATGCTGGATTTTCTCAAACTAGGATGTTTGGAAGATGTGGAGTCTGCCAGACTTAGGATGAGAGACGGGGTTCTCTCGTTTATGTGCTTGAGAGACGGGGTTCTCTCGTTTATGTGCTTGGGAGATGGGGTTCTCTCTTTTCTCTTTTGTACCGAGAGATGGGATACTCTCTTTCTGCTTGTTTCGCGCTTTTCGTTGGGCCTCCTGAGGATTGCAAGAGGAATTAACCAGTGGCTTTAAGATCATGTGCAACCCTAGTCATCTGCTTTGAGGAGGAATTAAGAGAGCTTGACCAACTAGTGATTGGGTCCGTCTGCACAACTCAATGGCATGGACACTCTAATGGGGATCCGAGCCACGAACATCCCTTGGAACAAGGTTTTTGGCAGTGTTGAAGTGATCAAAGACGTCCAACTCAGCACTCGAACCTGGGGACCAGGTTCTCTGAAGGGGGGAGATTGTGACACCTTGCTCGTCTGACGTATAAGGTACGCCGCGTTTCAACTTTATTATGTGTTTAATTATGTGATTTTGTGTTTTGCGTGACCCTATTTTGAACTCTTTTAGAGTTTAGGGGCTTGTTTGCAGTTTTCTCCTTTTAGGGGTTTTTCGGTCATTTCTCGTTCGAACGAGATTTCGATCTCTTTGACCCCTTTAATGTGCTCGGGGCAGTGAAACGAGTCCGTAGACTCTGAGTTTGCCCAATTCTGACGTCGTTAAACCTTTCTTCTGACCGTTTTTGCATACGAGGACCTGGGATACAACACCCGAATCCTCGTAATTCATGCCAGACTCTAGCTTCAGTCGTTTCTCTATCCTCTCTCCCGTTTCTCTCCTGTGATCAACACACACACTTACACCTTCAACACATACTAGCCCATAACTTGCTCGTTTCTCAACGGAATTCGACGTGTGAGTAGTGGAAATTGATCAGCTCGACGAGCCCGACACGATGATACCTGAATCGTAGCCTGAAATCCAGAGGTGGCGGAGGAAATCCGAGTTGCAGGCGGCGGCGGTGAAGGCCGTGACTTTTTCGGTGAGTTTCAAGCTTTTTTGGTGGCGGGATCGGACGGATTTTGGCTGGGCTTTATGCGGCTTTACATAGCGGTTTTGTTCATGGTGGTGGCGCGGCTATTGGGTGCCAGACGGCAGCGCACGCGCCACCTGAATTCGCGCCGCAGCGGCGCGTGCACTATAGCGGCACGTTCCGCCGTGTTCCGGCGGGTTTTTCTGGGGAGTTTCAGTGGTTTCCTAGGTTTTTCGTTGCTCTGATCTTATTTTTGGCCTCAGTTTGGACCGATTTGCGGCGTAGGTGGTGGTTCTGTCTATGGCAGCGGTGGTGGGATTTCGGCCGCGGTTTTGGGCCTTTTCCGACAGTCCTTTGGCGACGGTTTCTTCAGAGAACTTATTCGGGTTGATGAGGCCAAGCTTTCCGTGTTGGTCCCGGCTCGAGAACCGATCATCGATAGCGGACCGGTGGTGGACCGGTTGTGAACCGGCCGCCCATTTTTTTCGGTGTTTGGCTAGGGGCTTTCGAAGGCCTTGTTACAGGCTTTCCAATGGTATATTTGGATTTCGTTTTCGTTTTACGATTTGCGTTTAATTTCAATTTTTGTTCTAGGGATTTAGCTCCGTTTTTCGTCAACGAAATCCGGTGTGTTTGGTATTTTCTGAAATTGGTTGAGGGGCTTTTGTCAAGCCGGGCGAGGCTCACGTTTCTGTGCTTCCGGGAATTTTTCTGACCACCGAAGGCGGTGTTCCAGTGGCTGTTCGACCGGCTGCGGTGGCGGCATTCCGGTGACTTTCGGTCAGCCGGTTCCTTTCGTTGTGGCGAGTCCAACGCCACTTTCCGTTCGTCAATCGGATGTCCGGTTGATTTGTTATGAATTTTTGAAGTTATTGTATTTATTTTCGTTAATTGTTTTAATTGTAATTTCGATCTTGTATGAACTATGAAATGAAATTACAAACTGTATGATGTATGAAAATATGTTATGATATATGATAAGCTTAATTCTTGATTTATTGAATTTAATTACCTCGTTTATGCCACTTCTTGTATATGATTATTGCTTTTAAGGGGTGTTAATGTAATTTTAGACACTAATTGATTATGAATCATATATAATAAATTATTAAAGGATACGTTGTGCTTTAATTTGAACGGATGGTTAAGTATACTAGTTGATGGGAAAGTTGTAAGTTCTACAAATATGTAATTTTGAATAAATTGATATGAATTTGATGTTTTATTCTCGTAAGACTTGGAGCATGATAGGATTTAAATTTTATATCTCGATTTATAATTTCTTACCTGATGATATGAATTCTATAAGTTATGCATCTTCTAATGTGTGAAATGATTGTGATTTGACATGAATGACTTAATTTGGATAAATGTGAACTATCTGTGCATCATTTGTATTCGTGAGCATAGCCGTTCGTCTTTGTGGTTGTGATTTGAGTCTGAGTCTTGTGTTCTGTGTGTTCAGTCGATCAGGGTTTTTCCAGGGAGTGTCTGTCAGCTGTTTGGGTTCCAGTGGGACTTCTTGGCTTGTGTTTTCCGTTCTTGTCGGTGTAAGGTGAGGTTTTAGGATTTTTGTTTTAGTTAAAGCCACCTATAACCCTCTGTGCTTGTTTTCAAGCCTGCATGCGACTATTCTATTATATTTATATAATAGATATGTGTTTATACGATACGTTTATGATTTTATCATACGGTTAAAGGTTTTCGAACTGTATATATACGAGCATATGTATGCTTGAAATGTTTTGCAACGAGGCTATGCTCCAAGCCGTGTGTCTTCATACCAGCTGCGGATTAGGATGACATGGAGAGGTATGTTTATAGCATATGCTAAGTTGCAAGGTATGGTATGTCTGATCAGGTACGTAAGTCTGTTATGATTTGATAAGTATGATATGTAGCTAGTTATGATCTGATCTGTTCTGTTCTATTCTGATTTGTTGGGCCCCAGAGACGTGGGTAAGGATGCTCGGGACGGCAAGGGCCGTCGGGTTAAGCCTGTGCACGGTCTCCATTTGATGAACTTACGCGTAACTCTAGGAGGTTGAGGAGGCGTGGTGCTTTGAGCCCTCGGTGGATAGCCGAGGAAGGCACAGTGTGGGTTAGCTACCCCATGTGTATTCGTATTGGTTGTAGTGAGGGTTTGCTCCCCGAAATACTTGGTTGTTGGGGTTGGATTGCTTATGATATCTGTTTGTTCTCTATTTTGATACGTATGATAAGATATGGAAGTAAGGTTGGAGACCCGTACTCGCCGGGTATTAGATTATGATCTGTTATGTTGATTATGAAACGTGATAGGAGCATCTCTTGATATGATATGTTCATGCCCAGTTTGTCATATTTTGAATAAGATAAGTGTACGTTTAATTTGAAAATGGTTTTGGTATGCAAAACCCTACTCCCGGTTCATAATCTTTCTTTTGATATGTGCTCTGCTTCTTAATATGTATAGTGTGTGTGTTCAGCCCCCTCACTCAGTCAGTGGACTGATCCTCGCCCCACCTATGTTTTTAGTTTGCAGGTGCAGGTTGTTGGAGTTCGAGCTAGGCGGCTTTGAGTCGGATCTCTCGAGTCTGTGTCGGTCTATTTGATTTGTTAAGTACTTTGATTTGATTTGTGTAGGAAACTATGTATATGATATATATTATGCAGGTTGGTACTTATCATTTAGATGTATGAAATTCGGGACAGGTTAGGATAGGTTCCTGGAATTAGTTGAACCCGTTTTCATTGTATGATTATTCGGGACAGGTTAGGACAGGATTGCTTGATTAGTTGAACCCGTTTAATTGATGTTGATTTACCTTCTAGAATACATAAATTATGATTGTTGATTAAAATTTTTGATAGTTCATATTTTGCATCGCTTCCGCATTCAGGTTTTGCATATTTTACTTGTACAGGGTTTAGGTACCACCTAGCTTAGGTTAGATTTTTCGTTTGTTACCCGTTCGTTGTGACTTGGTGCGTGTGTAGACTTTTCATTTCGTACACGTGTCGGGTCATAGTACGGGGGCGTGGTACCACATTGCTTGGGGTGCTACAGTTCGATTCCTTCTCTCAGAAACTCCATAAAGCTGAGGAGTTTCTGGAGGATTCCACTGAGAGATAATGCCATTATCTCAGAGATGATTGAGGAATTTTTCACTAAGATACTCGCCACCTTGATCAGATCGAAGTGTCTTGATCTTGTGACCAGTTTAGTTCTCAACCTCCTTTTGAAATTCTAAGAATTTCTTAAAAAGTTTCCGATTTGTACTTCACTAAGTACACATAACCATAACGACTAAAGTCATTAGTGAAGGTTATGAAGTACTGATGATTGTTTCGAGTGCTTACACTAAGGGGTCCACAAACATCAGAATGGATCAAATCCAAGGTCTTTGTGGCTCGTTCCACACTTCCTTTAAAAGGAGTTTTGGACATCTTTCCTTTGAGACAGGATTCGCCGGAAGTCAACTGTTTAAGGTCATTTTCAGTGAATGTCCCTAAGGTAGTTAACTTGCTAATTCTGTTCTTAGAAATATGCCCTAATCTAGCGTGCCACAAAGATGCCGAGACTTCGTCATATCTCCTACGTTTTGTTTCTCGTTGTATATTCAAAATATTACTGTTTTGAGTTAGATAAAGTCCACTGTTTAATGTACCAAGAAGTATTGAAAAATTATTCTTTTTGAGGAAAAAGTTACCATATTTAATATTAATTTCATAACCTTCGCAATCAAGTATTGGAACTGAAATAATATTACGAATAATGTCTGGTACATAAAGGACTTTATTTAAAACTAAAACAGAATGACCTAAATCTAATCTAATTGTGCCTAAAGCTTGAGCTTCGAAAGTTGAGTCTTCCCCAATCTTTCAAGACACATTCTCCTCCCTTTAGCTGCTGGACCTCACTTAGCATCTGTACATCATTACAGATATGAGATCCACAACCGGTATCAAGTACCCAAGAGTTAGAATTAATAGAAAGATTTACTTCAACGAGAAACATACCTTTCTTTAGAGTAGCCTTGTACTCTTGGCAGTTTCTCCTCCAATGCCCCGGTTTGCCACGATGGAAGCAAACGTCCTCTTTCTGATCACGTTTCTTCTTTTGGACTTTTCCCTTCGTGATGCCTCCACTGGGCCTAAGGGACTTCTTCTTCTTTTGGGCTTTCTAGCCCTTGCCTTTGGAAGGCTTAGAAGAAGATGGAGAAGTGACCATCATAACCTTAATGTCCTTCTTGATCGTGCTTTCAGCAGTCACAAGCTGACTAATCACCTCAGCTACGCCAGCATTTGCATGATTCATGTTGAAGTTAAGGACAAAAGGATTGAATGATGGTGGGAGCGAGGCCAGCAACAAATCCATTGAAAGCTCATCCCCTCAGTGGCATGTCCATGGAAGCAAGTTTCTCAGTAAGAGCAAGAAACTTGAGTCCATATTCATGGACACTTGTACCTTCCTTCATTCTCAAATGGAACAATTCGTTTGTGGTGTTATACCTTGTAACACGCTCATGAGGGCGGTAAAGTTGCTCTAAGTGGTCGTAAATCTCCCAAGCGAATTCCATGGACTCATGTTGTCTTTGCATGTCCAGAGACATGTTAGCAAGCATGAGATAACGGGCTTGGAGATTATCATCCTTCCACTTCTGGATCGTATCCCGCTCAGTCCGAGTCGGAGAGTCCCCTTCGGGAACGGGCTCCGCCTCGTATAGAACATAAGTTCTCTTCTCGGAATCTAGAACGAATTATAGATTCCTAAGCCAATCAGAATAGTTGGGACCAGTTAACTTGTTTGACTCGAGGATCGATACTAGAGGGTTTTTGGTTGCTATTTCAAAACACGTAGAGAATCACAGAATCTACGACCTAAATGGAAAAATAGAGAACTAGTGAGCATGGTGAATAATAACGAATACATGAGATTAGGTCTTTAAAATATGTAGTTCCCACTGTTTTTCAAAGATCTATAATTCCCAAAGATCTTAAAGGATACTTGTTATCCCAATGGGTAGTAAGATCCTAAGCACTTAACCTTGAACCCACTGCTCGTGGCCATTCTCAATTAAGCCTAAGGTAGGTACAACTTACCAATTCCAACACTGTGGAATTCTTAGTAATGTTTTTGGATCACCTATCTTTCAATATGGAGTCACGACTCGTGCGACATCCATATTTACTTAGGCGTTAAGCTAGACCCATCAATCATAAGATCATGATCAAAACTTAGTTTGAACGACCCACGACTCGCGGCCATCGCCCTTGCTAAAATTGATCACGAAATATTGATCATGTAAGATAAATTAGGAAACTAAGAACTAATAGGTTTCACATAGACACCCCACGACTCGTGGCCAGCAACTAGCTTCCCCTATTAAACTTAAATCCTATTGATGGAATGCTAGGAATTTAATTCAAAGTTTGCACCTCGAATTAAACACCTATTTCCGAAAATTAGCTTAATATTTAATGGGAATTTTCGATGTAACCGGAGAGTTGTCCGGTTCGACCTCACCAACATATATGTTATCCAATTTTATTAGTCTTGATTAATGCAAGTACACTTAAATGCATTTCAAACAAGCACATAAACAGATAACATGTCCTAACATGATACTAACATGTAATGATCATGGGTTCTACCTATCTTATGCGTGATATGTGGGAGCCACTCCATAATCACAAGTTCTAACATACATGCCACATAAACAGTTTAAATCACATAAGGGAAAGCGGTAACAAAATACGAGCCCTATCTCTATTACATTTTTACAATTGAGACTCCCCTCCCTAACATTTTGAGGGGTCTTCACTTATGGCCTCCTTGTTACTTGAATGTGGTCCATCTTACTCCATGGGTGCATTGTCTCCAAAATGAAAATAAAACCTCACCACCTATCTCTACTCTCAAATTACAATAAAAAGAAAAAGATATAAAGTAATAAGGCTCAATCTTCATATTGGCCTTAGACAATTACACGGGGCATACCCCGGCCTCAAAAACAGTAATATGGAAAGCCACATAATAAACACATAACAGTACGCACATAAGTGAGGCACCGACCCCAATTGAAAAACGCAACTATGGGGCTCCAACCCCAATTTAAACCATCCATGTGAATAAATTAAAACATACATAAGAGTAAACCCATGATCACCTAACATGCATAAATTGCAAGAATTTAAATTTAACCAATAAATTAAAATTCTCGCTTTAAGCTCTAATAGCTTAAAACACGACTTAGATGCAATTCTTGTTCAAGAGCCTTTTCTATAAAACCCGAAAAACAATAAACTAATAAAATTCCAATTAATTTCTGAAAATTAATAATTTCATTCCTTCAATATTTTCATAAAATAAAGTTTGTAATTTTCCCAAAATTTAAATCGCTTAATTTCACAAAATCCCAATTTAAACAATTATGTCAAAAATAAATTTTAATTTAATAAAACAGAATTTTTCAGAAAAATTAAATCAGGATTGAATTGGACTAAACACGAAAATCAAGATCGCGAAACGAACGGCCCGGAACGGACCGCATGCCCGCCCGAGACCATGCCCGGCAGCCGCGCATCATCGCACGCATGGACGCGCGCGCTAGCACTACGCAGCCGACAGCGTGAGCTGCCACCGCGCGCGCACATGACGCCCATCCTCCCGTACGTTGCGCACAGCCGCTGGGCGGGAAGGGCGGGCGTGGCCCGGTAGGCTCCCGCACGGTTGCGGGAGGGTCTTGCGGGCATGCCTAGGCGCTGGCGGGCGGCCCCCCGCGCGGTTGCGGGAGGGATGGGCGGACAGTCCCGCACGGCTGCGGGACTGCTGTGCGATGGTGGCGCGGGCCTGGGCGTGTGATGCCCTAGCACGCCTAGACTCGCGTTTTCGTAACGCAATTTCATGTTTCGTGTTTCAGTTAAGAAAAACCAACATGTGACGGGCCGATAATTCGACCGTACAGGTATGACGTAAGTGTTTACCAAATTGCGCGAAATAATTAATTATACGTGTTTTATGTATTTAATTTTTATTTTAATTATATTAAATGTTAATTATTTTATTTAATGTTATTAATATTAAATACATTTATATATATTATTGTGTACGCGTGCATGAAAATAATTATGCATGCATTTTATGTTTATAAATTATATATGCCTGCATGTATTCATTATATATATACGTATGCATGCATTATTAATTATAATATATTATATACGTATTTATAGTATATTATTTGTAATATTGTTAATTTTATTGTTACATTGCGTATGAGTGACATTTACGTGCTTCGTTTCTATTTGAATTGATACCGGAATTTTGTGTGAATTTAATATGTTGAACTTATACGTGTCTTGTATATGAATATTTGTTCGTTTCGTATTTTCGGATTCATTTGCTTGTGTTTCGGATTTAATTTGAATTTTGGAATCCAAGTGGGGGGCTAACGAGCACTTAGCGCACCCTTGGTTCCGTATTTAATATCTTGAGCTCGGGAACTCGGATTCGAGTTCCGTCAACCTCGCTGAACTCGTAACAAAAATTTGAGTTTAGTAAACTTAGCCTTATATTTTTCTAACGTCTTTTGAACCTCCGAAATTCAACTGAAAAACGAAACGACGACGAAACTGACCTTGTTGCACTAAAATGGCCATAACTCATTCATTTGTTGACCAAATTAACCATGGTTTGATGCTATAGAACCCTAACTCAACACGTAACCTTATGTACCATGCCCTAACCAAACCAACCCTCGCACAATTCACAAATCTCAGCCAAAGTTACTGCTCTCCAGTTCTCTCCCGTAACCTTGCATTCCTTGGAGATTTTGGAGCTCAAATCTCATCCAATCATCATCCAATCAACAAGGTAAGCTTAGGGTTGTATTATCTGTTCATTTTTGATCATTTTCATCCCTTCATCCCCAAATTTGATCATGGTTTCATGGGATTTTTGACTGAATTCGAAAATAAGAGGTTTAGAGTCAATTTGATGATCTTATTCAATTCTTGAAGGTTTTGATTGATTCCAAGCATGAAAATGATTTTTTTGACATCCTCTTCTCATTTATGTTCATTGATTTCATGGTATTTGAAGTATTTATGAGATATAATTTATGGTTTCCTGAGAAATTTTCATGAAATGTCACGTATGACAGCTTTTCTTGGTTGAGCTCTTTTGGAACTGATATACATGTTGAAATTGTGTGGATTTGCTGCATTTTGGATGGTCTAAACTGACCTGAACTTGTTGGGATTACTTGAGATCATTCTATGCCCTGTTTCGCGTGAGTTTTGCCCTGTTTTTGGGACTGAATTGTTGCTGTCAAAGCTGCTGCGTCTTCTTGTTCTTTTGCTGTTAGTTTTTAGCCTTTTAACTAGGTTGTTCATGCATTATGGTTGCTGCATTTCATAATTTGGGTTGCTGCCTTCTTGTCGCGTATTTTGCTGTAAAAAAACAGGGGAAAGTCTGCGTTTGTTGCTGCTGCTGAACGGGTTGACACGGGTGTGTCGTTCTTGTTTGTTCCAGCGTGAAACAGGGGTGTTTATGTGGTCTGAATTTCTGTACCGAGACACGGGGGTGTCTCGGTTTGTTCTTTGGGGGTGACACGGGGGGTGTCACCTTGTAACTTTCCATGCATGTTTTGTATGTACCGTGAACTGCTGCTGCTGCTGGTTTCCTTTTTCTTTCCTGCTTGAATGTTGATTGTTAATGCATGAGTTTGCATGCATAATGTTTGCATGCATATATGTATATAATTATACCGAAACTATTGCATGCATGTATTTTAATTGCATGAAAAATTTCATGAATTTGGTTTTGCATGCATGGGCTACGTATGCATGTATATATATATATATATATATATATATATATATATATATATATATATAAATCATATAATATAGTATATGTATATTATATTTAATTATATGTTTATATATGTTTATGAAATATTAATTGTTATTTGATTTAATTAAATTATAGAATTTAATTGTTACCTATTTCATGTTTTATTTAATTTTCGATATTTAATTGAATGTATATAATTGTTTAACTTCTAATTGTAAATGCGATTAAATGTGTTTAATTGTTTATGTTCTAAATTTAAATGTGATTTAACTTGTGCTATAATTATATTTGAATTTCTTGAATTAATTTGATCGAAAATGTGGAATTATGAAAGTGAATGACTTGATTACATGATTTAAATGTATTAATAGTGCACATGAACATTTTCATAACATAATTTTATCTTTTATATATTCATATCATGATCATTGCATTGCCGAGCATCTTATTTGGTCATATTGAGTCTCAATTCACCTTTCTTGCACAGATTTTGATTCAGTTGGAGACGAGGCCGGTCAGTGAGGCTCGTGCTTTCTTCTTTTGACGGTTTAAGGTGGGTTTTTCTTCTATGTAGATATAAGACCCTATATATACCTTCAATGTGAAAGCTTTCGACCAAAATTAATATAGATATAGAGAGTCGTTTTAAAGAGTAAATGTTTTCAACGGAAAGCCTTATTTTATGAACCCTACCTAATGTTTTGGCGAGAAATGATCGAATGCACGAATGGGGCCCAGGGACTTAGTGTGAGTGGCTATCCGGGGAGGCACTGGCCGACGGTGAACCCTCACACTAGTTCCACCAATGAACGGCGTAACCGGACCTCGTTAGGAGTTAGCGAGGAATGGACGCTGAGCGCCATCTGGGGAGTCATGTAACCCCTTTTGGTCAATGAATGGGTGGTCGGGCCTTGCAAACCCACCACCAACCCGGAGGAAGAAGGTGTAAATGTTAATGAATGTGCACAAAAGATTGATTGCATGAAAAGAATGAATAAATGAATGTTTAAATGGTTTACACAAGGTGTTGGTTGGAGATAATGCACGCCCACTCGCCGGGCCACTAATGACCTAATGTTAATAAATCGTTATAATCCCTTTTGATGATTCTATTCACCCACTTGGGAAATTCTTTAAAAACCTCACTTGGGATTATAGCTTGCATGTGATTGTTTAATTACCGTCATATATTCTATTTATGGCCTGTTTTATACCCACCAGTCCCTTTTGGACTGAACCCGTTTGGTTTTCAGTTGTTTTGTGCAGGTGTTGAGGGAGCTAGGCGGGAATACGAGTCCTAGGTCTTGCATTCGTCTCTAGCTCTTATGTTTTGGTCTTACACTTGCATACTTTTATTTTGATCATTGTATATGTATAATGATGTGGAGCGTACTTGTTTTGGTCCGTGATGGCAATTGATGATGTATATGAATTCTTTTAGAGCTTGGATGCTCATGGTACATATATATATGGTATATGTTCGTTTATTGCTTCCGCTTTAATGTTTATTCTGATTTTACGGTTCAAGGGTTAGTCCCGCCTAGCTTAGAGTGTGTGTTTGTCCCCGTTCGCCGTGATTCGGCTCGGGTATGGATCGTCCATTTCATATTCGGGTCGGGTCTCGGTGCGGGGGATGTGCCACCTTACACTCGGGTGTTACACAACAACAATCCAAAATTTAAAACACGATTTAAATATATTTGATCCAAAATAATTTCAATCAAATTTTCGGAAACGGTTTTTCAGAAACTTTAGGAAAAATACAGTTTCGTATTTTAGGCTTTCAAAAAGAACTCAAGAATACTCAAGTTTAAGGATCACTTAATCACATCCAAGGCGACACCCTTTACAGCTTACACCTAAGACTACAGAGTTAGCTCATAAAGTATCAATGGAACCTCAAGTTTAAGGATCACTTAATTACATGAATAACTCGTGAAATATTTCCTAATCTGGAAGTTTCTATTTCCAGATATAGAAACTTCCTTTCCCATTTAGGAATCTTCTCACACGGGGCACCTTAGTGTACCTACTTATAACAAGTAAGCACCCCCATGTATCACGCACGTATCAACTATACACTTTGCACCCCATGAAACAAGGTGGTCCTTCTTAAGGGCGTGATCACATGAGCAAGCCTCGAACGAGTCAGGTTGACACTCCCACTGTCTTTCGGACTCATCGGCTTGGAGGGATTTCTAATCATGACTTATGTGATATAGGGCTCGTCTCATGAACCACTTCACCTAAATGGTTGAGTCCTACAAGTCATATTGATTAGGGGAGTTCTTATACATGCGCAGTCAAAAGAAAACACACAATCAAACAAGAGCATATAAAGAAGTGTTACCTTAATTCGTATTATTCAAAGATTGTCTGTGATTTACAAAAGGAAAGTACTAAAGCTGACTATTACATCGGCTTTCAGGGCACTATTCCTAACAATGTCTACACTTCGGGAGCACAGATTATTCACAAAGTTCAGTAAGTGTGAGTTCTGGTTAGATTGGGTTTCCTTTTTGGGTCACTTCATTTCGGGAAATGGTATAGAAGTGGATCCGACGAAGATTGAGACGGTTATGTTTTGGAAGCAACCGAGAAATGCCTCAGAAGTGAGAAGTTTTCTCGGGTTAGCAGGGTATTATAGGCGCTTTGTGAAATATTTCTCGAAGATTGCCTCCCCGTTGACCCGGTTAACAAAGAAAGAGTTTAAATTCGAGTGGGATGAGGCGTCTCAGAAGAGTTTTCAAACTCTTAAGGAGAGATTGATTACTGCACCGGTTCTAACCTTACCCGAGGGTTCAGAAGGCTACTCAGTTTATGCCGATGCATCGAAGGAGGGTCTCGGTTGTGTGCTGATGCAGAATGGCAAAGTAGTAGCCTACGTCTCTAGAAAGTTAAAGGATCATGAGAAAAACTATCCCACTCATGATTTGGAACTCACCGCAGTGGTGTTTGCTTTGATGAAATGGTGCCATTATCTCTATGGAGTTACTTTTGAAGTGTTCACCGACCACCAAAGCCTTAAGAATTTGTTTACTCAGAAAGATTTGAACGTAAGACAGAGGCACTGGATGGAATTACTCGAAGACTATAATTACAGAATTCAATACCATCCGGGTAAGGCTAACGTGGTTGCAGATGCTTTGAGCAGAAAAGCTAGTGTTTTAAGTTTAGAAGCAGGTTCTAGGAAACAGAGTTCAGTGGTTTTGATTTCGGAAGCTCGTTTGGCGAATATTCCGGTTCAACCGGATTTGAAACAAAGATTGATAGAAGCTCAATCTATGGATCCGGAAATTCAAAAATTGGTGGCTAAGGCAAGGATTGATCCTGAAACCAAGTTCGGGTTTGATGATTCCGAGTTATTTAGGTTTAAGGCTCGGGTTTGTGTTTTGGAAGAACTAAGCAGTTGGTACTTGATGAGACACATAGATCAGCTTATACGATACATCTCGGTACCACCAAGATATATAAAGACTTAAAGACTTTGTATTGGTGGAACGGCATGAAAAGGGACGTTGCTAATTTTGTAAGAAGGTGTCAAACATGCCAAGTGGTGAAAGCAGAGCACCAAAAACCGGGAGGAACTCTCCAACCACTTCCAATTCCCGAATATTTAAATGTTACCATGAATATTTGAAGCTATTTAAATTTAATTGCTTTAATATGAATATGATTATTTTGAACTTTTAAACTTTCATGCTTTGTATTTTGCTCAATTTGTATCCGAATTTAATTCTGATTTTTGTGAATTTTTGATAGGTTTGAATTATGTAAGTTATGAACACGTTTATATGCTCATTTTATGTTTTGGAACTTTTTTGGTTAGCCTTTTTGGTTCGTTTTGGAGACAGGACCTAAAGGAGGCTAAAGAGCATTTAGCGCACCTTGGTCTCCGGGCGGCATATCTTGAGCTCGGGAATTCGGATTCGATGATTCAGGTTCAATGGAACAAGCCTCACATTTTTATAAGTTCATTTAGACCTCCGAAATTAAATCGAAACGAGCACCTTTCGCCTAAATGACATCTTTTAACGTAACCTTGAGTAGTGGGGTCCCTTTTAACACTAACCAAACCTAAACCTAGACTCTTAGACTTGAGTTAACATCATCTCAACCCTTTAACCTAAGAGAACCGAACCAACCCCCCCCTCCCCCCCACACACACCACAAGATTTCAGCTCCAAGTGAAGAGAAGAGAGAAGAGAAGAAACCCCTTTTTGTCATTTTGTTATTTTGAGCTCAAATCACCTCCAAATCTTCTCAAATTTGAAAGGTAAGTTCATGATGTGATTCTACACTCTTTCCTCTTTCTTTTATGTGCTTTTGGGCTGAAATCCATGGAGGTTTGATTATATTTGGCTATATTGATGAATAGTGTAGGTTGGAGATTTTGATGGAATTCTTGTTTCATGCTTGAATTTCTTGAGTTTTGATGAGTATATGTTGCTCCTACGACCTTATTTATTGTATTTACTACTTGGTCTTACATGGTAGTTGAGATTAGGATGATCCACCATTAATGAACTCTTGAGAACTTGATGTAAATGGTTTGATGAATTCATTCACTTTCTTGCCTTGTTTTCTTGAATATTTGGAGCTGATCTTATTGCTAGCTTTTTATGGCATGAATATATGTTGATTTGGTGTTATTTTCATGCATGATATGTGAGCTTTCATGGCTTAAGAGGCTCCCTAAGTCTTGCACACAAACCGCCCTGTTTTGTGCCCCAAAAACCGAACTACTGCGCTTATTTTTTTCAAGACCGAGAGTTGGACACTGCCGTGTCCTAAAACACTTGAAACTTGACACGACCGTGTTGTGTTCTTGGCTTGGGGTCCTGATTTAATTTAAATTGGACACGGCCGTATCCGTTTCATATGTATTTTGGACATGGCCGTGTCCACTTCGTATGCGATGTCCGGGGGGAGTTTCTTTCGTCGTTTTGTTGCTTTTTGTTGGCTTTTCTTATCTCATTTATGACTGGTATGCATGATTAACTTGTTCTATTATGTGTTAAGCTTTATGTTGTGATTTTGTGGCTCGTTTTATGCTCTCGTTTGTGAGATATGAGCTTATATCCAATGTATTCTCTTATATGACCTAAGTATGGATTTATTTCATATCAATTGCGTCATAAACAGACATCCGCATTTACCGAGCGTCAATGTGGTTCATGTCGAGTGTAAGAGTGTCTCTTGTTGTTTGTTTTGTTCAGAGGACCTTCCCGCTGTGGACGAGATTGCCCCTTAGGCGTCCGGATTACACTTTTGTCTCCACTACACGCATTGTTAAGGTGAGGTTTTGTTCATTTAGTTAAATGACCTACAACCCTAATTGATTTGAATATGTATATTATATGCTAGATAAGTGTATGATACGTATGTTGAGGGCTTGTCCCATTTGTTATAAGATTTTGAAAACATTTCGTATAAGTATATAAGCTATTTTACCTTTGTTTGGAAAACTTTGGCTATTCGTGTGTGTGTGTGTGTAAGCGAGATGTGGCTTTGAAAGATAAGCTTTATGGTATGTGTGTGTGATCTTTGTGATAAGTTTTGGGCCCCGGAGAGTGGTATGGCAATCTCGGGACGGCCGAGGGGTCGCCGAGCTCTCCTATCAACACCCTCCATTTGAGAGTCTCACCCAACCTTGGGAGGATCGAGGAAGGGTGTTTCTCTTGAGCCAGTGGAGATAACCATCGAAGGTTTCAAGGTCGTGATTAAACCTTGTCTCGTGTGTATATGGATAGTTAAGGCCGTCAACCCTTCTATCACTCGGTGTGGGGATGGATTATGATTTTGCTTTGCTTTGTTATGTTCCTTTGTATATGGAAGTTGGGAGGTGTGACTCGTACTCGCCGAGTTGGTTGATTTTGTTTGATCTAGGGAATGAGAGTGGACTTCTAAATATATAACACGTGATGTTTAGCCTTTGGCCTTAACTTTCCCCATTTAAACCTATGTATATCTATATCACGAGAATCACTTTGGCTTGCAAAAACCACTCTCGGTTCAAGGATCCTTTCGAGTTGATTAATTGCTTTGTTCTATATGTCTATCGGGTATGTGAGTTAACCCCTCACTAGTCACTAAGACTAACCCTTGTTGTTGTTTCCCCTTTTTCCCTTCTCTTTGAGTTGCAGATACTTCCGAGTCAAGCTAGGCGGCAAGTGTCGGTTGGGTTTTACTTGTGGTATAGCTTGAGTCGTCATGCATTGTAGTGGTTTTACATTTTAGTTACTTTTGCACTTTTGGGTTTATGTAATATGACATTTTAGCCTCGATGGGCATTATATATCTTATATATAATCTAGCATGACTAGCTTGTGAACTTGACCCTTTTGATATGTATATTTGTGATCTTGGGGTTTCTGTATGATTGCTTTATCGCTTCCGCTACTCTGATTTTAACTATCTCAGTTCTTGAGGGTCTAGGCCGCCTAGCGATGGCGTGTTTTGTGTGTTTCCCGTTCGCTATTGTTTGGCACGGGTGCGAAGTCTCCATTTCGTTACTCGCATTGGACTCTAGTGCGGGGGATGTGGTGCCCTTCGCTCTGGGGTGCTACATTTTGACACGTTAGACATCGCTTCATGAAGTTCACGATGTCCCTTTTCATGCCATTCCACCAGAATTTCTCTTTCAGGTCCCGATACATCTTAGTACCTCCCGGATGAATCGAGTACCTAGGGCGATGTGCCTCCTCAAGTCCACGCCTCTTGAGCTCTTTTGGGACATATATTCTCGCTTCGAACCTTAACAACCCTGAATCATCAATCCCAAACTTAGAGTTCAGATCATTCCTAGAACGAGCTACCAACTTCTGAATTTCTGCATCCGAGTTCTGAGCTTCCAACAACTGTTGTTTCAAATCCGGTAAAACTGTAAGATTGGCCAACCAAGTCCCTGAAACCAGAATCTCTGAACCCGAGCTTGAAGAACCTGCTTCCAAATTAGCCATACTCACCTTTCTACTCAAGGCATCGGCTACCACGTTTGCTTTCCCCGGATGGTATTGAATTCTACAATCATAATCCTCTAGTAACTCCATCTAACGCCTCTGTCTTACATTTAAATCCTTTTGAGAAAAGAGATACTTGAGGCTTTGGTGATCGGTAAACACCTCGAAAGTTCCACGGTAGAGATAGTGCCACCACTTCATTAAAGCAAACATAACGGCAGCTAATTCAAGGTCGTGGGTAGGGTAATTCTTCTCATGCTCCTTCAACTTCCTTGAAGCATAAGCTACCACTCTACCGTTCTGCATTAATACACAACCGAGACCCTCTTTGGAAGCGTCTGTGTAAACTGCAAAACCCTCAGTACCCTCGGGTAGGGTAAGCACCGATGCTGAAGTCAATTTCACCTTCAAAGTCTGAAAGTTTGCCTCACACTTATCATCCCACTCAAACTTCACCTCCTTCTTAGTTAAATGAGTCAATGGGGCAGCAATTTTAGAGAAATCCTTTACAAACCTACGGTAATACCCTGCCAACCCAAGAAAACTTCTGATTTTTGAAATATTTCTCGGTCTCTCCCAACGAAGTACGGATTCAACCTTAGATGGATCAACTTCTATTCCGTTGCCTGAAATTATATGGCCTAAGAACATAACTCTGTCGATCCAAAACTCACACTTACTGAACTTGGTATAGAGTTTGTGTTCTCTTAGAGTTTCCAAGACGATCCGAAGGTGTTGTGCATGATCTTCAACGGATTTCGAGTACACCAGAATGTCGTCTATAAATATAACCACAAACTTGTCAAGAAACGGCCTGAACACCCGGTGCATCATGTCCATAAACACAGCTGGGGCATTAGTTAATCCAAACGGCATAACAATGAACTCAAAATGTCCATATCGCGTATTAAACCCAGTCTTCAGAATATCCTCCTCCCTAGTTTGCAGCTGGTAATAACTGTAACATCCCGGATTTCGGGCCAAGAAGAATTCCTTTTAAAGTCCCTAGTTACTATTCATCCCTAAATGTAGAAATTTTTCGGGCCATCGTTACCTATCCAATATTGGGTTCAAATGAATTCCTACGAAATTTTATGAATTATGACATCATTTCCAAACCCTAATTCTCATTATAAACCAAAACCGGCCAAAAACCCTACTTTAACCCTAAATTTAGAGATTTCCAAATTTCAACATTTTTCTAATCAATATTATAGTCAAAACGATCCTTGAATTGTTTTGTGAATTTTCATGCATTTACCGAAACTCGATTCCAACCGTAGCATATTTTATTAATATTTTCCCTTTTAAAAATTATCATTTTATCATAAACGATTAGCTTTCATTTAATATTCATGTAACGCCCCAAAAGAGGGCTATCACATCCTATCCCGCGCTACGAGTTCGACAAGTATATAAAATGTCTTCCATATAGGCGCCGTACACGAAGTAAGCGGTGACGGACGGACATCCTAGCTAGGCGGTTCTAAAACAACTCCACAACAAGCAATGCAACAACGCGGAAGTATACCAAAATACGAGATAAAAAAAATTCCATCCAGCTTTATGATTCGCAAGCGCAACATATTCATATCAACACTTAAGTGACCGTCACGGTCCAGCACATAATTCCCAAATGAGTAAAATGTAAATCCATCCTAGCGACATAATATATAAAGTAGGCAAGTGCAAAAATATCAAACCAACATCAACATCCATAAATCCAAATAGCAAGACAAGAGTACGCGACAAGCGTAAAAGTAAAGTACAAGCTACACTCTAAGCAAGACTCTCAAGAAACGACCCCGCCTAGCCTGACTCCAAAACGCAACCTGCGGACACGAGAGGTAAAAGGGAGTCAGCTCAAAAGGAACCGGTGAGGAGAGTTATACGTAATATATAAGAATACACAAGGGTTCAATGCATGCTAAACGAAGGCGTTATGACCCGTTTAATTTTTCCAAAATCAATGCAAGGTTTTTCAAAGAACGGGTCACAACTACACACACAACCGGCTCGGCGAGTACGAGCACTCCATCCTTACTTCCCAAACCAACACATATCAATCCATCCTTTACACCGTTGATGCCGAGGGTGTACGGTCCCCGATCATCCATAACATGGAGAAGTCGGTCCATGAAACCTAATTCTCCCAAGAAAACCTTAACCTCGAAACCTCCTCGGAGTCTTAGTAGTCTTGTCCACAGTGGGAACTTTGAGTGAGGACATCCGTTGGCCCTTGCCTTCCCATAATGTCTCCACCTCCGTCCCCGAGCTCAATTGATATTTCCCCAAGCAAGCGTCCTTGCAAGGTACAACATAGTCTCGCCACAACCACAAGATTCAAGAGTAACCAAGATCAAAATTCAAATGATTTTGGGTACCTATCCCATATACCAAAGTTTGCCCTTTACTTGGAAACCATTTTCATAAGCATATATATTACATACGTATGAGAATCTCAAAATATGGCATAATAAGCCTATATATACATTTGAAGATGGGAGTTAACTCAACAAGCGTGAAAGGTCGTAGGTGTCCACAGTTTTGAAAACATTTATATATATATATATTAGCTCCTCACCTTTACCAAGAACTTCCAAGGCCAACCACGAGCAACTGGACTACTCGTCCGGAGGCTCAACACCTAACAAGACAAACGTACCAACAAAGGTGAGACTCGACTCAAACCAAGTAAATGACGCACGACTCAAGTAACAAGTTACTTATGATAGTTATGAATGCTTATGGAGTCATATCATGCACTTAATGAAATGTGAGGATCAATCATATGCATATATAGCATGTCAAGGTCACACATCACATAGGAAGTCATACAAGTTCAAGTAAATGCATAACTTTGTTAATTAAGACAACTTAAGTATGATTGACGTATAAGGATCGTAATATAAGGTATGCATGAGATTTCACAACATATAACGAGGTCACAATACATTAGAGACATAATATAAATAAGGAAAGAAAAAACAGGGGCAAAACAAGTGAAACGAATCAAGAAAACAAGGTTGGGGACAATCCACGATCATGGATTTTTCTTTCTAAAAAATCCACCCCCGTGGATTTGGTCCAGAAGCTACTGCATAAAATTCCACCTCGGTGGATTTTTACACAGCAAAAATCCACCCCGGTGGATTCTGCCCAGAACTTAAAACAAACGTGACAACACGGGAATGAGTTCAAAACACCCCAAAACATGAAATTAAGCTTCCAAAACCACAAATAAGAATCATAAATCATCAAGTTACATAATAAAGCACTTAGGAACATATAAACATCAAGAAACCTAGCAATTCATACAAGAACTTCATCTTCTACAAGTTTCAAGAAAGCTTTAAGTATAACAATGGTGAAATCCTCAATCATGCAAGAAACTCATGGAAATTAATCACATTCTTCACCAAATTGCTCAAAGAACAAGAATCTATCATTGAATCAAGCTAAAACAAGCTAGAACATGAACATGCAAGAATTCTTCATAAAAGCTTTAAAGGTCAACAATGGTGGTTTCTTCAAACAAGCATGAAAATGAAATATTCTTACATCAAATCGTTCCTAACAACATAAGAAACATATTTCCATCATAAAATTCAGATTTCATCCATCTAACATGAACCCCAGATTCACATTCAAGCATAGAAGCTTCAAGAACACAAACCCATGAAAAAGAGCACTTAGTCTTACCTTGAGAGTTGAAAATCGAAGAGGGGAACTCGTTCTTTAGTCTTGAATCTCTAGTTCTAATCTTCACTCTTGGCTCTTGAAGATGGCTTGAAGTGTTCTTGAGAGAATATGAATAGGCTTAAGAGAAAGTCTTGAGAGAGAATGACTTGAATCTTATGAAATAACGTGAGTTGAGTTTGGGTGTTATAATCTGATTTGGGTCAGCTATTTAGGTCGCGAATCGGGTTAAACGAATAGGGTTTAAGTGAAATCGGGTCACAAATTGGATTAAATCTGAAATTGGGACGCGGTCAACAATTAAGGCTTAAAAGGTTAACTTTTCGTAAATTGGCCATAACTTCTTCGTCCGAACTCCGATTTGATCGATTCAAAAACCCACGAACTCGTAATCAAATTATATATTCAATTTCATTAAATTTTGTCCAGTTCTAGGCTTGGAAAATAAATTTACCATTTAGTCCCTAAATTATGCTTTAATTGCATTAAACCCACGAGATTCGTCGATTCCTTAACTCTTGGACCTTCTTATCCCAGATCTCCACCGGTTGTTGCACAAACGTTAAGTCCGGATCCCATTATGCCTCTTCTACCGGAACGGTCTGCGTCTCATCCCGAAAATATTTCCTCAATCCGTGCCACAGATCCAAGCGGTTAGGCAGATCTTGGGTTTGACTTGCCACTCTTACCAATTGTGAGAAACTCCTTCTTGGTGTTGCCTTTAAGAAGACTCGGTCACCCGCTTCGAAATCCAAGTCTTTTCTTCTTCGGTTGGCAAAACTCTTTTGTCAGTCTCACACCGCTTCCACAAGTGGCTTAGCCTTTCACACTTGTCGATGCAAAAGATATTAGTTAGTGCTCATACCTTCGGTCCGTCTTTGTCTTACTAATCCTCTTCAAAAGATACCTCCTGATTGGAGCCACCGGATCGCGCTAGCCCACGAGATGAGACACACGATAAGAGAACCTCGTCTCCCAACAAGCGACGAGAGAACCCCGTCTCCCAATAAGCGATGAGAAAACCCCGTCTCCCAACAAGCAATGAGAGAACCCCGTCTCCCAACAAGCAACGAGAGAACCCCGTCTCTGATCCTAAGTTCGAAGGAATCCCACATCCCTCAAACATCTAAGTTTGAAAGAGTTGAGATCTCACAAACTCCTAAATTCGAGAGAATGTAACATTCCCAAATGACTATAACCGAGGGGACCCAACATCCCCCGAACACAAAAGAGGGAGAACCCTACAACACCCCAACACAAAAGCACATGCATAACTACTCGAATCTAAAACATGCAAAGCACAAACAAGGCACACAACAAGGGGCCGCTGTACGGTCGAGTCGTTCTCCAACGGTGAGGTCAAGGTGATCGTCGTGTCAAAGGCGTCCCTCAAGGCTCACCGTAACAAAGTGCACAAAATCAAGCATGTACAACAACCAAGGTTACAAATAGCACAAGAATTGTCTTATACTTACATCATACAAGTTCACCGAAGTATCCAAGATCATGCAATTCAATTACTAACTTCATACCTAGTAGTAACATGCATAGAAAGGTCGTTCAATTCAATTACCAAGC
Source organism: Lantana camara (assembly GCA_037501455.1). NCBI lineage: Eukaryota > Viridiplantae > Streptophyta > Magnoliopsida > Lamiales > Verbenaceae > Lantana > Lantana camara. The sequence continues at coordinate 50,240,851 of CM074865.1, forward strand.
TCATGTCTCGTATTAACATGCGTATATAAAGTCAATTCGAGCATTTAACGCACATGAAGTTGTAAGTATCTAAACATAGCAATTACAAGTCATACATTAACAATTAATTCAAGTAGTACTAGTCAAGAAATCATAATCTTAGTCATATATAAGTCTATGCAGTGCTCATGCATACATACGTCATGCTCAATACATAGAAGACATGCATTTATTCATATAAGGTCATGCTTTCAAGGTAAACGACATATTCTCGATTCCTTTATATCATACTCTATGGACTCATAGCTTGGTTTGAAACATAAGCTCAAGTGTTACACACATATATAGTTTAAGTAAAATTACACAAACATCCCCCATGGTTTCTAACAACTTATCATAGACCACCCTGTTGTTAATTAATTAGGCGTGATTCTCCAAATACATGAAAGTTCCCCATAATAATTTTAAGATATAATTCCAACAAAAATCATGCATCCCGAAAACAAGAAAACAACATGGTCTCACAAGTACTTTTCATGCTTCAATTCTATTCAATATAGCTCATAAATCCCAATGTTGCATTAATACAAGGGTTAGTAGAGTTATCACATTGTAGCACAACTTATCCAAGAAAGAATTTATAAATACAAACGTAACATTTATTGTCAATCATTATGGACATTGCAAGAGAGGCTATAAAATAACTCAAGTTTAGGTAGAATGCATGTATCAACTATCAAATACACCACCCGGTAAAGAACAATCAATTTCTAACTTACCTTATTCACATTGGCACTTAAAGCGATTAGCATCGCAAGTCACATGCATATCAAATAATTACATTCTAGCATATATCATCAACAAGTATAACAATCCAGTAATGACATCCAAACCAAAATGTATGAGTGCTATGCCATTCATGCAATTCGTACCTTTCACCGTAGTAATGAAGTCATGCTCATCATCCTCTTGCCCTCCATTCAATGCATAAGCATGTGCATGAGCCACGGGCCTTGTCCCATCTCCCGGTCCTCTAGTCTTCGGCTTATCACAATTCTTCGCCAAATGTTCGGTGCCCCCATAATTGAAACATCTACCTTGCTTCCACCAACAATTAACCCCGGAATGTAAAGTACCCCCACAATGAGTACACGGGTCCCTTTTCTTGCCCATCGGAGGTGTTTGCTCCCTGTTTCCTTTGCTACCCATCATACGACCCTTAGTAGATGGTTGTGGTGACTTAGAGAATGATCGTGGGGTTGCCCTCTTGAAACCCGAACCGGAACTGGAACTACTAACACTTTTCTTAGCCCCAAGTCTTTTCTCTTCAGCTTCCACTTTCAATGGAAGCTCGGTAGCGGTAGCCCAATCATTAATGCGTACCGGGGCCAATGACCTTGCTAAATCTTCACGAAGTCCTTCAATGAACTTCTCACACTTGCGATCCTCTTCTTCGGTCATGTGAGGCGCATACGGTGCCAACCGATTGAACTCGTCTATATACTCGGTCACGGACATGGTCCCTTGCTCCAAATTCATGAATTCTCTCTCATGGCATTTTCTTGCTTGTTTCGGTATGTAGTGTGCCCGAAACTGTCTTGCGAAAATCTCCCAAGTTATATCATTCTCACCAACCCCAAGGTGGGATATGGTGCTACGCCACCGATTATAAGCTTCATCACGTAGGAGGTCAATAGCACATAGGGCCTTCTCCTTCTCGGAACAAGAAACGACTCGAAAAATCCTTTCAATAGTGGTAATCCAATAATCTGCCTTCAAATCATCGGTAGTACCCGAAAAAGTAGTTGGACGCCGTCTACTAAACCGATCATAAACACTTTCAACCGGAATCGGAGGAGCTTGCGCGGCTTGTTGTGCAGCTTGTTGAGCATTTACCAACCGGAGGAGCTTGCGCGGCTTGTTGTGCAACATATTTATATCAACACTTCAGTGACCGTCACGGTCCATGTGACACCCCCCGATTTCTCGGCTGTACAGTGTTTAATTTTTCGTAATTACAAGAATTCATGTTCATTCGTCCTTAATTGAAACTTTATAAATTCTTGGACTTAATAGATATTTCTTAAAGACTTATTTGTAACCTTTTATAAATTGAGTACCTAATAGCATTCATTTAAATTCCTTGGGGACCGAGATGCAATTTTCCCCTTCTCTCCTCTTCGTTTACACGATCAACACACACACACCTACACACTCTTGAACAATTCTTCATCTCTTTCACAAGAACAAACCCAAACCCTTCTTCCCCTTTCTTCTCTTTCAACCGAGCCATCCAAAGAAGCAAGAGACCAAGGAATTCCTCCATTTTCATCAAGACATCAAGCTCTATACTTCTTCCTTTCTATTCTCTTCTTCTTCTCAACAAGGTGAGCTATGTGTGTGTATATATATATATATATATATATATTTGTTGTATTTGTACATATGGTAGGGTTTTTGATTCTTAGGAAATTCATGACTTGATATGAACTTATATGAAGAATTTGAGTTGGTTTCTCGCACATATAACTTGGTCTTGTGAAGGTATAAATATATGAAATCATAATTTCATGTTAAGGGTTTTCATGAATGATTTTGGATGAATTAATGTATGCCTCTTGGATTATTTGATGTCTAATTGAGATATTATGATCATATGCATGTTGTTTCCCCTATTCTGCTACATTTTTCTTGCCCAGAAGGACTACTTGGGCGGGTAGTTTTTTGTACTAAAAAGTACCCGGGCGGGTACTTTAGTCCAGAGAGTTTTCTGCACTTTTTTTCCCGGGCCGGGTAGATTTTGACTTGTATTTTCCCCGGCCGGGTACTCCCTCATACGACCTCCGATTGACCTGATTTTTGAACCATTGGAAACCTTTTGAAGTCTAGAACAATATCCAATTGGAATCACCTCATTATCCTTTCTAGTTTGTGAGAGATAATCAATTCGTTTTGGTGTCGCCATGTTACCGACAATCTGCTTTCGCCCAACTTCGGGTCTACGCCATTTCACCTCGCTTTGAACCACAAGTCGAGCCACATACCATTTTAAAGGAATATGTGTCTATTTTCATCTCCAACAAACAAAAATCCATTTCAACTTCTAGAACTTAAGATATTCCCATTTTCTACAGCTTGTGCAACCCTGGAAACTGTCAGCTTTTCCAAACTTTGCCAAAACCGTTCTTCTTGCTTTCCTTTCACCCCTTTGGCCCCCGTATGTGACTTATATGAATTATATGCTTACTTAATTGGTATTTATGCTCTTATGTGACACTCATTGGTCTTTACTTGCTTAAACTTGATTGTTTGAACTCGTTCTTTATGTATGAATTGAATTCGTTTGAGTAATTGAGCATATGAACACGATCACACCATTCTATGAAATTCTTATACTTTATTTCATATTGAAACATGTCATGAAAAGTTTCATGACTTCATAAACATTATTGCCGTGCGTCCTACTTGGTTCCATTATTGAGTTGTGTCTCACAAGTACACCAAGTTTTCCTTTCCTGTTTCAGTGTTCTCCTCGGTGGAGACTTTCAAGCCTTGTGGTCCTTCTCCTGCTTCTTTCTTGCACTTGGAGGTGAGGGTTTTTCTTTATAAATGACCTATGACCTTGCATGAAGTAAAATTATGCCAAAGGGTTTTCATATTAAAGTTAACCATATCTTTTATACCGGCTATGTACTGGAAATGTTTTATAAATCCTACATGTGTTACCCTGAGCCTATTTTACGAGATCCTGCTATTGCCCCCGGCTCTTCTAGCGCTGGACTAGCCGGAGTGGTTCCTGTTCCTGTTCCTGGGGCCCAGAGGGGCTTGTGTACTGAGTGATCCGGGGAGGTATCGGGCCGACGGTGATCTCTTGCACAAGTCCCACACTGTTGGACTACCCGGATACCCACCAGGAGGTTTGGTGAGAGATGGGGCTCCGATCTGAGGGAGTCATGAACTCGAAGATCATCCTGATGCGCGGATGTGGAGGTTAGCTACCGGCCACATTGCACCCGGAGAAAGGAGATTAATTTGTACTTGTTTTCCTGCCTATTATAATTATAAACTCTTGTTTCCTGCTTGTTTCCTGATTACCTGCTTGTACCTGTAATTTAATAAGTGAAAAGAGGAGTCCAGGGTGGAATAATTACCCGTTCTCACCGGGTCCCCTAAAATGTTAAGCATAGATATCCGTAACCTCTGGTATGCCTCAGTCTTTATTCAGCATCGGAGCTCGTGGATCGTGAAGGTAAAGCGGGTATCAACAGAGGCGTACGGATATCGACACACGCATATTATATCTCGTTTACGTGACTTACATGCCCTGACATAATTCCACCCATACGTATTGATTTACTCCTGATTCTTGTCTCCTGTTTATTCAATACTAAAACGTATAGTGGAATTATGCCTGCCTGATTGCCTGATTATATATATATACATGTGTACCCCCTTCACTCGGTCAGTTGACTGACCCCTCTCTCTCGTTGTTTTTAGTGTCTGTCTTGCAGGTTTCATCATTGTTAGGCGGGAGTCTTTTGAAGTGTTTGTTCAAGTCTTAGTCCTACTTGCACTGCATCGTATTGTACCTCCATTCCTGTATTGAATTGGGCCTTGTAGGCCATAGTGTATCTTCACTGTTTTCTTTAATTCGGGACAGGTTAGGATAGGTTCACCTGATTAGTTGAACCCGTATTTACATTCATGTTGTTATATGGAATGTACCTGAATGATTATATTGCTTCCGCATAATTTGTTTTGTTGAATTGGTAGTACAGGGTTTAGTCCCGCCTAACAGGTTGGTTTATATTCTGTTTTCGTTCTCCGTGAGCTTGGTTTATGTATGGACTCCCATTTCATGGGTGGACCGGGCTCTTGGTGCGGGGGATGTGGTGCCTTCCGCTTAGGGTGTCACATCCTAAAGTGGTATCAGAGCTCCAGTGTAGCACCCCGAGCACGGGCCACCACATCCCCCGCACCTAAACCCGAACCCGCATATGAAATGGGAAGTCCATACTCGAGCCCAAGTCAAAGCGAACGGGAGACCACACACTCACTAAACCAGAGCGCGCGACAAATAAAACAAATAGCGGAAGCAGAGGAGTTCTAATAACATAAAGTTCAAGAATCAAAGATATACGCCAAGTATCTAAATATAAATATCCACCACGAAATATGGTTACATAACAAAATATATTCCAGGATCAAATCATTAAATACATATCCAAAATGAAATTAAATACAATTATGGAAAATAAACTCACACGTGGTACAAACCTGTACGTGTGCACGAGCGGGGTGTCACAAACTCTCCCCCTTAAAAAGGACCTGTCCTGAGGTCCGGCTCGGGACCTCGAACCACTCCGGATACAACTTCTCATCTTCTTTTCGATCTCTTGAGTGGACTCTTCAACTTTCAATCTCTTGCCTTCTTTGATCTTGCACCTCAAATCTTACCTCTTCCCAATGGCTCTATCAAGTTGACAAGCAAAACTCGACCCTCAAGCTTACCGAACACTCCCGTCAAAGGAATCTCACCAAAACTCTCAAAAGAACTCACAACCAAGTCATGCACAAGTAATAGGGCATGCAAGAGAACGAAAATAACAAAAACAACTATCACAACAATGCATCCCGACAATAATGAATAAATGGTCTCGGGATCGACCAATGCATGTGATGTTATGCCATGTATGCAAGTGTACCTTCCACCGCGGCATTTTGATCAACTTTTGCCCTTCTTTCTCTTTCTCCACCCAAAGAGTATGCCAGAGCTTGAATCACGGGCCTCAGATTTCTTCCCGGCACATAATCCGGCCTCTTGCGTGGGCATCAATCTAACATATGCTCCGGTGACCCACATCCGAAGCACCTCTTATGAAGTTTCCAATAATTCTCCGACAAGTGATTTGTTCGTCGACAATACACGCACTCGAAACCCTTGATAGCCATGGGAGGATTTGAATTCGCCTGTTTATGTTGCTTGTTTTGAGAATTCTGAAGGGGATGGACTTCGTACACCGGTCTCTTTCCAAGAATTTCTTGTGAAACCGAACTAGAACCTTAGCCGGCATGTGAATTCTTCCTTCTCATAACCACCCGGTCTTCAACTCTCAAAGCCTTGTCCGTCACCTTCGCCCACGTGCTAGTATTTGAAGCCTCCAACGCATACTTTATATCTTCTTGAAGCCCTTGAAGGAATTGCGAGGCCTTACTCTCGTTATCATTGGCAATACTTGGGGTGTATCGAGAAAGCCTCTCGAACTCATTAATATAATCCGTTACCGACATTTCCCCTTGCGTGAGATCCATGAAATCTCTCAAGAGTCTATTCTGGGTAGCTTTTGGGACATACTTACTCTTAAACTCTCGAACAAACACCTCCCAAGTAATTTCTTCCCCGGAGGCCCCTAATTTCCCTTGAACACTTAACCACCAATTATAAGCTTGTCCTTGGACCAGGGTGAGGGTGCATTGAAGTTTCTCATATGTTCCACAAGGTATAAGATTCCATATTCTATTCGTTTGCACCAACCATTCTTCGGCTTGAATATCATTCCCACCAATGAAAACCGGTGGGTTTTAATTCTTGAATTCCCTAAGGGTGGCTGTAACAAGACCTCCTCCATGATTACCCGCCGGAGGCGCATTATTCCTTTCTTGGTTACGTTGCTCTAAAAATACCGCGAGCCTTTCCATAAAGCTCCCCGGATCCATTTGTGGTGGTGGCGGTGGATTGTTATTCTCTGGTTGAGGAGAGTGATCCCGATAATGGCAACCCTCGGGGGATCAATCTCAATGATGATATCTTCTTGGAGGCCTATTTTTGCAAAAATTCAAGAACTTCTAATATATATGCGTGCGGGTCAATTCATGTTCATGCGCACGATTAACAAAAAGATAAACAAATAAGCACATAAAGTCACATATCCATGTTGTCCTACGCCGTTCGACCTAGACAGACTCCACACGACACTAGAACTCCAGTTTTGCAACCCGAGTTCTGATACCACTTTAGGATGTAGCACCCGGAGCGCGAGCCACCACATCTCCCGCACCTAAACCCGAACCCGCATATGAAAGGAGAAGTCCATACACGAGCCCAAGTCTAAGCAAACGGGAGACCACACACTCACTAGGCTAGGCGGAGCTAAAACTAAACCAGAGCGCGTGATAAATAAAACAAATAGCGGAAGCAGAGGAGTTCTAATAACATAAAGTTCAAGAATCAAAGATATACGCCAAGTATCTAAATATAAATATCCACAACGAAATATGGTTACATAACAAAATATATTCCAGGATCAAATCATTAAATACATATCCAAAATGAAATTAAATACAATTATGGAAAATAAACTCACACGTGGTACAAACCTGTACGTGTGCACGAGCGGGGTGTCACATCCAGGTTGCAAAACCGGAGTTCTAGTGTCATGTCCTATCGAGTCTAGGTCGTACGGCTTACGAACTACCTGTCAACGTGTGTATTGTATTACTTTTGAACCTTGAATTGCATTTATTTCAAGACTTTGTTGGATTATGTGTTACATCTTGCATCAATTCATGGCCTTGGTGTTGATTATGTGTCATGAGCATGCTCTAATCGCATGCATTTATTCTCGAATTGAATTGTAAATTATAGGTTACGAAGATAATATCAAACCACGACCAATCTCTATGACAACAACGAGCTATCACAAGCTCTACTATCAAGCATAGAAGATGTAGGAATGCACCGGGGAATTTCATACAAGAATTTGAGGATCATGACTATTCCTCAATGGAGCTACGGTTTGAAAGGTAGAATCCGGAATAGAAGGTCGATTGTGGGAAAATTCACAAGTTTTGTGATAGTGGTGAACGTTTAATGAAATGGTGGTGGGGTGTATGATGATTACGACTCACAAGAATCAACACATACATCTACGTCACAAGAGTTAATCAACCGGATTCAATGGGATTGTCTAACCCAAGGAATGGAGTGAAGAAAATCTCGAAGGTACTTTAATTTAAGGTTCGGGTCAAAGAAGAAGTGATGATGAACAAGAGGACTAGAGGCAAAATCGAGTTATCGAGAGATAAGCAACAAAGGTCATTAAGGATGAGTCTCCAAGTGAATCAAGTTAATTGGTTTCAAGTTCGGGTGGAAGATCCGGGATATACCCGGATTTGTGAACGGCGCGCGAGATGAATCGGCAAAGTAGAACTTCCAAATAAATCAAGTTTTAGAAGCCAAGTTCGGGAAGAAGGAAAAGAAGAGAAAACAGAGATATTTCGGGTTCCGAGTAAGGAAGAAGTTGGATTTGAGAGGAGTTAAAGAAAATCAATCCAACATGGTGAATGCAAACGTATGGAAGGTAACAATGCTAAGGTTTTATCTTCGGTCGCATCAGAATTTATTTTCCAGATCCAAGCTGAATTGTCGTGCTGTGAGGTTGAATTGGGAGATATAGAACAACAAATAGAAACGATAAAGAAAGTGTAACACCCCGGAGCGGAGGGCACCACATCCCCCGCACCATAGCCCAACACGTGGAATGAAATGGGAACACTGCCCACGCATCGAACCATGGCGAACGGATAACAAATGAAACACAACCTCTAGGCTAGGTGGTCTAGACCCTGAACAGAGCGATTTAAACCGAATAATACATGCCTTCCAAATCCGAATTTCATAGCATAACTTATACATATTTATACATAGCACCAACTCTTATACACATTACCAAAATGGGAATGTAAAGATGCAAAATGCAAGGACTCCTACAAAGGACTCGAACAACCCGAAAGTAAAAGACCGCCACCTAGCTCGGACTCTCCAAACGAATACCTGCAACTCAAAAAACAAAAGGGGAAAAAAGAAACAATGAAGAGGGGTCAGTACTAAAGACTGGTGAGGGGGCTAGCACACGCACACGTACATATAAGTAAGAGCATAGCATATTCAAAACGAAGATGTTCATGAATCGGAACATGGTTTTTACATTCTAAAATGTTTAACCCGTGATACTGTATATATAAGAAGAATGGTTTAGGGCCGAAGGCCAAAATCACCAAGTTTTAGAAATTAAGAGTCCAATCCCGATTCACAAACCAAAACGAAAACAAAGACTTAAACAAAATGACTCAGCGAGTACGAGTCCCAACCCACTTACTCCATAGCAAAGCGAAGCAAAACGAAGAATACATAAATCAATCCTACCTTAACACCGTTATGGGGGAGAGAGAGCGCCCTCTCAACCCCCGCGCTTACCATAAAGCAACCGTGCTTATACGTCAGGGTGGTGAGTTTCATGAGACTCACGCCCAAGGACTCCGTCCCCCACCTCCCACCGAGTGGGTTTCGGGTTGATCCTATAAATTGGAGAAGTGTCCGGGGGTTGCAACCGGCGACCCCGATGGTCGTCCCAGGTCTCCCACTACACACAACTCCGGGGCCCAAACTTACACTTACACTTACACTTATAAGGGCTTATTTTTCAAAGCTTAATCTCGCCAAAACATATCACATACACACGCCAACCCTTTTTCAAAACAAATAAACAAAACGTAGCTTATATATATATATAAAAGCGTTTTTAATCGATCTCATAACAAAGGGGCCAAAACCCACAAAATACATTTCAAACACATACTTATATATATATATATAAATAAGTCGTATGCGGGCTTGAAAACTAAGTAGGGTTGTTGGTTGTAATAACTAAAAGAACAAAACCTCACCTCGCCGATCACACCGAACAAAACGAACCCAAACACTTCTAAGAGACCACCTCTTCAACACGAAACGAACCTAAAAGCAAAACAAAAAGCAAGAGACAAACTTAGACTCAAAATGAACCAATTAGATGCTCGACATATGCATATGGATGCAAATGATGCTTAGAGAATGAAATACAAGGGTACTTAAGTCATATAAAGTCATATCGAATCATATGAATCATAACTCACGTATCTCACGTAAAGCAAGTTCATACAATCCACATAACATGTCATACCACACATTAGAAATGTATATACCTCATATAAGGAGCAAGAAAATCACATGCAAGGCAAAGAAACAAGGTATGAACTCATACAAGCACATAAGAGAACATAAGGCACATTTCACGTCCAACGAATCCATAAATTTAATACAACATGCATAACACATCATTCAAACACAAAAACTATCAAATCCAAGTAATAACAAGTCATGGAAGTACATATCATACAGATGAACTGTTGGAAAATGGGAATCAGAAAGCAGCGAAAATTTAAAAATTTTCCAACAAAAGGATCTTGGACTCGCAATCGTGTATCCAAATTCGTAGAGATTAGAAACTTACTTTTCAATAATCTTTCTTGAAGCGTTTCAAGCCACCCAAGAACGCTCTTCTCGCTGCTTGATCCCCTCTCCTTGGTAAAGCTCGAATCTTCAAAACTTCTAACTTGAAGCTCTCTAGAGATAGTGCACCAACTTGACTGCAATCTAACTAGTAAGTATGCTAGTTCTCTAGTTAGTGTTTAGACTTAACCTAGGGTTTAATTTATCTTGGAGAAAGGATGGTGTTCAACACATGAACTAAAAGAAGATCATCAATGTAACATCCCGCTCATCCAATAAATAAGGTACGTCACCTTCCAACCCTTTTTTATGTGTTTAATTATGTGATTTGTGCTTTGTGTGGCCCTCTTATGAACTCTTTTAGAGTTTAGGGTCCTTTTGTAATTTTCTCCTTTTAGGGGGGGTTTTCCAGTCACTTCTCGTTCGATCGAGATTTTGACCTCTTTGTCCCCTTTAACGCGTTCGGAGCAGCGAAATGAGTCCGTAGACTCTAAGTTTGTCCAATTCTGACTTCGTTAGTTAAATACCCTGGATCCTCGTTTTGCGTGCCAAATCTCAGTCTCTCTCCTCTCTCTCCCGCTCCAGGTGTTTCACACACCCAAGGTGTGATTTCACACACATCACTAAACTCGGTCATTTCTCGACGGATTTCGACGAACCAAGAGCCGAAATTCATCAGCTCGACGAGCCCGTCACAACTGTACCAAGATCGTGGCCAACCGACGACCCACGACGGCACAACGACGGCCTGAAAGTGGTGGGTGGCGCCACCACTTCGCCGCTGGCGATCCGGCGACTTTCGCCGGCCAACCACCACCCTACCCTACGTTTTTGGACCCTCCCGTGTTGATTCCGGCCTCCGTTCAGCACGAAAACCACCGCAAGTGGTGATTCCGGCAGCTGCGCAGTTAGGTGGAAAAAGGGACTCTTTTCGACCGACGATTTCGGCCTTCTCCGGTGGGATTTCGATGACACGCGCGGCGGCCCTGGCGCGTCACTGTAGCCGTCGGGTTGGGCGTTCTCTGGTGGTGTTTTCCGACGAGTAGGAACGGTTTCCGACCTCTTTCGACCCCCTGAGCCTGATTCCAGTGTCATATTGGGCAAAAGATGACCGGAGACGGACATACGGCGGCTGTGCAGCGGCGGTTGAACGGCGGCGCCACATCCGGGGATTTTTTCGGCGAGAAAGCTTAGGGCTTTCGTAAAGCTCGTCACGGGTAAGCCGATGCCTTTTACGGATTCGATTTTCGTTCACCGGTTTGAAAGTAATTGAAGTTCGAAGATTTTAGGGCTTCGTATTGTTGAAACTGAAATTTGCGACAATTGGCTTGGGATTTGCAGAAATTGATCAAGGATTCGGAATGAGGACGAGGAATTCTTGCACGAGGGAATTTTCAGGATTTTTCCGGTACGTTCCGGTGGCGTCCGAGCAGCAGCCGACCACTATTCCGGTGGCTTCGGTGGCGGCGATCCGACGGGCTTCGGACAGAATGTCCGTCTCGTTATGGTGAGTCCGTTGCTGCTTTCCGTTCGTTAGTCGGACACTCGATTTATTTTCTGTGAATTTATTTGTATAATTGTGAATATTTATTGTTTGTTCTAATTGTATTTTAAACGCGATATACTTGATTTGCCGATCGAATTGTACTTCAATGTATATGAAATGATTGTATGAATTATAATTTGATATATTTGAACGTCTTGATTTGCAAGTTGATTCTGGTTTGTTGAATTTGTTAATTGTTTAATTTGAATTGGTAAACCTTAGTAATTAAATTTAATATGTAATACATGAATTGAATATGTAAAATATGAATTGTATGAATTGAGTAGGGTTAGAATTTGATTTGTAACCTTGTGAAATTTGTATGTATTAGGAAGCATGCTATTATGATTTATTTGGTTTATTAATATGTGTCAATTAGTATGAAGGGTGCTACGTGAATTTGCATGAAATGAATTAAGTAAAATTTGTTAATTAAATTTGTTATACAATCCATGAATTGTTTGTGTGATAAATGAATAATATGATTTGATTAAATTATGTAATGTTTCTTCTGCAAATAATTGCTATGCATTTGATCCCTGCTTGTGTGATTGCATTTGCCGTGCGTCTCGATGGGGTTGTTTAAGTCTGAGTCTGAGTCGTGTGCTGTGTTTTGTGTGTCCTGTTGGTACAGGTGCACCCGGGGTGGTGACTTGTGGCCGTGCAGGTTCCGGGGTGGACCTTCTGCTTTGTGGTCTGCAGTGTTTGCCACCAGGTGAGGTTAGGATATAGTTATACCCTATTGCAATGTGCTCGTTTTCAAATGCATGCGGTTTATAAGCCTTATATATACGTAAATATGTGTGAAATATGTACTTTGATGGTTTTATCGTAAGTTCGAAAGTACGAAACGCTATGTATAAGCCTATGTATGCTTGATTTCGATTTGTTATGCTTTTGAAGTCGGTCTGTGTGATATGTACGTATGATATGATAAGTACGATATGCATGAGATATGTCTGTTCGTCTGTCTGTCTGTCTGTTGCGGGTTAAGCTTCCGATTTCCGTGATCAGTGTAAGTGTGGGGGCCCCAAATTCTGTGTAAGGGATATACCGGAACCCACCTGAGCGTAGGTTGGGGGATGGAGTCCGAGGGTTCGAGCAGTTGTGAGCACTCCCCTCTTCCGCTTCTGGATGGATAGGGTCGCGCAACCCTTCCATCACCCTATGTTTTCACCTGGTATGTATTGTTTTGTTTTGTTTAGTCTGTCTGTGTGCTCGTACCCGCCGAGTTTCGTTATGTTTGTCGGTTATAAGTTCGTGAAACGGGGGTAGACTCTTAAGTTAAGATAAAATTGGATTTTCGATATTAAACTAATAAGTTATGTTCTGATACGTGTGCTAAGTCTGCATGAGTTTGAACGTATGCTTTGAGTTTTGTACACGCTACGTTTTGTTCGTTCTGTTTTGATAAGTCTCCCTATATGTATACTATCACGGAAAATGTTTTGGCGTGCAAAAACTAACCCTGGGTTCATGAACGTTGCTTCTTCTACGTGTTGTGCTCTATATATATGTAGGTGTGTGTGGGTAGCCCCTCGCTCAGTCTTTGGACTGACCCCTCCCCCTTTTATGTTTTTAGTTGCAGGTTCAGGTCGTTGGAGTTCGTGCTAGGCGGTGGTTTGTCGTGTCTATTTAGTCTGTGTCTGTTTGTTTAAGTTTGTTAAGTATTTGTATTCTGCTTTATGAATCGTAAATTCTGTATAAGATATGTTCTGTGCAGGTTTGGATTTATGAATTGAATGCTTAGAATTTCGGGACAGGTTAAGACAGGTGCTTGGAATAGTTGAACCCGTTTTGTTTTGTAATTGTTCGGGACAGGATAGGACAGGTTGGCTGGATTAGTCGAACCCGTGTAATGATTTTTGGCATGTTCTGCATTGTATGTTTGATGTATGAAGAATTTTTGAAACGTTGGTTTTTTTGGTACTGCTTCCGCTGTCATGTTTTGCATCTTTTCAATTGTACAGGGTTAGTTACCGCCTAGCTAGTGTGTGTGTTTTCGTTTGTCACCCGTTCGCTGTGACTTGGCGCATGTGCGGACTGTCCATTCCATACACATGTCGGGTCATGGTGCGGGGGTGTGGTGCCCCACCGCTTGGGGTGTCACGAGTAGGAACGATTTCCGACCTCTTTCGACCCCCTGAGCCTGATTCCCGTGTCATATTGGGCAAAAGATGACCGGAGACGGACGTACGATGGCTATGCAGCTTTCGTAAAGCTCGTCACGGGTAAGCCGATGCCTTTTACGGATTCGATTTTCGTTCACCGGTTTGAAAGTAATTGAAGTTTGAAGATTTTAGGGCTTCGTATTGTTGAAATTGAAATTTGCGACAATTGGCTTGGGATTTGCAGAAATTCATCAAGGATTCAGAATGAGGACGAGGAATTCTTGCATGAGGGAATTTTCAGGATTTTCCGGCACGTTCCGGTGGCGGCCGAGCAGCGGCCGGCCACTATTCCGGTGGCTTCGGTGGCGGCAATCCGGCGGGCTTCGGACAGAATGTTCGTCTCGTTATGGTGAGTCTGTTGCCGCTTTCCGTTCGTTAGTCGGACACTCGGTTTATTTTATGTGAATTTATTTGTATAATTGTGAATATTTAATTATTTGTTCTAATTGTAATTTAAACGCGATATACTTGATTTGCCGATCGAATTGTACTTCAAGGTATATGAAATGATTGTATGAATTATAATTTGATATATTTGAACGTCTTGATTTGCAATTTGATTCTGGTTTGTTGAATTTGTTAATTGTTTAATTTGAATTGGTAAACCTTAGTAATTAAATTTAATATGTAATACATGAATTGAATATGTAAAATATGAATTGTATGAATTGAGTAGGGTTAGAATTTGATTTGTAACCTCGTGAAATTTGTATAAATTAGGAAGCATGCTATTATGATTTATTTGGTTTATTAATATGTGTCAATTGGTATGAAGGGTGCTACGTGAATTTGCATGAAATGAATTAAGTAACTTTTGTTAATTAAATTTGTTATACAATCCATGAATTGTTTGTGTGATAAATGAATAATATGATTTGATTAAATTATGTAATGTTTCTTCTGCAAATAATTGCTATGCATTTGATCCCTGCTTGTGTGATTGCATTTGCCGTGTGTCTCTATGGGGTTGTTTAAGTCTGAGTCTGAGTCGGGTGCTGTGTTTTGTGTGTCCTATTGGTACAGGTGCACCCGGGGTGGTGACTTGTGGCCGTGCAGGTTCCGGGGTGGATCTTCTGCTTTGTGGTCTGCAGTGTTTGCTACCAGGTGAGGTTAGGATATCGTTATACCCTATTGCAATGTGCTCGTTTTCGAATGCATACGGTTTATAAGCCTTATATATACGTAAATATGTGTGAAATATGTACTTTGATGGTTTTGTTATAAGTTCGAAAGTACGAAACGCTATGTATGAGCCTATGTATACTTGATTTCGATGTGTTATGCTTTTGAAGTAGGTCTGTGTGATATGTACGTACGATATGCATGAGATATGTCTGTTCGTCTGTCTGTCTGTCTGTTGTGGGTATAGCTTCCAATTTCCGTGATCAGTGTAAGTGTGGGGGCCCCAAATTCTGTGTAAGGGATATACCGGAACCCACCTAAGCGTAGGTTGGGGGATGGAGTCCGAGGGTTTGAGCAGTAGTGAGCACTCCCCTCTTCTGCTTGTGGATGGATAGGGTCGCGCAACCCTTCCATCACCCTATGTTTTTGCCTGGTATGTATTGTTTTGTTTTGTTTAGTCTATCTGTGTGCTCGTACCCGCCGAGTTTTGTTATGTTTGTCGGTTATAAGTTCGTGAAACGGGGGTAGACTCTTAAGTTAAGATAAAATTAGATTTTTGATATTAAACTAATAAGTTATGTTCTGATACGTGTGCTAAGTCTGCATTAGTTTGAACGTATGCTTTGAGTTTTATACAAGCTACGTTTTTTTCGTTCTGTTTTGATAAGTCTCCCTATATGTATACTATCACGAAAAATGTTTTGGCGTGCAAAAACTAACCCCGGGTTCACGAACGTTGCTTCTTCTATGTGCTGTGCTCTATATATATGTAGGTGTGTGTGGGTAGCCCCTCGCTCAGTCTTTGGACTGACCCCTCCCCCTTTTATGTTTTTAGTTGCAGGTTCAGGTCGTTGGAGTTCGTGCTAGGTGGTGGTTTGTCGTGTCTGTTCAGTCTGTGTCTGTTTGTTTAAGTTTGTTAAGTATTTTTATTCTGCTTTATGAATCATAAATTCTGTATAAGATATGTTCTGTACAGGTTTGGATTTATGAATTGAATGCTTGGAATTTCGGGACAGGTTAGGACATGTGCTTGGAATTGTTGAACCCGTTTTGTTTTGTAATTGTTCGGGACAGGATAGGACAGGTTGGCTGGATTAGTCGAACCCGTGTAATGATTTTTGGCATGTTCTGCATTGTATGTTTGATGTATGAAGAGTTTTTGAAAAGTTGGTATTTTTGGTACTGCTTCCGCTGTCATGTTTTGCACCTTTTCACTTGTACAGGGTTAATTGCCGCCTAGCTAGTGTGTGTGTTTTCGTTTGTCACCCGTTCGCTGTGACTTGGCGCGTGTGCGGACTCTCCATTTCGTACACGTGTCGGGTCATGGTGCGGGGGTGTGGTGCCCCACCGCTTGGGGTGTTGCAATCAATCACTCTCAAGGGGAGCTCGAGCTCCCCTATATATAATTGGGAGGGGTGGCCGAAAATCCTAGTCCTTATGGGCTAGGGTTTTGGTCCCTCTCTCCTATTACTTGATCATCAAGTAATTTTGACTTTGACTTTGAATTCTAATTCAAATCAACTTTTAAGAGAGCTAAAAATATCCAAACTCCTTTTGGATAATTTTATACTTTATTTATTAAATAAATAAATAACTTAGTTTATCTAATTAATTAATTCGTAATTAATTCACTAGATTATTTTCTCCAAAATAAGACTTTCTCTTTAATTCAAAATTAAACCAAAGTCTATTAAATAATTAACACATTTAATTATTTAATATATATATACAATATATATATACACACACGTGTGAGACACGTGTCACAAGGACACGTGTCACTCACGTGACCCACACGTGTGGAACCCTCTAGGCCCGATTAACTCATTTAATCATTTTAAAGCCTCAACTCATGTAACCAAGTTGTTGTGTGTGACTCTCTAGGTTCTCAATTCAATTAGCAGTGACCCTAATTAATTAATTCACTAATTAATTAATCAGTCCACAGATTAAACGACCATAGTCTAGCAACAGGTGTTTAACCCCTAGCTGAATTGGAATGTTCGGATTCGACAGAACCTTTAAGTCATTGATTCATGTGAGATACAATCCTCCTACGTACTATCTCTCAACCATGATCTAGGGTAAGGGAATAATCAGAACCCTAATAATCCGGTCTTAAAGCAAAGGGCATTTCATATCCATTTGATCTCAATCCAAGAAACCCTTTTCTTGATGTCTTGATCTACTGCCTTGGCCAAGGACTCCATATGGCATATGAATGACTTACACAATCAGAGATCACCTTGCAAATTCAAGTGTAGGTCCTTTCTTGATTCTCATTCACTTTCATGAATCACTTGTGCAGCCCCAGCATAAGGCTTGAATCAGTTGTCTAAGGCGACACCCTTTAAATCTTATACCTAAGACTACAGAGTTAACTCATAAAGTGACATGGAACCTCAAGTCTAAGGATCAATTAATCACATCAATGACTCGTGAGATATTTCCTAATCTGGAAGTTTCCATTTCTTGAAATAGAAACTTCCTTTCCCATTTAGGAATGTTCTCACATGGGGCACCCTCAGTGAACTTACTTATTGAAGTAAGCACCCTCATGTATCACGCACGTATCAACTATACACTTTGCACCTCCATGAAATAAGGTGGTCCTTCTTAAGGGCGTGATCCCACAAGCAAGCCTTAGAGGAGTCAGGTTGACACTCCCACTGTCGGTAGGGCTCATCGGCTTGGAGTATTTTACTAATCATGACTTATGTGATATAGGGCTCGTTTCATGAACCATTTCTCCTAAATGGTAGAGTCCTAAAGTCATCAGGATTAGGGAAGTTCTCATACATGCACAACTAAAGTAAACATATACCAAACAAGAGCATATAAAGAAGTGTTGCCTCAATTCGTTATTTCATTCAAAGATTGTTTGTGATTGCAATAAGGAAAAGCACACAGCGGATATACAATCGGCTTTCTAGGGCACTATTCCTAACAATCTCCCACTTGCCCGTCAAAGCCATTCTAAAGCTACTCTAAGTCCCATCTTCTGAAGATGACCTTGGAAAGCTTCTCGACTAAGGGGTTTAGTAAGTGGATCTGCCACGTTCTCTGCTGATGTAGCCCTCTCAATTTCCGCATCTTCTCTTTTGATAATATCACGGATTAGGTGATACTTCCTCATAATGTTCTTGGTCCGTTGGTGAGATTTTGGTTCTCTTGCTTGAGCAACCGCCCCAATGTTGTCACTAAACATAGTAATGGGGGGAATGAAGTTTCTAATCCAAACACCTTCCTTTGCTGCATCATTTGCAGCTAAGTATTCGGCCTCAGTGGTCGAATCTGCAGTGGTCATTTGCTTGGAACTCTTCCAACTCACTGCTTCGCTGTTTAGGCAGAAAATGTATCCTGATATTGACTTAAAATCATCTAAGTCAGATGCAAAGCTTGCATCGCAGTATCCTTTGATAGTAAGATCTTTCTGACCTCCGTAAACTAAGAATAAGTCTTCAGTACTTTTCAAGTACTTAAGAATATTCTTCACGGCAGCCCAGTGACCATCTCCAGGGTCAGATTGGAAACAACTTGTTACACTAAGTGCATAAGCCATATCCGGTCGAGTACATAACATTGCAGACATTATGCTACCTATTGCTGATGCATAAGGTGTATGAGTCATTCTTTCCTTCTCAAGGTTAGTCTTAGGACACATCTTCTTTGAAAGACATGTTCCTACACTCATAGGAAGGTTCTTAACCTTTACTGACTCCATACTGAATCTCTTCAATACTTTGTCAATGTACATCGACTGTGATAGTCCTATTAACCTTCTAGATCTATCTCGATAGATTTTAATTCCAAGGATATAGGACGCATCACCAAGATCTTTCATCTCGAATTGGTTTGATAACCATAACTTAGTCACTTTCATGTCATCCTTCAAATTCCCAATAAGAAGGATGTCATCTACATAAAGTACTAAGAATTGTACTGAGCTCTCCAATTCCTTTCTATACACACATGATTCATTCGAAATTTGAATGAAGCCAAACGCTTTGGCTGATTCATCAAATCGAATGTTCCAATTCCTAGAAGCCTGTTCAATCCATAGATTGATCTTTGGAGTTTGCAAACCTTTTGCTCACTCCCACTGTAGCACCCCTTACACGTGGAGGTGCCACACCCCCGCACTATAGGTCAATCCACATACGAAACGGGCAATCCGTACATGAACTAACCTATAGCGAATGGGTGACAATGCAATAAATGACAAGCTAGGCGGGATTAATTTATATGCAACGAAATAAAGCGGAAGCATGAAATAATCACTACCAAATATTTCCACTTATCATGCCATGTCATTTCGCATTTACCATATAAAATATGTCTTAACTTTACATATCAATACATTATCATCTCCAAAGATAAAACAATAGCACTAACCATAATTTCATAAGTAACAATAAATAACCAAATACACGAACCATGGTTGACTCGACTACATGAACTGGACTCGACTCGACTCAACTCCCGCCTAACGTGCACCTACAATAACCTGAAAGGTGGAGGCGTCAGTCTGTGAAGACCGAGTGAGGGGTTTAAATACATATTAGCGCAGATAACATGTAAGTTATATTCTCGGGTAAAGATTTATAAAATATAATATATGAGTTCCATAATAACATAGCTTCACCCGGGAATACAACTATCAATATTAAACACTTTTTTCATTTTCATGCAATTAATACATAGCCCCGGCGAGTGAGGGCGGTCTCCAACCTTACTCCAAATGTACATGAACATGCTTGCTTGATTGTTAGATAATAAGTGACCATGCAATTCAATTATCGTGCAATCGTGTGATAGTGTCATCAAGTAACACGTTCAAGGAATGAAAATCATGCAATAACCCGAGGACAATCCGTGGTGCCGGACCCGTCCCCAGTCTCCTTCTTCCTTCGGTTGATGATGGGATTGCAAGGCCCCATCATCCATGCTCGTTGAGCAGAGGGTACATGAATCCCTAAGCCCGGAACTCCTTCCTCCATTAATCTCCTAGCGGATTCAGGGGTCATCCCAAATGTTGTGAGGATAGTGCCAGAGTTACCCGTCAGCCCTAGTCACTACCCTCGGGCCCAACGTGAACGGTCATGCTGCTCGCCTAAAACATGCACGAAACATGGCTTGCTTGCTTTTCATGAACATGGCTTGAAATGATAAGTGATTTAATTCAAAGTTATAAATATAAATACCTTTTGGTCGAAATATCACATTAACTAACAATTAAACCTCACATGATAGGCGACACGACGACTCGTGAATGCGTGAACGTGCTCATGATCAACAATCTCCGCCCTGGAGAATAACTGGATAAGAAACGGGACAATGTACGTGTATGAGACCACAATTCACGAACAATACCACATATAAGACGCACAGCTTGATCAAGTAACGAGACATCGTGTAATAAACAATGTAGCATGCAATATCATGTTTTGGCATGTAATCATTCATATAATAACAATTTGGGGTCAAATAAACCATTGGAATTAGGATTCAAAATTCCATTTTTATGCAGAAAGTTTCTGCATCTCCAGAGGTCTGGGAACGGCCGTACCAGCCCTTAGTTCAAAATGGGAAGGGCCGTTCCCAGCTCCCCGAAGCTGCTCCCGAAGATGGGAACGGTCGTTCCCGTCTGTGAGACAAAGTGGGAACGGTCGTTCCCGTCCTCGCCGCCAAGCACATCTTTCAAAATATGGGCACGGCCGTTCCCCAAATACAAAGGGAATGGGAAGGGCCGTTCCTATTACGCAGAAGATGCAGAAAACAGAGCAGAAGAACAGGGGAGCTACGAACCAAGCTCCAAATCACTCCAAACACTTATAATTTAATCTCTAACTACACAATTCATAAAAGGAACATGCTAGCATACTAAATATACAATAAAATCCAATATAACCATCCATTTCATGCCTTGATCATCACAAATCATCCATTTGAAGCTCATAATTGAGTTTATCATATAACTTCAAATTCTTCAAGAATTGATGCATGTTTTCAAGTCTAAAACTCCTAATCATGCTTCTAACAAATAAAACACAAGTTATCTCCTATAAATCCAAACCCTACCTTCAAGAATTATTGTCAAGAGATCACATATTTTACCACATATATACTTTGAATGCAAAAATAGAAGGAAGAAGATGATAAAACTAGATGATTGAGCTCCCAAGCATGGAATTTCCTTGAAAACTTGAATAAAATCAATGAATTCTCTCCTTCCTCTCTTCATGTTTGGCTCGGTGGAGGCAAGAAGCAAATTTGGAATGTTTAGCATGAAATGAAAAATGATGATTGAGGAAGAGATGCATATAACGATATATTTTGGGGAAAAATGTGATATTTGTGATTAGATCCTCTAAGAATATAAGTTCATGCAATTAAGTATGTCAAGTTTGGAAAATGATCAATTAGGTCCTCTAATATTTTCATGCAATTTGGTCCTTTAATTTAAGTAAATGATCAATTAGGGACAAGTATACAATTAATTCATGTTCGATAATTATTTCACGTAACAATTAAATTCAATTTACGCAATAATTCTAATGTTGACAAGTATTTCATATAATTTCACATAAACATGTTGAAATGCAATGTATAAAATTAATATACATGTATAAATTAAATAAATAAAAATAATAAAATAAAATCCTAACGCTCGAAACTCACACGTGTGGAGCGTACCTGACTGTCTGCAAATCGGGGCGTTACACCCACTGAATGTGAAACCTATGGGTTGTTCCATATAAATGTCTTTATCAATGTCACCATTGAGAAAGGCAGTTTTCACATCCATTTGCCATATCTCATATTCATAATATGCAGCAATGGCAAGCATGATCCGAATAGACTTTTGCATTGCAACTGGTGAAAAGGTTTCATCAAAGTCCACGCTGGGTCTTTGAGTGAATCCTTTTGCAACCAGTCTTGCTTTGTAGGCTGCAATGCTTCCATCAACTCCAAGCTTTCTCTTAAAGATCCACTTGCAACCTATGGGTTTGACCCCATCAGGCAAATCTACCAAGGTCCAAACTTGGTTGGAGTTCATGGAATCCATTTCGGATTTCATGGCTTTTATCCACTGTTCAGAGTCAGAATCTGAAAGTGCCTCCTCATATGTTAAAGGATCATTATCCTTTTGAGAGATTTCAAGGAAGAATCCATACCATCTCTCCGGCTGTCTAGGAGTGCGTTCAGAACGCCTTAGAGGAGGATTTGCGTGCGTATCGAAATTCGTGATTGGTTGCGGTTGGCCAGAAGGGGACGTTTCTTCAGTGGGTGGTGTGGGATCACTTTGTACTTCTTCTAATTCTATGATCTTGCCTTTCTTTTCTTTAACGAACGGTTCCTCTAGAAAAGTGGCATTTCTGGAAACAAACACCTTTTGCTCAGATTGATCATAGAAGTAGTATCCTATGGATTCCTTAGGATAACCTACAAAGTAGCATAAGTTAGAACGAGATTCTAACTTATCTCCCACTGTCCTCTTCACGTAAGCAGGACAACCCCAAATTCTTAAGTAAGAATAACTAGGGATTTTACAATGCCACATTTCATAGGGCGTTTTAGGGACTGACTTAGAGGGAACTAGATTCAAAATCTTTGCTGCACTTTCTAGGGCATAACCTCAGAAAGAAGGTGGTAAGTCAGTGAAACTCATCATGGAACAAACCATATCAAGTAGAGTTCGATTCCTTCTCTCAGAAACTCCACTAAACTGAGGAGTTCCCGGAGGAGTCCACTGAGAGATAATCCCATTATCTTTGAGATGATTAACGAATTCTTTACTAAGATACTCGCCTCCTCGATCAGATCGAAGTGCTTTGATCCTGTGACCAGTTTGGTTCTCAACCACCTTTTGAAATTCTAAGAATTTCTCAAAAGCTTCAGATTTATACTTCATTAAGTATACATAACCATACCGACTAAAGTCATCAGTAAAGGTTATGAAATACTGATGATTGTTTCTAGTGCTTACACTAAGCGGTCCACAAACATCAGAATGGATCAAATCCAAAACCTTAGTGGCATGTTCCACGGTTCCTTTAAAAGGGACTTTGGACATTTTTCCTTTGAGACAAGATTCGCAAGAAGTCAACTCTTTTAGATCATTTTCAGAGAATGATCCTAAAGTGTTTATCTTGCTAATTCTGTTCTTGGAAATGTGTCCTAATCTACCGTGCCACAAGGGAGTTGAAACTTTGTCATCTCTCTTACGTTTAGTTCCTCGTTGTATATTCATAATATTGATATTCTGAGTTAGATAAAGTCCATTACTTAGAGTACCGATGTGAACGGAAGAGTTGTTCCGTTTGATAAAGTATTTACCATTCTTAATATAAGTTTCATAACCTTCACAATCTAAAATTGGAACTGAAATTATATTACGAATAATGCTCGGTACATAAAGGACTTTATTTAAGACTAACTCAAAACTACCTAAATCTAATCTAATTGTGCCTAAAGCTCGAGCTTCAACATTTGAGCCATCGCCGATCTTCAAGATACATTCTCCATCTCTGAGTTGTTGGACTTCACTTATCATCTGTACATCAATACAAATATGAGTTCCACAACCGGTATCAAGTACCCAAGAACTAGAATTAATAGAAAGATTTATTTCAACGAGAAACATACCTTTCTTTAGAGTAGCCTTATACTCTGGGCAGTTTCTCCTCCAATGTCCCACTTTGCCACAATGGAAGCAAACATCCTCTTTCTGATCACGTTTCTTCTTTTGGGCCTTCCCCTTCGAAACGCCACCAGTGGGCCTAAGGGGTTTCTTCTTCTTCTTTTGGGCTTTCTTGCCCTTACCTTTAGAAGGCCCAGAAGAGGAAGATGGAGAATTCACCATCAGACCCTTATTGTCCTTCTTGATCGTGCTTTCAGCAGTCACAAGTTGACTAATCAGCTCAGCTACAGTAGCACCAGTATGATTCATGTTGAAGTTAAGGACAAAAGGGTTGAATGATGGTGGGAGCGAGGCTAGCAACAAGTCCACTGAAAGCTCATCTTTCAGTGGCATGTCCATGGAAGCAAGTTTCTCAGTAAGGGCGAGAAACTTGAGTCCATATTCATGGACACTGGAGCCTTCCCTCATTCTCAAGTGGAACAATTCCTTTGAAGTGTTATACCTTATAACATGTTCATGAGGGCGGTAAAGTTGCTCTAAGTGGTCGTAAATCTCCCAAGAAAATTCCATGGCCTCATGTTGCCTTTGCAAGTCCGGAGACATGTTAGCCAGCATAAGGCAACGGGCTTGGAGATTATCATCCTTCCACTTCTGGATCGCTTCCTACTCGGCCCGAGTGGGAGCGTCCCCTTCGGGACTTGGCTCCCCTTCGAAGAGAATATAAGTTCTCTTCTCAGAATCTAAAATGATTTTTAGATTCCTCAGCCAATCAGAATAGTTGGGACCAGTCAACTTATTTGACTCGAGGATCGATACAAGAGGGTTTTTGGTTGCCATTTCAAAACACGTAGAGAATCACAGAATCTACGACCTAAATGGTAAAACAGAGAACTAGTGAGCATGCTGAATTATAACGATATAGAAAAGATAAGGTCTTTAATCTAATGTAGCTCCCACTGATTTTCAAAGATCTATAATTCCCAAAGATCTAAGAGGAACGCGTTACCCAATGGGTGCTAAGATCCTAAGCATTTTACCTCGAACCCACGACTCGCGGACATTCTAAGTAAAACCCTATGTAGGTACAACTTACCAATTCTAACACCTTTAGAACTCTTAGTAATTGTTTTTGCATCACCTATCTTTCAATATGGACCCACGACTCGTGCGACATCCATATTTACTTAGGCGTTAAGCTAGACCCATCAATCATAAGATCATGAGCAAAACTTAGTTCGAACGACCCACGACTCGCGGACATCACCCTTGCCAAAATTGAACACGAAATATTGATCATTTAAAATGATCAATTAGGTAACTAACAACTAATAAGCTCTACTAGCTATCCCACGACTCGCGGACAATAACTAGCTTCACTTACTAAACTTAAAACCTATTGATGGAATGCTAGGAATTTAATTCAAAATTTGCATCTCGAATTAATACCTATTTATTCGAAATTAGCTTAATATTTAATGGGAATTTTCGAATTAACCGGAGAGTTGTCCGGTTCGACCTCACCAACATATATGTTATCCAATTTTATTAGTCTTGATTAATGCAAGTACACTTAAATGCATTTCAAATAAGCACGTAAACAGATAACATGTCCTAGCATGATACTAACATGAGATGATCATGGCTTCTACCTATCTTATGCGTGATATGTGGGAGCCACTCCACAGTCACAAGTTCTAACATACATGCCACATAAACAGTTTAAATCACATAAGAGAAAGTTGTAACAAAATACGAGCCCTATCTCTATTACATTTTCAATTGAGATTCCCCTCCCTAACATTTTGAGGGGTCTTCACTTATGGCCTCCTTGTTACTTGAATGTGGTCCATCTTACTCCATGGGTGCATTGTCTCCAAAATTAAAAATAAAACCTCACCAACTATCTCTACTCTTAAATTACAATAAAAAGAAAAAAACATAAAGTAATAAGGCTCAATCTTCATATTGGCCTTAGACAATTATACGGGGCATACCCCGACCTTAAAAACAGTAATATTGAAAGCCACATAATAAATCACATAACAGTACACACATAAGTGAGGCTCCAACCTCAATTGAAAAATGCAACTATAGTGCTCCAACCCCAATTTAAACCATCCATGTGCATAAATGTAAAACATACATAGACTAGTACTCATGATCACCTAACATGCTTTTGCAAGAATTTAAATTTAGCCAATAAATTAAAATTCCCGCTTTAAGCTCTAATAGCTTAAAACATGACTTAGATGCAATTCTTGTTCAAGAGCCTTTTCAATAAAACCCGAATAACTATAAACCAATAAAATTCCAATTAATTTCTGAAAATTAATAATTTTATTCTTTCAATATTTTCATAAAATAAAGTTTGTAATTTTTCCAAAATTTAAATCGCTTAAATTTTCAAAATCCCAATTTAAACAATTATTTCAAAAATAATTAAAATTTAATAAAATAAAAATTTTCAGGAAAAATTAAATCGGGATTGGATTAGACTAAACACGAAAATCAAGATCGCGAAACGAAGGGCCCGGAACGGACTGCACGCCCGCCCGAGACCAAGCCCGGCAGTCGCGCAGCATCGCGCGTATGTACGCGTGTGCTAGCGCTGCGCGAGCTGCCTGCGCTCGCGCGCATAGCGTGCATCCTCGCGCGTGTTGTGCGCAGCAGCTAGGTGGGGACAGGCGGGCGTGGCCAGCAGGCTCCCGCTTGGTTGCGGGAGGGATGTGCGGTAGCAGCGGGCAGTCCCGCACGGTTGCGGGACTGCTGGGCGGGTGGGCGGGCGCGCGGGCCTGGGCGTGCTACGCCTTAGCACGTCCAGGCTCGTGTTTTCGTAACGCGATTTCGTGTTCCGTACTTTTAGTTCAAAAACCAACAACAATCCAAAATCTAAAACATGATTTAAATGTATTTGAATTAAAACGGTTTTCAAAGACACAATTTCAGAAAACAGTTTTCAGAAATTCAAGAAAAATTATAGTTTCGTAATTCAGCTTTCTAAAAGAACTCATGAATACCTAATTCGCATCTAAGCCTAAGAATTTCTACCAAATTCAAAATAATTGAGACGAAACAGAAATACGATTAACGAGGTGGCTCTGATACCACTTGTTGGAAAACGGGAATCAGAAAGCAGCGGAAATTTAAAAATTTTCCAACAAAAGGATCTTGGACTCGTAATCGTGTATCCAAATTCGTAGAGATTAGAAACTTACTTTTCAATAATCTTTCTTGAAGTGCAAGCCACCCAAGAACGCTCTTCTCGTGGTTTGATCCCCTCTCCTTGGTAAAGCTCAAATCTTCAAAACTTCTAACTTGAAGCTCTCTAGAGATAGTCCACCAACTTGACTACAATCTAACTAGTAAGGATGCAAGTTCTCAAGTTAGTGTTTAGGCTTAACCTAGGGTTTAATTTATCTTGGAGAAAGGATGGTGTTTAACACATGAACTAAAAGAAGATCATCAATCACTCTCAAGGGGAGCTCGAGCTCTCCTGTATATAATTGGGAGGGGTGGCTGAAAATCCTAGTCCTTACGGGCTAGGGTTTTGGTCCCTCTCTCCTATTACTTGATCATCAAGTAATTTTGACTTTGACTTTGAATTCTAATTCAAATCAACTTTTAAGAGAGCTAAAAATATCCAAACTCCTTTTGGATAATTTTATACTTTATTTATTAAATAAATAAATAACTTATTTTATCAAATTAATTAATTCGTAATTAATTAACTAGATTATTTTTCTCCAAAATAAGACTTTCTTTTTAATTTAAAATTAAACCAAAGTCTATTAAATAATTAACACATTTAATTATTGAATATATATAACAATATATATATATACACGTGTGAGACACGTGTCACAAGGACACGTGTCACTCACGTGACCCACACGTGTGGTTTCACATGTGTGGAACCCTCTAGGCCCGATTAACTCGTTTAATCATTTTAAAG
The DNA here is from genome assembly GCA_037501455.1 of Lantana camara. Classification (NCBI taxonomy): domain Eukaryota; kingdom Viridiplantae; phylum Streptophyta; class Magnoliopsida; order Lamiales; family Verbenaceae; genus Lantana; species Lantana camara. The sequence continues at coordinate 50,268,595 of CM074865.1, forward strand.
CCTCAACTCATGTAACCAAGTTGTTATGTATGACCCTCTAGGTTCTCAATTCCATTAGCAGTGACCCTAATTAATTAATTCACTAATTAATTAATCAGTCCACAGATTAAACGACCATAGTCTAGCAACAGGTGTTTAACCCCTAGCTGAATTGGAATGTTCGGATTCGACAGAACCTTTAAGTTATTAATTCATGTGAGATACAATCCTCATACGTACTATCTCTCAACCATGATCTAGGGTAAGGGAATAATCAGAACCCTAATAATCCGGTCTTAAAGCAAAGTGCATTTCATATCCATTTGATCTCAATCCAAGAAACCCTTTTCTTGGTATCTTGATCTATGCCTTGGCCAAGGACTCCATATGGCATATGAATGACTTATACAATAAGAGATCACCTTGCAAATGCAAGTGTAGGTCCTTTCTTGATTCTCATTCACTTTAATGAATCACTTGTGCAGCCCCAGCATAAGCCTTGAATCAGTTGTCTAAGGCGACACCCTTTAAAGCTTATACCTAAGACTACAGAGTTAACTCATAAAGTGACATGGAACCTCAAGTCTAAGGATCAATTAATCACATCAATGACTCGTGAGATATTTCCTAATCTGGAAGTTTCCATTTCCTGAAATAGAAACTTCCTTTCCCATTTAGGAATGTTCTCACATGGGGCACCTCAGTGAACTTACTTATTGAAGTAAGCACCCTCATGTATCACACACGTATCAACTATACACTTTGCACCTCCATGAAGCAAGGTGGTCCTTCTTAAGGGCGTGATCCCACAAGCAAGCCTTAGAGGAGTCAGGTTGACACTCCCACTGTCGGTAGGGCTCACCGGCTTGGAGTATTTTACTGATCATGACGTATGTGATATAGGGCTCGTTTCAATAACCATTTCTCCTAAATGGTAGAGTCCTAAAGTCATCAGGATTAGGGGAGTTCTCATACATGCACAGCTAAAGTAAACGCATACCAAACAAGAGCATATAAAGTAGTGTTGCCTCAATTTGTTATTTCATTCAAAGATTGTCTGTGATTACAATAAGGAAAAGCACAAAGCGGATATACAATCGGCTTTCTAGGGCACTATTCCTAACATGAACAAGTAAACATCACATTGGGAACAAGATCGGGTAGGGAATTGAACAAAACAAGCAAGAAAACATGGTTCGGGGCCAAGGAATGACCGTAACCAGATCCAGGGCCGTGGGATTTTAACAAAGAGCAGATCCACGGCCGTGGATCTGAGTATAGAAAATCCCCACGCAGCTGCATCAAATCCACGGCTCTGGATCCGCTTCAGCGCCCAAAACTCAAAGTTTTATTCCTAAAACACCAAAACTCAACCCCAAACTCATGCTAGCACCTAATATAAGATATATACAACAATGATTCAAAGATTCATGCCCTAGATCATGCAAAAATCGAAGCTAAAGTGAGGGAAAAGGAGGAGATGCACACCAAGTTCATGTTCTTCCAATTTCATGCAAGACCAACAATGGCAACTCTTATATAGCTCAAATACCATGTAATACAAGTTCAAGGAGACATGAAGGGAGATCATAAGAACATATTAGATGCATCAAATCAAAAGGAAACTCAAGGATTGCATGGATTCATCAAAAGGGGCATAACACCTAAGTATTCATCATACATGCCAATGGAAGCTCAAACATGGATGGATTCTTGCAAACAAGGAATTAAAATGACCAAAAATGAATCTAGAACACAAACATTAACTTACATCTTGAATTGGAAGAGATTTGGTGAGGCCTTGGGCACAAATCTTGGAGAGATGGCTTGTTTCCCCTTTCTTCCTTTTTTCTTCTCCATGGAGCTGACTTGGGGATTCTTTTTCTCTTATTTTTCTAGGGTGGTTCGAAATGGGGCTGAGGGGGTGAGATAAAGGGGTGAGTTAGTGGATGGTGGGGCCAAGAATGAGTTGATTTGGTCAACAAATGTGGGAGTTATGGCTTATATGGCAAAATATGACAAATCTGTCACACGAGCTCGGTTCGGGCGAAATTCGAAGGATCAAACGGGCTTAGTAAAATACCAAAGTGGGTTCTTTGGCTTCCTTTCTTCGTCAAAAGTCCAACGCATCTTCCGGAATTCGAATCCAAATTTCCGATCTCAAGTTACGGATTCCGGAATACGAGGCGCGCTAACTAAATTAGGCCCTCGAGTCCCTCACACGTACCGTTTGTACAAAACGAGCCAAGAACCAAATAAAACAAACTCTAAAACATGTAACTAGCATGAAACGCATTCATAACTCACGTAATTCACATATATCAAAAACGTGCAAGAAACGGAATCAAATTCGGACACATACAGAGCAAATCACAAAGTACATAAAAGTAAACGTTAAAACTCAAGTTATAAGTTAAATGTATAATTTCAAATAATCACATTAGCACTAAAATACCACATAATTGCATTAATTAAATAATTTTAAATGTACATACAACACTCTCAAGAAAGCGTACCTAAACGGCCGGATGAACGGGATGTTACAGAAAGGCAAAGAGCTTTTGGAGGAAATTGTGAAATTGGGTTTAAGCAATCGGAGAATTAGTTCATTCCATCAATCTGAGTTCATAAAGTATATGTCAAGGGACCGTTAATCAAGGTGTAGAAGACTTTGGTTTTGAGAAATTGTAATATCGGGCTATGGGGACACACAATTTGATACAAGGAAAACTTATTTAGATTTTGAAGACCGTGGGAAAAACGAGAGATGATCAACAAGTTCAAATCGAACTGTAATTTAGGAGATGATGAACAAGTTACCGAGCTAAAGCTAGCCACTACGGTGTCAGGTGTATTTCATTCATGACACGTGTATCATAAGTCGTATTAAATTATTTAATCTCCTTTATTTATATGTGTGCGTGGATTTCTACTTGATGATTTCTACTATGTCTTGCATCCTTAATTGTTTGCTACGTGCATTGGCATATTAATCCAACATGCATTGTTTAGTGTTTACTTGATAGGAAATTTCTCCCATTCATCAAGTGTTACTCCGACCGAGCCTTATTCAAATCAAGACAAGAAGATTGTTGGATTGCAAGGTATATGAAATGAAAGGGGAAAGGAAAATATGGAGGCCCGAAAAGTAGAATTGGATATTGGAATGAAGGAAGGGGTTACTCCCTACCAATCACTTCAAAGTGAATATGAGCGAGAAAACTGGACACATGACATAACTAGAACTGTTTAGGCCAATGAAACTAAGATGAAGACGCTGGCAATATCTTATTCGATAAATGATAGACTAAGTTCAAGGGAATGGGATAGAAAGTCTTAAGGGGGGAGAGCCGATCGGGAATTAGAATAAATTTATGGTTGCTCTCGATCGGATCATTTCTAGAAGGAACAATAGAAATGTAATAAACGATAAGTAACGAGACTCTACAAACCAGTGGTGAGGGATGAATTGAGAGATTTTAACACTCGATGAAATCTCAAGGTTGAGGTAAATAACACTTCAAGATTTTGGTCGAAAAAGATAAATACTTCTAGGAGTAAAGAGGTGTACTTAAGAAGTGATTGGGAATTAAATCGGCAAGACAAGATAAAGGATGATCGAAGGTGACTTCGGCTGCACAATCGACGCTGTTGAGTGCTTGTTACAAGAAATATACGGATCCAACCTCTCAAGAACAAAAAGGAGAGTGTTCGTATAATATGTCTATGCCTTGGAGACGATGGGACCGTGAAGGAATTTCAAGAATTAGCGAAGAGGGTGTCGGATAATAAAAGTCGATCCACATATTCCACAATGATGAAGTGAGAGTCAATTCAATGAGCGATAGAAGTGGAAAATCTAGAAGAGATCACAACATGAACAAGAGGAGTATAGAATCTGAGCTACTAAAGATTAGCTCAAGTATTTGAGTGGGAGACTAGAACTCAAGAAATTAAAGGCTAGTTTGAACAACCAAGGAGGTTGAATGCAATTCGAGGTGAACAACGAGCTAATTGGGTTAAGATCAAGTGCACACTAAAAATTTGGAGTTTCGGACCGCGTTGTTTAGAAAGGATAAAGGAAAAGAGTATAAAAGGGAGACTGAGCGATCGTTTGAGTAATGAACATATCGGGGATTTCAATACATGACACACATAGTAGAGGAATCTCCAAGAGCGAATCAAGTGATTGAATCGGAGCACTACAATGGAAGATTTCCAAAATAACGGTGAACGGTAAATCAAGCATCCATGGTATATGCATACATGTAACTTTAGTTTGAACAATTTTATGATGCTAAGTGCTTTCAATACTTGTTGTATTAACTGCTTTTGTATGATTGATACTTGATGTACTTGATATCTCCTACTTGTTTCTTGTGTGGTTGTTGCGTGATTGTTTATTTAATTGTCTGTTTGAGAGATGGGGTTCTGTCATTGTCTGTTTGAGAGATGGGGTGCTCTCACTAGTTGTTTGAGAGACGGGGTTCTCTCGTTGCTTGTGCTTGAGAGACGGGGATTCTCTCATTTGTTTCTTATTGCCTGTTTAGCTTGTAACTGGCGGCAACTTAGGATTTCGAGTGTTTAGGCTTCGGTGAGTTAAGGGTCGTGGCTTAACAACAATTGAAGACCCCTTGTTGTTGGAAGACCTTTTCCGAACTAATTCCTGATGGGGAGTTGCTAACCCGCATGGGATGAACACGAAAGAGTTGCTTAAGAGTCCAGAACTCGAGGCAGTGGACCTGGGGACCAGGTCCTCTTAAGGGGGAGAGGTTGTGACACCCCGATTTCTGCGCTGTACAGTGTTCAATTTTTCGTAATTGCAGGAATTCTTGTTCATTCTTCCTTAATTGAAACTTTATAAATTATTGGACTTAATTGATATTGCTTAAAGACTTATTTGTAACCTTTTATAAATTGAGTACCTAATAACATTCATTTAAATTCCTTGGGGACCGAGATGTAATTTTCCCTTTCTCTCCTCTTCTTTTACACGAATAACATACACACACCTACGCACAGTTGCACAATTCTTCATCTCTTTCACAAGAACAAACCCAAACCCTTCTTTCCTTTCTTCTCTTTCAACCGAGCCATCCAAAGAAACAAGAGATCAAGGAATTCCTCCATTTTCATGAAGACATCAAGCTCTATACTTCTTCCTTTATATTCTCTTCTTCTTCTCAACAAGGTGAGCTATGTGTGTATATATATATATATTTGTTGTATTTGTACAAATGGTAGGGTTTTTGATTCTCAGGAAATTCATGACTTGATATGAACTTATATGAAGAATTTGAGTTGGTTTCTTGCACATATAACTTGGTCTTGTGAAGGTATAAATATATGAAATTATATTTTCATGTTAAGGGTCTTCATGAATGATTTTGGATGAATTAATGTATGCCTCTTGGATTATTTGATGTCTAATTGAGATATTATGATCATATGCATGTTGTTTGATGTTTTGGGTGCTTTTGGTTGATGTTTGAGGTGAATTGGTTGTTTGGTCTTTCCCTCCCGCGAGTTTCCCCTGTTCTGCTACATTTTTCTTACCCAGAAGGACTACCCGGGCGGGTAGTTTTTTGTACTAAAAAGTACCCGGGCGGGTACTTTAGTCCAGAGTTTTCTGCACTCTTTTTCCCAGGCCGGGTAGATTTTGACTTGTATTTTCCCTGGCCGGGTCTCCCTCATACGACCTCCGATTGACCTGATTTTTGAACCGTTGGAAACCTTTTGAAGTCTAGAACAATCTTCAATTGGAATAACCTCATTATAATTTCTAGTTTGTGAGAGAAAATCAATTCTTTTTGGTGTCGCCATGTTACCGACAATCTGCGTTCGCCCAACTTCGGGTCTACGCCGTTTTCACCTCGCTTTAAACCACAAGTAGAGCCACATACCATTTTAAAGGACTATGTGTCTATTTTCATCTCCAACAAACAAAAATCCATTTAAACTTCTAGAAATTAAGATATCCCCATTTTCCGTGCATCCCCGAAAACTGTCAGCTTTTCCCAAACTTTGCCAAAACCGTTCTTCTTGCTTTCCTTTCACCCCTTTGGCCCCCGTATGTGACTTATATGAATTATATGCTTACTTAGTTGGTATTTATGCTCTTATGTGACACTCATTGGTCTTTGCTTGCTTAAACTTGATTGTTTGAACTCGTTCTTTATGTATGAATTGAATTCGTTTGAGTAATTGAGCATATGAACACGATCACACCATTCCATGAAATTATTATGCTTTATTTCATATTGAAACATGTCATGAAAAGTTTCATCACTTCATAAACATTCTTTCCGTGAGTCCTACTTGGTTCCATTATTGAGTCGTGTCTCACAAGCACACCATGTTTTCCTTTCTTGTTCAGTGTTCTCCTCGGTGGAGACTTTCAAGCCTTGTGGTCCTTCTCCTGCTTCTTTCTTGCACTTGGAGGTGAGGGTGTTTCTTTATAAATGACCTATGACCTTGCATGAAGTAAAATTATGCCAAAGGGTTTTCATAATAAAGTTAACCATATCTTTTATATGGGCTATGTACCGGAAATGTTTTATAAATCCTAAATGTGTTACCCTGAGCCTGTTTTGCGAGATCCTGCTATTGCCCCCGGCTCTTCTAGTGCTGGACTAGCCGGAGTGGTTCCTGTTCCTGTTCCTGGGGCCCAGGGGCTTGTGTATTGAGTGATCCGGGGAGGTATCAGGCCGACGGTGATCTCTTGCACAAGCCCTACACTGTTGGACTACCCGGATACCCACCAGGAGGTTTGGTGGGAGATGGGGCTCCGATCTGAGTGAGTCATGAACCCAAAGATCATCTTGATGCGCGGATGTAGAGGTTAGCTACCGGCCATATTGTACCCGAAGAAAGGAGATTAATTTGTACTTGTTTTCCCGCTTGTTATAATTATAAACTCCTGTTTCCTGCTTGTTTCCTGATTACCTGCTTGTACCTGTCATTTCATAATTGAAAAGAGGAGTCTAGGATGGAATAATTACCCTTTCTCGCCGGGTCCCCTAAAATGTTAAGCATAGATATTCGTAACCTCTGGTATGTCTCAGTCTCTGTTCAGCATCGGAGCTCGTGGATCATAAAGGTAAAGCGGGTATCAACAGAGTCGCACAGATATCGACACACGAATATTATATCTCGTTTACATGACTTGCACGCCCTGACATAATTCCACCCATACGTATTGATTTACTCCTGATTCCTATCTCCTGTTTATTCAATACTAAAACGTCTAGTGGAAATATGCCTGCCTGATTGCCTGATTGTATATATATGCGTGTGTACCCCCTTCACTCGGTCAGTTGACTGACCCCTCCCTCTCGTGGTTTTTAGTGTTTGTCTTGCAGGTTTCATAGTCGTTAGGCGGGAGTCTTTTGAAGTCTTTGTTCTAGTCTTAGTCCTACTTGCACTGCATCGTATTGTACCTCCATTCCTGGATTGAATTGGGCCTTGTAGGCCATAGTGTATCTTCACTGTTTTCTTTAATTCGGGACAGGTTAGGATAGATTCACCTGATTAGTTGAACCCGTATTTACATTCATGTTGTTATATGGAATGTTCCTGAATGATTACATTGCTTCCGCATACTTTGTTTTGTTGAATTGGTGGTACCGGGTCTAATCCCGCCTAACAGGTTGGTTTTTATTCTGTCTCCGTTCGCCGTGAGCTTGGTTCGTGTATGGACTCCCATTTCATGGGTGGACTGGGCTCTCGGTGCGGGGGATGTGGTGCCCTCCGCTTAGGGTGTCACAGTTCAGCACATAATTCCCAAATGACTAAAATGTAAATCCATCCTAGCGAAATAATACATAAAGTAGGCAAGTGCAAAAATATCAAACCAACATCAACATCCATAAATCAAATAGCAAGACAAGAGTACGCGACACGCGTAAAAGTAAAGTACAAGCTAGACTCTAAGCAAGACTCTCAAGACACGACCCTGCCTAGCCTGACTCCAAAACGCAACCTGCGGACACGAGAGGTAAAAGGGAGTCAGCTCAAAAGGAACCGGTGAGGAGAGTTATACGTAATATATAAGAATACACAAGGGTTCAATGCATGCTAAACGAAGGCGTTTATGACCCATTTAATTTTTCCAAAATCAATGCCAGGTTTTTCGAAGAACGGGTTACAACTACACACACAACCGGCTCGGTGAGTACGAGCACTCTATCCTTACTTCCCAAACCAAAACATATCAATCCATCTTTTACACCGTGGATGCCGAGGGTGTACGGTCCCTGATCATCCATAACATGGAGAAGTCGGTCCATGAAACCTAATTCTTCCAAGAAAACCTTAACACCGAAACCTCCTCGGAGTCTTAGTAGTCTTGTCCACAGTGGTAACTTTGAATGAGGACATCCGTCGGCCCTTGCCTTTCCGGAATGTCTCCACCTCCGTCCCCGAGCTTAATTGATATTTCCCCAAGCAAGCGTCCTTGCAAGGTACAACATAGTCTCGCCACAACCACAAGATTGAAGAGTAACCAAGATCAAAATTCAAATGATTTTGGGTACCTATCCCATATACCAAAGTTTGCCCTTTACTTGGAAACCATTTTCATAAGCATATATATTACATACGTATGAGAATCTCAAAATATGGCATAATAAGCCTATATATACATTTGAAGATGGGAGTTAAATCAACAAGCGTGAAAGGTCATAGTTGTCCGCAGTTTTGAAAACATTTATATATATATATATATATATTAGCTCCTCACCTTTACCAAGAACTTCCAAGGCCGACCACGAGCAACGGGACTACTCGTCTGGAGGCTTAACACCTAACAAGACAAACGTACCAACAAAGGTGAGACTCGACTCAAACCAAGTAAATGACGCACGGCTCAAGTAACAAGTCACTTATGATAGTTATGAATGCTTATGGAGTCATATCATGCACTTAATGAAATGTGAGGATCAATCATGAGCATATATAGCATGTCAAGGTCAGACATCACGTAGGAAGTCATACAAGTTCAAGTAAATGTATAACTTTGTCAATTAAGATAACTTAAGTATGATTGACGTATAAGTATGGTAATATAAGGTATGCATGAGATTTCACAACATATAACGAGGTCACAATACATTAGAGACATAATATAAATAAGGAAAGAATAAACAGGGGCAAAATAAGTGAAACGAATCAAGAAAACAAGGTTGGGGACAATCCAAGATCATGGATTTTTCCTTCACAAAAATCCACCCCTGTGGATTTGGTCCAGAAGCTACTGCATAAAATTCCACCCCGGTGGATTCTGCCCAGAACTTAAAAAAAAGGTGACAGCAACTTCGAACTCGACGGGAATGAGTTCAAAACAACCCAAACATGAAATTAAGCTTCCAAAACCACAAATAAGCATCATAAATCATCAAGTTACGTAATAAAGCACTTAGGCACATATAAACATCAAGAAACCTAGCAATTCATACAAGAACTTCATCTTCTACAAGTTTCAAGAAAGCTTCAAGTATAACAATGGTGAAATCCTCAATCATGCAAGAAACTCATGGAAATTAATCACATTCTTCACCAAATTGCTCAAGGAACAAGAATCTATTGTCGAATCAAGCTAAAATAAGCTAGAACATGAACATGCAAGAATTCTTCATAAAAGCTTCAAAGGTCAACAATGGTGGTTTCTTCAAACAAGCATGAAAATCAAATATTCTTACATCAAATCGTTCCCAACAACATAAGAAACATATTTCCATCATAAAATTCAGATTTCATCCATCTAACATGAACCCCAGATTCACATTCAAGCATAGAAGCTTCAAGAACACAAACCCATGAAAAAGAGCACATAGTCTTACCTTGAGAGTTGAAAATCGAAGAGGGGAACTCATTCTTTAGTCTTGAATCTCTAGTTCTAATCTTCACTCTTGGCTCTTGAAGATGGCTTGAAGTGTTCTTGAGAGAATATGAATAGGCTTAAGAGAAAGTCTTGAGAGAGAATGACTTGAATCTTATGAAATAACGTGAGTTGAGTTTGGGTGTTATAATCTGATTTGGGTCAGCTATTTGGGTCGCGAATCGGGTCAAACGAATACGGTTTAATTGAAATCGGGTCACAAATTGGGTTAAATCTGAAATTGGGACGCGGTCAACAATTAAGGCTTAAAAGGTTGACTTTTCGTAAATTCGCCATAACTTCTTCGTCCAAACTCCGAACTTCAAATTATCTATGATAGGATTGCACAAGTGGCACATGAAAGTATATGAGAATCGATAAAGGACCTACACTTGCATTATCAAGTTGATCTCTTATTGTATAAGTCATTCATATGCCATCTAGGAGTCCTTGGCCAAGGCAGTGGATTAAGATATCAAGAAATGAGTTTCTTAGATTGAGATCAAATGGATATGAAATGCACTTAACTTTAAGATCAAGATTATTAGGGTTCTAATTATTCCCTTACCCTAGATCTTGATTGAGAGAAGGGACGTAGGAGGATTGTATCTCACATGAATCAATGACTTAAAGGTTTTTTCAAATTGAGACGTTCTTATTCAGCTAGGGGTCATATACCTGTTGCTAGACTATGGTCGTATGATCTGTGGACTAATTAATTAATTAGGGTCACTGCTAATTGAATTAAGAACCTAGAGGGTCACACATAACAACCCGGTCATGTGGGTTAAGGCTTAAAATCGATTAAACGAGTTGATCGGACCAATAGAAGATTGGTGGGGTCCACACGTGTGGAACACGTGTGGGGCATGTGTCCTTAGTGACACGTGTCACGTTTGTATATGTATGTTTAATAATTAATATTGATTAATTATTTAATGGACTTTAAATTAATTATGAATTAATATTAAAGTTCTAATTTGGAGATTTGAAGTCTAATAAATAATTAATTATGAATGAATTAATTATTAGTCTTCAAGTTATTTATTATTTAACGAATAAAGTAAAATAAAATATCTAAGAGAGTTAGATATTATTCTTGCTTGACAAGTTGGTCAAAAGGAGACTTTTGGTCAAAGTAAGAGTCTTTCTTTCCAAGCAAGAAATCCCTTTCCAAAAGGGCTAAGGAAACCCTTGCCCAACAAGCAAAGGGGTTCGACCGCCTTGCCTATTAATACATAGGGTTCAAACCCCATGAGGGTTAATGCACAAATTCTCCTTCTCCAAATTATACACTAAACCCTAGAGCCTAAACACTGAATATAGAACTAGCATCCTCTCTATTCAGATCGTGGTCGAGGTTGGTGGATTAATTCTCTAGAGCGCTACTAACGTGAAGTCTAGAAAGATTCGAAGGAGCTTTTGGGGATCAAGCCACGTGAAAAGCGTTCTTGGGCCGCTAGAACGTGTCGAGAAAGCTACTATCTAAGTGAGTTTCTTGATCTCCACGAATTTGAGAATAGGAATTGCAAGATTCGATTCTATCTTTTGGGAAAAATTTTAAATTTCCGTTACGTTTCTGTTTCGTTTTCCCAACAATCATAACATATCTTACATTCAATAATTCATGTCATAAGGTGAACTTAAAGGTAGAATGAACCACTTAGAACATCAAATGATGCAAGAAAAGCACTTAGTATGTCGAAGAGTATCACTTAGGTCACGCATGTTCGTCGCTCCCTTAAATCTTATCGAATAACCCTGTAAATTAAACCCAAGAATCATAACATATTTTTCAACATGTTTACAATGTATACGAGTCACAAACGAGGCAAGAAAAAGGTAACAGAAAGTAATAAAACAACGAAAGAAAATCCTCGAGGCTGCCATCGGCCATATCATGTTTTCAAAGGGGTTGGACACTGCCGGGTCTGATTTTCTAAAATTAAAATCCAAGTTTCGAAAACACAACACGGCTGTGTCTATTTCAAGGCAATACTCGACAGGGTCATGTCGAGCTTCGTGCTCGAAAATGAGCAGCAACTGCTGCTCTATTTTTCGCAAAAGAAAGAGGGAAAAATGAGAGGCAGCTTTGGAGCATTCATAGGCAACAACTTAAGGAGTAAAATGAGCATAAAAACATGGCAATTCCATCACTCATTTGCATACATTAACCGTGCAAGAAAGGGAATGAGATGGATCAACATATATGCTTCTTCAAGTTCAAGAATTACAAGGTTCTTCAATGGCAACTCAATCAACACTCATCTAACATGAAAGAGAAGTTCATACAAGCAATAATGAGGCATAAGAGATCAACAATTCAACTTCCAACCATCAAATAACTCCAATATATGCATTTGATTCAAGAATTCAGCCAAAGCCTAACTTGTAACGCCCCGCGTTTTCGCACGTGGAGGTAAGTGATACTTGTGTTCATTTCTTAAGTTATACGATTCTAATTTTCATTTAATTATTTCATTACATTTATAACTTGAAATATTTGTCTAAATTTCATTTGTATTCCAATTTGAAATGTGAATATATGATCGAACTTGCAAAATTGTGAATTGCATGAACCCTAGTTTGATTTTGTGAAATTATGTGATTTATTGTAACTTATTTGAAAGTTATGGACTTGATTGAAAGTAATCCTTCGGCTTAATTGTCACTTTTTAATAGTTTAGGGACCTATTCGAATAATAGGCCACCTTGAACGATTTTTCGAATATCTTGAGCTCGGGATCTCAGATTCAAGATCTGTCTTCGGTGTTGAACTTGTATTGACGATTCCTAACAAATAAACTTGACTTCATATCTTTTTGATGTCCTTTGAAATCTCAACGAGGAGAATTTCAGCCAATATAACTCCATAGCTCAACTTGAATCTGTTTTAATCAATATCGGAGCATTCGACCCGTATTTGATCCAATTCTCCACCTTAAGATGATTTTCTTCTCCTTTCTTCCATAATCATCGATCATCATTATCCAAGAGAAGGAAAGAGAAGCTCAAAGAAAATCTCCATTTTTGGTTCACCATATTTTGAGCTCAAGATCAACCATCATCCAATCTTTTTCTAAGGTAAAGATTGTAATGAAATCTCCTCATCTTCATGCATATTTTCATCCATGAGAAGCATGAATTAAGTTAGGAGTTCTTGGGGTTTGGAGAAGAACATGAATGGTGCAAGTTAGAGCTTGATTCTTGGTATATGATCATCCATGGAGTATCTTGTGTTTTTATGTACGAAACATGCTCTATCTAGCTCCCTTATCATTTCTACAAGCATGGATCAAGTGTTGGTTGGATGATATAAAAGTTACCATTAATGGATATTTAAGCTTTATGCATGAAAATGAAGATTTAACATGAATTTCCCACATATATGCATGAAATTCTTGTTTAGGAGATTGAAATACATGTTTTTCCCTAAGTTTAATGGTGAATTCTTGGTCCAAGATGGTGTCTAGCATGTTGTGGTTATTGTTGGTTCGAAAATAGGGGATGCAACTGTGTGTTTGTGTATTTTCAAACTGGAAATTCGAAGAAGATGATGGTGACTGGTACACGACACGGGCGTGTCGTATTTTGTGCCACGCCCGTGTCATCCCACTTTTTCCGCGAAGGAAGTCCTCTGTACCGAGACATGGGCATGTCTCACTTTCAACTACGGAGGAGACACCCCCGTGTCAGAACAGGGAAAACTGGCTCTGTACTGAGACATGGCCGTGTCCCCTTTTTGTACTGCGAGGGAGACACGCCCCTGTCTCCCCTGTTTTCTTGAATATGCATAGCTTGTTTTATGTATTGAGTTCCATGACTATTTTTCGTATTCTATGAGCTTTGATTATGAATTTTAAATGTTATATGAAATTTTATGCTATCCTATGAGATTGGGTCTCGGATTATATGATTTGAATATGAGAATCTTGATTATGGATTCATGTATGAATTGAATTGGAAATGAAATGAACGAATGAACATCGATGAGTATCAATTCTTCGTGGATTGAATGAATAACTTGATTATGTGACCTTAATTTCACATATGAGCATCTCCATAACATAATCATCTTGTTTATACACCTCATATCACGTTTAGTGCATTCCGTGCGTCGTTATGGTCATTTTGAGTCTCACACCACTTTTTTTACATAGATATTGGTCAGGTGGGAGACGAGGCCGGGCAGTGAGGTCCTTATATCTTTCTTTTGGTAAATCAGGTGGGTTTTTCTTCTAGTAGCTAAAGATAAGACCCGTTATACCCTAATGTGCAATATTTCGGCTAAAAATATATACGTATATATCGAATCTTTTAACGAGTCAATGTTTCTAACATAAATCCTTTACTTTATGAATCCCTACCAAATGTTTAGGCGAGAATTGATTGTTCACAATGAATGGGGGCCCTGGAACTTAGTGTACGTGGCTATCCGGGAAAGCTCGGGCTGACGGTAATCCCCGTGTACTAGTTCCACCAAAACTACGGTGATACCGGCCCTTGCTAGGAGATTAGCGAGGAATGGGAACCGGGCTTATGGGGATTCATGTACCCCAATAGCCATAATGAATGGGTGTTCGGGTCTTGCAAACCCTTCCACTATCCGGAGGAAAAAGGAGTAAATGAATGACTAAATGAATGATCGAATAAATGAGCACGTAACATTAAATGTATGATCACTAATGAATGAATGGTAATGATACACAAGGAGAAGGTTGGAGATTTAGCCACTCGCCGGCTCACGAATGACCTAATGATTGAAAATGATCGTTATAATTCCGTACGTTGTCTCTGTTTATGTTTCCCACTTGGGTATTATTTCAAATCTCCATACGGGACTATAACTTGCATGTAAATGTTTAAATTCTGGGATATTATTGTATTATACCCTGTTTTATACCCACCAGTCTCTTTAAGACTGAACTCGGTATTGTTTTCAGCTTCTTTTGCTGGTAGGAGGTGCTAGGCGGGAATACGGGTCCTTTGGAGTCCTGCATTAGTGTCTAGCATTTCTTTAGTGTACACACACATATTTTATGAATATTTCTGTATTATGAACATATGGAGCATGCATGATTTGTATTAGGCCATGTGGGCCGTTGTTTATGATATTGGTTTTGAATTTGGAGCTTTGGCTGCTCAATGTATATCTTACAATTACATGCTTCCATGACTTTGTTACTCTGATAGTTTGATAGTTATTTGATTGATTTAAGGGTTAGTCCCTCCAAGCCTAGTGAGTGTGTTTTGTCCCCGTTCTCTTTGATTAGGCTAGTGTATGGATCTTCCATTTCATATTCGGGCCGGGTTAGGGTGCGGGGGATGTAACGTCTCGCGCTCGGGCGTTACATCCTTAAGTGGTATCAGAGCCTAGGGTTGCAAAACCCGGGCTCTCATGTCGTATTGAGTCAGTTTAGGTCGTACGACTATAGGAATTACTTGTCAATATGCTTTTATGCATCCCTTATGTGAAGATGTGCCCTAATTTTGATTATTGATTGACTTATTTTCACTTCCATGTATAGACTAAAAACCGTATTCATTTCAGTGTTGTATTTACAGAATGCCTCCAAGAAGAGATAGAGAGAGATCTCTGGGTCGTCACCATCGCCGTGATCGCTCTCCTAATCCTCAACAACCACCTATGAATATGGAGCATTTTATGGATGTTGTGTATAACTACGTGGAACATGGAAGAGCCCAAGCGCCACCACAGCCACCGATTGCGCAGCAAGCACCACCTTCCCCTAATCCACGGGATCCTCAGGGGCTGTTTTTGAGTTACAATCCTCTAAGATTTTCAGGTTCCATTGATGATTCAGTATCGGGGGTTGGTTGGCTCGAATTGAGAGGATTTACAATGTTCGTCAATTTACTCCTCAAGAAAAAGCTTTATTTGCTATCTTTTAGTTGGATGGCGAGGCGTATGATTAGTGGGAGAGAACCAAGGAGAAGCTTGAAGTGGAAGGAGAGGAAGTTACTTAGGAAGTCTTTAAACAAGAATTCAGAGAAGCTTTTGTACCTGAGGTTGTTCGGGAAAGGAAGGAACAAGAGTTTATGGATTTAAAAACAGGGGAACCGGACCGTTACTCTGGATGAAAAGAGAAAGGCTCGGAAGTTTATAGCTGGGTTGAGAGAGGACCTTCGACATGGCCACGCCGGGCATAACTTTGAATCCTTTGCGGATACCGTGCAGCGAGCCATGGTTCAAGATGAAGAATACAAAAAGAAGGATCCTAGTCCACAGACACAACAAGGTCAGGGATTGGGTTTCGAAAAGGGAAAAAGGCCTATCTCATATACTTCTCAGCCATTTCCAGGACAGAGTAAGAAGCCCCGTGCTGTAGGACCGACCCTATAGGCACCTCCAGCTTTACCAACTCCCTTTGCACCTCGACCAGATAAGCCACCGTGTACACATTTTGGAGGACCCGCTCATTCTTACAACAATTGCCAGAAAAGGTTGGACTAGTGCTTGATTTGCGGAAAGGGGACTCATATGGCCAACGCATGTCCTGGCAAGATCTCGGGATATCAACCAGGAGCTCAGAGGTCGATGATCCAGGCTCGTGCTTATACCCTCGAGGGTGAGGAGCAAGATGTGGAGGCAGACCCAACCGCCATTGTGGAAGGTAGGATATGCATCCATAACATGAACGTACATGCATTATTTGATCTTGGAGCCACACATTCATTTATTTCTTGTGGACTAGTTGCTATTCTGTGTTTACCTATTACTTGTCTCGATACTTGTTATTTGGTGAGTTCTCCTCTTGGTGGGAGTCTTGAGACGGATCAGGTGGTTCGGGATTGTGTAGTCAGTTTGGAATGGAGAGATTATCTGGCAGATTTTATTGTGATGCTAATGTCCAATATAGTGTAATTCTGGGGATGGATTGGTTATACAGGTATCATGCCATGGTTGATTATTTCGCCAAGAGAGTTAGGCTGGGTGAAGAAGTGAATGTGGGGAATGGTTCGAAGACGATACCACTCTTGTCTTTCAACGAAGCTCATAAGTTAGTGAGAGATGGAGCCACGGGATATATTGTCTACCTTCTGAATAAGCCAAAGGATCAAGCACGATCTGAGGAGACAGAAGTGGTAAAAGACTATCCCGATGTTTTTCTAGAGAATTTGGGTTCTTTGCCACCAGATCGGGAGATTGAGTTTGTAATAGATCTGTATCCAAGATCAGAGCCTTACTCTAAGACTTCTTATCGAATGGCTCCAGCTGAATTGAAAGAACTAAAGATTTAGCTCGAAGAACTTCTCAAGAATGGGTATATTCGACCAAGTTCGTCACCATGGGGTGCACCGATTCTTTTTGTTAAGAAGAAGATGGGACTCTACGGATGTACATCGATTACCGGGAGTTGAATCGGACGACAATAAAGAATAAGTATCCTTTACCTCACATAGAAGACTTGTTTGATATCTTGCAAGGGTCGACAGTGTATTCGAAGCTTGATTTGAGATAGGGGTACTATCAGTTAAAAATCTGGGAAGAAGATATTCCTAAGATGGGATTTAATACCCGGTATGGGCATTACGAGTTTGTAGTGATGCTATTTGGATTGACTAATGCTCCGATAGCCTTCATGGATATTGTAACTCCCCAGTTTTTCAGTTATCAATTATCTGATATTTTGTGAATTATATTCCTAAAGCGCTTATATGTAATTTATGTCAACTTGAGAATTATTACATGAATTATTTTAATTGATACGTGAATTACTTATTAACGTTGCTAATTGCTCATGTGTGTCCTTACTTGATCATTTATTTGAAAATGCAGACTTAATTACATTAATGTAATTGGAGTTAAGTGATCATATTCGTTGGAATGAAACTTGATTATATGAATTGAAATACTTGAAGGACCTATATGCAAAATGTGGTGAGTCATGCAAGGTAGTGGAAGACTTTGACATTATATATATCTCTTGCACTCATTCATCCATTTTCATCAAGAATTCGACATATACACACACACTAAATTACGGTTGAAACACCAAGAGAAGGAAGGAAAGATTTCATCAAAATTTCAAGCTTGATTCCAAGGAATTGTGAAATTGGAAGCATCATCATCATCATTTCATCACTTCATCCTTTCCTTCTTCATTTAAGGTATAGATGAGAATATGATTGATTCTTGAATTTCATAAGTGGAGCTAGGGCTAGGGTCTTGCATTGATAACTTGGATTTGAGCTAGTAGAAGCATGATTATGAGCCTTAGGTTTTCCAATGGGCCCGGGAACAGTTCTTTCGAAGAATCTGTGTCCCAAGACTGAACTTGAAAAGTCCAGGATGTCCGAAATTCCTTATGCATCAGCTATAGGAAGCAAAATGTTTGCGATGCTATGTACTCGACCGGATGTGGCTTATGCACTTAGTGTGACTAGCCGATTCCAATCTGACTCTGGTGAAGGTCACTGGACTGCTGTAAAGAACATCCTTAAGTACTTACGAAGAACTAAGGATTTATTCCTAGTTTACGGAGGCCAGCAAGATCTTGTCATTAGAGGACACTGTGATGTAAGCTTTGCATCAGACATGGATGACTTTAAATCCATGTCAGGATACATATTCTGCCTGAACGATGGAGCAGTGAGTTAGAAAAGTTCCAAGCAAGTGACCACTGTAGATTCGACCACTGAGGCCGAATACTTAGCTGCAAATGACGCAACTAAGGAAGGTGTTTGGGTAAGAAACTTCATCCACGAGCTGGGTGTAGTTCCTAGCATTAAAGACCCCGTTACAGTGTTTTGTTACAACACCGGGGCGGTTGCTCAAGCAAGAGAACCAAGATCTCACCAAAGGACCAAACACATTTTGAGGAAGTATCACTTAATCCGTGATATCATCAAGAGAGTAGATGTGCAAAATGAAAGGGTCACATCAACAGAGAACACGACAGATCCACTTACTAAAACCCTTAGTGAGCAGGCTTTCGTAGGACATCTTCAGAAGATGGGTTTTAGGTTAGCTCCTGAGTGGCTTTGACGGGCAAGTGGGAGATTATTGGGAATAGTGCCCTTAAAGCTGCTTTTTGGCTTTACTATTTCCTTGTAATATCACAAACAGTCTTTGAATAATAAACGAAATGATTTTGTTCATAGGCATTCACTTCTTTATGTGCTTATTTATGTCAGTTTGGGTTGACTGTGTTTTTGCATGTATTGACTCACCTAATCCGATGAGGCCGTTAAGAGCTTTGTTGTTATGGGAAAAACACATGAAATAAGTTCTTAACTCCATAGGCGAGGATGAGAAACTTCTCCAAGTCGAGAGTCCGACAGACAGTGGGAGTGTCGACCTTGACTCTGCTGAGACTTGCTTGTGTGATTATATCATTTTGAAGGATCACTCAGTTTCATGGAGTGATAAGTGCATACGATGATGCGTCCATAATACATGAGCGTGATTGTTACTAGAACTTCATCACTGAGATGTCCAGCGTGAGAACATTCCTAAATGGGAAAGGAAGTCTCCCAGAAACTTCCAGATTAGGAAATATCTCACAGGTCAATAAGTGATTCATTAATCCTTAAACTTGGGATTCTATAATGTCTCATATGAGCTAACTCTGTAATATTTGATATAGGTTCAAAAGGGTGTCGCCATATAGACACCTGAACCACGGCCTATGTTGGGATTACACAAGTGGCATATGTAGAATTAGTAGAATCGACAAAGGACCTACACTTGTTGAAAGAACAAGAATGATCTCTTACTGATTGAGTTATTCGTAGTCCATTCAACTTAAACCCTTGGCTAAGGTGGATAAAAGATCAAGACATCAAGAAAATGGGGTTTTCTTGGATTGAGGTCTAAATGGATATGAAACGAACTTAACTTTAAAGATCAAGAATATTTGGGCCCTAAGAATATTCCCATGCCTTGGTTCTTGATTGAGAGATGGAGATGTAGGAGGATTGTATTTCACTGTATGTTATTGACTGAAAGGTTCTTCGATTTATTTTGTTATTCGGCTAGGGGTCACACATCCATTGCTAGATTACGATAGTGTGATCTTTGAAGTCATTGATTAATTAGTGAATTAATTAATTACTGTCACTAATAATCGAATAATGAACCTAAAGCGTCACACACAAATGCGAGGACACGAGGGTTATGGTAGGATCTTAATATGATTAACAAAGGATCAAATTATTGATCGAAATGGAGAAAGTAAAACGTGGGCATTGCCACGTGTCAAAAGCATGTCACTGCCACGTGTCATGCACACGTGGCACGTATGTGTCTCCAAGCGTGTAATTTTATTACACGTGAATTCTTTTCTAGAATTAATTAATTAAATTGTAATTAATTAATTTAAGTCTTTTAATTAATTTTGAATTAATTGTTAAGATTTTATTTCTCAAGCTTGACCCAATAAATAATTAATTTATTGAATCTTGACTTTTAGCTTTAGGAAAGTTGAAAAGTCTAACTTCCTATTGTAGGAGAGAGAAAGTTGATTCTTGTAAGACTTGGAGAACAAGTTGGGAACTTATTTTCTCTAATTAAATTAAATAATTAAATTAGTTAATTAGTGAGCAAGAAAACCCATTAGGTTTATAAAACCCTAGGGTTCGAACTCACCTTGTATAAATACAAGGGTGGGGCTTCTCTTATTCTTTAGACCAGAACTCACGAAGTGTTAAGTTTTTCAGAAAAATTAAAAGAAAAGTTTTCATAGCAAAAATTATCCTGGCCATTAACACAAGTTATAGAACTAGCATTCTCACTTGCTTGATCGTGTTCTAGGGCTGGTGGGGATACGCTTTAGAGGGTCGCTTCTTTGGGATCTATCAAGAACCGTTCGAGGGATATTCCGCTTGGAGGGTGTTCAGTAGGCGGTACTGACATCACTAGAAAGCTTCAATCTACGTAAGTTTCTTATAACATCCCGCTCATACGGCCATGCAGGTACGCACTTTCGAGAGTGTTTCGCACGTGTTTTATTTACTTATTCATTCCTTTACGTGTTTATTAAATTGATTATATGCCTAATTGAATATTTGAATAATTATTTGTTAAGTAATTTGTTCGTTTTGACCCCGTTCGATCCGTTTGACCCCGTATTTGCTCCTAAGTACGTGACTAAGTGATATACATGAAATATGTGTGATATGAATTTGTCTACGTGGTCGTTTTAAGTTTTGAGTTCGTTTGATACGGTTCTTGAACCGTTTTATTTGTTAAGGGATACGAGTGCCTAACTTGTTTTAGCGCACCTTGTGTTCCGGAAGGCGTAACTAAGGCTCATGAATTCGGATTCGAATTTCGGAAGAAGCGTCAGACTCATAACGAAGAATGGAAGCCTTGGAACCTGACTTTGTAATTTTTGAAGCCCGTTTGATTCTCCGAATTTCGCCCGAAACACGACCCGTTCGACAGCTTTGCCATGTTCGCCCATTTTAATCATAACCGACCCGTTTCTTATCCGAATCACCCCATACTTAAACCCATTTGACCCTAACTTAACCCTATTTCAACCCATTTTCTCCTCATTTGGACCCCAAGCCAAGAAAAAGAAGGAAAGCAGCAGTTCATACCGAGAGAGAGGAGAAAGGGGGAAATACTATTCACTTTGGCCATTTCTTGCTCCATACACCTCGGATTCACCTCAAATTTGAAAGGTAAGTCCATGAATGTATTCTACATCTTTCTTCTTTCTTTGGACTCCTTATTTGCTGAAATCCATGGAGAATTGATTGAGTTATGGATAATATGATGACTAGTAAGGGTTTAGGGAGATTTGATGAATTTGACATGAAAACTCTTGAATCTTGTTGGTTTGATGCATCATTTATGACCTTATGACATCCATTATTAATTTTATGGACTCATTTCAGGGGTAGGTTGCATTTAATTGAGGATACCATTAATGCTTTGTATGAGATAATGAAGAACATGAATGTTTGATGCCATTTCTTCCATCCCTTGCATGATTAGTTCGGTTTTTGCATGTTATATGACCTGAATTTGATGTATAAATGTTATATTATCGTTGCCTTGCATGTTAGAATTATTTAGGATGAGTTTTGGCTGATTTTTTACCCTTTTTCCCCTGTTTTGTTGCTGTCGCGTAACTGGTCGCGGCCGCGATCGCGACCAGTTCACTTTTGGTCGCGACTGCGACCATGGTAGCGGCCGCGACCATTTTTAGTTCATTTTTGGTAGCGGCCGCGACCCCATTTTGGCCCAGTTTCGAGTGGTGTTGTTGTTGTTGGTTGTTTTTTCGGTTTGTTCGTGCTTTGCTTGTCTTTCCTTGCTCTTATATGATTAAAATATAATATAAATGATATGTTAACATGTCAAATATGTGTTAAGTATTATGTTATGAATTTATGACGTGTTTTACGTGCTCGTTTTTTATTTATGACTTAATACGTGTAATGTGCTACCTTAACATGCGTATATGACTTCATGCTTCGTTTATGTGCCTTGAATGATTTTTCTTTGCTCTTATATGATATGATTTATCTTCCTAACATGTTTTATGATATGTCATGCATGTTATATGAGTTTTGTGAATTTATTTTAGTAAGTTTGATGCTTTTACGTGTGATATGTGACCTAATGTGCGTTATATGCCCTTTAATGTGTTAGCTTGCATCAATGTGCCGTTTCCTTTCCTTGTTTGATATTTGTTTGATTCTTTTATTGTATGCATGCATACATAGTATGTTTTATGACGTGTTATGTTCATTGTATGAACTTTATGAATTTATTTAGCATGATTTTGGAGACGTATGATTTGATATGAATTTGCATGCGTTATATGTTAATGCATTTCATCTCTTATGCATCTCTTGCATCCGTATCCGAGTGTCTATATGGTTCATTTGTGAGTCTAAGTCCATCTTTTGTCCTTTGTTTTGTTCAGAGCTTTGTTTCGAGGGAAAGGAGGTGGTCACTTAGGTGTGTTCCAGTTCGTTTTGGTTCGTTGGTTCGACAAGGTGAGGTTTCTTTCGTTTAGTTATTACGACCTACGACCTTTGATGTGATTTAAGCCCGCATGCGACCTATGTATATGTATAAGTAATTAGATATATGTTTGATACGTATTTTGTGGGATTTTGGCTCTTTTGTTATGAATATTTGAAAACGCTTTTATGTATATGTAAGAAATATTTTCATTAGTTTCTTTTGAAAAGAGTTGGTGTGAGTATGTTTTGAATGACAAGTTATGTTCTGAAAATTATGATTCTTCAAAAATTATGAACTTTTGAACAATTTGAACAATTTGATTGGGCCCCGGAGATTTGTGCGAAGGAGACCCGGGATGGTATAGGCTGTCGGGTAGTCCCTAGTACGGTCTTCAACTTAAGGATCAACCCTGAACCCACTAGGAGGCTTGGTGGGGGAAGGAGTCCTCGGGTGTGAGCGTCATGAAACTCACGACCCATACTGTTTGACCGATGGTCGGGGTGGCGCCACTCTGCCATCACCCGGAGGAGAGGTATGTTTGTCTGATTCTGAATTATGTTTTGTTTTGATTTGAGCTTTGATTTATGAACGAAGTTTGGTGGTCCGAGGCTCGTACTCGCCGAGTCGTGTGTGTGATTTTGAACTTGGATTGTGAAACGGGAGTGGATAATTAATAAAATTTGGTAGATTTTGGCCTTTGGCCTTAACTCTCTTTTTCTTTATAATTATTATCACGTTTTAAATGATTTGGCTTGCAAAAACCACGCCCTGGTTTATGAACCTTCTAATTTTGAATATGCTCTGCTCTATGTATACGTACGTGTGAGTGTTTTAGCCCCCTCACCAATCTTTAGGACTGACCCCTCCTCCTTGTCTTCTTTTTCCACTTTGGTTTTGTTGAGTTTGCAGGTGCAAGTTGGTGCATGCTAGGCAGCGATCTTTCATTCCCGCATTTGGTTTTATGATTAAGTTATGTATGAAGTTCATTTAAGTTATGACTTAGAATTTGAGCTTTAACCCTTGTATGATTTATTTAGCCTTGGATGGGCATGATATGTATAATATGTATAATATGTATTAATTTGAGCATGTATGTTTGTATTTGAATCCTGGGCTTCTGCTTTTGATTTAAATTTTGTTATGCGCACTCTGTATTAGGGTCTAGACCACCTAGCTAGTGTGTGGGTTTTTGTTTGTCACCCGTTCGCTAGGGCTTGGTGCGTGTGCGGAGTTTCCATTTCGTTACACGTGTCGGACTACAGTGTGTGTGGTGTAGTGCCTTGCGCTCCGGGGTGCTGCATTTATAAACACACTGTGATACGATACGAGAATTGCAAGTCCATGATCAATCTTTTGGAAAAATTTTAAATTTTTGCGCGTTTCTGTACTGGTTTTCCAACAAGTGGTATCAGAGCCACCTTGCAACGTTCGTATTGTATCGTTACAGCTTTACTGTTATGTGCGTACTGTCCAAACGTGGAAAGAGATTTAGTATGGAAGAATCCAAACGTGGAAAACTTTCAATGGGCCCGGGAACAGTTCTTTCGAAGAAGCTGTGTCCCAAGACTGAACTTGAAAAGTCTAGGATGTCCAAAATTCCTTGTGCATCAGCTATAGGAAGCATAATGTATGCTGTAACGCCCCCACCCATACCAGAACAAGAGGAGAGCGGCGTCTCAACCCCCGCACTGAAGCACCTCTCAAGTAATGGTGGGAGCCATCACTCAAGAAATACTCCAGCGAACGGCTGTCTATCAGAACTATACATGTGAACGATGTGGCTATGCAGCGGAAAATCAGAGTATTTTAAAACTTTTCAAAACATGTGTGTGATGGCATGTAACGAGCAAGAACATATTGATCGTGTAAGAGAGACTCGGCATATCAGAACATGTAACAGATTCACATATAAGTACTGATATAGTAGAGTTCAATGTATCGGTAACAGAGTAGCAGAAAGAGTATAACGAAGATACTCAAGTATTCAAAAACATATACAGAAACATAAAGTGATGCAACCATAAAACATATGCAGGACACAAAAAGGAAGTAGTACTAAGTCCTGACTGAAACAAAAATGACAATCTAGAGCTTCAAGATACCTCTAGACTGCGGCTGCAAGACCTGAAACCACGAGGCAAGAAAACGGGAGAGGTATTAGTCAAAAGGACTAAGTGAGGGAATACTTTAAAGAAAGTACTGAGTGATAAAGAACTTGAAGTAAAGTTCAGAACTGTTAATGCAATGCTTTTAGAGAATAACTTGAAACAAGTTCGGTTGATAAAACTCTGTGAATGCGATGCTGTAAAAGAATGCACGTTATAAAACATTTTCATGAATGCTATCACACGCGCACACATATGCTGTTGATGGTTCATAGTTCTTTCATAAAACGGGAGAAGGGTAAAGTGAACATTTCCAGATATGAACCATCCTTTATGAAACAGAATTTTGCCCGCAAGCTAGGCTCCTCCATCCTTACTCTAGAAAACATGATTTGGTAGAGCATCGGACCAGGGTCAACAATAATTCCACGTATAGTAGAGTATCGGACCAAGATTAACAATAACCCCACATATAGTAGAGCATCGGACCAAGGTCAATAACAACTCCGCACATAGTAGACTATTGGACCAAGGTCAACAACAACTCTTACCAACACATACAAACATGCACCATCCTCCACCGGTTGTCACTTCGGGTAGCTAGCCCTAGGCGACCTGTAAACATGTAATGGGAACAGATTTGTTGTCCGTTCCCAGACAAATTGTCCTGACTTGACAAACCTCCTGTTAAAAGTCGGTGTTAATAGTCTAAGTGTGGCGGCTGGTATTGGTGATGTCGTTGGCGCTCACCTCCCGAGCATCACCTCCACACATAACCGCCGGGCCCAAACTGTAAACTGTATGCTTGCATTTAAGATTAGCAGTGACCCTATCACTCCAGTATGCTAACTATAACATGTGAAACTGTAACTGTAACATATGATGCTGTCTGTAAAACATATGATGCTGTCTGTAAAACTGTACTTTGAAAACATATGCAGAACATGTAACTGTCTTTGAACAAGAATGCAGAACTTTGGAAAACATGTGCTGTAGATCAAGGTATACTATTAAAGTATGAATGATCCTTTCAAGAGAATGTCCCGATAAAAGGGATAGTTCAAAACGAGGTTTAGCTTTGAATTTCAAAACATATGATACGATAGTATAATCGTGGTTCCAGTTGGAAAACATTTATAACTTCACCTCACCTATCAGTAACAAAGGTAGGTAGACAGATTATGCGGTTCCCTGGGGATCCCAGTGCTCAACTTTAACTCCTGTAGGTGGTGTACTAGAGTGAGCTTAAGAACTAAGACCCACTACTAACCAAGATGCATATGAAATGCATGAAACAATGAACAAGGAACAGTAAAGAACATGTAACACAAGAGAGTAATACCATTTAAGGTATCCAAGAAAGGTAACACACAAAGGAATACGTTAAAGTGAGTTACTCTTAACGTGAGACTATGATCTTACTATAACCGAGTAAGCTTTAGTCAAATTATGAATCCTATCGCAAACCTTAAGTTATAAAACAAGTCCACGAAAGAAAACACATTTTGAAAACACATTTTAGACCCTGGATATGGAAACCCTAGGTGCAAATGTCTATTAAGAAAGCACAAGTTTTATTTCATATTTACTATTCAAAAGCACTATTCAAAAATACTATTCTAGATTACTATTCATGATTACTATTCACAGTTACTATTCACATGTTACTATTCACATGTCGGGTCAAAGGGTCGGGTCAAACCCTTACTATACACACACACCCACACCATGCACGAACACACACACACACACGACATGCACACACACACACACCCTAATTAAATTATGATCTTGATTATAACCTATAGTTTCTAGTTCATGTTATAATAATCAAGAGTGATCTAGGTTAAAGGTATAACCTATGGTTTAGAGATCCAATTAAGGCATAAGATCAAGTTATGAAACACTAATCTATCTTAGGTTATAACATGTGACACTATTAAAGTGTATAACATATGATCAAGGCACTATTCCATTAATCCATATCATAACATAAGCTCAATCCATAATTCAAGAATCATATAACAATGTGACAACATGTCACAACATATTTCATATCATATCATGAACCTTTAGGCATGTCACATGTAACAATTTAATTCAATACCAACATGTAACAAGTTGTGACATAATTAATTGTAAATCACTATTCCATTAGCTAACATGCATGAACATAATTCAAATTCCATAATCATGCATCAATTCTCATAATATAACAACCATATCACATGATCATAGCATATACTAGAGCAATTCATAACATATTCAAGCATATACTAAACAATTAAAACATATAAACATCTATTCAAACATATCATGAAAACTATATAATAAATGCATAAAATAAAATCCTATATGGCTTAGGGAAGACCCTAAGACCCAACCTAAACATAATATAAACATACCATAACATAAAAACATAAACTAACTAAACATAACATAAACTAAAGCATAAAAATAAAACAAACCTAGCTCTAGTGGGGGGGTGGCCGACGGCAAGAGGGGGAAGAGAGGGAGAGAAAGGGTGTTGTTAACACAACTTTGAGCAAGGAATGAAATGCCATGAGAGGGGTATTTATAGTTGTGAAGAAGCCCCTCACCTTGCAAATAGAGATGGCTTAAGGGTAGGAGAGCAAAAACAAGAGTTCATCCACTTGTATCTTCTAGAAGCTTTAGGGATTATGAAGGTAAAATGGGACTGCTGGGGGTATTTCTGTAATTTCATTGCCCAAGACTCTAGTATAAGTGGCTGGAAGTATAACCATTCTGACGGCAAGAAAATCAGCTTCGAAACGCATATTCATTCGTCGAAATCGGATTTACCGTTTGAAAGATACATTAGTTTTAGTGAATAAAAGTTTTGAGCTCGAAACTCAACACGAGTGAAAACGACTTTCTAGAATGATTTTCAAGTCCGGATTGCTTCCAAAATTCAAGAAATAAATCGAGAAGCGTTTTGAGTCCAAAATCGACTATAAAACATTTTACCGTTAAAAAGTTGAAAACGTAGGATGAATAGTGAATTCTCACGTACGAACGTACGCTTTAAAATTTCAAGCTAGGGTTTGAATCAAGAGTTGTAAAACATCTCAAAAATCTTGAAATAGCTCAAGTAGTCCAAATCCGAAGAGAAAACATTTTTCGAATGAAAACCGTTCGTAAAATGAACAGTGAACTAGGGTTTTCGTAAACGTTTTCAATAAAACAAAGTTCCAGAATAGATTTCCAAGCCAAGAATGATTTCAAAAGACTCGTCTCGACTCAAGGATCGATTCGACTGTAACTTGGGTAGGAAAAGGTATCGGAATCAAAAGCTCATTTTCTAATGAATAGTAACTTTGGTCGGTAAGTTCCAAAAATACCCTTATGGCTCAAGAAAGACTTTCTGAGTTCGGGAACAAGTTCGAACGATTGGGAAACATGTGTGATGAACCTCTAGGGTTCGAGTAACAAAATGAACAAGGTAGGCTCGGGTTATGAATAGTAAACTGTATCAAAGGTCAAGAATTCCCCCTTAAAACATGTCAGATCATATACGGGCACAAAGTTCATGTAAGAATGCAATGCATGATGATTCAAAAAGTTGGATCACGGTCTATAAACGCTTTACCAAAGCCCTTAACTTACTGTTTTCATCCAGGCCCTGTTTTGGGCTGTTACAATCACCCCTCCTTAAAGAGAATCTGTCCTCAGATTCTTCCGCTGTAACCGCAAATAACTCGGGGTGATGCTTCTGCATTTTCTCTTCTGTCTCCCAGGTTGCCTCTTCTGTCCCATGTTCTTTCCAAAGGACTTTAACCAAATGAATTTTCCTATTCCTCAGCTCTTGAAAGTTTCTGTCTAGAATCTTAACAGGCTTCAAAACGTAAGTCAGATCCGGTTCCAACGGTATCTCCTCTACCGGCACAACCTCTGTCTCATCTGAGAAACACTTGCGAAGCTGAGATACATGAAATACGTTGTGGGTTCCTGTTAGACCTACAGGCAAATCCAATCTATAAGCAGTTGGTCCGACTCTCTCCAGTATCTCATACGGTCCAACGTATCTTGGGTTTAGCTTTCCTCCTTTTCCAATTCGGAAAAACCCTTTCCTTGGCTATGCCTTCAGAAATACCTTTTCGCCCACTGCAAATTCCAAATCCCTTCTTCGTCGATCAGCATAACTCTTCTGCCTGTCCTGGGCAGCTTTCATTCTCTGGCGAATGATCTGAATCTTTTCCGTCGCTTCTCTTATCCGAATAGCAGAATTCACTCTGATTGGTCCTTCCTCAGTACATCTCGCTTCATCCAAATCCCAGTATAACGGGGATCTACATTTCCTTCCATACAAGGTTTCATATGGAGCAGCTTTAATAGAAGCTTGATAACTATTATTGTATGCAAACTCAACAAGACATAAACACTCTTTCCAACTTTCCTGGAAGTCCAAAGCGCAAGCTCTTAGCATATCTTCCATGTACTTAATCATCCTTTCTGATTGTCCATCCGTCTGAGGATGCGCTGCAGTACTGAAGTTCAACTTCGTCCCCATCAAAGTCTGAATTTCTTTCCATAATTGCGATGTGAATTTCGGATCTCTGTCTGACACTATACTGTTTGGAACTCCATGTAGTCTAACAATCTCTTGTTGATACAGCTTTGCCAACGTGCTGACCTTATCCGTTGTCTTTACTGGCAAAAAGTACGCTGACTTTGTCAATCGATCAATGATCACCCAGATACTATCTTGTCCTCCTCTGACTTTGGGTAATCCAGTGACAAAATCCATCGTGATTTGCTCCCACTTCCAAGTCGGAATCGGTAATGGTTGCAATTTCCCACTCGGCTTCTGGTGCTCAGCTTTAGCTTTCTGACAAGTTAAGCACTTCTTGACATAGTTGGCTATGTCTCTCTTCATTCCATTCTACCAGAATTGCGTCTTAACATCTTAATACATCTTAGTACCTCCGGGATGTATCGTGTACTTAGTCTTATGCGCTTCATCGAGAATCTCTTTCCTCAAAACAGTTGGTACGCATACTGGACCTTTGTACCTCAAAATTCCATGTTCATCAACCCTGAACTTAGTCTCATCATCCTTCTCCTTAGATTCGAGACATTTCTTGATCCACTCATCGTTCTTCTGAGCTTCCAACACTTGTTCTTTCAATGGTGATATCATCACAACGTTCGCGATTCGAGCTTTAGTTATCACCTCTATTCTTTCTCTTTGATCAACCTCGGGGTTGGCATAAATCTGTGCCAAATGAACTTTCCTGCTTAGTGCATCGGCTACAACATTCGCCTTTCCTGGATGGTATTGAATAACGCAATCGTAGTCCTCTAGAAATTCCATCCATCTCCTTTGTCGCATATTCAACTCCTTCTGAGTGAATAGATATCGCAGGCTCTTATGATCAGTAAAGATCTCAAACGTAACTCCATACAGGTAATGTCTCCACTTTCCCAGAGCAAAAATTATCGCTGCTAACTCCAAATCATGTGTCGGGTAGTTGACTTCATGCGTTTTGAGTTTCCTTGATGCATACGCAATCTGTAGCACCCGAGCGTAAGGTACCACATCCCCCGCACCGAGACCCGACCCGCATATGGAATGGAAGTCCATACATGTGCCAAATCCACGGCGAACGGGGACACAACACACACGCTATGCTAGGCGGGAATAACCCTTGAACCAATCAGTGCAGGAATCGTAAAATCAGAGTTAAATAAAATTCGCGGAAGCAAGAACAACATAGCATATACAGTGAGCCACCAAGCTCCAAAAATAGATATACAAGAGCATTTAAATATGCAACGGCACTCACGGCCTACAAAAATCATAACGCTCTAATCTATACTATGATCATATACAAAAGTATCAACAAGAGTATGAATATGATACTGAAAAGAAGTGCTAAACATAAATGCAAGACCTAGACGACTTGTATTCCCGCCTAGCACTCCTATACCTGCACAAAACAGCTGAAAACAACCGGGTTCAGTCTAAAAGAGACTGGTGGGTATAAAAACGGGGCATAAGATATATAATATCGCATAAATGAAACACATACATGCAAGCCCTAATCCCGTGTGAAGTTTGATAAGAATTTACCAAGTGGTTAAAACAACAGAAAACATCAACGGGATTACGACGTTCATTTTCATTCATAATTATTCATAAGGGTTTAAGCTCGGCGAGTGAGCGTGCACAATCTCCAACCTTCTCCTCGTGTAATCATATCATAATTATTGGTTGTCATACATATCTTTCATGCACATACATAAATGATCATAATCATACATATACACCTTCTTCCTCCGGGTGGTGGACAAGTTAGCTAGACCTGACCACCGGTTTATACATGGGCCAATGGGGGTACATGAATCCCCCAAAGGCACTCAGCTCCCATTCCCCGCTAAAACTCCTAGCGAGGGCCGGTATCACCGTAGTTTGGTTGGGACTAGTATATGGGATCCCCGTCAGCCCTTGCTTCCTCGGTTAGCCACATATACTAAGTCCCGGGGCCCGTGCAATCATAAATCATAAATATCTCGCCAAACACATGGTAGGGTTCATAAATAAAAGAAAAGGGGTCATACGTTTGAAATGATTTACCCGAAAGGACTCAATATATATAAATATACGGTTTTGGCTTAAAACTTTGCACATAAGGAATATATAAGGTTGTTTTAACTAATAGAAGAAAAACCCACCTTTATCAAAGCAAAATAAAGGCACAAGCGTCTCAAGGCTCGCCCGCGTCTCCGACCAAACCCGAATCTGTTCAAAAGAAAAGGTATGAGACACAATGACCACATATGACGCTCGGCAATGAAGTGCATATGACATGAATGCTTAAATGATCATATTATATCAATAAAATGTTCATGTGCACGATTAAGAGATTTAAATCATATAATCATTCATTCATATATTTCATTCAATTTCATAAATTCATAAATTCATATAAGTTTCATAAATTCATAAGTTCATATATATTTCATAAATTCATAGTGTTCATAATTCATAATGTATATCAATTAACCTAACATTCATATAATAAACTTAACATATATAATATTCATATTCACATTTAGGAATAAAATAAATAAAACGTTCAATCAAGAGTCAGTAGAATAAATATGCGAAATAGAATTCAATTAATTTCAATAATTAAATTAAATCAAATAATATTTAAAATATATATAATATATATAAAATATAATATACATAAATAACCATATATATAATATACATTATATATATATATAATATATACATATATATGCACGTACACACACATGAACTCACCCATGCATGCAAAATATATATATACTACATGCATAATATATATTATGTATATTATATACATGCATGCAAAACACCACACAAAAGCCATGCATGCAACCTCACTCACACACAACCATATATATATATAACCACACACACATGCAGCAGCCAAACAACAGAAACGGCAGCAACACACAGCAGAAGAATCGCAGCAAAAGAAGCAACAAGAAGACGCAGAAACAGTAGCAGCAGCAGTAGCAGAAACGCAGCAAGGAAATCCAGAAAACGGGGTGACACCCCCGTGTCACCCTTAAAGCTTAGGCCGAGACACGCCCGTGTCTCGGTACAGAGATCCCAGGCCAAGTCTGCACCCCCGTGCCTCGCCTGAACTGCCAAAAATGGCACGCCCGTGACGTGCAGCAGCAGCAGCCTCTGTTCGCAGAATTGGCGCAGAAACAGGGCACGAAAATGGCAACCAAATACGCAGGAAAGACAGGCAATATGCAACAACATAAAGCATGATTTACAACAAAATTTTCAGCCTCAACACACACCACACAACCACGAACCGACAGCAAAAGAAGGAAGGGAAAGACAGCAGTTTTGACAGCAACTCTGCGAGGGAAAACAGGGCCAAAAGCTGGAGAAAAACAGAGCATGCTTGCTCTCGGTTCCTTCGATTCAGATCAGGTCCAAAAGGCCAACAAATACGCAGCAAAACATCATAAATTCAACAAGCAAATCAGCTCCAAAAGTGATCAAACAAAGCATGGAGCATACGTGACATATATGTGGAATTTTCTGAAAATTTCATAAATGATATCTCATGAATAACTCAACAACCACGAAATCAAAGATCATAAATAATATTAGGAAGTCAAAACAATTAATCTCAGGCTTGGAATCACTCAAAACCATAGAGAATCGAAGAAGATCAAGATTTTGCCCAAAAACTCACATTTTCGGAAATCAGTCCAGAAATGAAGAAACCATGCTCAAAATCATGAATGGAAAGATGAAAATGATCAGAATTAATCATACAATACAACCCTAAGCTTACCTTGATGATTGGTTGAAGTTTGGATGAGATTTGAGCTCCAAAATCTCCAAGGGAAGAAGGGTTTCGGGACTGGACTGAGAGCAGTAGTTTTGGCTGATGTTTTGGGGCTTGTGTGATGATAATCTCGGTCAAGGCTTGATATATCTAGATAGGTGGTTGAGTTAGGGTTTAAAGGAATCAAACCATGGTTAGTTTGGTTATGGTTTGGCCAAGATATGGCTGATTTAGTGCAACACGGTCACGTTGGTCTCCGTTTCGTTTTTCGGTTGGATTTCGGAGTTTCAATTGAATTAGGAAAATTATAAGGTTAAGTTTACTAAACTCGAATTTTCGTTACGAGTTCAGCGGAGTTGACGGAACTCGAATCCGAGTTCCCGAGCTCAAGATTTTAAATTCGGAACCAAGGGTACGCTAAGTGCTCGTTAGCTCCCGTTTTGGTTCCTCAAAACAAATTAAATTCGTTAACTAATCAAATGAATTCAAAAACATAAATTGAGCATAAAATCATGTTCATAACACATATATGTACGACATATTACAAATTCGTGGTAATTCGATATCATTTCATAAGAGAACGAAGCACAAAATTGGTGATATGATCAATCCATGAAATTCCACATAAATCCCATGCACATATTATAATTCCCATGCAAAATGAAATAAATCCATGCATAAATAAATTTTCATGCATAAATATGATTTTCATGCAAAAATTTATATTAAATAAAAGTTCATGCATAAATATATTTTTCTCATGCATATATAATTTCCAACGTATAAATATATATATATATATATATATATATATATATATATATTTGAATAATTAATTAAAACCTGATTAATTAACATAACATATAATTAGTATAATCATTAAATTAATAATGTAATTAAACATATACGTATATATATATATAATACGAAATATATATATATATATAATTAATAATATTAAAATAACATATTATAATATAATATAATAAAATAATAACAATTATAATAAAATTAAATATAAAAACACGTAAAAACAATTAATTCGCGCAAATAGGTAAACACATACGTCCTACCTTTACGTCCGAAAAGTCGGGGCGTTACAATCTCTCCCCCTTAAAAGAATCCGTCCTCGGATTCACTGCTCGCTCGGAAACAACTGAAGGTGAAATCCTTTTCATCTTGTCCTTCGTCTCCCACGTAGTCTCTTCGGTTTTATCAATTCTCCAAAATCTCATATGGTCCCATAACCCGAGGGTTAAATTTTCCTCCCCGTCCAATCCTTGAAAATCCTTTTCGTGGGGAAGCCTTTAAGGAAACCCTATCTCCAATTTCGAACTTCAAATTCTTCCTCCGAAAATCTGCATAACTCTTTTGTCGATCCTGAGCAGCCTGCATCCATTGTCTAATTATCTGAACCTTATCAATAGCCTCTTGTATAGTCTTAGAGGGTTTTTCCTTCTTTTCCCTTATGTTAATCCCTTCTTGCTTGGTCCAATCCCATTCCTCCAAGTCCAAGATCAACGGTGCTCGACATTTACGTCCATAAAAAAAAAAGCTTCATAAGGGCCATTTCAATCGAAGCTCGATAGCTATTGTAGCAAGAAACTCGATTAACGGTAACTGTTCATTACACGAACTTCGAAAATCCAATGCACATGCTCTCAACAATCCTCCAGATACTTAATTAACCTTTCTGATTGTCTGTCGGTCTGAGGATGGAAAGCTGTGCTGAATTGAAGCCTTGTTTCCAAACACTTCTGTAATTCTTGCCGTCACCTTGAAGTAAATCTGGGATCCCGATCCGAGACAATATTAACAGGTACACCATGAAACCTAACAATCTCATCATTGTATCTCTTAGCCAACTTACTCACTTTATCGGACATCCTGGTTGCAAGAAAATGAGCTGACTTCGTCGACCTGTCCACAATAACCTAAATTCTATCGAAACCTACTCTCACACTTGGTAATCCCGAAACAAAATCCATAACTAATTGTTCCCATTTCCATTCCGGGATAGGCAATGGTGGAAATAGTCCTGATGGCTTTTAATGTTCTGCCTTAACCGCTTGACAAGTCATGCAGTGTTTCACAAAGTTGATAACATCCCGTTCTCATCCATTCCACCAATAAAATTGCTTAAGATCCTTATACCTCTTGTTCCCTCCGAGATGTATCGAATACTCTGACCGGTGTGCTTCTCCAAAATAATCCCTTTTTAACTCTTCCGGGACAACAACTCTATTCTTGAATCTTAGAAGTCCCGTATCATTGAACCCAAACGGACACTCTGAATCAGCTCGAGCTTTCCCAGCTAATTTCTGAACCTCGGGATCAATCCTCTGAGCATCAAACAATCTCTGTCTAAGATCTGGTCGAACTGTAATATTCTGAACACTAACCCTCAGTCTGAACAACTCATTCACATTTCCAATTTCCACTTTCACATTGGACACACCAATTTTCCTACTCAGTGCATCCACGACCAAATTGGCTTTGCTGAGATGGTATCGGATTGTACACTCATAATCCGTCAAAAGTTCCATCTAACGCCGTTGCCTCTTGTTCACTTCCTCATGTGAGAATAAGTATTGAAGACTCTTGTACTCAGAAAAGACCTCGAACGAAATTCCATAAAGATAGTGTCTCCACTTACCCAAAGCAAAGATCACTACCGCTAATTCCGAATCGTGAGTGGGATAGTTCTGTTCATGCTCTTTTAATTTCCTTGAAGCATAAGTAATTACTCTTCCATTTTGCATCGA
Source organism: Lantana camara (assembly GCA_037501455.1). NCBI lineage: Eukaryota > Viridiplantae > Streptophyta > Magnoliopsida > Lamiales > Verbenaceae > Lantana > Lantana camara. The sequence goes on from CM074865.1 coordinate 50,304,594, forward strand.
CACCCATCCCAAACCTTCCTTGAATTAATATGACCCAGAAATACTACCTGATCAATCCAGAACTCGCATTTGCTAGACTTAGCATACAACCGATGCTCTCTTAAGGTATCCAACCCAATTCTGAGATGCCTTACATGATCCTCCGGAGTTCTCTTCCCGGATCCTCAATTGATAATATCCAACTTTCAGTAATACCTCTAATTAAATCTTTAACTCTTTCATCTCAGCCGGTGCCATCCGATACGGAGTCTTAGAATACGGTGTGGATCCTGGATGTACGTCGATAACAAATTCAATCTTATAGTCGGGTGGCAAAGAACTCAAATTCTCCGGAAACACATCGGAGAAATCCTTAGCAATCGCGGTATCCTCCAACTTAACTTGATCTTTCGGCCTATTAAGAAGGTAAGAAATAAATCCCGTTGCTCCTTCTCTCATCAACCTATGAGCTCCCATATAAGACAAGAAGATACCGTTCTTGATCCACTACCAATTACCAATTCTTCTCCAAAATCACCCTCTTCGCAAAATAGTCAACATTGGCCCGATGCCTGGACAACCAGTCCATACCCAAGATAACTCCATACCTCTTCATAGGCATAACAATTAAATCAGCCGGATTCTTCCCTTTAATCAGAACTGAACACTCCCGAACCAACTGATCTGTCTGAAGACTCCCACCAAGTGGCGAACTCACCAAACAACAAGAAGAAAAAGCAAATAACAGGCAAGCACCGAATAGCAACTAAGTCACAAGAAATAAAAGAATGCGTGACACCCAAATCAAAGAGTGCATGAATGCTCATGTTATGTATGCATAGGGTACCTTTTACCACTGCTGTGGGATCGATCTCTGCATCTTGCTCTTCACCTTCGAGGGCGTAAGCACGAGCCTGAATCATTGGCCTTTGAACTCCCTTTTTAAATCCCGGATTCTTGTCGGGGCATGTATCCGCCCTATGATCAGCTTTTCCACGTATTAGGCATAAACCCAACCTCTTCCAGCATTTGTGATAATTGTGAGTTGGCCCTCCACAATATGTGCATGGCGGCTTGGAGAATCGTGCTTCACATGGACCTTGTCGATCTTTCATTGGTGCAGGCAAAGCTTTTGGAACCGGTGGAGTTGGTCCTCCCATTCTTGGCTTCTTAAATGGACCCTTAGAAGGGGGACTAGCTTGCATCATCGGCCTCTTTCCCGAATTCGATCTGGAACCTCTTCCCATAGGAGCTCTAAAACCCGGATCCTTCTTTTTGATTTCCTCCCCTTGCGTAGTAGACTGTCGGACTCCAGATATCCTCTCTACTCGAATCAACCAACCCTCCGCGACCGCATCATCGATAGAACCAGAAAATCGCGGGGGGGGGGTTGTAGCTCAGAAACACCCCATGAGGGTCTCTATTGTTATTATGATTTGGTGGAGGAGCTTGTTGTTCTGCTTGTTGTGGTGGGGAAGCTTGAGCCCTCCTATGCTCAACATAGTTGAAAACTGCTTCCATGAAATTCCCCATATCTATCGATGGTGCTTGTGGTTGAGGTGGAGGCGTAGGGGATCGATCATGATGACGACGGCGTCTGGGAGATCTCTCACGATGTCTACGTGGAGGCATCCTGTTCAAGAAACACTGAAATGCATGCTATTTTTAGTCCATGCATGCAAGTGCAATTAATTTCGATCAAAATTCAAGATTTAAGGCACACAAGCACGTAAACAATGCATATGCAACACATTGACAAGTTGTTCCTAAAGCCGAACGACCTAACTGACTCAACACGACACTAGAGCCCGGGTTTTGCAACCCTAAGCTCTGATACCACTTAAGGATGTAGCACCCGAGCGTAAGGTACCACATCCCCCGCACCGAGACCCGACCCGCATATGGAATGGAAGTCCATACATGTGCCAAATCCACGGCGAACGGGGACACAACACACACGCTATGCTAGGCGGGAATAACCCTTGAACCAATCAGTGCAGGAATCGTAAAATCAGAGTTAAATAAAATTCGCGGAAGCAAGAACAACATAGCATATACAGTGAGCCACCAAGCTCGAAAAATAGATATACAAGAGCATTTAAATATGCAACGGCACTCACGGCCTACAAAAATCATAACGCTCTAATCTATACTATGATCATATACAAAAGTATCAACAAGAGTATGAATATGATACTGAAAAGAAGTGCTAAACATAAATGCAAGACCTAGACGACTTGTATTCCCGCTTAGCACTCCTATACTTGCACAAAACAGCTGAAAACAACCGGGATCAGTCTAAAAGAGACTGGTGGGTATAAAAACGGGGCATAAGATATATAATATCGCATAAATGAAACACATACATGCAAGCCCTAATCCCGTGTGAAGTTTGATAAGAATTTACCAAGTGGTTAAAACAACAGAAAACATCAACGGGATTACGACGTTCATTTTCATTCATAATTATTCATAAGGGTTTAAGCTCGGCGAGTGAGCGTGCACAATCTCCAACCTTCTCCTCGTGTAATCATATCATAATTATTGGTTGTCATACATATCTTTCGTGCACATACATAAATGATCATAATCATACATATACACCTTCTTCCTCCGGGTGGTGGACAAGTTAGCTAGACCTGACCACCGGTTTATACATGGGCCAATGGGGGTACATGAATCCCCCAAAGGCACTCAGCTCCCATTCCCCGCTAAAACTCCTAGCGAGGGCCGGTATCACCGTAGTTTGGTTGGGACTAGTATATGGGATCCCCGTCAGCCCTTGCTTCCTCGGTTAGCCACATATACTAAGTCCCGGCGCCCGTGCAATCATAAATCATAAATATCTCGCCAAACACATGGTAGGGTTCATAAATAAAAGAAAAGGGGTCATACGTTTGAAATGATTTACCCGAAAGGACTCAATATATATAAATATACGGTTTTGGCTTAAAACTTTGCACATAAGGAATATATAAGGTTGTTTTAACTAATAGAAGAAAAACCCACCTTTATCAAAGCAAAATAAAGGCACAAGCGTCTCAAGGCTCGCCCGCGTCTCCGACCAAACCCGAATCTGTTCAAAAGAAAAGGTATGAGACACAATGACCACATATGACGCTCGACAATGAAGTGCATATGACATGAATGCTTAAATGATCATATTATATCAATAAAATGTTCATGTGCACGATTAAGAGATTTAAATCATATAATCATTCATTCATATATTTCATTCAATTTCATAAATTCATAAATTCATATAAGTTTCATAAATTCATAAGTTCATATATATTTCATAAATTCATAGTGTTCATAATTCATAATGTATATCAATTAACCTAACATTCATATAATAAACTTAACATATATAATATTCATATTCACATTTAGGAATAAAATAAATAAAACGTTCAATCAAGAGTCAGTAGAATAAATACGCGAAATAGAATTCAATTAATTTCAATAATTAAATTAAATCAAATAATATTTAAAATATATATAATATATATAAAATATAATATACATAAATAACCATATATATAATATACATTATATATATATATAATATATACATATATATGCACGTACACACACATGAACTCACCCATGCATGCAAAATATATATATACTACATGCATAATATATATTATGTATATTATATACATGCATGCAAAACACCACACAAAAGCCATGCATGCAACCTCACTCACACACAACCATATATATATATAACCACACACACATGCAGCAGCCAAACAACAGAAACGGCAGCAACACACAGCAGAAGAATCGCAGCAAAAGAAGCAACAAGAAGACGCAGAAACAGTAGCAGCAGCAGTAGCAGAAACGTAGCAAGGAAATCCAGAAAACGGGGTGACACCCCCGTGTCACCCTTAAAGCTTAGGCCGAGACACGCCCGTGTCTCGGTACAGAGATCCCAGGCCAAGTCTGCACCCCCGTGCCTCGCCTGAACTGCCAAAAATGGCACGCCCGTGACGTGCAGCAGCAGCAGCCTCTGTTCGCAGAATTGGCGCAGAAACAGGGCACGAAAATGGCAACCAAATACGCAGGAAAGACAGGCAATATGCAACAACATAAAGCATGATTTACAACAAAATTTTCAGCCTCAACACACACCACACAACCACGAACCGACAGCAAAAGAAGGAAGGGAAAGACAGCAGTTTTGACAGCAACTCTGCGAGGGAAAACAGGGCCAAAAGCTGGAGAAAAACAGAGCATGCTTGCTCTCGGTTCCTTCGATTCAGATCAGGTCCAAAAGGCCAACAAATACGCAGCAAAACATCATAAATTCAACAAGCAAATCAGCTCCAAAAGTGATCAAACAAAGCATGGAGCATACGTGACATATATGTGGAATTTTCTGAAAATTTCATAAATGATATCTCATGAATAACTCAACAACCACGAAATCAAAGATCATAAATAATATTAGGAAGTCAAAACAATTAATCTCAGGCTTGGAATCACTCAAAACCATAGAGAATCGAAGAAGATCAAGATTTTGCCCAAAAACTCACATTTTCGGAAATCAGTCCAGAAATGAAGAAACCATGCTCAAAATCATGAATGGAAAGATGAAAATGATCAGAATTAATCATACAATACAACCCTAATCTTACCTTGATGATTGGTTGAAGTTTGGATGAGATTTGAGCTCCAAAATCTCCAAGGGAAGAAGGGTTTCGGGACTGGACTTAGAGCAGTAGCTTTGGCTGATGTTTTGGGGCTTGTGTGATGATAATCTCGGTCAAGGCTTGATATATCTAGATAGGTGGTTGAGTTAGGGTTTAAAGGAATCAAACCATGGTTAGTTTGGTTATGGTTTGGCCAAGATATGGCTGATTTAGTGCAACACGGTCACGTTGGTCTCCGTTTCGTTTTTCGGTTGGATTTCGGAGTTTCAATTGAATTAGGAAAATTATAAGGTTAAGTTTACTAAACTCGAATTTTCGTTACGAGTTCAGCGGAGTTGACGGAACTCGAATCCGAGTTCCCGAGCTCAAGATTTTAAATTCGGAACCAAGGGTACGCTAAGTGCTCGTTAGCTCCCGTTTTGGTTCCTCAAAACAAATTAAATTCGTTAACTAATCAAATGAATTCAAAAACATAAATTGAGCATAAAATCATGTTCATAACACATATATGTACGACATATTACAAATTCGTGGTAATTCGATATCATTTCATAAGAGAACGAAGCACAAAATTGGTGATATGATCAATCCATGAAATTCCACATAAATCCCATGCACATATTATAATTCCCATGCAAAATGAAATAAATCCATGCATAAATAAATTTTCATGCATAAATATGATTTTCATGCAAAAATTTATATTAAATAAAAGTTCATGCATAAATATATTTTTCTCATGCATATATAATTTCCAACGTATAAATATATATATATATATATATATATATATATGAATAATTAATTAAAACCTGATTAATTAACATAACATATAATTAGTATAATCATTAAATTAATAATGTAATTAAACATATACGTATATATATATATAATACGAAATATATATATATATAATTAATAATATTAAAATAACATATTATAATATAATATAATAAAATAATAACAATTATAATAAAATTAAATATAAAAACACGTAAAAACAATTAATTCGTGCAAATAGGTAAACACATACGTCCTACCTTTACGTCCGAAAAGTCGGGGCGTTACACAATCACTTTTCCATTATGCATCAAAACTCCTCCTAGTCCTTCTTTCGAAGCATCGGTGTAAACAGTGTATCCTTCTTTTCCTTCTGGTAACGCTAACACGGGTGCAGTTGTTAGCATCTTTTTCAATCTTTGAAAACTTTGCTCACACTTCTCAGTCCATTCGAACTTCCCTTCGTTCTTTGTCAACTTAGTGAGAGGTGTAGCTATCTTCGAGAAATCTTTGACAAATCTTCGATAGTAGCCAGCTAATCCCAGAAAACTCCTCACTTCTGAAGGATTCTTCGGTGACTTCCAATTCATAATCGTTTCGATCTTTGAGGGATCTACTTCGATTCCAGATCCTGATATGATGTGTCCGAGAAACGTAACTCTCTCAAGCCAGAACTCACATTTGCTGAACTTTGCATATAGCTTGTGATCCAGCAAAGTGCGTAACACGATTCGAAGATGCTCAGCATGTTCCTCCGGTGTTTTCGAAAATAACAAAATATCGTCGATGAAGATTACTACAAACTTGTCGAGAAACGGCTTGAATATACTGTGCATCATATCCATGAATGCAGCTGGTGCGTTTGTCAAACCAAATGGCATTACCACAAACTCATAATGTCCGTATCGGTTGTTGAAAGCAGTCTTCGAAATATCTGCTTCCCTGATCTTCAATTGATAATACCCTTGTCTAAGATCTAACTTGGAGTAGACCTTTGATCCTTAAAGTATATCGAACAACTCTTCGATATGAGGGAGAGGATACTTATTCTTGATTGTCATCCTGTTCAGCTCCCGATAGTCAATGCATAATCGCAATGATCCATCCTTCTTCTTAACAAAAAGCACAGGCGCTCCATACGGCGATGTGCTCGGTCGAACATATCCTGACTCTATTAGTTCGTCCAATTGCTTCCTCAACTCTTCCAATTCAGCTGGAGCCATTCTGTAAGGTGTCTTGGAGTACGACTCAGCTCCTGATATCGTCTCTATCATAAACTCCAACTCTCGGTCAGGAGGTAACGAATCCAAATGCTCAGGAAACACATCTAAGAATTCGTTTACCACATCCACTTCTTCGATCTTAAGTTAATCTTTTGGTCTATTCAGAAGATAAGCAACAAATCTGCTAGCTCCTTTCTGAATCAACTTCTTAGCTTCCATCAAAGAAATCACTGATAACTTCTCAACTTTCCCTTCTGATGTCCCACTTTCATCTTCTTCCAAGATGATCTCTTTCTTGTAACAATCCAACTTAGCTCGGTACTTAGACAACCAATCCATACCAAGTATAACCTCGTATCTCGTCATCGGCAACTCAATCAGATCCGTCGGGTAACAACGGGTACCAATACAAATAGGGCAGCGTTTATATACTTGATCCGTAACAAGGCAAGTTCCCAAAGGAGAACTCACTTCAAATTTATATGGCAAGTATTCAAGTGGAAACTGTAAATGCGCACATAATTCAGAAGCAACAAATGAATGCGTAGCACTAGGGTCATACAAGACCTTAACTGGCGTGTTAAGAATGTGCAGAATACCTTCCACAACAGACGAAGGATCAACCTCCTCCTTACCATCCAAAGCATAAGCTCTGCCTTTGACCACCGGTTTGTTCGTCGTACCCACCATTGCTTTTCCTTTATCCTGGACCCCAAATCTCCTGATCCTGTGCGGGCAACTATCCATCTGGTGCTCAGAGGAACCACACGCAAAACACTGTCCAGCTTTCTTGCGACAGTTCTCCTCAGTGTGTCCCGTTCGGTGACGATATCTACAAACAATTTCCTCTAGACCTGGCTGAGGTGCTCTCTGCTGTTGTGGCGCCCTCTGATACTGCTGTGGCGCTTTCTGCTTCTGTACTTGCGGTTTCGGTGGAGCGTTCTGCTGCTGACGCCGTGGTGTTACCATTGGCCTCTTTCCAGTTCCTTAGGGAAAAGATCCGGAAGGTCGCTTATTCCCTTGATAAGGCTTAGGGTTAGAAGGTCCTTGACGTGCAGTAGTTATCTTGATCTCCTTGTGTGCAGCTTCAACCCTTAGCGCTCTATCAACAGCTCGGTTGTAGGTCTCAATGTCCAAAGAAGCAAGTGCCAATCGAAGTTCGGGCTTCAGTCCATCAATAAACCTTTTCGTCTTGCGACGCTCATCAGTCAGAATATGAGGCGCATACTTGATCAGCCTCACAAACCTAGCTTCATACTCCATCACATTCATAGTTCCCTGAACCAAGCTCATAAACTAAGCCTCTCGTGCATCACGAGTCACTTGAGGCGTGTACTTCTGCTGAAACTCTCTGATAAACCCATCCCAACTTCCTTCAACGTTATTCTCATTCCACATATGCTGAACGTGCTTCCACCAATTGTATGCAGCTCCTTCCATAAGAAAAGTAGCATACCGAACTCGTTCACGATCCTCTGGGTGGATCTCCATAGCCTCGAAAATCTTCTCAAGACTGGTAAGCCAATTCTCAGCCTTTATGTCGTTTGGTTCTCCATAGAACTTAGGTGGATTCATCCTCAGAAATTTTTCCAGTGACCTTTCATTAGGAGGATTATCTCTCGGCGCACAAGCCCTCATAAATTGTCGTAGCACATCCCTTAATTCCGGAGTTCCTTCCCGTTCAGGGGGTGGCGTGACATCTCTTTGGGGTGGCAGTGGTGGTACACGATTCTGGGGTGCTCTTCTCGGTGGCATGTTGTTACTGAATTCATAAGCATTCAGATACATATATTCGATGCATGACATATAATGATTCACAGAATCCGTAACCAAGTATTCACATTCCCACGTAGTCACATATAAGTATGAGAACAACACATTCCCATATCAACATATCAGTAAAGATTCAAGATCTCCAAACATATCATATAATCAGAAACAACTGTCAGGCAACATATGAACAGGAACAGAAGCTCGGGTAACATATCAACATATCAGAAACATGTACAACATATCCCAAAACATGATCAACATGTAAACAGGAACAGAACGTGTACAGTCATATCAACAAGAACTGTAACATGATCAGAAGTATGATCAACATATCCAATAACAAGAATATCAGCATGTTATCAATAAATGAAATGGCATGATCCTATCAACGGTCCTAATGGTATCTTGAAGCAACTCTAAGACACATGCAATGACAGTTATGGAAAGCAGTAAACAGATATCCAACATAAAGCCGAAAGTGTTATAACTGTGCAAGGTTTGGTAAAATTTACTACAGGCCACATGTTAACAGTATTAATTCAAAATGGGGAGGACCCCATACTATCGAGTTGACTCCCTTACAGGCCTTACCAATCCGTCCAACCCTGCTGAAATAACCTAGTAGGTACCAAGTCATCTGAACCGTCATCTGTGGTGCCAAAAGTCGGGGATCATCTACCAAAGCTATACATCCCCTCATCCAAAAGTCAGTCCTGAACTGTCCCGGCTATACGTCCGCCATCTATAGATAGTATATATGCATCAGTACTATATACAGAAAACCTCCCATCAGCAATCAACCCTGATAACTGTGGTCCAAAGAACCCCTGGTGGTGTCATCAGAAACAGCAACGACCTTGTGACACCCCGATATTTCGGCCGTACAGGTATGACATAATTGTTTACCAAAATGCGCGAAATAATTAATTATACGTGTTTTATGTATTTAAATTTTATTTTAATTATATTAAATGTTAATTATTTAATTTAATGTTATAAAAATTAATTACATTATATAATATAAATATATATATATATATATATATATATATATATATATGTGTGTGTGTGTACGTGTGTGTATGGATTTAATTATGCATGCATGTAATACTTATATATCATATTTGCATGCATTTTATAATTATAACATATATATTTGCATGCATGTAATTATATATATTATATACGTATGCATGCATATTATATATAATATATTATGAATGAATTTAGTTGTTTATTTAAGTTAATGTTATGGCTTTTATTGTTTGATCGCGTTTGAGTGCTTCGTTTCTATTTGAGTTGATACCGTAATTTTGTGCGAATTTAATATGTTGAACTTATACATGTCTTGTACATGAATATTTGTTCGTTTCGTAATTTCGAATTCATTTGCTTGTGTTTCGGATTTAATTTGTATTTTGGAATCCAAGTCGGGGGCTAGGAAGCACTTAGCGCACCCTTGGTTCCGTATTTAATATCTTGAGCTCGGGAACTCGGATTAGAGTTCCGTCAACTTCGCTGAACTCGTAACGAAAATTCGAGTTTAGTAAAATTAGCCTTATATTTTTCTAACGTCAATTGAACCTCCGAAATTCAACCGAAATACGAAGCGGCGACGAAACTGACCTTGTTACACTAAAATGGCCATAACTTATTCAATTGTTGACCAAATTAACTATGGTTGGATGATATAGAACCCTAACTCAACCACCTAATCTGCTGTACCTTGCCCTAACCGAACCAACCCTCTCACAATTCACAAATCTCAGCTAAAGTCACTGCCTTCCAGTTTCTTCCCGCAACCCTTGATCACCTTGGAGATTCAAAGCTCAAATCTCATCCAATCCCCATCCAATCAACAAGGTAAGCTTAGGGTTGTATTATATGTTCATTCCTGGTCATTTTCATTCATTCATCCCCAAATTTGATCATGGTTTCATGCATTTTTCGGCTGTTCTTGAATAGAGACGTTTTTGGGCATTTCTTTCGATCTTCTCCAATTCTTGATGGATTTGAATGATTCCAAGCTTGCGAATGATTGTTTTGATATCTTATTTTCATTTATGATCATTAATTGCATGGTAGTTGAAGTATTTATGAGATACCAACTTTGGAACATTGAGAAAACTTTGAAGAAAAGTCACGTGTGACAACCTTCCATGTTTGAACTATTGTGGGACTGATTTATAGGGTGAATTTGTGGTGTTTTGCTGCATATTTGTTAGCCTAACTTATATGAATGTGTTGGGATTAATGGAGATCAACCATACCCTGTTTTGCGTGAGTTTTACCCTGTTTTTGGGCCTGGATTGTTGCTGTCACAGCTGCTGTTTCTCTTGCTCTTTTGCTGTCAGAATTGAGGTGGTTTTGAGCTGATTTCTTGCTGCAATTCATGTCATTTATAGCTGCATATATGTTGTCTATTTGTTGCTTGAATTGTGCTGCGTTTGAGCAAGAAAACAGGGGTTGTTTGCGTGTTTGTTGTTGCTGCGTTTGCTGCGACACGGGTGTGTCTTTTTCCTTCATTTTCAGCTGGAACGGGGGTGTGTTTTTGGTCTGAACTTCTGTACCGAGACACGGGGGTGTCTCGGTTTGCTCCTTGAAGGTGACACCCCCGTGTCACCTTGTTTTTCATACCTGTTTTGCTGAACCGTGAGCTACTGCTGCTGTTATAGTTTCATTTCCTTTTCTTCTGCATGATTTTTGTTAATGCAATGTTTGCATGCATATTGATAATTTGCATGCATGGGTTGTAATGGTTTGCATGCATTTTTGTGTTAATTTGCATGCATATGTGTATTTGTTTGCATGTATTTTTACGTATATATGTATATATATAATATAGTACGTATATATGTATATATATTATGGTATATGTATATGTATGTATATATATTTAATATATTATATATGTATTTATTAAATATTAATTGTTATTTGATTTAATTGAATTATTTAAATTAAATGTTACCTATTTCATGTTTTATTTAATTTCCTAAATTTAATTGAATGTATTTAATTGTTTAATTTCTAATTGTAAATGCGATTGAATATGTTTAAATGTTTATGTTCTAATTTTAAATGTGATTTAATTTGTACTTTGATTATATTTGAATTTCTTGAATTAATTTGATTGAAAATGTGAAATTATGAAAGTGAATGACTTGATTATATGATTTAAATGTATTAATAGTGCACATGAACATTTCCATAACATAATTTAATCTTTTATACATTCATATCATGATCATTGCATTGCCGAGCGTCTTATTTGGTCATATTGAGTCTCACTTCACTTTTCTTGCACAGATTTTGATCAAGTTGGAGACGAGGCCGGTCAGTGAGGCTCGTGTTGCTTCTTTTGACGGTTTAAGGTGGGTTTTTCTTCTATGTAGATACAAGACCCTATATATACCTTCAATGTGAAAGTTTTCGACCAAAATTTATATATGTATATAGAGAGTCGTTTTAAAGAGTAAATGTTTTCAACGTAAATCCTTATTTTATCAATCCTACCTAATGTTTTGGCGAGAAATGATCGAATGCACGAATGGGGCCCAGGGACTTAGTGTGAGTGGCTATCCGGGGAGGCACTGGCCGACGGTGAACCCTCACACTAGTTCCACCAATTAACGGCGTAACCGGACCTCGTTAGGAGTTAGCGAGGAATGGACGCTGAGCACCATCTGGGGAGTCATGTAACCCCTTTTGGTCAATGAATGGGTGGTCGGGCCTTGCAAACCCACCACCAACCCGGAGGAAGAAGGTGTAAATGTTAATGAATGTGCACAAAAGATTGATTGCATGAAAAGAATAAATGAATGAATGTTTAATTGGTTTACACAAGGTGTTGGTTGGAGATAATGCACGCCCACTCGCCGGGCCAATAATGACCTAATGTTAATGATTCGTTATAATCCCTTTTGATGATTCTTTTCACCCACTTGGGAAAGACTTTAAAACCTCATTTGGGATTATAGCTTGCATGTGATTGTTTAATAACTGTCATATATTATATCTATGCCCTATTTTATACCACCAGTCCCTTTTGGACTGAACCCGTTTGGTTTTCAGTTATTTTGTGCAGGTGTTGAGGGAGCTAGGCGGGAATACGAGTCTTAGGTCTTGCATTCGTCTCTAGCTCTATATTTTGAGTCTTACACTTGCATATTACACTTTTGGATTATTGTATATGAATATTATCTTGGAGCGTACATGTTTTGGGCCGTGATGGCAATTGATGATGTATATGGTTGATTTTTGGAGCTTGGATGCTCATGGTACATGTATATATGGTATATGTTCGTTCATTGCTTCCGCTTTAATGTTTTATGTTGTTATATGGTTTCAAGGGTTAGCCCGCCTAGCTTAGAGTGTGTGTTTGTCCCCGTTCGCCGTGATTTGGCTCGGGTATGGATCGTCCATTTCATATTCGGGTCGGGTCTCGGTGCGGGGGATGTGGCACCTTGCGCTCGGGTGTTACATCCTTAAGTGGTATCAGAGCTTAGGGTTGCAAAACCCGGGCTCTCGTGTCGTGTGAGTCAGTCTAGGTCGTTCGGCTTAGGAACTAATTGGCAATGTGTTGCATATGCATTTCTTTTGTGCTTAGTTGACTTGAATTTTGATTGAATTATTGGTATTAACATGCATAGACTAAAAATAGCACGCATTTTAGTGTTTATTAACAGGATGCCTCCACGTAGACATCGAGATAGATCTCCAGGGCGACGTCATCATCGTGATCGTACTCCTACACCTCCACCTCCACAACCACGGCCGGCAGAGGCCTTTGTCAACTCAATTATCAATATTATAGATCAAAGGCTACGAGATTACGTACCACCGGCACCTCCAGCACCACCTGCACCTGCCGTACAGCCCGAGGCACCACTTTCTGTTATACTTAGGGAGTTTCAGAATCAAAGACCTCCCAAGTTCTTCAAGGGAAATGACATACAGGCTGAAATGTGGCTGAAAGAGGTAGAGAGGATATGGGAGCTCATTCCATGCGAGTCCCGAGAGAAGGCTCGATGCACTATCACTTTAATACAAGGGGAAGCCTACTCTTGGTGGGAAAGCACGCGGATTGTATTGGAGGCTACTGGAGAGGAGATCAATTGGGAAGTATTTACAAGGGAATTTAAGAACAAGTTTATCCCTCCCTCATCACGTACTCGAAGGTTGAGAGAATTTACCGAATTGAAGCAAGGATCGAGGTCTGTGGCCGAGTATGTTTCGGAGTATGAGAGGTTATCCCGCTATGCACCAAATATAGCAGGCGATGACTTCCATAAGGCTATGCAGTTTGTTCAAGGGCTTCGACCGGATATCCAGACCGCTTTAGAGGCAGTTAATACGAGCACTTGGGCGAAGGCTACTTCAAAAGCCTTAAAGGTTGAAGATTCTGTGAATGCGAGGAGGCCAGCTTATCGCCAAGGACAAGGATCAGGATTCGGATCGGGATTCAATAAAGGAAAGAGGCCGATGAATGTACCAGCTCCACTACAAAAAGGGCCTTTCAAGAAGCCTAGAGTAGGAGGTCCGATTACACCTGTTCCACGACCACCTCGGGCTCCACCGGCTCCTAAAGGATCTCGCAATGATCAGCCTCCATGTACTTATTGTGGATGGCCAACTCATTCTTACAACAACTGCCGAAAGAGATTGAAGTTGTGCTTGATTTGTGGGAAGGGAGATCATATGGCTTTTGCATGCCCGGATAAGATTCCAGGATATCAAGCTGGAGCTCAAAGACCGATGGTCCAGGCACGAGCCTATGCTCTTCAGAGCGAGGAGCAGAATGTCGAGGTTGATCCAAACGCCGTGGTGGAAGGTACCATTTGCATTCATAACACGAGCATTCATGCATTGTTCGATCCGGGTGCCACGCATACTTTTATATCTTCTGATCTATGTGCTTCTCTGTGCCTACCTGTTATTTGCTCAAATTCCTGTTATTTTGTGAGTTCGCCTCTTGGAGGTAGTTTGCAGACAGATCGGGTTGTCAGGGGTTGTTCAGTTTTGATAGAGGGGAAACATTATCCGGCAGATTTCATTGTTATGCCTATGAAGAAGTATGGGGTAATCTTCGGGATGGATTGGTTGTACCGGCACCGGGCCGAAGTCGATTGTTTTAAGAAGAGGATAAAATTGGGTCAAGAGCTGATTGGAGAAGTAGGGTTGAAGAATGCGCCACTTTTATCGTTTATGGAAGCTCGCAAGTTGGTGAAGGATGGAGCCATGGGATTTATCGCTTATCTCCTTAATAAACCAAAGGATAAATCAAGTTTTGAGGAGACGGCCGTGGTAAAGGAATATCCCGATGTATTTCCAGAAAATTTGGGTTCTCTACCGCCGGATAGGGAGATTGAATTTGTTATTGATTTCTATCCGGGATCAGAACCTTACTCCAAGACTCCTTATAGAATGGCTCCGGCGGAGTTGAAGGAGTTGAAGATTCAACTCGAGGAATTACTTAAGAGTGGATATATCCGACCGAGTTTATCTCCGTGGGGTGCTCCGGTTCTCTTTGTCAAGAAGAAAGATGGAACATTGAGGATGTGTATAGATTACCGGGAGCTTAATAGGATGACTATCAAGAATAAGTACCCGTTGCCCCACATTGAGGATTTATTTGATATGTTGCAAGGTTCAAAGGTTTATTTGAAATTGGATTTAAGGCAGGGCTACTACCAATTGAAAATCCGGGAAGAGGATATACCAAAGACAGGATTTAATACCCGGTATGGGCATTATGAGTTCGTAGTGATGCCTTTTGGTTTAACAAATGCCCCTGCAGCATTTATGGACATGATGCATCGGATTTTTCGGCCTTATTTGGATAAATTCGTCGTAATCTTCATTGATGACATTCTCGTGTATTCAAAGACTCCGGAAGATCATGCTAGGCATCTCAATTTGGTATTGGAGACGTTGAGAGAGCATCGGTTGTATGCGAAGTTTAGTAAGTGTGAGTTTTGGATCGACCGGGTTGCTTTTCTAGGCCATATTATTTCAAGTAAGGGTTTGGAAGTTGATCCTTCAAAGATCGAGACGGTTATTCAGTGGCAGAGTCCGAAAAATGCTTCCGAGGTTAGAAGTTTCTTGGGATTGGCAGGTTATTACCGAAGGTTTGTAAAGGATTTTTCAAAGATAGCCGGTCCTTTAACTCGATTAACTAAGAAGGAAGCTAAATTTGAGTGGGACGAGGCATGCGAGTCGAGTTTTCAACTCTTGAAGGAAAAATTGACCACTGCACCGGTATTAGCACTTCCCGAGCGCACTGAAGGATACATGGTTTATACGGACGCCTCGAAAGAAGGGTTGGGATGTGTTTTGATGCAGAATGGTAAGGTGATAGCTTATGCCTCAAGGAAATTGAAGGATCATGAACAGAATTATCCCACTCACGATCTCGAGCTTGCAGCAGTGATCTTCGCTTTGGGAAAGTGGAGACACTACCTTTACGGAGTTTCTTTTGAGATCTTTTCCGACCACAAGAGTCTCCAGTATTTGTTTTCTCAGAAGGAATTAAACAAGAGACAGAGACGTTGAATGGAGATGTTGGCAGATTATGAGTGTACGATTCGATATCATCCCGGAAAGGCCAACGTGGTCGCGGATGCGCTTAGTAGGAAAGCTAGCGTGTCAAGTGTTAAGGTGGAAACTATGGATGAATCTGAGTCCTTCAAGCTAAGAGCTAGTATTCGGAATATTACCGTTCAACCGGACCTTCGGCAGAGATTGTTTGAAGCTCAAAAAGTGGATTCCGAGGTTCAGAGGTTAGTGCAGAAAGCTAGAAATGATTCAGAGAGTCCGTTCGGATTCGATGACACCGGACTTCTAAGGTTTAAGAACAGAGTGGTGGTTCCGGAAGAGTTGAAACGGTTGATATTGGAAGAAGCTCATCGATCAGGGTATTCGATACATCCCGGGGGAAATAAGATGTATAAGGACTTAAGGAAATTTTACTGGTGGAATGGACTTAAGCGGGATGTGATCGACTTCGTGAGACATTGCTTGACTTGCCAAGTGGTGAAAGCAGAGCATCAGAAGCCATCGGGGCTATTGCAACCGTTACCGATTCCAGAATGGAAATGGCAGCAAGTGGCGATGGATTTCGTTTCGGGTCTTCCATGAGTGAAAGGTCGTTTAGATGGAATTTGGGTGATAGTGGATCGATTGACGAAATCAGCGCATTTTCTAGCTGTTCGGATGTCGGATAAGGTACCTAAATTGGCTAAGAAGTATGTGGACGAAATTGTCCGACTTCATGGAGTACCGGTTAGCATTGTATCAGATCGGGATCCGAGGTTCACTTCTAGATTTTGGCAAGAATTGCAAAGGAATCTGGGCACAAGGCTTCAATTCAGCACAGCTTTCCATCCTCAGACGGACGGGCAATCAGAGAGATTAATTAAATATTTGGAGGATATGTTGAGAGCATGTGCATTGGATTTTTCGAGTTCGTGGAACGAACAATTGCCTTTGATTGAATTCGCCTATAATAACAGCTTTCAAGCATCGATAGAAATGGCTCCATATGAGGCTCTCTACGGACGGAAATGCAGGTCACCGTTGTTCTTTGATTTGGAAGAATGGAATTGGACGAAGCAAGAGGGTGTGAAACGAGGAGAGAATAAGGAAAAACCCTCTAAGGCCGTACAAGAGGCAATCGATAAGGTTCAAATAATCAGACAACGGATGAAAGCAGCCCAGGACAGACAGAAAAGCTATGCCGATCACCGAAGGAAAGATCTTCAGTTTGAGGTTGGTGATAGGGTATTCCTGAAAGCCTCACCTCGTAAGGGATTTTCAAGGATTGGAAAAGGAGGGAAATTGAATCCTCGGTATCTAGGACCGTATGAGATTTTGGAGAAAATTGGAGATACGGCCTACCGTTTGGACCTACCCCCGAGTTTGACCGGAATCCATAATGTATTTCATGTGTCTCAGCTTCGGAAATATTATCCGGATAAAGCCGAAGTCATACTGGTCGAGGAAGTGGAGTTAGAACCGAATCTCACCTTCGTTCAGAAGCCGATTAAGGTTTTGGATCGTAAATTTCAAGAACTTCGAAATCGGCAGATCCCACTAGTTAAAGTCTTATGGAGAAGTGATAAAACGGAAGAGGCTACGTGGGAGACGGAGGATAAGATGAAGAGATTTCATCCCGAATTGTTTTCGGACGATCAATGAATCCGAGGACGGATTCTTTTAAGGGGGAGAGGTTGTGACGCCCCGATATTTCGGTCGTACAGGTGTGACGTAATTGTTTACCAAAATACGCGAAATAATTAATTATACGTGTTTTATGTATTTAAAATTTATTTTAATTATATTAAATGTTAATTATTTAATTTAATGTTATTAAAATTAATTACATTATATAATATAAATATATATATATATATATATATATATATATATATGTGTGTGTGTGTACGTGTGTGCATGGATTTAATTATGCATGCTTGTAATACTTATATATCATATTTGCATGCATTTTATAATTATAACATATATATTTGCATGCATGTAATTATATATATTATATACGTATGCATGCATATTATATATAATATATTATGAATGAATTTAGTTGTTTATTTAAGTTAATGTTATGGCTTTTATTGTTTGATCGCGTTTGAGTGCTTCGTTTCTATTTGAATTGATACCGGAATTTTGTCCGAATTTAATATGTTGAACTTATACGTGTCTTGTACATGAATATTTGTTCGTTTCGTAATTTCGAATTCATTTGCTTGTGTTTCGGATTTAATTTGTATTTTGGAATCCAAGTCGGGGGCTAACGAGCACTTAGCGCACCCTTGGTTCCGTATTTAATATCTTGAGCTCGGGAACTCGGATTCGAGTTCCGTCAACTTCCCTGAACTCGTAACGAAAATTCGAGTTTAGTAAACTTAGCCTTATATTTTTCTAACGTCAATTGAACCTCCGAAATTCAACCGAAATACTAAGCGGCGACGAAACTGACCTTGTTACACTAAAATGGCCATAACTTATTCAATTGTTGACCAAATTAACTATGGTTGGATGCTATAGAACCCTAACTCAACCACCTAATCTTCTGTACCTTGCCCTAACCGAACCAACCCTCTCACAATTCACAAATCTCAGCTAAAGTCACCGCCTTCCAGTTTCTTCCCGCAACCCTTGATCACCTTGGAGATTCAAAGCTCAAATCTCATCCAATCCCCATCCAATCAACAAGGTAAGCTTAGGGTTGTATTATATGTTCATTCCTGGTAATTTTCATTCATTCATCCCCAAATTTGATCATGGTTTCATGCATTTTTCGGCTGTTCTTGAATAGAGACGTTTTTGGGCATTTCTTTCGATCTTCTCCAATTCTTGATGGATTTGAATGATTCCAAGCTTGAGAATGATTTTTTTGATATCTTCTTTTCATTTATGATCATTAATTGCATGGTAGTTGAAGTATTTATGAGATACCAACTTTGGAACATTGAGAAAACTTTGAAGAAAAGTCACGTGTGACAGCCTTCCATGTTTGAACTATTGTGGGACTGATTTATAGGTTCAATTTGTGGTGTTTTGCTGCATATTTGTTAGCATAACTTATATGAATGTTTTGGGATTAATGGAGATCAACCATACCCTGTTTTGCGTAAGTTTTACCCTGTTTTTGGGCCTGGATTGTTGCTGTCACAGCTGCTGTTTCTCTTGCTCTTTTGCTGTCAGAATTGAGGTGGTTTTGAGCTCATTTCTTGCTGCAATTCATGTCATTTATAGCTGCATATATGTTGTCTATTTGTTGCTTGAATTGTGCTGCGTTTGAGCAAGAAAACAGGGGTTGTTTGCGTGTTTGTTGCTGCTGCGTTTGCTGCGACACGAGTGTGTCTTTTTCCTTCATTTTCAGCTGGAACGGGGGTGTGTTTTTGGTCTGAACTTCTATACCGAGACACGGGGGTGTCTCGGTTTGCTCCTTGAAGGTGACACCCCCGTGTCACCTTGTTTTTCATACCTGTTTTGCTGAACCGTGAGCTACTGCTGCTGTTATATTTTCATTTCCTTTTCTTCTGCATGATTTTTGTTAGTGCAATGTTTGTATGCATATTGATAATTTGCATGCATGGGTTGTAATGGTTTGCATGCATTTTTGTGTTAATTTGCATGCATATGTGTATTTGTTTGCATGTATTTTTACGTATATATGTATATATATAATATAGTACGTATATATGTATATATATTATAGTATATGTATATGTATGTATATATATTTAATATATTATATATGTATTTATTAAATATTAATTGTTATTTGATTTAATTGAATTATTTAAATTAAATGTTACCTATTTCATGTTTTATTTAATATCCTAAATTTAATTGAATGTATTTAATTGTTTAATTTCTAATTGTAAATGCGATTGAATATGTTTAAATGTTTATGTTCTAATTTTAAATGTGATTTAATTTGTACTTTGATTATATTTGAATTTCTTGAATTAATTTGATTGAAAATGTGAAATTATGAAAGTGAATGACTTGATTATATGATTTAAATGTATTAATAGTGCACATGAACATTTCCATAACATAATTTAATCTTTTATACATTCATATCATGATCATTGCATTGCCGAGCGTCTTATTTGGTCATATTGAGTCTCACTTCACTTTTCTTGCACAGATTTTGATCAAGTTGGAGACGAGGCCGGTCAGTGAGGCTCGTGTTGCTTCTTTTGACGGTTTAAGGTGGGTTTTTCTTCTATGTAGATACAAGACCCTATATATACCTTCAATGTGAAAGTTTTCGACCAAAATTTATATATATATATAGAGAGTCGTTTTAAAGAGTAAATGTTTTCAACGTAAAGCCTTATTTTATCAATCCTACCTAATGTTTTGGCGAGAAATGATCGAATGCACGAATGGGGCCCAGGGACTTAGTGTGAGTGGCTATCCGGGGAGGCACGGGCCGACGGTGAACCCTCACACTAGTTCCACCAATTAACGGTGTAACCGGACCTCGTTAGGAGTTAGCGAGGAATGGACGCTGAGCGCCATCTGGGGAGTCATGTAACCCCTTTTGGTCAATGAATGTGCACAAAAGATTGATTGCATGAAAAGAATAAATGAATGAATGTTTAATTGGTTTACACAAGGTGTTGGTTGGAGATAATGCACGCCCACTCACCGGGCCAATAATGACCTAATGTTAATGATTCGTTATAATCCCTTTTGATAATTCTTTTCACCCACTTGGGAAAGACTTTAAAACCTCATTTGGGATTATAGCTTGCATGTGATTGTTTAATTACTGTCATATATTATATCTATGCCCTATTTTATACCACCAGTCCCTTTTGGGCCGAACCCGTTTGGTTTTCAGTTATTTTGTGCAGGTGTTGAGGGAGCTAGGCGGGAATACGAGTCCTAGGTCTTGCATTCGTCTCTAGCTCTATATTTTGAGTCTTACACTTGCATATTACACTTTTGGATTATTGTATATGAATATTATCTTGGAGCGTACATGTTTTGGGCCGTGATGGCAATTGATGATGTATATGGTTGATTTTTGGAGCTTGGATGCTCATGGTACATGTATATATTGTATATGTTCGTTCATTGCTTCCGCTTTAATGTTTTATGTTGTTATATGGTTTCAAGGGTTAGCCCGCCTAGCTTAGAGTGTGTGTTTGTCCCCGTTCGCCGTGATTTGGCTCGGGTATGGATCGTCCATTTCATATTCGGGTCGGGTCTCGGTGCGGGGGATGTGGCACCTTGTGCTTGGGTGTTACAGACCTCACCCTGTCCGTGTCCTGCTGTCTCATCTCCGCCATCATCATCATCATCAGATCCTCCATCGCCTCCATCAGACTGCTCCTGCATAGGCTCGGGCTCCTGAGAAGCCTGACTGACATCCTGACCCTCGACCTCCTCAACTGCCTGCTCATCGGATAAGTGATAGGTATCATACAGGCGAGCTCTCACTCGTGCACGGTAGTGCTGGTGACGCTCCATAGAGGTGTCGCGATCAATAGTCATCTGCATAAGCTCTGCCTCCAGCTCAGTAATACGAGCAGCCCTCTGATCAGCAATATGAGTCATCTCTGCAGCATGCTCACGAGCAATGTCCCTATCAATCTGGTACTGTAGTGACTGATCCTGATAGCGCATAGACTCCAACCTGACCTCACGGGTCCTCTGATACTCCTGAAAGTAACCATCTCTCCAGACTCGAGATAGTGCACAACTCTGTTAGGACAGGAATACCCAGGCCTGCCACTGTTCCTAGACCTGCGCCAGGTGTAGAAACGAGTGCCTCCACGGCGGGAAACTACCACAGTACTCGGGGCCTCAAACTGCTCAAAGAAAGCCTCATCCATCTGCTGATTAGGATCCTGGTGTGGCTGAACTGCCATAGCTATACAGAAGATACCACAGATATGAAATCCAGATAACAGAACCATGTAATCCCCAAATATCCTGTCTCGATGCAATATGAGAATGATCCTGGATGCAATGCGTGAACAATCCATGATGCAACATGAGAGCAATCTAGGTTAAGTCTCTTCTTACTTAACCCGATGCTCTGAAACCACCTCAGGCTGTAACGCCCCCACCCGTACCAGAACAAGAGGAGAGTGGCGTCTCAACCCCCGCACTGAAGCACCTCTCAAGTAATGGTGTGAGCCATCACTCAAGAAATACTCCAGCGAACGGCTGTCTATCAGAACTATACATGTAAACGATGTGGCTATGCAGCAGAAAATCAGAGTATTTTAAAACTTTTCAAAACATGTGCGTGATGGCATGTAACAAGCAAGAACATATTGATCGTGTAAGAGAGGCTCGGCATATCAGAACATGTAACAGATTCACATATAAGTACCGATATAGCAGAGTTCAATGTATCGGTAACAGAGTAGCAGAAAGAGTATAACGAAGATACTCAAGTATTCAAAAACATATACAGAAACATAAAGTGATGCAGCCATAAAACATATGCAGGACACAAAAAGGAAGTAGTACTAAGTCCTGACTGAAACAAAAATGACAATCTAGAGCTTCAAGATACCTCTAGACTGCGGCTGCAAGACCTGAAACCACGAGCAAGAAAACGGGAGAGGTATTAGTCAAAAGGACTAAGTGAGGGAATACTTTAAAGAAAGTACTGAGTGATAAAGAACTTGAAGTAAAGTTCAGAACTGTTAATGCAATGCTTTTAGAGAATAACTTGAAACAAGTTCGGTTGATAAAACTCTGTGAATGCGATGCTGTAAAAGAATGCACGTTATAAAACATTTTCATGAATGCTATCACACGCGCACACATATGCTGTTGATGGTTCATAGTTCTTTCATAAAACGGGATAAGGGTAAAGTGAACTTTTCCAGATATGAACCATCCTTTATGAAACAGAATTTTGCCCGCAAGCTAGGCTCCTCCATCCTTACTCCAGAAAACATGATTTGGTAGAGCATCGGACCAGGGTCAACAATAATTCCACGTATAGTAGAGTATCAGACCAAGATCAACAATAACCCCACATATAGTAGAGCATCGGACCAAGGTCAATAACAACTCCGCACATAGTAGACTATTGGACCAAGGTCAACAACAACTCTTACCAACACATACAAACATGCACCATCCTCTCCCGGTTGTCACTTCGGGTAGCTAGCCCTAGGCGACCTGTAAACATGTAATGGGAACAGATTTGTTGTCCGTTCCCAGACAAATTGCTCTGACTTAACAAACCTCCTGTTAAAAGTCGGTGTCAATAGTCTAAGTGTGGCGGCCGGTATTGGTGATGTCGTTGGCATTCACCTCCCGAGCATCACCTCCACACATAACCGCCGGGCCCAAACTGTAAACTGTATGCTTGCATTTAAGATTAGCAGTGACCAAAGTATCACTCCAGTATGCTAACTATAACATGTGAAACTGTAACTGTAACATATGATGCTGTCTGTAAAACATATGATGCTGTCTGTAAAACTGTACTTTGAAAACATATGCAGAACATGTAACTGTCTTTGAACAAGAATGCAGAACTTTGGAAAACATGTGCTGTAGATCAAGGTATACTATTAAAGTATGAATGATCCTTTCAAGAGAATGTCCCGATAAAAGGGGTAGTTCAAAACGAGGTTTAGCTTTGAATTTCAAAACATATGATACGATAGTATAATCGTGGTTCCAGTTGGAAAACATTTATAACTTCACCTCACCTATCAGTAACAAAGGTAGGTAGACAGATTATGCGGTGCCCTGGGGATCCCAGTGGTCAACTTTAACTCCTGTAGGTGGTGTACTAGAGTGAGCTTAAGAACTAAGACCCACTACTAACCAAGATGTATATTAAATGCATGAAACAATGAACAAGGAACAGTAAAGAACATGTAACACAAGAGAGTAATACCATTTAAGGTATCCAAGAAAGGTAACACACAAAGGAATACGTCAAAGTAAGTTACTCTTAACGTGAGACTATGGTCCTATCGCAAACCTTAAGTTATAAAACAAGTCCACGAAAGAAAACACATTTTGAAAACACATTTTAGACCCTGGATATGGAAACCCTAGGTGCAAATGTCTATTAAGAAAGCACAAGTTTTATTTCATATTTACTATTCAAAAGCACTATTCAAAAATACTATTCCAGATTACTATTCACGATTACTATTCACAGTTACTATTCACATGTTACTATTCACATGTCGGGTCAAAGGGTCGGGTCAAACCCTTACTATACACACACACCCACACCATGCACGAACACACACACACACACACACCCTAATTAAATTATGATCTTGATTATAACCTATAGTTTCAAGTTCATGTTATAATAATCAAGAGTGATCTAGGTTAAAGGTATAACCTATGGTTTAGAGATCCAATTAAGGCATAAGATCAAGTTATGAAACACTAATCTATCTTAGGTTATAACATGTGACACTATTAAAGTGTATAACATATGATCAAGGCACTATTCCATTAATCCATATCATAACATAAGCTCAATCCATAATTCAAGAATCATATAACAATGTGACAACATGTCACAACATATTTCATATCATATCATGAACCTTTAGGCATGTCACATGTAACAATTTAATTCAATACCAACATGTAACAAGTTGTGACATAATTAATTGTAAATCACTATTCCATTAGCTAACATGCATGAACATAATTCAAATTCCATAATCATGCATCAATTCTCATAATATAACAACCATATCACATGATCATAGCATATACTAGAGCAATTCATAACATATTCAAGCATATACTAAACAATTAAAACATATAAACATCTATTCAAACATATCATGAAAACTATATAATAAATGCATAAAATAAAATCCTATATGGCTTAGGGAAGACCCTAAGACCCAACCTAAACATAATATAAACATACCATAACATAAAAACATAAACTAACTAAACATAACATAAACTAAACCATAAAAATAAAACAAACCTAGCTCTAGTGGGGGGGTGGCCGACGGCAAGAGGGGGAAGAGAGGGAGAGAAAGGGTGTTGTTAACACAACTTTGAGCAAGGAATGAAATGCCATGAGAGGGGTATTTATAGTTGTGAAGAAGCCCCTCACCTTGCAAATAGAGATGGCTTAAGGGTAGGAGAGCAAAAACAAGAGTTCATCCACTTATATCTTCTAGAAGCTTTAGGGATTATGAAGGTAAAATGGGACTGCTGGCGGTATTTCTGTAATTTTGTTGCCCAAGACTCGAGGATAAGTGGCTGGAAGTATAACCATTCCGACGGCAAGAAAATTAGCTTCGAAACGCATATTCATTCGTCGAAATCGGATTTACTGTTTGAAAGATACATTAGTTTTAGAGAGTGTTTGACATGTAGGATTAGGGGCAGATGGCTGACTTAATCTAGCCTAATATTCTGTTTGATATAATGGACTAAGTACACGCGACCCGACTAACTTAATCCTTGACCCGCCATAATCCGAGCACTGTAGACGGATTAGCTCCATTTGTTAATCCGAGGCGTGGGGGTGGGATTAGCTGAAATTAACTCATTTTTTCATTTATCGAAAATCAAGCGTCAACTTTTGGCCTCAAGGAAGAATGAAAGATTGTTGGTACTATTCACCTGCCTCCCCCTTTCTTCACTATCTTAGCAGGGTTTTTTTGGTTGCCATAGATTTCAAGAACTCTCTTCGCATATTTCAATGTTTATTTTTTTTGGTTGTCATAGATTTCGGGGTTTGCGGATGTCTTTTTTTTTTTTTTGTTCGAATTGCTCAGGGTTTCGAACGATTCATCATCTTCCTGAAAACTAACAGGTGCGAATAGGGCTCTGCTTCACAGTGGTTGTTGATTGGGTAAATTCCTTTGTATCAGTGAACCGTTCTTAGTGTCTGAGGTATACAAATTCTGGTGACAAATTATGTACTTGTGTTGCGTAAATTGTTATCGACTTTCTTTCCATCCTATATGTTGCTCTGTATTTGCCCTTGAAACTACCGTTCATGTTTGATGTCTCTGTATTAGCAAAATGGGTTGATTTTAAAAAATTGAATGCCTATCTTGAGAATAGTTATTGATAGTTACTGAAGAGATGGTTAATTAAGATTATTGTGTAGGTGCTGCCTTACCAGCTAAGAGTTTTAGATTCATTTCTATGTTTTGTGCTGTTTTCTTTTACAAAACCAAGTTATAGAGGCTCCTTGGTTAGATGGTTCCCTTCTCCTTCAGTGGAGATATATTGCAGTTTGATACCAGCGGAGATATATTGTAGTTGGATATTAGAATAAGAGTGTAGTTCTAATTAGTATTGCCCTGTAGCAATCAAATGTTGGATTGTTCCAGTCACTGGAGTTCGTGAAGAGGCTCAAGAGAATCATCTACAAAATGCATTTGGTGATTTTGGAGAGAGAAAGAATTTACATTTGAATCTTGTCTATCCTACAAGATTTGTTAAGGTATAGAAAAAATGCTTGTTTTGATGATGCTATTGCACATTCTGAATGTAGTTTGTGATCCTATTTGGGTTGAATATTTAAATTTATGTGGTCCTTAACGCTCAGTTTGATGAAAATGGTCCAGCTATGTTTCTGAATACTAGGTCTATAACTTGGTATGATATGCTTATCTGCTACCTCCTTGCTATTTGGGATATGGATAAATTATTGAATTTTCATATTATCTTGTTAGTTTATCTATGGAAGACATGGATTGCATAACTTTAAAAGAAAAGATGGTGAAGTATACAATCTGGGGCATTTTAGGCTGAGATTTTAGTACTTATAAATAGAAATCTTGTAGTAGTGGTAAATTGACAGCTTATATTTCTTAGCATCAGAATGACCGATACTTGATAATGATTCTTTTAGGCTTTATAATTGAAAGGAAATCTTGCAACTCAAGTTTACACTTTGTTGGCTGCATGAATTTATAATAACGATCCTGATATTGTATATTTTCTCTTGCCAGTCTTTTATATTCATGAGATTATATGTGTGCTCTTATAGCTTTAAGAATTATGGTACCCTCGTTTATTGTTTTCTATGACCGTGAAGCTTATAAATAGAAATACCCTCTTCATTCTTCATTAGTGAAGTCCACATATCTGGTAAAAAAAAAAAAGGTCCTCATATCTGGTTGTTGCCTCATTGCTTCTCCTTTGTTTATCCGATCCAGTCTTATTCTTAAATTTCACTACAGATCACCTCTTTATCCTGATCTAGTCTTATTCTTAAATTTCTGTACAGATCACCTTGTGGTCATCGTTCCAGGAGTTCGAGGAGTAGATTCTAATGTGGTGGCATGTGAG
This sequence comes from Lantana camara, assembly GCA_037501455.1. NCBI lineage: Eukaryota > Viridiplantae > Streptophyta > Magnoliopsida > Lamiales > Verbenaceae > Lantana > Lantana camara. The sequence goes on from CM074865.1 coordinate 50,331,829, forward strand.
AGTTTTTATGTTTGATTTAGGGCGGAGATACAGTTTGAATAATGTATGATTGCTAGTTTTGATAATGGAATTTTTATTATCTTTACATTGGCTCCTTCGTATACGGATAATTGCCAGGCTCCTTGTGTATGAAACTCTCTGATTTTGTAATACATTTTTTAGCACAATGTTGAGGGTATTTTCCAAGGGTAATTTGGACATTGCACACTACCACCCATATGTAATCTCATGTATCAAACGCTTTATTAACTAAAAATAACTTGAGGCAAATTCTGAATATGTCCTATCAAACAGAAAACTAAATTGTTTGAGTACATCTTAGTTTGACTTAATCATCCTGATGCAGATTAAGTGAGAAAATATAATCTGCGGTATCAAACGGCCCCTTAGTGAATAAAAGTTTTGAGCTCGAAACTCAACACGAGTGAAAAACGACTTTCTAGAATGATTTTCAAGTCCGGATTGCTTCCAAAATTCAAGAAATAAATCGAGAAGCGTTTTGAGTCCAAAATCGACTATAAAACATTTTACCGTTAAAAAGTTGAAAACGTAGGATGAATAGTGAATTCTCACGTACGAACGTACGCTTTAAAATTTCAAGCTAGGGTTTGAATCAAGAGTTGTAAAACATCTCAAAAATCTTGAAATAGCTCAAGTAGTCCAAATCCGAAGAGAAAACATTTTTCGAATGAAAACCGTTCGTAAAAGGAATAGTGAACTAGGGTTTTCATAAACGTTTTCAATAAAACAAAGTTCCAGAATAGATTTCCAAGCCAAGAATGATTTCAAAAGACTCATCTCGACTCAAGGATCGATTCGACTGTAACTTGGGTAGGAAAAGGTATCGGAATCAAAAGCTCATTTTCTAATAAATAGTAACTTTGGTCGGTAAGTTCCAAAAATACCCTTATGGCTCAAGAAAGACTTTCTGAGTTCGGGAAACAAGTTCGAACGATTGGGAAACATGTGTGATGAACCTCTAGGGTTCGAGTAACAAAATGAACAAGGTAGGCTCGGGTTATGAATAGTAAACTGTATCAAAGGTCAAGAATTCCCCCTTAAAACATGTCAGATCATATACGGGCACAAAGTTCATGTAAGAATTCAATGCATGATGATTCAAAAAGTTGGATCACGGTCTATAAACGCTTTACCAAAGCCCTTAACTTACTGTTTTCATCCAGGCCCTGTTTTGGGCTGTTACATATGCGATGCTATGTACTCAACCGGATGTGGCTTATGCACTTAGTGTGACTAGCCGATTCTAATCTGACTCTGGTGAAGGCCACTGGACTGCTGTAAAGAACATCCTTAAGTAATTACGAAGAACTAAGAATTTATTCCTAGTTTACGGAGGCCAGCAAGATCTTGTCATTAGAGGATACTGTGATGTAAGCTTTGCATCAGACATGGATGACTTTAAATCCATGTCAAGATACATATTCTGCCTGAACGACGGAGCAGTGAGTTGGAAAAGTTCCAAGCAAGTGACTACTGGAGATTCGACCACTGAGGCCGAATACTTAGCTGCAAATGACGCAACTAAGGAAGGTGTTTGGGTAAGAAACTTCATCCACAAGCTGGGTGTAGTTCTTAGCATTAAAGACCCCGTTACAGTGTTTTGTGACAACACCGGGGCGGTTGCTCAAGCAAGAGAACCAAGATCTTACCAAAGGACCAAGCACATTTTGAGGAAGTATCACTTAATCCGTGATATCATCAAGAGAGTAGATGTGCAAATTGAAAGGGTCACATCGACAGAGAACACGGCAGATCCACTTACTAAAACCCTTAGTGAGCAGGCTTTCGTAGGACATCTTCAGAAGATGGGTTTTAGATTAGCTCCTGAGTGGCTTTGACGGGCAAGTGGGAGATTATTGGGAATAGTGCCCTTAAAGCTGCTTTTTGGCTTTACTATTTCCTTGTAATATCACAAATAGTCTTTGAATAATAAACGAAATGATTTTGTTCATAGGCATTCACTTCTTTATGTGCTTATTTATGTCTGTTTGGGTTGATTGTGTTTTTACATGTATTGAACTCCCCTAATCCGATGAGGCCGTTAAGAGCTCTGTTGTTATGGGAACATCACATGAAACAAGTTCTTAACTCCATAGGCGAGGATTAGAAATTTCTCCAAGTCGAGAGTCCGACAGACAGTGGGAGTGTCGACCCTGACTCTGCTGAGACTTGCTTATGTGATTATGTCCTTTTGAAGGATCACTCAGTTTCATGGAGTGATAAGTGCATACGATGATGCGTTCATAATACATGAGCGTGATTATTACTAGAACTTCATCATTGAGATGGCCCGCATGAGAACATTCCTAAATAGGAAAGGAACTCTCCTAGAAACTTCCAGATTAGGAAATATCTCACAGGTCAATAACGTGATTCATTAATCCTTAGACTTGGGATTTTGTATTGTCTAATATGAGCTAACTCTGTAATCTTTGATATAGGCTCAAAAGGGTGTCGCCATATAGACACCTAAACCACGGCCTATGTTGGGATTACACAAGTGGCATAAGTAGAATTAATAGAATCGACAAAGGACCTACAGTTGTTGCAAGAACAAGAATGATCTCTTACTGATTGAGTTGTTCGTAGTCTATATTAGATCAAGACATCAAGAAAATGGGGTTTTCTTGGATTGAGGTCTAAATGGATATGAAACGAACTTAACTTTAAAGATCAAGAATATTTGGGCTCTAAGAATATTCTCATGCCTTAGTTCTTGATTGAGAGATGGAGATGTAGGAGGATCATATTTCACTGTATGTTATTGACTGAAAGGTTCTTCGATTTATTTCGTTATTCGGCTAGGGGTCACACATCCATTGCTAGATTACGATAGTGTGATCTGTGAAGTGATTGATTAATTAGTGAATTAATTAATTACTGTCACTGCTAATCGAATAATGAACCTAAAGGGTCACACACAAATGCCAGGACACGAGGGTTATGGTAGGATGCTACTATGATTAATGAAGCATCAAATTGTTGATCGAAATGGAGAAAGTAACACGTGGGCATTGCCACGTGTCGAAAGCACGTGACTGCCACGTGGCACGTACGTGTCTCCGAGCGTGTAATTTTATTACACGTGAATTCTTTTCTAGAGTTAATTAATTAAATTGTAATTAATTAATTTAAGTATTTTAATTAATTTTGAATTAATTGTTAAGATTTTATTTCTCAAGCTTAACCCAATAAATAATTAATTGAGAATTAATTAATTTATTGAATCTTGCTTTTAGCTTTAGGAAAGTTGAAAAGTTTAACTTCCTATTGTAGGAGAGGGAAAGTTGATTCTTGCAAGACTTCGAGAATAAATTGGGAACTTATTTTCTCCAATTAAATTAGTTAATTAGTGAGCAAGAAAACAAAACCCACTAGGTTTATGAAACCTTAGGGTTCGAACTCACCTTGTATAAATACAAGGGTGGGGCTTCTCTTATTCTTTAGACCAACACTCACAAAGTGTTAAGTTTTTGAGAAAAATTAAAAGAAGAGTTTTCAAAGTAAAAATTATCCTGGCTATTAACACAAGTTATTGAACTAGCATTCTCACTTGCTTGATCGTGTTCTGGGACTGGTGTGGATACGCTTTGGAGGGTCCCTGCTTTGGGATCTATCGAGAATCGTTCGAGGGATATTCCACTGGAAGGGTGCTCAGTAGGCGGTACTGACATCACTAGAAAGCTTCAATCTACGTATGTTTCTAAACACCCTGTGATACGATACGAGAATTGCAAGTCCATGATCAATCTTTTGGAAAAATTTTAAATTTCCGCTGCGTTTTTGCAATGGTTTTCCAACAGCATGATCGCTTAATAAATGGAAACATTCATGATTGTTCACTATCGGAGTAAAGGTTGGAGATTGCCCTCACTCGCCGGGCCACTGATTGACTGAAACTGATTGTATTGTTAAATTGATTAGTTGTAATCTCGGGCGAGTTCTACTTTATTCTTGAACTTATATTGCTTTCTTTTATAAAATCTTACTCGAGATTATAGCTTGCATGGTGATTGCGCCTATATTTATTATACCCCTCACTCAGTCTTTCATACACTGACACCTCACATTTTCAGGTTGCATGGTGCGTGCTAGGCGGGATTTGAGTCTTGTCCGGTCTTTCATTTCGGGTCTACCACGTTCATTGTACATTATTGATGCATAATTAGGTACTGCTTATGAATATGTTGATACTTATGGATTGTCTTTCCTTTGGAATTTTGAGATTGTATATATATATATATATATATATGGATGATGGATTGAACTTTAATGATTATAGTATGTAAATTATTCTTCCGTTTTATTATCTATGCGTGTTGGTAATTATTTGAGGGTTAGTCCTGCCTAGCTAGAGAGTCGTTTTTTTTATTGTCTCCCGTTCGCTGTAGGCTTGATTCATGTATGGGTGTTCGTTCCATATGTGGATTGAACTACAGTGCGGGGCATGTGGCTACCTAGCTTTCCGGGTGCTACATCCTAAGGTGGTATCAGAGCCCGGTTGCAAAACCACGGTTCTAGTATCGTGTCGTGTGAGTCTAGGTTGTACGGCTTAAGAATTACTTGAAAACTTGTGCATTGCATTGATTCTTGTCAATAACTGTTGATTGATTGAACTTACATTACTTAAATTTTATGTGACAACGTGTTTCACTTTAAATCTTGTTGAATCATTTGTAGCAGTTGGTATCAAATCTGTGTCTTTGAAGTTAATTATGTGACATGAGCATGCACTAACGACATGCATCCATACTCGAGATGAATTATGATTTGTAGGTTACCAAGATGAAATCAAACCGCGGCCAGTTCCTGTAACAAAAACAGGTTGTCATAAGCTCTAATTTTAGGTACGAAGGATGTAGGGAATGCACCGAAAGTTACATACAAGAGTTGGGAGTCGTGGCCTTCCTTGATGGGGCTATGGTTCGAAGGTCAGGGTCCGGAATAGAAGGTTTGAATTGTGGGATGACTTTAAAGAGGTGGAGTTGGGGTGTGTGATGTCACATTGAAGGTTAGTCAATCGGACTCAACGGGATTGTCCAAACCAAGGAATGGAGAGAAGGAAATCTTAGAGGTGTTAAATTTGAGATTTCTAATCAACAAGGAGGTGAAAATCTTTAAGTGAGTTTAAGGAAAGAAAGGTTTATTGGAAAATTCATAACAAGGACCGTTAAAGAAGAACTTCCAAGTAAATTAAGTTATTCGAATTCAAGTTGGGGCTAGAAGATTTTGGACATATCAGGATCAGTGAATGGTGAGCAATAAAAATCATCAAAGAAGGACTCCCCAAATAAATTAAGTTATTAGAAGTCAAGATCTGGAGGAGCGTCACCAACACTACCGTACACGCGTGAGAGCTCGCCTGTATGATACCTATCACTTATCCGATGAGCAGGCAGTTGAGGAGGTCGAGGGTCAGGATGTCAGTCAGGCCTCTAAGGAGCCCGAGCATATACAGGAGCAGTTTGATGGAGGCGATGGAGGATCTGATGATGATGATGATGGCGGAGATGAGCCAGCAGGACACGAACAGGGTGAGGTCGTTGCTGTTTCTAATGACACCACCAGGGGTTCTTTGGACCACAATTACCAGGGTTGATCGCTGATGGGAGGTTTTCTATATATAGTACTGGCGCATATATACCTATCTATGGATGGCGGACGTATAGCCGGGACAGTTCAGGACTAATTTTTGGATGAGGGGATGTATAGCTATTGTAAATGATCCCCGACTTTTGGCACCACGGATGACGGTTCAGATGACTTGGTACCTACTAGGTTATTTTCAGCAGGGTTGGACGGATTGGTAAGGCCTGTATAGGAGTCAACTCGATAGTATCGGGTCCTCCCTATTTTGAATTAATAGTATTAACTTGTGGCCTGTAGTAAATTTTACCAAACCTTGCACAGTTATAACACTTTCGGCTTTATGTTGGATATTTGTTTACTGCTTTCCATAAATGTCAATGCATGAGTCTTAGAGTTGCTTCAAGTTACCATTAGGACCTTTGATAGGATCATGCCATTTCATTTATTGATAGCATGCTGTTATTCTTGATATGTTGAATATGCTTCTGGATATGTTGATCATACTTCTGATCATGTTACAGTTCTTGTTGATATGACAGTGCACGTTATGTTCCCGTTTTACATGTTGATCATGTTTTGGGATATGTTGTACATGTTTCTGATATGTTGATATGTTACCCGAGCTTCTGTTCCTGTTCATATGTTGCCTGACAGTTGTTTCTGATTATATGATATGTTTGGAGATCTTGAATCTTTACTGATATGTTGATATGGGAATGTGTTGTTCTCATACTTATATGTGACTACGTGGGAATGTGAATACTTGGTTACGGATTCTGTGAATCATTATATGTCATGCATCGAATATATGTATCTGAATGCTTATGAATTCAGTAACAACATGCCACCGAGAAGAGCACCCCGGAATCGTGTACCACCACTGCCACCCCAAAGAGATGTCACGCCACCCCCTGAACGGGAAGGAACTCCGGAATTAAGGGATGTGCTACGACAATTTATGAGGGCTTGTGCGCCGAGAGATAATCCTCCTAATGAAAGGTCACTGGAAAAATTTCTGAGGATGAATCCACCTAAGTTCTATGGAGAACCAAACGACATAAAGGCTGAGAATTGGCTTACCAGTCTTGAGAACAACGTTGAAGGAAGTTGGGATGAGTTTATCAGAGAGTTTCAGCAGAAGTACACACCTCAAGTGACTCATGATGCCCGAGAGGCTGAGTTTATGAGTATGGATCAGGGAACTATAAATGTGATGGAGTATGAGGCTAGGTTTGTGAGGGTGATCAAGTATGCGCCTCATATTCTGACTGATGAGCGTCGCAAGACAAAAAGGTTTATCGATGGACTGAAGCCCAAACTTCGGTTGGCACTTGCTTCTTTGGACATTGAGACCTACAACCGGGCTGTTGATAGAGCGCTAAGGGTTGAAGCTACACACAAGGAGATCAAGATAACTACTGCACGCAAGGACCTTCTAACCCTAAGCCTTATCAAGGGAATAAGCGACCTTCCGTATCTTTTCCCCAAGGAACTGGAAAGAGGCCAATGGTAGCACCACAGCATCAACAGCAGAAGGCTCCACTAAAACAGCAAGCACAGAAGCAGAAAGCGCCACTGTAGCACCCCGCACGTGAGGCGCCACATCCCCCGCACTAAGGCTCAACACGAGTAACGAAATAGTAAATCCGTACCCGTATCAAACCCTAGCGAACGGGAGACAAACATAAAAACCCTCCTAAGCTAGGCGGAACTAGACCCTGCAATGATAACCAATCAACAAAATATATTGCATAGCAAAGCCAAAGTTCAATCACACAAACCATAAACGGAATTTGGGCTCTTCAGGCCTCTTTTAAATCATAGCAAAACCCAGTAAGGTCAATTCAATAACAGTTACATAAATATTCAAGTTCGGAACTACAGAATCGAATCAAACATAAATCAAATACATGAGTGAGTGCAAAGACTCTCCTAACCTAACTCGACCAACTTAAAGACTCCAAACACCTCCGCCTAGCCCGAAACTCCAAAGTCAAACCTGCACACTAAAAGATTAGGGAGGGAGAGGGTCAGTCTCTAGAAGACTGAGTGAGCAGGAGCGATATATATATATATATATATAAAAACATGCACATGCAAGTCATAAATTCCGAACAAGGTTTTAGTTGAGATTAGTTCCCTAAAAGGGCAAGAGAATGACTAATCAGTGCTCGGATTTTATGACTAATCATATTAATTCATTACTTTCATAAATCATACATAAATATAAGGCTCGGCGAGTGAGCGTGCACAATCTCCAACCAAACTCCGACCGTGTACGACAAATATCATTAATATATTAATTAGGTGTTCATGCAATATATCATAATACATGCAGACCATAAATCATATCATAAATATATTCGTTTGGGCAATCCGTGTCCCGGCTTTCCCGCACGGTGCATAATCATATCATAACATATACATAAGCATAAGCATAAATCATAACCAACCTTCTTCCTCCGGGTGGTGGACGGGCTTGCAAGACCCGGCCACCGGTTCATACATAATGCCTGGTGAGGTACATGAATCCTCAAAAGCCCGACTAGCATTTCCTCGTCAAAACTCCTAACGAGGTCCGTTTCGTCGTAAATTTGGTTGGAACTAGTGTATGGGATCACCGTCGGCCCTTGCCTCCCCGGATTGCCACATACACTAAGTCCCGGGGCCCGTTCAATCATAAATCATAAATGTGTCTCGCCAAAACATAACAATTCATAAGTACATATCATAATTCATAAATCATTTGAAAAGGGGTTTACTCGATCAATACATACTATAAGAATTCATACCTTACCGTGTAATTCGGCATATGCTATATACGTACCTCTCCGTGTCATCCTAATCCGTAGCTAGCATGAAGACACACGGTTTGGAGCATAGCCTCATTACAAAACCATTTTTAAGCTTATATACGCTCGTACGTATAACTCAGAAGAATTTACTCGATAACTTCATTTGAAAACCATATATATATAATCATAAGGTTTTTGGCCAAAGCTTTTCACATAAGGGTTGTAGGGTTTGTTACATAGCTAAAACAAAAACCACCCTCACCTGAACCGTGACGAAACAAGGAACGAGTACCAAGTGCTCGAAGGATCAAGATCTCTCCACCCTGGAGATAAACTGAACAAAGACAACAAGACGTGTCCGTGAGACTCAAGACTCTTAATGAACCATATATGACGCACGGCAATGCACAAGCATGATATGAAGGCATAAAGATCATATTAAGTCATGAAAATCATCTAACTAATTCATTCACTTGTTCAATCATAAATCATTCAAATTCTTCAATTCATATGTCCAATCAATTTATTTCAAGAACTCAAATAGGAGCATAGAACATATTCAAGCTCTCCCAACAAGCTACTATATACCTCATATTACATAAGATAGCATATTTCCAAGGTTTGACAACAAGAAGAAATCATATGATATGGAAAATAAGTTATGCGATTCATAAACGACATATAAACACACATAAACGGCATTACGTAAAAACATGCCTATAACACATCCAAAAGCCATGAAATTACACCATAATACTCCTAACATATAGTAAAACAAGTTCATAGTTCAACACAAAAGGAGATAAAGCCATTCAAGAGGTGAAACAATTCAAAACCCGAAAAGGAAGCAACACGGACTGCACAGGGGAAGGGACACGGGGGTGTCACCTTCCTTAGCCAAACTGAGCCACGGGCGTGGCTCAGTACAGAGCTTCCCAGAAGGTGTGACACGCCCGTGTCTCACTCTTATGAGTAAATGAGACACGGGGGTGTCACGGTACAGAACTAAAACTGTTCACAAAGTTAAATCGGCAAAACTGATCCCTTACAAACTCAATCCAAAAACATACCAAATGAACTCCAAATGCTCTGAAACTTAATATACAACATATTTGGCATGTTATGAACATTTTTCATTTAGAGTGCAAAGGCTAAATCACACGTTAAGATCATCGAATCCATGCAACAAAACTGGGTCGCCAAAATCGCACATATGAGCCCTAATGATTCCATCATGCCTTGATCAAGTACTTAGGGGTTGAGTTTGGATCTGAAACTTTGGGGAATGCATGATAACATACTAAACAACTAATATACATCATATATATGCAAAATGGCACAATTTAAAGCACATTAGGGTGACCAACAACCACACATAGGCAACAGCAACAAATCTGTCATGGAGCATGCATAAAAACAGGCCATGTATTTCGGTTTTGAGGCTTCAAATGGAACCAAATACTTAAAGCATGAATGTTAACATATAGACCAATAAGTGTACATCAACTCCATGCATTTTCACACGAAATGAAGGCCATATGACCAAGCTACAACACATAAATTCACACAGCAGTTCAAAAACAGGGGAAGCAGTTTGATCATCATGTTTGAAGCTCCATATCTCAAAATTTTATAAAAGGGTCAAGAGATGAAATCCTCCTAACACCATATACTATCAGTTAGGAACGAAATAAGCCAAGAAACAAGTTCATATACTCATTTACAAGCAAGGAAATCAGCTACATAAGCAAATAGGTCACAAGAGCAAAAATCCCTAAAAGCTCATACGAAACTCATCACTCAAACCCTAATCAATTCTGATCCAAATCATGATGTAAGGAGATGAAATCAAGTATAATAGAGTAGAGAAGACATAAATATTCATACCTTGAAGATTTGGTGAAGGAGGGAAGAGATTTGAGCTCAAAATCTCAAGAATGGCCTAGGGTTTTCTCTCATTTCTTCTCTTCCTCCATATCGATCAGTTGCAGCAATGAGAGGAGATATTTGGCTCGGTTTTCAGAGCTAAAGGGAAGAGAAAGGGGTTAACTCAAGGTACAAGAGTCATGGTTAAGGTATGGTTAAGTTAAGAGGTGTTATGGGGTCCCACCATGAAGACTAGTCAACAAAAGAAGCTCCTCTTGCACGAGTTGCTCGCTACGGTTGGATTTCGGAGGTCTTAATGATTTCAAAAAGGTATGAGGCTTGTTCCATTATCTCCGAATCGTCGATACAAAGGCAACGGAGGTGTCGGAATTCGAATCCGAATTCCCGAGCTCAAGATATCACGTAAGGAACCAAGGGTGCGCTAATTGCTCTTTAGCCCCCGATTTGGTTCCACAATCAAAATTAAATTCGTTAACACGTCAATTGCAACCGAAAACATAAACCGAGCATATAGACATGTTCATAACACACATATATACGACATACTAAATTTCCATACCAATCCGATATCATTACATATATGAACGAAGTACAAATAGAACACTCATGCGCAAGAACGAATTCATATAGTTATAAATGAATTACTAAAACTTAAATTCCATATTAAATTAATTTAAAGCCAACTTACACCATGTTGAAATTAATTAACGAAATTACCGAAATAGTTAAGGTAACACGAAACCTTAATTAAGAATTTAAACACTAAATATCAAAGTGAAATAAAATGAATTAATTAAGATAACCATAGTCTATAGTTTAAATCAAATATAAACACTTATAAACAATTAATCATATAATTAAATAATTAAGTCGCGCAATTTATAAACAAATACGCCACATTATTATAACCGAAAAACTGGGGCGTTACAGCCACAGCAGTACCAGAGGGTGCCACAGCAGCAAAGAGAACCTCAGCTAGGTCCAGAGGAAATTGCTTGCAGGTATTGTCGCCGAACGGGACACACTGGGGAGAACTGTCACAAGAAAGCTGGACAGTGTTTCGCGTGTGGTTCCCCTGAGCATCAGATGGATAGCTGCACGAACAAGAACAGGAGATTTGGGGTCCAGGATAAAGGAAAAACAGTGGTGGGTACGACGAACAAATCGGTGGTCAAAGGCAGAGGATATGCTTTGGATGGTAAGGAGGAGGTTGATCCTTCGTCTGTTGTGGAAGGTATTGTACACATTCTTAAAACTCCAGTTAAGGTCTTGTATGACCCTGGTGCCACACATTCATTTGTTGCACCTAAATTATTTGCGCATTTACAGTTTCCACTTGAATACTTGCCATATAAATTTGAAGTGAGTTCTCCTTTGGGAACTTGCCTTGTTAGCGATCAAGTATATAAACGCTGCCCTATATGTATTGGTACCCGTTGTTACCTGACGGATCTTATTGAGTTGCTGATGATAAGATATGACGTTATACTTGGTATGGATTGGTTGTCTAAGTACCGAGCTAAGTTGGATTGTTACAAGAAAGAGATCATCTTGGAAGAAGATGAAAGTCGGACATCAGAAAGGAAAGTTGAGAAGTTATCAGTGATTTCTTCGATGGAAGCTAAGAAGTTGATTCAAAAAGGAGCTTGCGGATTTTTTGCTTATCTTCTGAATAGACCGAAAGATCAACTTAAGATCGAAGAAGTCGAAGTGGTGAATGAATTCCTAGATGTGTTTCCTGAGTATTTGGATTCGTTACCTCCTGACCGAGAGTTGAAGTTTACAATCGAGACGATATCAGGAGCTGAGCCGTACTCCAAAACACCTTACAGAATGGCTCCAGCTGAATTGGAAGAACTAAGGAAGAAATTGGACGAACTGATAGAGTCTGGATATGTTCGACCAAGCACATCGCCGTGGGGAGCGCATGTGCTTTTCGTTAAGAAGAAGGATGGATCATTGCGTTTATGCATTGACTATCGAGAGCTGAATAGGATGACGATTAAGAATAAGTATCCTCTCCCTCATATCGAAGAGCTGTTCGATATACTTCAAGGATCGAAGGTCTACTCCAAGTTAGATCTAAGACAAGGGTATTATCAATCGAAGATCAGGGAAGCAGATATTCCGAAGACTGCTTTCAACAGCCGATACGGACATTATGAGTTTGTAGTAATGCCGTTTGGTTTGACGAACGCACCAGCTGCATTCATGGATATGATGCACCGTATATTCAAGCCGTTTCTCGACAAGTTTGTAGTGATCTTCATCGACGATATCTTGGTGTTTTCGAAGACACCGGAGGAACATGATGAGCATCTTCGAATCGTGTTACGCACTTTGCTGGATCACAAGCTATATGCAAAGTTCAGCAAATATGAGTTCTGGCTTGAGAGAGTTACGCTTCTCGGACACAACATATCAGGATCTGGAATCGAAGTAGATCCCTCGAAGATAGAGATGATTATGGATTGGAAGTCACCGAAGAATCCTTCAAAAGTGAGGAGTTTTCTAGGATTAGCTGGTTACTATCGACGATTTGTCAAAGATTTATCGAAGATAGCTACACGTCTCACTAAGTTGACAAAGAAAGAAGGGAAATTCGAATGGACTGAGAAGTGTGAGCAAAGCTTTCAAAGACTGAAGGAGATGCTAACAACTGCACCCGTGTTAGCGTTACCAGAAGGAAAAGAAGGTTACACTGTTTACACCGATGCTTCGAAAGAAGGACTAGGAGGAGTTTTGATGCAAAATGGAAAAGTGATTGTGTATGCATCAAGGAAACTCAAAACGCATGAAGTTAACTACCCGACACATGATTTGGGGTTAGCCGCGATAATTTATGCTCTTGGAAAGTGGAGACATTACCTGTATGGAGTTACGTTTGAGATCTTTACTGATCATAAGAGCCTGCGATATCTATTCACTTAGAAGGAGTTGAATATGCGACAGAGGAGATGGATGGAATTTCTGGAAGACTACGATTGCATTATTCAATACCATCCAGGAAAGGCGAATGTGGTAGCCGATGCCCTAAGTAGGAAAGTTCGTTTGGCATAGATTTCTACCAATCCTGAGATTGATCAAAGAGAAAGAATGGAACTAAAGCTCGAGTCACGAACGTTGTGATGTCATCACCGTTGAAAGAGCAAGTGTTGGAAGCACAGAAGAACGATGAGTGGATCTAGAAATATCTCGAATCTAGGGAGAAAGATGATGAGACTAAGTTCAAGATTGATGAACATGGAATATTGAAGTACAAAGGTCGAATATGCGTGCCAACTGTTTTGAGGAAAAAGATTCTCGACGAAGCGCATAAGACTAAGTACACGATACATCCCGGAGGCACTAAGATGTATCAAGATGTTAAGACGCATTTCTGGTGGAATGGAATGAAGAGAGACGTAGCCAACTATGTCAAGAAGTGCTTAACTTGTCAGAAAGTTAAAGCGGAGCACCAGAAGCCGAGTGGGAAGTTACAACCATTACCGATTCCGACTTGGAAGTGGGAGCAAATCACGATGGATTTTGTCACCGGATTACCCAAAGTCAGAGGAGGACAAGATAGTATCTGGGTGATCATTGATCGATTGACAAAGTCAACACACTTTTTGCCAGTAAAGACAACGGATAAGGTCAGCACGTTGGCAAAGCTGTATCAGCAAGAGATTGTCAGACTATACGGAGTTCCAAACAACATCGTGTAGGACAGAGATCCGAAATTCACGTCGCAATTGTGGAAAGAGATTCAGACTCTGATGGGAACAAAGTTGAACTTCAGTACTGCAGCGCATCCTCAGACGGATGGACAATCAGAAAGGATGATCAAATACTTGGAAGATATGCTAAGAGCTTGCGCTTTGGACTTCTAGGAAAGTTGGAAAGAGTGTTTACCTCTTGTGGAGTTTGCATACAACAGTAGTTATCAAGCTTCTATTAAAGCTGCTCCATATGAAGCCTTGTATGGAAGGAAATGTAGATCCCCGTTATACTGGGATTTGGATGAAGCAAGATGTACTGAGGAAGGACAAATCACAGTGAATTCTGCTAAGTGGATAAGAGAAGCGACAAAAAAGATTCAGATCATTCGCCAGAGAATGAAAGCTGTCCAGGATCGGCAGAAGAGTTATGCTGATCGATGAAGAAGGGATTTGGAATTTGCAGTGGGCGAAAAGGTATTTCTGAAGGCATCGCCAAGGAAAGGGTTTTTCCGAATTGGGAAAGGTAGAAAGTTAAACCCGAGATATGTTGGACCATATGAGATACTGGAGAGAGTCGGACCAACTGCTTATAGATTAGATTTGCCTGTAGGTCTAACAGGAATCCACAACGTATTTCATGTATCTCAGCTTCGCAAGTGTTTCTCGTTTGAAACATAGGTTGCGCCGGTAGAGGAGATACCGTTGCAACCGGATTTGACTTATGTTTTGAAGCCCGCTAAGATTCTAGACAGGAAGTTTCAAGAGTTAAGGAATAGGAAGATTCCTTTATTTAAAGTCGTTTGGAAGGGACATGGGACAGAAGAGGCAACCTGGGAGACAGAAGAGAAAATGTAGAAGGATCACCCCGAGTTATTTGCGGTTAGAACGGAAGAATCTGAGGACAGATTCTCTTTAAGGAGGGGTGATTGTAACAGCCTAAAATAGGGCCTGGATGGAAACAGTAAGTTAAGGGCATTGGTAAAGCGTTTATAGACCGTGATCCAACTTTTTGAATCATCATGCATTGCATTCTTACATGAACTTTGTGCTCGTATATGATCTGACATGTTTTAAGGGGGAATTCTTGACCTTTGATACAGTTTACTATTCATAACCCGAGCCTACCTTGTTCCTATTGCCACTCGAACCCTAGAGGTTCATCACACATGTTTCCCAATCGTTTGAACTTGTTTCCCAAGCTCAGAGAGTCTTTCTTGAACCATAAGGGTATTTTTGGAACTTACCGACCAAAGTTACTATTCATTTGAAAATGAGCTTTTGATTCTGATACCTTTCCTACCCAAGTTTATAGTCGAATCGACCCTTGTGTCGAGACGAGTCTTTTGAAATTACTCTTGGCTTCGAAATCTATTCTGGAACTTTGTTTTATTGAAAACGTTTACGAAAACCCTAGTTCACTATTCCTTCTACGAACGATTTTCATTCGGAAAATGTTCTCTCTCTCTGGATTTGCACTACTTGAGCTATTTCATGATTTTTGAGATGTTTTACAACTCTTGATTCAAACCCTAGCTTGAAATTTTGAAGCGTACGTTCGTACGTGAGAATTCACTATTCATTCTACGTTTTCAACTTTTTAACGGTAAAACGTTTTATAGTTGATATTGGATTCAAAACGCTTCTCGATTTATTTTATGATTTTTCAAAATGTTCCGAACTTGAAAATCATTCTAGAAAGTCGTTTTTCACTCTTGTTGAGTTTCAAGCTCAAAACTTTTATTCACTAAAACTAATGTATCTTTCAAACGGTAAATCCGATTTCGACGTATAAATATGCGTTTCGAAGCTAATTTTCTTACCGTCGGAATGGTTATACTTCCAGCCACTTACCCTCGAGTCTTGGGCAACGAAATTATAGAAATATCCCCAGCAGCCCCATTTTTAGCTTCAAGAGTATGAAGCTTCCAAGAGAAGCTGTACACTTTTGCTCTCATACCCTTCCTTACATTCTATTTCCAAGGTGAGGGGCTTCCCAACACCTATAAATACCCCCCTCATGCCATTTGAATCATTGCTCATCTGTTGTGTTAACAACACCCTTTCTTTCTCTCCCTCTCCCCCTCTTGCCGTCTCCCCCCTTGTGAGCATAGGTTTGTTGTTTTATTTTTATACTTTAGTTTATGTTATGTTTTAGTTTAGTTTATGTTTTTATGTTATGGTATATTTATATTATGTTTAGGTTGGGTCTTAGGGTCTTCCCTAAGCCATATAGGATTTTATTTTATGCATTTATTATATAGTTTTCATGATATGTTTGAATATATGTTTATATGTTTTAATTGTTTAGTATATGCTTGAATATGTTATGAATTGCTCTAGTATATGCTATGATCATGTGATATGATTGTTATATCATGAGAGTTGATGCATGATTATGGAATTTGAATTATGTTCATGCATGCTAGCTAATTGAATAGTGATTTATAATTAATTATGTCACAACTTGTTACATGTTGGTATTGAATTAAATTGTTACATGTTACATGCCTAAAGGTTCATGATATGATATGATATATGTTGTGACATGTTGTCACATTGTTATATGATTCTTGAATTATGAATTGAGCTTATGATATGTTATGGATTAATGGAATAGAGCCTTGATCATATGTTATACACTTTAATAGTGTCACATGTTATAACCTAAGATAGATTAGTGTTTCATAACTTGATCTTATGCCTTAATTGGATCTCTTAACCATAGGTTATACCTTTAACCTAGATCACACTTGATTGTATAACATGAACTTGAAACTATAGGTTATAATCAAGATCATAATAGAATTAGGGTGTGTGTGTGTGTGTGCATGCCGTGTGTGTGTGTGTGTGTACGTGCATGGGGTGTGTGTGTGTGTGAGACGTGTGTGAGTGTGTGTGTGTATAGTAAGGGTTTGACCCGACCCTTTGACCCGACATGTGAATAGTAACATGTGAATAGTAACTGTGAATAGTAATCCTAAATAGTAATTTTGAATAGTGCTTTTGAATAGTAAAAATGAAATAAAACTTGTGCTTTCTTAATAGACATTTGAACCTAGGGTTTCCATATGCAGGGTCTAAAATGTGTTTTCAAAATGTGTTTTCTTTCGTGGCCTTGTTTCATAACTTACGGTTTGCGATAGGATTCATAATTTGACTAAAGCTTACTCGATTATAGTAAGATCATAGTCTCACGTTAAGAGTAACTCACTTTAACATAATCCTTTGTGTGTTACCTTTCTTGAATACCTTAAATGGTATTACTCTCTTGTGTTACCTGTTCTTTACATGTTCCTTGTTCATTGTTTCATGTATTTCATATGCATCATGGTTAGTAGTGGGTCTTAGTTCTTAAGCTCACTCTAATACGCCACCTACAGGAGTTAAAGTTGAGCACTGGGATCCCCAGGGCAAGGCATAATCTATCTACCTGCCTTTTGTTACTATTAGGTGAGGTGAAGTTATAAATGTTTTCCAACTGGAACCACGATTATACTATCGTATCATATGTTTTGAAATTCAAAGCTAAACCTCGTTTTGAACTATCCCTTTTATCGGGACATTCTCTTGAAAGGATCATTCATACTTTAATAGTATACCTTGATCTAAAGCACATGTTTTCCAAAGTTCTACATTCTTGTTCGAAGACAGTTACATGTTTTGCATATGTTTTCAAAGTACAGTTTACAGACAGCATCACATGTTTTACAGACAGCATCACATGTTACAGTTACAGTTTCACATGTTATTGTTAGCATAATGGAGTGGTACTCTGGTCACTGCTAATCTTGAAATGCAAGCATACAGTTTACAGTTTGGGCCTGGCGGTTATGTGTGGAGGTGATGCTCGGGAGGTGAGCGCCAACGACATCACCAATACCGGCCGCCACAATTAGACAATTGACACCGACTTGTAACAGGAGGTTTGTTAAGTCAGGATAATCTGTCTGGGAACGGACAGCAAATCTGTTCCCATTACATGTTTACGCGGTCGCCTAGGGCTAGCTACCCGAAGTGACAACCGGTGGAGGATGGTGCATGTTTGTATGTGTTGGTGAGAGTTGTTGTTGACCTTGTTCCGATAGTCTACTGTGTGCGGAGTTGTTGTTGACCTTGGTCCGATGCTGTACTATGTGTGGGGTTATTGTTGATCTTGGTCCGATACTCTACTATACGTGGAATTATTGTTGATCCTGGTCTGATGCTCTACCAAATCATGTTTTTCTAGAGTAAGGATGGAGAAGCCTAGCTTGCGGGCAAAATTCTGTTTCATAAAGGATGGTTCATATCTGGAAAAGTTCACTTTACCCTTATCCCATTTTACGAAAGAACTATGAACCATCAACAACATATGTGTGCGCGAGTGATAGAATTCATGAAAATGTTTTAAAACGTGCATTCTTTTACAGCATCACATTCCAAGAGTTTTATCAACCGAACTTGTTTCAAGTTCTTCTTTAAAGCATTGCATTTAACAGTTCTAAACTTTACTTCAAGTTCTTTATCACTCACTACTTTCTTTAAGGTATTCCCTCACTTAGTCCTTTTGACTAATACCTCTCCCGTTTTCTTGCCTCGGGGTTTCAGGTCTTGCAGCCGCAGTCTAGAGGTATCTTGAAGCTCTAGATTGTCATTTTTGTTTCAGTCAGGACTTAGTATTACTTCCTTTCGTGTCCATCATATGTTTTATGGCTGCATCACTTCATGTTTCTGAATACTTGAGTATCTTTGTTATACTCTTTCTGCTACTCTGTTACCGATATTTTGAACTCTACTGTATTGGTATTTATATGTGATTATGTTACATGTTCTGATATGCCGAGTCTCTCTTACACGATCAATATGTTCTTGCTTGTTACATGCCATCACGCACATGTTTGGAAAAGTTTTAAAATACTCTGATTTTCCGCTGCATAGCCACATCGTTATACATGTATAGTTCTGAGATAGACAGCCGTTCGCTGGAGTATTTCTTGAGTGATGGCTCACACCATTACTTGAGAGGTGCTTCAGTGCGGGGGTTGAGACGCCGCTCTCCTCTTGTTCTGGTACGGGTGGGGGCGTTACTGTCTAGGTCTGGAGCTCTTGACCTGGCTAACGGCCGTTAGGGCCAAGAAGAGGTCGTTAGCCCCTCTCTTGTGTGTGTTCGTACTGTTTGTTCGGTTCTTTGCTTTGTTTAATTCCTTCCTTGCTTCATACATGACTTATATATGGTAGGGACATGTGTTAATATGTGTTGTGGGTATTGCATTTAATTTATGGATCATTTGGCTATGAAACGTGCAGGATATGGTCACTATGCTCTACTTGTCAACGTGTTGCATTTCATAATTATCATTTGCATTCATATACATTTTCCTAGCATCTATTTGGTTCATTTTCAGTCTAAGAGTGTCTTTTGTTATTTTTTTTTGCACAGAGGATCTTCCTGTTGACGGTGATCTTGCTCCTTAGGCGTCCGTTTCACTCTTTTGTCCCTACTACACGCATTGGAAAGGTGAGGTTTTGTTCTTTTAGCTATGATGACCTATGACCCTATGTGTTTTGAAGCCTCACATGAAAAATATGTATATTATACGTTAAATATGTGTATGATATGTACGTTAAGGTCTTGTCCCGTTTGTTATAAGATTTTGAAAATGATTTGTATACGTATATAAGCTATTTTGCTTTTGATTTGAAAATCATGGATAAGTGTGTGTGTGTAAGCGAGATGTGAGCTTTGTGAAAATTATGACTTTTGAATGATGATTTACCCGAATAGTGGTATGGTATCTCGGGATGGCCGCGGGGTCGCCGAGCTCTTCCATCAACACATTCCTTTGAGAGTTTCGTCTAACCTTAGGAGGTTGAGGAAGGGCGTTTCTCTTGAGCTGACAGAAGCAACCGTTGAAGGTTTCAAGGATGTGATTAAGCCTTGTCTCATGTGAAATTTGATTGATAGTTAGGGCCGTCAACCCTTCTATCACCCGGAGAAAGGATTGTTTATGATTTGTATTTTGATTGTGATTATGTTTTGATTAAGAGAAGTTGGAGGATTAACTCGTACTCGCCGAGTTGTGTGAATTTGTATGATCTATGAAGCGGGAATGGATTCCTAAATACTTAAAACTTGTCATTTTGGCGTATAATCCTTACTTTTTTTAAGTATATATATATATATTCTATCACAGGAAAAGTTTTATCTTGCAGAACCCATTCTCAATTCATGGATCTTGTTGAACTTTGTTAAGTGCTTTGCTCTATAGATATTATGGGTGCGTGTGTAGCCCCTCGCTAGTCACTAGGGCTAACCCTCGTTGTTGTTTCCCTTTTTCCCCTTTCGTTTAAGTTGTAGGTACAGTTAGAGTCGAGCTAGGTGGCAAATGTTCTCTAGTCTTATAGTGGTTTATAGCTTTGTTATTTATGAACTATTTTTGAGATATGTATTCTGATACTTAATTACGAATTGATACCTGATCTATTTTGGCATTGTAAAACTGTATATGATTATAGCATGCTATTATGGATTTATTTTGACAAATATGTTGATCTTGGGATTTCTTCTCAGTTGAATTATTGCTTCGGCTATATTATTGATTGATATGCACTCTGATTGAGGGTTTAGGCTGCCTAATTAGAGCGTGAGTTTTGTTTGTCACCCGTCCGCTATTGTTTGAGACGTGTGCGGACCCTCTATTTCGTTACATGTGCCGGACTCTCGTGCGGGGGATTTGGTGCCCTACACTCGGGGTGCTACATGTTGGAAAACGAGAGCAGAAACGCAGGGAAAATTTAAAATTTTTCCAAAAGATTCATCATGGACTTGAAATTCTCATATCGTATCATAGGGTGTTCAGAAACATAGGTAAATTGAAGCTTTGTAGTGATGTCAGTACCGCCTACTGATCACCCTTCAAGCGGAAAGTCCCTCGAACGGTTCTCGACACATCCCAAAGCAGCGATCCTCTAAAGCGTATCCACACCAGTCCTAGAACACGATCAAGCAAGTGAGAATGCTAGTTCTATAGCTTGTGTTAAGGTTAGGATTTTTTCTTTGAAAACTTTCTTTTATTTTTCTCAAAAACTTAACACTTCGTGAGTGTTGGTCTAAAAAATAAGAGAAGCCCCAACCCTTGTATTTATACAAGGTGGGTTCGAACCCTTTAGGGTTTCCAAGAACCAATGGGATTAGTTTTCTTGCTCATTAATTAAATAGTTTAATTAATTATTTGATTGGAATAATAAGTTCCTAACTTATTCTCTAAGTCTTGCAAGAATCAACTTTGTCTCTCCTACAATAGGAAGTTAGACTTTTCAACTTTCCTAAAGCTAAAAGTCAAGATTCAATAAATAATTTAATTCTCAATTAATTATTTATTGGCTTATGCTTCAGAAATAAAATTTTAATAATTAATTCAAAATTAATTAATTCAAGAAAAGATTTCACGTGTAATTAAATTACTCGTCAGGAGACACGTTCGTGCCATGTGTGCGTGACATGTGGCAGCCACGTGGACTGCGTGACACGTGGCAGCCATGTGTGCTCGACACATGGCAGCTACTTATGCCATTCTTGTTCCTTTTCGATCAACAATTTCGTCCTTCATTAATGATATTAACATCCTACCATAACCCTCGTGTCCTGGCATTTGTGTGTGACCCTTTAGGTTCATTATTCGATTAGCAGTGACAGTAATTAATTAATTCACTAATTAATTAATCACTTCACAGATCACACTATCGTAATCTAGCAATGGATGTGTGACCCCTAGCCGAATAACGGAATAAATCGAAGAACCTTTCAGTCAATAACATACAGTGAAATACGATCCTCCTACAACTCCATCTCTCAATCAAGAACTAAGGCATGGGAATATTCTCAGAGCCCAAATATTCTTGATCTTTAAAGTTAAGTTCGTTTCATATCCATTTAGACCTCAATCCAAGAAAACCCCATTTTCTTGATGTCTTGATCTTTTATCCATCTTGGTCAAGGGTTTAAGTTTAATGGACTACGAACAACTCAATCAGTAAGAGATCATTCTTGTTCTTGCAACAAGTGTAGGTCCTTTGTCGATTCTACTAATTCTACATATGCCACTTGTGTAATCCCAACATAGGCGGTGGTTCAGGTGTCTATATGGTGACACCCTTTTGAGCCTATATCAAAGATTACAGAGTTAGCTCATATGACACATTACAGAATCCCAAGTCTAAGGATTAATGAATCACGTTATTGACCTGTGAGATATTTCCTAATCTGGAAGTTTCTAGGAGACTTCCTTTCCTATTTAGGAATGTTCTCACGTGGGATATCTCAGTGATGAAGTTCTAGTAACAATCACCCTGATGTAATATGAACGCATCATCGTATGCACTTATCACTCCATGAAACTGAGTGATCCTTCAAAAGGACATAATCACACACGCAAGTCTCAGCAAAGTCAAGGTCGACACTCCCACAGTCTATCGAACTCTCGACTTGGAGAAGTTTCTAATCCTCGCCTATGGAGTTAAGAACTTGTTTCATGTGTTGTTCCCATAACAACAAAGTTCTTAACGGCCTCATCGGATTAGGGGAGTTCAATACATGCAAAGACACAATCAACCCAAACAGACAGAAATAAGCATATAAAGAAGTGAATGTCTATGAACAAAATCATTTCCTTTATTATTGAAAGACTGTTTGTGATATTACAAGGAAATAGTAAAGCCAAAAAGCAACTTGAAGGGCACTATTCCCAACACAACAGTACTCACCGGATATTTGTTTCTGTTTATGTACTGATGGATTATGAATCGACGTAGGCCTTCTTTTATGTATTATATTTTATGTCTTTCAGAATGTTTTGGTATGCAAAGCCTTAGCTTGATTTATGACCTCCCTTTTGTTCTATATATGCTCTATATGTATACATGTGTGGGTGTGTGTTATCCCCCTAACTCAGTCGAGTTTAGACTGACCCTCTATTTAATAATTTAGTTGCAGGTTACTCGAGCTAGGCGGGGAAGTGCGTCGTTTTCGAGTCGTACTTACGTGTTTAGGTCGAGTCTGCATTTCATACTTACTTTTTTTGGATACTTTGAACATGTATATGATATGGGATTGTATATTTGGAGAATTTATGAATTCTTGATGTATTTTGGGGCCGTGTGGCCATGTATATATTGATGTAGGCTCATGACGAGCTCTTATTTGGATCCTGTATATTGCTTCCGTATTTTGTTCTTTTGTTTTGAGCGCTCTATCCATTAACACCGCTTAGCCTAGTGTATTTGTTGGTTCCCCTTCGCTTAGACATGGACTCATATATGGCCTTTCATTTCATATGTGGGTTCGGGTTTAGGTGCGGGGGATGTGGTGCCCCAACGCTCCGGGCGCTATATCTCTTCACGAAGTTAGTAACGTCTCTCTTTATGCCATTCCACCAATACAAGGTTCTCAAACCCTTGTACATCTTCATACCACCGGGGTGTATCAAATATGCCGAACGATGTGCCTCCTCAAGAATAATCTTCTTGAGCTCTTTCGGGATACATACCCTTGTCTTGAATCGAAACAACCCTAAATTATCGAACCCAAACTTAGTCTCCGGATCAACCCTTGCTCTCGCAACAAATCTCTGAATTTTCGGATCATTAGATTGAGCTTCAATCAACCTTTGCTTCAATTTCGATTGTACAGAGATATTTGCTAAACGAGCCTCTAAACCAAAACCTCGAAAACCTGCCCGCTCGAACCTACTTCCAACCCTGAAACACTAGCCTTCCAATTTAAAGCATCGGCTACCATATTTGCCTTACCCGGATAGTATTGAATCTTACAATCATAGTCCTCAAGGAACTCCACCTAGCGCCCCTGCCTCATATTTAGCTTCTTTTGAGTGAATAAATACTTGAGGCTTTTGTGGTCGGTAACCACCTCAAAAGTAGCTCCATAAAGTAAATGGCACCACTTTGCTAATGCAAAAACAACCGCTGCAAGCTCCAAATCATGAGTGGGATAGTTCTTCTCGTGATCTTTCAACTTTCTAGAGGCGTAGGCTACGACTTTGCCATCATGCATCCACACACAACTGAGGCCTTCCTTAGATGCATCGGTGTAAACTACATAGCTTTTGGAACCCTCAGGTAGGGTAAGAACCTGTGCTGAAGTCAACCTTTCCTTAAGAGTTTGGAAACTCTTCTCACATGCCTCATCCCACTCGAACTTAGCCTTTTCCTTGTTATCCAAGTCAACAGGGCGGTAATCTTAGAGAAGTCTTTCACAAATCGCCAGTAATATCCCACTAACCCGGGAAAACTCCTTACTTTTGAGGCATTCTTCGGTTGCTTCTAAATCATTGCTATCTCAATCTTTGCCGGGTCAACTTCCACACCATTCCCCAAAATGAAGTGACCCAAGAAGGACACCCGATCTATCTAGAACTCGCACTTGCTGAACTTAGCAAACAGTCGATGTGTAGCACCCCGGAGTGCACAGTACTACATCCCCCGCACCATAACGCGATACGTGTAACGAAATAGAGACTCCGTACACGCATCAATTTACAGCGAACGGGCGACAAACAAAACATATACACTAGCTAGGCGGTCTAGACCCTGATAAAAAGTGCGCAAAACAGTCATATATCAAATGCGGAAGCACCAGGACCAACAAATACAAACATATATGCTTGAATTATTACAAATTATACATATTAGCCCATCCAAGGCCAAATAAATCGTGCAAATAACAAAGCTCGAATTCTGAATCGTATCTCATACATGTCTTATACATAATACCAAGACTAAAAAGTAAAGATGCAAAGATGCAAAAGACTCAAACTCGGACTCGAACAACCCAAAAGAAACCCACCGCCTAGCACGAACCAACACCTGTACCTGCAAACTCAAAGAACCATAGGGGAAAAGAAGACAACGAGGAGGGGTCAGTCCTAAAGACTGGTGAGGGGGCTAACATACTCACACGTACATATACATAAGGCAGAGCATATTCAAAGGAATAAAAGCTCATGAACCGGGGCGTAGTTTTTGTAATCTAAAGCATTTTAACACTGATATAATATATAGAAAAGAGTTAAGCTAGAGGCCAAAATCCACCAATTTTAGTAATTAGGAATCCAGTCCCATTTCAAAAACCAATTCATAATCAAAATCACATAGCTCGGTGAGTCGAGCTTCAGACCACCTATCTCCGTTCAAAATCTGTAACACCCCGACTCTTCGGCCTTCTAGGTACTACGTCACGGGTGTGCTAAGTGTGTATTTAATTATTAAGCATGCGACAATATGAATTATTTGGAATATTTGAATAATGATAGTAAGTTTTTAGGTTTGAAGTTTTAAACGTTTAAATCCTTTTCAAACCGTTTTGGATTTGTTTATTTCCGTTTTCCATTCCGATTTTTGTGACAACTTGGTATACTTGAATTATGTGAGTTATTAACGTGTTTACATGCTTACGTTGTAATTTTAAGCTCGTTTGATTTAGTTTTTGATTTCGGTTTTTGGAGGCGGAACTTATAGGGCTTATAAAGCTTTTAGCGCGCCCTGGGTTCCGGACGACATATCTTGAGCTCGGGGATTCGGATTCGAATTCCGTCACCTCCGTTGCCTTCGTATTGACAATTCGGAGATAATGGAACAAGCCTCATACCTTTTTGAGATCATTAAGACCTCCGAAATCCAACCGTAACGAACAACTCGTGCAAGAATAACCCTTTTGTTGACTAGTCTTCATGGTGGGACCCCTTAATCCAACCTAAACCTAACCATACTTTAACCGATGACTTGTGTACTAGAGTTAACCCATTCCTTCTCCTTTTACCAGAAAAAACCGAGCCAAACCCCCCTTATCTTTTCTGCAACTGATCGAGAGAGAGTGGAGAGAAGAGAAGGAGAAGAGAAAACCCTTGGCCTTGTGATTTTGAGCTCAAATCACTTCCTTTCTTCTCCATATCTTGAAGGTATGTATATTTATATATCCTATACTATTTTATACATGATTTCATCCATTTAATACTTGCTTTGCATCAGATTTGATAAGGGTTTGGGCTAAGAGCATGAATAGGACTTTTTGGGGATTTTTGCTCTAATGACCTACCTAGTTGTGTAGCTGATTTCCTTGCTTATAAATTATTATATGAGCTTGTTTCTTGGCCTATTTTTTTCCTAAATGATAGTATATGATTTTAGGATGATTTTCTCTTTAGACCCTTTGATGAAATTATGAGATATAGAGCCCCAAACTTAGAGATCAAAACTGCCTCCCCTGTTTTAGACTACTGTGTGGAATTATGTCTTGTTGCTTGATCTAATGGCCTTCATTTCGTGTGAAATTGCATGGATTTGTTGTAAACTCATTTTTTTATATGTTAGAATTCATATTGCAAGCCTTTGGATCCATTTTAAGCCCCAAAACCGAAATACATGACCTGTTCTTATGCATGGCAGAACTGGACTATTACTGTTGCATTTTTGTGGTTTGTTGGTCATCCTAATGTGCTCCAATTCGTGTCAATTTGCATATACATGGAGTATATTAGTTTCTTATCATGTTAGTATTCCTTACCTAAAGTTTCAGCTTCATATTCTGCCCTTAAGTACTTGATCATGGCATGATTGAACCAATCGGGCTCATATATGCGGTTTTAATGCCCCAGACTTGCTGCATGGTTTCGGTGCTCTTAACGTGTGATTTGGCCTTTGCATTCTAAATGAAATATGCTCCTAACATGCTAAATATGTTTTATATCAAGTTTCATAAGATTTGGAGTTGATTTGGTATGCTTTTGGGACTGTTTTTGTATAGGGTCTGTTTTGCCGGTAAGCTTTGTTTTCGTTTTTGGGCCTGTACCGAGACACCCCCGTGTCTCATTTGCCTTGTAATGTGAGACACCCCCGTGTCATGCCCTTTTTGCATGTCTGTACTGTGACACCCCCGTGTCTCAGTTTAGTTAAGCTGAGGGACAACTCTTGTCTTTTTCTTTTCACAACTGCACAACTCTTGTCTTTTTCTTTTCGGTTTTTGGTTTGTTTCACCTCTTTAATGCCTTTATCTTCATTTATGATGAACTATGAGCTTGTTTTACTATGTGTTGGGAGTATTGTGGTTTAATTTCATAACATTTGGATGAGATTTAGGCATGCTTTTTCTGAATGCCGTTTATATGCGTTTTGTGTCGTTTGTGATTTCCGTAACCCATTTCCCCTATCATATGATTTCTTCTTGTTTTCAAACTTTGGAAATATGTTATATTATGTAATATGATGTATGTAGTAGAGTTTTGTGAAAGATTGAATACATTTGAATGTACGTAATTGTTTTTTTTCTAATTAGAAATGTGATTTAACTTGTGCTATGATTGTATTTGAATTTCTTGAATTGATTGGAAATGTGAAATTATGAATTCGAATGAACGTGAACGATTGATTGAATGACTTGATTATATGATTTAAATTCCTTAATAGTACACATGAACATTTTCATAACATAATCTTATCTTTCACATATTCATATCATGATCATTACATTGCCGAGCGTCCTATTTGGTTCATATTGAATCTCCTCTCACTGGTACACATTGTTCATTCTCTTGTACAGTTCGTTTCCAGGGCAGAGACTTCCGAATTGAATAGGCACCCGTATTGCTCATGCTTTATGTCTCGTGGTATTCCAGGTGAGGGTGTTTTTGTTTTAGCTATGTATCAAACCCTACAACCCTTATGTGATAAGTTTTGGCCAAAACCTTGTATATATATATGTTATTTTCGAAGTGGAGTCATCGAGTAAATTATTATCGAGTAAACCTTTTCTCAAGAACTATGAAATATGTTATGCCCCTTATGAATCAAATGTTTTGGCGAGAATATGATTATGTTATGATTATGAATGCACGGGCCCAGGGACTTAGTGCAAGTGGCTATCCGGGGAGGCAAGGGCCGACGGTGATCCCTTGTACTAGTCCCAACACATTTACGGTGATACCGGCCCTCGCTAGGAGGTTTAGTGGGGAATGGGAGCTGAGTGCCCTTGGGGGATTCATGTACCCCCATTGGCCTATGTATGGACCGGTGGTCGGGGTCTTGCAAGCCCGTCCACCACCCGGAGGAAGAAGGTTGGAGTTATGTTATGACTATGATTATGTTATGATTGATATGCACCGTGTGGGAAGGTCGGGACACGGATTGCCCAAACGAATATGTTTTATGATATGATATATGATCTGTTTGTATGATGATATATTGCATGATCACCTATTTAAAGTATTATTGATATTTATCTTACACAGTCGGAGTTTGGTTGGAGATGATGCACGCTCACTCGCCGAGCCTATATGTTTATGTATGATTTATGAACTTAATGAATTTAATATGATTAGTCGTAAAGTCCGAGCATTGCTTCGTTATTTTCTTGTCCTCTTGAGAACTAACTTTAAATAAAACTTTGCTCGGGGTTTATGACTTGCATGCGCATGTTTCTATAGGTATGTATCGCTCCTGCTCACTCAGTCTTCTAGAGACTGACCCCTCTTTCCCACTTTTCCAGTTTCTTGTGCAGGTGTTGGTTACTAGGCGGAGTTAGAATTGTCGAGCCATTGTTCCAGTCTTACTCTCTTGCACTCACTGCATACTACATTGTTTCTGAATATTGTATTAACCTATTATTGTTGGCGGTGTGCCATTTATTGAATTGATATTGATTCGGGACAGGTTAGGACAGGTGTATTGATTAGTGGAACCCGTATTTATATTCTTGTTGGATTTCATTTATTTCTTTGATATTATTTGAATGATTTCCTTGCTTCCGCATTTTGGTTTTTGTTGATTGTTCCGGGGTTAGCTTCCGCCTAGTCAGGACTGTTCTTTTGTTTGTCACCCATTCGCTGTGAGTCCGATTCATGTATGGACTGCCTATTTCACATGTGGATTAGACTCATAGTGCGGGGGATGTGGTGCCTATCGTCCCGGGTGCTACATCTATAAGTGGTATCAGAGCTCCAGGTTATAAAACTGGAGTTCTCGTGTCGTGTGGGTCAGTCTAGGTCGTTCGGCATAGGAACTACGTGATAATGTGTGCATTGCATCGATCTTGAACATGAAATTGTCTTTCTTTTAATCTTGTCGAATTACCTGTTGCATTTTATATTGGATTCGTGTCTTTCGTGTTGAATATGTGCCATATGCATGTACTAATCGCATGCATATACCTTCGAAATGAGTTATGATTTACAGGTTATAAAGATAATATCAAACCACGGCCAAGTTCCACGATAAAGACGATCTATTGCCAGTTCTTCCTGAGGCATGGAAGACAGGAGAGATGCACCGGGGAGGAATATGGAGAATTCGAGATGTGAGACCTTCCTATATGGAGCTAGAGTTCAAGGGTTGGGAGCCGGAATGGGAGGTTCCACTTTAGGGATGCTATGGTAGAGAGAGACACTTGATAAGATAAGAGTTGTTCGAGGGAAATGATTATGACTCCTAATATGGGTATATACGGCCTCCTACATAAGATGCCATAAGTGGATTCAACAGGACCGTTCAACCTAAGGAATGAAGTAAATGAACCTTTGAGCTTAATTTGGTTCAGGCTTCGGACCATTGAAGAGGTACCGAGGACTGAGAGGAGTCAAGGTAAAATAAATTCGATGGGAATTGAGCACCAAGAGTTGTCAATGAAGGGTTTCTAAATAAATCTGGGAATTAGAAATCGAGATTGTGGAGGTGAAGATCGAGAAGAGTTTAAATTTAGGTGCTCTGGATTTCGATTAAGATAGAAACGAGTAGGGAGGAGTTCGTTTTCCAAATCCAAGTTAAATTGCTGAGTTGTGAGGTTGAATTGGGAGATATGGAGCAACAAATGGAAACGGTAAAGTAAGGCGAAGACTCTTTGGAAAGAAATCATGCGCTCAGGGATAAGCAATCGGAAAACAAGGCTAATTCGTCAATCTAAGTTCATAAAGGATAAGCACGGGAGTCTTGATCACGGTGATAGCGAGAAGCAGGGTTCAGAATTACATTAAGGTTCATTTTTGTAAGAGAATTGGGCAATGTTAAAGGGTGATTCTCGGGGTGGAAATGCAGAGGTTAATTCAGTGGTTGTTGAAGAAATCGGGGATCGTGAAATTTCAATTCCAGACAGTAGAAGATACGAGTGATGCAAAGAGATTCACGGAAAACTTGAAGACCGTGGGAAAGACAAGGCATGATTAGCAAGTCAAAGTAACCACTTGATTGGAGGAACAAGGAAAAAGCTACCGAGCTAACAGCTTACTATATTGGTGACAGGTTCCAAAACATTCATGGCACGTGCATCATATTTCGCATCAAATTATTATTTTTCTTTACTTATGTTTGTGCGCGCATTCCTATTTGATTTTGTTGCTTTAATGTGCGGCATATTTAATTGTTGCAAGCATGCCACGTGCATCATCATTTTAACCCGACATGCATTTTAGTGTTTATTCGATAGGAAGTTCTTTCATTCCACTTATCAAGTATTTCTTCGATCGGGTCACATCTGAGGTAAGAAGAAAAGAAATAATGGGATGGTACGTTACAAGGAAGGTGATGTCGGGAAAATAAAGAATTTCAAGTAAGGGATAGGTTAATGGAAACGGGAATTCATAAGGAGGAACGAGATTAGAGTTGATTGCGGGGTGTGTGGATCTGACAAGAATAGGAAAGGGGTTTTGGATATTAAGCGAATTAGAAAGGAAGTTAAAAGCAAAAACTTTGGGGTTCTTTTTATTAAAATCCTCTCTAATGGAAATTATTCATCTAGAATTTCGACAAAAGAAGAATCAATGGAGTTCAACACGCGATAATAGAAATTTTAAGGGGGAGAGCATGACCGAGAAACAAATTGGAAGATTGAAATGGTGCTCTAAGAAATATTTTTGTAGAAGTAACGGAATTGCAAATTAAGGAAGACCTGGAAGTCCTAATGGTGTGGTTGGATATAAATAAAAGAGCCTCAACGGTTAAACCGTTAAAGTGAGCGTTGAGTATTAAGTTAGTGTTGAAGGCCACCACGGATATTGAGGAGAGGGTAATTTGACCAAGGATTGGATGAGTTCGGACGTTGTGACGCCCCGCTTCTCGATCAAGGTAAGGTTTGGTACGAGAGTGCACGATTTACGTTTCCTTGCATGATTTATGTGGAATTGTGCCTTAATTTGATAATGGATTTGTGCATAAGTGAAATATATTAAGTGTGCTATATATGTGGCTTTATGACATATTAATTATATGCTTGTGTTGCTATTATTGAGCGTGGATAGCATGTTTTATAGTTTAACGAAACAATGTGCTCATATGGACATTAAAACATAATTTAAGGACTAAATGGTAAATTTATTTCCCAAGCCTGGAACTGGTTAGAACTTAATGAAATTGAGTAGATAATTCGATTACGAGTTCGTGGGTTCTTGAATCGCTCAATTCGGAGTTCGGACGAAGAAGTTATGTCCATTCTACGAAAAGTCAACCCTTTTAAGCCTAAATGTTGACCTGCGACCCAATTTCAATTCTGACCCAATTTGAGCCCCAATTTCACCTAAATCTGACCCGTATGACCCTCCATGACCCTATATGGCTGACCCAATTTACAAAATCAGATTTAACACACCAAAACCCATTCTTACGTTATTTCAAGATTGAAACACAATCTCTCCCTCACTTTTCTCAAGAGACCATCCATATTCTCTCAAGAACTTCAAGCTATCTTCAAGAGCCAAGAGTGGAGACTAAAGTTGGAGATTCAAGACTATAGAACAAGATTCCCTCTTCCATTTTCAGCTCTTAAGGTAAGAAATGCTTGAATGTTCATGTGGGTCTTCTTCTTTGAACTTGAAGCTTGAGTTTGAAATCTAGGGTTCTTGGTTAGATGGATTAAATCCGAATTTTAAGATGGAAATATGTTTCTTATGATGTTGGGAGTGATTTGATGTAAAAATTTCTCATTTTCATGCTTGTTTGAAGAAACCACCGTTGTTGACCTTTGAAGCTTTTATGAAGAATTCTTGCATGTTCATGTTCTAGATTGTTTTAGCTTGATTTAATGATGGATTCTTGTTCCTTATGTGTTTTTATGGAGAATGTTATAGATTTCCTACAATTTCTTGCAATGATTGTTGATTTCACCATTGTTATGCTTGAAGCTTTCTTGAAACTTGAAGAAGATGAAGTTCTTGTATGAATTGCTAGGTTTCCTGATGTTTATATGTTCCTAAATGCTTTATTATGTAACTTGATGATTTATGATGCTTATTTGTGGTTTTGGAAGCTTAATTTCATGTTTTGGGGTGTTTTGAACTCATTTTCGTCTAGTTTGAAGTTGTTGTCACGTTTTTTTTTAAGGTCTGGGCAGAATCCGCTAGGGTGGATTTTTGCTGTGTAAAAATCCATGGGGGTGGATTTAAGGCAGTAGCTCTGGACCAAATCCGCGAGGGTGGATTTTTTGTGAAGGAAAATCCATGGGGGTGGATTTTCCCCAGCCTTGTTTTCTTGATTCGTTTCACTTGTTTTGCTTCTCGTTTGTTCCTTACTTATTTATATTATGTCTCTAATGTATTGTGACCTCGTTATATGTTGTGACATCTCATGCATACCTTATATTATGATCTTTATACCTCAATCATGCTTAAGTTATCTTAATTGACTAAGTTATGCGTTTAATTAAATTGTGTTAAGTATGATTCATAGGTCGCTTATTACATATGACTTGAGAACTTAATACATGACTTATATGATGCAATGTGATCATAATTCCCAATATATACCATCATCGAACATTTCTTGAATATCATTAGCATATTTGCATTCATGTCAAAGCCCTGCGTCGTCTTGTTGGGTTTTGATTCGAGTCTTACCTTTGTTGGTACATTGTCTTGTTAGGTGGTGAGTCTCCGGACGTGTAACCTTCCTTGTTCATGCTTGATCTTCGAGGTTCTTGGTAAAGGTGAGGAGTTATAATATCAAAATGTTTTCTAAAACTGTGGACACATATGACCTATCATGTTTGATGGTTTTGAACTCCCATTTTCGAAAAGGTATATGTAGGCTTAATATGCCAAGTTTTGTGAGCGTTGCTCATATTATGATGTTTGACTATGGAAAACGGTTTACAAGTAAAACTCGTGTTTTGGTATATGGGATAGGTACCCAAAATGCTTTTAGAACTTTCATTTGGATTTTATGCACGTGTGACTTGTGTAGCGAGCCTTTGTTATACCTTGCAAGGACACTTGTAACGCCCTGGTTTTTCATTTTAACAAATGTGTCGTTTTGTTTGTAAATTGCGCGATTTAATTATTTAATTACATGATTAATTGTTTAAAAATGTTCATAATTGATTTTTAAAACTATAATTGTTATTTTAATTTAATTCATTTTATTTCAACTTGATACTTAGTGTTTAATTTCTTAATCAAGGTTTCTTGTTACCATAACTATTTCGGTAATTTCGTTAATTAATTTCAACATGTTATTAGTTTGCTTTAATTTATTTAAAATGGAATTTAAGTTTTAGTAATTAATTTATAACGTTAAGAATTCATTCATGCGCATGAGTGTTCTATTTGGGCTTCGTTCTTATATGTAATGATATCGGAATGGTATGGAAATTTAGTATGTCGTAAATATGTGTGTTATGAACATGCCTATATGCTCGGTTTATGTTTTCGGATTCATTTGACGTGTTAACGAATTTAATTTGATTTGTGGAACCAAGTCGGGGATATCTTGAGCTCGGGAATTCGGATTTGAATTCCGTCACCTCCGTTGCCTTCGTATCGACGATTCGGAGACAATGGAACAAGCCTTATACCTTTTTGAAATCATTAAGACCTTCGAAATCCAACCGTAACGGACAACTCGTGCAAGAAGAGCTCCTTTTGTTGACTAGTCTTCATGGTGGGACCCTTTTTACTCAACCTAACCTAACCAAAGCTTAACCATGACTTTTGTACCTTGAGTTAATCCTTTCTCCTCCCTTTTAGCAGCAAAAAAACCGAGCCAAATATCTTCCCTTGCTGCTGCAAATGATCGAGATAGAGGAAGAGAAGAAAAGGAAGAAAAACCCTTGGCCATTCTTATGATTTTGAGCTGAAATCACCTCCCTTCTTCTTCTAATCTTCAAGGTATGAATAATTATGTCTTCTATACTCTATTATGCTTGATTTCATCTACTTACAACATGAATTGGATCAGATTTTGTTAGGGTTTGAGTGATGAGTTTGGTATGAACTTTTAGGGATTTTTGTTCTAGTGACCTATTTGCTTGTGTAGCTGATTTTCTTGCTTTTACATGATTATATGAGCTTGTTTCTTGGCCTATTTCTTTCCTAACTGATAGTATATGATATTAGGAGGATTTTATCTCTTGACCCTTTGATAAAATTATGGTTTTTTGCTTGATCAAATGACCTTCTTTTCGTGTGAATTTGCATGGATATTATGTACACTCATTGCTCTGTATGTTAACATTCATGTTTCAAGTATTTGGATCCATTTTAAGCCTCAAAACCGAAAGACATTGCCTATTCTTATGCATGATCCATGACAGACCTGCTGTTGTTGCGTTTTGTGACTTGTTGGTCATTCTAATGTGCTTTAATTCGTGCCATTTTGCATATATATGATGTACATTAGTTATTTAGTATGTTAGCATGCAGTCCCCAAGGTTTCAGATCCAAATTCAATCCCTAAGTACTTGATCATGGCTTGATTGAACCAATAGGGCTCTTATGTGCGATTTTGGCGACCCAGTTTTACTGCATGATTTAGATGCCATTAATGTGTGATTTAGCCTTTGAACTCTAAATGAAATATGTTCCTTACATGCTAAATATGTTGTATACTAAGTTTCATAGCATTTGGAGTTGATTTGGTATGCTTTTGGATAGATTTTGTATGGGATCAGTTTTGCCGGTATAGCCTTGTGTGCGATTTTGGTTCTGTACCGTGACACCCCCGTGTCTCATTTACACTAAAATGTGAGACATGGGTGTGTCACACCTTTTGGGCATGTCTGAACTGAGCCACGGTCGTGGCTCAGTGTAGCTAAGGTGGGTGACACCCCCGTGTCCCTTCCCCTGCGCAGTCCTTGTTGCTTCCTTTTCGGTTTTTGATTTGTTTCACCTCTTTAATGACTTTATTTCCTTTTGTGTTGAACTATGAACTTGTTTTGTTATGTGTTAAGATTATTATGGTTTAATTTCATAGCATTTGGATGAGGTTTAAAGCATGGTTTTGGTGAATTGCTATAACGAGGCTTGAGTGCTTCTATATGAAATATTAAGTACCTTCTTGCATTCTTTTGATGTCATAAGTGATGCTCTTTGCCTTTTTATTTATCATACTCAATGTAAACATGTTGAAAGGTATAATGTGGCTATGGCTCCAAGATTGTGTTAGATATTGCTTGGAATTATGAAAGATATGAAAAGATGGAACTTGAATGTATATGAACGTTTATAATATCAAATGAATGAATGAATGAATGACTTGGTTATACGATTTAAATGCCTTAATAATGCACATGAACATTTTCGTGACATAATATCATCTTTTGTGCATTCATATCATGCTTGTGCATTGACGTGCGTCATATATGGTTCATTAAGAGTCTTGAGTCTCACGAACACGTCTTGTTGACTTTTGTACAGTTTATCTCCAGGGTGGAGAGATCTTGATCCTTCAGGCACTTGTAACTCGTATCCTTGTATCGTCTTGTACTAGGTGAGGGTGTTTTCGTTCTAGTTATGTATAAAACCCTACAACCGTATGTGACAAGCTTTGGCCAAAAACCTAATATAGTTATATATGGTTTTCAAATGTATGTATCGAGTATATATTGATCGAGTAAACCCCTTTTCAAATGACTTATGAATGATGTTATGTTTCTTATGAATTGATATGTTTGGCGAGACACATTTATGATTTATGATTGTACGGGGCCCAGGGACTTGTGCAAGTGGCTATCCGGGGAGGCAAGGGCCGATGGTGATCCCTTGTACTAGTCCCACCACATTTATGTACGGTGATACTGGCCCTCGCTAGGAGGTTTAGCGGGGAATGGGAGCCGAGTGCCCTTGGGGGAGTCATGAAACCCCATTGGCCTATGTATGAGGTGGCCGGGTCTTGCTAACCCGTCCACCACCCGGAGGAAGAAGGTTGGAACTGATTTATGATTATGATTATGTTATGTTATGATATGACTATGCACCGTGCGGGAAGGCCGGGACACGGATTGTCCAAACGAATATGTTTTATGATATGATATATGGTCTGTGTGTATTATGATATATTGCATGATCGCCTAATCAACATATTAATGATATTTGTCATACACGGTCGGAGTTTGGTTGGAGTTTGTGCACGCTCACTCGCCGAGCCTTATGTTTATGTATGATTTATGAATGTAATGAATTAATATGGTTAGTCATAAAATCCGAGCATTGATTAACCATTCTCTTGTCCTTTTTGGGAACTAATTTCAAACAAAACCTTGTTTGGAATTTAT
Source organism: Lantana camara (assembly GCA_037501455.1). Taxonomy (NCBI): domain Eukaryota; kingdom Viridiplantae; phylum Streptophyta; class Magnoliopsida; order Lamiales; family Verbenaceae; genus Lantana; species Lantana camara. Next base: position 50,368,338 of record CM074865.1, read on the forward strand.
GACTTGCATGTGCATGTTTTTATTTATGTATATCGCTCCTGCTCACTCATTCTTCTAGAGACTGACCCTCTCCCTCCCCAACCTTTTAGTGTGCAGGTTTGACTTTGGAGTTTCGGGCTAGGCGGAGGTGTTTGAAGTCTTTAAGTTGGTCAAGTTAGGTTAGGAGAGTCTCTACACTCACGTATGTATTGGAATTATGTATGATTCGATTCTATTGTATCATGAACTTGAATATTTATGTAATTGTTATTGAATTGCTTTTACTGGGTTTTGCTATGAATTAAAAGAGGCCTGAAGAGCCCAAATTCTGCTTATGGTTTGTATGTTTGAACTTTGGCTTTGCTATACATTATATTTTATTGATTGGTTATCAATGCAGGGTCTAGTTCCGCCTAGCTTAGGAAGGTTTTTATGTTTGTCTCCCGTTCGCTATGGTTTGATATGGGTGCGGATTTGCTGTTTCGTTACTTGTGTTGAGCCATAGTGCGGGAGATGTGGTGCCTCACGTGCGGGGTGCTACAACACTTGCTTGGTTGGTTCTTTTGATAGCGCTCGGGGCGGAGTAAGTGGTAAGACCGGGAACGCAAGGGCGGACGGTTGCACCCTTACGAAGTACCCACTTTTAGACAAGTTTGCTAAGACTCCGAGGAGGGTTCGGGGTTGAGGTAAGCTTGGGAGAAGGTCGGTTTCATGGACCCACTTCTCCATGGATCTTTTGTGATGATCGGGGGGTGCACACCCTCGACATCAACGGCGTTAAGGATGGATTGGTTTGATTTCACTTGGTTTGGGAAATAAGGATGGAGTGCTCGTACTCGCCGAGCCGGTGCTTTGGTTTATGATCCGTATTTTTATAAAATCTGCATTGATTTCTAAAACGTTAACGGATCATGAACACCTTTGGTTTGAGCATGCATTGAATCTTCTTATGTTAATTATATTATGTATACTTCTCCTCACCGGTTCCATTTGAACTGATCTCCTTTACCTTCCGTGTCCGCAGGTTGCGTTTTGGAGTCAAGCTAGGCGGGATCTTTCTTGAGAGTCTTGTCCTTGAGTCTAGTTCATACTCGTTTTGTTGTAGCGTACTTTATGACTTATGTTTATGCTTTCGGGGTTTACTTATTGATTAATATGTACGGAGCTGACGATGTTACCTTATTAGATGGACCTTGAGGGTCTCTAGGTTGATTTATATTTCTGTATTTTGAGCATTTCATGTTGGACCGTGTTGGTCACTTAATTGATGATTTAAGCTTCCGCGTATTTGTGTTTGTTTTAATTCTCTTGATGTGAGTCTAGTACCGCCCAGCTAGGTTGTCCGTTTGTCACCGCTTGCTTCGAACTTGGCGGGTATATGGATGACAATTCTATATACAAGCTAGGTCCGTAGCGCGGGATAGGCGTGGATGCCCTTGTTGGGGCGTTACACCCCTGTTTGGTTGGTATCAGAGCCGAAGGTTTAAAACCGGGCTCTTGAGTCGTCTAGGTCGAACGGCAATAGGAACAACTTGCTGGTGTGCTTTTAATTGATTCATTTTGCATATGCTACATTATTGATTAACGTAATTGTTCTTGCATCACATGAGCATCTTGGATTGAATATGTTGTTTCTATTGTGGCCTTTTGTTAACTACTTGCCTATATCACCTAACTTGCAACTATCTTGTTGTACTTAATTCACTTCGTACCTATGTGTTAGCTTGTTTCAAATTGTCTACAATCTTTTGATACGTATATCTTGTTAACTATTGCTTCTAAATTATGCAATTGCATTGCTTACTTGACAATATGTGACATGAGCATATGACTAATCGACGTGCATACATGATAAGATTGCGTGTAGGATGCCTCATCGTAGAAGTGATCGCTCTCCGGCATGTCAAAATGAGCTAGACCCTTCGATAGAAAATCAATATGCACCACCAATGTCGCCTCTGAATGTCAATGATTTGCTCATTGTTATGATTCAGATTTTGCAACTCCTACAAGCACCGCAAACCTTATTGGCACCTCCGGCGTTGATACCTACGCCCACCGTCAAGGAACAAGGGTTTCGAACTAAGGGAATAGTTTCCGGATTGGGGTCTGAGAGATCACCATCCTTGATGGCACCTTCAACTTCTCAAGTACCACATAAGGGGTTAGGAGATAGAAAGGCTAAAAATTTTGCATCCGGATCAGCGACCCCTTTGGCTATTAAGGGCCGAAACTTGTACAAGCATTATGGGAGCACCAATCACTTCGGGGATAACTGTCGGGTGAGATACGGGAAGTGTTGTATATGTGGTAACCCGAGATATAAGGCTAAGGATCATGATCGAAGGAGAGACCACCATACGGATAAGAAGGGTAAGGCTAAGATTTCTACACCTCAAGTATCGGCCCCTCGAGTTACTAAGGGCTATGATCCGTGTGAGCATTGTGGTCGTGCTACACACCTTGGGGAGAATTGTTGGTGGAAACAGGGTAGATGTTTTAACTGTGGTAGCACAAAACATTTGGCAAGGAATTGTGATAGACTGAGAACTAGAGGTTTCTATGAGCATCGAGGTGACATTGGCCATAAGGGAGACGAATGTTGGGGAGAGATTGGGAAATGCTTTACTTGTGGGGATCCAGCGCTTTGGGCTAAGGATTGTAATCAGAGGATGGACCGACAGAATTTGGAAGGGCTTCGTGGAAAGTTAGCGGGGACCTTGACTCAGGTAGAGACCAACGATTGGGTCACCGCTACCGGGCTAGCTATGGAAGTTGAAGCGGAGGAACAAAGACTTGGAACTAGGAAGAATGTTGCTAATCCTTGTTTTAGTTCGAGTCTTAAGAGAGTTGTCCATAGTTCTTTCTCTCAATCTCCTCCGCCGAAGAAGGGCCGTTTTATGGGGAACAAAGGAAAAGAGAAGAAGACTCCTCCGACTGCACAAGGGTATAAACCATGTGAGCATTGTGGCAGTATCACCCACGATGAGAACCATTGTTGGAAGAAGTTAGGGAAATGCTTGAATTGTGGGAGCACCGGACATATAGCAAGGAATTGTACCGAACTGAAAGCTAAAGGACCGGGTGATGAGATAAGGCTCGTGGCACATGCACTTGCCTATGGGTTGAATGGCGGGCAAGAGGATGATGAGCATGATTTCATTACTACGGTGAAAGGTACGGACTGCATTCAATGCATTGCACTCATACATTTTGATTTGGATATTATTATTACCCGATTGTTACGCTTGTGATGTTATATGCTAGAATGTGATTATTTGATATGCAAGTGACTTGCGTTGCTAATTGTTTTAAGTGCAAATGTGAATACGGTAAGTTAGAAATTGATTGTTCTTTATCGGGTGGTGTACTTGATAGTTGATACATGCACTCTACCTAAACTTGAATTATTTTACAGCCTCTCTTTTGCTATGTCGGTAATGATTGACATTAAATGTTACGATTGTATTTAGCTTGTCTCCTACTTGTGCAAATTGCATAAATGCTTTCCTTGATCAGTTGTGCTACCATGTGATAACTCTATTAACCCTTGCACTAATGCAACCTTGAGATTTATGAGCTATGTTGAACGGATGTAAAGCATGAATAAGTACTTGTGAGACCATGTTGTTTACTTTTTTTCGGGATGCATGATTATTGTTGAAATTATGTCGAAATTTTTATTTATGGGGAACTTTCATGTAATTGAAGAATCATGCTTAGTTAGTTAACAAATTGATGGTTTATGTCGAGTTGCTAGGAACCTTAAAGCATTTTTTTTTTTTTTATTAATTCCAAACTTATGTGAATCGCATAGGGGGGTCTGATTGTAATATCTCTAAACCTTGAATGTGTGTGAAAACTTGAGTTTATGCTCCGATGCATGTTACGAATTCGTAAGGCATGATTAAATGAATTGAGAATTTACCGCTTACCTTAAAAATATGACTTTATGTGATTAAATTATGTTGTTCATTTGAGTATGATAATATGGGATGACTATGCATACACTCATCTACGATTTCGAATATGAGACTTGAATTGATCATTAGAGTGTGATATAAGGAATCGAGAATATGTTGTTTACCTTGGAAGTATGACCTTATGTGAATAAATGTATGCCTTATGTGTATTGAGCATGACGTACGTATACTTAAGCGCTACATAGACTTATACATGACTAAGATTACGACATCTTGATTAGTACTACTTGAATCAATCGTTAAAGTACGACTTGTAATTGGTATGTTTAGATACTTACAAATCCATGTACGTTAAATGCTCAAATTGACTTTATCTATGCATTTTAATACAAGACTTGAGCTTGGAAATTGAATCAAATGACCTTTCTATGCATGCTACTACTAGGTACGAAGTTAGTAACCGAATCGCATGATCTTGGATACTTTGGTGAACTTTTATGATGTAAGTATGAGTTAATTCTTGTGACTTTTGTAACCTTGGATGTTGTACATGCTCGATTTTGTGCACTTTGTTACGGTGAGCTATGAGGGACGCCTTTGATGCGACGAAGCCTTTATCTCACAGATGGAGAACGACTCAACCGTACAGCGGTCCCTTGTCGTGTGTCTTGTTTGTGCTTTGCATGTTTTGGATCCGAGTAGTCCGAGTAGTTGTGTGTGTGCTTTTGTGCTCGGGTGTTGTAGGGTTCTCCCTCTTTTGTGTTCGGGGGATGTTGGGTTCCCTCGGTTTTAGTCAATTGGGAATGTTACATCCTCCCGAATTTAGGAGTTTGTGAGATGTTAACTCTTTCAAACTTAGATGTTTGAGGGATGAGGGATTCCTTCGAACTTAGGATGAGAGACGGGGTTCTCTCGTTGCTTGTTGAGAGACAGGGTTCTCTCATTGCTTGTTGAGAGACGGGGTTCTCTCGTTGCTTGTTGAGAGATGGGGTTCTCTCGTTGAGTAACGACCCGATTTTCAGACAGTCAGGTACGCTCGACACGTGTGGGTTTCGAGCGTTAGGATTTTATTTTATTATTTTCGTTTATTTAATTTAAACGTGTTACATTAATTTCTATAAATTGTGTTCAACATGATTACGTGAAAATTATATGATATTCATTTCAATTTGAGAATTCTTGTATGAATAGAATTTAATTGTTACATGAATTAATTGTTCAAATTGTATAATTTGCATAATTGTCCTTGATTGTTCATTTCCTTTTATTTAAGGACTAAATTGCATGAAAACCTTTGAGGACTAAATTGATCATTTTCCAAACCTTATATCCTCAATTGCATGACTTATGAAGTTGGAGGATTTAATCACAAATATTATAATTTTTCCAAAATATAACGATATATGCATCTCTTCCTTGTTCTTCATTTTCATTTTATAAAAATCCATCCCCATATTTGCTCCTTCTCTACCGAACCATCATCACTCATGAAAGAAGAGATTTCCATCAATTCTAGTCATGATCATGAAGAAATTAGGAGCTTTGAAGCATCATCATCTCACCTCTTTTCTCCATTTCTTTCTTCCAAGGTAAACATGAAAGTTTATGTGATTTCTTGATGAATTTGATTAAAGCTAGGGTTTATGAAATCATGGGATAAGGTGATGATTTGGTGTTTGATGCATGAATACATGATTTTAACTTGAATTTATGCATGAATTCTTGGAAAATTTGAAGTATATGTTGAGTGATGACATGAGCTTGAAGTTGATGATTCTTGAGAATCAAAGGATGAATTAAGTGTTTATGTTAGTTTTAATTGTACTTTAAGTATATAATTATGTTTCTTACTTGATTTAATACATTTGGTGGAAGTTTTGATGATGTTTTGATGATTTTGAATGTGATCCGAGAGCTCCCCTGTTTTCTGCTCTGTTTTGAGCTTTCTGCTCAGCGGCAACGGCCCTTCCCGTCCCCTTTGATTTCCCGGAACGGCCGTTCCCATCCTTTGAATGTTTTGGCCAGCGAGGCTGGGAACGGCCCTTCCCATTTTGGCCTAAATCCGGAACAGCCGTTCCCGTCTTCAGCACTGTTACAGAAGATCACACAGCCAATTCTGCATTTATGTCATTTGTTCTAAATGACCGTTTACCCCTCAAACGTACTCGGATTGACCTAAATTTAGAACTGTAGAAACTAAATTGAGTCTAAAGTATTCTCAAATTGGAATCACCTCAATATCATTTCTGGTTTCTGAGATATATCCATTTTAATTTGGTGTCGCCACTCTACCGAAAATCTGCATTCACTCAACTTCGAGCTTACGCCATTTTCTCCTCACTTTGAATTAGGATACGAGCCATATATCATCGGAAAGGTGTATTTGTCTACTTTTATATCCAACAAACAAAACCCAATTCCAAATTCTATAACTCAAGACATTCCAGTTTTCCTACAGCTTGTACGAAAACTGTCAACTTTTGCCAAACTTTGCCAAAACCTCTTTTCTCGCATTCCTTTCACTCTCTCGGCTCCCGTATACAATTTACATGATTGGAATACTTGAATAATTGATGATTATATGGTTATTTGACATTTTATGGTCTTTGCTTACTTAAACTTAATTGTTAACTCCGTGCTTTATGTAAAACGAATTGGTATGATTGCATGCCTTAAATACGTGATCTCCGTGAAATTATTTGTCTTCTTGTAAATTATTCCATTACATTTATAAGTATCTATATGATCGGTACGTGTAAGTATACGTTTATTTCATACAAGAATATGTTCATGGTTACGCCGTGCGTCATATTTGGTACCATTGTCGAGTATTGTCTCACGAATGCATGTATGTTCCCATTTCTTGTTCAGTTACTCTCCAGGGAGGAGATTGTCGAGCACGAGAACGTTCACGCATTCAAGAGTCGTGTGTCGCCTGTCAGGTGAGGTTTAATCTCTAGTTATATAGAACCCGTATAACCTTTACGTGATTTTTGGCCAAAGGTATTTATAGTTATAATTTCATGAAATCACTTATCATTTCAAGTATGTTATTGTTCACGAATCAAGCATGTCATGTTCATGAAAGCAAGTAAATGCGTTCTCCTGGCCAGGTCCTCCTTAGTGAGGGCGCTGGGCTGGTCTTCGGGCTGGTGGTTATCCGTCCAACTATAGGAAGAACAATACTCTATCGTGTACGTGTGTTCTCTTGGCTAGGTCCTCCTTAGCGAGGGCGCTGGGCTGGTCTTCGGGCTGGTGGTTGTCCGTCCAACCACAAGAAGAACAAAGCCTTATCGTGTACTTGTGTTCTCCTTAGCGAGGGCGCTGGGCTAGTCTTAGAGCTGGTGGTTGTCCGTCCAACTACAGGAGGAACAAACCCTATCGTGTTACAAGAAAGCCATGTATTGATTGCATGATTTCCATTCCATGAATGTGCTAATTGATTACAATATCGCACGATTGCACGATAATTGAATTACATGATCACCTAATGATTAACAAGCAAGCAAGCATGTTCATCGATTGCATGAAAGAACAAGTATTTAATATTGATAGTTGTATTCTCGGGCGAAGCTATATTATTATTGAACTTGTATATTTATCTTTTATAAATCTTTACCCGAGAATACGACTTTCATGTTATCTGCACTAATATGTATTTAACCCCCTCACTCGGTCTTCACAGACCGACGCCTCCACCTTTTAGGTATTGCAGGTGCACGCTAGGCGGGAAGTGAGTCGAGTCCAGTCCTGGTAGTCGAGTCTTGCACGGTGCATTTTATTTAATTGTTTATTTATTGTTTAAGGGATTTAGGTTATTGTTATTGCTTATTTGGAGATGATAATGTATTTATAAATATAGTAAAGCATGTTTAGATTGATAAATGAAACATCGTGACTTGGTAAATGGAAATGTTTGATAAAGATTAGTTTATGCTTCCGCTTTAATTTTGCTGCATGAGTTAGTTTTCCCGCCTAGCCTATTGAGTTATTGCATTGTCACCCGTTCGCTATAGGTTAGTTCGTGTACGGATTGGCCATTTCGTATGTGGATTGACCTATAGTGCGGGGGTGTGGTACCTCCACGTGTAAGGGGTGCTACACGTTGCTTGTTGAGAGACGGGGTTCTCTCATTGCTTGTTGAGAGACGGGGTTCTCTCGTTGCTTGTTGAGAGACGGGGTTCTCTCGTTGCTTGTTAAGAGACGGGGTTCTCTTGTTGGGTGTCTCGTCCCGTTGGCTAGCGCGCTCAGATGACTCCGATCAGAAGGGATCTTTTGAAGTGGATAAGCGAGATCAAGATGGGTGCCACACGAATGAGGAAAGAATTTGATTCGAAGGCGGTGACCTAAACCCGAGATCTATCGAGCCGCTTGGAGCTGTGAATGGATTGAGAAAGTATTTCCGAGAGGAGATGGGGACTATTTCGATGAAAGAGATACACTTGGATCAAGACTTGACACTTGTACAACAACCGGGGAAGATTTCAAATGGGAATATCATGGATTAAGAATTCAGCTAACTCCTTTGGATAAAGCCTATGGAGAGATCTCAAGCAGAAGAAGCAACTTGGAAGACAGAAGAGAAGGTGCAGAGTTTCCACACTGAGTCTTTTCCGCTGGTAAATCTGGGGACCAGATTTCTTTAAGGAGGGGAGGTTGTGACGCCCCGCTTCTCGATCAAGGTAAGGTTTGGTATGAGAGTGCACGATTTACGTTTCCTTGCATGATTTATGTGGAATTGTGCCTTAATTTGATAATGGATTTGTGCATAAGTGAAATATATTAAGTGTGCTATATATGTGGCTTTATGACATATTAATTATATGCTTGTATTGCTATTATTGAGCGTGGATAGCATGTTTTATAGTTTAACGAAACAATGTGCTTATATGGACATTAAAGCATAATTTAGGGACTAAATGGTAAATTTATTTTCCAAGCCTGGAACTGGTTAGAACTTAATGAAATTGAGTAGATAATTCGATTACGAGTTCGTGGGTTCTTGAATCGCTCAATTCGGAGTTCGGACGAAGAAGTTATGGCCATTCTATGAAAAGTCAACCCTTTTAAGCCTAAATGTTGACCTGCGACCCAATTTCAATTCTGACCCAATTTGAGCCCCAATTTCACCTAAATCTGACCCGTATGACCCGTTCCATGACCCTATATGGCTGACCTAATTTACAAAATCAGATTTAACACACCAAAACCCATTCTTACGTTATTTCAAGATTGAAACACACTCTCTCCCTCACTTTTCTCAAGAGACCATCCATATTCTCTGAAGAACTTAAAGCCATCTTCAAGAGCCAAGAGTGGAGACTAAAGTTGGAGATTCAAGACTAAAGAACAAGATTCCCTCTTCCATTTTCAGCTCTTAAGGTAAGAAATGCTTGAATGCTCATGTGGGTCTTCTTCTTTGAACTTGAAGCTTGAGTTTCAAATCTAGGGTTCTTGGTTAGATGGATTAAATCCGAAGTTTATGATGGAAATATGTTTCTTATGATGTTGGGAGTGATTTGATGTAAAAATTTCTCATTTTCATGCTTGTTTGAAGAAACCACCATTGTTGACCTTTGAAGCCTTTATGAAGAATTCTTGCATGTTCATGTTCTAGCTTGTTTTAGCTTGATTTGATGATGGATTCTTTTTCCTTATGTGTTTTTGTGGAGAATGTTATAGATTTCCTACAATTTCTTGCAATGATTGTTGATTTCACCATTGTTATGCTTGAAGCTTTCTTGAAACTTGAAGAAGATGAAGTTCTTGTATGAATTGCTAGGTTTCTTGATGTTTATATGTTCCTAAATGCTTTATTATGTAACTTGATGATTTATGATGCTTATTTGTGGTTTTGGAAGCTTAATTTCATGTTTTGGGGTGTTTTGAACTCATTTCCGTCGAGTTTGAAGTTGCTGTCATGTTTTTTTTAAGTTCTGGACAGAATCCGCTAGGGTGGATTTTTGCTGTGTAAAAATCCATGGGGGTGGATTTAAGGCAGTAGCTCTGGACCAAATCCGCGAGGGTGGATTTTTTGTGAAGGAAAATCCATGGGGGTGGATTTTCCCCAGCCTTGTTTTCTTGATTCGTTTCACTTGTTTTGCTTCTCGTTTGTTCCTTACTTATTTATATTATGTCTCTAATGTATTGTGACCTCGTTATATGTTGTCACATCTCATGCATACCTTATATTATGATCTTTATACATCAATCATGCTTAAGTTATCTTATTTGACTAAGTTATGCGTTTAATTAAATTGTGTTAAGTATGATTCATAGGTCGCTTATTACAGATGACTTGAGAACTTGATACATGACTTATATGATGCAATGTGATCATAATTCCCAATATATACCATCGTCGAACATTTCTTGCACATCATTAGCATATTTGCATTCATGTCAAAGCCGTGCGTCGTCTTGTTGGGTTTTGAGTCGAGTCTTACCTTTGTTGGTACATTATCTTGTTAGGTGGTGAGTCTCCGGACGTGTAACCTTCCTTGTTCATGCTTGATCTTCGAGGTTCTTGGTAAAGGTGAGGAGTTATAATATCAAAATGTTTTCTAAAACTGTGGACACATATGACCTATCATGTTTGATGGTTTTGAACTCCCATTTTCGAAAAGGTATATGTAGGCTTAATATGCCAAGTTTTGTGAGCGTTGCTCATATTATGATGTTTGACTATGGAAAACGGTTTACAAGTAAAACTCGTGTTTTGGTATATGGGATAGGTACCCAAAATGCTTTTAGAACTTTCATTTGGATTTTATGCACGTGTGACTTGTGTAGCGAGCCTTTGTTATACCTTGCAAGGACGCTTGCTTGGTTGGTTCTTTTGATAGCGCTTGGGGCGGAGTAAGTGGTAAGGCCGGGAACGCAAGGGCAGACGGTTGCACCCTTACGAAGTACCCACTTTTGGACAAGTTTGCTAAGACTCCGAGGAGGGTTCGGGGTTGAGGTAAGCTTGGGAGAAGGTCGGTTTCATGGACCCACTTCTCCATGGATCTTTTGCGATGATCGGGGGGTGCACACCCTCGACATCAACGGCGTTAAGCATGCATTGGTTTGATTTCACTTGGTTTGGGAAGTAAGGATGGAGTGCTCGTACTCACCGAGCCGGTGCTTTGGTTTATGATCCGTATTTTTATAAAATCTGCATTGTTTTCTAAAAAGTTAACGGATCATGAACACCTTTGGTTTGAGCATGCATTGAATCTTCTTATGTTAATTATATTATGTATACTTCTCCTCACCGGTTCCATTTGAACTGATCTCTTTTACCTTCCGTGTCCGCAGGTTGCGTTTTGGAGTCAAGCTAGGCGGGATCTTTCTTGAGAGTCTTGTCCTTGAGTCTAGTTTATACTCGTTTTGTCGTAGCGTACTTTATGACTTATGTTTATGCTTTCGGGGTTTATTTATGGATTAATATGTACGGAGCTGACGATGTTACCTTATTAGATGGACCGTGAGGGTCTCTAGGTTGATTTACATTTCTGTATTTTGAGCATTTCATGTTGGACCGTGTTGGTCACTTAGTTGATGATTTAAGCTTCCGCGTATTTGTGTTTGTTTTAATTCTCTTGATGTGAGTCTAGTACCGCCTAGCTAGGTTGTCCGTTTGTCACCGCTTGCTTCGAACTTGGCGGGTATATGGATGACAATTCTATATACAAGCTAGGTCCGTAGCGCGGGATAGGCGTGGATGCCCTTGTTGGGGCGTTACAGACATTACTTAACCAAATAAAACCATACTGCATCGCTAGTCATCATTTTTCCATAGCGAGTTAGATGGAATTTGAGCAGAAAGGAATCAGAAAGAAGTATCAAGGAAGTTTTCCCTCGATTGAAATTTGGGTGGACTGAAATTTAATGCACGCTTAATGGCTTTAAGAGGAGGAAGGGATGAGTAAACGATCCACAAAGAGATTAATCCAAAATTTTTGTGAACCGATGATCACAACCCGATTTGGAAAGAACTCGTCAAGAAGGCTGTGATCATTAATCAAAAAGGTTATTGAATTTCAGAAGTTTCACCAAATTATAGAAGGAAACGCGAACCGTGAAGAAGAACGATCCGAAGTCTTAAGATGTAGGGTAAAACTCGTTTGGAAGGGCAGGTTGATTGGATCAGGGTTAACGTATAACCGAGAAATGGAAGAAGGTGGACACATTGAAGATATTAAAGACATGCCAAGAGTTAAGCTAGCTTTGGGTTTCACATTCATTTCCACGGTGAACGGTACCTCAGACATCCATGGCATATGCATACACGCATTGTTAATTTAAATAATTTTGATAATCTGTGCTTTGATTCTTTGATGTGCTAACAATTGTTGTATAATCAATGTTGGATGTAAGTAAGTGATAATTGTTCCTTGGCTTATGTGGTTGTTTTGTTCAAGTTGTGGTAATTAGATGTTTTGATGCTTTCTCCTTGTTGGTTGCTCTTTGTTGTGTTTGTATTTTGTGTTTTGAACTTCTTTACCTGTTTTCGAGAGATGGGGTTCTCTCTTTGTTGCTTTTGAGAGATGGGGTTCTCTCATTGTTGTTTGAGAGACGGGGTTCTCTCATTGTTGTTTGAGGGACGGGGTTCTCTCCTTGTTGTTTTCGAGGAACGGGGTTCCTTCGTTAATTGTTTTTAGGCAGACAGCGAATCCGAGGACGGATTCTTTTTAAGGGGGAGAGGTTGTAACACCCCGACTCTTCGGCCTTTTAGGTACTACGTCACGGGTGTGCTAAGTGTGCATTTAGTTATTAAGCATGCGACAATATGAATTATTTGGAATATTTGAATAATGATATTAAGTTTTTAGGTTTGAAGTTTTAAACGTTTAAATCCTTTTCGAACCGTTTTTGATTTGTTTATTTCCGTTTTCCATTCCGATTTTTGTGCCAACTTAGTATACTTGAATTATGTGAGTTATTAATGTGTTTACATGATTACGTTGTAATTTTAAGCTCGTTTGATTTAATTTTGATTTCGGTTTTTGGAGACGGAACTTATAGGGCTTAAAACGCTTTTAGGGCCCCCTGGGTTCCGGACATCATATCTTGAGCTCGGGAATTCGGATTCAAATTCCGTCACCTCCGTTGCCTTCGTATCGACGATTTGGAGACAATGGAACAAGCCTCATACCTTTTTGAGATCATTAAGACCTCCGATATCCAACCGTAACGAACAACTCGTGCAAGAATAACACTTTTGTTGACTAGTCTTCATGGTGGGACCCCTTAATCCAACCTAAACCTAACCGTAATTTAACCCATGACTTGTGTACTAGAGTTAACCCATTCCTTCTCCTTTTACCAGAAAAAACCGAGCCAAACCCCCCTTATCTTTTCTGCAACTGATCGAGAGAGAGTGGAGAGAAGAGAAGGAGAAGAGAAAACCCTTGACCTTGTGATTTTGAGCTCAAATCACTTCCTTTCTTCTCCATACCTTGAAGGTATGTATATTTATGTATCCTATACTCTTTTATACATGATTTCATCCATTTAATACTTGCTTTGCATCAGATTTGATAAGGGTTTGGGCTAAGAGCATGAATAGGACTTTTTGGGGATTTTTGCTCTAATGACCTACCTAGTTGTGTAGTTGATTTCCTTGCTTATAAATGATTATATTAGCTTGTTTCTTGGCCTATTTGTTTCCTAACTGATTTTATATGATGTTAGGATGATTTTCTCTTTAGACCCTTTGATGAAATTATGAGATATAGAGCCCCAAACATAGAGATCAAAACTGCCTCTCCTGTTTTGGACTGCTGTGTGGAATTATGTTTTGTTGCTTGATCTAATGGCCTTCATTTCGTGTGAAATTGCATGGAGTTGTTGTAAACTCATTTTTTTATATTTTAGAATTCATATTTCAAGCCTTTGGATCCATTTTAAGCCCCAAAACCGACATACATGACCTGTTCTTATGCATGATAGAACTGGACTGCTGCTGTTGCATTTTTGTGGTTTGTTGGTCATCCTAATGTGCTCCAATTCATGTCAATTTGCATATATATGGAGTATATTTGTTGCTTATCGTGTTAGTATTCCTTACCTAAAGTTTCAGCTTCATATTCAGCCCCTAAGTACTTGATCATGGCCTGATTGAACCAATCGGGCTCATATGTGCGGTTTTAACGCCCCAGACTTGCTGCATGGTTTTGGTGCTCTTAACGTGTGATTTGGCCTTTGCTTTATAAATGAAATATGCTCCTAATATGCTAAATATGTTGTATATCAAGTTTCATAAGATTTGGAGTTGATTTGGTATGCTTTTGGGACTGTTTTTGTATAGGGTCTGTTTTGCCGGTAAGCTTTGTTTTCGTTTTTGGGCCTGTACCGAGACACCCCCGTGTCATGCCCTTTTTGCATGTCTGTACTGTGACACCCCTGTGTCTCTGTTTAGTTAAGCTGAGGGACACGGGCATGTCCCTCCCCCTGCGCAGCTCTTGTCTTTTCCTTTTCGGTTTTTGGTTTGTTTCACCTCTTTAATGCCTTTATCTTCATTTGTGATGAACGATGAACTTGTTTTACTATGTGTTGGGAGTATTGTGGTTTAATTTCATAACATTTTGATGAGATTTAGGCATGCTTTTGCTGAATGTCGTTTATGTGCGTTTTACGTCGTTTGTGATTTCCGTAACCCATTTCCCCTATCATATGATTTCTTCTTGTTTTCAAACTTTGGAAATATGTTATATTATGTAATATGATGTATGTAGTAGAGTTTTTTGAAAGATTGAATACGTTTGAATGTATGTAATTGTTTATTTTCTAATTAGAAATGTGATTTAACTTGTGCCATGATTGTATTTGAATTTCTTGAATTGATTGGAAATGTGAAATTATGAATTCGAATGAACGTGAACGATTGATTGAATGACTTTATATGATTTAAATTCCTTAATAGTGCACATGAACATTTTCATAACATAATCTTATCTTTCACATATTCATATCATGATCATTACATTGCCGAGCGTCCTATTTGGTTCATATTGAGTCTCCTCTCACTGATACACATTATTCATTCTCTTGTACAGTTCGTTTCCAGGGCGGAGACTTCCGAATGGAATAGGCACCCGTATTGCTCATGCTTTATGTCTCGTGGTATTCCAGGTGAGGGTGTTTTTGTTTTAGCTATATATCAAACCCTACAACCCTTGTGCGATAAGTTTTGGCTAAAACCTTATGTGTATATATATATATATATGTTATTTTCGAAGTGGAGTCATCGAGTAAATTGTTATCGAGTAAACCATTTCTCAAGAATTATGAAATATGCTATCCGGGAAGGCAAGGGCCGACGGTGATCCCTTGTACTAGTCCCACCACATTTACGGTGATACCGGCCCTCGCTAGGAGGTTTACCGGGGAATGGGAGCTGAGTGCCCTTTGGGGATTCATGTACCCCCATTGGCCTTTGTATGGACCGGTGGTCGGGTCTTGCAAGCCCGTCCACCACCCGGAGGAGGAAGGTTGGAATTATGTTATGATTATGATTATGTTATGATTGATATGCACCGTGCGGGAAGGCCAGGACACGGATTGCCCAAACGAATATGTTTTATGATATGATATATGATCTGTTTGTATTATGATATATTGCATGATCACCTATTTAAAGTATTAATGATATTTGTCGTACACGGTCGGAGTTTGGTTGGAGATGATGCACGCTCACTCGCCGAGCCTATATGTTTATGTATAATTTATGAACTTAATGAATTTAATATGATTAGTTGTAAAGTCCGAGCATTGCTTTGTTATTTTCTTGTCCTCTTGAGAACTAACTTTAAATAAAACTTTGCTCGGGGTTTATGACTTGCATGTGCATGTTTCTATAGTTATGTATCGCTCTTGCTCACTCAGTCTTCTAGAGACTGACCCCTCTTTCCCACTTTTCCAGTTTCTTGTGCAAGTGTTGGTTACTAGGCGGAGTTAGAATTGTCGAGTCATTGTTCCAGTCTTACTCTCTTGCACTCACTGCGTACTACATTGTTTCTCAGTATTGTATTAACCTATTATTGTTGGCCAGTGTGCCATTTATTGAATTGATATTGATTCGGGACAGGTTAGGACAGGTGTATTGATTAGTGGAACCCGTATTTATATTCTTGTTGGATTTCATTTATATCTTTGATATTATTTGAATGATTTCCTTGCTTCCGCATTTTGGTTTTTGTTGATTGTTCCGGGGTTAGCTTCCGCCTGGTCAGGACTGTTCTTTTGTTTGTCACCCATTCGTTGTGAGTCCGATTCATGTATGGACTGCCTATTTCACATGTGGATTAGACTCATAGTGCGGGGGATGTGGTGCCTATCGTCCCGGGTGCTACAAAATCAGACATAATTCAAAATTCGAATGAAATCAGAATCAAACAGACATACGTCATCTCCGGGTGATGGAAGGGCTGCCCGACCCTAACTATCGTTCAAATAGTATGGGTCGTGAGTTTCATGAAGCTCACGCCCGAGGACTCTATCCCCCACCAAACCTCCTAGTGGGTTCCGGGGTGATCCTAAGTGTGAAGACCGTACTCGGGAGTAACCCGATGGCCCAACACCGTCCCGGGGCTCCTTTGCACAAATCTCCGGGGCCGAGTTCAAATTGTTCGAAGTTTCAAAGTTCAAAGTCCATACTTTTCAAAATAGACTTATCTTTCAAAGTCAAAGCTCGCTAGTTCAAAACACACACACCAACCCTTTTCAAAACACACAAACTAAAATATTTCATACGTATACATAAAAACATTTTCAAACGTTTCATAACGAACGGGTCAATTCCCACAAAATACGTATCACACACGTATCTAAAAATGTATACATATACATAGGTCACATGCGGGCTTAAATCACATTAAGGGTTGTAGGTAATATTAACTAAAAGAAAGAAACCTCACCTTGTCGACCAAACCGAACGAAACGAACCGAAAGACACAAAAAGAACCAGCTCCTCAACAAACGGGGATAAACCTAAGAACAAAACAAAGAACAAAAGATGGACTTAGACTCAAAATGGACCAAATAGACGCTCGGCTAATGCATATGGATGCATATGATGCAATGCACTTCACATATATTCTAATTTAGGCATGTCGGAGCATATATCATGCCATCATACAAACAAAGCTTAATTTAAGTTCATATAAGCTCATAACATATCATATTATAGCATATCAATATCATTTATGAGTTTAAGACACATAAGGAAAGCAACGGATACAAAAGGAGCAACAAAATGTAGCATTTAGGGGATATAGGTTCATACGCGTATACAAAGATCGAAATCATGTAACTGGCATATAAAATGACACATAAAACTTTAAATAAGCACCTAATAGATCACATTATATCATAACTCATACATATATTGTTGGAAAACAGGAATCAGAAAGCAGCGGAAATTTAAAAAATTTTCCAACAAAAGGATCTTGGACTCGCAATCGTGTATCCAAATTCGTAGAGATCAAGAAACTCACTTGGGTAGTAGCTTTCTTGACACGTTTTGAGCCGCCCTCAAACGTGCTTCATGCGGTAATGGCAACCCGTTTCTCGAAAGTCTCTTTCTACTTCAGAATCCATTGTAGGGATAATAATCCACACCAACCTAGATTCAATTCATGTTAGGGAAGTTCTTAACAATATAACATAAAGAAAGAAACATGAAACGAGAAAAGCAAGATTGAAACTCCCTTCGAAAACCAGTTTTGCGAAAGTAGAAACCTACCAGTCACAAAACCCTCGTGAAAAAATTCATCCTTCAGGATATGGACGAACGGTTTTCGCCATCTTCTTTGGTTTGATTTTTTCATTCGTTTCATGTCGGGTTCAGAATCGTTTCATCATCCCTTCTGATCGTTTTGCTTGATCCCCACTTTTTGGTAAAGCTCGAATCTTCAAAACTTCTAACTTGAAGCTCTCTAGAGATAGTCCACCAACTTGGCTTCAATCTAACTAGTAAGGATGCTATTTCTCTAGTTAGTGTTTAGGCTTAACCTAGGGTTTTTATTTATCTTGGAGAAAGGATGGTGTTCAACACATGAACCAAAAGAATTCTCGATTAGCTCTAAGGGGAGCTCGAGCTCCCCTATTTATAAGCAAGGGAGTGCCGAAATTCCTAGTCCTTAATGGGCTAGGATTTTGGTCTCTCTCTCTCCTATTACTTGATCATCACGTAATTTTGACTTTGACTTTGAATTCTAATTCAAATCAACTTTCAAGAGAGCTAAAAATATCCAAACTATTTTTCGATAATTTTATACTTTATTTATTTAAAATAAATAACTTATTTTATCTAATTAATTAATTCATAATTAATTAACTAGATTATTTTTCTCCAAAATAAGACTTTCTTTTTAATTCAAAATTAAACCAAAGTCTATTAAATAATTAACAAATTAATTATTTAATATATTATTAAACAATCACGTGTGGCACACGTGTCACAATGACACGTGTCCAGTCACGTGACCCACACGTGTGGTTTCACACGTGTGGAACCCTCTAGGCTTGATTAACTCGTTTAATCATTTTAAAGCCTCAACTCATGTAACCAAGTTGTTGTGTGTGACCCTCTAGGTTCTCAATTCAATTAGCAGTGACCCTAATTAATTAATTCACTAATTAATTAATCAGTCCACAGATTAAACAACCATAGTCTAGCAACAGGTGTTTAACCCCTAGCTGAATTGGAATGTTCGGATTCGACAGAACCTTTAAGTCATTGATTCATGTGAGATACAATCCTCCTACTTACTATCTCTCAACCAAGATCTAGGGTAAGGGAATAATCAGAACCCTAATAATCTGGTCTTAAAGCTAAGTGCATTTCATATCCATTTGATCTCAATCCAAGAAACCCTTTTCTTGATGTCTTGATCTACTGCCTTGGCCAAGGACTCCATATGGCATATGAATGACTTACACAATAAAAGATCACCTGGCATATGCAAGTGTAGGTCCTTTCTTGATTCTCATTCACTTTCATGAGTCACTTGTGCAGCCCCAGCATAAGCCTTGAATCAGTTGTCTAAGGCGACACCCTTTAAAGCTTATACCAAAGACTACAGAGTTAACTCATAAAGTAACATGGAACCTCAAGTCTAAGGATCAATTAATCACATCAATGACTCGTGAGATATTTCCTAATCTGGAAGTTTCCATTTCCTGAAATAGAAACTTCCTTTCCCATTTAGGAATGTTCTCACACGGGGCACCTCAGTAAACTTATTTATTAAAGTAAGCACCCTCATGTATCACGCACGTATCAACTATACACTTAGCACCTCCATGAAACAAGGTGGTCCTTCTTAAGGGCGTGATCCCACAAGCAAGCCTTAGAGGAGTCAGGTTGACGCTCCCACTGTCTGTAGGACTCATCGGCTTGGAGTATTTTACTAATCATGACTTATGTGATATAGGGCTCGTTTCATGAACCATTTCAGCTAAATGGTAGAGTCCTAAAGTCATCAGGATTAGGGGAGTTCTCATACATACACAGCTAAAGTAAACGCATACCAAACAAGAGCATATAAAGAAGTGTTTGCCTATGATATTAATCAATCGTATATTATTCAAAGATTGTCTGTGATACTAGGAAAGTCCCAAAATGGATTATGACTAATCGGCTTTCTAGGGCAGTATTCCTAACAATCTCCCACTTGCCCGTAAAAGCCATTTAGGTACTCTAAGTCCCATCTTCTCAAGATGCACTTTCAGAGCCTATTGACTTTGGGCGTTTCCAAAGTGGATCTGCTATATTCTCTGTTGATGTGACCCTCTTGTTTACACATCTCTTAGGAAACACCTTTTCCTTATAAAGTGATTCGTAATCACGTGTTCAATCTCTTGGTGAGGTCTTGGTTCTCTTACTTGAGCAACCATCCATTTTATCATACAATATGATAAAGGAGTTGTTTCATGCTAGGAACTTCATCTAACCGGTTAGATGGAGTTTCTTACCCAAACACTTAACTTAGCGTTATATAATACGACTAAGTTCTCAACTACGATAGTCGAGTTTTGCAATGTCCGTCCTTGGAACCCCTTTCCAACACATTGCATTACCATTCTGATAGAAGTTGTACCCTTTCAATGATTTCATAATCATCTATGTTTGATGAAACAATTACATCAAAATATCCTTTCAATGATAAGATCTTTTGGGCTCTGTAAACTAATACATATTCTCATTTCTTCTCAAGTACTCTGAGGACATCCTTTACAGAGATCTAATGACCTTCTCTGAGGTCGTATTAGATTCGGCCCACTACGCTTAGTGTTGCGCCATATCAAGTCTAGTACATAACATTTCATACATTATGCACCCTTTTACTTAAAGGGATTTTGGACATTCTAACTTTCTTAAAGTTATCTTAGGACACATACTCTTCAAAAGAGATGTTCCATTGTCCCTACTAACCTTTCAGTATTATGGTTATGTACTCGTTTTGTGATAATCCTTTTATTCTGTTAGATCTATCTTCTATAGATCTGAATGTCGAGAATTTAGGATAATCACTAAGATCTTTCATGTCAAATTGTTTCTTAAACAAGAATTGGTAACTTTCACGTTATCCTTGACATTCCTAATGAGAAGGATGTCGTCTTCTAAAGAACCAAAAATTGACTCTTACATCACTAACTTGCATATGTACACTTTTAAGACTTATTCGACTTCCATCTGTGCCAAACGATTTGACTATCCTATGGAATCGAATTGTCTAACTCCTAGAAGCCTTTATCAATCCACAGATTGACTTTAGGGATTTGCATACCTTATGCATACTCCCACTGAATATGAGATTTATGGAAAGACCTTATTTCAGTCTCTTTCAATCTCATATTGAACAAGATTGTTCTCATATTCATTTATCATATCTCATAGTCAGAATATGAGGATGTGATAAACACAATCCAAATGGACTTTTGCATTTCAACCGTCAAGAAGGTTGTAATGCTTTCATTCACTCGAAGCTGCACGAGCTTGATCCTATCAGGTGGATCAACCAAGGTCAAAACTTGGTTCGAGTATATGAAATCCATATTGGATTTCAAGGCTTGCTTACACTACTCAGATTCCAAATCTGACAGTGTCTCCTCTTCAAGTAATTCCTTGGCTATCTAGGAACGCGTTCTAAACACGTCTTAAGAGAAGGGTTTCACACGTGTACATGCTCTAAAAATTGGCTAAGTTTTATCAGATGGGCTCATTTCTTCTATATGTGGCGTGGATATTTATTCTCAAATTTCTTTGAGTTTTGCTTGCTTGTCTTTCTTCTTCTATAGGAACGATTCCTTAAGAAAGATACATTCCTTGAGACAAACAACCTTTGTCTAAGGGAATCGCAGAAATGATATCCAATATTGTTTGTATAAACTTGAACTCATTTCAAGCCTATCTCCCACTATCTACTTAAGAGGATTCCACTAAATTCTTGGACAAGAATAATTAGGGAATTTAGCGTGCCACATTGCATAGTGCATCTAAAGGACTGATTTTGGAAGGTGCAAAATTCAAAATCTCTAACTGCATATTCTGGGAGTTTATTCCTAGAATGATTATAAGTTAGTAAAGTTTGCTATGGAATGGACCATATCCTATAAGGTTTCATTCCCTCATTCGGAAACACTAAGGTGTTCTCGAATTAGTTTATTGAGAGATAATCCTATTATTTCTAAGATGACTAAGGAATTAGTTGATAAGATATTGGCTATCTCGATCATATCGATTTGCCTATAACTTATGACTACTTTGGTTCCTAACCTCCTTTTGAAATTCTAAGAATTTCATATAAGTTTCGAATTTGTACTTTAACAATTACATTCATTCATAATGATTAAACTGACGATTGTATCTAGTGCTTACATTAAGCATCTTACACTCATCAGAATGGATCGAAATCCAGTATAATTTTGGAAAGTTCCACGTTTCTTATAAACGGGATTCAGGAACGCTTCCCTCAAGACAGGATTCACAGGAAGTCAACTCTATAGGTTCATTTTCATAGAATGATCCTAAGGTGTCTGACTTGCTAATCCTTTTATATCTCAACGTTCCAAAGTAATTCGAAGCTTTGTCATCTTACTTACTTTTGTTATCTCGTTGTATGTTCAGAACATTAGTGCCTTGAGTCTTTGCATAACAGATTATGTAGAATTGACTCAAGACTAATGAATTCTATTCCTAGTAGAATTACTAAACGAGGTAACATTTCAGAGTACTCATACTCTTCGCAGTTTCCTTTCAAAGTCCTTATTTGCTACCATAGAAGCAAACGTCCTATTTGATCTCTAGTATCTTTTGGGCGCACCCCTTACATGCCCCTCCATTGGGCTCTTAAGGGTTTCTTCTTCTTTAGGCGTTCAAGCCTTTAACTTAGTGAGTTTAGAAGAAGAATTAACCATCTCAACCTTTTATTCCTTCATAAGGATGCTCTCAACCATTATCAACTAAATGATTAACTATGCTACATTAGCATCATTCTAGTTGAGCATAAAGGGTTTGAATGATGGTGGAAGCAATGTAAGCAATCAGTGCATAGAGAACTCTTTTCTCGGTTGATGATCGAGACCATAAGATCTTCAAATAAGATCTTTAGACCTTGTTCGTGTGCACTTGTTTCCTCATTTGGAATATTGAATAATTCCATAATGTTATACCTTGTAACATTTTTATGAGGTGGTTCAATTGCTCTTCAGTGGTTTGGAAAAAATCCATTCACCTCAGATTGCTTCTCTTTCGGCCCGGGTCGAATTTTCATAATTGAAAACTTCGCCCTTTAGAGAACGCCTTTCTCTATTCGGAATCTAAAACGAATTTTAGGATCCGAAGCCAATCAGAGTTAGTTAGGACTTAGTCAACTTGTTTGACTTAAGGATGGATACAAATGGGTTTACATTTCATATTGTAGAGAATCACAGAACTACAACCTAAATGCTAAGCAGAGAAAATGTGAGCATGCTGAATTATAACGATATACAAAAGATAAGGTCTTTAATCTAATGTAGCTCCCACTGTTTTTCAAAGATCTATAATTCCCAAAGATCTAAGAGGAACGCGTTTCCCAATGGGTACTAAGATCCTAAGCATTTTACCTCGAACCCACGACTCGCGGACATTCTAAGTAAAATCCTAGGTAGGTACAACTTACCAATTCTAACACCTTTAGAACTCTTAGTAATTGTTTTTGCATCACCTATCTTTCAATATGGACCCACGACTCGTGCGACATCCATATTTACTTAGGCGTTATGCTAGACCCATCAATCATAAGATCATGATCAAAACTTAGTTCGAACGACCCACGACTCGCGGACATCGCCCTTGCCAAAATTAACCACGAAATATTGATCATTTAAAATGATTAATTAGGTAACTAAGAACTAATAAGCTCCACTAGCTATCCCACGACTCGCGGACAATAACTAGCTTTACTTACTAAACTTAAAACCTATTGATGGAATGCTAGGAATTTAATTCAAAATTTGCATCTCGAATTAAATACCTATTATTCGAAATGAGCTTAATATTTAATGGGAATTTTCGAATCAACCGAAGAGTTGTTCGGTTCGACCTCACCAACATATATGTTATCCGATTTTATTAGTCTTGATTAATGCAAGTACAACTTAAATGCATTTCAAACAAGCACATAAACAGATAACATGTCCTAGCATGATAATAACATGAGATGATCATGGGTTCTACCTATCTTATGCGTGATATGTGGGAGCCACTCCACAATCACAAGTTCTAACATACATGCCACATAAACAGTTTAAATCACATAAGGGAAAGCGGCAACAAAATACGAGCCCTATCTCTATTACATTTAACAATTGAGATTCCCCTCCCTAACATTTTGAGGGGTCTTCACTTATGGCCTCCTTGTTACTTGAATGTGGTCCATCTTACTCCATGGGTGCATTGTCTCCAAAATGAAAATAAAACCTCACCACCTATCTCTACTCTCAAATTATAATAAAAAGAAAAAGACATAAAGTAATAAGGCTCAATCTTCATATTGGCCTTAGACAATTACACGGGGCATACCCCGGCCTCAAAACAGTAATATGGAAAGCCACATAATAAATCACATAACAGTACGCACATAAGTTAGGCTCCAACCTCAATTGAAAAACGCAACTATAGGGCTCCAACCCCAATTTAAACCATCCATGTGCATAAATTAAAACCATACATAAGTCTAAACCCATGATCACCTAACCTACATAAATCGCAAGAATTTAAATTTAACCAATAAATTAAAATTCTCGCTTTAAGTTCTAATAGCTTAAAACACGACATAGATGCAATTCTTGTTCAAGGGTCTTTTCAATAAAACCCAAAAAACAATAAACTAATAAAATTCCAATTAATTTCTGAAAATTAATAATTTTATTCTTTCAATATTTTCATAAAATAAAGTTTGTAATTTTTCCAAAATTTAAATCACTTAAATTTTCAAAATCCCAATTTAAACAATTATTTCAAAAATAATTGAAATTTAATAAAATAAAATTTTACAGAAAAATTAAATCGGGATTTCAAGGACCGAAAACACGAAAACACGAAAACGCCAAAACCGGGCCCGGAACCGCCCGGAACGAGCACTTGCTCGCCGCGCAG
The DNA here is from genome assembly GCA_037501455.1 of Lantana camara. Lineage (NCBI taxonomy): Eukaryota > Viridiplantae > Streptophyta > Magnoliopsida > Lamiales > Verbenaceae > Lantana > Lantana camara. The sequence continues at coordinate 50,392,872 of CM074865.1, forward strand.
CGTGACGTGCTAGGGGCGCGCGCCACCCTCGCATGGTGCCGGCAGCTCGCGCTGCCAGCCTGCGCGCGCTAGGCGCGCGTCCTGCGCGCAACGTGCGCAGCTTGCTGCTGCTCGCGTGCGGGCGATGCCGGGCGGGTGCTCCCGCGCGGTTGCGGGAGCGTGCGGGCGGCTGTCCCGCGCGGTTGCGGGACAGGCGAGCTGGCACGCCTAGGCGGGCCTAGGCGCGGGCGGGAGGGCCTCCCGCGCGGTTGCGGGAGGTCTGGGCGGCGACGGGTCTGGGCGTGCGACGTGCTAGCACGGGTCAGCTCGTCCTTTTCGTGTTCCGTTTCGTATTTTGGGTTTCTCCACTAGCTATCCCACAGATTAAACAACCATAGTCTAGCAACAGGTGTTTAACCCCTAGCTGAATTGGAATGTTCGGATTCGACAGAACCTTTAAGTCATTGATTCATGTGAGATACAATCCTCCATTTACTATCTCTCAACTATGATCTAGGGTAAGGGAATAATCAGAACCCTAATAATCTGGTCTTAAAGCTAAGTAAATTTCATATCCATTTGATCTCAATCCAAGAAACCCTTTTCTTGATGTCTTGATCTACTACCTTGGCCAAGGACTCCATATGGCATATGAATGACTTACACAATAAGAGATCACCTTGCATATGCAAGTGTAGGTCCTTTCTTGATTCTCATTCACTTTCATGAGTCACTTGTGCAGCCCCAGCATAAGCCTTGAATCAGTTGTCTAAGGTGACACCCTTTAAAGCTTATACCAAAGACTACAGAGTTAACTCATAAAGTAACATGGAACCTCAAGTCTAAGGATCAATTAATCACATCAATGACTCGTGAGATATTTCCTAATCTGGAAGTTTCCATTTCCTGAAATAGAAACTTCCTTTCCCATTTAGGAATGTTCTCACACGGGGCACCTCAGTAAACTTACTTATTAAAGTAAGCACCCTCATGTATCACGCACGTATCAACTATACACTTTGCACCTCCATGAAACAAGGTGGTCCTTCTTAAGGGCGTGATCCCACAAGCAAGCCCTAGAGGAGTCAGGTTGACACTCCCACTGTCTGTAGGACTCATCGGCTTGGAGTATTTTACTAATCATGACTTATGTGATATAGGGCTCGTTTCATGAACCATTTCACCTAAATGGTAGAGTCCTAAAGTCATCAGGATTAGGGGAGTTCCCATACATACACAACTAAAGTAAACGCATACCAAACAAGAGCATATAAAGAAGTGTTTGCCTATGATATTAATTAATCGTATATTATTCAAAGATTGTCTGTGATACTAGGAAAGTCCCAAAACGGATTATGACTAATCGGCTTTCTAGGGCACTATTCCTAACATATATATGTTTAATTCACATAAACAAGGCAAAACATGCAAAGAGATTTCATACGTACCATTTAAATGGTTAGACATTCAAATCGTGTTTACACTTAGCAAATAATTCCATAAAATTAAAATAAGTATCAAAACATAATATTTAACAACTTACTGACATCTTAGGATCATAATTGGGGAGGGAGAAAACATATAAAGACATATAAATAGCAAGATCAATACATACATTCAAGAAAAGGTTCGAAGGATCGGGTGCATGGCTCCGGAACGAACGCCTTCGTAGCAGCAGCAAAATGGTAGGCTTGGGGGACTGAACGGCCATTCAGTCCCTCCGTTCAGGAACCCTAAACAGCTATTCAGAGTTCCAGACACAGCAGCCATGGACTGAACGGCAGTTCAGTCCATTTTCTCCTTGGCGGTCGAACGGTCGTTCGGTTATGCAGACAGCAGCTCTTTCTTCGAATTTGAAGCTGAAAACTAACCCAAAACCTTGGCAAAATAGGTCATACATATAGAGAAAGATATATACTTCATAACCATGTAAAAAAAAAACAAAAAACAAAAAACAAAAATGAGCACAAAAATCCATGAGTTCATTCCTATAAACATGATAACAGCTAGGCATGGAAAAGCAGATTTCTCTTTCCATGTTTCATGCCCAATAACTCAATATTTCTTCAAGGCCATTAATGGTGATTCATTCATACTTCAACTACCATGAATTAGGAACAAATAAATGAAGTCATGGAGCTAAAATGATCAGCAAACAAGCATCAAATCATCCTCAAACTGAAGCGAGAACAAGGTTTCAAAATTAGAGCTAACCCTTACTATTCATATAATTCTTCAAACTCATATTAAATCTGATGCAAATCATGAATTCCATGGATTAAAAGAAGTATAAAAGAGAGAACAATACGTACATATATTATTCAAAGATATCAAGAAATATGGAAATGATTAGAGCTCAAAGTCACAAAGGTTGCAAAAAGGGTTCTTCTTCTCCTTTCTTCTTCTTCACTTGAACTAGATTCTCTTGTCTTTGGGGGGGGGGGGGGGGTGAGGTTCTAATTTCAGGGGTTAAGGAAAGAAAAGGGATTAACTCAAGGCCACAAAGTCAAGGTTAAGGCTTAATTGGGTTTAGGGCGGTCCCACAAACTCAAGACTAGTCACAAGGTGTCACTTTGATGCGAGGTGCTCGTTTCGGTAGAATTTTTGAGGTCCAAATGATCTTAGAAAATTAAAAGATTAGGTTCCTTGGGTTCCTTTCTTCGTTATGAGTCCGAGCTCAAGTTATGCTTTCCGGAACACGAGGTGTGCTAAAGCTAGTTAGGGCCTACTGTCCCTAACAAATATAATGGTTCGAAAACCGTAACAAACGAACTCAAAAACATAAAACGAGCATGTAAACAAGTCCATAACACATAATTCATACATACTACGTAGTCACAAAAATCGGAAATGAATCCAAGCTTAAACGGATTAAAAACGAGTTCATAAGGTTAAAAACGTTCAAATATTCTAACATGTACTTAACAAATAATTCAAATAAATTCAAGAATAACATTTAGACAATATAATAAGCACATAATTACATAATTAAATAATTTAAATGTACAAAGAACACTCTCGAGATGGCACACCTGTACGCGGCCTGACGAGCGGGATGTTACACGATGCTCTTGAAGCGTAGCCGGTACCATTCTCAAGTATTGTGCATGCTCTTCAACGGACTTCGCATATACCAAAATATCATCAATAAAGACGACCACGAATTTATGGAGGTAAGGCCAAAATATTCGGTGCATCATGTCCATGAACACAACCGGGGCATTTGTAAGGCCAAAAGGCATGATAACAAACTCAAAATGCCCATAACGAGTGTTGAAACCCATCTTCGGTATGTCTTCTTCCCGGATATGCAACTAATAATACCCTTACCTGAGGTCAAGCGTAGAATAGACACATGAACCTTGGAATAGATTAAAATATTCTTCAATATGAGGAAGGGGGTATTTGTTTTTAACCGTTAACTGGTTAAGCTCTCGGTAGTCAATATGTCCGTAGGGTCCCATATTTCTTCTTCACAAATAGAACTGGAGCACCCCATGTAGAAGTGCTCAGACGGATGTAACCACATTCTAAGAGCTCATGAAGTTGCGTGTTCAGCTCCTTCAACTCAGCCGGAGCCATCCTATAGGGAGTCTTCGAATACGGTTTCGCTCGGGGATAGAGATCAATAACAAACTCGATATCCCGGTTGTGACACCTCGTCTGCTCGCACGTACAGGTTTTTGCCACGTGTGAGTTTACTTTCTGTATTTGCATTTACTTTCATATTAAATGATGCATTCTTATTTGAATTATATTTCTTTATTCAATTCTTATACGAATTATTTGAATATTTGATAAGAGTTTTCCTTTATGAGCGTATGTTTCGAATACTTGTGATTTGAGAATTTGTGAATTTTGAATTTGAAACCCGAGCATTCCTACTTCGTGTATAACGTGAATTATATGATTTTCGGACTTAATTTTATGATTTGTATGTGTTTTGGACTTTTTTGATCTTTAGAAGACTCAATTGAACTTTTATTCAAACTTTTAGGCCATTTTGCAAATTGGCCACTCTTGAGTCATTAATCCTTAACGTGAGCTCGGGAACTCGGATTGAAGTTCTGTCTTTTCCATTGGACTCAAATCATTGATCCAGACCCAATGGAATAAGTGTTGTAACTTTTTGATGCCATTTCAACCCCCGACGATGCAAATCTCAGCCACGCATACCTAGAACGCCTCTAAAACCTAGTTGTGAGCTACACTACTCATTACATGTACTTCTTTGACCCTTTATTCAACCAAAATCAGCTCTCTCTCTCCCACTTTATGCTAAAAATCGAAAAAACGGAAAGAGGAAGAAGGGAAGAAGAAGCCACAAAGCCATTTGGCCATTTTTTCGCTCAAGACTAGACTTTCTTGCTCCAATCTTTAAAGGTAATTGTGGATTTGTTATCTCCTTGTTCTTGTGCTTCTTTTTCTCCATATGGATCATAAAATATGATAGATATTTTGTGGATTTGGCTTCCTTGATGAATAGTAAGGTATTTGGAAGATTTTGAAGAATAGGTGTATCTCTTTCCTTCTTGAAGTTTTGAAGCTTGTATGATGAACTTAATGGATTATTTATTGCTTATCTATGAACCTATTTGATGGTAGTTGGATGGAGTTTGATATACCATTAATGCACTTAAGGGTTTTTGAAAGAAAATGGAGGAAACATTTGCATATCTTGAACTCAGTTGTTGTCGGTTGGATTTCATGAAGTTTGAGTGAATTTGCATGAGTTTTATGCTTCTTTTTCATGGATTAATTATTCCTTACCTCTCTTCCATATTGTGGGTTGGTTATGGCTTGTTTAAATAGGGGTTTATGACCTTTTTTAGCGAGACAACGCAGTAGGGGTGTTGACACCCCGTGTGCCCGGGATGACAACCCCGTGTCAAAGGTTTTGGCTCTTTTTTTTTTTCGAGCTACTGAACTCAGAAACGGGGCTTTCACCTTTTATACTAGGGGGAGGACACTCCCACGTCTGATGGGACTTTTAGCTATTGACCTCGGATACGGAGGTGTCCTATTTTGTGCTTGGGAAGTGACACCCCCCGTGTCAACCTCCCTCTTTTGTGACTGCTGCACTTCACTTGTTTCGTTTGCTTATTTCATTGATTCCTTACTTCATTTCTGAATTTTTTTTGATACTAACATGTGATATTATGTGTTAACTTGTTTGTATTAAATTTTCGGAGCATTTTGATGTGATTTGTTTGAGTTATGAATCGATATGCCTTAAGTGGTACATTTATGCACTTTATATGCATCCATTGCATTCCTCAGCATTTCTGGGCATCTAATTGGTTCCTAATTGAGTCTAAGTCTCGGGTGTTGTGTTCTTGTGTTTCAGAACCTCTTCCGGACGTTCACGAGCCTAAGGTTTAGGTGCCTGTTGCTCGTTTTGGCCCTGGTTTTCTCTCTCTTTTGCTACAAGGTGAGGTTTAGGTTCTTCTATTTAGCTACCCTGTGTGTATTAGTTAAGTAGGTGGAGAGGGTTTGATTCCCGAAACACCAAGGCTGTGGGGGATGGATTTGATTTATGATTTCAGTTTTTTTAGTATGTTATCAGGAGTTAAGGGAGGTCCGCACTCGCCGGACATTTGTTTATGTTTATGATTGATGGATTATGAATCGAGTTAGGAGTTCTTTTACTTATTATATGATAAGCTTTTAAAAATGATTTGGTATGCAAAACTTTAGCTCGGTTCATGACCATCCCTTTTAATGCTCTATATGTATTTATGTGTGGGTGTGCTTTTATCCCCCTCACTCAGTCGTGTTTAGACTGACCCTCTCTTTTCTCAACTTTAGTTACAGGTTGGCTTGAGTTAGGCGGGGAAGTACTTCATCTTTGGGTTGTACTTTCAAGTTTAGGTCAAGTCTGCATACATTTTACTCTCTTTTGGATACTTTCTTTATGTATTTAACATATGAATTATATAGTCGGAGAATTAGGGATACTTGATGTAGCACCCCGGAGCGAAGAGCACTACATCCCCCTCACCATAGCCCGCCACGTGTAACGGAATGGGAAACTCCGCACATGCATCAAGCTACATCTAATGGATGACAAACAAAAATCTCTCCTAATTCAGAGCGTGCATAAATAACCAAAATCAAATGCGGAAGCACCAGGATTGCAAACACACAAATATACATTCTCAAATGATTACAAGTATACAGACTATGCTACTCCAGGGCCAAATAAATCATACAAGTTCCATAATTCAAATTTCATATCGTAATATTATATATAATCATACATAATACGAATGCAGAAAAGTAAAGATGCAAAAGACGCGAACTAGACTCGAACAACTCAAAAGAAAACCACCACCTAGCTCGAACCGGAACCTAAACGTGCAAACTCAAAGAACTAAAAGGGGAAAAAAACAAAACAACGAGGAGGGGTCAGTCCTAAAACTGGTCAGGGGGCCCACACACTCACACGTATATATACATAAAGCAGAGCATATTCGAAATGGGAAAATTCATTAACCGGGGCGTCGTTTTTGCATTCCAAATCATTTTAACCCGTGATAATACTTATAAAGAAAAAGGTTTAAGGCCGAAGGCCAAAATCAACCAAATTTTATTAATTAGGAGTCCACTTCCGTTTCACGAATTAAGTTCATAATCTAACACATAACTCGGTGTGTACGAGTTTCAAACCACCTAACTCCGTTCACAAACAAAATCGGAATCAAAATTCAAACAAAAACATAATTCAAACACACTACCTCTTCTCCGGGTGATGGAAGGGTTGATCGTACCATAACCATCGGTTCTCATGACAGGGTCGTGATTTTCATGACACTCACGCCCAAGGATTCCATCCCCCACTAACCTCCTAATGGGTTCTGGGGTGATCCTAAGTGTGGAGACCCTACTCGGGAGTGACCTGACGACCCAGCACCGTCCCGGGGCTCCTTTGCACAAATCTCCAGGGCCCTTCTAATTGTTCAAAATGTTCAAATTGTTCGAAAGTTCTAATTTTTCAAAATCAAACTTATTTTTCAAAGCAACCCTTTTTCAAAATCACCTAACAAACGAAAGCATTTTTCATCAAAATCACACACACTAACCTTTTTCAAAACAAACAAACGAAAATATAACTTACATATACATTGTTGGAAAACACGAATCAGAAAGCAGCAGAATTTAAAAATTTTCCCAACAAAAGAATCTTGGACTCGCAATTGTGTAACCAAATTCGTAGGGATTAGAAACTTACTTTCTTAATTGTCTTTCTTGAAGCGTTTCAAGCCACCCAAGAACGCTCTTCTCGCGGCTTGATCCCCTATCCTTGGTAAAGCTCGATTCTTCAAACTTCTAACTTGAAGCTCTCTAGAGATAATCCACCAACTTGACTACAATCTAACTAGTGAGGATGCTAGTTCTCTAGTTAATGTTTAGGCTTAACCTAGGGTTTAGTTTATCTTGGAGAAAGGATGGTGTTCAACACATGAACCAAAAGAATTGCCAATTAGCTCTAAGGGGAGCTCTATTTATAATAAAGGGAGGACTGAAAATCCTAGTCCTTATGGGCTAGGATTTTGGTCTCTCTCTCTCCTATTACTTTATCATCAAGTAATTTTGACTTTGGCTTTGAATTCAAATTCAAATCAACTTTCAAGAGATCTAAAAATATCCAAACTATTTTTGGATAATTTTATACTTTATTTATTTAAAATAAATAACTTATTTTATCTAATTAATTCATTCATAATTAATTAACTAGATTATTTTTCTCCAAAATAAGACTTTCTTTTTAATTCAAAATTTAACCAAAGTCTATTAAATAATTGACAACTTAATTATTTAATATTCAATTAAATAGTCATATGTGGCACACGTGTCACAATGACACGTGTCCAGTCACATGACCCACACGTGTGGTTTCGCCCGTGTGGAACCCTCTAGGCCCGATTAACTCGTTTAATCATTTTTAAAGCCTCAACTCATGTAACCAAGTTGTTGTGTGTGACCCTCTAGGTTCTCAATTCAATTAGCAGTGACCCTAATTAATTAATTCACTAATTAATTAATCAGTCCACAGATTAAACGACCATAGTCTAGCAACAGGTGTTTAACCCCTAGCTGAATTGGAATGTTCGGATTTGACAGAACCTTTAAGTCATTGATTAATGTGAGATACAATCCTCCTACTTACTATTTCTCAACCAAGATCTAGGGTAAGGGAATAATCAGAACCCTAATAATCCGGTCTTAAAGCTAAGTGCATTTCATATCCATTTGATCTCAATCCAAGAAACCCTTTTCTTGATGTCTTGGTCTACTGCCTTGGCCAAGGACTTCATATGGCATATGAATAACTTACACAATAAGAGATCACCTTGCAAATGTAAGTGCAGGTCCTTTCTTGATTCTCATTCACTTTCATGAATCACTTGTGCAGCCCCAGCATAAGCCTTGAATCAATTGTCTAAGGCGACACCCTTTAAAACTTATACCTAAGACTACAGAGTTAACTCATAAAGTGACATGGAACCTCAAGTCTAAGGATAAATTAATCACATCAAGGACTCGTGAGATATTTCCTAATCTGGAAGTTTCCATTTCCTGAAATAGAAACTTCATTTCCCATTTAGGAATGTTCTCACACAGGGCACCTCAGTGAACTTACTTATTAAAGTAAGCACCCTCATGTATCACGCATGTATCAACTTTACACTTTGCACCTCCATGAAACAAGGTGGTCCTTCTTAAGGGCGTGATCCCACAAGCAAGCCTTAGAGGAGTCAGGTTGACACTCCCACTGTCGGTAGGACTCATCGGGTTGGAGTATTTTACTAATCATGACTTATGTGATATAGGGCTCGTTTCATGAACCATTTCACCTAAATGGTGTTGGAAAACACGAATCAGAAAGCAGCGGAATTTAAAAAATTTTCCCAACAAAAGGACCTTGAACTCGCAATCGTGTAACCAAATTCGTAAAGATAGAAAAACTTACTTTTCTTTTATTCTTTCTTGAAGCGTTTCAAGCCACCCAAGAACGCTCTTCTCGCGGCTTGATCCCCTCTCCTTGGTAAAGCTCGAATCTTCAAACTTCTGACTTGAAGTCTCTAGAGAAAGTCCACCAACTTGATCACAATCTAACTAGTAAGGATGCTAGTTCTCTAGTTAGTGTTTAGGCTTAACCTAGGGTTTAATTTAATCTTGGAGAAAGGAAGGTGTTCAACACATGAACCAAGAATTGTCAATTAGCTCGCTCCCCTATATATAGGAAAGGGGAGGGGCGGCCGAACCTAGTCCTAATGGACAAAGGATTTGGTCCCTCTCTCTCCTATTACTTGATCATCAAGTATTTTCCAACTTTGACTTTGAATTCTAATTCTAGTCAACTTTTAAGAGAGCTTAAAAATATCCAAACTATTTTTGGATAATTTTATACTTTATTTATTATAAAATAAATAACTTATTTTTATCTAATTAATTAATTCGTAATTAATTAACTAGATTATTTTCTCCAAAATTAGACTTTCTTTTTAATTCAAAATTAAACCAAAGTCTATTAAATAATTAACTAATTAATTATTTAATATATATATATATATAATATATATACACACACGTGTGTGACACGTGTCACAGTGACACGTGTCACTCACGCGAGCCACACGTGTGAATTCACACGTGTGGAACCCTCTTGGCCCGATTAACTCGTTTAATCATTTTCAAGCCTCAACTCATGTAACCAAGTTGTTGTGTGTGACCCTCTAGGTTCTCAATTCAATTAGCAGTGACCCTAATTAATTAATTCACTAATTAATTAATCAGTCCACAGATTAAACGACCATAGTCTAGCAACAGGTGTTTAACCCCTAGCTGAATTGGAATGTTCGGATTCGACAGAACCTTTAAGTCATTGATTCATGTGAGATACAATCCTCCTACTTACTATCTCTCAACCAAGATCTAGGGCAAGGGAATAATCAGAACCCTAATAATCCGGTCTTAAAGCTAAGTGCATTTCATATCCATTTGATCTCAATCCAAGAAACACTTTTCTTGATGTCTTGATCTACTGCCTTGGCCAAGGACTCCATATGGCATATGAATGACTTATACAATAAGAGATCACCTTGCAAATGCAAGTGTAGGTCCTTTCTTGATTCTCATTCACTTTCATGAATCACTTGTGCAGCCCCAGCATAAGCCTTGAATCAGTTGTCTAAGGCGACACCCTTTAAAGCTTATACCTAAGACTACATAGTTAACTCATAAAGTGACAAGGAACCTCAAGTCTAAGGATCAATTAATCACATCAATGACTCGTGAGATATTTCCTAATCTGGAAGTTTCCATTTCCTGAAATAGAAACTTCCTTTCCCATTTAGGAATGTTCTCACACGGGGCACCTCAGTGAACTTACTTATTAAAGTAAGCACCCTCATGTATCACGCACGTATCAACTATACACTTTGCACCTCCATGAAACAAGGTGGTCCTTCTTAAGGGCGTGATCCCACAAGCAAGCCTTAGAGGAGTCAGGTTGACACTCCCACTGTCTGTAGGACTCATCGGCTCGGAGTATTTTACTAATCATGACTTATGTGATATAGGGCTCGTTTCATGAACCATTTCACCTAAATGGTAGAGTCCTAAAGTCATCAGGATTAGGGGAGTTCTCATACATGCACAGCTAAAGTAAACGCATACCAAACATGAGCATATAAAGAAGTGTTGCCTCAATTCGTTATTTTATTCAAAGATTGTCTGTGATTACAATAAGGAAAAGCACAAAGCGGATATACAATCGGCTTTCTAGGGCACTATTCCTAACAATCTCCCACTTGCCCGTCAAAGCCATTCTAAAGCTACTCTAAGTCCCATCTTCTGAAGATGACCTTGGAAAGCTTCTCGACTAAGGGGTTTAGTAAGTGGATCTGCCACGTTCTCTGCTGATGTGACCCTCTCAATTTGCACATCTCCTCTTTTGATAATATCACGGATTAGGTGATACTTCCTCATAATGTGCTTGGTCCGTTGGTGAGATCTTGGTTCTCTTGCTTGAGCAACCGCCCCAGTGTTGTCACAAAACACAGTAATGGGGTCTTTCATGCTAGGAACAACATTCAACTCTTGAATGAAGTTTCTAATCCAAACACCTTCCTCAGCTGCATCATTTGCAGCTAAGTATTCGGCCTCAGTGGTCGAATCTGCAGTGGTTGTTTGCTTAGAACTCTTCCAACTCACTGCTCCGCCGTTTAGGCAGAAAATGTATCCTGACATTGACTTAAAATCATCTAAGTCAGATGCAAAGCTTGCATCGCAGTATCCTTCGACAGTAAGATCTTTCTGACCTCCGTAAACTAAGAATAAATCTTTAGTACTTTTCAAGTACTTAAGAATATTCTTCACGGCAGCCCAGTGACCATCTCCAGGGTCAGATTGGAAACGACTAGTTACACTAAGTGCATAAGCCACATCCGGTCGAGTACACAACATTGCATACATTATGCTACCTATTGCTGATGCATAAGGTGTATGAGTCATTCTTTCCTTCTCAAGGTTAGTCTTAGGACACATCTTCTTTGAAAGACATGTTCCTACACTCATAGGAAGGTTCTTAACCTTTGCTGACTCCATATTGAATCTCTTCAATACTTTGTCAATGTACATCGACTGTGATAGTCCTATTAACCTTCTAGATCTATCTCTATAGATTTTAATTCCAAGGATATAGGACGCATCACCAAGATCTTTCATCTCGAATTGGTTCGATAACCATAACTTAGTCACTTTCATGTCATCTTTCGAATTCCCAATAAGAAGGATGACATCAACATAAAGTACTAAGAATTGCACTGAGGTCTCCAATTCCTTTCTATACACACATGATTCATTCGAAATTTGGATGAAGCCAAAAGCTTTGACCGATTCATCAAATCGAATGTTCCAATTCCTAGAAGCCTGTTTCAATCCATAGATTGATCTTTGGAGTTTGCAAACCTTTTGCTCACTCCCACTGAATGTGAAACCTATGGGTTGCTCCATATAAATGTCTTTGTCAATGTCACCATTGAGAAAGGCAGTTTTCACATCCATTTGCCATATCTCATAGTCATAATATGCAGCAATGGCAAGCATGATCCGAATAGACTTTTGCATTGCAACTGGTGAAAAGGTTTCATCAAAATCCACGCCGGGTCTCTGAGTGAATCCTTTTGCAACCAGTCTTGCTTTGTAGGCTGCAATGCTTCCATCAACTCCAAGCTTTCTCTTAAAGATCCATTTGCAACCTATGGGTTTGACCCCATCAGGCAAATCTACCAAGGTCCAAACTTGGTTGGAGTTCATGGAATCCATTTCGGATTTCATGGCTTCTATCCACTGTTCAGAGTCAGAATCTGAAAGTGCCTCCTCATATGTTAAAGGATCATTATCCTTTTGAGAGATTTCATGGAAGAATCCATACCATCTCTCCGGCTGTCTAGGAGTACGTTCAGAACGCCTTAGAGGAGGATTTTCGTGTGTATCGAAATTCGTGATTGGTTGTGGTTGATCAGAGTGGGACGTTTCTTCAGTGGGTGGTGTGGGGTCATTTTGTACTTCTTCTAATTCTATGATCTTGCCCTTCTTTTCTTTAAGGAACGGTTCCTCCAGAAAAGTAGCATTTCTGGAAACAAACACCTTTTGTTCAGATTGATCATAGAAATAGTATCCTATGGATTCCTTAGGATAACCTACAAAGTAGCATAAGTTAGAACGAGATTCTAACTTATCTCCCACTGTCCTCTTCACGTAAGCAGGACAACCCCAAATTCTTAAGTAAGAATAACTAGGGATTTTACCATGCCACATTTCATAGGGCGTTTTAGGGACTGACTTAGAGGGAACTAGATTCAAAATCTTTGCTGCACTTTCTAGGGCATAACCCCAGAAAGAAGGTGGTAAGTCAGTAAAACTCATCATGGAACGAACCATATCAAGTAGGGTTCGATTCCTTCTCTCAGAAACTCCATTAAGTTGAGGAGTTCCCGGAGGAGTCCACTGAGAGATAATCCCATTATCTTTGAGATGATTAAGGAATTCTTCACTAAGATACTCGTCTCCTCGATCAGATCGAAGTGCTTTGATCTTGTGACCAGTTTGGTTCTCAACCTCCTTTTGAAATTCTAAGAATTTCTCAAAAGCTTCAGATTTATACTTCATTAAGTATACATAACCATACCGACTAAAGTCATCAGTAAAGGTTATGAAATACTGATGATTGCTTCTAGTGCTTACACTAAGCGGTCCACAAACATCAGTATGGATCAAATCTAGAACCTTAGTGGCACGTTCCACAGTTCCTTTAAAAGGAACTTTGGACATCTTTCCTTTGAGACAGGATTCGCAAGAAGTTAACTCTTTGAGATCACTTTCAGAGAATGATCCTAAAGTGTTTATCTTGCTAATTCTGTTCTTGGAAATGTGTCCTAATCTAGCGTGCCATAAGGGAGCTGAAACTTTGTCATCTCTCTTACGCTTTGTTTCTCGTTGTATATTCATAATATTAATATTTTGAGTTAGGTAAAGTCCATTACTTAGAGTACCGATATGAACGGAAGAGTTGTTCCGTTTGATAAAGTATTTACCATTCTTAATATAAGTTTCATAACCTTCACAATCTAATATTGGAACTGAAATTATATTACGAATAATGTTCGGTACATAAAGGACTTTATTTAATACTAACTCAAAACTACCTAAATCTAATCTAATTGTGCCTAAAGCTCGAGCTTCAACGTTTGAGCCATCGCCGATCTTCAAGACACATTCTCCTTCTTTGAGTTGTTGGACTTCACTTAGCATCTGTACATCATTACAGATATGAGTCCCACAACCGGTATCAAGTACCCAAGAACTAGAATTAATAGAAAGATTTACTTCAACGAGAAAGATACCTTTCTTTAGAGTAGCCTTGTACTCTGGGCAGTTTCTCCTCCAATGTCCCGCTTTGCCACAATGGAAGCAAACATCCTCTTTCTGATCACGCTTCTTTTTTTGGGCCTTCCCCTTCGAAATGCCACCAGTGGGCCTAAGGGGTTTCTTCTTCTTCTTTTGGGCTTTCTTGCCCTTACCTTTAGAAGGCCCAGAAGAGGAAGATGGAGCATTCACCATCAAAACCTTATTGTCCTTCTTGATCGTGCTTTCAGCAGTCACAAGCTGACTAATCAGCTCAGCTACAGTAGCACCAGCATGATTCATGTTGAAGTTAAGGACAAATGGGTTGAATGATGGTGGGAGCGAAGCTAGCAACAAATCCACTGAAAGCTCATCTTTCAGCGGCATGTCCATGGAAGGAAGTTTCTTAGTAAGGGCAAGAAACTTGAGTCCATATTCATGGACACTTGAACCTTCCCTCATTCTCAAGTGGAATAATTCCTTTGAAGTGTTATACCTTGTAACACGTTCATGAGGGCGGTAAAGTTGCTCTAAGTGGTCGTAAATCTCCCAAGCAAATTCCATGGCCTCATGTTGTCTTTGCAAGTCCGGAGACATGTTAGCCAACATAAGGCAACGGGCTTGGAGATTATCATCCTTCCACTTCTGAATCGCATCCCGCTCGGCCCGAGTGGGAGCCTCCCCTTCAGGAGTAGGCTCCCCTTCGAAGAGAACATAAGTTCTCTTCTCAGAATCTAAAATGATTTTTAGATTCCTCAGCCAATCAGAATAGTTGGGACCAGTCAACTTATTTGACTCGAGGATCGATACAAGAGGGTTTTTGGTTGCCATTTCAAAACACGTAGAGAATCACAGAATCTACGACCTAAATGGTAAAACAGAGAACTAGTGAGCATGCTGAATTATAACGATATACAAAAGATAAGGTCTTTAATCTATTGTAGCTCCCACTGTTTTTCAAAGATCTAGAATTCCCAAAGATCTAAGAGGAACACGTTTCCCAATGGGTACTAAGATCCTAGGCATTTTACCTCGAACCCACGACTCGCGGACATTCTAAGTAAGAACCCTAGGTAGGTACAACTTACCAATTCTAACACCTTTAGAACTCTTAGTAATTGTTTTTTGCATCACCTATCTTTCAATATGGACCCACGACTCGTGCGACATCCATATTTACTTAGGCGTTAAGCTAGACCCATCAATCATAAGATCATGACCAAAACTTAGTTTGAACGACCCACGACTCGCGGACATCGCCCTCGCTAAAATTGACCACGAAATATTGATCATTTAAAATGATTAATCAGGTAACTAAGAACTAATAAGCTCCACTAGCTATCCCACGACTCGCGAACAATAACTAGTTTTACTTACTAAACTTAAAACCTATTGATGGAATGCTAGGAATTTAATTCAAAACTTGCATCTCGAATTAAACACCTATTTGTTCGAAATTAGCTTAATATTTAATGGGAATTTTCGAATCAACCGGAGAGTTGTCCGGTTCGACCTCACCAACATATATGTTATCCAATTTTATTAGTCTTGATTAATGCAAGTGCACTTAAATGCATTTCAAACAAGCACATAAACAGATAACATGTCCTAGCATGATACTAACATGTAATGATCATGGGTTCTACCTATCTTATGCGTGATATGTGGGAGCCACTCCACAATCACAAGTTCTAACATACATGCCACATAAACAGTTCAAATCACATAAGGGAAAGCAGTAACAAAATACGAGCCCTATCTCTATTACATTTAACAATTGAGATTCCCCTCCCTAACATTTTGAGGGGTCTTCACTTATGGCCTCCTTGTTACTTGAATGTGGTCCATCTTACTCCATGGGTGCATTGTCTCCAAAATGAAAATAAAACCTCACCACCTATCTCTACTCTCAAATTATAATAAAAAGAAAAAGACATAAAGTAATAAGGCTCAATCTTCATATTGGCCTTAGACAATTACACGGGGCATACCCCGGCTTCAAAAACAGTAATATGGAAAGCCACATAATAAATCACATAACAGTACGCACATAAGTGAGGCTCCAACCTCAATTGAAAAACGCAACTATAGGGCTCCAACCCCAATTTAAACCATCCATGTGCATAAATTAAAACCATACATAGATCTAAACCCATGATCACCTAACATGCTTTTGCGAGAATTTAAATTTAGCCAATAAATTAAAATTCTCGTTTCAAGTCCTAATGACTCAAAACATGACTTAGATGCAATTCTTGTTCAAGAGCCTTTTCAATAAAACCCGAAAAACATTAAACTAATAAAATTCCAATTAATTTCCAAAATTAATAATTTTATTCTTTCATTATTTTCAGAAAATAATATTCATAATTTTCCCAAAAACCAAATCGCTTTAATTTCTCAAAAATCCCAATTTAATCAAAATTTTAAAATAATTTTATTTTAACAAAACTGATTTTAAAAGGATAAAATTAAAATAAAATTAAATCAAGATTTTATGGACCGAAAAACACGAAACACGAAAACACGAAAACGAGCCCGGAAAAAGGGCCCAGCCGTGCGAGGCACCGCCGCGCAGCCGCGCGCGCAGACGCGCGCCAGCCGCGCGCACAGCGGGCGGGATGAGCCGCTCGCGTGCGCACGCTGGGCGTGTATCATGCGCGCGCCTGCGCGCAGCAGCGCCCGGCATGGACTGGGTAGGCGTCCCGCGCGGTTGCGGGACGGACTGGGCGGCGCGCCCGGGATGGCTCCCGCGCTGTAGCGGGAGGAGCTGGGCGGCGGCGACGGGCCTGGGCGTGCGACGTGCTAGCACGCCTAGGCTCGTTGCTTTTCGTGTTCGTTTCGTATTTCTGGGTTTCTCGAAAAACCAGTTCAATCCAAAAATTAAAAAATTCGATTTAAACAAATTTCAACTAAAACAATTTTCAAAAACACGATTTGAGAAAACAGTTTTAGAAATTCAGGAAAAATTACAGTTTCGTAATTCAGGCTTTCTAAAAGAACTCATGAATACCTAATTCGCATCTAAGCCTAAGAATTTCTACCAAATTCAGAAATAATGGAGACGAATCAGAAACACGATTAACGAGGTGGCTCTGATACCACTTGTTGGAAAACACGAATCAGAAAGCAGCGGAATTTAAAAAATTTTCCCAACAAAAGGACCTTGAACTCGCAATCGTGTAACCAAATTCGTAAAGATAGAAAAACTTACTTTTCTTTTATTCTTTCTTGAAGCGTTTCAAGCCACCAAAGAACGCTCTTCTCGCGGCTTGATCCCCTCTCCTTGGTAAAGCTCGAATCTTCAAACTTTTAACTTGAAGTCTCTAGAGAAAGTCCACCAACTTGATCACAATCTAACTAGTAAGGATGCTAGTTCTCTAGTTAGTGTTTAGGCTTAACCTAGGGTTTAATTTAATCTTGGAGAAAGGAAGGTGTTCAACACATGAACCAAGAATTGTCAATTAGCTCTAAAGGGGAGCATGAGCTCCCCTATATATAGGAAAGGGGAGGGGCGGCCGAACCTAGTCCTAATGGACAAAGGATTTGGTCCCTCTCTCTCCTATTACTTGATCATCAAGTATTTTCCAACTTTGACTTTGAATTCTAATTCTAGTCAACTTTTAAGAGAGCTTAAAAATATCCAAACTATTTTTGGATAATTTTATACTTTATTTATTATAAAATAAATAACTTATTTTTATCTAATTAATTAATTCGTAATTAATTAACTAGATTATTTTCTCCAAAATTAGACTTTCTTTTTAATTCAAAATTAAACCAAAGTCTATTAAATAATTAACTAATTAATTATTTAATATATATATATATATAATATATATACACACACGTGTGTGACACGTGTCACAGTGACACGTGTCACTCACGCGAGCCACACGTGTGAATTCACACGTGTGGAACCCTCTTGGCCCGATTAACTCGTTTAATCATTTTCAAGCCTCAACTCATGTAACCAAGTTGTTGTGTGTGACCCTCTAGGTTCTCAATTCAATTAGCAGTGACCCTAATTAATTAATTCACTAATTAATTAATCAGTCCACAGATTAAACGACCATAGTCTAGCAACAGGTGTTTAACCCCTAGCTGAATTGGAATGTTCGGATTCGACAGAACCTTTAAGTCATTGATTCATGTGAGATACAATCCTCCTACTTACTATCTCTCAACCAAGATCTAGGGCAAGGGAATAATCAGAACCCTAATAATCCGGTCTTAAAGCTAAGTGCATTTCATATCCATTTGATCTCAATCCAAGAAACACTTTTCTTGATGTCTTGATCTACTGCCTTGGCCAAGGACTCCATATGGCATATGAATGACTTATACAATAAGAGATCACCTTGCAAATGCAAGTGTAGGTCCTTTCTTGATTCTCATTCACTTTCATGAATCACTTGTGCAGCCCCAGCATAAGCCTTGAATCAGTTGTCTAAGGCGACACCCTTTAAAGCTTATACCTAAGACTACAGAGTTAACTCATAAAGTGACAAGGAACCTCAAGTCTAAGGATCAATTAATCACATCAATGACTCGTGAGATATTTCCTAATCTGGAAGTTTCCATTTCCTGAAATAGAAACTTCCTTTCCCATTTAGGAATGTTCTCACACGGGGCACCTCAGTGAACTTACTTATTAAAGTAAGCACCCTCATGTATCACGCACGTATCAACTATACACTTTGCACCTCCATGAAACAAGGTGGTCCTTCTTAAGGGCGTGATCCCACAAGCAAGCCTTAGAGGAGTCAGGTTGCCACTCCCACTGTCTGTAGGACTCATTGGCTTGGAGTATTTTACTAATCATGACTTATGTGATATAGGGCTCGTTTCATGAACCATTTCACCTAAATGGTAGAGTCCTAAAGTCATCAGGATTAGGGGAGTTCTCATACATGCACAGCTAAAGTAAACGCATACCAAACAAGAGCATATAAAGAAGTGTTGCCTCAATTCGTTATTTTATTCAAAGATTGTCTGTGATTACAATAAGGAAAAGCACAAAGCGGATATACAATCGGCTTTCTAGGGCACTATTCCTAACAAATGGTAGAGTCATAAAGTCATCAGGATTAGGGGAGTTCTTATACATGCACAGATAAAGTAAACGCATACCAAACAAGAGCATAAAAAGAAGTGTTGCCTGTGACGCCTCGTGCTCTCCAAGGGCGTCCTGACGACATTAACAAGTAAGTCTCTACACTTGTGTGTGTTTAATTTAAGAGTTTCTTGAGTTATGTGATTGAATGTAAATCCAATTTAATATGTGATCATTCGGATTATTCTAAGATTAATTGTCAACTTGATTAATTACGCGTATATTTAACCCTAACTGTCTAATTTGATTTAATTCAAATTTATTCCATGAAATAATTGTCAACTTGTTTAATTTCGGTTTACTTGAATTCCTTGAGATTAATTATCAATCATGTGTTTACGAAGTGTCGCTAAATTGTACGAAAGGTTTCTAAAATTAAATTGAATTAGACTCTAATTGGTAAATCTGTCTCTCTTTCATTTTAATTTGTAAAATTAATTCGGAGCTTGAATGTTTATCCGTAACTTTACCAATTTTATTTACGATTATTCGTACGCGATATTTCTCTTTGCTTTGTGATAAGGATACCCGGTTGTATATAGCTTGTGTACAAGACACATTTCTCCCAATCTCCTTTCTCTCTCTCTCTCTCTTCTCTCTCTCTCGTCTCCCACTCTCTCTCCCGTGGGTCACTATGCGCGGCTTCGGTTACGAGGCCATATCTCGATCATTTCTCGACGGAATTCAACAAACGAATAGTCCATTTCGATTATCTCGATGAGACGTACGTAAGAGTACCAATTTCGTGGCCTAATAACGAATGGTGTTGGAGTTATGGCCGGATTTCAGTAGCAGCGGCGGAGCTGTCAGACCGCCGCCACTTCGCCGGCCTTCGCGCCGGTTTCTGGCCATCTCCTTGTTACACGCGCCACATGCCCAGAAAGAGGACTTCCCGGCACAGCGTCTGACGCCTGAAGCTCGCGGTGGCCGTTACTGTAGCGGCGGGTTTCGCCACCTTCCGGCGGTGTTTTTCGACGAGGCTAGATGGTTTCCAAGGTTGTTCGACCTCCTGAGTTCATTTCCGGCATCAATTTCACCAGATCTAGGCCGTAGGTGGTGGTTCCGGCGACGTGGGCGGCGGCAGAATATTCAACGGGGGCCTTTTCCGGCCATCTTTTGGCCTCGGGCTCTTCACGAATGTTGTTCGGAACGACGAGAACTAGTAGTCTGTGATCAGGCGACTCCAGATTTGGCCGATTGGTGGTGGATCGCGGCGGCATAGCGGCGGTGTAATGGCGGCGCTAGCTCCGAGGATTTTTCCGGCGAGCTACCTTAGGGCTTTCGAAGAGCTCGTCATGGGTAAGACAACACCTCTTTCAGATCGCATTTTGGTTCACCGGTTTGGAAGTAATTTGAGTTTGAAGATTTTAGGGTTTTCGTGTTCTTAGATTTAGATCTAGGACAATCGGCTTGGAATTTCCAGAAATTGATCGAGGATTCGGAACGGGCACGAAGACTTCATTCAGGAATGATTTTTCGGGATTTTTCCGGCGACCTTCGGCGGCGGCCCGGCCGAATTCCGGTAGCTACAGTGGTGGCGTTTCGGCGGCGTCTGGTCAGAGTATTCGTCTCGTTGTGGTGAGTCAACACCACTTTCTGTTCGTTAATCGGACACTCGATCTATTTATTACGAATTATTTTCCGTAATTGTGATTATTTGAATTAATTGTTTTAAGTGCAAATAAATTGGTTATTGTTGGTTTGTTGATCGAGATGTATTCCAATCGTATATGAAAACATGTATTCGATGGATTGTGATATGTATGAATGTTTCGATTTACAATTTGAATCCCGATGTGATGAATTTATGCTATGTGTTTAGATATGAAGGGGTGTTCGTGTAATATCCAGAAACTAATCTCTTATGTGACTAAATGAACTTGAATGATAATTTAGAAGAATGAACATGTTTTGATTTCTCTATATGGATTTGAGACGTTCTCAATGTTACGTTTATTGTAAATTGTGTTTCAAATATAAATTTAGATACATGGAGGATGCTTGAACAACTTAAGACTTTATCCATGATAGGGGTTAGAATTGTAATATCCTGATTTACTCTTACTACTCGAAAATGGTATATTATGAATTATGATAAATTGATAATTGTCATGTTTGTAAGTAATTAATTCCTAGTTGAATAATTGCATAAACACTTTAAACGAACAATTATGCTTAGTAATCAACTTAGGGGATGTAAGTGTAATATTTATGAAACTATGAATGTGACGTGAGCTTGTGTACCAAACATGTTGTGAAGTTGTAAAGAATGATCTTAAGTGAATTAAATGCACTCTTTATTTGTATCAAGCATGCCATCTACATACAACAACTTTGTATGTTTATATGATCAAGTTGCTCTTACTTATGCACTTTATAACTCGACATGAACTTGATGCTTAATTGTAATATTATAATTGAACCCTGTGACATTGGATGATTTAATATGCATTTTGTGAATACATTGACTTCCTAAATTGATCTTGCATCTTTGGATAAGGAATTGCATGTTGGTTGCTTGTAAATATGACCTTGTTGAGAATTGATATGCCTTGAATGACCACGACACCTTATCCAAGCACAACATGAACACTTATGCATAAGCACGATCATGTTGAGCAACGCCGTGCGTCTTGTTTGGTTCATATAGAGTCTAAGTCTGGGCTTCTTTATGTCTTGTCACAGAGTTTGGTGGTGCCGGTGGGCCTGAGGTTTACAGTGTTTGGCCCTTCACACTCTCAGACTCTACTTTCACGATGTGAGGTTTAGGATTTTGTGTAGTTACGTGACCTATGACCTTTACATGTTGATTTCTACCCTTGCATGCGAGTATACTCTATTATAGATATGTATGTGCTGAATATGATATGTTGATGATCTTGTGTGAGTCCTGCGTGGATGGAGGTCATGAGGCTTAAAGTTCCATCGCGTGGGAAGGGTGTAAATATAAAACCAGTTTTCGAGGCATATGTAAGCTATTTTGGAAAACAGTTGTGTTCTAATTCTGTAGCGAGATTGCCATGAAAGATTGGCGTATGTTATGTTATGATCTGTTCTGTTGTGGATCCTAGGAGCTACGGGTAATGGGTCCCCCGGGACGGTTAGGGACGTCGGGTTATTTACCCATTGCGTAGTTCCATTTGAGATATCATTGCGCGACCTTAGGGTGATGAGGGAGGCGTGATATCTTGAGCATTCGGCTAAGGCCGGGGATGACTCTTGTGGGTTCGCTACCCTCTTGAGATCGAGTCTATTTTAGACGGTGTTATTATAGATGGTTTTGGGGATTGTACATCCCCTCCATCATTGGTGTACCGGTTGGATTGATTGTGATTTATGTTATGAGGAGTAAAGCTCGTACTCGCCGAGCAGTTGATTATGTTATGTTATGGAATTATGAATCGGGATAGAGTCTTTCTGGAAAATGGTTTCTAAATTTATATCTATATCTTATTCGGGTTCTTTCAAAACGTTTTGGTATGTAACACCTATCCCCGGTTCATGAGTCCATCCTTTTTATTCTGTGTTATGCCCCTTATATATATATATTGTGGGTGTGCGTTAGCCCCCTCACTCGGTCAAGTTGACTGACCCCTCATTTACATTTTTGGTTGCAGGTTGTTGGCGTTTGCTAGGCAGAAGTGAGTCCTTTGAGTTGCACTTCGTCGGTCTAGTCTTTCTATTTGCATTTGTCTTTTCATACACTTTACTTATGCTTTGACTTGTAGACTTGAGATTATACTTTACTATTCGGTAGCCCTGTATGGCACTCTCATTCGGCCCCTTGTGGCACTTGATGATTATTACTTTACGTTGATATTCGGGACTAGGGATTTATGCTAGTTGAACCCGTCACTTGTTATGTTTGTTGATCTATTATCGGGATTAGGTATCTATGCTAGTTGAACCCGTCACCTGCTTTGTATGTTTTGTTTTAAATGCTTCCGCTATCTATTGTTGTTGGTTTTAATTGGTTCCGCATTCTAAGTTTTGGTCAAGTTAGATCCGTCTAGCCTAGTGTGTGAGTTGGTCTCCCGATCGCTCTGATTCGGACATGGACTTTCATTTCATGTTCCGGGTCTGGGTCATAGTGCGGGGGATGTGGCACTTCTCTGTTTGGGGTGTTACATCCTTAAGTGGTATCAGAGCTCTATGTTGCAAAACCGAGCTCTTGAGTCGTGTTGAGTTTGTCTAGGTCGTACGACATAGGAATAACTGCGTATTGCATTTGTTTGACTTGATATTGCGATCCTTCGACATGAATTATTTCGTGATTATATGATTGTGTGCACATTGTGACTTTGATTATGCACTATCTTATTTTATGTGCTTTATAAATTGTAAATAATTATTGCATTTACGTGATATACGTGTTACATTTCATTTGCATCCTAATCCGCATGCATCGAATTTAGTGTTTGAATTTCAGGGTACCCTATGAGTCAACACTAAGATTTCCCTCCGTCAACACTACCTATTGGAACTATAACGAAAACACACCATAATTCAGAAATGAAAGGATTCTTAACCAAGATCAATGTTCATGAAAAGGTTCAGAGTTGTAGGAATGAGATTTGCTATATTAACTTACTATCTTAAAGTCAATTGAAAGATGAAGTTTGACGAATTTTAACCTTGAGGATTCGTTCATCCGAAAGTAGTCACCTTGTTGAGGAAATGAGTCAATGGAGGAGAGTCTGATCAAGTAGAACCGTTTTGAAGGATTTTGATGAGCTTTTGCCTTGATGATTCGTTTATTTGGGAGTAGTCACCTTGTTGATGGAAACGAGTTAATGTAGAAGAATCCGATCAAATAAGATCCGATCAAGTTCAAGGGATGTGGATAGGTAACCATGTTACATAAGCAACGAGCTACAAACCATCGGTGAGTGTTGAAAGTTTTGGTGCCGTTTAGGGTTAACAAACGACAAGAGAAGATTGGTTGTTAGCTCTTTGGTTGTTTCTTCAAGATGAGATGGAAGACACTGTTGAGATGGGAATAGAACACTTAGATGTCGAAAGACTTTATCCAAGTTTCAAGATCATATACCATGGATTGCTTTGGGAAGTGCTTAGCACCACGATCAACCAACGGAACTCTGAGGTAAATATCTAATTGACAAATGAATCATGGACAACTCCTTGAAGATGAGCAGACTAAGATTTAACACATAAATGAGAACTCTTGGGAGAAATTGAAGATGATTCTAGTTGAGCAAGGATTACGGTCTAGTAAAGGGGTTTCGTGATAGACGAGCTTTGCTGAGTTACAACTTTATGAAAAGACTCAAGACAAAGAGGTTCAGATGACGAGGGTTGCATCATTGTCGGCTTAAACAACTCCTACTGCTTCATCTCGACTTTCCTATCAAGATTTTTACACTTTGGTTAACGCTACGCCAAGCATTCATGGCATTTGCATATATGCATCGTTTAAATACTCTTACCTTGTTTTGCTCGATGTGGGTGATGACTATTGTTGTTTTCATTGTGATAACTTGGATACCTAATCTAGTAATTGTAACTTGAAATTTCTACTCGTTATGAACCGTTGCTGAAATGAATGAGTTATGTACTTGTGTGAACTATTCATGCTTATGTGATTTAAACTCTTTTGATTGCTCACTAACTTCTCATATAACATATATACATACTGTAATCCTGTTTTATAGGGATTCCATCGCGATATCCCCCTTGAGTTGAGGTACGAGCGTTGAATCTATACTCAAGGGACACCGATATCAGTTGTATAAGGTACACCAAACATGCATCGCATACTTTTCGTCAAGTGTTACTATGATGTGTGTATGTACGAATAACTGATCAGTAGATTTATGTGAAAGAGAGACCTTAGGTTCCCTCTTTTTATGTGTTGGAGAGATGTAGGATTCTCTCTATTTATGTGGTAGAAAGATGCTGGATTCTTTCTAAGTTTTGTGCGCGAGAGATGTTGGATTCTCTTGTACTTAGATATTCGGAGATGCTGGATTTTCTTGAATCTAGGCGTTTGAGGAATGCTGGATTTTCTCAAACTAGAATGTTGGGAGATGTTGAAATCTGCCCGACTTAGGTTGAGAGATGGGGTTCTCTCGATTATGTGCTTGAGAGACGGGGTTCTCTCTTTTATATGTGCTCCAGAGACGGGGATTCTCTCTCTTGTGGGTGCTGAGGGACGGGGCTCTCTTACTTAAATGTTGAGAGATGGGATTCTCTCTTGTTTGTTGTGGTTGCGTTACGTGTTGATCTGACTACGGGTAGCAAGTGGTGCATCTGAGACAACATCGAGGTTGGGTGTAGTTGCAGCTATCAGATCATGGGAATGATTGACCGAGTTCGAAACAACTAACGGATCAGGTACTCGCACGGACCTCGACAATAACAAGTCATCCTAAAGGAGGTTCGGTGTAGACGACCGGAGTAAGCCTCACCATTAGAGTTATGATCTCACGCGAGTTCGGGAGAAGGGTTGGAGCACTACAACTCGATGATCTACTTTTAGCAGTGGAACCTGGGGACCAGGTTCTCTTAAGGGGGGAAGGTTGTGACGCCCCGTGTTCTCGAAGGGCGTCCTGACGACATTAACAAGTAAGTCTCTACACTTGTGTGTGTTTAATTTAAGAGTTTCTTGAGTTATGTGATTGAATGTAAATCCAATTTAATATGTGATCATTCGGATTATTCTAAGATTAATTGTCAACTTGATTAATTACGCGCATATTTAACCCTAGCTGTCTAATTTGATTTAATTCAAATTTATTCCATGAAATAATTGTTCAATTGATTTTAAATCCATCATGTTATTTAACTTGTTTAATTTTGGTTTCCTTGAATTCCTTGAGATTAATTATCAGTCATGTGTTTACGAAGTGTCGTTAAATTTTACGAAGGGTTTCTAAAATTAAAATGAATTAGACTCTAATTGGTAAATCTCTCTCTCTTTCATTTTAATTTGTAAAATTAATTCGGAGCTTGAATGTTTATCCGTAACTTTACCAATTTTATTTACGATTATTCGTACGCGATATTTCTCTTTGCTACGCGATAAGGATACCTGGTTGTATATAGCTTGTGTACAAGACACATTTCTCCCAATCTCCTTTCTCTCTCTCTCTCTCTCTCTTCTCCCTCTCTCCTCTCCCACTCTCTCTCCCGCGGGTCACTATGCGCGACTTCCGTTACGAGCCCATAACTCGATCGTTTCTCGAAGGAATTCAACAAACGAATAGTCCATTTCGATTATCTCGACGAGACGTACGCAAGAGTACTAATTTCATGGCCTAACGATGAACGATGGTGGAGTTATGGCCGGATTTCAGTATTAGCGGCGGAGGTGTCAGACCGCCGCCACTTCGCCTGCCTTCGCGGCGGTTTTCGGCCATCTCCTTGTTACACGCGCCACATGCCCAGAAAGAGGACTTCCCAGCGCAGCATCTAACATCGGCGGCGCAGCCATCCGGGCCGTGACGGCGCCGCACGTGCCGCCTGAAGCTCGTAACGACCGTTACTGTAGTGGAGGGTTTCGCCGCCTTACGACTGTGTTTTTTGACGGGGCTTGATGGTTTCCAAGGTTGTTCGACCTCCTGAGTTCATTTCCGGCATCAATTTCACCAAATCTAGGCTGTAGGTGGTGCTTCCGGCGATGTGGGTGGCGGCAGAATATTCGACAGCCAACGGGGGCCTTTTCCTGCTATCTTTTGGCCTCGGGCTCTTCACGAATGTTGTTCGGAACGACGAGAACTAGTAGTCTGTGATCAGACGACTCCAGATTTGGCCGATTGGTAGTGGATCGCGGCGGCATAGCGGCGGTGTAATGGCGGCGCTAGCTCCGAGGATTTTTCCGGCGAGCTACCTTAGGGCTTTCGAAGAGCTCGTCATGGGTAAGACAACACCTCTTTTAGATCGCATTTAGGTTCACCGGTTTGGAAGTAATTTGAGTTTGAAGATTTTAGGGTTTTCGTGTTCTTAGATTTAGATCTAGGACAATCGGCTTGGAATTTCCAGAAATTGATCGAGGATTCGGAACGGGCACGAAGACTTCATTCAGGAATGATTTTTCGGGATTTTTCCGGCGACCTTCGGCGGCGGCCCGGCCGAATTCCGGTAGCTACAGTGGTGGCGTTTCGGCGGCGTCTGGTCAGAATGTTCGTCTCGTTGTGGTGAGTCAACACCACTTTCCGTTCGTTAATCGGACACTCGATCTATTTATTACGAATTATTTTCCGTAATTGTGATTATTTGAATTAATTGTTTTAAGTGCAAATAAATTGGTTATTGTTGGTTTGTTGATCGAGATGTATTCCAATCGTATATGAAAACATGTATTCAATGGATTGTCATATATATGAATGCTTCGATTTACAATTTGAATCCCGATGTAATGAATTTATGCTATGTGTTTAGATACGAAGGGGTGTTAGTGTAATATCAAGAAACTAATCTCTTATGTAACTAAATGAACTTGAATGATAATTTAGAAGAACGAACATGTTTTGATTTCTCTATATGGATTTGAGACGTTCTCAATGTTACGTTTATTGTAAATTGTGTTTCAAATTTAAATTTAGATACATGGAGGATACTTGAACAACTTAAGACTTTATACATGATAGGAGTTAGAATTGTAATATCCTGATTTACTCTTACTACTCGAAAATGGTATATTATGAATTATGATAAATTGATAATTGTCATGTTTGTAAGTAATTAATTCCTAGCTGAATAACGGCATAAACACTTTAAACGAACAATTATGCTTAGTAATCAACTTAGGGGATGTAAGTGTAATATTTATGAAACTATGAATGTGACGTGAGCTTGTGTACCAAACATGTTGTGAAGTTGTAAAGTATGATCTTAAGTGAATTAAATGCACTCTTTATTTGTATCAAGCATGCCATCTACGTACAACAACTTTGTATGTTTATATGATCAAGTTGCTCTTACTTATGCACTTTATAACTTGACATGAACTTGATGCTTAATTGTATTATTATAATTGAACCCTGTGACATTGGATGACTTAATATGCATTTTGTGAATACATTGACTTCCTAAATTGATCTTGCATCTTTGGATATGGAATTGCATGTTGGTTGCTTGTAAATATGACCTTGTTGAGCATTGATATGCCTTGAATGACCACAACACCTTATCCAAGCACAACATGAACACTTATGCATAAGCACGATCATGTTGAGCAACGCCGTGCGTCTTGTTTGGTTCATATAGAGTCTAAGTCTGGGCTTCTGTATGTCTTGTCACAGAGTTTGGTGGTGCCGGTGGGCCTGAGGTTTAGAGTCTTTGGCCCTTCACACTCTCAGACTCTACTTTCACGAGGTGAGGTTTAGGATTTTGTGTAGTTACGTGACCTATGACCTTTACATGTTGATTTCTACCCTTGCATGCGAGTATACTCTATTATAGATATGTATGTGCTGAATATGATATGTTGATGATCTTGTGTGAGTCCTGCGTGGATGGACGTTATGAGGCTTAAAGTTCCATCGCGTGGGAAGGGTGTAAATATAAAACCAGTTTTCGAGGCATATGTAAGCTATTTTGGAAAACAGTTGTGTTCTAATTCTGTAGCGAGATTTCCATGAAAGATTGGCGTATGTTATGTTATGATCTGTTCTGTTGTGGATCCTAGGAGCTGCGGGTAATGGGTCCCCCGGGACGGTTAGGGACATCGGGTTATTTACCCATTGCGTTGTTCCATTTGAGATATCATTGCGCGACCTTAGGGTGATGAGGGAGGCGTGATATCTTGAGCATTCGGCTAAGGCCGGGGATGACTCTTGTGGGTTCGCTACCCTCTTGAGATCGAGTCTATTTTAGACGGTGTTATTATAGATGGTTTTGGGGACTGTACATCCCCTCCATCATTGGTGTAGCGGTTGGATTGATTGTGATTTATGTTATGAGGAGTAAAGCTCGTACTTGCCGAGTAGTTGATTATGTTATGTTATGGAATTATGAATCGGGATAGAGTCTTTCTGGAAAATGGTTTCTAAATTTATATCTATATCTTATTCGGGTTCTTTCAAAATGTTTTGGTATGTAACACCTATCCCCGGTTCATGAGTCCATCCTTTTTATTCTGTGCTATGCTCCTTATATATATATATTGTGGGTGTGCGTTAGCTCCCTCACTCGGTCAAGTTGACTGACCCCTCATTTACACTTTTAGTTGCAGGTTGTTGGCGTTTGCTAGGTGGAAGTGAGTCCTTTGAGTTGCACTTCGTCGGTCTAGTCTTTCTATTTGCATTTGTCTTTTCATACACTTTACTTATGCTTTGACTTGTAGACTTGAGATTATACTTTACTATTCGGTAGCCCTGCATGGCACTCTCATTCGGCCCCTTGTGGCACTTGATGATTAGTACTTTATGTTGATATTCGTGACTAGGGATTTATGCTAGTTGAACCCGTCACTTGTTATGTTTGTTGATCTATTATTCGGGATTAGGTATCTATGCTAGTTGAACCCGTCACCTGCTTTGTATGTTTTGTTTTAAATGCTTCCGCTATCTATTGTTGTTGGTTTTAATTGCTTCCGCACTCTGAGTTTTGGTCAAGTTAGATCCGCCTAGCCTAGTGTGTGAGTTGGTCTCCCGTTCGCTCTGATTCGGATTCGGGCATGGACTTTCATTTCATGTTCCGGGTCTGGGTTATAGTGCGGGGGATGTGGAACTTCTCCGTTTGGGGTGTTACATTGCCTTAATTCGTTATTTCATTCAAAGATTGTCTGTGATTACAATAAGGAAAAGCACAAAGCGGATATACAATCGGCTTTCTAGGGCACTATTCCTAACAATCTCCCACTTGCCCGTCAAAGCCATTCTAAAGCTACTGATAGTATGCATAAATTACATGAAAATCTCTTTCTTTTCCCCCTGAATTGGATTAGATTTCTACTTAATTTGCTTTTATTTGGCTTTTGTAGAAACATATTGAGAAATGAGGGATTTGGCAGAATTGTGAAGAAAAAGATGCTAAGTATTGAAAATGCCTGAGCCATGACCCCAATGTATGATCATCCCTAATGCCAATGCGCGTAAAGCAGACCATGGTCAACAAGTACGGCTGACTCCACTTGCTGGGACAGGTGGCACACATGCAACAGCTTGCTAACATGGCTTACATTCAATTGTTGATCTTGCATTTTTGAAGTTTCAAGAATCCTAATCATGCTTATTGGGATTTGTAAAAGCCATTTTGTCCCCCTTGATCATTATCATTTTCTAGATTTAAGGATACTTTATATAAGTGGGGAAAAAGGGAGAGAGGGAGATAATTCTGAAAGTAGAACGTAGCAGCAGCTGCTGCTGGAGCAGAGCAAGAACAGGGGTTGATCCCCTATTTCGGCCAAGAGCAAGATTTTCTCTTCCTTTCCTCTTTTTAGTTCAATTACAAGCTTAGATTATGAAGCACTTTAACATATCTTTTGTAGCTTGATTTAGTTGTTTTACTTTCAGTTCCTTAGCAGTTTATTAGCCTTATATATTCTGTAAATATGAACAACAGCTGAACATATTTGTCTTAGTTAGGTTGTATCTTTATTCCTTGCCAATATTTATGAGATCTAAGTGAGTGAACACGGATTTATTCTATGGTATTTATGCATGCTTTGAACGTATTTATATGAGTTGCTTTCAAATCATCTTTCTGATCAATGAATGCCTAGATAACAACTTGATGAGGTTATACTGATACTTGATAAGTAATAGTCTTGTAGAGGTGTACAAGAACCACACATCATTGAGAGTTTACCACCATGTTTACTCAATAAAATGGTGAGGCATGCGTAATATGATTTCATAAGTCCAAGCTTCTTGAGATTTTGGATCATGATTAATGTCCTTTTGGTGCTCAATGCTATCATATAGTTAAATCCTAGATACTTATTCGCGGGACTGCTATGTGGTAAGAATTTAATTAATGAGCTTCTCTTGATTAAGTTAAAAATAAGAAAGGATGATATAGATAAGCTTCTTATCTATTGTAAGTTAATCTATCATTCGATTGGATTCGATTTTTGCATCAAGGATTAGATACAGGCATGGAATGAAGTAACAACTTAGCTAAGATATTTCTCATCATAATCAACCTTCACAAATCTCTTTATTTTCAGAATTAGTTAATTGAAGTAATCTGATTTTGTGCTTTACAATAGTTTGTTTTAATTACGTTAACCTCCACCCATTCTTTTATTTTTGTTGTTGTTTGCTTGGCTATTAGGAGATTTACGAGACCAACCAATCTCTGTGGGATCGACCCTTTACCACTATACACAATTTAGTGTGTTTGGTAGTTTAGGAATACTAATTGGTGGATTCGACAACCATCAGCTACTCTAAGTCCCATCTTCTGAAGATGACCTTGGAAAGCTTCTCGACTAAGGGGTTTAGTAAGTGGATCTGCCACGTTCTCTGCTGATGTGACCCTCTCAATTTGCACATCTCTGTTGGAAAACACGAATCAGAAAGCAGCGGAATTTAAAAAAAATTTCCCAACAAAAAGGATCTTGAACTCGCAATCGTGTATCCAAATTCGTAACGATAGAAAACTTACTTTTCTTTTATTCTTTGTTGAAGCGTTTCAAGCCACCCAAGAACGCTCTTCTCGCGGCTTGATCCCCTCTCCTTGGTAAAGCTCGAATCTTCAAACTTCTAACTTGACGTCTCTAGAGAAAGTCCACCAACTTGATCACAATCTAACTAGTAAGGATGCTAGTTCTCTAGTTAGTGTTTAGGCTTAACCTAGGGTTTTATTTTATCTTGGAGAAAAGAAGGTGTTCAAC
The DNA here is from genome assembly GCA_037501455.1 of Lantana camara. Taxonomy (NCBI): domain Eukaryota; kingdom Viridiplantae; phylum Streptophyta; class Magnoliopsida; order Lamiales; family Verbenaceae; genus Lantana; species Lantana camara. The sequence continues at coordinate 50,424,683 of CM074865.1, forward strand.
ACATGAACCAAGAATTGTCAATTAGCTCTAAGGGGAGCTCGAGCTCCCCTATTTATAAGAGGGGAGGACCGAAAATTCCTAGTCCTTTATGGGCTAGGATTTTGGTCTCTCTCTCTCCTATTACTTGATCATCAAGTAATTTGACTTTGACTTTGAATTCTAATTCAAATCAACTTTCAAGAGAGCTAAAAATATCCAAACTATTTTTGGATAATTTTATACTTTATTTATTTAAAATAAATAACTTATTTTATCTAATTAATTAATTCATAATTAATTAACTAGATTATTTTTCTCCAAAATAAGACTTTCCTTTTAATTCAAAATTAAACCAAAGTCTATTAATTAACACATTTAATTATTTAATATATATCATATATATACATATACACGTGTGAGGCACGTGTCCCAAGGACACGCGCTCCTCACGTGACCCACACGTGTGATTTCACACGTGTGGAACCCTTTAGGCCCGATTAACTCGTTTAATCATTTTCAAGCCTCAACTCATGTAACCAAGTTGTTGTGTGTGACCCTCTAGGTTCTCAATTCAATTAGCAGTGACCCTAATTAATTAATTCACTAATTAATTAATCAGTCCACAGATTAAACGACCATAGTCTAGCAACAGGTGTTTAACCCCTAGCAGAATTGGAATGTTCGGATTCGACAGAACCTTTAAGTCATTGATTCATGTGAGATACAATCCTCCTACTTACTATCTCTCAATCAAGATCTAGGGCAAGGGAATAATCAGAACCCTAATAATCCGGTCTTAAAGCTAAATGCATTTCATATCCATTTGATCTTAATCCAAGAAACCCTTTTCTTGATGTCTTGATCTACTGCCTTGGCCAAGGACTCCATATGGCATATGAATGACTTACACAATAAGAGATCACCTTACAAATGCAAGTGTAGGTCCTTTCTTGATTCTCATTCACTTTCATGAATCACTTGTGCAACCCCAGCATAAGCCTTGAATCAGTTGTCTAAGGCGACACCCTTTAAAGCTTATACGTAAGACTACAGAGTTAACTCATAAAGTGACAAGGAACCTCAAGTCTAAGGATCACTTAATCACATCAATGACTCGTGAGATATTTCCTAATCTGGAAGTTTCCATTTCCTGAAATATAAACTTCCTTTCCCATTTAGGAATCTTCTCACACGGGGCACCTCAGTGAACTTACTTATTAAAGTAAGCACCCTCATGTATCACGCACGTATGAACTATACACTTTGCACCTCCATGGAACAAGGTGGTCCTTCTTAAGGGCGTGATCCCACAAGCAAGCCTTAGAGGAGTCAGGTTGACACTCCCACTGTCTGTAGGACTCATCGGCTTGGAGTATTTTACTAATCATGACTTATGTGATATAGGGCTCGTTTCATGAACCATTTCACCTAAATGGCAGAGTCCTAAAGTCATCAGGATTAGGGGAGTTCTCATACATGCACAACTAAAGTAAACGCATACCAAACAAGAGCATATAAAGAAGTGTTGCCTAAATTCGTTATTTCATTCAAAGATTGTCTGTGATACCAGGAAAGTCCCAAAACGGATTATGACTAATCGGCTTTCTAGGGCACTATTCCTAACAATCTCCCACTTGCCCGTAAAAGCCATTTAGGTACTCTAAGTCCCATCTTCTCAAGATGCACTTTGAGAGCCTATTGACTTTGGGCATTTCCAAAGTGGATCTGCTATATTCTCTGCTGATGTCACCCTCTTTTTTACACATCTCTTAGGAAACACCTTTTCCTTATAAAGTGATTCGTAATCACGTGTTCAGTCTCTTGGTGAGGTCTTGGTTCTCTAACTTGAGCAACCATCCATTTTATCATACAATATGATAAAGGAGTTGTTTCATGCTAGGAACTTCATCTAACTAGTTAGATGGAGTTTCTTACCCAAACACTTAACTTATCGTTATATAATACGACTAAGTTCTCAACTACGATAGTCGAGTTTTGCAATGTCCGTCCTTGGAACCCCTTTCCAACACATTGTATTACCATTCTGGTAGAAATCGTATCCTTTCAATGATTTCATAATCATCTATGTTTGATGAACGGTTACATCAAATATCCTTCTAACAACAAGATCTTTTGGGCTCTATAAATTAATACATATCCTCATTTCTTCTCAAGTACTCTGAGGACATCCTTTACAGAAATCTAATGACCTTCTCTGAGGTCATTTTAGATTCGGCCTACTACGCTTAGTGTTGCACCATATCTAATTTAGTACATAACTTTTCATACATTATGCACCCTTTCACTTAAAGGGATTTTGGACATTCTAACTTTCTTAAAGTTATCTTAGGACATATACTCTTCAAAAGAGATGTTCCATTGTCCATACTAAACTCCTTTTAGTATTATGGTTATGTACTCGTTTTGTGATAATCCTTTTATTCTCTTAGATCTATCTTCTATAGATCTGAATGTCGAGAATATAGGATAATCACTAAGATCTTTCATGTCAAATTGTTTCTTAAACAAGAATTGGTAACTTTCACGTCATCCTTGACATTCCTAATGAGAAGGATGTCGTTTTTCTAAAGAACCAAAAATTGACTCTTACATCACTAACTTTCCTATGTACACTTTTGAGACTTATTCGACTTCCATCTGTGTCAAACGATTTGACTATCCTATGAAATCGAATTGTCTAACTCCTAGAAGCCTTTATCAATCCACATATTGACTTTAGGGATTTGCATACCTTATGTATACTCCCACTGAGTATGAGATTTATAGAAATACCTTATTTCAGTCTCTTTCAATCTCATATTGAATAAGATAGTTCTCATATTCATTTATCATATCTCATAGTCAGAATATGAGGATGTGGTAAACATAATCCAAATGGACTTTTGCATTTCAACCATCAAGAAGGTTGTAATGCTTTCATTCACTCGAAGCTGCACGAGCTTGATCCTATCAGGTGGATCAACCAAGGTCAAAACTTGGTTTGAGTATATGGAATCCATATTAGATTTCAAGGCTTGCTTATACTACTCAGATTCCAAATCTGACAGCGTCTCCTCTTCAAGTAATTCCTTGGCTATCTAGGAACGCGTTCTAAACACGTCTTAAGAGAAGGGTTTCACACGTGTACATACTCTAAAATTTGGCTAAATTTTATCAGATGGGCTCGTTTCTTCTATATGTGGCGTGGATATTTATCCTCAAATTTCTTTGAGGTCTGCTTGCTTGTCTTTCTTCTTCTATAGGAACGATTCCTTAAGAAAGATACATTTCTTGAGACAAACAACCTTTGTCTAAGGGAATTGCAGAAACGATATTCAATATCGTTGTATAAACTTGAACTCATTTCAAACTTATTTCCCACTATCCTCTTCACTTAAGAGGATTCTACTAAATTCTTGGATAAGAATAATTAGGGAATTTAATATGCCACATTGCATAGTGCAACTTAAGGACTGATTTTGGAAGGTACTAAATTCAAAATCTCTAACTGCATATTCTGGGAGTTTATCCCTAGAATGATTATAAGTCAGTAAAGCTTGTTATGGAATGGACCATGTTACATTAGGTTTCATTCCCTCATTCAGAAACACTAAGGTGTTCTCGAATTAGTTTACTGAGAGATAATCCTATTATCTCTAAGATGACTAAGGAATTAGTTACTAAGATATTGGCTATCTCGATCATATCGATTTACCTATAACTTATGACTACTTCGGTTCCTAACCTCCTTTTGAAATTCCAAGAATTTCATATAAGTTTCGAATTTGTACTTTAACAAGTACATTCATTCATAATAATTAAACTGACGATTGTATCTAGTGCTTACATTAAGCATCTTACACTCATCAGCATGGATCGAAATCCACTATAATTTTGGAACGTTCCATGTTTCACCTAAACAATGTTCCGGGAACGTTTTTCCCTTTGAGATAGGATTCACAGGAAGTCAACTCTATAGGTTCATTTTCGAAAAAATGATCCTAAGATGTCTAACTTGCTAATCCTTTTATATCTCAACGTTCCAAAGTAATTCGAAGCTTTGTCATCTCACTTACTTTTGTTATCTCGTTGTATGTTCAGAACATTAGTGCCTTGAGTCTTTGCACAACGGATTATGCAGAATTGACTCAAGACTAGTGAATTCTATTCCTAGTAGAATTACTAAACGTGGTAACATTTCAGAGTACTCATACTCTTCGCAGTTCCCTTTCAAAGTCCTTATTTGCTACCATAGAAGCAAACGTCCTATTTGATCTCTAGTGTCTTTTGGGCGCACCCTTTACATGCCCTTCCATTGGGCTCTTAAGGGTTTCTTCTTCTTTAGGCGTTCAAGCCTTTAACTTAGGGAGTTTAGAAGAAGAATTAACCATCTCAACCTTTTATTCCTTCTCAAGGATGCTCTCAACCATTATCAACTAAATGATTAACTATGCTACATTAGCATCATTCTAGTTGAGCATAAAGGGTTTGAATGATGGTGGAAGCAATGTAAGCAATCAGTGCATTGAGAACTCTTTTCTCAGTTAATGATCGAGACCACAAGATCTTCAAATAAGATCTTTAGACCTTGTTCATGTGCACTTGTTTCCTCATTTGGAATATTGAATGATTCCACAATGTTATACCTTGTAACATTTTTATGAGGTGGTTCAATTGCTCTTAAGTGGTTTGGAGAAATTCATTCACCTCAGATTGCTTCTCTTTTGGCCCGTAGAGAACACCTTTCTCTATTCGGAATCTAAAACGAATTTTAGGATCCAAAGCCAATTTAGAGTTAGTTAGGACTTAGTCAACTCTTTTGACTTAAGGATGGATACGAATGGGTTTTCATTTCATAATGTAGAGAATCACAGAACTACAACCTAAATGCTAAGCAGAGAACTAGGTGAGCATGCTGAATTATAACGATATACAAAAGATAAGGCCTTAATCTAATGTAGCTCCCACTGTTTTTTCAAAGATCTATAATTCCCAAAGATCTAAGAGGAACACGTTTCCCAATGGGTACTAAGATCCCAAGCATTTTACCTCGAACCCACGACTCGCGGACATTCTAAGTAAGAACCCTAGGTAGGTATAACTTACCAATTCTAACACCTTTAGAACTCTTAGTAATTGTTTTTGCATCACCTATCTTTCAATATGGACCCACGACTCGTGCGACATCTATATTTACTTAGGCGTTAAGCTAGACCCATCAATCATAAGATCATGACCAAAACTTAGTTCGAACGACCCACGACTCGCGGACATCGCCCTTGCTAAAATTAACCACGAAATATTGATCATTTAAAATGATTAATTAGGTAACTAAGAACTAATAAGCTCCACTAGCTATCCCACGACTCGCGGACAATAACTAGCTTTACTTACTAAACTTAAAACCTATTGATGGAATGCTAGGAATTTAATTCAAAATTTGCATCTCGAATTAAACACCTATTTGTTCGAAATTAGCTTAATATTTAAGGGGAATTTTCGAATCAACCGGAGAGTTGTCCGGTTCGACCTCACGAACATATATGTTATCCAATTTTATTAGTCTTGATTAATGCAAGTACACTTAAATGCATTTCAAACAAGCACATAAACAGATAACATGTCCTAGCATGATACTAACATGTAATGATCATGGGTTCTACCTATCTTATGCGTGATATGTGGGAGCCACTCCACAATCACAAGTTCTAACATACATGCCACATAAACAGTTCAAATCACATAAGGGAAAGCGGTAACAAAATACGAGCCCTATCTCTATTACATTTAACAATTGAGATTCCCCTCCCTAACATTTTGAGGGGTCTTCACTTATGGCCTCCTTGTTACTTGAATGTGGTCCATCTTACTCCATGGGTGCATTGTCTCCAAAATGAAAATAAAACCTCACCACCTATCTCTATTCTCAAATTACAATAAAAAGAAAAAGACATAAAGTAATAAGGCTCAATCTTCATATTGGCCTTAGACAATTACACGGGGCATACCCCGGCCTCAAAAACAGTAATATGGAAAGCCACATAATAAATCACATAACAGTACGCACATAAGTGAGGCTCCAACCTCAATTGAAAAACGCAACAATAGGGCTCCAACCCCAATTTAAACAATCCATGTGCATAAATTAAAACCATACATAAGTCTAAACCCATGATCACCTAACATGCATAAATTGCAAGAATTTAAATTTACCAATAAATTTAAAATTCCTTTAACTTAAAGTTCGACTAACTCAAAGTAATCTGAAAAACAGTTCCTTGTTCAAGAATAATTTCAAAATCAAAAGCTAGAATCTGATAAAATTCAAGTTAATTCAAAAATTAACAATTTTATTAAAATCATTATTTCAAAAAATAATAATTATACTTTTCCCGAAAAATTAAAATTGACTTTGATTCCCGAAATTCCCAAATTATAATTTTATTTCAAAATTAAAATTTTTCCAGAAAAAAAAGATTTTTAAAATAATTTTAAAATAAAATTTGGGCCAAAAACACGAAAAGTCGCATCGCGTCACAGGGGTGTGCGGGCGTGTGCGGGCAGTCCCGCACAGGGGCGTGCGGGCGATCCCGCACAGCCCCGCGCAGACGCGTGCGGGCAGTCCCGCACAGGAGTGTGCGGGCGATCCCGCACAGGCTGTTCCGGACGCGTGCGGGCAGTCCCGCACAGGGATGTGCGGGCGATCCCGCACAGGCTGTTCCGGACGCGTGCTGGCAGTCCTGCACAGGGGTGTGCGGGCGATCCCGCACAGGGCTGGGCGGACGGTGCGGGCAGTCCCGCACATGGGTGTGCGGGCGATCCCGCACAGGCTGTTCCGGACCCGTCCGCTTGCGGCGACGACGAGCGACAAACTCGCTTGGTCCTCGTCGTCCCGCAGCGTTTTCCGTACAAAATTTTCAGAAAAATTTTCGTCTCGATTCGGGAATCAAAATCGCGATTTTAATAAATCTAAAATAAAACCCTTTTTTTTTTTTTTTTTTTTTTTTTTTCAGAAAACGATTTTCTCAATTTATCAGGAAACCTCTCAGATTCAAAAGCTCAGATTATGATACAAATTCAAGAATACCTAACTGTAACTCAGATTCAAGAATTTCTCAAAATTCAGTTTAATTGAGATGAATCAGAAACACGATTAACGAGGTGGCTCTGATACCACTTGTTGGAAAACACGAATCAGAAAGCAGTGGAATTTAAAAAAAAATTTCCCAACAAAAAGGATCTTGAACTCGCAATCGTGTATCCAAATTCGTAAGGATAGAAAACTTACTTTTCTTTTATTCTTTCTTGAAGCGTTTCAAGCCACCCAAGAACGGTCTTCTCGCGGCTTGATCCCCTCTCCTTGCTAAAGCTCGAATCTTCAAACTTCTAACTTGAAGTCTCTAGAGAAAGTCCACCAACTTGATCACAATCTAACTAGTAAGGATGCTAGTTCTCTAGTTAGTGTTTAGGCTTAACCTAGGGTTTTATTTTATCTTGGAGAAAGGAAGGTGTTCAACACATGAACCAAGAATTGTCAATTAGCTCTAAGGGGAGCTCGAGCTCCCCTATTTATAAGAGGGGAGGACCGAAAATTCCTAGTCCTTTATGGGCTAGGATTTTGGTCTCTCTCTCTCCTATTACTTGATCATCAAGTAATTTGACTTTGACTTTGAATTCTAATTCAAATCAACTTTCAAGAGAGCTAAAAATATCCAAACTATTTTTGGATAATTTTATACTTTATTTATTTAAAATAAATAACTTATTTTATCTAATTAATTAATTCATAATTAATTAACTAGATTATTTTTCTCCAAAATAAGACTTTCCTTTTAATTCAAAATTAAACCAAAGTCTATTAATTAACACATTTAATTATTTAATATATATCATATATATACATATACACGTGTGAGGCACGTGTCCCAAAGACACGTGCTCCTCACGTGACCCACACGTGTGATTTCACACGTGTGGAACCCTTTAGGCCCAATTAACTCGTTTAATCATTTTCAAGCCTCAACTCATGTAACCAAGTTGTTGTGTGTGACCCTCTAGGTTCTCAATTCAATTAGCAGTGACCCTAATTAATTAATTCACTAATTAATTAATCAGTCCACAGATTAAACGACCATAGTCTAGCAACAGGTGTTTAACCCCTAGCTGAATTGGAATGTTCGGATACGACAGAACCTTTAAGTCATTGATTCATGTGAGATACAATCCTCCTACTTACTATCTCTCAACCAAGATCTAGGGCAAGGGAATAATCAGAACCCTAATAATCCGGTCTTAAAGCTAAATGCATTTCATATCCATTTGATCTCAATCCAAGAAACCCTTTTCTTGATGTCTTGATCTACTGCCTTGGCCAAGGACTCCATATGGCATATGAATGACTTACACAATAGGAAATCACCTTGCAAATGCAAGTGTAGGTCCTTTCTTGATTCTCATTCACTTTCATGAATCACTTGTGCAACCCCAGCATAAGCCTTGAATCAGTTGTCTAAGGCGACACCCTTTAAAGCTTATACCTAAGACTACAGAGTTAACTCATAAAGTGACAAGGAACCTCAAGTCTAAGGATCACTTAATCACATCAATGACTCGTGAGATATTTCCTAATCTGGAAGTTTCCATTTCCTGAAATATAAACTTCCTTTCCCATTTAGGAATCTTCTCACACGGGGCACCTCAGTGAACTTACTTATTAAAGTAAGCACCCTCATGTATCACGCACGTATCAATTATACACTTTGCACCTCCATGAAACAAGGTGGTCCTTCTTAAGGGCGTGATCCCACAAGCAAGCCTTAGAGGAGTCAGGTTGACACTCCCACTGTCTGTAGGACTCATCGGATTGGAGTATTTTACTAATCATGACTTATGTGATATAGGGCTCGTTTCATGAACCATTTCACCTAAATGGCAGAGTCCTAAAGTCATCAGGATTAGGGGAGTTCTCATACATGCACAGCTAAAGTAAACGCATACCAAACAAGAGCATATAAAGAAGTGTTGCCTAAATTCGTTATTTCATTCAAAGATTGTCTGTGATACCAGGAAAGTCCCAAAACGGATTATGACTAATCGGCTTTCTAGGGCACTATTCCTAACAATCTCCTCTTTTGATAATATCACGGATTAGGTGATACTTCCTCATAATGTGCTTGGTCCGTTGGTGAGATCTTGGTTCTCTTGCTTGAGCAACCGCCCCAGTGTTGTCACAAAACACAGAAATGGGGTCTTTCATGCTAGGAACAACATTCAACTCTTGAATGAAGTTTCTAATCCAAACATCTTTCTTAGCTGCATCATTTGCAGCCAAGTATTCGGCCTCAGTGGTCGAATCTGCAGTGGTAGTTTGCTTGGAACTCTTCCAACTCACTGCTCCGCCGTTTAGGTAGAAAATGTATCCTGACATTGACTTAAAATCATCTAAGTCAGATGCAAAGCTTGCATCGCAGTATCCTTCGACAGTAAGATCTTTCTGGCCTCCGTAAACTAAGAATAAATCTTTAGTACTTTCCAAGTACTTAAGAATATTCTTCATGGCAGCCCAGTGACCATCTCCAGGGTCAGATTGGAAACGACTTGTAACACTAAGTGCATAAGCCACATCCGGTCGAGTACATAACATTGCATACATTATGCTACCTATTGCTGACGCATAAGGTGTATGAGTCATTCTCTCATTCTCAAGGTTAGTCTTAGGACACATCTTCTTTGAAAGACATGTTCCTACACTCATAGGAAGGTTCTTAACCTTTGCTTACTCCATATTGAATCTCTTCAATACTTTGTCAATGTACATCAACTGTGATAGTCCTATTAACCTTCTAGATCTATCTCGATAGATTTTAATTCCAAGGATATAGGACGCATCACCAAGATCTTTCATCTCGAATTGGTTCGATAACCATAACTTAGTCACTTTCATATCATCCTTCGAATTCCCAATAAGAAGGATGGTATCAACATAAAGTACTAAGAATTGCACTGAGGTCTCCAATTCCTTTCTATACACACATGATTCATTCGAAATTTGAACGAAGCCAAACGCTTTGACTGATTCGTCAAATTGAATGTTCCAATTCCTAGAAGCCTATTTCAATCCATAGATTGATCATTGGAGTTTGCAAACCTTTTGCTCACTCCCACTGAATGTGAAACCTATGGGTTGCTCCATATAAATGTCTTTATCAATGTCACCATTGAGAAAGGCAGTTTTCACATCCATTTGCCATGTCTCGTAGTCATAATACGCAGCAATGGCAAGCATGATTCGAATAGACTTTTGCATTGCAACTGGCGAAAAGGTTTCATCAAAGTCCACGCGCGGGTCTTTGAGTGAACCCTTTTGCAACCAGTCTTGCTTTGTAGGCTGCAATGCTTCCATCAACTCCAAGATTTCTCTTAAAGATCCATTTGCAACCTATGGGTTTGACCCCATCAGGCAAATCTACCAAGGTCCAAACTTGGTTGGAGTTCATGGAGTCCATTTCGGATTTCATGGCTTCTATCCACTGTTCAGAGTCAGAATCTGAAAGTGCCTCCTCATATGTTAAAGGATCATTATCCTTTTGAGTGATTTCATGGAAGAATCCATACCATCTCTCCGGCTGTCTAGGAGTGCGTTCAGAACGCCTTAGAGGAGGATTTACGTGTGTATCGAAATTCGTGATTGGTCGTCGTTGATCAGTAGGGGACGTCTCTTCAGTGGGTGGCGTGGGCTCACTTTGTACTTCCTCTAATTCTATGATCTTGCCTTTCTTTTCTTTAAGGAACGGTTCCTCAAGAAAAGTGGCATTTTTGGAAACAAACACCTTTTGCTCAGATTGATCATAGAAGTAATATCCTATGGATTCCTTAGGATAACCTACAAAGTAGCATAAGTTAGAACAAGATTCTAACTTATCTCCCACTGTCCTCTTCACGTAAGCAGGACAACCCCAAATTCTTAAGTAAGAATAACTAGGGATTTTACCATGCCACATTTCATAGGGCGTTCTAGGGACTGACTTAGAGGGAACTAGATTCAAAATCTTTGCTGCATTTTCTAGGGCATAACCCCGGAAAGAAGGTGGTAAGTCAGTGAAACTCATCATGGAACGAACCATATCAAGTAAGGTTCGATTCCTTCTCTCAGAAACTCCATTAAGCTGAGGAGTTCCCGGAGGAGTCCACTGAGAGATAATCCCATTATCTTTGAGATGATTAAGGAATTCTTCACTAAGACACTCGCCTCCTCGATCAGATCGAAGTGCTTTGATCTTGTGACCAGTTTCGTTCTCAACCTCCTTTTGAAATTCTAAGAATTTCTCAAAAGCTTCAGATTTATACTTTATTAAGTATACATAACCATACCGACTAAAGTCATCAGTAAAGGTTATAAAATACTGATGATTGTTTCTTGTGCTTATACTAAGCGGTCCACAAACATCAGTATGGATCAAATCAAAAACCTTAATGGCACGTTCCACAGTTCCTTTAAAAGGGACTTTGGACATTTTCCCTTTGAGACAGGATTCGCAAGAAGTTAACTCCTTAAGATCATTTTCAGAGAATGATCCTAAAGTGTTTATCTTGCTAATTGTATTCTTGGAAATGTGTCCTAATCTAGCGTGCCATAAGGGAGCTGAAACTTTGTCATCACTCTTACGCTTCGTTTCTCGTTGTATATTCATAATATTGATATTCTGAGTTAGATAAAGTCCATTACTTAGAGTACCGATGTGAACGGAAGAGTTGTTCCGTTTGATAAAATATTTACCATTCTTAATATAAGTTTCATAACCTTCACAATCTAAAATTGGAACTGAAATCATATTATGAATAATGCTCGGTACATAAAGAACTTTATTTAAGACTAACTCAAAACTACCTAAATCTAATCTAATTGTGCCTAAAGCTCGAGCTTCAACGTTCGAGCCATCACCGATCTTTAAGACACATTCTCCTTCTTTGAGTTGTTGGACTTCACTTAGCATCTGTACATCATTACAGATATGAGTTCCACAACCGGTATCAAGTACCCAAGAACTATAATTAATAGAAAGATTTACTTCAACGAGAAAGATACCTTTCTTTAGAGTAGCCTTGTACTCTGGGCAGTTCCTCCTCCAATGTCCCGCTTTGCCACAATGGAAGCAAACATCCTCTTTCTAATCACGCTTCTTCTTTTGGGCCTTCCCCTTCGAAACGCCACCAGTGGGCCTAAGGGGTTTCTTCTTCTTCTTTTGGGCTCTCTTGCCCTTACCTTTAGAAGGCCCAGAAGAGGAAGATGGAGCATTCACCATCAAAACCTTATTGTCCTTCTTGATCGTGCTTTCAGCAGTCACAAGCTGACTAATTAGCTCAGCTACAGTAGCACCAGCATAATTCATGTTGAAGTTAAGGACAAATGGGTTGAATGATGGTGGGAGTGAAGCTAGCAACAAATCCACTGAAAGCTCATCTTTCAGTGGCATGTCCATGGAAACAAGTTTCTCAGTAAGGGCGAGAAACTGGAGTCCATATTCATGGACACTTGAACCTTCCCTCATTCTCAAGTGGAACAATTCCTTTGAAGTGTTATACCTTGTAACACGTTCATGAGGGGGGGTAAAGTTGATCTAAGTGGTCGTAAACCTCCCAAGCGAATTCCATGCCCTCATGTTGCCTTTGCAAGTCCGGAGACATGTTAGCCAACATAAGGCAACGGGCTTGGAGATTATCATCCTTCCACTTCTGAATCGCGTCCCGCTCGGCCCGAGTGGGAGCTTCCCCTTCGGGACTAGGCTCCCCTTCGAAGAGAACATAAGTTATCTTCTCAGAATCTAAAATGATTTTTAGATTCCTCAGCCAATCAGAATAGTTGGGACCAGTCAACTTGTTTGACTCGAGGATCGATACAAGAGGGTTTTCGGTTGCTATTTCAAAACACGTAGAGAACCACAGAATCTACGACCTAAATGGTAAAACAGAGAACTAGTGAGCATGCTGAATTATAACGATATACAAAAGATAAGGTCTTTAATCTAATGTAGCTCCCACTGTTTTTCAAAGATCTATAATTCGCTAAGATCTAAGAGGAACACGTTTCCCAATGCGTACTAAGATCCTAGGCATTTTACCTCGAACCCACGACTCGTGGACATTCTAAGTAAAACCCTAGGTAGGTACAACTTACCAATTCTAACACCTTTAGAACTCTTAGTAATTGTTTTAGCATCACCTATCTTTCAATATGGACCCACGACTCGTGCGACATCCATATTTACTTAGGTGTTAAGCTAGATCCATCAATCATAAGATCATGACCAAAACTTAGTTCGAACGACCCACGACTCGCGGATATTGCCCTTGCTAAAATTGATCATGAAATATTGATCATTTAAAATGATCAATTAGGTAACTAAGAACTAATAAGCTCCACTAGCTATCCTACGACTCGCGGACAATAACTAGCTTCACTTACTAAACTTAAAACCTATTGATGGAATGCTAGGAATTTAATTCAAAATTTGCATCTCGAATTAAACACCTATTTGTTCGAAATTAGCTTAATATTTAATGGGAATTTTCGAGTCAACCGGAGAGTTGTCCGGTTCGACCTCACCAACATATATGTTATCCAATTTTATTAGTCTTGATTAATGCAAGTACACTTAAATGCATTTCAAACAAGCACATAAACAGATAACATGTCCTAGCATGATACTAACATGTAATGATCATGGGTTCTACCTATCTTATTCGTGATATTTGGGAGCCACTCCACAATCACAAGTTCTAACATACATGCCACATAAACAGTTTAAATCGCATAAGGGAAAACGGAAAAAAAAATACGAGCCCTATCTCTATTACATTTTTACAATTGAGATTCCCCTCCCTAACATTTTGAGGGGTCTTCACGTATGGTCTCCTTGTTACTTGAATGTGGTCCATCTTACTCCTTGGGTGCATTGTCTCCAAAATGAAAATAAATCCTCACCACCTATCTCTACTCTCAAATTACAATAAAAAGAAAAAGACATAAAGTAATAAGGCTTAATCTTCATATTGGCCTTAGACAATTACACGGGGCATACCCCGGCCTCAAAACAGTAATATGGAAAGCCACATAATAAATCACATAACAGTACACACATAAGTGAGGCTCCAACCTCAATTGAAAAACGCAACTATAGGGCTCCAATCCCAATTTAAACCATCCATGTGCATAAATTAAAACCATACATAGATCTAAACCCATGATCACCTAACATGCTTTTCCGAGAATTTAAATTTAGCCAATAAATGAAAATTCCCGTTTCAAGTCCTAATGACTTAAAACACGACTTGATGCGAGTCTTATTTATAAAAGTTTTCAATAAATCCCAAACTACCAAAACAAATAAAATTCCAATTAATTTCTGAAAATTAATAATTTTATCAAAGATGTATTTTCCCAAAATATAAACCGTTTCTATTTCTAAAAAAATCCCAATTTTAAGTGTTATTCAAAATTAAAACAAATATTCAAAAATAAAATTTTTAAATTAAAAAATAAAAATTGGGACTGGATTGCACAAAACACGAAAACGAATTACGAAGAAAAACGGGGGCCCGTACGCCAGGAGGGCCATGCGCGATGCAGGCGCGCGAGCGCGCGACAGATGTGCACAGCGCACGGCCAAGGCCGCACGAGTGCGCGCACTGCGCACGCAGGCCGCGTGTGGGCGACGATGGACGGATGACGGGCAGGCACGCCTAGGCGCACCCGGGAGGCTCCCGCACAGGCGTGCGGGAGGTGCTGGACGGTTGCCCTACGCGCGCCTAGGCCAGGCGGGCGGTGCGCGGGGTTTCGCGTGTTCGTCGTAATCCGAGTTTTCATTTCGTGTTTTTGTTCAAAAGCAAAACCAATCCAAGAAATCCAAAAATGGTTTATACAGTTTCAAATCTAAAACAGTTTTTAAAACGAATTTTACAAAACAGTTTTCAGAAACTTTCAGGAAAAATACAGTTTCGTAATTCAGGCTTTCTAAAACAATTACAAATACTCAATCGCATCAAGCCTAAGAATTTCTACAAAATTCAGAATAATTGAGATGAATCAGAAACACGATTAACGAGGTGGCTCTGATACTGTAACACCCCAAATGGAGGATGCTACATCCCCCGCACTAAGACCCAGACCCGGTCACGAAATGGAAAGTCCATGCGCGAATCCGAATCATAGAGAACGGGAGACCAACTCACACACTAGGCTAGGCGGATCTAACTTGACAAACTCAGAGTGCAGAAGCAATTAAAACCAACAACAATAGACAGAGGAAGCATTTAAAACAAAACATGCAAGGCAGGTGACGGGTTCAACTAGCATAAATACCTAGTCCCGAATATCGATTCATAATCCAACATAATAAACAGCATAAGTATCATCAATATCTAATAACACCCAAATACCAGCTTACTAACCCCACACGGGTTTAGGTCTAAGCAGAACATAAACATAATCTGCAAGTGTGAAACATAAATACATAACATAAGTAAGGTACGTGACAAATGCATCCTAACACCTACTAGACTGACAAGTGTGACTCCGAAGACTCACTTCCGCCTAGCTCAAGCCAAAAGAATCCTACAACTAAAAGATGAAATGAGGTGTCAGTCAACTGACTGAGTGAGGGGGCTAACGCACACCCACAGTATATATATAAGAAGCATAGCACAGAATAAATGGATGGACTCATGAACCGAGGATAGGTGTTGCATACCAAAACATTTCGAAAGAACCCAAATATATATAGATATAAGTTTAGAAACCATTTTTCAGAATAACTCTATTCCGATTCCTAATTCCATAACGTAATATAATCAACTGCTTGGCGAGTACGAACTTCCAACCTCAACTGCTCATAACATAGTAAAACAGAAATAACATACCAACCTCAACTCCGGGTGATGGTAGGGTTGCGCGACCCTAACCATCCATACAGTCGATGGGAGTGCTAATGCTACTCAAACCCTCAGGACTCCGTTTCCCAACCAAACCTCCTGGTGGGTCCCGGTACATCCTCATCATACAGATGGAGACTACGCACAGGTATATCCCCGACGGCCCGATACCGTCCCGGGGGCTCCTTACCCGTAGCTCCTGGGCCCCATAACAGAACAGAACAGAACATAACATACGCCAATCTTTCATGGCAAATCTCGCTACATAATCACAACACAACGGTTTTTCCAAAATAGCTTACATATGCTTCAAAAACTGGTTTTTATAAGTATTCCTACGCTGCAGGGATAGCCCGCCCACACAGGACTCACGCACTTACATTCCCACGCTGCAGGGATAGCCCGCCCACGGAGAAGTGCAAGCATAAGATCATAAAAATATCATATTCAACACAAACATATCTATAGTAAGGTATACTCGCATGCAAGGGTTGAAATTAGCATATTTAAGGCCATAGGTCGCATAACTATACAAAATCCTAAACCTCACCTGAGAAGTGCCGAGATACCAGAGCTGACAAGACGAATGCATACTCGACCAGGTTGTCTCCACCATAGAGATCACTATACAGAAAAGGGAATACAGTGTACTCATGAGACACGACTCAACATGAGACCAAATAGGACACACGACTATGGTATGATATGTTATGATATAGTTTATGTGCACAATTAATATCCACATAATCAAGACATATAACACTTGGCGTATAAAAGTGTAAAAAAACACACACATCACCACGCTTACAAACACAAATTATCAAACTAAAGGTAATTAATAACACAACTCGTTAGTTATCAAATAATTAATTATATAACTATATATATGTGTGCATATATGTATATAAACAACAGTATGCACGCACACATGTACAACATACCCAAAATTCACAATTCCCACTTATACCGTGTACACAGAATTCCAATTATAAAGACATGTACGCATCCCCCACCCAAGTAAGTTAACAAAGTTAATTATAACTTAAAGGAATTAACAGTATCTAAATCATATGAGTGACCATTTAATAGATTCACAATATTATGTTTATATATATATATATATATATATATATATATATATATGTTTACCGCACCTACGCCTTTAAATCAAATGTCAACCCAAGTCATCATAATATATTTAGTACTCAAACTTATATTCATATAAGTATATATATACATAATACCGTACTCACGCGCACACCCAACACTCACATTTAATCTATTAGATTTAAATAGGGCAACACAGGCACATGGTATGCACACATGCATTTTTATAATTCATTAGCAAGTTAAATTTAGTGCAAATATCTTAGTAATCTCAAGATTTAATTCTGAACAAGACTATTCTTATTATATGTACAACACATACACAACCCAATTAAACAATTCCTGTGAATCAGATAAATCATATACAAACTCAAATTACCCAAGAGATTTAAAACAATTAACACTCATTTATAAAACAATCGCCAACGCATTTTATAAAACAATCTCAGTGCTCAGTATGTATGTGATCAACTTCCAATCTGCCAAAATCAATTTCAATGTAATACATACAAACATCTATTTAAACATAGTATTATTAACGTGTTCCATCAGAAGGATGAGTTTTGCACTTTACTCTAATAATTAGGTTTCAACATAAACTCATAGACTCAAAATTTACCAAACTACTTAATACAAACTATATCACGTCTAGGATGTACTCTTGGTCTCAAAGTACATACAATACTTCCCGTAAATTGAATAAGCATAAAATGTGAATGTAATGAAATTGGGGAAAAGAAGAGTTTACAATTAAAAGAAGAGTAGCAGCTAAGGCATCGGGGGCAGTTGACGCGGGCTGGGGCACTGCTGCTTCTCTTTCTTGTGTTTTCCCCTGTTTCGTTGAGAGAAGGCAAGGGAAAGGAAGGGGGCTGCTGCTCTGTTTTCTGTCAAAGAAGAGAAGAGAAAGGTGGTGGCTGGTAGCAGAGCTAGTGGTAGCGCGGAAGATGGTTGTTGCTGCGCCGCTGCTGGGATATGGCAAAGGTGGTGAAATGGTGGGGATCAGGGGGAGGTCTTTCACCCCTGTCCAAATCTGAGCGAGGGTCGCAGCCGCGGGTGGTGGTTCGTGGCGGAATAGTTGAGATGGGCCGAAGAAGGGTCACTGGAGGTGGCGATGATGGCGGCGGCGAGAAGGTGGTTGAGGGCTGGCCAGATCTGCGATGAGGGCAACCGTTAGTGTTGCACACTGCTGGAAATTCTGAAAAGGGAGAGGAGACGACGGTGCTGCGTCACCGGCAACGGAGATGCGATGACTGATTCGTAGCGGCAGACAGGTGACGGTGGCGGGGGGGTATCAACGGCGAAGGGAACAGAGAGAGACACCTGAGAGTGAAGAGTCTAGGAGAATGGAGGTGTCTGGCTGGGGTTTCCGGAACTATAATGGCGACGGAGGAGACGACACGGCGGTTGTGGTTGTCGGTGCTTGCGGTGGTGGAGGGTGAGCTCGCCGTCGCTGCTCTATCTCTGATGGAGGGGAAAAGGAGGGACGAAAGAGTGATGGTGCTTAGGAGTGGCGATCGGTTGTGGAACAGTCATCGGAGAGAGAGACTGGCTGTGGTGGAGCAAGGTCAGAGATGGTGGGAATGATGGTGGTGGAGGGCTGAGTCGCGGCGGCAGTTTGGTGGAGAAGAGTTGCGCCGCTGCTCACTCGTCTGGAAACCGAAATGGGAGAAGGGAAGAAAGAATGAGGAGCAGCTAGGGTTCTCGTCTTAAGAAGGGATCAATTCCTCCAAAATTGCGATTAGGCCCCTCAAGGACTTAGTTGATGCGATTGAGTCCTCAGAATTCGATTAGGGTTCAATTAGATCCAATTAGAGATTATAAAATTATAAAAGTACCCCAAGATTTAAAGTAGAGGCCAATTAAGTCCAAATTGAATTTCTCATAATTAGAAATTGACACCTAAAAGTTCAGTTATTACAATTTAGCCCACATAATTCAAATTAAAGAGCAAATAGGTATTAAACACTTATTTCAATTAAGTCCACATATTTTCATAAGTATGAAATTGAGTCAAAATAAACAATTAAGAAGTTAATAAAGCTCGAATCTTCAAACTTCTAATAAACAATTACGTGCAGGGTTGAATAAATAACGTTCTAATCGTACGAAAACGACATCGTATCTTGCTCCGAAAATACGGGGTGTTATAGATACCACTTGTTGGAAAACACGAATCAGAAAGCAGCGGAATTTAAAATTTTTTCCAACAAAAGGATCTTGGACTCGCAATCGTGTAACCAAATTCGTAGGGATTAGAAACTTACTTTCTTAATTGTCTTTCTTGAAGCGTTTCAAGTCACCCAAGAACGCTCTTCTCGCGGCTTGATCCCCTCTCCTTGGTAAAGCTCGAATCTTCAAACTTCTAACTTGAAGCTCTCTAGAGATAGTCCACCAACTTGACTACAATCTAACTAGTAAGGATGCTAGTTCTCTAGTTAGTGTTTAGGCTTAACCTAGGGTTTAGTTTATCTTGGAGAAAGGATGGTGTTCAACACATGAACCAAAATAATTGCCAATTAGCTCTAAGGGGAGCTCGAGCTCCCCTATTTATAATAAAGGGAGGACCGAAAATCCTAGTCCTTATGGGCTAGGGTTTTGGTCTCTCTCTCTCTTCTATTACTTGATCATCAAGTAATTTTGACTTTGACTTTGAATTCAAATTCAAATCAACTTTCAAGAGAGCTAAAAATATCCAAACTATTTTTGGATAATTTTATACTTTATTTATTTAAAATAATTAACTTATTTTATCTAATTAATTAATTCATAATTAATTAACTAGATTATTTTTCTCCTAAATAAGACTTTCTTTTTAATTTAAAATTAAACCAAAGTCTATTAAGTAATTAACAACTTAATTATTTATTATTCAATTAAATAGTCACGTGTGGCACACGTGTCACCATGACACGTGTCCAGTCACGTGACCCACACGTGTGGTTTCACACGTGTGGAACCCTCTAGGCCCGATTAACTCATTTAATCATTTTTAAAGCCTCAACTCATGTAACTAAGTTGTTGTGTGTCACCCTCTAGGTTCTCAATTCAATTAGCAGTGACCCTAATTAATTAATTCACTAACTAATTAATCAGTCCACAGATTAAACGACCATAGTCTAGCAACAGGTGTTTAACCCCTAGCTGAATTGGAATGTTCGGATTCGACAGAACCTTTAAGTCATTGATTAATGTGAGATACAATCCTCCTACTTACTATCTCTCAACCAAGATCTAGGGTAAGGGCATAATCAGAACCCTAATAATCCGGTCTTAAAGCTAAGTGCATTTCATATCCATTTGATCTCAATCCCAGAAACCCTTTTCTTGATGTCTTGATCTACTGCCTTGGCCAAGGACTCTATATGACATATGAATGACTTACACAATAAGAGATCACCTTGCAAATGCAAGTGCAGGTCCTTTCTTGATTCTCATTCACTTTCATGAATCACTTGTGCAGCCCATCATAAGCCTTGAATCAGTTGTCTAAGGCGACACCCTTTAAAGCTTATACCTAAGACTACAGAGTTAACTCATAAAGTTACATGGAACCTCAAGTCTAAGGATCAATTAATCACATCAATGACTCGTGAGATATTTCCTAATCTGGAAGTTTCCATTTCCTAAAATAGAAACTTCCTTTTCCATTTAGGAATGTTCTCACACGGGGCACCTCAGTGAACTTACTTATTAAAGTGAGCACCCTCATGTATCACGCACGTATCAACTATACACTTTGCACCTCCATGAAACAAGGTGGTCCTTCTTAAGGGCGTGATCCCACAAGCAAGCCTTAGAGGAGTCAGGTTGACACTCCCACTGTCGGTAGGACTCATCGGCTTGGAGTATTTTACTAATCATGACTTATGTGATATAGGGCTCGTTTCATGAACCATTTCACCTAAATGGTAGAGTCCTAAAGTTATCAGGATTAGGGGAGTTCTTATACATGCACAGATAAACTAAACGCATACCAAACAAGAGCATATAAAGAAGTGTTGCCTTAATTCGTTATTTCATTCAAAGATTATCTGTGATTACAATAAAGAAAAGCACAAACCGGATATACAATCGGCTTTCTAGGGCACTATTCCTAACATACATAAAAGCATTTTTCAAATGTTTCATAACAAACGGGATAAATTCCCACAAAACACATATTCAAACACGTATCGAAATACATATATATATAGATAATTCCCATGCGGGCTTCAAAATACACG
Source organism: Lantana camara (assembly GCA_037501455.1). Taxonomy (NCBI): domain Eukaryota; kingdom Viridiplantae; phylum Streptophyta; class Magnoliopsida; order Lamiales; family Verbenaceae; genus Lantana; species Lantana camara. The sequence continues at coordinate 50,445,919 of CM074865.1, forward strand.
TAGAGTTATAGGTTGTATTAATTAAAAGAAAGAAAACCTCACCTCGGCGAACAAACCGTACAAAACGGGCAAACGGACGCCTAAAGAACCACCTTCTGACCAACGGTGCAAACCTCTAAACAAAACAAATGACGAAAACACACTTAGATTCAAAATGAATCAATTAGACGCTCGGCAAATGCAAATGATGCAATGCACTTCACATAATTTCATACTTAGGCATATCGAGGCAAATAACGAATATCAAACAAATAATTAACAAATTAGACTCATAATGCATCAATTAAACTCCTAACTTATCATATAATAGCATATTAAGAACATGAATAAATTTGAAGTCCTAAAGAGAGTAAGAGATGTATGTGATTTGAAATAAAATAACACTTAGCACATATAAATTCATATCTCTTCATAGGTCACATATTTCACGTTAAACAAGTTCACTAACATCACATAATGAGCATAACACGTCATTTAACACGTTAGCAAATCATTCATACTATAAAAGAATCAAAGAGATACCATACGAGGCAAACAACCAAGGTATTCATACACACTTCCACGTTAGAGATCATATAGAGCATATAACATCATATATCACGTATAAAAGAATCAAATTTACATCAAAGAAAATTATAAGTCTAGCATAATGATAATAACACCATATATTATAACATATTATGCATTCATACGTTTAAGTTACATAACCGAGGCAAACGAATGCATGAAAGCATCACACGTTTCATTTAAACGTTCATGCAAATACGTCACGTTTATACTTAATAATCAAAGCCATAAAATCCAATTAATTAACGAAACATATCATATACTAACACATTAACATATTGGGATCATAATTGGGGTGGGAGAACACAATTAAAATCATAAACTAAGCAAGAAACAATCAACGAAATGAAATCGGGCGCGAAACAAATAACGTCACATGTACACTATCAATGGAGAGAGGGGGGGTAACCCCTGTTAAGGGAGGCAGACATCAAAGCTTCCAAGGCTGGAGGAGGTAACGGGCATTACCTTCTCAAAGAACAAATGCCTTAACGGGCGTTAACCCGCGTAAATACAACACGTAACATCAACCAAACCTACAACAAACTCTAACATAGCAACAAAGGGTGAAAAAAGTTGGAATTCAAATTCATTTTGAAGGTTTCATGGAGTTCATCAATGGTGATTCGATTTACAGCAAGTTTCCACGAAATTCAGGCTCAAAATATTAACAAGGAAGTCATAAGGATCAATTACATAGCTTACAAGCAAGAAATGGATTAAAAAAGAGCAAGAAATCATCAAATGAATCACATAACCCTACTAGTCATCAAATCAGCCATAGCATGCTCAAATATGGATGAAAATGGACAAATCATGACTTAAAAGAAATCTACGAAGATGGAGGTTTGAATTTTGAACTTACCTTTCGAATTTGACGAAGAACGGTGGTCGAACGAGCTTGAAATCTGCCTTGGTGAATAGTGGCAGCCCTACCCCTTCCTTTTCTCCCCTTCTCTCTCATTTTCTGCTTCTTTCTTCTTTCACCTGGAGCTGAACCGAAATGAGGGAGAGAGAGTGTGAAATAGGGTTAAAATAGGGTTACATGGGTTCAAAAATGGGTCGATTCGGATAAGAAACGGGGCGGTTATGAGCAAATAGGCTTAAAAAAATACGAGGCCAAGTTCTGTAGCTTTCTTTCTTCGATACAAGTCCGTCGTCCCTTCTGAAATTCGAACCCGAATTCCTGATCTTGAGATGCGCCTCCCGGAACCCAAGGTGCGTTAAAACGAGTTAGGCCCCCGAGTCCGTAACATAAAACGAGCAAGCAAACAAATTCGTAACACATTTAATTCATGCATATCATTTAGTCACAAAAATTGAAAACAAAAATGGGTTCAAATGAATTACAAACGAAGCGAATAGGGCATAAACTTTCAAAATTTCACAATTAAGTCTTAACAAATAATTTCATATAATTGAAGAATTATCATATAATAACGTAATTAGCACATAATCGCCTAACTAAATAATTTAAATGCGTACATAACCCTCCCGTAACGGCCGGACGAGCTGGATGTTACACTTGATGTAAATATTTAATATATTTTTGGGGCCATGTGGCCAACGTATATGTTAATGTATGCTTTATGTTGAGCTCGTTTGGATCCTGTTTATTGGTTCTGCATTTTGTTTCTTACTTTGCAAGCTATGTCAGTGTCTTAGCCTCGCTTAGCCTAGTGTATGTGTAGGTCCCCATTCGCTTAGACTTGGGCTCATGCATGGAAGTCCATTTCATATGTGGGTTCAGGTTTTTTAGGTGCGGTAGGTGCGGGGGATGTGGTGGCCCATCGCTCCGGGCATCACACCGCTCAGGTGGTAGAGATCTCAAACTTTCTGGGAAAACATCAAGGAAGTCCTTCACAATCTCCGTCTATTCGAGCTTGGCTTGATCCTTCAGTTTATTTAAAAGATAAGCCACATAGCCTATTGCACCTTCCCCATAGCACCCCGAGCGATGAGCACCACATCCCCCGCACTAGAGTTTGACATGTGTAGCGAAATGGAGAGTTCACACACGCATCAAATAATAGCAAATGAGAGACAAACAAAACACATTCCTAAGCTAGGCGGACTAGACCGTCAATCAGAGTGCGAAATAATTCAAATTATAGCATAAGCGATTTAAACAAGTCATATTACATACCCAAGGTCAACATATATACATAAAGTCATAAGGATTTTACTAACATCATAAACAAATATACATTGCCCAACCCGGGCCAAAATATTCTAAATATTCAAGTGTAACAAGGTATCATAATATATGTCTCCCCAAAACATATCATAAGTATCAAAACTAAAGCCACTACAATGCAAATGAGACTCGAGCTATGCCACAAGTAAGACTCTATGACCACTTGCCGGTTAGCACAACTCAAACTGTACCTGTAACTCAAAGAAAAGGGGAAAACAAGAAAAACAATGAGGGTTAGTCCTAATGACCGGTGAGGGGGCTAACACACGCACCCATAATACATATACAACAAAGCATATTTTGCAAGCTAAAACGTTTCCCGCGATAATAGATATAGATACTTAAAGGAGTTAAGGCCATAGGCCAAAGTGACAAAATTTTAAATACTTAGGAATCTATTCCCGTTTCATAGATTATACAACATCACACAACTCGGCGAGTACGAGTTAGTCCTCCAACTTCTCTTAATCAAAACATAATCATAAACAAAACATAAATTATAAACCATCCTTTCTCCGGGTGATAGAAGGGTTGACGGCCCTAGCTATCGTCAAATTTCACACGAAACAAGGCTTAATTATGTCATTGAAACCTTCGACGGTTGCTTCCGCCGGTTCAAGAGAAACGCCCTTCTCCAACCTCCTAAGGTTAGGCGAGACTCTCAAAGGAAAGTGTTGATGGGGAGCTCGGCGACCCCACGACCGTCCCGAGATACCATACCACTCTCCGGGGCCCAAATCATAGTTCAAAAAGCACATTATCCAACAAAGCTTACCTTTCAAAGCCCATAGCTCGCTTACACTCGCACACGTATCAAAGGATTTCAAATTAAACGTAAAGTAGCATATATACCTATAGAAAGTGTTTTCAAACTCTTATAACAAACGGGACAAGCCCATAAAGTACATATCATACATGTATTTAACATATAATATACATAACTCGCATGCGGGATTCAAAACAATTAGGGTTTTAGGTCATCATATCTAAAAGAACAAAAATCGGACGCCGAAGGAGCAACCTCGTCGTTAATGGGAGGGTTAACTGGATAAAACAAACAACAAAGAATATTCTTAGACTTAAAATATACCAAATACATGCTCGGAAATTACATATGAATGTAAATGATGCAAATGAAATGAAATGAAATCATACTTAGATCACACAAGTTCATAATTCACATATGAGCACTTAAATCACGTTATAAATTAATAACGTAAGTTATAACACATCAATAAACACCTTAAGAAAGTAATTAAGCCATAAAGGTAGCATGTAATTCATGTAGAAAGTGTAAACATTAAACAACAAAGCACCACACAAACGGTTCACAAGAGAAGGGTAGTTAACGGGGGTCACTCCTCTCCAAGCTTCTTGGAGTGATGCCCGTTAAGGCACCTAGTAGCAGCACTTCAGATCTTCTAAGGAGGTAACGGGGGGTTACCATGTTCCAGTTCAAAAATCGTAACCCCCGTTAATGGAGACGGGTGCGTAGGTTTGGAGAGTAACGGGCGTTACTCTCCCGTAGAGGATTCGGGGTAACGGGCATTACCTCTTGCGGCCTCCTTCTCGTGCAGCAGGCCATGGAGTTTTCCCCTATTTCATCTTCTATACAGCAGCAACAGTAAGAAAGGAAAGAAAGGGATGAAATAACAACAGCAAACAACTCACAAAAGCCATGAAATCAAGCAGCACCTCAACCATCAATTGAAACATGCATAAGTTTATGAAATATTTCAAGAATTCCAAGTTTCCTCCAAGTTTAAATCAAGTTCATTAATAGCATATCATTTATCACACAACTACCAAGTATTAAGTGTCAAAAATTGAAGTTAGCAAGCTCATATGATGACATATATGCATTAAATCACCAACATGCTCAAGCTATGACAAGGTTTCAAAAATGAGAGTTAACCATTACTATTCATGCATATCTTCAAGCTCTCATATCAAACCAAGATTAAAACATGAGTTTAATGGATCAAAATAAGCATAGAAGGATAAGGATTGCAAAAATACACTTACCTTTGAGATATGATGAAGTATGGAAGTGAATGGAACTCAAAGGATCAAGATATGAATAGGGCTTTTTCTTCTCTTCTTTCTTTCTTCTTGGAGCTGTACTTTTCTTCTCTAGGGGTGGGGGTAGGAATTCGAATGGGAGCAGATAGTAGAAGATACGAGTGACTCTAGTTAATATTAGTCAAGGTTTAGGTTTAATTGGGGTTAAGGTGGTCCCACCAACTCAACACTAGTCAAAAGGTGTCACTTTGATGCAAGGTGCTTGTTTCGGTGTAATTTCGGAGGTCCAAATGGGCTTAGAAAAATATGAGGCTTGGTTCATTGAACCCGAATCATCGATATAAATCAAACGGAGTTGACAAAATTCAAATCGGAATTCCCGTGCTCAAGGTATGTCACCCGGAACCCAAGCTGCCCTAAATGCCCTTTAGCCCCTTTTAGGTCCCGTCTCCCAAAAACAAATCAAAAGACAAACCAAAAAAGATCTAAAACATAAAACAAGCATATAATCAAGTTCATAACTCACATAATTCACACATATCAAAAATTTGTAAAAATTGGAACTGAATTTGGATTCAAATAGAGCAAATTATAAGGCATAAAAGCGTAAACGTTCAAAAATTCAAATTCATACGTAAACAAATAATTTCAACTAATCAAATAAAAATTAAAATGTCACATAATTGCATAATTAAATAATTAAATTGCACACGTAACACACCCATAACGGCGTACCTGGATGTCCGAACGAACGGGATGTTACAGTCCCAGACTAACCAATTACCTTACATGAAGGAAATAAGCAGGCTAGCCTTGAATATCTCGCTCGAAAACACTGTAGAACCTAACAAGACCTTCTTCGCGTGACAATCCATCATGTCTCTATGCCCAAACAACCAATCCATGCACAAGATCACCCCATATCTCTTCATGGGCATCTCGATCAAATCCGCCAAGTACTCTTGGCCCTTAATACTCATCGGGCACTCTCGAAACACTCGGTTCATCACCAAGCTCCGCCCGAGAGGAGAACTTATCACAAAAGAATCATCAACATATACAACCAGTAAAGAAAGAGTAGAGACAAGCCGAGAAGCAATAAAAGAATGAGTTACTCTCGGATCAAACAATATATGTAATGGAATGCCATGAATACGCATAGTACCTTCCACCATGGCGGTCGCATCAACCTCGACATCCTCTTCCTGACCTTCAATAGAATAGGCCCGAGCTTAAATCGGAGGTATAGGAGCGATAACATTTATCGGTCTTGGATTCTTGTTTTGTGGGCAAGCACTCACCTTATGCCCCGGTTCTCCACACCTAAAATAATTCCCCGATTTCTTCCGGTATTCTTCCTCCATATGATTAGGGCCCTTGTTATCCACATCAAACCGGGGCCGGTAGAGCAGGTACCGTAGGTGGTACTGGGAGTCGAGGCTTCTTATTGGAAGTACTAAACCTTGGGTCTTGAAGACCGGAGGCCCACTTTGAGAAACGAGCCTCTTACCCAAGTTAGAGCTCGATCTCGAACCATGCTCCGATTGACAAGTCTAGGGCTTCAATCTCTATCTCTGTGCCTCAACCTTTACCTCTTTTCTTGTAGCCTTCTCCCAAGTATCCATAGTAGCAGCTTGTAAAGTAAATTGGATCTCGGTCCTCAATCCATGGACGAAGCTCTGAGCCTTCAAAGAGTTAACATCCGTGATGTGAGTAGCATATGGAGCAAGTCTCTCGAACTAAAAAATATAGTCCTCAACCGACCGATTCCCTTGCTTAAGCTCCGTAAATTCCTGGAGCGTTATTTCTCGGCCACTCTGAGGGATGTATTTGTTGTAAAATTCTATCAGAAAGTTCTCCCAATTGAACTCCTCACCAAGTCTTTCCAGTCGGGATCTCATTCCTTTCAACCAAGTGGAGGTCGGACCATATATAAAACGGGCAGTACAAATAGCTTTTTCTTGTGAAGGTGCGGGGTATATCTCCCATATCCCCGTGATCTCAGACAACCACTCCTCTGCTTTTATATCATCATCCCCCGAACCACATTGGGGGATTGCTGCTTCGAAACTCTCGAAAGGTCGGTGTGACTTGCCCTTCTTGTGCTTCCCCGGGCGGGGTTGATTCCTATGATTTTGTTGCAATTGATTTAAGAGAGCTTGAACAATATTTTCGGCATTGAAAGGCGGTGGTGGTGGAGGTTGATTGAGGTCCGGAGTTTTCTCGATATCTCTCGTTCTAGGAGGCATCCTGAAATCACAAATCAAAGCAAATATCGATGCATGGGGTTTAGTACATATTCATGTGAACAATTACTATAAATAAGAACAAATAGATCACAGAAAAGTGGAAGTGTATGCAATCAATCACATAATCCTAAGTCGAATGACCTAGACAGACTCGACAAGAATCTAGAGCATCGGTTTTGCAACCTAGAGCTCTAATACCACTTAAGGATGTAGCACCCCAAGCCGTGGGCATCACATCTCCCACACTAGAGTCTAACACGTGTAACAAAATGAAAGTCTGCACATATGTCAAACCATAGCGAACGGGTGAAAAATCAAAACTTTCCAAAGCTAGGCAGTCTATACCCTCAAATCAAAGTGTGCAACAAACAAATAACATCGGAAGAGATTTAAGAACAATTTATATCAAGCTTGCAGACGTCGTAACATATCCATATACATCATACCAATTCATAATACATATACACATGCCCATCCCGGGCCAAAAGAATAGAGATACTAACAAGAGTATTCATAAATACAAGTCTAAAATAGTCATAAATACATAAATAAAACCACGACAATGCATGAGACCTGAGCTACCCACAAGTACGACAACTAAACCATTTGCTACCTAGCTCAAGACTCCAAAAAGATACCTACAACTCAAGAGAAAGGGAAAAAAAAAAAACAAAAACGAGGGCTAGACCTAAAGACTAGTGAGGGGGCTAACACACGCACCCATATATGTATAAAGCAAATGTAACACCCCGCTCGTCCGGCCATTCAGATATGTCTTTACGAGAGTGCTACGTGCGTATTTAAATTAATTAATTATGTATATGTTTAATATATTATTTATGTAACAGTCGTACTCAGGGCCAAGTCGAGAGAGGTAAGTAAAGGGTTACTCAGGAAGCGTTTATAACTTCGATCCCTATTAATTCTCTTCATGCATTGCATTTTATGTGACTTATGTGTTTTTATGTGCAATAATTTAATTAAATGTTCGTACATTTAATTATTTCCTCTATTTAGCCTGTACCTCGAAACTCTTTTCATATAATCCTAGAAATCTAGTATTCATTCCCTTCTAGCACCTAAAACCTCTTCATATGCTTCAAAACCAATTCCTACAGTTTTAGGTTGAAAGTTACAAAAATACCCCTAAAGCCCTAGAATTTTCCTACATTCTCCTAAATACTTTTCCTATCCGATATTATAATCAAAACGATCCTTGAATTATTTTATGAATTTTCATACATTTACCAAAACTCGATTCCACCCATAGCATATTATATAAATATTTTCCTTTTTTAAAAATTGTCATTTTATTTTAAACAATCAGCTTTCATTCAATATTCGAAATTATACTTAAAACGTTTCTTGAATTTTTCTCTAAAATATAATGATTTTTCCAAACTTTAAACTTCATCATAGCTTCGTTTATATAATTTTCTTATGATTTTCATCATCTTTAATATTCATAATTTATAAACGGGAACTCTAAATATTCCACATTTATAATCAAAACGAAGCTTATTTTTCACTCGTTCTTCCATTAATTTACTACTTCAAGTTTTCATCTCTCGACTCTTGAATAAATTTTATATTATTTTACATTTATTGTTATTCAATATGACATCATTCATGACAACGTAAGCTTCTAGAAGATTTAAATAAATGAATATAATTTCTCCACATTTCTTATATTATTACCAAGCATTTGTTTAAAATGTAATTTAACCACATCTCTTAAATAATTACCAAGCATTTGTTGAATTAAAAGACATCCACATCTCCCTTAAACTTTCATAAATTGCTCAAAGACCCCTCATGACTACCTATAAATACCCCCCCCCCCCCCCCCCAAGCATCATTTATAACTCACAAAATCAACACAAAAATCACTCCCTCTCTCCCTAAACCTCACGCCCCAACCTTCTCTCTCTCAACAAGGTATGTTTTCTTCTATTATTTCATGCTTTATATTATGTTTTTAGTATAATAATAATAGTAGCATGTCTATGATTAATTAAATTATGCTTTAGGAATTTTATTTTATGAAATATGTGCATAATTGTTAGTTTTAAATACAATGTGTGTACATTATGGAATTTTATTTAATTAAATGCAAGAATTATGATATGATATAATGTGAATATGTATTTAAATGATTATGATCTTGTTTGATTAAATTCATGCCTAGAGTAATTTATTTAGAATTATTTTTCATAGAGAATTCATATATTTTGCAATATTATGCTTCAATCTTATGTTATAAATATGAATATTATTGAACATGTTACACACCCTCTTTGAATATTCAAATAAGCTCAAGAACATGTTCTTAATGTTCTTGGATGTGTGTGTGTGTGTGTGTGTGTGTGTGTGCCGTGACTAGTGTGTATGTGTGTGTGAGTTTGATTTTCTGTTATAAAGTGTTTAATTCATAAGAATTGAATAGTAAATGTTTTCAATAGTAATTTTGACTTTTGGTCAACTTTAATTCAAATAATTTCAAAATTATTTTAAAAATAATTATAAAATAGATTTTGGAATTTTTAAAGAAAGATTTTTCCCAAATTTTCCAAAAATCGTTAAACTATGTAATATTTTCAAAAGATAACCTACATTGTCAAATTAAACCTTAAATTTCATTTCAAATCTTACAATTAGAATTATAATGTAGTTAATAAATATTTGATTAGTTAAAGATCCCATAAACCCTGAATTTATTAATAAAACGGGTGAATTTAGGGTTTACCGAGAAATCTTTAACGTATTATACAATATGTACCTTCTATAGTTATTTCGTTATGATATTACGTGCAATTAGTTAGTTAGAAATTAAGAACTTAGTTCTAAGCCTATAGTAGTTACTACTTTCTGGCGATCATAGGATCGAAGAGTGGAATCATCACAATTCCACCTAAATTTCGGTACTCGGTGAGGGTTTTAAATCCTTTCAACTGAAATCATGATAAAATATTTTATTTCCTTGAATTTCCTTTCGAATTATTATTCCCTTTATGGTAAAATAATTCTTATCAATTATTCAAAAACATATATTTACCCAAAAGTACTTAGTACTTTCTTACCGGTAAATATTCTCATCTTGCAAGTAAAATTATTGTTTTTCCTATAGGCCCGGTGGTCTTGGTGGTAGTAGTAGTCCGGGAGGCACAGGCTGAGGTCTATTATTATACCAGACGCCAACTAGATCTTGATGATGGTCTAATCGGAGGTTGGTTATTCCACATCAAGTGACGGTAAAAGGTAAATCCCTCCCACAATATTGTTCATCGTCACTAGGGCTTGCAACCCTACGTGGCACTAAGGGGTGAAGGATGGTATTATCGTATTTGTTTTATTAGGTACCGACACCTTGATCAGTGTTGTTACTATTTTTCCCGGATTTTAAGGAGTTAAGGTTGGAGAAGCCTAGCTTGCGGGCATCAAAATCATTTCTTCAAAACGGTTCATAAGTTTTTCTTGGTCAAAACTTATATTACCTATATTACCCCTACTCCTACTATTTCAAACTAATGTGAACCGGATATTATTGCCATATAATTATTAGTTACTGTATAGTATATTTTTAAACCAAGATTTTCTTGGTCAAAAGATTTCAAAAGAAAACCTTACTTATAATCATAAACCTCAAACCCCCGTCACTTAGTCATTTTGACTAACCCTCCTACTCTTTTAATTCATGATTTTAGGAATCTACGCATCGACGCCTTAGAGGTATCTTGAAGCTTTAAGGTGTCACATTTCAGTTATTTAGAGTGATCACGAGTGCATGTACATCTTTCAATAAGCATTCTCCTGTGAAGTTAGATCTATCGCTGTAATTACTTATCCAACTTAATAATATGTGTTTCATTATATATTGTCCTCTTTTATTGCTCAAGTTTATTTTCTGCTGCGTTTAAATTTCATACTCTGGTATTGTAAAGTCTTTTCCGTTCACCGAAGTATTTCTTGAGTGCTAGGGCTCACATCCACTCGGGAAGTACAACGGTACAGGGTTGTAGTGTTAAGGGGCACTACAGCTAAGGTGGTATCAGAGCGTCACGTTTAGATAGAGAGAACTTAAACATTAGGTAGAGAGAGTATTTCATTACAATCTCTTCACTTTAATAATTTGTAAAGTGTTTTCTTATAGTAAAAATGGCTGGCTACGGTGAGCTTCCACATTCTGACAGCATAGAGTGGCTTGATCAGTACGAGCCTCCTAGGACCTTAGTCGTTACTCGCAGAGGATTAGGCAGCATAGTCAGGATCTGCATCAGGAGGCCTTTCCCGGATATGCTTATCCGGACTGAGCAGTCCGTCTATTAGAGACCGAGAGGGATGCCTACTTCTATGAGTATCAGAGGACTGGTGAGTACCGACTGGAGGATGATAGGAACAGAGAAATAGCTAGACAGACGGCAGTGAATCGTGATCATGCTCGTGACCAGTTAGACGCATCTCAGATTGCTATTTCTCAGTTGGCATCACGCGTGGCTGAGCTCGAGGAGGATGTGGTCAGTTTGACTTTAGATCGTGAGTTTTCTATTGTGATCTATGATCAGTACCGAGCCCAGATGAGGAGCCGCTTAGAGGACGCACTTCACCTGAAAGACACTCAGGTTATGGAGCAGGTTCTGGAGATGCAGCCCGCAGTAGCCTAGTCCGGAGACAGTGAGGCTTCAGAGGCTATAGTCCATTCTGATGACGAGGAGGAGCCCCAGCAGGATGGAGAGATCGGCAAGGGTACTGACGGATTGCAGGTTGTTCCCGAGGAGGAGGACAGTGTTGAGCCCAGCCAGGAGTGGAGTCCTATTAGGGTTCTGGATTCAGATGATACAGTTGACCTTGAGGCGTATAGTACTAGAGAGGATTGAGTTCAGATCAGGGGATACAGTATATAGGATAGTTACCCGGGGGTATGTATATAGCAGCCAGTGAAGACACTCCCCATTTTTTGCAGCAATACATAGTAGCAGCAGCGGACAGTAGCAGCTTTGACTTACTAGGAGTGACAGTACTTGTAGGGTGTAACTCGAGGTGGATCGGGTCCACCCCCTCTTTTTGCCTTTACTTTTGTCGCTCTTGAAGCGTACTAATCTTGATGCATACATATATGACACATTTTGATCATTTTACATTGTTATTTCATGTTGCTTTACATTTCCTGCATCATGAGTCTTAGAGTCGCTTCAAGATACCAGTAGGACCGTGAGTACTATTGTTATTTCTTTCTGTACTTTATGTTTGATGCTTCATGTTATTTGGTGATTATTGTTCTGTGATAACCTCTGAAACACTCTTACCCCATATGCATTATATTTTCTATGTGATTGTGATTTCAGCAATTCATCATGCCTCTACGAAAAACACTACGAAACATTTCACCATCGCCACAAGACCCACCAGGACACCCGGAACTTGTAGAAGCCTTAAGGCAGTTTGTTCGACCTGTACACCTGGGAATAACCCTACCAACGAGCGATCCTTAGAAAGGTTTCTCCGAATGAATCCCCCAAAATTCTTGGAGAACCTAACGACCTGAATGCTGAAAACTGGATAGCAAGTTTAGAAAAGATTTATGAGGCTATGGATATATTTCCCGAGGAACGGGAACGAGTGCAGTAGGCAACCTTTCTCTTAGAAGGACCCGTTTTGAGTCGGTGGAAGCACGTCAAGCTAACCTGGATAGAAGACCAGACTGATTACAGTTGGGCGGAATTTGTAAAGGAGTTTCAAAATAAATATATTCCTCAAGTGATAAGGGATACTCGAGAGGCTGAATTCATGAATTTAACTCAGGGATATATGTCAGTGGCTGAATACGAGGCAAAGTTTGTGAAACTAATTCAGTATGCTCCACACATTCTGAATGTTGATCGACGAAAGACCAAGCGATTCATTGATGGACTCAAGCCAGACCTTCGATTGGCTTTAGCTTCATTGGATATTGAGACTTACAACAAGGCGGTAGATAGAGCCCTGAAAACCGAAGCAGCTCATAAGAATATTCGTTTGGCAGCTAATCGCCCTGGTCCCCCCCCCCCCCAAAAATAAACCTTCTCAAGAAATGAAACGTCCCGCTGGACCATCCAGCCAGAAATTTGGGAAGAAACCCACACCAGCCCAGCAAAAGCCTAAGTCAGTCCCGTCCAATTTAATACATGCCCAAAAAGACCGGGATCTAAGGAAAAAGAGAAAGTTGTGGGAAAATCAAGAAAGCCACTTGTCAAAAGTAGAGCTTACGCGTTGGATGGAAACGAGGACCCAGACCCTTCGGATGTTGTCAAAGGTACGGTACACATTCTAAACACGCCAGTTAAAGTCTTATATGACCCTGGTGCCACACATTCATTCATTGCATCAAATTTATGTGCACGTTTAAATTTTCCACTTGAATGTTCATCATATAATTTCGAAGTAAGCTCCCTTTTGGGAGCTTGTTTTATAACAGATCGAGTATATAAACGTTGCCCTATACAAATCTGTGACCAATATTACCCTATGGACCTCATCGAACTTCCAATGACGAGATATGGAATCATTCTGGGAATGGATTGGCTCTACAAATATCATGCTAAATTGGATTGTTACAAGGAACAAATCATCTTAGGTCAAGATGAAAGTTGAAAGTCTGAAGACAAAAGATCCGTGGCAATGATTTCTATGACAAAAGAGAAGAAGTTGGTTCAGAAGAGAGCTACAGGATTCGTTGCCTATCTCCTAAATAAGCCAAAAGACCAACTCAAGGTTGATGAGGTAGAAGTGAAATGAGTTTCTCGACGTATTCCCAGAATTTAAACTCGTTACCTCCAGATCGCGAGTTAGAGTTTGTAATCGATACAATTCCTAGGGTAGAGCCTTTCTCTAAAACCCCTTATCGAATGGCCCCAGCTGAACTTCAAGAGTTGAGAAAACAACTTGATGATTTGATTGAATCAAGATATATCCGTCCCAGTACATCACGCTGGGGAGCACTAGTGTTGTTTGTAATGAAGAAAGATGGGTCATTACAGATGTGCATCGACTATCGGGAACTTAACCAAATGACAATAAAGAACAAATACCCTCTACCTCACATAGAGGAGTTATTTGATGTCCTTCAAGGATCTCGAGTCTATTCCAAGTTATATTTAAAGCAAGGGTATTATCAATTAAAGATTAGGGAGAAGGATATCCCTAAAACAGCCTTCAATACCCGCTATGGACACTTTGAGTTCATAGTAATGCCTTTTGGATTGACTAATGCACCCGCTGCATTCATGGACATGATGCATCGGATATTCCGACCATATCTTGATAAATTTGTGGTCATTTTCATCGATGACATTCTGGTATTTTCAAAAACGCCTGAGGAACATGATGAACATCTTTGCATAGTGTTAAGCACTTTGCAAGATCATAAGCTATATGCTAAGCTCAGTAAGAGTGAGTTCTGGATAGAAAAAGTTGCATTCCTCGGACATGTAATCTCGGGATCAGGTGTTGAGGTAGATCCTTTGAAAATTGAAGCAATTACAAACTGGAAAGTACCAAGAAATCCATCAGAAGTGAGAAGCTTCCTAGGACTTGCAGGCTATTACCGAAGGTTTGTAAAGGACTTCTCCAAGATAGCTGCACCTCTCACAAAATTAATAAAGAAGGAAAGAAAATTTGAATGGACCGAACGGTGCGAACAAAGTTTTCAAGAATTAAAACAACGGTTGACATCTGCACCAGTATTAACTTTACCTGAAGGAAAAGAAGGTTATACGTTTATACCGATGCCTCTAAAGAAGGGTTAGGTTGTGTATTGATGCAACAAGGAAAAGTTATAGCCTATGCCTCAAGAAAACTCAAACCTCACGAAGAGAATTATCCTACTCATGACTTGGAATTAGCGCCAATTGTGTTTGCTCTTACTAAATGGAGACACTATCTCTACGGAATTACTTTCGAAGTTTTCACTGATCACAAGAGCCTACGTTACCTTTTTACTCAAAAGGAGTTGAACATGAGGCAAAGAAGATGGATGGAATTTCTGGAGGATTACGATTGTATAATCCAGTACCATCCAGGAAAGGCTAACGTAGTGGCTGACGCTTTAAGTCGAAAGTCAAGCTTAGCATCACTCTCAGGAAAACCTTCAGGTAACCTACGAAAATATGTGAAAGTAGTCTCAAGAGCTCGATTAGCAAACTTAGTGGTATTACCACCACTAAAGGAGAAGATAAAAGAAGCTCAAGTTCAGGATGAGTGGATTCAGAAATGCCTCAAATCCAAAGAAAGGGATCTTGAGGAAAAATTCAAAACCGATGATCAAGGGATTTTGATATACAAGGATCGGGTTTGCGTGCCTGGTATAATTCGAAAAGAGATATTGGATGAGGCACAGAAAACTCGTTATTTGATACATCCTGGAGGGACTAAGATGTATCAAGACCTCAAGAGACATTTTTGGTGGAACGGTATGAAAAGAGACATAGCCAATTACAGCAAGAAATGTCTAACTTGCCAACGAGTTAAAGCGGAACATCAAAGACCTGGAGGATTGTTGCAACCATTACCTATCCCTACCTGGAAATGGGATCAGGTAACCATGGATTTTGTTTACGGATTACCCAAGGTTAAAGGAGGATATTATGGTATTTGGGTTATCATTGATAGATTAACAAAATTCGCACATTTCTTACCTGTCAAAGCAACCGATAAAGTTAACTCACTAGCCAAGCTCTATCAAAAGGAAATTATTCGGTTGCATGGAGTACCTATTAGCATAGTTTCAGACAGGGACCAAAAGTTCACCTCACAACTTTGGCAAAACATTCAAGAAATGATGGATACCAAGCTGAACTTCAGCACAGCAGCACATCCTCAAATTGATGGGCAATATGAAAGAACCATCAGATACCTGGAAAAGATGTTGAGTGCAGCACCCGAGCCCAAGGTACCACATCCCCCACACCGAGACCCGACCCGCATATGAAATGGACGATCCATACTCGAGCTAAGTCACGGCGAACGGGGACTAACACACACGCTATGCTAGGCGGGCTAACCCTTAAAACCATAAAATCAGAGTAAACATTAAAGCGGAAGCAATAAAATAATCCTAATATAAACAATGGCATTCAAGCTCCAAAAATAAATCATAACCTCATCCAATTCCATTAAGGCTCAAAACATGTATGCTCCAATAGCATTCTTATACAATGTTCAAAAGTGCAATATGCAAGTGTAAGACCAATAAACAAGGGCTAGAGACCAATGCAAGACCTATGACTCGAATTCCCGCCTAGCTCCCTTGACACCTGCACAACACAATTGAAAACCAAACGGGTTCAGTCCAAAAGGGACTGGTGGGTAAAAACAGGGCATAATTATAATATACGACGGTAATTGAACAATCACATGCAAGCTATAATCCCAAGTGAGTTTTTTAAAGAATTTCCCAAGTGGGTGAAAAGAAATCATCAAAAGGGATTATAACGAATCATTAACATTAGGTCATTATTGGCCCGGCGAGTGGGCGTGCATTATCTCCAAACAACACCTCGTGTAATTCATTAAACATTCATTCATTCATTCTGTTCGTGCATATCATTCTTTCTTTCGTGCATATTCAATAACATTTACACCTTCTTCCTCCGGGTTGGTGGTGGGTTTGCAAGGCCCATCCACCCATTCACTGACCAAAAGGGGAACATGACTCCCCAGATGGCACTCAGCGTCCATTCCTCGCTAACTCCTAACCAGGTCCGGTTACGCCGTTCATTGGTGGCACTAGTGTTAGGGATCACCGTCAGCCCTTGCCTCCTCGGGTCACCACTCACACAAAGTCCCTGGGCCCCATTCAGTGCATTCATTCATTCATTTCTCGCCAAAACATTAGGTAGGATTCATAAAATAAGGCTTTATGTTGAAAACTTTTACTTTGGAAAACGAATCTATATATATATATATTCATTTTGGACGAAAACTTTTCATGTTGAAGGGATATAGGGTCATTTATCTAATTAGAAAAGAAACCCACCTTAAACCGCAAAAAGGAGAACACAAGAGCCTCTCGGACCGGCCTCGTCTCCAACGGAATCAAAATCTGTACAATAAAGGTGAAGTGAGACTCAATATGATCATATAAGACGCTCGGCAATGCAAAGATCATGATATGAATGTTAAAAGATAAGATTATGTCATGAAAATGTTCATGTACACTATTAAAGAATTTAAATCATATAATCAAGTCATTCAATTAATCGTTCACGTTCATTCGAATTCCTAATTTCACATTTCCAATCAATTCAACCAAAGAATTCAAACATGATAATAGCGCTTATTAAATCACATTTAAAATTAGAAATTAGACAATCAAATACATTCAATTTCATATCGAAAATTAAATAAAACATGAAATAGGTAACAATTAAATTCTATATTTCAATTAAATCAAATAACATTTAATATTTAATAAACATATAAAAGTACATATATATAATATATATAAAAAAATATATTCATATATATATATACATGCAACGTGCATCGCATGCATGAAAAACAATATGCATGCAAATTTTAAGTTTAATAAAATCTCCATGCATGCAACGTACACGTACAACACAATATACATGAAATTTTCATGCACTAAAACACATGCATGCAAAAGAAAACAATGTGCATGCAAACATTTGTATATAACATAGGCTTAAGTTTTGGATTCAAAAGGTGACACGCCCGTGTCACCTATATAGAACAAACCGGGACACCCCCGTGTCTCGGTACAGAGATATCAGACATTTACGCACCCCCGTTTCATGCTGAAGAGGAAAAGATTGACACCCCAGCGTCAAATGAACGCAGCAGCTCAACACGCAGACTTATCCCCTGTTTCAAGGCTTAAAACGCAACAGCAACTAAAGCAACATTTAGGCAAGATATGCAGCAAGAATTCAGCCAAAACAAATCCCACAAAGCCATGAAAACTGACAGCAAAAGCAAGGAGGAAACGCAGCAGTTTTGACAGCAAAATTCCAATTCAAAAACAGGGCAAATATTCCACGAAAACAGGGCATGACTGATCTCCCTTATTCCCAAAAAGTTCATGTAACATCCCGACTGATCAGACCTTTCAGGTAATCTATAATGTGCGCTATTTAATTTCTAACGTGGATTAATTGAAGTTATTTGAACTTATTTGCTTTGATATGAATTTGGTTACCCTTGAACGTTTAACTTTTCTTGTTTGATATTTTATTCGTTTCGGGTTCGTATTTAATTTTGATTTCCGTGAATTCGTGATATGTGTTAAGTATATGCTTTATGGACTCGTTTATGTGCTCGTTATATGTTTTGGTATTTGTTTTGGTTGCCTTTTTGAGTTCGTTTTGGAGACGGGACCTAAAGGAGGCTAAAGAGCACTTAGCGCACCTTGGGTTCAGGGACGCGTATTTTGAGCTCGGGAATTCGGATTCGAATTCCGTCACCTCCATTGAACTCGTTTCGACGATTTGGGTTTAATGGGATAAACCTCACATTTTTCTAAGCTCGTTAAGATCTTCGAATTTCAACCGTAACGAGCCCCTTAAGCTTGGAAGCTACCTTTTGACCTCTTAAGACTTTGTGGACCCCACTTAAACCCAACTAAGCCTTAACCTTGGGTTGTAGCTTGAGTTAACTAACCAACCTCAGCCCCTAAACCCCCCTAAACCGATCCACTCTCTCTCTCTCTCCCTCAATACCGATCAACCAAGCAAAGCAAGGAAGAAGAAGAAA
This sequence comes from Lantana camara, assembly GCA_037501455.1. Lineage (NCBI taxonomy): Eukaryota > Viridiplantae > Streptophyta > Magnoliopsida > Lamiales > Verbenaceae > Lantana > Lantana camara. The sequence goes on from CM074865.1 coordinate 50,464,702, forward strand.
CCTTTTGGTCATATCTTTCATTTTTGAGCTCAAAAACTTCATCTAGGCTTCTCCAAATTTGAAGGTAAGTCCATGGTTGTCTTCTACTCTCCCTCTTCTCTCTTTTATGTGTTCTTGAGTTCAATTCTTTGGTGGGTTGTTGAGATTGAGCAAGCATGTGAATAGTAGTTGTTGGAAGATTTGATTGATTCTTGCTCCTTTCTTGTTTTCTTGAGTTTTGTTGTTGTTTTTATGCTCCTAAGACTTGTTTCCTAGCATTTATTGCATTTCCTTGCTTGGTAGTTGGAGTTTGGGATGTTTGGTTTTGAGTTGGAGTTGCTGAGTTGTTGTTCGCCCGTTTTCGCTTTTCTGTACCGTGACACGGGGGTGTCACGGTTTGCCCTTTGTTGGTGACACGGGCGTGTCACCTTTCGTTTTCGATTTTCTGTACCGTGACACGGGGGTGTCACGGTTTGGCTTTTATTGGTGACACGGGCGTGTCACCTCCGAGTTTCAGTTGCTCGTTTTCTGTACCGAGACACGGGGGTGTCTCGGCTTGCCCTTCCAGGGGGGCACGGGCGTGTCCCCTTGGAGCTTCAGTTTTTCGTTCGTCTTTGTTTGGTTTTGCTTTCCGTTCCGTTATTTCTTGTTGGTCTTTCTTGCCCCGTTTGTGATGTGTATGCATGAGTGACTTGTATTATGACGTGTTAAACTTTATGTTATGAGTTTGTACTTTGTTTTATCTCCTCGTTTTTGATATATGCTTTTATATGAACTATTGGCTTGTATTTGGCCTTAATGTGAATACATTTCATATCATTGGCATCATAAGCATACATACGCATGTACCGAGCGTCAATATGGTTCATATTGAGTCTAAGAGTGTTCCTTGTTGTTTGTCTTGTTCAGTGGATCTTCCTGTAGGAGACGAGCTTGCTCCGTAGGTGTCCGGTTTCCTCTTTTTGACTCCACTTCGTTCGTCGACAAGGTGAGGTTTTGTTCTTTTAGTTATTCGACCTATAACCCTACTTGATTTGAAGCCTCGCATGTGGATACGTATAATATATGATAAATAAGTGTATGATACTTATGTTGCGGGATTTATCCCATTTGTTATAAAAGTTTGAAAACGTTTGTATAAGTATATAAGCTATTTTGCTTTCGTTTACAGAGGTTTAGTTTGGAGCAAGTGTGTGTGTGTAAGCGAGTTGTGGCTTTGAAAGATAAGCTTTGAGATATGTTTGTGTGACTTTCGTGATATGTTTGGGCCCCGGAGTGTGGTATGGTAATCTCGGGACGACCGAGGGGTCGCCGAGCTCTTTCATCAACACCTCCATTTGAGAGTCTCGCCCAACCTTAGGAGGTTGAGGAAGGGTGTTTCTCTTGAGCCGGCGGAGGCAACCGCCGAAGGTTTCAAGGTAGTAATTAAACCTTGTCTCGTTTCTTTGTGTGGATAGTTAGGGCCGATCAACCCTTCTATCAACCGGTGTTGGGGATGGATTCTGATTTGTTTTGCTTTGCTCTGATCTTTGTTTATGGAAGTTGGGAGTTTAGTGTGAGACTCGTACTCGCCGAGTTGGTTTAGCTTTGTATGATCTGTGAAACGAGAGTGGATTTCTAAGTACTTAAAATTTGGCAATTTCTCCTTTTGCCTTCTTTTACTTTAGGTATATATATATATATATCACGGGAATTAATTTGGCTTGCAAAAACCACTCTCGGTTCAAGGGTCCTTCAGTTTTGATTAAATGCTTTGCTCTATATATACATATATCGGGTGTGTGAGTTAGCCCCCTCACTAGTCACTAGGACTAACCCTCGTTGTTGTTTTTCCCCTTTTTCCTTTCTTGTGAGTTGCAGGTTCTTCCGAGTCAGGCTAGGCGGCAAGTGTCTTTTGGAGTTTACTTGTGGTTTAGCTTGAGTCTTCATTGCATTAGTAGTGGACTACTTTTACTCTTAACTGTTGTATTTATGATTACACTCATGTTATTTTTGGCCGCGATGGCATAGTACATTTGTATGTGAGCTAACTTGTGAATTTGGAATACTTGACCCTCCCCCATTTTGATATGTATATGTGCTGATCTTGGGAATCATGTTTGGTATATGATTTGCTTCCGCTACTCTGTTTTTAATTCTCGCAGTTTCTGAGGGTCTAGGCCGCCTAGCGAGGGTGTGAGTTTTGTGTGTCTCCCGTTCGCTATGGTTTGATACGGGTGCGAACTTCCATTTCGTTACTCGTGTTGAACCTTAGTGCGGGGGATGTGGCGCCCTTCGCTCTGGGGGTGTTACATCCTTGCGTGGTATCAGAGCTCTCGGTTGCAAAACCAGAGCTCTGGAGTCGTGTTGAGTCCGTCTAGGTCGTTCGATATAGGAGTATGTGACTATTTGCATTCATCCACATCTCTACGTGACTTATTTGCTTAAATTTGTGATAATTGACTTCATGATCATGAACTAAACCCCATGCATCGATATCTTCTTGATTTGTGGATTTTCAGGATGCCTCCCAGAAGGAGAGCAGATAGGGAGCAGACTCCTGACCTCAATCAACCCCCTCCACAAGCACCTCCACCTCCTCCGATGAATGCTGAGAATATTGTGCAGGCTCTTTTGAACCAGCTTCAACAGAATCAAAGAGATAATCCACATTGGGAAGGACAAGGTGGACAAGTAACTCCGGCCTTTAAGGAGTTCAGAAACAACAATCCACCTAAGTGGTATGGAGGAGATGACATCCAAGCCGAGGAGTGGTTGTCAGAAGTTGCGGGAATTTGGGAAATTTGCCCCGCTCCTTCGCATGAGAAAGCTGTTTGCATGGCCCGGTTTGTTCAAGGTCCCGCATCCAATTGGCTCAAAGCTACAAGAGCCCGATTGGAAAGGAGTGGAGAAGAGTTTGATTGGGAAAGCTTCGTGAGAGAATTTCGTCACAAGTATGTTCCTCCAAGTGCTCGCGAGAGGAGACTACAACAATTTACAGAATTGAAACAAGGGAACCGCTCAGTTGAAGAGTATATCATGGAATTTGAGAGACTTGCACCGTATGCTCCACACATTTCCAATGATGACACCCAGAAGGCACGGAACTTTATTCATGGTTTGAGATATGATATTCAGAATGCTCTTAAGGCGGCTACTGTGGATACGTGGGAGAAGGCCACGAGGAAAGCGATTAAAGTGGAAGCTAACAATACAAGATTGAGGCCGACTTACTCTTCGGGCCAAGGTTCGAGCTCAAATTTGGGGAAGAGGCCTGCATTCTATGGTGGGCCTCCGGTTTTCAAACCCCAAGGTTCTACCACTTCAGTCAAGAAAGCTCGACCTTCAGTACCTGCAGTACCAGCTCTACCTGCCCCGATTCAGTGTGGCTATTGCAAGGGTCCCAATCACACCGAAGAGAATTGCCGGAAGAAATTGAGAAGATGTTATAAGTGTGGGGAGCCCGGTCATTTGATTGGCACTTGTCCTCAGATGAGAACACCTCAGCCTCGAGCTCCTCAGCAGTTGAATGTGAAGCCTCCGAGAGCACCAATCCAGGCGAGAGCTTATGCTTTGGAGGGCGAGGAAGAGGATGTGGAAGTGGATGCCAACGCCGTTGTTGAAGGTACCATCTACATTCATGGCATTCCATTGCATGCATTGTTTGATCCGGGGGCAACGCATTCATTTATTGCTTCCCGGCTTGTTGCTACTCTTCCATTGCCTGTTGCTTGTCTAGATGATTCCTTTGTTGTTTCTTCTCCCCTTGGTGCTACTTTGTCTACGAATTGTGTTTACCGTGGTTGTCCGGTGGTTGTGGAAGATCAAGAGTATCCGGCGGATCTGATCAAGATGCCTATCAGGAAGTATGGGGTGATTCTGGGAATGGATTGGTTGTACCGTTACCGAGCCATGATGGATTGTTTTGCTAAGAGGGTGACTTTGGGTTCTGCGGTCTTTGCGGGTCAGAGGTTGAAGACCTGCCCGTTTATTTCCTTCATGGAAGCAAGTAGATTGTTCCGGGACGGTGCGACGGGCTATGTGGCCTATCTTCTGAATAAGCCAAAGGATCAGGCCAAGCTCGAAGAGACGGAGATCGTGAAGGAATTCCCCGATGTGTTTCCGGAGAATTTGGGATCTTTACCTCCGGATCGGGACGTCGAGTTTGTAATAGATCTCTATCCCGGAGCAGAACCGTATGCGAAATCTCCCTATAGGATGGCTCCAGCCGAGTTGAAGGAGTTGAAGACGCAATTGGGCGAGCTCTTAGAGTGTGGTTACATTCGCCCGAGCACTTCTCCGTGGGGTGCTCCGGTCCTGTTTGTAAAGAAGAAAGACGGGACTTTGCGAATGTGTATTGACTACCGTGAGCTGAACCGATTAACGGTTAAGAACAAGTACCCACTTCCTCACATTGAAGAGTTGTTCGATCTCCTGCAAGGCTCGAGTGTTTATTCCAAGTTGGATTTAAGGCAAGGGTATTACCAGTTGCGTATCCGGGAGGGAGATATACCGAAGACGGGTTTCAACACGAGATATGGGCATTTTGAGTTTGTGGTCATGCCTTTTGGTCTTACCAATGCCCCAGCCGCGTTTATGGATATGATGCACCGAATATTCCGGCCTTACCTCGATAAATTCGTGGTCATCTTTATAGATGATATTCTGGTGTATTCGAGGTCCGAAGAAGAGCACGCGCGGCATTTGAGCATTGTCTTGTCTACACTTCGGGAGCATAGACTGTTCGCCAAGTTCAGTAAGTGCGAGTTTTGGTTGGATCGAGTTTCCTTTTTGGGTCACTTCATTTCAGGGAATGGTATAGAAGTGGATCCGGCGAAGATCGAAACGGTGATGCTTTGGAAACCACCGAAGAATGCCTCGGAAGTTAGAAGTTTTCTCGGGTTGGCAGGGTATTATAGGCGCTTTGTGAAAGATTTTTCGAAGATGGCCTCCCCGTTGACCCGGTTAACTAAGAAAGAGGTGAAATTCGAGTGGGATGAGGCGTGTGAGAAGAGTTTCCAAACTCTTAAGGAGAGGCTAACTACTGCCCCGGTTTTAACCCTACCCGAGGGTTCGGAAGGCTACTCAGTTTATACCGATGCTTCGAAGGAAGGTCTCGGTTGTGTGTTAATGCAGAATGGTAAGGTCGTAGCCTACGCCTCAAGGAAGTTAAAGGATCATGAGAAGAACTATCCCACTCATGACTTGGAACTCGCCGCTGTGGTGTTTGCTTTGATGAAATGGCGGCACTACCTTTATGGAGTTACTTTTGAAGTGTTTACCGACCACCAGAGTCTCAAGTATCTGTTTACCCAGAAGGATTTGAACCTAAGACAGAGGAGATGGATGGAGACACTTGAGGATTATGATTGTAAAATTCAGTACCACCCGGGTAAAGCCAATGTGGTGGCGGATGCTTTGAGTAGGAAAGTGAATGTTTCAGGTTTGGAAGCAGGTTCTAGTAGACAGGGTTCAGTGGTTCTGGTTTCAGAGGCTCGATTGGCTAATATTTCGGTTCAGCCGGTTTTGAAGCAGAGATTGATAGAAGCTCAATCTGTGGATCCGGAGATTCAGAAATTAGTAACTAAGTCAAGGATTGATCCTGAAACCAAGTTTGGATTTGATGACTCGGGATTGTTTCGATTTAAGGCTCGGGTTTGTATCCCTGAAGGATTTAAGCAGTTGGTACTTGACGAAGCCCACAAGTCAGCGTATGCAGTACATCCCGGTACCACCAAAATGTACAAGGATTTAAGGACTTCATATTGGTGGAACGGCATGAAGAGAGACGTTGCTAACTATGTTAGGAGATGTCAAACATGCCAAGTGGTGAAAGCAGAACACCAGAAACCGGGAGGAACTCTCCAACCACTTCCAATACCCGAGTGGAAGTGGGAGCAAGTGACAATGGATTTCGTGTCCGGCTTGCCAAGGACCAAAGGAGGTTCCGATGGAATTTGGGTGGTTATTGATCGGTTGACAAAGTCCGCCCACTTTCTTAAGGTGAAGATGTCCGATAAGGTTCCTAAGTTGGCCCGGTTGTATCGAAAAGAGATTGTCCGATTACATGGTTGGCCGGTTAGCATTGTTTCAGATAGAGATCCTCGGTTTACGTCCAGTTTTTGGCAGGAATTACAGAAGTGTTTGGGGACGAAGCTCCACTTCAGTACTGCATTTCACCCACAGACGGATGGCCAGTCAGAAAGGCTAATAAGGTATCTCGAGGACATGCTTCGTGCTTGTGCCTTGGATTATCCGAATTCGTGGGATGAACAGTTGGATTTGATTGAGTATGCCTACAACAACAGCTTTCAGTCTTCCATTGGCATGGCACCGTATGAGGCTCTGTATGGAAGAAAGTGCCGATCTCCTCTCTTTTGGGATATTGATGAGTGGAGATGGACTAAAGATGGAAAGCTCGTGAGAGCTAAGAAGCCTAAGGAAATACAGGATACCATTGAGAGAGTGAAAGTGATTAAACAGAGGTTGAAAGTGGCTCAAGACCGACAGAAGAGTTATGCAGATAGGAGAAGACGACCCTTAGAGTTTGAGAAAGGAGATAAGGTCTTTTTAAAGGCATCTCCTAGAAAAGGGTATGCTCGGATTGGTAAAGGCGGGAAGCTTAACCCTCGCTACTTAGGTCCCTTTGAGATCCTTGATCGAGTTGGGGAAGTGGCTTACAGACTTGATTTACCGCCGAGCTTAACCGGGATTCATAATGTATTTCATGTTTCACAGCTTCGGAAACATTATCCCGATGAGTCTTCTATTCTTCCAGTCGAGAAAGTTCAGTTGGAATCGGACTTGACCATTAAGAGATATCCAGTTCAGGTGTTGGATCGGAAGATGCAAGAGTTGAGGAATACACAGATCCCTCTTGTGAAAGTCTTGTGGCGTGATCAGGAATCCGAAGAAGCCACTTGGGAGACTGAGGATAAGTTGAAACGGTTGTACCCGGATCTTTTCAAGACCTCGCCGCGGACCTGAGGACAGGTCCTTTTGAAGGAGGGAGGTTTGTAACATCCCGACTGATCAGACCTTTCAGGTAATCTATAATGTGCGCTATTTAATTTCTAACGTGGATTAATTGAAGTTATTTGAACTTATTTGCTTTGATATGAATTTGGTTACCCTTGAACGTTTAACTTTTCTTGTTTGATATTTTATTCGTTTCGGGTTCGTATTTAATTTTGATTTCCGTGAATTCGTGATATGTGTTAAGTATATGCTTTATGGACTCGTTTATGTGCTCGTTATATGTTTTGGTATTTGTTTTGGTTGCCTTTTTGAGTTCGTTTTGGAGACGGGACCTAAAGGAGGCTAAAGAGCACTTAGCGCACCTTGGGTTCAGGGACGCGTATTTTGAGCTCGGGAATTCGGATTCGAATTCCGTCACCTCCATTGAACTCGTTTCGACGATTCGGGTTTAATGGGATAAACCTCACATTTTTCTAAGCTCGTTAAGATCTTCGAATTTCAACCGTAACGAGCCCCTTAAGCTTGGAAGCTACCTTTTGACCTCTTAAGACTTTGTGGACCCCACTTAAACCCAACTAAGCCTTAACCTTGGGTTGTAGCTTGAGTTAACTAACCAACCTCAGCCCCTAAACCCCCCTAAACCGATCCACTCTCTCTCTCTCTCCCTCAATACCGATCAACCAAGCAAAGCAAGGAAGAAGAAGAAACCTTTTGGTCATATCTTTCATTTTTGAGCTCAAAAACTTCATCTAGGCTTCTCCAAATTTGAAGGTAAGTCCATGGTTGTCTTCTACTCTCCCTCTTCTCTCTTTTATGTGTTCTTGAGTTCAATTCTTTGGTGGGTTGTTGAGATTGAGCAAGCATGTGAATAGTAGTTGTTGGAAGATTTGATTGATTCTTGCTCCTTTCTTGTTTTCTTGAGTTTTGTTGTTGTTTTTATGCTCCTAAGACTTGTTTCCTAGCATTTATTGCATTTCCTTGCTTGGTAGTTGGAGTTTGGGATGTTTGGTTTTGAGTTGGAGTTGCTGAGTTGCTGTTCGCCCGTTTTCGCTTTTCTGTACCGTGACACGGGGGTGTCACGGTTTGCCCTTTGTTGGTGACACGGGCGTGTCACCTTTCGTTTTCGATTTTCTGTACCGTGACACGGGGGTGTCACGGTTTGGCTTTTCTTGGTGACACGGGCGTGTCACCTCCGAGTTTCAGTTGCTCGTTTTCTGTACCGAGACACGGGGGTGTCTCGGCTTGCCCTTCCAGGGGGGCACGGGCGTGTCCCCTTGGAGCTTCAGTTTTTCGTTCGTCTTTGTTTGGTTTTGCTTTCCGTTCCGTTATTTCTTGTTGGTCTTTCTTGCCCCGTTTGTGATGTGTATGCATGAGTGACTTGTATTATGACGTGTTAAACTTTATGTTATGAGCTTGTACTTTGTTTTATCTCCTCGTTTTTGATATATGCTTTTATATGAACTATTGGCTTGTATTTGGCCTTAATGTGAATACATTTCATATCATTGGCATCATAAGCATACATACGCATGTACCGAGCGTCAATATGGTTCATATTGAGTCTAAGAGTGTTCCTTGTTGTTTGTCTTGTTCAGTGGATCTTCCTGTAGGAGACGAGCTTGCTCCGTAGGTGTCCGGTTTCCTCTTTTTGACTCCACTTCGTTCGTCGACAAGGTGAGGTTTTGTTCTTTTAGTTATTCGACCTATAACCCTACTTGATTTGAAGCCTCGCATGTGGATACGTATAATATATGATAAATAAGTGTATGATACTTATGTTGCGGGATTTATCCCATTTGTTATAAAAGTTTGAAAACGTTTGTATAAGTATATAAGCTATTTTGCTTTCGTTTACAGAGGTTTAGTTTGGAGCAAGTGTGTGTGTGTAAGCGAGTTGTGGCTTTGAAAGATAAGCTTTGAGATATGTTTGTGTGACTTTCGTGATATGTTTGGGCCCCGGAGTGTGGTATGGTAATCTCGGGACGGCCGAGGGGTCGCCGAGCTCTTCCATCAACACCTCCATTTGAGAGTCTCGCCCAACCTTAGGAGGTTGAGGAAGGGTGTTTCTCTTGAGCCGGCGGAGGCAACCGCCGAAGGTTTCAAGGTAGTAATTAAACCTTGTCTCGTTTCTTTGTGTGGATAGTTAGGGCCGATCAACCCTTCTATCAACCGGTGTTGGGGATGGATTCTGATTTGTTTTGCTTTGCTCTGATCTTTGTTTATGGAAGTTGGGAGTTTAGTGTGAGACTCGTACTCGCCGAGTTGGTTTAGCTTTGTATGATCTGTGAAACGAGAGTGGATTTCTAAGTACTTAAAATTTGGCAATTTCTCCTTTTGCCTTCTTTTACTTTAGGTATATATATATATATATATCACGGGAATTAATTTGGCTTGCAAAAACCACTCTCGGTTCAAGGGTCCTTCAGTTTTGATTAAATACTTTGCTCTATATATACATATATCGGGTGTGTGAGTTAGCCCCCTCACTAGTCACTAGGACTAACCCTCGTTGTTGTTTTTCCCCTTTTTCCTTTCTTGTGAGTTGCAGGTTCTTCCGAGTCAGGCTAGGCGGCAAGTGTCTTTTGGAGTTTACTTGTGGTTTAGCTTGAGTCTTCATTGCATTAGTAGTGGACTACTTTTACTCTTAACTGTTGTATTTATGATTACACTCATGTTATTTTTGGCCGCGATGGCATTGTACATTTGTATGTGAGCTAACTTGTGAATTTGGAATACTTGACCCTCCCCCATTTTGATATGTATATGTGCTGATCTTGGGAATCATGTTTGGTATATGATTTGCTTCCGCTACTCTGTTTTTAATTCTCGCAGTTTCTGAGGGTCTAGGCCGCCTAGCGAGGGTGTGAGTTTTGTGTGTCTCCCGTTCGCTATGGTTTGATACGGGTGCGAACTTCCATTTCGTTACTCGTGTTGAACCTTAGTGCGGGGGATGTGGCGCCCTTCGCTCTGGGGGTGTTACAGTTCATGTAGGTTAGGCTATCAAATGTGCAGCAAAACAACACCCATATGACATATGACTCAGTCCCAAAAGAGCTCAAGCATGAAAAGAAGGCATACGTGACCAATCATGAAAATTTTCTCAATGTGCCATAAATGATATCTCATAAATACATCAACCACCATGAAATCAATGATCATAAATGAGAAGAGGATGTCAAAACAATCACTTTCAAAATTGGAATCAATCAAAACCATCAAGAATTGAATAAGATCATCAAAATTGCTCAAAACCTACTATTTCGACCTCAGCCAAGAAACTCATGAAACCATGATCAAATTTGGGGAAGAAAGGATGAAAATGACCAGAAATGAACATATATTACAAACCTAAGCTTACCTTGTTGATTGGATGAAGATTGGATGAGATTTGAGCTCCAAAATCCCCAAGGAAGGCAAGGTTACGGGAGAAAACTGGAAGTCAGTAACTTTGGCTGAGATTTGTGATTTTTGTGAGGGTTGGTTCGGTTAGGGCATGGTATATCAGGTTGGGTGGTTGAGTTAGGGTTTCATAGCATCAAACCATGGTTAATTTGGTCAAGGTTTGGATCAGTTATGGCCATTTTAGTGCAGCAAGGTTAGTTTGGTCGCCGTTTCGTTTTTCGGTTGGATTTCGGAGGTTCAAATGACATTAGAAAAATGTAAGGCTAAGTTCACTAAACTCGAATTTTCGTTACAAGTTCAGCGGAGTTGACGGAACTCGAATCCGAGTTCCCGAGCTCAAGATATTAAATACGGAACCAAGGGTGCGCTAATTACTCTTTAGCCCCCGACTTGGATTCCAAAATTAAAATAAATCCGAAACACATGTAAATGAACTCGAAAATATGAAATGAATATATATTCATATACAAGACACGTATAAATCCAACATATTAAATTTGCACAAAATTTCGGTATCAATTCTTATAGAAACGAAGCACGTAAATGTCACTCATACGCAATGTAACAATAAAATTCATAATATTACAAATAATTATAAAATTAAATTCGTAAATAATTTATAATTAATATGCATGCATCAATTATGATTACAATGTGCATGAGTTCATGCAAGTATGTTATTACTGAACTCGTACTACATAAATATATATATATAAGTATATTTGCTATTAACAACATTAAAATAAAATAATTAACATATAATATATTTAAAATAAAATTAAATATATAAAACACGTATAAATAATTATTTCGTGCAATTTGGTAGACACATACGTCATGCCGTACTACTAAAAAAACTGGGGCGTTATAACCTCTCCCCCTTAAAAGAATCCGTCCTCGGATTCACTATCTATCTGAAAACAATTAATGAAGGAACCCCGTTCCTCACAAGCAACAAGGAGAGAACCCCGTCTCTCAAACAATAATGAGAGAACCCCATCTCTCAAAAGCAACAACGAGAGAACCCCGTCTCTCGAACAACAATGAGAGAACCCCGTCTCTCAAAAGCGACAACGAGAGAACCCCATCTCTCGAACAACAATGAGAGAACCCCGTCTCTCAAAAAGCAGGTAAAGAAGTTCAAAATACAAAATATACTCACAATGAAGATCAAACATCAAGGAGAAAGTATCAAGACATCCAATTACGACAACTTAATCAAAACAACCACAAAAGGCCAGGAAACAATTATCACTTACTTACATCCACTATCGATTATACAACCAAAATTAACACCTCAAAGAGTCAAAGTACAAATTATCAAAGTTATTTAAATTAACAAGGAGTGTATGCATATGCCATGGATGTCTGAGGTACCGTTCACCGTGGAAATGAATTTGAAGCCAAAGCCTTCCTGGTCCCAATGTATGGCCTGAACCCAAAAGCTAGCTCGACTCTTGGCTTGTTTTTAATATTTCCGGCACCTGAGGAACTAATAAGGCTCTCGTTCGGTCCTATTCTTAATTCCACTTTGATTCTTATATCTTCTTTCCTTCTTCCAATTCTCGGTTATCCGTTAACCCTGATCCAATCAACCTGCCCTTCCAAACGAGTTTCACCCTACATCATAAGATTTCAGACCAATCTTCTTCACGGTTCATGCCTCCTTCTGTAATTTGGTGAAACCTTTGCAATTCATTACCCTTTTAAATTAATAAACACAACCCTCTTGACGAGTTCTTTCCAAACCGGGTTGTAATCATCGGTTTCCAAAGTTTTGGATTGTTCTCTTCATGGATCGTTCCCTTCCCCTTCATCCTCTTAGAGCCATTAAGCGTGCATTAATTTTCGGTCCACCCAAATTTTCTAATCGAGGGAAGACTTCCTTGATACTTCTTGAGATTCAGATCAAGTCCTTCCATATTCACCTCTTTCTGATTCCTTTGTGCTCAAATTCCTTCTATCTTGTTACGGAAAAATGACTAGCGATGCAGTAGGGTTTTATTTGGTTAAGTGATGTCCAAACGCTTCCAACCCCTAGTCAAATTACCCCTTATGGTTGCCATCACGAACATATTAATTTGATTTAATTTCTATTCCCTGAAGTGACTTAATGGTCTCGCAGAAGCTCCTCCATAATTCCATTATTTCCCAAAATCTAAATCCCATGTATAGAAATGCTCGACAAACCATCTCATCAATATCCCGGGGTGGCCTTCAACACGAACTTAATACTTAATGCTGACTTTACGGTTTAACCGTTGAAGCTCTTTTATTTATTTCCGATCACCCCCATTAGGACTTCCAGGTCTTCCTTAATTTGCAATTCCATGCTTCCTACTGAAATATTTCTTCGATCACCACTTCAATCTTCGAATTTGTTTCTCGGTCGTGCTCTCACCCTTAAATTTATATGGTCACGTGTTGCACTCCATCGATTCTTCTTTTGTCCAAATTCTGGGTGAATACTTTTCATTAGGGAGGATTTTAATCAAAGAGAAATCCCAAAGTTTTGCTTTTCAACTCCCCTTCTAATTCGCTTGATGTCCGATCCACACACCCCGCAATCAACTCTTATCTCGCTTCTCCTTATGAATTACCGTTTCCATTAACCTATCCCTTACTTCAAATTCTTTATTTTCCTGACGTCACCTTCCTTGTAACGTACCATCCCATTATTCCTTTTCCTCTTAACACAGATGTGGCCCGAAAGAAGAAATACTTGATAAGTGAGACAAAAGAACTTCCTATTAAATAAACACTAGAATGCATGTCGGGTTAAGATAATGATGCACGTGGCACGCTTGCGACAATTAGATATGCAGTACATTAAAGCAACAGAATCAAATACAAATGAGCGCACGAACATAAGTAAAGAAAATAAATAATTTGATGCGAAATATGATGCACGTGCCATGAATGTTTTGGAACCTGTCACCAATATAATAAGCTGTTAGCTCAGTAGCTTTTCCTTGTTCCTCCAATCACGTGGTTACTTTGACTTGCTAATCATGACTTGTGTAACATCCCGACTGATCAGACCTTTCAGGTAATCTATAATGTGCGCTATTTAGTTGGCTCTTTAAGTGATTATGTGATATTAATTGTCAACGTGAATTATTGAAATTATTTGAACTCATTTGCTTTCATATGAATTTGGTTACCCTTTTATGTTTAACTTTTCTTGTTTGATATTTTATTCGTTTCGGGTTCGTATTTAATTTTGATTTCCGTGAATTCGTGATATCTGTTAAGTATATGCTTTATGGACTCGTTTTCGTGCTCGTTATATGTTCTGGTATTTGTTTTGCTTGCCTTTTGAGTTCGTTTTGGAGACAGGACCTAAAGGAGGCTAAAGAGCACTTAGCGCACCTTGGGTTCCGAGACGCGTATCTTGAGCTCGGGAATTCGGATTCGAATTCCGTCACCTTCATTGAACTCGTTTCGACGATTCGGGTTTAATGGGACTAGCCTCCCATTTTTCTAAGCTCGCTAAGACCTCCGTATTTCACCCGTGACGAGCCCCTTACGCTTGGAAGCTACCTTTTGACCTTATAAGACTTTGTGGACCCCACTTAAACCCAACCAAAGCCCTTAACCTTGGTTTATACTTGAGTTAGCAACCAATTTCAGCCCCCTAAACCCCCCTAAACCGAGCCATACCCCTCTCTTTCTCCTTAGAACCGATCATCCAAGGAAGCAAGGAAGAAGAAGAACCCCTTTTGTCCATTTTCAGATTTTTGAGCTCAACACCCCGTCAAAGCTTCTCCAAATTTGAAGGTAAGTCCATGGTTGTCATCTTCACTACTCCTTCTCTCTTTTATGTGATTTTTAGCTCTTCTCCATGGTTGAATCATGAGATTGAACAAGCATGTGAATAGTATATGTTTGGAGAATTTGATTGATTCTTGCTCCTTTTTGTTTTCTTGAGTTTTGTTGTTGTTAGTGTGTTCTTAGGACTTGTTTTCTAGCATTTATTGCTTTTCCTTGCTTGGTAGTTGGAGTTTGGGGTGTTTGGTTTTGAGTTAGGGATTGCTGAGTTGCTGTTCGCCCGTCTTCGTTTTCTGTACCGTGACACGGGGGTGTCACGGTTTGCCTTTCGTTGGTGACACGGGCGTGTCACCTTTCGTTTTCGGTTTTCTGTACCGTGACACGGGGGTGTCACGGTTTGGCCTTTCTTGGTGACACGGGCGTGTCACCTCCGGGATTTTGTTGTTCGTTTTCTGTACTGAGACACGGGGGTGCCTCAGCTTACCCTTCCGGGGGGGCACGGGCGTGTCCCCTAGTAGCTTCAGTTTTTCGTTCGTCTTTGTTTAGGTTTTGCTTTTCGTTCCGTTGGTTCTTGTTGGTCTTTCTTGCCCCGTTTGTGATGTGTATGCTTAAGTAACTTGTATTTTGACATGTTAAGCTTTATGTTATGAGTTTGAGCTTTGTTTTGTCCCCTCGTTTTTGATATATGCTTTTATATGAATTATTTGCTTGTAATTGGCCTTAATGGGAATTCATTTCATATCATTGGCATCATAAGCATACATACGCATGCACCGAGCGTCAATGTGGTTCATATTGGGTCTAAGAGTGTTCCTTGTTGTTTGTCTTGTTCAGCGGATCTTCCTGTAGAGGACGAGCTTGCTCCGTAGGTGTCCGGTTTCCTCTTTTGACTCCTCTTCGTTCGTCGACAAGGTGAGGTTTTGTTCTTTTAGCTATTCGACCTATAACCCTACTTGATTTGAAGCCTCGCATGTGGATACGTATAATATATGGTAAATAAGTGCATGATACTTATGTTGCGGGATTTGTCCCATTTGTTATAAGGGTTTGAAAACGTTTGTATAAGTATATAAGCTATTTTGCTTTCGTTTTTAAAAGTTTAGTTTTGTGCAAGTGTGTGTGTGTACGCGAGATGTGGCTTTGAAAGATAAGCTTTGAGATATGTTTGTATGACTTTCGTGATATGTTTGGGCCCCGGAGTGTGGTATGGTGATCTCGGGATGGCCGAGGGGTCGCCGAGCTCTCCCATCAACACCTCCATTTGAGAGTCTCGCCCAACCTTGGAAGGTTACGGAAGGGTGTTTCTCTTGAGCCGGCGGAGGCAACCGCCGAAGGTTTCAAGGTAGTAATTAAACCTTGTCTCGTTTCTTTGTGTGGATAGTTAGGGCCGATCAACCCTTCTATCAACCGGTGTTGGGGATGGATTCTGATTTGTTTTGTTTTGCTTTGATCTTTGTATATGGAAGTTGGGAGTTTAGTGTGAGACTCGTACTCGCCGAGTTGGTTTAGCGTTGTATGATCCGTGAAACGAGAGTGGATTCTTAATTACTTAAAATTCGGTATTTCTCCTTCTGACTTCTTTTACTTTATATATATATATATATATATATCACGGGAATTAATTTGGCTTGCAAAACCCACTCTCGGTTCAAGGGTCCTTCAGTTTTGGTAAATGCTTTGCTCTATATATATATCGGGTGCGTGAGTTAGCCCCCTCACTAGTCACTAGGACTAACCCTCGTTGTTGTTTCCTTTTTTTTTCTTTCTTGTGAGTTGCAGGTTCTTCCGAGTCAAGCTAGGCGGCAAGTGTCTTTTGGAGTTTACTTGTGGTTTAGCTTGAGTCACCATGCATTCGTAGTGGATTTAATATGTATGATTACACTTACGTTATTTTGGCCGTGATGGCATTGTACATTTGTATGTAAGCTAACTTGGAATACTTGACCCTTCCCCATTTGGATATGTATATATGATGATCTTGGGAAACATGTTTGGTATATGATTTGCTTCCGCTACTCTGATTTTAATTCTCGCAGTTCGTGAGGGTCTAGGCCGCCTAGCGAGGGTGTGAGTTTTGTGTGTCTCCCGTTCGCTATGGTTTGATACGGGTGCGAACTTCCATTTCGTTACTCGTGTTGAACCTTAGTGCGGGGGATGTGGCGCCCTTCGCTCTGGGGGTGTTACAACTTGTCTTTCCCACGGTCTTCAAGTTTTCCATCAATCTTTTCGCATCACTTGTATCTTTTCACTGTCTGGAATTGAAATTTCACGATCCCTGATTTCCTCGACATCCACTGAATTGGCCTCTGCATTTCTCCCCGAGAATCACCCTTCAACATTGCCCAAATTCTTTTACAAACTTGAACCCTAATGTAATTCTGAACCTTACTTCTCGCCATCACCGTGATCAAGACTCTCGTGCTTATCCTTTATGAACTTAAATTGATGCATTAACCTTGTTTTCCGATTGCTTATACCTGAGCGCATGATTTCCTTCCAAAGAGTCTTCGCCTTTCTTTACCATTTCCATTTGTTGCTCCATATCTCCCAATTCAACCTCACAACTCAGCAATTTAACTTGGATTTGGAAAACGAACTCAATTCTCGTCCTCCACATCACCACCTTCCCTAAATTTGTATTTACCCGGTCAATTGCCTTTCTCTATTCCCTTCCCCACTCATTTCTATCTTAGTAGCAATCCAGAGCACCTAAATTTAAACTCTTCCCGCTGTTGACTTCTACAATCTCGGTTTCTAATTTCCAGAATTATTTAGAAACCCTTCTTTGACAACTCTTAGTGCTCAATTCCCACCAGATTTATTTTACCTTAACTCCTCTCAGTCCTCGGTGCCTCTTCAATGGTCCGAACCCTGAACCAAATACCTTCAACGTTCGTTTACTTCATTCTTTAGGTTGAACGATCCAGTTGAATCCAATTATGGCTTCCTATGTAAGAGAGCCACATATGTCAACCTTTGGAGTCATAAGTATCTCCCGATCAATTCCTATTTCTATGGATATCCCTTGAACTCTAGCTCCATATAGGAAGGCCTCACATCTCCGAAGTCTCTATATTCCTCCCCGGTGCATCCCTCCTAACTTCCATGCCTCAGGAAGAACTGGCAATAGATCGTCTTTATCGTGGAACTTGGCCGTGGTTTGATATTATCTTTATAACTAGTAAATCATAACTCATTTCGAAGGTATATGCATGCGATTAGCACATGCATATGGCACATATTCAACACGAAAGGCACGGATCCAATATAAAATGCAACATGTAATTCGATAAGATTAAAAGAAAGACAATTTCATATTCAATATCGATGCAATGCACACATTATCACGTAGTTCCTATGCCGAACGACCTAGACTGACCCACACGACACAAGAACCCGAGTTTTGTAACCCGAGGCTCTGATACCACTTAAGGATGAAGCACCCGAGTGCAAGGTACCATATCCCCCGCAACGAGACCCGACCCGAATATGAAATGGATGATCCATACTCAAGCTAAGTCACGGTGAATGGGGACTAACACACACGCTATGCTAGGCGGGTTAACCCTTAAAACCATAAAATCAGAGTAAACATTAATGCGGAAGCAATAATTGATCCTAATATAAACAATGGCATTCAAGCTCCAAAAATAAATCATAACCTCATCCAATTCCATTAAGGCTCAAAACATGTACGCTCCAATAGCATTCTTATACAATGTTCAAAAGTGCAATATGCATGTGTAAGACCAATAAACAAGGGCTAGAGACGAATGCAAGACCTATGACTCGAATTCCCGCCCAGCTCCCTTGACACCTGCACAACACAACTGAAAACCAAACGGGTTCAGTCCAAAAGGGACTAGTGGGTATAAAACAGGGCATAATTATAATATACGATAGTAATTGAACAATCACATGCAAGCTATAATCCCAAGTGAGGTTTTTAAAGAATTTCCCAAGTGGGTGAAAAGAAATCATCAAAAGGGATTATAACGAATCATTAACATTAGGTCATTATTGGCCTGGCGAGTGGGCGTGCATTATCTCCAACCAACACCTCGTGTAATGTTAGGAATAATGCCCTAGAAAGCCGATTGTATATCCGCTTTGTGCTTTTCCTTATTGTAATAAAATAAGGGAATTGAGGCAACACTTCTTTATATGCTCTTGTTTGGTATGCGTTTACTTTAGCTGTGCATGTATGAGAACTCCCCTAATCCTGATGACTTTAGGACTCTACCATTTAGGTGAAATGGTTCATGAAACGAGCCCTATATCACATAAGTCATGATTAGTAAAATACTCCAAGCCGATGAGTCCTACAGACAGTGGGAGTGTCAACCTGACTCCTCTAAGGCTTGCTTGTGGGATCACGCCCTTAAGAAGGACCACCTTGTTTCATGGAGGTGCAAAGTGTATAGTTGATACGTGCGTGATACATGAGGGTGCTTACTTTAATAAGTAAGTTCACTGAGGTGCCCCGTGTGAGAACATTCCTAAATGGGAAAGGAAGTTTCTATTTCAGGAAATGGAAACTTCCAGATTAGGAAATATCTCACGAGTCATTGATGTGATTAATTGATCCTTAGACTTGAGGTTCCTTGTCACTTTATGAGTTAACTCTGTAGTCTTAGGTATAAGCTTTAAAGGGTGTCGCCTTAGACAACTGATTCAAGGCTTATGCTGGGGCTGCACAAGTGATTCATGAAAGTGAATGAGAATCAAGAAAGGACCTACACTTGTATTTGCAAGGTGATCTCTTATTGTATAAGTCATTCATATGCCATATGGAGTCCTTGGCCAAGGCAGTAGATCAAGACATCAAGAAAAGTGTTTCTTGGATTGAGATCAAATGGATATGAAATGCACTTAGCTTTAAGACCGGATTATTAGGGTTCTGATTATTCCCTTGCCCTAGATCTTGGTTGAGAGATAGTAAGTAGGAGGATTGTATCTCACATGAATCAATGACTTAAAGGTTCTGTCGAATCCGCACATTCCAATTCAGTTAGGGGTTAAACACCTGTTGCTAGACTATGGTCGTTTAATCTGTGGACTGATTAATTAATTAGTGAATTAATTAATTAGGGTCACTGCTAATTGAATTGAGAACCTAGAGGGTCACACACAACAACTTGGTTACATGAGTTGAGGCTTGAAAATGATTAAACGAGTTAATCGGGCCAAGAGGGTTCCACACGTGTGAATTCACACGTGTGGCTCGCGTGAGTGACACGTGTCACTGTGACACGTGTCACACACGTGTGTGTATATATATTATATATATATATATTAAATAATTAATTAGTTAATTATTTAATAGACTTTGGTTTAATTTTGAATTAAAAAGAAAGTCTAATTTTGGAGAAAATAATCTAGTTAATTAATTACGAATTAATTAATTAGATAAAAATAAGTTATTTATTTTATAATAAATAAAGTATAAAATTATCCAAAAATAGTTTGGATATTTTTTAAGCTCTCTTAAAAGTTGACTAGAATTAGAATTCAAAGTCAAAGTTGGAAAATACTTGATGATCAAGTAATAGGAGAGAGAGGGACCAAATCCTTTGTCCATTAGGACTAGGTTCGGCCGCCCCTCCCCTTTCCTATATATAGGGGAGCTCATGCTCCCCTTTAGAGCTAATTGACAATTCTTGGTTCATGTGTTGAACACCTTCCTTTCTCCAAGATTAAATTAAACCCTAGGTTAAGCCTAAACACTAACTAGAGAACTAGCATCCTTACTAGTTAGATTGTGATCAAGTTGGTGGACTTTCTCTAGAGACTTCAAGTTAGAAGTTTGAAGATTCGAGCTTTACCAAGGAGAGGAGATCAAGCCGCGAGAAGAGCGTTCTTGGGTGGCTTGAAACGCTTCAAGAAAGAATAAAAGAAAAGTAAGTTTTTCTATCTTTACGAATTTGGTTACACGATTGCGAGTTCAAGGTCCTTTTGTTGGGAAAATTTTTTTAATTCCGCTGCTTTCTGATTCGTGTTTTCCAACATGTAATTCATTAAACATTCATTCATTCATTCAGTTCAAGCATATCATTCTTTCTTTTGTGCACATTCAATAACATTTACACCTTCTTCCTCCGGGTTGGTGGCGGGTTTGCAAGGCCTATCCACCCATTCATTGACCAAAAGCGGAACATGACTCCCCAGATGGCACTCAGCGTCCATTCCTCGCTAACTCCTAACGAGGTTCGGTTACGTCGTTCATTGGTGGGACTAGTGTGAGGGATCACCGTCAGCCCTTGCCTCCTCGGGTCACCACTCAGACCAAGTCCCTGGGCCCCATTCAGTGCATTCATTCATTCATTTCTCGCCAAAACATGAGGTAGAATTCATAAAATAAGGCTTTATGTTGAAAACATTTACTCTTGAAAATGACTCTATATATATATATTCATTTCGGACGAAAACTTTTCACGTTGAAGGGATATAGGGTCATTTATCTAATTAGAAGAGAAACCCACCTTAAACGGCAAAAAGGAGAACACAAGAGCCTCTCGGACCGGCCTCTTCTCCAACGGAATCAAAATCTGTGCAATAAAGGTGAAGTGAGACTCAATATGACCATATAAGACGCTCGGCAATGCAAAGATCATGATATGAATGTTAAAAGATAAGATTATGTCATGAAAATGTTCATGTACACTATTAAAGAATTTAAATCATATAATCAAGTCATTTAATTAATCGTTCACGTTCATTCGAATTCCTAATTTCACATTTCCAATCAATTCAATCAAAGAATTCAAACATGATCATAGCACTTATTAAA
The DNA here is from genome assembly GCA_037501455.1 of Lantana camara. NCBI lineage: Eukaryota > Viridiplantae > Streptophyta > Magnoliopsida > Lamiales > Verbenaceae > Lantana > Lantana camara. The sequence goes on from CM074865.1 coordinate 50,485,601, forward strand.
TCACATTTAAAATTAGAAATTAGACAATCAAATACATTCAATTTAATATCGAAAATTAAATAAAACATGAAATAGGTAACAATTAAATTCTATATTTCAGTTAAATCAAATAACATTTAATTTTTAATAAAAATATATAAATATATATATATATAATATATATAAAAATATATATTCATATATATATATACATGCATCGTGCATCCCATGCATGAAAAACAATATGCATGCAAATTTTAAGTTTAATAAAATCTCCATGCATGCAACGTACACACACAACACAATATGCATGAAATTTTCATGCACTAAAACACATGCATGCAAAAGCAAACAATGTGCATGGAAACATTTGTATTTAACGTAGGCTTAAGTTTTGGATTCAGAAGGTGACACGCCCGTGTCACCAATATAGAACAAACCGGGACACCCCCGTGTCTCGGTACAGAGATATCAGACATTTATGCACCCCCGTTTCATGCTGAAGAGGAAAAGATTGACACCCCCGTGTCAAATGAACGCAGCAGCTCAACACGCGGACTTATCCCCTGTTTCAAGGCTTAAGACGCAGCAGCAACTAAAGCAACATTTAGGCAAGATATGCAGCAAGAATTCATCCAAAACAAATCCCACAAAGCCATGAAAACTGACAGCAAAAGCAAGGAGGAAACGCAGCAGTTTTGACAGCAAAATTCCAGTTAAAAAACAGGGCAAATATTCCACGAAAACAGGGCATGACTGATCTCCCTTAATCCCAACAAGTTCATGTAAGTAAGGCTATCAAATGTGCAGCAAAACAACACCCATATGACATATAACTCAGTCCCAAAAGAGCTCAAGCATGAAAAGAAGGCATACATGACCAATCATGAAAATTTTCTCAATGTGCCATAAATGATATCTCATAAATACATCAACCACCATGAAATCAATGATCATAAATGAGAAGAGGATGTCAAAACAATCATTTTCAAACTTGGAATCAACCAAAACCATCAAGAATTGAATAGGATCATCAAAATTGCTCAAAACCTACTATTTCGAACTCAGCCAAGAAACTCATGACACCATCATCAAATGTGGGGAAGAAAGGATGAAAATGACCAGAAATGAACATATATTACAAACCTAAGCTTACCTTGTTGATTGGATGAAGATTGGATGAGATTTGAGCTCCAAAATCCCCAAGGAAGGCAAGGTTACTGGAGAAAACTGGACCACAGTAACTTTGGCTGAGATTTGTGATTTGTGTGAGGGTTGGTATCAGGTTAGGTGGTTGAGTTAGGGTTTCAGAGCATCAAACCATGGTTAATTTGGTGAAGGTTTGGATGAGTTATGGCCATTTTAGTGCAGCAAGGTCAGTTTGGTCGCCGTTTCGTTTTTCGGTTGGATTTCGGAGGTTCAAATGATGTTATAAAAATATAAGGCTAAGTTCACTAAACTCGAATTTTTATTACGAGTTCAGCGGAGTTGACAGAACTCGAATCCGAGATCCCGAACTCAAGATATTAAATACGGAACCAAGGGTGCGCTAATTGCTCGTTAGCCCCCGACTTGGATTCCAAAATTAAAATAAATCCGAAACACATGTAAATGAACTCGAAAATAGGAAACGAACATATATTAATATACATGACACGTATAAATCCAACATATTAAATTTGCACGAAATTTCGGTATCAATTCATATAGAAACGAAGCACGTAAATGTCACTCATACGCAATGTAACAATAAAATTCATAATAGTACAAATAATTATAAAATTAAATTCGTAAATAATTTATATTTAATATGCATGCATCAATTATGATTAGAATGTGCATGAGTTCATGCAAGTATGTTATTAAAGAACTCGTACCACATTAATATATATATATTTATATAAGTATATTTGCTATTAACAACATTAAAATAAAATAATTAACATATAATATATTTAAAATAAAATTAAATATATAAAACACGTATAAATAATTATTTCGCGCAATTTGGTAGACACATACGTCATGCCGTACTACTAAAAAAACTGGGGCGTTACACTTAGGGCTTGTGCCTTAGACTTCCAAGATAACTGGAAGGATTGCCTACCCCTTGTGGAGTTTGCATACAACAACAGTTATCAGGCTTCTATCCAAGCTGCACCTTACGAGGCCTTATACGGAAGAAAATGCAGATCTCCATTATAATGGGATATGGATGAAACCAAAGGAGTTAAAAAAATCCCCAAGGGAATATTGCTAAAAGTTGGGTAGAAGATGCAACAGAAAAAGTTGAAATCATCAAGCAAAGAATGAAAGCTGCCCAAGATCGGCAGAAAAGCTATGCTGATAATCAAAGAAGGGATATAGAATTTGCAGTAGGCGAAAAGGTGTTCTTAAAAGCATTCCTAAGAAAAGGATTTGTACGAATTGGGAAAGGAGGAAAGTTAAACCCTCGATATATTGGACCTTTTGAGATACTAGAACATATCGGTCCAACAGCTTACCGCCTAGACCTACCAGCAAGTCTTACTGGGATACATAACGTATTCCATGTGTCCTAACTCCGAAAGTACTTTGCTGATGATTCACACATTCTACCAATTGAAGAAGTACCATTAGAACCCGACCTCACTTATGAAGTGAAACCAGTCAGAATTCTGGATAGGAAATTCTAAGAATTGAGAAACCGAAGAATTCCTCTCGTTAGAATCTTATGGAAAAGAAATGGTACAGAAGAATAGACTTGGGAAACAGAGGAAAAGATGTTAAAACATTATCCAGGATTGTTCAAGGACAGTAATAGAATCTGAGGACACATTCTTTTAAAGGGGGAAAGATTGTAACAGCCGTACTTAGGGCCAAGTCGAGAGAGATAAGTAAAGGGTTACTGTTACACCGGTGAAAGTTTCCTAGGCTTGACTCGGCGGGTGGACGAGTCAAGGTTGCGAGATGGTGCTTGCTTGGTGAAGAATCATCGAAAAAGTGCTTTGGCGCAATGCAAAGCACCTTGTCCCGATAAAGTTGGCTTGGATGCAAGGATGTCGGATATCGATGCTTGATGGCGGGGCATCAAGTAAGGAAATGCGCATGTGTTGTGCATTACGAGCGCAAGGTTGGTGGCTTGCACGAGGGTCCCGGAAGGAGTGGCGCTGAGTGGCGGACTGTCCCGCAAAGCTGGCGGGACAAGCGCGGGCTGAGCAGGCAGCTTGTGCGGACTGTTGCGGGTTGGCGCGGTGGCGTGCGGGAAGAACGCGCACGCGCATGCAAGTCTGCGTGCAAGGTTGGGCGCGCGCGCGCACAAGTCCGGCAATCCAAATCTTAGCGGGAACGGTTACTTCGGCGGGAACGGTTATGGGCATGAATTTAAGAAGCTTGGGCGCCAAATTCGAGTGAGCTGAAGGCTTGGGCGGTTATGGAGCATAACCGCCAAGTTAGTGGGCGAGTGGAGCTGGAATGTGGCGGTTATGGGCAATTTTAGGCGGTAAAATTGCCCAGCACTTAGTTAGCTTGAAATTCGAATTGCCTAGGCGGTTGGGGCTGTCAACCGCACATTTTTGTAGGCCTTTATAAGCCAAGTTGTGCACGATTTTGAGAGGAGTGGAGTGTCCCAATAATGTGTACAAGTGAGGGTGTCCTTTTGTATATTGCATCGGAATGAATATATTGAAAAGGTTGGGCGTAAGCCCGTAAATTCGAGTGTTGCTTTAATTTCAGCAAGTGTGTGTGCGTGGGGCTTGTTGAATTATAGATGCAATGCGTAGGGCTTGTCTTGTTGGGAACTTGATCCCCCAAAATGAGGGTAACCACAAGTGTTGGGTTCAATCCTTGGGAAACACGAGTGTTGGTGAGTTTTGGGATAAGGCTGAGGGGATTTGCGAGGAATTCCTGCCGGATGGAGTCGGACTCGCGCGAAAAATTTGGTGTAAGAGTTCGACCCCATCACAATTGGTATTTATAAGCCAAGTTGTGCACGATTTTGAGAGGAGTGGAGTGTCCCAATAATGTGTACAAGTGAGGGTGTCCTTTCTTATATTGCATCGGAATGAATATATTGAAAAGGTTGGGCGTAAGCCCGTAAATTCGAGTGTTGCTTTAATTTCAGCAAGTGTGTGTGCATGGTGCTTGTTGAATTATAGATGCAATGCGTAGGGCTTGTCTTATTGGGAACTTGATCCCCCAAAATGAGGGTAACCACAAGTGTTGGGTTCAATCCTTGGGAAACACGAGTGTTGGTGAGTTTTGGGATAAGGCTGAGGGGATTTGCAAGGAATTCCTGCCGGATGGAGTCGGACTCGCGCGAAAAATTTGGTGTAAGAGTTCGACCCCGTCACAATTGGTATCAGAGCCAGGTTTGGGGTTCTGAACCGACCAAGTTTGTTCGTGGAGATCAAGCTTGAAGCGTGCACGATGAAGGTCTTGGCTTGGGAGGAAGATCTGCACGCAAGGATGAAGATGGTGATGCGCTTGGTCCCGTTGCTGTCAGAAAATGGGAGTTGGTGCGCGACTCCTATCCGCTGCGCGAATCTCGATCCTTGAAGGGGAACAAGGATGAAGATGGTGCTGAAATCCTAGAGGGCTTGCAAGGATTTCGAAATTTCATGGCTGATGCAAAGGTCATGAGAAATCCGAGTCGTTGAGGCGGCTTGGTCCACTTCTTTTCAACAAATTCGTGGGCAAGATGCATGGATTTCGAAGTGGGTGAATCTTTGGTCGAAAATCCGAGGATTCGAGGGCTGGAACAAGGTTTGAACGAATCTCTTGAAGGTGTTGTTGTTGGAACCGTTGTGGATCTGACTTCCTTGGTCTAGATCTTGAAGGTGGCGGTTATCTTTGGCTAAGAGTTCGAGTTGGGCATGAATTTTGAGTTTCAGAGGGTGCTGGCCGAAAAACTTAGGCCATGGAACTGAAATTCGTGCTAAGAAGATGAACTTATGGGAAGCAAAGACGGCAAAACGAGGAAGAGGAAGGCTGTGCGAGGCTGTTGTTCAAAATAGGAGAATTCCAGACCCTAGATCTACGTTGCGTGGTAGATCTTGTGCAGAAGACTTGATGATGGCGAAAGTCTGCACAAAGGAGTTGTTGAGGCGACTCCAAGTTGCTGCGTTGAAGGGTCCTTGGCCGAAAAAGCAAGGAAGATAGCAGAGCAAAGGCGGATCCATGTGGGAAGGTGGATCTCTTGAAGATTTCGTTGGGGGACGAAGTCATATGAGTCCGTGAGTGATTCATAATCGTGGATGCTTGTTCTTTGTGCTAAAAATCAAAGGCAAGTGGCGGATTTGAAGATCCAAGCGTGTGTGGGGTTGGATCTTGAACCTGATTTCGTTTGGAAAGAAATCAGCCGGCATTGTTTGAAGTTAGTCAAGGATGTGGCCGAAATTTTGGTCCTTGGCATGGGCAGATTCGAGGTATTGCTGTCCCGCTTGATAACTTGTTCAAGGTGTGGGGTTTCCTTAGAAATTTGCAAGGTTGCAACGTGGCTATGTTGAGTTGGAATGGTCCGTGAGACGAGAGGCGGAGTCCATTGCATAGACGATGTGTTGTTGAATGGTACCGAGGCAAAGAAGGAAACAAAGCAAATTGATGTGGCGTGAAGGCTGATCTCAAAGCCTAAAACGAGATATAAGAAGCCTTAACACGTTGATTTTTGAAGGAAGGATGAGGGAAGGCAACGGGCAACCGGTTAAGTGAAATAGCTCGTTTCATCCATTCCATGCTTGCCAAAAGGGGAGTGATGCAGTCTTGTGCGAGAGAAGGCTGTCGTGTTTGATGGGTTTTCAAACAAAACAACCAAGTGGATCGAGTTTGGTTGAGCAAAGCCAAGGGAAGGGTGGATCGTGCTCGGATTTGTTAAGGAAAGTCCCATAAATTTCCTAACAAATGGATTCTGTTGCAAGTGGTGGTGAGATTGGGCAGAATTGGTTCGTCAATGGCAAGGTTGATCTTGGTGAGCAAAATCAACAAACGGGGTGTGATCTTAAAATACTCCGGGGCAAAGGCGTGAAGATTGGGAAGTTGGCACTAAGGTCCGAACATAAAGCTGCTTTGGAAAGAGCTTGGGGCAAAGAGTTCAAGGTTGGAACCACAGGCAAGAGATTGTCCGACGAGGGCGTCGGATTCTTCAAGTGGGGGTGGTTTGTTACACCGGTGAAAGTTGCCTAGGCTTGACTCGGCGGGTGGACGAGTCAAGGTTGCGAGATGGTGCTTGCTTGGTGAAGGATCATCGAAAAAGTGCTTTGGCGCAATGCAAAGCACCTTGTCCCGATAAAGTTGGCTTGGATGCAAGGATGTCGGATATCGATGCTTGATGGCGGGGCATCAAGTAAGGAAATGCGCATGTGTTGTGCATTACGAGCGCAAGGTTGGTGGCTTGCGCGAGGGTCCCGGAAGGAGTGGCGCTGAGTGGCGGACTGTCCCGCAAAGCTGGCGGGACAAGCGCGGGCTGAGCAGGCAGCTTGTGCGGACTGTTGCGGGTTGGCGCGGTGGCGTGCGGGAAGAACGCGCACGCGCATGCAAGTCTGCGCGCAAGGTTGGGCGCACGCGCGCACAAGTCCGGCAATCCAAATCTTGGCGGGAACGGTTACTTCGGCGGGAACGGTTATGGGCATGAATTTAAGAAGCTTGGGCTCCAAATTCGAGTGAGCTGAAGGCTTGGGCAGTTATGGAGCATAACCGCCAAGTTAGTGGGCGAGTGGAGCTGGAATGTGGCGGTTATGGGCAATTTTAGGCGGCAAAATTGCCCAGCCCTTAGTTAGCTTGAAATTCGAATTGCCTAGGCGGTTGGGGCTGTCAACCGCATATTTTTGTAGGCCTTTATAAGCCAAGTTGTGCACGATTTTGAGAGGAGTGGAGTGTCCCAATAATGTGTACAAGTGAGGGTGTCCTTTTGTATATTGCATCGGAATGAATATATTGAAAAGGTTGGGCGTAAGCCCGTAAATTCGAGTGTTGCTTTAATTTCAGCAAGTGTGTGTGCGTGGGGCTTGTTGAATTATAGATGCAATGCGTAGGGCTTGTCTTGTTAGGAACTTGATCCCCCAAAATGAGGGTAACCACAAGTGTTGGGTTCAATCCTTGGGAAACACGAGTGTTGGTGAGTTTTGGGATAAGGCTGAGGGGATTTGCGAGGAATTCCTGCCGGATGGAGTCGGACTCGCGCGAAAAATTTGGTGTAAGAGTTCGACCCCGTCACAGTTACTCAGGAAGCGTTTACAACCTCAATCTCTATTAATTCTCTTCAAGCATTGCATTTTATGTGACTTATGTGTTTTTATGTGCTATAATTTAATTAAATGTTCGTAGATTTAATTATTTCATCTGTTTAGCCTGTACCTCGAAACTCTTTTCATAGAATCCTAGAAATCTAGTATCCATTCCCTTCTAGCACCTAAAACCCCTTTATATGCTTCAAAACCCATTCCTACATTTTTAGGTTGAAAATTATAAAAATACCCCTAAAGCCAAAGAATTTTCCTACATTCTCCGAAATACTTTTCCTATCCGATATTATAATCAAAACGATCCTTGAATTATTTTATGAATTTTCATACATTTACCAAAACTCGATTCCACCCATAGCATATTTTATAAATATTTTCCTTTTTTAAAAATTGTCATTTTATTTTAAACAATTAGCTTTCATTCAATATTCGAAATTATACTTAAAACGTTTCTTGAATTTTTCTCTAAAATATAATGATTTTTCCAAACTTTAAACTTCATCATAGCTTCGTTTATATAATTTTCTTATGATTTTCATGATCTTTAATATTCATAATTTATAAACGGGAACTCTAAATATTCCACATTTATAATCAAAACGAAGCTTATTTTTCACTCGTTCTTCCATTAATTTTCTACTTGAAGCTTTCATCTCTCGACTCTTGAATAAATTTTATATTATTTTACATTTATTTTTATTCAATATGACATCATTCATGACAACATAAGCTTCTAGAAGATTTAAATAAATGAATAAAATTTCTCCACATTTCTTATATTATTACCAAGCATTTGTTTAAAATGTAATTTAACCACTTCTCTTAAATAATTACCAAGCATTTGTTGTAGCACCCCGCACGTGAGGCACCATATCCCCCGCACTATGGCTCAACACGAGTAACAAAATGGTGAATCCGCACCCGTATCAAACCATAGCGAACGGGAGACAAACAGAAAAACCTTCCTAAGCTAGGAGGAACTAGACCCTGCAATGATAACCAGTTAAAAAAATATAGTGCATCGCAAAGCTAAAGTTCAAACATACAAACCATAAGCAGAAATTGGGCTCTTCAGCCCTCTTTCAATACATAGCAAAACCCAGTAAAAGCAATTCAATAACAATTGCATAAATATTCAAGTTCAAGATACTATAGAATCTAATCGGACATAAATTCAATACAAACGTGAGTGCAGCGACTCTCCCAACCGAACTTGACCAACTTAAAGACTCCAAACACCTCCGCCTAGCCCGAAACTCCAAGGTCAAACCTGCACACTAAAAGGTTGGGGAGGGAGAGGGTCAGTCTCTAGAAGACTGAGTGAGCAGGAGCGATATACATATATAAAAACATGCACATGCAAGTCATAAATTCCGAACAAGGTTTTGTTTGAAATTAGTTCCCAAAAAGGGCAAGAGAATGATTAATCAATGCTCGGATTTTATGACTAATCATATTAATTCATTACATTCATAAGTCATACATAAACATAAGGCTCGGCGAGTGAGCGTGCACAATCTCCAACCAAACTCCGACCGTGTACGACAAATATGATTAATATGTTGATTAGGCGATCATGCAATATATCATAATACACGCATATCATAAATCATATCATAAAACATATTCGTTTGGGCGATCCGTGTCCCGGCCTTCCCGCACGGTGCATAATAATCATAACATAATCATAATCATAAATCAGTTCCAACCTTCTTCCTCCGGGTGGTGGACGGGTTAGCAAGACCCGGCCACCTCATACATAGGCCAATGGGGTTTCATGACTCCCCGAAGGGCACTCGGCTCCCATTCCCCGCTAACCTCCTAGCGAGGGCCGGTATCACCGTACATAAATGTGGTGGGACTAGTACAAGGGATCACCGTCGGCCCTTGCCTCCCCGGATAGCCACTTGCACAAGTCCCTGGGCCCGTACAATCATAAATCATAAATGTGTCTCGCCAAACATATCAATTCATGAGAACATAACATAATTCATAAGACATTTGAAAATGGTTTACTCGATCAATATTTACTCGAGGACTTTACTTTAAAAGTAACATATATATATAATCATAAGGTTTTGGTCAAAGCTTTTCACATAAGGGTTGTAGGGTTTGTTACATAGCTAAAACAAAAACATCCTCACCTGGTACAAGACGAAACAAGGATACGAGTTACCAAGTGCCCAAAGGATCAAGATCTCTCCACCCTGGAGATAAACTATACAAAAGACAACATGACGTTTTCGTGAGACTCAAGACCCTAAATGAACCATATATGACGCACGACAATGCACAAGCATGATAAGAATACATAAAAGATGATATTATCTCACGAAAATGTTCATGTTCACTATTAAGGCATTTAAATCGTACAATCAAGTCATTCACTCATTCATTCATTTTCATTCAAATTCATCAATTCATATCTCCAGTCAAATTAATTCAAGAATTCAAATAGGAGCATAGTACATATTCAAGCTTTCCAAAATGCTACGACATACCTCGTATTACATAAGATAACAGATTTCCAAGGTTTGACAACAAGAAGGAATCATATGATATAGAAAATGGGTTACACGATTAACAAATGACATATGCACACAAATAAACGGCATTAAGGAAAAGTATGCCTACTACTCATCCAAATGCCATGAAATTAAACCACAATACTCCTAACACATAACAACACAAGTTCCTAGTTCAACACAAAAGGAGATAAAGTCATTAAAGAGGTGAAACAAATCAAAAACCGAAAAGGAAGCAACAAGGACTGCGCAAGGGAAGGGACACGGGGGTGTCACCCTCCTTAGCCAAACTGAGCCACGACCGTGGCTCAGTACAGACCTGCCCAGAAGGTTTGACACGCCCGTGTCTCACATTTCAGTGCAAATGAGACACGGGGGTGTCACGGTACAGAACCAAAACGCTCACAAGGCTTTACTGGCAAAACTGATCCCATACAAAATCAATCCAAAAGCATACCAAATCAACTCCAAATGCTGTGAAACTTAAAATACAAGATATTTAGGATGTAAGGAACATATTTCATTTAGAGTTAAAAGGCTAAATCACACATTAAGAGCATCTAAATCATGCAGCAAAACTGGGTCGCCAAAAATGCATATATGAGCCCTATTGGTTTAATCATGCCATGATCAAGTACTTAGGGGTTGAATTTGGATCTGAAACCTTGGGGAATGCATGCTAACATACTAACCAACTAACATAATTCATATATATGCAAAATGGTACAATTTAAAGCACATTAGGGTGACCAACAACCACAGAATTGCAACAGCAGCAAGTCTATCATGAAGCATGCATAAAAACAGGTCATGTATTTCGGTTTTGGGACTTAAAATGGATCCAAATACTTGAAACATGTATGTTAACATATATAGAAATGAGTGTACATAATATCCAAGCAAATTCACACGAAAATAAGGTCATTTGATCAAGCAACAAGGCAAAATAAGCAGCAGCAGTTCGAAAAACAGGGGAAAAAGTTCGATCATCAAGTTTGGAGCTCCATATCTCATAATTTCATTAAAGGGTCAAGAGATAAAATCCTACTAAAATCATATACTATCAGTTAGGAAAGAAATAGGCCAAGAAACAAGCTCATATAATCATGTATAAGCAGGAAAATCAGCAACACAAGCAAATAGGTCTCAAGAACAAAAATCCCTAAAAGTTCATACTAAACTCATCACTCAAACCCTAATCAAATCTGATCCAAATCATGTTGTAAGTAGATGAAATCAAGCATAATAGAGTAGATAAGACATAAATATTCATACCTTGAAGATTAGAAGAAGAAGGGAGGTGATTTGAGCTCAAAATCACAAGAATGGCCAAGGGTTTTTCTTCCTTTTCTTCTCTTCCTCTAGCTCGATCAGTTGCAGCAGCAAGGGGAGATATTTGGCTCGTTTTTTTGCTGCTAAAAGGGTAGGAGAAAGGCTTAACTCAAGGTACAAAAGTCATGGTTAAGGTAGGGTTAGGTTGGAGGAGTGTTAAGGGTCCCACCATGAAGACTAGTCAACAAAAGGAGCTCTTCTTGCACGAGTTGTCCGTTATGGTTGGATTTCGAAGGTCTTAATGATTTCAAAAGGGGATGAGGCTTGTTCCATTGTCTCCGAATCGTTGATACTAAGGCAACGGAGGTGACAGAATTCGAATCCGAATTCCCGAGCTCAAGATATCACGTACGGAACCAAGGGTACGCTAATTGCTAGTTAGCCCCCGACTTGGTTCCACAAATCAAATTAAATTCGTTAACACGTCAAATGAATCCGAAAACATAAACCGAGCATATAGGCATGTTCATAACACACATATTTACGACATACTAAATTTTCATACCATTCCGATATCATTACAAATAAGAACGAAGCCCAAATAGAACACTCATGCGCATGAATGAATTCTTAACGTTATAAATTAATTACTAAAGCTTAAATTCCAATCTAAATAAATTAATTATGAACATTTTTAAACAATTAATCATATAATTAAATAATTAAATTCCGCAATTTATAAACAAAACGACACAATAGTTAAAATGGAAAACCGGGGCGTTACAATCTCTCCCCCTTAAAAAGAATCCATCCTCGGATTTACAACAGGCCTGAAAAAACAATGAGAGATTCCCTGTCTCTCACAAGCAACAAGGAGAGAACCCCGTCTCTCGAGCAACAATGAGAGAACTCCATCTCTCGCAAGCAACAAGGAGAGAACCCCGTCTCTCGAGCAACAATGAGAGAACTCCGTCTCTCGCAAGCAACAAGGAGAGAACCCCGTCTCTCGCAAGTAAAGAGAGTACCCCATCTCTTAAACAAAAATAAGAGAATCCCCGTCTCTTAACTGAAAATAAAGCAAGGAAGTCTCCAATACTCCCAAGCAACTCACGCAAAACCAAATTTAAAATCACGTAAGGCACCCAAAGCAAGTAATAGATGTCGCCCACATTGATTTCAATTACTCCAAGTAATTTAACACAGTACAAGATCAAAGCACCTAACATAAAAATTATGTAGGTTAAATTTGCATGGATGCATGTATCATGAATGTTATAAGTACCATTCACCGTAGTTGCAAAATTCAGATTTGTGAGTTGTCGTTGTCCAAGGTATGATCTGTCCTGAATGTGACTCAGTGCCCAGCTTGTCTCTAACCTCTTCAGGGTTCCTCGGTGAAGCGATTGATGAATCCTTTAAGGGTTATACTCTTAGATCCCTTCTGAATTGTACCGCTTCCAGTTTCCACCATTTCCCTTTAATCCTCATTCGCCCAACCAACTCTTTTTAATCAACCGAGCTTGAACTCCCCGAATGCCCTTAAATTGTCCGTCCTGAAATCCGATCCATAGTTACTACCTTTACCCATATCGGAGTCTAACATATTCTCAAAATAGCTACTCAACTTCTTCAATCCTTATCCAAATCGGTGCTCAACATATCCCCGAGGATAACCACTCTGGGCAAACTTGATGATTCGATCCCGACCTTACGATGTTTATTCTCATGGTCTCTCTCAACATAACTCTTTTCTCACCTTCCGTTCTTATTGTCCGTTCATTCCCTTTGACCCCCTCAATGTTATATTCGATAACTGGTCCCATAATTCTTTAATCAAAGATAGAAGGTTCTTGATGATTCTTGAAATTTGAGGCCAATCCTCCAATTATCATCCTTTTCTATTTGATCTCTACTTAAGCTTCCTTCTGGATTATCGTTCATATAACTAATAACTCGATAATATTATCTTGGACCCCTTCATACTTTATTGAATAAATCTTGATCGACACCATCCCCTTATATGATAGCTTGATTCGGTTTTCCCTTGTTAATTCTAACTTAGAAGTTCATAGAAACTCTCTTATGATTCCATCACCTCCAGATCAGAATCCCATACGTAGCTTCTCTCCTAACAGCTTAACCATAACCGTCGTCTTATTCATTCCTAATCACCACCCTTAGGACTTCCAGATTCTCCTTAATTTGCATCCCCGTCCTTACTCCTAACATATTCATTCGAGCACCGCTCCCATCCTCCAATTCACCTCTCGGTCGTGCTCTCCCCCTTAAAAATTTTTGCTCTTACATGTCAAACTCCATGAATCCTTCTTTCATTGAAATTTTTTATGAGCCACTTCTGTTTCTTTAATTCGTTCCTAAGGTTCAATTCAAACCCTTCAATAATTACTTCCTTCCAATCACCAACTTTTCTCTTTCTTGCCCTTCTTGAAATCTAGACCAATTTAATCCCCTCTTGTATTTCCATTCTTCAACTAAAGGTAACCCCTTCAAGGATCGAAAAGGACTTACATTATTTCCTAATCAATGCTCCCTTATTTGGAAATTTTAGTTGAATTCGTTACTTCGCCTCTGAGATTAAGGTTTCTCCAAAACTCTTCAACTTAGTTTCTTCGGTGTAGATTGTGCTAGCTAAGCTATATGCCCGGAACTCCCAAGATATAACCCAACTATTCTGCTCGTCTTGATTCGAGTAAGCCTTGATCAAAGAATCGCTTGAAGAACAAGGTGAAGCCATTCCCTATCAATTAAACACTAAGCCATGCATGCTGGATTAACATGCCAGTGCACATAGTAAATAGTTAAAGATGCAACGATGCAACACGTCGGAGCAATTATATTAATTAAACATAAATGTACATATAGATAAAGAAAGCAATTAATTTAAATCGATGCATGATGTTCATGCCATGGATATGCAGAACCTGTCACCGAGGTGGTAAGCTTTTAGCTTGATGACGTGTTCCTCATTCCCATAATTGTAACTTTCTTCGGAGACATTGATAATTCCTTACCTTTCCATGGTTTTCGAATCTCCCTAATCTTCTTGCATCCATTTGTATATCCCATGGCCCGAACGTGCTATTCTTGAACCCAAAGTCTTCTTTGTCAATGGAGTTTACACCTCAACGTACTTCCAAACATCGACCTCCAAAGGTTGTCCGAATCTTCATCTTGATGTCCTCTCCGGTTAAAGTTCCTTTAGCTTATCCTTTGTTTCCAATCTACGCGCATAATTCGCCCATGATAACACTTTCCATTCTTGCTTGCTTCTTGATGTCTCCATGTTCCAAGGTTCCAAGAAGACGACGCGATTTGTATTCCTCGAGGCTCTTAAGTCTCTTTGCCTTGCGTCCATTTGTTGTCCCACGCTTATATTCGTATCAAGTGAGCTTCCATTTTTGACCTCATAGTGAGCTTTATGATTAACGGCTCCCAATCCTTGCATCTGTGTTGAGTCGAACCTTTTTAGCACATCTTGCATTCGATCCCTTGAAGCTTCCCAATTTAGTCTTCCAATCACCCAACCATTCCAAACTCGGAGCTTCAACGGTGAACCTTTGAGCATTTAATCTTGTATTAAATGTCTTCAAAATCGGGGTGGTGAAGAGTTCCACACCCCTCTCGTTGTCTCACACATCCCTCAAGTTAGAACTTGAGTCTTTGCAATTCTTGTATGTTGAGAACCTTCAAGGTTTGTAGGTAGGGCATGATTGATGAACCTTCCCGTGATCCAAGCTTCCTCCCATGATACGAGCCATGATAGGTAGTTCCATTGTGCAAGCCGCGGAATTTGAACACTCGGTCTTCAAGTTACTTTGTCAATTGTAGTTGGTGTGAATGGTAGCTTTGTTTGCATGATAGTAGCGTATATAAGAAAGATCAACTCAAATATGGATGCATGAAGATTAGTGTATGCTTATGGCACGTAGTTAAATGAATCAATGCACATAGAATGCAAAGTGCAACATTTAAAGCAACTAAATGAGAGAGTAGATGGTATACATGTATTAACCAATTTCCAACAATTAGTATCAAATATTCATGCCAAATTGATGCAATGTACACATTAACAAGTTGTTCCTATGCCTTGCGACCTAACTAACTCAAACATGACTCAAGAACACCGGTTTTGCAACCGGGCTTTGATACCACTTAAGGATGTAGCACCCCGCACGTGAGGCACCACATCCCCCGCACTATGGCTCAACACGAGTAACAAAATGGTGAATCCGCACCCGTATCAAACCATAGCGAACGGGAGACAAACAGAAAAACCTTCCTATGCTAGGCGGAACTAGACCCTGCAATGATAACCAGTTAACAAAATATAGTGCATCGCAAAGCCAAAGTTCAAACATACAAACCATAAGCAAAAATTGGGCTCTTCAGGCCTCTTTCAATACATAGCAAAACCCAGTAAAAGCAATTCAATAACAATTACGTAAATATTCAAGTTCAACATACTATAGAATCGAATCGGACATAAATTCAATACAAACGTGACTGCAGCGACTCTCCTAACCTAACTTGACCAACTTAAAGACTCCAAACACCTCCGCCTAGCCCGAAACTCCAAGGTCAAACCTGCACACTAAAAGGTTGGGGAGGGAGAGGGTCAGTCTCTAGAAGACTGAGTGAGCAGGAGCGATATACATATATAAAAACATGCAAATGCAAGTCATAAATTCCGAACAAGGTTTTGTTTGAAATTAGTTCCCAAAAAGGGCAAGAGAATGATTAATCAATGCTCGGATTTTATGACTAATCATATTAATTCATTACATTTATAAGTCATACATAAACATAAGGCTCGGCGAGTGAGCGTGCACAATCTCCAACCAAACTCCGACCGTGTACGATAAATATCATTAATATGTTGATTAGGCGATCATACAATATATCATAATAGACGAATATCATAAATCATATCATAAAACATATTCGTTTGGGCAATCCGTGTCCTGGCCTTCCCGCACGGTGCATAACAATCATAACATAATCATAATCATAAATCAGTTCCAACCTTCTTCCTCCAGGTGGTGGACGGGTTAGCAAGACCCGACCACCTCATACATAGGCCAATGGGGTTTCATAACTCCCCGAAGGGCACTCAGCTCCCATTCCCCGCTAAACCTCCTGGCGAGGGCCGGTATCACCGTATATAAATGTGGTGGGACTAGTACAAAGGATCACCGTCGGCCCTTGCCTCCCCGGATAGCCACTTGCACAGGTCCCTGGGCCCGTACAATCATAAATCATAAATGTGTCTCGCCAAACATATCAATTCATGAGAACATAACATAATTCATAAGTCATTTGAAAAGGGTTTACTCGATCAATATTTACTCGAGGACTTTACTTTAAAAGTGACATATATATATAATCATAAGGTTTTGGCCAAAGCTTTTCACATAAGGGTTGTAGGGTTTGTTACATAGCTAAAACAAAAACACCCTCACCTGGTACAAGACGAAACAAGGATACTAGTTACCAAGTGCCCGAAGGATCAAGATCTCTCCACCCTGGAGATAAACTGTACAAAAGACAACATGATGTTTTCGTGAGACTGAAGACCCTAAATGAACCATATATGACGCACGGCAATGCACAAGCATGATAAGAATACATAAAAGATGATATTATGTCATGAAAATGTTCATGTGCACTATTAAGGCATTTAAATCGTACAATCAAGTCATTCACTCATTCATTCATTTTCATTCAAATTCATCAATTCATATCTCCAGTCAAATTAATTCAAGAATTCAAATTGGAGCATAGTACATATTCAAGCTTTACAAAATGCTACTACATACCTCATATTACATAAGATAGCATATTTCCAAGGTTTGACAACAAGAAGGAATCATATGATATAGAAAATGAGTTACACGATTAACAAACAACATATGAACACACATAAACGGCATTAAGCAAAAGTATGCCTACTACTCATCCAAATGCCATGAAATTAAACCACAATACTTCTAACACATAACAAAACAAGTTCCTAGTTCAACAAAAAAGGAGATAAAGTCATTAAAGAGGTGAAACAAATCAAAAACCGAAAAGGAAGCAACAAGGACTGCGCAAGGGAAGGGACACGGGGGTGTCACCCTCCTTAGCCAAACTGAGCCACGACCGTGGCTCTGTACAGACCTTCCCAGAAGGTGTGACACGCCCGTGTCTCACATTTCAGTGCAAATGAGACACGGGGGTGTCACGGTACAGAACCAAAACGCTCACAAGGCTTTACCGGCAAAACTGATCCCATACAAAATCAATCCAAAAGCATACCAAATCAACTCCAAATGCTGTGAAACTTAATATACAAGATATTTAGGATGTAAGGAACATATTTCATTTAGAGTTAAAAGGCTAAATCACACATTAAGAGCATCTAAATCATGCAGCAAACTGGGTCGCCAAAAACGCATATATGAGCCCTATTGGTTTAATCATGCCATGATCAAGTACTTAGGGGTTGAATTTGGATCTGAAACCTTGGGGAATGCATGCAAACATACTAAAAAACTAATATAATTCATATATATGCAAAATGGTACAATTTAAAGCACATTAGGGTGACCAACAACCACACAATTACAACAGCAGCAAGTCTGTCATGAAGCATGCATAAAAACAGGTCATGTATTTCGGTTTTGGGACTTAAAATGGATCCAAATACTTGAAACATGAATGTTAACATATAGAGAAATAAGTGTACATAATATTCAAGCAAAATCACACGAAAAGAAGGTCATTTGATCAAGCAACAAGGCAAAATAAGCAGCAGCAGTTCGAAAAACAGGGGAAGCAGTTTGATCATCAAGTTTGGAGCTCCATATCTCATAATTTCATTAAAGGGTCAAGAGATAAAATCCTCCTAACATCATATACTATCAGTTAGGAAAGAAATAGGCCTAGAAAAAAGCTCATATAATCACGTATAAGCAAGAAAATCAGCTACACAAGCAAATAGGTCTCAAGAACAAAAATCCCTAAAAGTTCATACCAAACTCATCACTCAAACCCTAATCAAATCTGATCCAAATCATGTTGTAAGTAGATGAAATCAAGCATAATAGAGTAGAGAAGACAAAAATATTCATACCTTGAAGATTAGAAGAAGAAGGGAGGTGATTTGAGCTCAAAATCACAAGAATGGCCAAGGGTTTTTCTTCCTTTTCTTCTCTTCCTCTAGCTCGATCAGTTGCAGCAGCAAGGGGAGGTATTTGTCTCGGTTTTTTGCTGCTAAAAGGGTAGGATAAAGGCTTAACTCAAGGTACAAAAGTCATGGTTAAGGTAGGGTTAGGTTAGAGGAGTGTTAAGGGTCCCACCATGAAGACTAGTCAACAAAAGGAGCTCTTCTTGCACGAGTTGTCCATTACGGTTGGATTTCGAAGGTCTTAATGATTTCAAAAGGGGATGAGGTTTGTTCCATTGTCTCCGAATCATCGATACGAAGGCAACGGAGGTGACGGAATTCGAATCCGAATTCCCGAGCTCAAGATATCACGTACGGAACCAAGGGTGCGCTAATTGCTAGTTAGCCCCCGACTTGGTTCCACAAATCAAATTAAATTCGTTAACACGTCAAATGAATTCGAAAACATAAACCGAACATATAGGCATGTTCATAACACACATATTTACGACATACTAAATTTCCATACCATTCCGATATCATTACATATAAGAACGAAGCCCAAATAGAACACTCATGCGCATGAATGAATTCTTAACGTTATAAATTAATTACTAAAGCTTAAATTCCATTTTAAATAAATTAAAGCCAACTAATAACATGTTGAAATTAATTACCGAAATAGTTATGGTAACAAGAAACCTTGATTAAGAAATTAAACACTAAGTATCAAGTTGAAATAAAATGGATTAAATTAAAATAACAATTATAGTTTTAAAAAAATCAATTATGAACATTTTTAAACAATTAATCATATAATTAAATAATTAAATTGCGCAATTTATAAACAAAACGACACATTAGTTAAAATGGAAAACCGGGGCGTTACATTTGTTGAATTAAGAGACATCCACATCTCCCTTAAACTTTCATAAATTGCTCAAAGATCCCTAATGACTACCTATAAATACCCCCCTCAAGCATCATTTATAACTCACAAAATCAACACAAAAATCACTCCCTCTCTCCCTAAACCTCAAGCCCCAACCTTCTCTCTCTCAACAAGGTATGTTTTCTTCTATTATTTCATGCTTTATATTATATTCTTAGTATAATAATAATAGTAGCATGTCTAGGATTAATTAAATTATGCTTTAGGAATTTTATTTTATGAAATATGTGCATAATTGTTAGTTTTAAATACAATGTGTGTACATTATGGAATTTTATTTAATTAAATGCATGAATTATGATATGATATAATGTGAATATGTATTTAAATGATTATGATCTTGTTTGATTAAATTCAAGCCTAGAGTAATTTATTTAGAATTATTTTTCACAGAGAATTCATATATTTTGCTATATTATGCTTCAATCTTATGTTATAAATATGAATATGATTGAACATGTTACACACCCTCTTTGAATATTCAAATAAGCTCAAGAACATGTTCTTAATGTTCTTTGATATGTGTGTGTGTGTGTGTGTGTGTGTGCCGTGACTAGTCTCTGTGTGTGTGTGTGTGAGTTTGATTTTCTGTTATAAAGTGTTTAATTCATAAGAAATTGAATAGTAAATGTTTTCAATAGTAATTTTGACTTTTGGTCAACTTTAATTCAAATAATTTCGAAATTATTTTAAAATAATTATAAAATAGATTTTGGAATTTTTAAAGAAAGATTTTTCCCAAAATTTTCAAAAATCGGTAAACTATGTAATATTTTCAAAAGATAACCTACATTGTCAAATTAAACCTTAAATTTCATTTCAAATCTTACAATTAGAATTATAATATAGTTAATAAATATTTGATTAGTTAAAGATCCCATAAACCCTGAATTTATTAATAAAAGGGGTGAATTTAGGGTTTACCGGCAAATCTTTAACGTATTATACAATATGTACCTTCTATAGTTATTTCGTTATGATATTACGTGTAATAGTTAGTTAGAAATTAAGAACTTAGTTCTAAGCCGGTAGTAGTTACTACTTTCAGGCGATCATAGGATCGAAGAGTGGAATCCTCACAATTCCACCTAAATCTGGGTACTCGGTGAGGGTTTTAAATGCTTTCAACTGAAATCATGATAAAATATTTTATTTCCTTGAATTTCCTTTCAAATTATTATTCCCTTTATGGTAAAATAATTCTTATCAATTATTCAAAAACATATATTTACCCAAAAGTACTTAGTACTTTCTTATCGGTAAATATTCTCGTCTTCCAAGTAAAATTATTGTTTTTCCTATGGGCCCGGTGGTCTTGGTAGAAGTAGTAGTCCAGGAGGCACGGGCCGAGGTCTACTATTATACCAGCCGCCAACTAGATCTTGATGATGGTCTAACCGGAGGTTGGTTATTCCACATCAAGTGACGGGAAAAGGTACGTCCCTCCCACAATATTGTTCATCGTCACTAGGGCTTGCAACCCTACGTTACACTAAGGGGTGCAGGATGGTATTATCGTATTTGTTTTATTAGGTACCGACACCTTGATCAGTGTCGTTACTATTTTTCCCGGATTTTAAGGAGTTAAGGTTGGAGAAGCCTAGCTTGCGGGCATCAAAATAATTTCTTCAAAACGGTTTATAAGTTTTCTGAAGTATAACCTATATTACCCCTACTCCTACTGTTTCAAACTAATGTGAACCGGATATTATTGCCATATAATTATTTGTTACTATATAGTATATTTTTAAACCAAGATTTTCTTGGTCAAAAGATTTCAAAAGAAAACCTTACTTATAATCATAACCCTCAAACCCCCGTCACTTAGTCATTTCGACTAACCCTCCTACTCTTTTAATTCATGATTTGAGGAATCTACGCATCGACGCCTTAGAGGTATCTTGAAGCTTTAAGATGTCACATTTCAGTTATTTAGAGTGATCACGAGTGCATGTACATGTTTTAATAAGCACTCTCCTGTGAAGTTAGATCTAACGTTGTAATTACTTATCCAACTTAATAATATGTGTTTCGTTATATATTGTCCCCTTTTATTGCTTAAGTTTATTTTCCGTTGCGTTTAAATTTCATACTCTGGTATTGTAAAGTCTTGTCCGTTCGCCGAAATATTTCTCGAGTGCTAGGGCTCACATCCACTCGGGAAGTACAACGGTGCGGGGTTGTAGTGTTAAGGGGCGCTACAGTTTACGTGATATTCTTGAAAATATTTGAATTATTTGTTAAATATGTGTTTGAATATTTGAACGTTTTTAACCTTTTGAACCCCGTTTTCGATCCGTTTGAGTTCAAATTTGAATCCGATTTTTGTGAATACATGATATGTATGAATTATATGTGTTATAAACTTGCTTACATACACATTTTATGTTTCCGAACTTGTTTGACTTGGTCTCGGACCATTTATATAATTTAGGGACTTAAGGGTCTAATGAGAATTTAGCGCGCCTTGGGTTTCAGAAGGCATAACTTGAACTCGGAAATTCGGATTCGAATTCCAAAGCCTTTGATGGACTCGGATTAAAAATATGGATCTATTGAACCTAGCCTCATATTTTTCTTAGCCCGTTTGAGCCTCAGAAATTTGCCTAAACCGAGCCTCACGCGCTGGTCTCCCACCCTACGGTTTTAGCCATAACTTTCTCATTCATTAACCAAATGGCCCCATTATTGGACCCACATGACCCTTACTCACCACTGTACCCTTCCAACCTCAACCATTTCAGCCCACATACCAAGAAAGAGATAAGAGAGAGCAGAGTAAGGAGAAAGAGGAAGAGAAAGAAGAGAACCCCCTTCACCCTTGTGAATTTGAGCTCGTTTGTTCTCCGATCTTCACCATTTCTTCAAGGTATGTATATTTTTAGATTCTACATAACATGATGCATCTTTATACTCTTAAATCTTTGATTTTCATCCAAGTTTAAGCATGTTATGGACAAGGTGATAAATAGTTATGTTTGAATCAAATTCGAATCCATGCTCTTCACTTGATTTCAATGAGGTTTGATGCTTGTTTGGTGTTATTGTGAGCTTAATTACTTGATTTTGTGCCCTAATTTTGTGCTCCATACATATTTGTAGATCCACCATTAAAGCTTTCAAGAACATGAATAGTTAAGGGTTTGATTTTGCAAGAACATGAACTCATTTGTTGCTTCCTTGTTGCTGCATAGATTTGGGCCTGGAATGGTGGGAATTTAGCTTGTTTTTGTTGAGTTTTCATGGATGAATTTGTTGCCTAAGTGTTGTGATTTGTTACCCTTGGTTACCATAGTTTTTCTCCTATTTTTCAGCTGAAGAACAAAGAAGAGGGGCAACAGTCGCGTAGGGACACGCACGTGTGCGTTCCTTGCTCTTTTGTGTGACACCCCCCGTGTCACCCAGGGATGGAGTTTCTGACCTCCAACACCCCGTGTCTCCCCTATAACTGGGGATGAGACATGTGACACCCCTTCTTCTCGGCAATCCAGGTACGAAGTCTCAAGAGAGTTTAATTCAGTGATTTTTTGAATTATGTGTTATTCATATGACCTATGTGTCAATATGTATTTTATTTTAAGTATGTGCGCATTAGAATTTAATTAATGTACTTGGACTCAACCATCCAATAAATGCATGTAACATCCCGACCTTTCGGACTTCCAGGTATGCCATTACGCGTGTGATACATGCGGAATTTAATTATTTAATTATGCAGTTATGTGATATTTTAATGATTATGTGATTATTTGAATTTATTTGGAATTATTGTTCTAAGTATGAATTTGGATTTTTGAACGTTTATGCCTTTATGTCTTGTAATTTGACCTACTTGTATCCGAATTCAATTCTGATTTTTGTGAATTTTTTATATACGTGAATTACGTGAGTTATGAACTTGATTATATGCTCGTTATGTGATTTTGAATTTATTTGGTTTGGTTTTGGCTCGTTTTTGTTTTACGGGACCTAAAGAGGGCCAAAGAGCATTTAACGCACCTTGGGTTCGGGGACGGCATAACTTGAGATCGGGAATTCGGATTTGAATTACGCTACCTCCATTGGAATTGATTCGATGATTTAGGTCCAATGGAACAAGCCTCATATTTTTCTAAGCCCGTTTCGACCTTTGAAGCTTCACTGAAAAGAGACTGTTTACCAAATCTGCTACCCTTGGCTTATTTGGCCTTAACTTTCTCAATACTTTACCAAATGACCTCATCTTGGGACCCACATACTCCTACCGCAACCTACTTTCATCCCATATCTCTCTCATTCAGATCAACACTCCAAGAAAATAGGAAATTAGCTCCCAAAAACCAAGACCAAGAATAGGGAAGAAGAGAACTATTCACAACTCTTGATTTTCAGCTCTTGTCTTCTTCATTTTTTCTCCAATCCGAAAGGTAAGCCCATGATTGTGTCCTCCATCTATTTGTGATCGTTTTAGTATAAGTTTGCATATTTTCTCCAAGTTTTGAGCATGCTTTGGCTGAAGAGTTGAATAGTAAGGGTTAGAGATGAATTCATGCAATCATGACTTAGCTTGAGTTTTGAAGAGATTTGATGCATGTTTGTTGATCATTTGATCTTCTTAACTGCATTGTTAACTTCATGAAATATATGTTACATGTTTTATTATAATTTTATGACGTAAGTTCGATGCTTCTATACGTGATATATGACAATATATGCTTTATGTGCTCTCCTACTTGTGTGTGTGTGTGTGACTTCTTACTTCGTTTATTTGCCTTGTATGACCTTTCTTTGCTCTCTGTAAGAAGTGTATGATTTGTTAAGATGATGTATAACGTGTTATGTGTATTATATGAAATTCATGAAATTATTTAACGTAATTTATGAGACTTAGAACTTGTTATGAATTGTATGCGTTAAATGACATCTCTTTGTAATTCTTATGCATCATTTGCATTCATATGCATATGTTGAGCATTTAAGTGGTTCATGTTGAGTCTAAGGTTGTCTTTGGTTGTTTGTTTTGTCTTTAGGTTCATTTCGTGGTTGACTAGGAGGTGTTTTAGAAGTGTTTTGATTCGTTACGTCCGGTGTGGTCGACAAGGTGAGGTTTTTTTCCTTTTCAATTAAATGACCTACAACCCCACACATATTTTTAAGCCCGCATGCGATATACGTATATATATAATTATGTAAATACGTGTTGGATTAGTATTTTGTGGGATTTGCCCTTTTTGCTATGAATATTGGAAAAACACTTTTATATATATGCGTAACCTATTTTATGTTTATTTGGTTTGAAAAGGGTTGGTGTGTGCGAACGTTTTGAAAATAGCGAGAAATACAACTTTGAATTAGAAGTCAAAAAATTCAGAAATTTCAGAAGTATTAAGACTATGAATTTTGACTCAAGAAATGGGCCTGGGGAAGTGGTATGTGATTCTCGGGTCAGCCAGGGGGTCGCCGAGCTCTCTCATCAACACAACCCCATTTTGATATGGGGAAATTCGCCCATCCTCGGGAGTTCGAGGGGAATGCGGTTTCTCAAACACCGGTGGTTAACACTCATCGGGGAGCGGGTAGGATCCCCCGACTCACACATTTTGACGAGAGAACGGGGTTGAGTGGACGTCAACTCATCCCCAAACGGTGAAAGGTTGGATTATTTATGAGCTTGTCTTTATTTTGATTCCGTTTATGTTTTGAAAGGAGTTAGGTGGGTTTGAACTCGTTTTCGCCGAGTCTTTTGATTTTGATTATGTTTGTTGTTTGTGAAACGGGAATGGATCCCTAATTTCTAAAATTTGATGATTTTGGCCTTTGGCCTTAAAATATTTTCTATATTTACTATCACGGGCTAAAATAATTTAGAATGTAAAAAACACGCCCTGGTTCATGAACTTTTATATTTAAATATGCTCTGCTCTATTATTACGTACGTGTGAGTGTGTTAAGCCCCTCACCAATCATTAGGACTGACCCCTCCTCGTTGCTTTCTTTTCCCCTTTTATCTTTTGAGTTGCAGGTGCAGATTGTCGGTTCGAGCTAGGCGGCGGTCTTTTATTTTCGAGTGTTCGAGTCATTAGTAGAGTCTTTTGCATACCTTGCATTTTCGGTATTTATGAATTCTGGAATTTTGTATAAGCTATGACTTTAATTCTTGAACTTTTGAATATGTATGAATTAATTTTGAACATTTTGGACTTAGCATGTATAACTTGATTTATTTTATCCTTGTGTCGAAAGCATGTATCTTTGTGTATTTGAAATCCTGGTGTTTCCTTATGTGTATTTGTTTATTTCGCGCACTCTGAATTAGGGCCTAGATCGCCTAGCCTATGTGAGATTTTATTTGTCACCCGTTCGCCGTAGCTTGGGACGTGTGCAGGAGGTGTAATGCGTTTCGCTCCGGGGTGCTACATCTAAAGTGGTATCAGAGCTCCCGGTTGCAAAACCGGAGCTCTAGCGGCGTGTCGGGTCTGTCTAGGTCGTTCGGCTTCGGATTATGTGCTTGTTTGCATTCATTCTCAATTTTACGTGAAGTATTTGAATTATTTGCATTAATTGTTCACAAGAGCATTAACTAAACCCAACATGTTAGGTTTATTTTATACCTTTATTTGAGCATGTTTTATGTCATGATTTGACGGATTTTAGGCCTTATATTGTTATAATTGCTCTTATTTCAGGTATATTATGCTCGGAGATGGTTAATGCTGAAACGAGGCAAGAAACGAGAGTTTAGATGCCGAGAATGATCAATTCGTGTGAAGATTCAAATTTCCCGCGCTGGAGGATGGGAACGGCCCTTCCAAGCCCTTTGTATTTTGGGAAGGGCCATTCCAGAAAGTCAGCATTTTTTCCCCTTTTGACCGAGGATGGGAACGGCCGTTCCCGTCCCAAGCCTTTCCTGGGAACGGCTGTTCCCAGCAGCGCTAGCAGACATGTGCGCAGGGGCGATCCGCAGGCCGTTCCGAGAAGCTTTGTGGGCTATTTAAGGCAGTTTTCAGCATTTCTCAAGGGGGACTCATCTAGGGTTTAATTTAGGGTTAATTTAGGAGTCTCTTCTAGCTTTATCATTGATCCTGAGAGCTTTAATTAGATTGTAGTTGTTAATTCCTTTCTAGAACAATCTTTTCTTTAATTTTCAGTCCTAATTAGATTTAATTGCTTTAAGTTTGATACTAATGTCTCTAGTTTTGGAACTTGTTCATGTTTTTGAGAGTTTTGTTCTTGAGATTTGATATTTAGTTTAATTTAATGAATATGCATGTTTTCAGTAAGATCTCTATTATTTCCTTGCTTTCTAGTGTTAATATGAGTGGCTAATTTCGTGGGCAAAGGGGGGTGATGAATTATGTAGGGTAAGTGTTTGATGAAATGCCTAGGTGGGACTACTTGATCTTATGCTTGTGAAATTGAGTTAATTGCATGATTAAGCTTGATCACCTTAATTATGACTTGAGATTTGCATGCTAATCGAGAGGTTTTATGTGAATTGGAAGAGGTTTCACAACACTTAAGTTTTAGGTATAAAGACATTTAGCCTATTCTTGAGCAATCGAGTAATAGAGTAACCGGGCCAAGCCGCTAGTTATTTTGTTACACTAGTCTTGTTTGTTTGATCTAATTAATGAGCTAATGACCACGAGAGTAGGCTTTAGACTTTGATTAGGTACACGCACTTGACTTCGAGAGGAGCTTGTGTATGCGTTAGTGATTAGGATTGTGAGAAGCATGAACCCACCGAAGCACCAGTTGAACACGAGCTTTGCATGATCATTACTTCCCCTTGCCACTTTGTTTACTTGGTTATTTGCTACTTTACTCGCTTCCTTGCTATTTCTATTTTGTTAATCTTAGTTAACGTTCCATTCCGTATTTAGATAACTTAATTTGAAATTCGATTTGGTCTATAGATTGGTGAATGCATTAGGTAATTGATTGATTTACTCCTCCTCGTGGAATCGACCCCTTGTGTATTACAATCATATAACTTGCACTTGGGTTAATTAAATCATTTTACCACAAATTCAACCATTCAATATGTTTTGAGATTCCTTTCCAATTTGACACCTTCCCAGGCCTTGTTCTGCCCGAATGAGGTTTAATGAAGATCGGACGACCTCATAAGCTGGAATCAATTGCATTTTGGGTGTAGAGTTAGTGGCTATCACAGCACGCATCTATATTTTGGAATTATTTTTCTTATGTCAGAATGACATCTCGACATCACCATGTATCTTCGAAGGAAAGACAAGAAGAACAAGAGTCTTCGATATGCAAGAGGTTTAAAAAATTTAATCCGCCGAAATGGTTCGTAGGTGATGAAGTTAGAGCCGAAGAATGGTTATCCGAAATACTAGAGATTTGGGAAAATTGCCCGGGGTCCTCACAAGAGAAAGTAATTTGCACTTCTCGTTTATTTCAAGGCCAAGCTTCAAAATGGATAAATGAATTAAGATTGAGAGTGGAGGAATCCGGAGAAGTGTTCACGTGGGAGAAATTCCTACGAGAATTCTACTACAAGTATACTCCTCCAAGAGTGATGGTTGAAAGACTTCGAGAAGTTTTGGATTTTGAACAAGAATTTAAGATGTTGGACGGTCTCATAGTGGAACTTGAAAGTTCGGGAGCTAACAAGGATTGCCCTAAAGTCCGTAGTTATATTCAAGGGCGTGAGGATGATGTTCAACAAATATTTCAAGCTTCACCAGTGCATGGATGGTCCGAGGAAGTGAGAAAGGCGGTTCAAATGGAACTAGATAATAAACAATGGAAATTTCACATCTCTTATGCCGGACAAGGACCGAGTTCGAGTTCGAGTTCGAGAAAGAGGCCCGTGCCACAAGAGAAATCTCAAGGATTTCAAGTGAGTAACGACATTAAGAAGAAAAAGAAACTTCATTTGCCAAAGATGGAAGCGGTGCCTTTATCAAAGGAGACAATTCAATGTTCTTATTGGCAAGGCCCGAATCACACCGAAGAGACTTGTAGGAAGAAGTTCGGTAGATGCTTCAAGTGTGGGGAGTCGGGCTATTTGGTGAATGGTTGTCCGAAAAATGAGAATTCGAAGCCTACGACGAGCCGGGGTTCTAAGGTATTAAGTCAAGTCCAATTTGAAGAAAGTGAAGATGAAGAATTTGATGCCGAGTTTGATATTCTTGCTACGGTGAAAGGTACACTAAAACATTCATGGCATCTCATACACGCATCTTTTATTTTATTTCGGGGGAAACCCCTTTGCACGATTCGTTTCTCTTCCTTGATTGCTTCATGTTACTTGTTCTGTTTCGCTTGTTATTTTCTTGTACTTGCACTCTCTTCTTTTAGAGAGTTAGTGAGTTGAGTGCCCGGGAGTGTTGGTGAGTTGTGAGGGCCGAGGTTACCCGATGAGACTTCAAGAGCATGGTGGTGTAGCGGAGGTGTGAAGATGAGTTCATTTTCGGAGTGGTTCGAGGCCCTGCTTTAGGACCTGAGGGCAAGTCCTTTTGAAGGAGGGGAGTTTGTAGCATCCCGCTCATTCGGCCGTACAGGTACGCCGTATCGAGAGTGTTACGTGCGTATTTAATTATGCCTTTAATTTTTTATTTAATTGCTTTGTGCCAATTTGATTATTCATTTGCAATATTTGTTACCCCTTTTAATGCGTTTTAAATGTTTTTCCCCGTTTGATCCCTTTCTTGATTCGTTTGCTCTTGTATTTGCTTCTAATTATGTGACTTTGTGGTATGCATGAAATACGTGTTTTATGAACTTGTTTATATGCTCGTTAATTGTTTTTGAGTTCGTTTAATACGGTTCATCAACCATTTTACTTGTTAAGAGATTCGAGGGCCTAACTCGTTTAGCGCACCTTGGATTCCGAAGGGCATAACTTGAGCTCGGGAATTCGGATTTGAATTCCGAAAGAAGTGTCAAATTCACAACGAAGAAAGGAAACCAAGGAACCCAACCTTTTATTTTTCTAAGCCGGTTTGAAGTCCAGTATTTCACCCGTATTGAGCCTCGTGTGACAAATTCGCCACATTTGACCATTTTGGCCATAACTTGATCATTATTTGACCAAATCAACCCTTACTTGGCCCCACATACTCCTAACTCACCCCACTTTCACCTTCATCAGCTCTCATTTCGTTCAAGCCAAGAGAGATAAGGAAAATCAGCTGCAAAGCCGGGATGAAGGGGAGAGAAGGAAGCTCCATGCCATTTTCCATTTTCCAAGCTCGTTTCTCATCCATTTCGGCTCAAATTTGAAAGGTAAGTCCTTATTTGTATTCTAAATGTCTTCCTCTTTCTTTTGAGTCCAGATTTGGTAGCTTTCTTCATCATTTGAGCATGCTTTGGCTAATTGGATGAATAATAAGGGTTAGAGCCTCATTTATTTGCTTGATTTATTATGCTTTCTTTGAATTTCATCCATGTTAATTGAACCTTATACATCCTATAATACTTGTATGGACGGAATTTGCATGCTAACTTAGGATTCAAGGGAGTTTGATTCAAGAATATTGGAGTTTTGGATGATATGACCATGTTTGATCCCCTACTCCCTTTCCTTGCATTTTAATTCGGTTTTGGCATGGTTTAAGGCTTGGAATTGATGTATATTTGCTACATAATGTTTCCCTTGCATGTTGTCTTGGGTTAGGATTGATTTGGTTGAGTTTTTGGCTGAGGTTGCTATTATTTTTCGCGTTTTTGTGCTGCTGTCGCCCGCGGTCGCGACCGCGACCAAAACGTGAGTATTTTGGGTAGCGGCCGCGACCTGTTTTTGAACAACCTTCGACTTGTTGCTACTTTACCTACTGGAGGAGGTGTGGTCGAGACGACGCCACATTGAAGCTTTTTTGGCGCGACCCATTTTGGGGGCAGTTTCGAACTGCTCCTCCATTTCTTGTTCTGTTTGTCGGTTCTTCGTGTTTTACGTGTTTTCGTTGCTTCTTTCTTGCCTTTTATACTTGGATAACTTGTATATTATGTGTTATGTTATTATTTGTGAATTTATTACGTTATTTCGATGCTCTTGCATGGAATAAATGGCCTACGTGCTTCGTATGTTCTTAAACGTGCATGCATGAACCAATGTATTATTTATTTGCTTTGCATGGTATTTTCTTGATCCTTTCTTAATATCCATGTATTTTTAACTTCATGAAATATATGTTACATGTTTTATTATAATTTTATGACGTAAGTTCGATGCTTCTATATGTAATATATGACAATATATGTTTTAGGTGCTCTCCTACGTATCTGTGTGACTTCTTACTTCGTTGATTTGCCTTGTATGACCTTTCTTTGCTCTGTGTATGAAGTGTATGATTTGTTAAGATAATGTATGACATGTTATTTGTGTTATACGAAATTCATGAAATCATTTAACGTAATTTATGAGACTTAGAACTTGTTATGAATTGCATATGCTAAATGACATCTCTTTGTAATTCTTATGCATCATTTGCATTCATATAAATATGTCAAGCATTTAAGTGGTTCATGTTGAGTCTAAGGTTGTCTTTGGTTGTTCGTTTTGTCTTTAGGTTCGTTTCGTGGTTGACCAGGAGGAGTTTTAGAAGTGTTTTGGTTCGTTAAGTCCGGTGTGGTCGATAAGGTGACGTTTTCTTCCTTTTTAGTTAAATGACCTATAACCCTACATGTATTTTTAAGCCTGCATGCGATATACGCGTATATATAATTTTGTCAATATGTGTTGGATTAGTATTTTGTGGGATTTGCCCCTTTTGCTATGAATATTGGAAAAACACTTTTATATATATACGTAACCTATTTTATGTTTATTTGGTTTCAAAAGGGTTGGTGTGTGTGAACGTTTTGAAAATAGCAAGAAATACGACTTTGAATTAGAAGTCGGAAAATTCTGAAATTTCAGAAGTATTAAGACTATGAATTTCGACTTAAGAAATGGGCCCGGGGAAGTGGTATGTGATTCTCGGGTCGGCCAGGGGGTCGCCGAGCTCTCTCATCAACACAACCCCATTTTGATATGGGGAAATTCGTCCACCCTCGGGAGTTCGAGGGGAAGGCGGTTTCTCAAACACCGGCGGTTAACACCCGTCGGGGAGTGGGTAGGACCCCCCAACTCACACAATTTGACGAGAGAACGGGGTTGAGTGGACGTCAACTCATCCCCAAACGGTGAAAGGTTGGATTGTTTGTGAGCTTTGCTTTATTTTGATTCCGTTTATGTTTTGAAAGGAGTTAGGTGGGTTTGAACTCGTTCACGCCGAGTCTTTTGATATTCATTATGTTTGTTGTTTGTGAAATGGGAGTGGATTCCTAATTTCTAAAATTGGATGATTTTGGCCTTTGGCCTTAAAATATTTTCTATATTTACTATCACGGGCTACAATGATTTAGAATGTAAAAACAACGCCCCGGTTCATGAACTTTTATATTTGAATATGCTCTGCTTTGTTATTACGTATGTGTAAGTGTGTTAGCCCCCCACCAGTCATTAGGACTGACCCCTCCTCGTTGCTTTCTTTTCCCCTTTTGTCTTTTGAGTTGTAGGTGCAGGTTGTCGGTTCGAGCTAGGCGGCGGTCTTTTATTTTTGAGTGTTCGAGTCGTTAGTAGAGTCTTTTGCATACCTTTCATTTTCGGTATTTATGAATTCTGGAATTTTGTATAAGCTATGACTTTAATTCTTGAACTTTGGAATATGTATGATTTAATTTTGAACGTTTTGGACTTAGCATGATTAACTAGATTTATTTTATCCCTGTGTGGAAAGCATGTATGTTTATGTATTTGAAATCCTAGTGCTTCCGCATGTGTATTTGTTTATTTCGTGCACTCTGAATTAGGGTCTAGACCGCCTAGCCTAGGCGAGATTTTGTTTGTCACCCGTTCGCCGTAGGTTGGGGTATGTGCGGAGTTCCATTTCATTACACGTGTCAGGCTATGGTGCCAGGGGGAAGAGGAGGTGTAGTGCCTTTCACTCCGGGGTGCTACACGATATGCTATAAATTATGTCTATGATATGTTATTACGTTGTTACAATGTTACATGACTCACATGTTATGACTTGAGCTTATGATATGATATGGATTAATGGAATAGTACTTGATCATATGTTATACACTTTGATAGTGTCACATGTTATACCCTAAGATAGAATAGTGTTTCATAAATTGATGTTATGCCTTAATTAGGTCCCTTAACCATAGGTTATACCTTTAGCCTAGATCACACTTTATTATAATAACATGAACTTGAAACTATAGCATATAATCAAGATCATAATTGAATTAGGGTGTGTGTATGTGTGCATGCCATGTGTATGTGTATGTGTTCATGCATTGTGTGTGTGTGTGTGTGTGTGTATACTGAGGGTTTGACCCGACAAGTGAATAGTAACTATGAATAGTGCTTTTGAATAGTAAAAGTGAATTAAAACTTGTGCTTTCTTAATAGACATTTGCACCTAGGGTTTTCAAATCCGGGGTCTAAAATGTGATTTCAAAATGAGTTTTCTTTTGAGGACTTATTTCATAACCTAAGGTTTTGCGTTAGGATTCATAATTTGATGAATTCTTAATCGGTTATACTTAGATCATAGTCCCACGTTAATGATAACTCACTTTAACGTATTCCATTGTGTGTTATCTTTCTCTAATACCTTAAATGGTATTACTCTCTTGTGTTACATGTTCCTTGATTGTTTGATAGCATTCATGTGCATCATTATAGAAGTGGGTCTTAGTTCTTGAGCTCACTTTAGTGCATGACTTACAAGAGTTAAGGTTGAGCACTGGAATCCCCAGGGCACTGCATAATCTATCCTACCTACTATTACTAATAGGTGAGGTTAAACTATTTCAACTGGAACTATGAATACTTAATGATTCAATCGTTTTGAAACTCTAATCCTAGTGCTCTACATTCTTGTTTTGAAATACCCTTTATAAGGGATGATTCTTCAAAGAATCAAGACTTATCCGTATTCATTGATCAAATGCACATGTTTTCAAAGTAATGCATCAATGGTTCATGTTTTCAAAGTAATGCATCAATGGTTCAATGTTTTCAAAGTATAGCATAAATGGTTCATGTTTTCAAAGTAGTGCATCAATGGTTCAATGGTTTCTTCGATGGTTTCTAGCATTCAGATTTATTCCGGATGTCATCAACGGTGCAAGCAATCAATGGTTAATATTATGGGCCTGGCGGTTATCTGTACAGGTGATGCTCGGGAGGTGAGCGCCAACTTTAATCAGGAGGTTTGGTTAAGTCAGGACAATTATCGGGAGTGGACCGCAAATCTATTCCCAAATACATAGTTAATGATCACCTAGGGGTCGCTCCCCGAAGTGAAACTTGGTGGAGGATGGTGCATGTGTGTATGTGTTAAGGTGTTGTTGATCTCGGTCTGACACCTGATTAATGGTCATGTTTTCTGGAGTAAGGACGGAGAGCCTAGCTTGCGGGCATCAATGTTTTCATAAAGTTGGTTCATATCTTGCAAAGTTATTCCCTACCCTTACCCCGTTTTATCAAAATCATATGAACGAAATCATAGCACATGTATGCGCGTGTGACAACATTCATGAAAGTGTTTTGAAAACTATCATTTCTTATAACATTGCATCAAAGGGTTTTAGCACTTGAGCTTACTCTTATGTTCTTCATTAAAGCTTTGCATTAAAGGTTTTACCTAGTGAGCTTTACCTCAAACATTTATTTCAAGTGCTTTCTTTAAAGATATCCCTTTACTCAGTCACTTTGACTAATACCTCTACCTGTTTTCTGGCCTCATGGTTTCAGTTCTTGCAGCCGCAGTCTAGAGGTATCTTGAAGCTCTAGAGTGTCCGTTTTGTTCAAGTCAAGACTTTACATTATTAATCTATTTTTTGTCCTACATCTGATATATGGCTGCATTGATACTTTACATTATGCTTTTGTGATACTCTTGCTGCTACTTTGACACAGCTACTATTGTTATTGTTATGCTCTCGTGATAATTTTTAATTGATATAGTAATGTTAATAGTCTCTTCTGCTTCAACGATCGTTAACTGTTCAAGGTGCTCATTATGTGCCACCATCACGTATGTTTTAAAAAATTTTAAATTTCACTGATTTTCCGTTGCATAAGCCACATTGTTAAACACTGTTATTGTTAATTGTTAATGGTCATCGCCGTTCACTCGATTGTTTATTAAGTGATGACTCACACCATTACTTGAGGGGTGCTTCAGTGCGCGGGGTTGGAGCTCCGCTCTCTACCAGCAAAGTGGGGGCGCTACATCACCGGAGTTGAGGTCTCTAACTTCTCTGCTTAAGTTTGTTATGGTATGTTTTGAGAAGATTAGGAGAGACTGAGCTCGTACCCGCCGAGTTCTCTATTAAGTGTATCTTCTGTTAAGGTTCGTGAAACAGAGATAGATTCTAAATTAAGTTAAAAGTTGAATGTTTTATAAGTTAAGCTAAGCTTCGAATATGTTCAAAATTGATAAGCTTTGTTAGGTATGCTAGGTAAGATACGTTGTTTTGTTTGGATTTGCTCAAGTAACCCTATATGTATGTATCACAGGAAAAGGCTTTGGCGTGTAAAACCTATCCCTGAGTTCACGAACATTATGATTTCCCTGAGTTCACGAACATTATGATTTTGATACGTGCCTTGCTGTTATATTTATTGCGTGCATGGGTTAACCCCTGTAGCACCCCGGAGCGAAGGGCACCACATCCCTTGCCCTAGAGTCCAACACGAGTAACGAAATGGAGAATTCGCACCTGTGCCAAACCAAATTGAACGAGAGACACACTAAAAAAAAAAAAAACACCCTCGCTAGGCGGCTTAGACCCTAAAAAACTGCGCGAAATAAAATCTGAGTAGCGGAAGCAATAAACTATCATACATAAATCCTAAGATCTCATATATACATATCAAAAGAGTGAAGTTAACCAACTAGATTATGTACAAGATATACAATGCCCAACGAGGCCAAAACATCATAAGTATTTGATATTACATAAACCGAAAAGTGCATAAACAAATAAATGTAAAACCACTACAATGCATGACGACTCAAGCTATACCACAAGTAAAACCCAACCGACACTTGCCGGCTAGCTTGACTCGGAAGTACCTGCAACTCAAAGAGAATGGAAAAAGGGGAAAACAACAATGAGGGCTAGTCCTAGTGACTAGTGAGGGCTTAACTCACACACCCGACATACATATAGAGCAAAGCAATTAATCAAATCGAAAGGATCCTTGAACCGAGAGTGGTTTTTACAAGCCAAACTGATTCCCGTGATATAGATATACATAGGTTTAAATGAGGAAAGTTAAGGCCAAAGGCCAAACATCACGTTTTAGACATTTAGAAGTCCACTCTCGTTCTCTAGATCAAACAAAATCAAACAACTCGGTGAGTACGAGTCACACCTTCCAACTTCAATTTACAAAGGAACATAACAAAGCAAAGAAAAATCATAATCCATCCCCACACCGAGTGATAGAAAGGTTGATGGCCCTAACTATCCGTATACACAGGAGACAAGGTTTAATCACGACCTTGAAACCTTCGATGGTTATCTCCGTTGGCTCAAGAGAAACACCCTTTCTCGATCCTACCAAGGTTGGGTGAGACTCTCAAATGGAGGGTGTTGATGGAAGAGCTTGGCGACCCGTCGGTCGTCCCGAGATTGCCATACCACTCTCCGGGGCCCAAAACTTATCACAATGATCACACGCACAAACCATAAAGCTTATCTTTCAAAGACACATCTCGCTTACACACACACACACACGAATAGCCAAAATTTTCCAAACAAAGGTAAAATAGCTTATATACTTATACAAAACGTTTTCAAAATCTTATAACAAATGGGACAAGCCCTCAACATACATATCATACACTTATCTAACGTATAATATACATATTCGCCTACAAAGCTTCAAATCAATTAGGGTTGTAGGTCATTTAACTAAAAGAACAAAAACGTCACATTAACAACGAGTGCAGTGGAGACTAAAGTGTAATCCGGACGCCTAAGGGGCAAACTCTTCCACAATGGGAAGGTCCTCCGAACAAAGCAAACAACAAGAGACACTCTTAGACTCAACATGAGCCACATTGACGCTCGGTAAATGCGTATGCATGTTTACGATGCAATTGATATGAAATGAATCCATACTTAGGTCATATAAGAGCATACATTGCATATAAGCTCATATCTCACAAAGTAGAGCATAAAACGAGCCACAAAATCACAACATAGAGATTAACACATAATATACCAAGTTAATCATGCATACAAGGCATAAACAAGACAAGAAGAGTCAACAAAAAACAACGAAACGACGAAAGGAACCTCCCCGGACGCCACCATGTTGGACATGGCCGTGTCCAAAATGCAAAGAAAATAGACATGGCCGTGTCCGATTTATTTAAATTCATAGAGCCCAAGTCAAACTCCCAACACGTCCGTGTCCATATTCAGTTGTTTCATGACACGGCCGTGTCATGAATTCGTTCCCAAAAAAAATAAACGCAGCAGTTCGGTTTTGAGGGGCAAAAACAGGCCAGTTCCATGGCAGCACTTAGGGAGCTTCTTAGGTTATTAAAGATTATAAATCATGCATGAAACTAACACCAAATTAACATATATTCATGCCACATAAAGTTTGCAACAAGATCAGCTCCATACATTCAAGAAACAAGGCAAGAAAGAGAACGAATTTAACATGCCATCTCTTCAAGTTTTGCAAGAATCTATTAATGGTGAATCATCCAAATCCCAACTACCATGAAAGATCAAGTAATAAATGTAATAAATAAGGTCTTAGGAATAGTATATATGCATCGAACCTCAAGGAATTCAAGCAACGAACAAGAATTCATCAAAATTCTCCCAACCTACACTATTCATCAACATAGCCAAAAATATAATTAAACCTCCATGGATTTCAGCCCAACACTTAAAAGAAATAGGAAAGAGTTTAGAACAACTTCATGGACTTACCTTTCAAATTTGAGAAGATTTGGAGGTGATTTGAGCTCAAAATCACAAAATAGCAAAAAGGGGTTTCTTCTCTTCTCTCTTCTCTTCACTTGGAGCTGAACTTGTGGGTTGTGGGAGGGTTTGGTTCGTTTTCTTAGGTTAAGGGGCTGAGATGAGCTTAAATCAAAGCTAAGAGTCAAGGTTTAGGTTTGGTTAGGGTTAAGAGGGGTCCCACTAATCAAGGTTAGGTTAAAAGATGTCATTTAGGCACGAGGGCTTATTTCGGTTTAATTTCGAAGGTCTAAATGAGCTTAGAAAAATGTAAGGTTTGATCCATTGAACCTGAATCGTCGAAACAAGTTCAACGGAGGTAACGGAATTCTAATCCAAATTCCCGAGCTCAAGATATGTCACCCGGAACCCAAGGTGCGCTAAATGCTCTTTAGCTTCCTTTAGGTCCCATCTCCAAAACAAACCAAAAAGGCAAACCAAATAAATTCCAAAGAAAAAAACGAGTGTATAAACGAGTTCATAGCTTAGATAATTCACACATATCAAAAATTCACAAAAATCGAAATTAAATTCGAATAATCATATTCATATTAAAGCAATTAAATTCAAATTGCTTCAAATATTCACGTTAACATTTAAATATCACATAATTAAATAATTAAATCGCGCACATAATAGGTTACCTGAAATTCCGATCGATCAGGATGTTACAACCCCTCACTCAGTCGAGTTAAGATTGGCCCCTCCCCTCTTTATGTTTTTAGTTTACAGGTTCAGCTTGGAGTTCGTGCTAGGCGGAGTGTGTCAGTCCTTTCGAGTTTGTTTTTGAGTCTTTTGTTGTAGTTAAGGTTGTCTGCATTTCCATTTCTTTAAATATGACTTTGGTATACATTATGTATAAATATTGAGTTTGGAATTTTTTATTATGTATTGATATATTATTCGGGACAGGCTTCTAGGGATAGTTAAACCTGTTGTATTTATGATTATTGTTTGATTCGGGATTAGGTATTTATGCTAGTTGAACCCGTCACCTGTTTTGTATGTTTAGATTTTTTTTTTGGCTTATTTCTCTTCTGCATTCTTGTTTTGCTTAGATTTTTTTTGTTCAGGGTCTACGTTCCGCCTAGCTTAGGTATGAATCTGTCAGTCTCCCGTTCGCCCTGCTTGGTTCATGTACGGACTTCCCATTTCGTATGTGGATCAGGCTTTGGTGCGGGGGATGTGGTGACCCACCGTGCGGGTGCTACATCCTTAAGTGGTATCAAAGCCCCAGGTTCCAAAACCGGGGTTTCTTGTATCGTGTCATGTCAAATCTAGGTCGAACGGCTCAGGAATAACATGTCAACGTGTGCACTGCATTGATCATGAGCATTGTTATTGAAACTTGATTTGGAAAATCTATTATTAAATGTGTTTAATTTAAAATTTCGTTGATTTATGTGTTGCATTTTACATCGATGCGTGCTTTTGATGCTAATTATATGCCATATGCATTTACTAATCGGCATGCATTTGTATTTAAGTTGAGTTGTGATTATAGCATATGATCACAACATCAAACCATAGCCAATTTTCACGATCGTAACAATTACCATGAGTTGGAAATTAAGTCATGCGTGAAGATCGGTATGGTTGAGGTAATGGTGTGGGTGTGATGGTTATAATCTAGAAGATAAACACAAGTGCTTACACCTCAAATGGAATTGATCAACTGGACTCGAGAGGCTCATCTAATTCAAATTAGTTGAAGTCAAGTTCGGGCAAGAGGGATAAGAAGAGATGAATTAAGACACTTCAAATTTCGGGCACAAAAGAAGTTAAGTTGGAAAGAGCGAAAGGGAACCGATCAATATAGTGACTTCAAATTCATGGATAGCCAAGATACTAAAGATTCTATCTTCGGTCGGATTGAGTCTATTTTCCAGATTCAAGCAGAATTATCGTGTTGTGAGGTCGAATTGGGAGAGATAGGGCAACAAATGGAATTGATAAAGAAAGGCAAAGAGTCTTAGAGGTAAATTAGGTGCTCAAGTGTAAGCAATTGTAGGGTGATTTCATTCGACTATTTGAACTCATAAAGAATAAACCGAGGAAGCTTTGATCAAAGTAACAACTATGGTGAAGACTAGGACAACATTGGACATTAATTCTTCGAGAAAAGTTAAAATACCAACTTCATGGGTGTAGAAGAGTTTGAATTCAAGAATCACAATCTCAGACCATAAAGTTGTACAAGTTGACATAAGGAAATTTTGATCAAGGGGATAAATATGGTGAATGCTCGAACAACACTTAGAGATCGATAATTAGGAAAGAATTGGGGTTCAAGAAATTTCAATCTCAAGCCATGGAGACGTACAAGTTAATGTCATTGAATTCTAAAGATTTAGAAGACTGTGGGAAAACAAGAGATGACCAACAATTTGAGACAAGCTTGTAATTCAACAAATAAGGAATCAGTGTCGGGATAAGCTTACCACAACCGCGGTGACGGGTTTAATGCATCCATAAGCAGGTGCATCAGACATTGCTTTAAATTGTTTAAATTTCTTTATTTACATGCACATCTCTAATTGATGTAATTGTTCCAATTTGTTGCATCTTTAATCGGTTACAAGAGTGCAATGTGCATTAGCATATTAACCCGACATTCATTCTTAAGTGCTTATTTGATAGGAAGTTTCATTCACCTCACTCATCAAGTTGTTTTCCATCGAGCCATGTTTGAATCAAGAAAAGGAAAATTTTGGGGCTATACCGGCTGATTAAAAAGGGAAGTGGGAATTCCGAGGTTGGGAAAAGTAGTGACGAAAATGGAAAGGAAAGAAGTGGGTTGCTATCCTTACCAATCACTTCAAAGTGAATGTGAGTGAGATCATCAGACATGGCATGATTAGAATTGCATATTCCGAGGAAGCTAAGTCGGGGAGTTTGAGAGTTTTGATCCGTAGTTAATGGAACGAGTTTAACGGATAAGAATAGAAATTCTTAAGGGGGAGAGCACGACTGGGAAATGACTTAGATTCACGGTTGTGCTCGAACGGGTCACTTAAAAAAGGAACAACAGAATGCAAGAATTAACAAGTAACGAGACCCTACAAAGCAATGGTAAGGGACGAATTGAGAGATTTTAACATACGGTGGACTTCGAGATTGAGGTGGGAAAAGACTTCGGGAATAATATTGGAAGAGACAGGTGCTTTGAGAGTTGAAGATTTGGATTCAAAGAGAGTTTGAAATTCAATGGACAAGACGGGGTAAAGGATGATCGATGGTAACCTCGGTGGCAAGATCAATGTCGTTGGTTTCTTATTACGGGACACGTGTGAACTTAAATCTTCCAAGGTTAAAAGGATTGAGTTCTCTATATAACGTGTTTCCTATCTTGGAAATGATGGGGCCATGAGAGAACTTCGAGGAAAATTTGGTAAGGAAGGTGTCGGATAGGAGAAGCCGAGCAAATTATCACATTTCATGATGGGTAGAGTGAAAGTTAACTCGACCGAGAGTGGGAAGTGGAAGATCTAGGAGATGATACACCACATGAACAAGACAGGTTACAGGCTCGTCAGCTGTTTTCGTAATAAATCGGGAATAATTTTAGGATTAGAGATTAGAATTCCAGCTACTAAAGATTAATATTTGAAAAGGCCGAGTATAATTCGTAGTGAAGAATGGGTGAATTGAATTAATAGTAAGTGTACACTCAAGATTAGGAACTTCGGACCATGGTGCTAGTTAGGATAAGGGAATCGATTGTGGAAGTAAGATTAAATTATCATTTAAGTATTGGACATCGAGGATTTTAATGTTCAGCGCTTTGGGTAGAGGGATCTTCAACATCAAATTAAGTGTTGAAACAGATCATTCCCATGGAAGATTCCCGAACAACGGTGAACGGTACATCTAAACATATATATCACGTGCATCATGCACTTTCTTATTGTTGTATATGGGTTATTATTATTTGTTAGTTGCTTTTATATGAACGATAATTGATGTACTTGCTATTAACATACCTATTCCTTACGTGATGGTTTATGTGAGTGTTTACTTAATTGTTCTCTTGGGTTGTTGTATTTGTTACGTTGTGTGAGAGATGGGGTTCTCTCGCTGTTTGTTTGAGAGATGGGGCTCTCTCATCGTTGCTTGTTAGTTGTCTAACTTAGTGTAGTGGCAGATTAGATTTTTTTTTCGAGTGTTTAGTTTCCAGTGAGATGAGGGTCGTGACTTAACAACCATGGAAGACCCTTGTTGGTTGAAGACCTTTTCTGAACTAATCCCCGTTAGGGAGTTGCTAACCCGCGTGGGATGAACATGGCAGAGTTGCTTAAAGAACCAATAACTCGAGGCAGTGGACCTGGGGACCAGGTCCTCTTAAGGGGGAGAGATTGTAATGCCCTAATTTTTCCAGCGACTCAGGTTCGTGCGCCACGCATGAGAGTTTTCAAGAGATAGGATTTATTTTAATTCTTTTATTTCTTAAGTGTCCATTTCATGATATATTATTTAAATCATTTTATTTACGTTTATGTGATAAATGTGAAATTTCTACCAACTTAAGAGTTAGTACATGATTCTTATTTATTTGGCACGTGATATTATATGTAGAAGATGTCTTGATTCCTTAATTGTATTTATTTGATCATTTTCTTAAATCATTTTCATGAACTTGAATTGGACTAAATTGATCATTTTCATAAGTTTAGAAGTTAATAGCATAACTTAAATTTGTCAAGGACTTAATTGCAATTTTCCCCATTCTCTTCCCTTGTCTTCACGATATAAACATATAAATACATATATACACACATTACTTTTCATTTTATATCCAAGACACAAAGCAAGAATCACTTCATCTCTCCCCCTTCCCACTCGATTCAACCCAAGCAAGGAGGAGCCAAGAATTCATCCACTTTTTTTAAGATTTTGAACTCCAAGACTATCTCTTTCCTTCCCCTTCATCATCTCTCTCATACAAGGTGAGATATATAAATATATATATTTGTGATGAAATAATATATGAGTTAGGGTTCATGCTTCCTTTGGTTTTCTTGAGATTATATGAATCTTATGTGATGATCTTACCTTGGTTTCATGCATCTAAGCCATAAGTTGAAAGAAATATGAACTTGGTTGATCATACATACATACAAGTGTTTCCTCTTGAATTTTCATTGAATCTAAGCATGTTATCTTGGGTTAATTGTAGCCTAATTGACATATATGAACCATATGCATGTTATATGCTAGTTTTGAGGTGTTTAATTGTTTTGGTTTGGTGTTGGAAAGGCTTGGGAGCCAATTTCCGAGCATTGCCCTGTTTTTCCCATGTACCGAATGCCCGTGTGAGAACCGTCTGTGTTACAGACAGCCTCCAACCGCCCCGTTTCTGCTTTCAGTTCATTTTCCAAATGCTCGTTTACCCCTCAATGTGCTCCGATTGACCTGAAATTCAAACTGTAAAAACTAAATCGAGTCTAGAGCATTCTCCAATTGGAATCACCTCAATATTTTTTCTGGTTTGTGAGTTATACCCGTTTTAATTTGGTGTCGCCACTTCGCCAAAAATCTGCATTCACCTAACTTTGAGCTTACGCCATTTTCTCGTCGCTTTGAATCAGAATACGAGCCATATATCATCGGAAAGGTATATTTGTTTAGTTTCAGACCCAATAAGCAAAACCTAATTCCAACTTCTAGAACTCAAGATATCCCAGTTTCCCTACCATGTGTGCGTTTCTGAAAATTGTCAGCTTTTGCTAAACTTCGCC
This sequence comes from Lantana camara, assembly GCA_037501455.1. Classification (NCBI taxonomy): domain Eukaryota; kingdom Viridiplantae; phylum Streptophyta; class Magnoliopsida; order Lamiales; family Verbenaceae; genus Lantana; species Lantana camara. The sequence goes on from CM074865.1 coordinate 50,528,455, forward strand.
AAAACCCTTCTTCTTGCATTCCTTTCACCCCTTTCGCTCCCGTATATGACTTATATAAATTTTGTGCTTACTTAATTGGTAATTATTCTCTTATTTGACACTCCTTAGTCCTTGCTTGCTTATATTTAATTGGTGGAATCCATGACATGAATTGAATTCGTTTGATTAAATGGCACGAATACGATCGCACAAATTCATAACATGTTTATGATTTATTTCATATTGAACCATGCCATGACATGTTACACCACATCATAATCATTCATTGTGCTTCTGTGTGGTTCATTCTTGAGTCTAAGTATTGTTCTTGTGTTATGTTTGTCCAGGTGCACTCGGGGTGGTGTTTTATCGGCCGAATTGATTCTGGGGTGGATCAAACGTCTTGTCTTTGGCCTCGTTGGTGTAAGGTGAGGTTAGGATAAAGTTCAACCTTAATGAAACATGCTCGGTTTTTTATTTCATGTGGTTTAATAAGCCTTATATGTGTATAAATAAATGTGAAATACGGAAGTGGTATGTATATGTATATATGTTTAAGTTGTGTCTGTCTGTCTCTGTTGTAGCGGGTAAAGTGTTTGATATATTATGTGTTTGTTAGGCCCTGGAGACTATGGGTTGGGAATCCCGGGATGGTATCGGACCGTCGGGTTCGGTCTGGGTATAGTCTCTACATGATAAGGATGAACCCGGAACCCACCAGGAGGCTTGGTTGGTGGATGGAATCCTCGGGCGTGAGATTCACGCACTTACGACCCACATATACATGAATGGATGGTTAGGGCATATACACCCTTCCATCACCGGAGTTGAGGTTGGTTTGATATGTTATATCTGTAAATTGATAAGATTTGTTAGGTATGCTCGGTAAGATACATTGTTTTGTTTAGATTTGCTCAAGTAAGCCTATATGTATGTATCACGGGAAAAGGCTTTGGTGTGTAAAACCTATCCCTGAGTTCATGAACATTATGATTTTGATACGTGCCTTGCTCTTATATTTATAGCCTGCGTGGGTTAACCCCTCACTCAGTCGAGTTAAGACTAACCCCTCCCCTCTTTATGTTTTTAGTTTGCAGGTTCAGTTTGGAGTTCGTGCTAGGCAGAGTGTGTCAGTCCTTTGGAGTTTGTTTTTGAGTCTTTTGTTGTAGTTAAGGTTGTCTACATTTGCATTTCTTTAAATATGACTTTGGTATACATTATGTATGAATATTAAGTTTGGAATTTTTGATAATGAATTGATATATTATTCGGGACAGGCTTCTAGCGATAGTTGAACCCGTCGTATTTATGATTATTGTTTGATTCGGGATTAGGTATTTATGCTTATTGAACCCGTCACCTGTTTTGTATGTTTAGATTTTTGTTTTGGCTTATTTCGCTTCCACATTCTTGTTTTGCTTGGATTTTTTTTGTTCAGGGTCTACATTCCGCCTAGCTTAGGTGTGAGTCTGTCAATCTCCCGTTCGCCACTGCTTGGTTCATGTACGGACTTCCCATTTCGTATGTGGATTGGGCTTTGGTGCGGCGGATGTGGTGACCCACCGTGCTGGTGCTAAATAAATCCTCTTGGAAGCTCAGTAGAATCACGACCCACGACTAACCATAGAGCTAGATCACCCGTACCCTCAAAGTTGTCCCTCGGGACTACTGAGCAACAACAAGTACAAACACAAATAATACAAAGGAAAGAGAAAGAGCCATACGCAAGTAATGGTCATATGCACGAAGTTGACAAATAGGCCACACGAGTAGGTGGGTTACCCCAAAATCAAACGATGCATGAGATGGATGCCATGTATTCTTATGGTACCTTGCACCTCGACGATGGAATTAGCCTCAGTATCAACTTCGACATCAACTTCCATAGCATGAGCTTGGGCCGTTCTGGGATCTTGGAGGCATCATATTCAAGGGCATCAGATTCGGATTTGTAGGGTAAAATCTGACATTGTGTCCTAATTCTCCACATCCAAAACAGGCTCTCAACTTCTTCCTATAAGTCTCCTCCATGTGATTCAGTCTCTTACAATAGGGGCATCGAATAGGTTCCTATGGAGCGGGTATCGGATCCGGAGTTGGAAGTCGGGGCTTCTTGATAGCATCGAGAAGTTCTTTGGGGTCGAAGATTTGAGGTTCATCTTGAAATACAGGCCTCTTTCCCAAACTCGAACTCAATTCGGATTCTTGCCCCGGGCGGTAGGTTTAGGGTTCCAACTGTTGTTATTGGGCCTCAACTTTAATAGCTTTCTTTATAGCCTTAGCCCATGTATCCACCATGACGACTTGCAACGCCCACTGAATATCCTTTCTTACCCCGTGTACAAAATTTCGGGCCTTCAAGGTATGATCATCTGTAATGTGAGAGGCATAAGGAGCAAGCCTCTCAAATTCAAGAATATAGTCTTCAACGGTCCGGTTTCCTTGTTTGAGGTCCATGAATTCTAGAAATCTTCTCTCTCGTAAGCTTTGAGGGATGTACTTATCATGAAACTCCCTCACAAAACTCTCCCAATTGAACTCTTCGTCGTTCCTTTCCAAAGAAGCCCTTGTTCCTTTAAACCAATTTGTAGCTTTTCCTTGAATATAGCTGGCGGTGCATATGGCCTTTTCTTGTGAAGAGGCATGGCAAATCTCCCAAATTCCCATAATCTCGGTTAACCATTCTTCCGCCTCGATCTCATTACCTCTAAGCCACTTAATTCCTTGTAGACCAAATTAACAACTCTTTCTTGTCCTTCATCTTGAGGATTTAGTTGTGGTGGATTTCATTGAATATGATCGAGAAGAGCCCGAACAATATCTTCTGCAGTTGGTGGTGGTGGCGGAAGAGCATTATCATGGTCTCTTCTTCTAGGAGGCATCCTGAGAAAAAAAACACAAATTCAAGGAAATATCGATGCGTGCGGGGTTTAGTGTATGTTCATGTGAACAATTAATACAATTAAGACCACATAAGTCACGTTAAAGTGAAAGTGAATGCAAACAAACACACATATTCCTAAGCCGAACGACCTAGATGGACATGACACGACACGAGAATCCCGATTTTGCAACCTGGGGCTCTGATACCACTTGAGATGTAGCACCCCGAACGTAAGGCGCCACATCCTCCGCACTACAGCCCGACATGTGTAATGAAATGGAGAATCCGTACACGCACCAAGAATTAGAGAACGGGTGATAAACAAAAGACCTTCCTAAGCTAGGCGGTCTAAACCCTCAAACATAGTACGCAAAATGTAAACATAAAAGAACGGAAGCATTAACGAATCAAACATAGGCATATTGTAAAGCTATACAAAACGGAAACCATTTAAATATAACTTGCCTCCACAGCCAAAACTTACAAATACATAATTCAAATTATAAAATATTACAGTGTACAATGCAGAACATTTTCTAGACCGGATGCAGACTCGACCGAAGCTACCAAGGACTCAAAAGACAGCAAACCGCCTAGCTCGAACCAACGGACCGGAACCTACAAACCAAAAACATAAAGAGGGAGGGGTCAGTCGCACTGACTGAGTGAGGGGCTACACACGCACGCATACATATGTATACGGAGCACAACACATATCATAGGAGGGAGTTCATGAACCCTATTTTCGATTCACTTTCTTACTTCCTATCCTTAGGGAGCGTGGTTTTTACATTCTAAAACATTTTCACACGTGATACTATATATAGGTAGTAAAAAAGTTAGGCCGAAGGCCAAAACAACCAAATTTTATTAATTGAGAATCCACTCCTGTTTCACAAATTATTGCGTAACATGCTAACATAACAAAAACGCACAAACAACTCAAAATATCAAAGCAAATGGGGAAATATGCCCAGGGATATTCTCCATCTCCAATCTCCCTTACCCACATCACGATGATCATGCACTAGAGTAACGCCCGGTGTCCCGATTCTCCCTTATCGATAATCACCGAGCCCCAAGCAAACACAAAGTCGGAGTCTTACCAGAATCCAAGGCAAAACAAGGTCCAAGACCAAGTGCATATCCATATCTGGAGGCATATCATATCAGAGGCATATCATAACGGAAGACTATCATCTCCAAAGTCATAGCATAGGCATAAACATAACATATTCATAATCATATTCGTATCCATACCCTAGCATAATCATATCTAACATAATCATAATTCTAACATAATCATAATCCTACCATAATCATATACCTAACATATTCCTAATCATAGCATACCGGATTCTTAACATATTCATAGCTCACACATATTTATGTATACATAGGGCATACAATCACTTGCATATATAACGATCACATTTCGTTAGGGTTTATCTATAACCTAACCTCACCTTCCACCGACGAAACCGGGCAAACGGGATAAACCCAAAACGTACGGAGCGACCTCGTCACCAACGGGATACTCCTCTGAACAAGAAAAACATGACAAGACAAACTTAGACTCAAATGGAACCATAAAACACTCGGCAAATGTATATTAATGTAAGTGATGTGAATACAATTCAACAAGGTAGCATCTAATTCATATCAAGGCATATCACTTCATATTTCACGTCAAACGAATCCATAAATTTCATACAATGAGTATAACACATCATATAACATGTTAACAATCCATACATAGAATAAAAGAAGCAAGAAAGTATCACACGAATCCAATAAACAAAGCATCAACTCAAGCGTTGCAAACAAGGGAGCATTCAAGTTCATACTCGTATACAAGCATTGAGATCACATCACAAATGCAAAACTTAAGCCATATAAGATCAATTAAACACATATATTCATGTTTTAAGAAGTTATAAGTTGGAAAGGTACAAGAAAAATGGAGGAAAAACACAAGGATTGGATCTGGGCGAAAATGGACCAAAAATTGAAAATTTTCAAAACGCACAAGCTGTAGGAAAACGATCATAAATTGAGTTTGAGAATAGGAAATTGAGTTTTGTTTCTTGGAAATGAAACTAGACAGATCGATATTTCAAATTGTAGGTGGCTCAAATCGTGGTTCAAAGCGTGACGAAAATGGCGTAGGTTTGAAATTGAACAAAAGCCGAATTCCGGCGAAGTGGCGACTAAATTTTTAAATGGTCATATCTCACAAACCAGGATGAATTTTAAGGTGATTCGTATTGGAGACTGTTCTAGACTCAAAAAGGTTTTTACAGTCCAAAATTCAGGCAAAATAGAGCACGTATGAGTTCTGTCGTGGCCGTGCAACTTTTACACTAAAAATAGTTACGACCGTGATACCAGTCCAGTAGCAAATCTGCATGTGCGTCGCGGCCGTGACCAAAAATGAACGGGGATTAGGGGAAAACTGGGGAGGGAAGGGAGAGGCTTTATCCAGCAGTTAGGAAACGAAATAATGAGCAAGAATTGAGCAAAATATAGGATATATACATAGCATATACGCAGGTTTCATGCAAGGAGACACATGTTCAAGTTTTCGCTCCATTCTTTTCAAGTTTTCATGAATACAATCATGGTGAATCATGCTAGGATCAAATACCAGGAAATATGAGGCAAGGAATGAAGTTAAGGAGCTCATATCATCAAGAATCATACCTCAATTTGAACTAAGAGGTAAGTAATAACATGAATTCATCAAAATGACATTCAACCTAACTATTCATGCATATGATCATATCTTGGCCAAACATGGATGAAATCATGAAAATCATGAGTCCAAAGGATCACAAGAATCTGGAGAGAAAGCTCATGGTCTTACCTTTCATGTTGGAGAAGAGATAGAGGAGTATTGAGCTTAAACTTGGCAAAGTGAACAGTGTTTTTCCCTCTTCCTCCTTGGTCTCCAGTGAATCGCTGATTTTCCCTTTATTTATTGAGCTGGACCAAAATGAGAAGCAAATGGGTGGAAAGAGGGTTTAATTAGGGTTATAATGATTCAAATATGGGGCGATTCGGATAAGAAACGGGTCGGATATAAGCAAAACGTGCGAAGGTGGCGAATCTATCACACGGGGTCAAGGTCCGGACGAGATTCGAAGGTTCGAACGAGCTTAGAAAAATACCAATCGAGCTTCCTTAGCTTTCTTTCTTCATTATGAGTCTGGTGCCACATCCAAAATTCGAATCCGAATTCGTGAGCTCAAGTTATGGCCTCCGAAACCAAAGGTGCGCTAAAATGAGTTAGGCCCTTGAGTCCCTAACAAATAAAACGGTTTAAGAACCGTATCAAACGAACTCAAAAATGAAAAACGAGCATGCTAATAAGTTTATAAATCACATAATTCAAGTATAGCAAGTTGTCACAAAATCGGAATTAAAAACGGAGTTAAATGAATTAAAAACGAGTGAAAAAGGTTTAAAACGTTTAAAATTTTAAACATAAAGCATATGACAAATATTCAAATATTCAAATAAATCATATAATCACATACCTAATTAATTAAATACGCACTTAGCACACTCATGACGTCGTACCTGGAAGGCCAAAAAGTCGGGATGTTACACGTTAACAAGCGTAGAACATCATTCCCTGTTTCTCTTCTTCTTCCTCGTGCCAAGAACACACACACACACACACACATACCCCTGTCAGAGCTCAGCCATGGAAAATTTCATGAAATCCTCACAATATCGTAGGAAAAACATGTATATCCATCTCCCGCTTAAGAATTCATTCTTAATCTTTGAAACCATCCACTATAGTTTCATGTTTCATGCATGGAGCTTGAAACTCCATTAATGGCATATGAAGGTTTGATCAACTTATACCAAATTCATGCTTTTGGGAAGAGTTAAGAAGTTGAAAGAATCATATTTCATGTAATAAAACTTAACTTAAACCATCAAGAGCTATGTACCAAGAATCAAACCCCAATTCATGCTATCCATACCCTTATTCAAAATCTATGAATTCCTAACTCTTGTCAAGTTATTCAGGGATGAAGAGATGTAAGAAAGTATGGAGAATCCAAATCGTATCTCACATTGGAAGAAGATGGAAGGATGATTGATCTTGAGCTCAAGGTTTGGTTGATAAGGAATGGGACATCTTGGAGCTTCTCTTGTCTTCTCTTGGAGATGAAGTGATGATCTATGAAAATGGAAGCAAAAAGGAAGGAAGAAGGTTAAATGCAGGTAGTTAGAAGAAAAACGGGTCGGATACGGGTCGAACCAAGTCCGGAATAAATGAAAACGGGTCAATTCTAGTCATAAGGGTCGTGTTCATGAAAATGTGCATTGTCGGAGGTTCAAACGACATCGAGAAGGTATGGGGCCAATTGCATTGGATCCGAATCGTCAAAAAGAGTCCAACAAAGTAAACAGATCTCGATTTCGAGGTCCAGAGCTCCAGATATTAACAAAACCGTTCAGGGTTGCCCACTATTCAAATAGGTCCCTAAACTTTCAAAAAGTGGCAATTAAGCCCAAAGCTCAATTCAATTGAGTCCAAAACTTTCAAATAAGTTACAAATAAGTCCTTAGCATACGAAAAGTACACGATTTCATTCAATTAATGAAAAATTCATGAAATTCAAAATCTTACGAGTTCATATGTTCATATTCGAAATAAGAGTTCAACGAAATTTAAACAAATAATTCAAATTATAACAATTTCAAGTATATAAATTAGAATTGAAATCATATAATAAAGGAAATATACGCACATAACACTTACCTGCTCGTACGAAAATGCGAGGCGTTACAACCTCTCTCCCTTAAAGAGAACCTGTCCTCAGATTCACTTCTCGATCAAAACAGCTCAGGATAAAACTTTCTCATTTTATCCTCCGTTTCGCACGTAGCTTATTCGGTTATATCATTTCTCCATAACACTTTTACTAGTGGGATACTCCGGTTTCTGAGCTCTTGAAATTTTCTATCTAAGATTTTAACCGGCTTCTGTACGAAGGTAAGATTTGGTTCAAGCTCTACTTCTTCCTCCGGTAAGATTGCCGATCCTTCTGAATAATATTTCTGGAGCTGTGAAATGTGAAATACGTTGTGAATTCCTATCAGGCTCGGAGGTAAGTCCAATCTATAAGTTATATCCCCGATTCTTTCCAACATCTCATACGGTCCCAAGTACCGAGGATTTAACATTCCTCCTTTACCGATCCTTGCAAACCCCTTACGTGGAGAGGCTTTCAAGAACGCTCTATCCCCGACTTCAAACTTAAGATCCTTTCTTCGATTATCGGCATAGCTTTTATGTCGATCTTGAGTCGCTTTCATCCATTGTTGAATTAATTGAACGTTCTTAATGGCGTCTTGAATGGCTTTAGAGGGTTTTTCTTTCTTTTCCCCTCTTTTCATGCCTTCCTGCTTAGTCCATTTCCACTCTTCTACGTCATAGAACCACGGGGACCTGCATTTTCGTCCATAGAAAGCTTCATATGGTGCCATCCAGATTGAGGACTGATATCTATTGTTGTAAGCAAACTCGATTAATGGCAACTGTTCATTCCATGAACTCTGAAAATCCAATGCGCAGGCCCTTAACATATCTTCGAGATATCTAATTAATCTCTCGGACTGCCCATCCATCTGTAGATGAAAAGCTGTACTAAAATGAAGATTCATACCCAAACAACGCTGAAGTTCTTGGCAAAATCTTGAGGTAACCCTCAGATCTCGATCCGATACAATACTAGCTGGTACTCCATGAAGTCGGACAATTTCATCACAATGCTTCATATCTAGTTTGTTTATCTTATCGGACATCGGGATAGCAAGAAAATGTGCTGACTTGGTCGGCCTGTCCACGATTACCCAAATTCCATCGAATCCACCTTTCACTCGTGGTAAAACAGATACAAAATCCATTGCTACCTATTCCCACTTTGATTCTGGAGTAGGCAATGGTTGCAACAATCCTGATGGCTTCCGATGCTCGGCTTTTACTAACTGACAGGTCAGGTACTGTTTCATGTAATTCAACACATCCCTTTTCAATCCGTTACACCAATAATATTGCTTTATGTCTCGATACATCTTATTTCCTCTAGGATGTAAAGAGTAAGAAGTATTATGAGCTTCATCGAGAATAACCCGCTTTGACTCTACTGGTACCACAACTCTGTTCTTGAATCGAAGAATTCCCATATCATCAAATCCAAATGGACACTCAGGATCAGCTCGAGCTTTCTCTGTTAACTTTTGAATCTCGGGGTCATTTCTTTGTGCCTCAAATATCCGTTGTCTCAAATCTGGTTAAATCAAGATATTAGAGATACGAGCTTTTATCTTAATTAGCTCTTCTTTATCCCCACTCGTTCCTTCCAAATTACATACACTCGCTTTCCTACTCAGTGCATCCATGACCACGTTGGCCTTACCCGGATGGTATTTAATTTTGCACTAATAATCCTCAAGAGTTTCCATCCATCGTCGTTGTCTCGTGTTCAGTTCCTTCTGAGAGAACAAGTACAGGAGACTTTTGTGGTCGGTGAAAATCTCGAAAGAAACGCCGTAAAGATAATACCTCCACTTCCCTAAAGCAAAAATCAGGCTGCCAATTCGAGATCGTGGGTGGGATAACTTTTCTCATGCTCTTTCAATTTCCTGGAGGCATAAGCAATTACTTTCCCGTGTTGCATCAGAACACAATCCAGACCTTCATTAGAAGCATCGGTATACAAAACAAACCATTCGGTACCCTCGGGGAGTGCCAAAACCGATGCAGATGTTAACTTTTCTTTCAAAAGTTGAACACTTGCTTCACACTTCTCATCCCATTGAAATTTAACCTCTTTCTTGGTTAATCGGGTCAGAGGGACGATAATCTTTGAAAAATCCTTCACAAATCTTCGATAATAACTAGCCAGACCCAAGAAACTTCTAACTTCGGAGGCGTTCTTGCTGGGAGGTGGGCCCAGAACAGTAGCGGTCCGGGACCACATTTTAAAATTTTTATTATAATACAAGTATTAAAATATTTCTAAAACATTTTAATACAAAGCGGAAGACTTAGCCGGATCTACTCAAGTATATACATGCAATTGATAATAAATTTTAAATCACTTAAGCAGATAAATATCTAACATGCAATTAACACTTAAGAGCACATAATTTATCATGCTTAAAATAAAATAACTGAAAACTATTACCGTACTGCAATCATGGCTATCTAACGGCATTTTTACAGCTCCCGAATCCATCTCCTGAGAACCCGATACCCGATCTCCTCGTGAAACCGGCAGAGCTTCCCTGCAATAACCCCAGGGACACCCTCGGAGTGTGGGCTACGAAAGTATTTCTCTAAATACTCAGAGAAAAAAAACTTTAAACTACAAAACCCTTTTCAGGGTTTATTCTCCCGAAATTAGGCATTTTATATAAACACCTAATTAAAATTAATTCGAAAATAAATCGGAATAAACTAGGAGAGAATGGGACTTGATTTCAAAGCCAAGATTTGGCCAAAACCATCCCAAAACTGAATGAGAGAAATCGGGTGGGTATCAGCCCATTTATAGGCAAATATATGAGGATAAAACGGTCATTTTGGATACAAAAGCAAGGGCAAAATGGTCATTTCACATCCCCACTTGCATGTACAACTTGGATACGAAAACCAAGGACACTACGTTGAAGGTCTCATCACCACGAGTCCAACGCCGCCGGCCGCTCCCCAATCCGATGCTCCACGGGCCCGCACGCGCCATTTTCGGCCCGACCCGGCCCGATCTCATCTGGACCGTTCAAGGGCACTGACGTTGCGCGATCCTAGTCGTCCACGCGGCGCGCCACGCGGCGCGCTGTCAGCTTTTTTTTTATAAAAAAATTTAAAATTTTATTTTCTCCAAAATAAAATTTCGGGCATTTCTAACTCTTTGGAACTTGATTTATTTTTTTAAAATAAATTCCTTGGCCATTTTCAAATACTTTGAAAATTCATTTCTCTTTCTCCTTTAAATATTTTCTCTTTGGATTTTCAATTGGGGCTTGCAGGGGGACCTGCAGGACTAATTAATTTTAGCTCCAAACAGATTAATATATTATCATCCCATGAAAATAATTAATTACCGTTTAACAATATTTAATTCCGCTAAATAAATATTGTTGCACTCTATAATTAATTAAATTATTCACGAATTTCTCGATCTACAATAATTTCGCATTTTACTCCTCCGTGTAGATATCCATGAAAAATAAATTGCAACTACTATCATTTATTTTTCATTTCTAATTTAAAATTTATTGATTCGCCTTAAGTTCAAATTCTCTGTATGTGAAACACATTCAACATACAACTTCGGTGACGTATCACGCGAAGTGCTTTGGCCAAAGTCTTAATTCGAACTTCTGCAAAACTATTTCAAGGATATCTTTTACCTTCCAGCAAGGCCACAGATTCCTCGATCAATTTAACTCTTTAGCACATTTCATGTTGTCAACGAATCATACAAAGTATTTTGGCCACCCGTTACCGAGACCTCACTTCAAGTATGTTACAGTGACTAACACTACATGCCTAAAGCCAAAATATTATCAGGATTAAGAGTACAATGCTTCCTGAGATTTCATTCATTTTAGATAGCAGTATAAAATGAATAATCTCAGTGGTCCAGTTCGATGTTTCCAATCTTATTGAAAATCATCAACGTGTTATAATTGGAATCACCATTACCTATGACGAAAGACTAATCATCTTATATAACCACGTTATAGTCTTGATAAGAACATATTCTTATCTTACCGACTGGAACTTTAATGACACGTGATTTTGGTATTCAAAGTCTTTTCCTATGAAACACATTTCATATGAGAATACCACCACCCGTCATTAATTATTAATATGTGAAATACTCACAACTTGCTGTAAATTCAGTTTAATTTATTCAACAAATTGAATTTCCAGGGCACTATTCCCAACAATCTCCCACTTGCCCTAAATTCAATTTGGCCATACATCTAAGTCTTATTCCTTTCACACGAGAGTCAAAACTCGTTTTGTACTCTTTCGCGCCAATACTTTAGTGAAGGAATCTATTAGATGTTTCTTTGAGCCAACAACTAGGAAATCATGAATCCAATACATCTAACTGGCTGCTTCTCGAGCTACCATGTATTTGACTTCCATGGCGATGTAAGCAATACAAGTCTGCTTAACATTCTCCAATTAACGGTTGCTCTTCCTAGAGTAAACACGTATTCTGATGTCAAACATCTATAATACAAATCAGATTGTAAATCCGAATCTATATACTCTATTGAAATGAGCTCACCACTGTGGTAGACAAGTATATAATCTCAAGTCCTTCTCAAGTACTCCAATATATACTTTCACTACTACCTAGTGTCAGATTCTAGGGTTCGACTAATATCTGCTGACTTAGACCTATTTCATAATAGACATCTGGCCCTGTACATAATATGACCCATATAAAGTGTAACAGCCCAAAACAGGGCCTGGATGAAAACAGTAAGTTAAGGCAGTGGTAAAGCGTTTATAGACCGTGATCCAACTTTTTGAATCATCATGCATTGCATTCTTACATGAACTTGGTGCTCGTATATGTTCTGACATGTTTTAAGGGGAATTCTTGACCTTTGATTCAGTTTACTATTCATAACCCGAGCCTACCTTGTTCATATTGCTACTCGAACCCTAGAGGTTCATCATACATGTTTCCCAATCGTTTGAACTTGTTTCCCGAACTCAGAAAGTCTTTCTTGAGCCATAAGGGTATTTTTGGAACTTACCGACCAAAGTTACTATTCATCAGAAAATGAGCTTTTGATTCTGACACCTTTTTCTACCCAAGTTACAGTCGAATCGATCCTTGAATCGAGACGAGTCTTTTGAAATCATTCTTGGCTTGGAAATCCATTCCGGAACTTTGTTTTATTGAAAACGTTTTTGAAAACCCTAGTTTACTATTCCTTTTACGAACGGTTTTCATTCGGAAAATGTTTTCTCTTCGGATTTGCACTACTTGAGCTATTTCAAGATTTTTGAGATGTTTTACAACTCTTGATTCAAGTCCTAGCTTGAAAATTTGAAGCGTACGTTCGTACGTGAGAATTCACTATTCATCCTACGTTTTGAACTTTTTAACGGTAAAAAGTTTTATAGTCGATTTTGGACTCAAAACGCTTCTCGATTTATTTCTTGAATTTTAGAAGCAATCCGGACTTGAAAATCATTCTAGAAAGTCGTTTTTCACTCATGTCGAGTTTCGAGCTCAAAACTTTTATTCACTAAAACGAATGTATCTTTCAAACGGTAAATCCGATTTCGACGAATGAATATGCGTTTCGAAGCTAATTTTCTTGCCGTCGGAATGGCTAAACTTCCAGCCACTTATCCTTGAGTCTTGGGGAACGAAATTACAGAAATACCCCCAGCAGTCCCATTTTAGCTTCAACAAGCCTAAAGCTTCCAAGAGAATCTATCCAATTTTTGCTCTCCTACCCTTCTCCACATTTTATTTCCAAGGTGAGGGGCTTATCTTCAGCTATAAATAGAGGCCAAGAGGCATTTGAATCCTTGCTCAATGTTGTGTTAACAACACCCTTTCTTTCTCTCCCTCTCCCCCTCATTGACGTCGGCTTCCCCCCCTTTTGATAGCTAGGTTAGTTTGTTTTGTTTTATGTTATGTTAGTTTAGTTTATGTTTTTATGTTATGGTATGTTTATATTATGTTTAGGTTGGGTCTTAGGGTCTTCCCTAAGCCATATAGGATTTTATTTTATGCATTTATTATATAGTTTTTATGATATGTTTGTGTAGTTGTTTATATGTTTTAATTGTTTAGTATATGCTTGAATATGTTATGAATTGCTCTAGTATATGCTATGATCATGTGATATGGTTGTTATATTATGAGAATTGATGCATGATTATGGAATTTGAATTATGTTCATGCATGTTTGCTAATGGAATAGTGATTTACAATTTATTATGACACAACTTGTTACATGTTGATATTGGAATTAAATTGTTACATGTTACATGCCCAAAGGTTCATGATATATGATATGATATGATATGATATATGTTGTGACATGTTGTCACATTGTTATATGACTCTTGATTTATGAATTGAGCTTATGGTATGATTTGGATTAATGGATTAGTGCCTTGATCATGTCGTACACTTTAATAGTGTCACATGTTATAACCTAAGATAGAATAGTATTTCATAACTTGATCTTATGCCTTAATTGGATCTCTTAACTATAGGTTATACCTTTAACCTAGATCACACTTGATTATATTAACATGAACTTGAAACTATAGGTTATAATCAAGATCATAATTTGATTAGGGTGTGTGTGTGTGTGCATGCCGTGTGTGTGTGTGTGTTCGTGCATGGTGTGTGTGTGTACCGTGTGTGTGTGGGTGTGTGTATAGTAAGGGTTTGACCCGACCCTTTGACCCGACATGTGAATAGTAACCTGTGAATAGTAATCATGAATAGTAATCTGGAATAGTACTTTTGAATAGTGCTTTTGAATAGTAAAAATGAATTAAAACTTGTGCTTTCTCTATAGACATTTGCACCTAGGGTTTCCATATCCAGGGTCTAAAATGTGTTTTCAAAATGTGTTTTCTTTCGTGGACTTGTTTCATAACCTAAGGTTTGCAATAGGATTCATAATTTGACTAAAGCTTACTCGGTTATAGTAAGATCATAGTCTAACGTTAAGAGTAACTCACTTTGATGTATTCCTTTGTGTGTTACCTTTCTTGAATACCTTAAATGGTATTACTCTCTTGTGTTACATGTTCTTTACATGTTCCTTGTTCATTGTTTCTTGCATTTCATATGCATCTTGGTTAGTAGTGGGTCTTAGTTGTTAAGCTCACTCTAGTACACCACCTACAGGAGTTAAAGTTGAGCACTGGGATCCCCAGGGCACCGCTTAATCTGTCTACCTACCTTTGTTACTGATAGGTGAGGTGAAGTTATAAATGTTTTCCAACTGGAACCACGATTATACTATCGTATCATATGTTTTGAAATTCAAAGCTAAACCTTGTTTTGAACTATCCCTTTTATCGGGACATTCTCTTGAAAGGATCATTCATACTTTAATAGTATACCTTGATCAACAGTACATGTTTTCCAAAGTTCTGCATTCTTGTTCAAAGACAGTTACATGTTTTGCATATGTTTTCAAAGTACAGTTTACAGACAGTTTCACATGTTTTCAGACAGGATCATATGTTTTACAGACAGCATCATATGTTACAGTTTCAGTTTCACATGTTATAAGATAGCATACTGGGGTGTTACTCTGGTCACTGCTAATCTTAAATGCAAGCATACAGTTTACAGTTTGGGCCCGGCGGTTATGTGTGGAGGTGATGCTCGGGAGGTGAGCGCCAACGACATCACCAATACCGGCCGCCACACTTAGACAATTGACACCGACTTTTAACAGGAGGTTTGTTAAGTCAGGACAATCTGTCTGGGAACGGACAGCAAATCTGTTCCCATTACATGTTTACAGGTCGCCTAGGGCTAGCTACCCGAAGTGACAACCGGTGGAGGATGGTGCATGTTTGTATGTGTTGGTAAGAGTTGTTGTTGACCTTGGTCCAATAGTCTACTGTGTACGGAGTTGTTGTTGACCTTGGTCCAATGCTCTATTTTATGTGGGGTTATTGTTGATCCTGGTCCGATACTCTACTATACGTGGAATTATTGTTGATCCTGGTCCGATGCTCAACCAAATCATGTTTTCTGGAGTAAGGATGGAGGAGCCTAGCTTGCGGGCAAAATTCTGTTTCATAAAGGATGGTTCATATCTGAAAAGTTCACTTTACCCTTATCCCGTTTTATGAAAGAACTATGAACCATCAACAGCATATGTGTGCGCGTGTGATAGCATTCATGAAAATGTTTTATAACGTGCATTCTTTTACAGCATCGCATTCAAAGAGTTTTATCAACCGAACTTGTTTCAAGTTCTTCTTCAAAGCATTGCATTTAACAGTTTCGAACGTTACTTCAAGTTCTTTAATTCAGTACTTTCTTTAAAGTATTCCCTCACTTAGTCCTTTTGACTAATACCTCTCCCGTTTTCTTGCCTCGTGGTTTCAGGTCTTGCAGCCGCAGTCTAGAGGTATCTTGAAGCTCTAGATTGTCATTTTTGTTTCTGTCAGGACTTAGTATTACTTCCTTTTGTGTCCTGCATATGTTTTATGGCTGCATCACTTAATGTTTCTGTATATGTTTCTGAATACTTGAGTATATTTGTTATACTCTTTCTGCTACTCTGTTACCGATATTTTGAACTCTGTTGTATCGGTACTTATATGTGAATCTGTTATATGTTCTGATATGCCGAGTCTCTCTTACACGATCAATATGTTCTTGCTTGTTACATGCCATCACGCACATGTTTTGAAAAGTTTTAAAATACTCTGATTTTCCGCTGCATAGCCACATCGTTGTACATGTATAGTTCTGATAGACAGCCGTTCGCTGGAGTATTTCTTGAGTGATGGCTCACACCATTACTTGAGGGGTGCTTCAGTGCGGGGGTTGAGACGCCGCTCTCCTCTTGTTCTGGTACGGGTGGGGGCGTTACAGACCTGAGGTGGTATCAGAGCATCGGGTTAAGTAAGAAGAGACTTAACCTAGATTGCTCTCATGTTGCATCATGGATTGTTCACGCATTGCATCCAGGATCATTCTCATATTGCATCGAGACAGGATATTTGGGGATTGTATGGTTCTGTTATCTGGATTTCATATCTGTGGTATCTTCTGTATAGCTATGGCAGTTCAGCCACACCAGGATCCTAATCAGCAGATGGATGAGGCTTTCTTTGAGCAGTTTGAGGCCCCGCGTACTGTGGCAGTTTCTCGCCGTGGAGGCACTCGTTTCTACACCTGGCGCAGGTCTAGGAACAGTGGCAGACCTGGGTATTCCTATCCTAACAGAGTTGTGCACTATCTCGAGTCTGAGAGAGATGGTTACTTTCAGGAGTATCAGAGGACCCGTGAGGTCAGGTTGGAGTCTCTGCGCCATCAGGATCAGTCACTGCAGTACCAGATTGACAGGGACATCGCTCGTGAGCATGCTGCAGAGATGACTCATATTGCTGATCAGAGGGCTGCTCGTATTGCTGAGCTGGAGGCAGATCTTATGCAGATGACTATTGATCGCGACACCTCTATGGAGCGTCACCAGCACTACCGTGCCCGTGTGAGAGCTCGCCTGTATGATACCTATCACTTATCCGATGAGCAGGCAGTTGAGGAGGTCGAGGGTCAGGATGTCAGTCAGGCTTCACAGGAGCCCGAGCCTATGCAGGAGCAGTCTGATGGAGGCGATGGAGGATCTGATGATGATGATGATGGCGGAGATGATCCAGCAGGACACGGACAGGGTGAGGTCGTTGCCGTTTCTGATGACACCACCAGGGGTTCTGTGGACCACAGTTATCAGGGTTGATTGCTGATGGGAGATTTCTGTATATAGTACTGATGCATATATATCTATCTATGGATGGCGGACGTATAGCCGGGACAGTTCAGGACTGACTTTTGGATGAGGGGATGTATAGCTCTGGTAGATGATCCCCGACTTTTGGCACCACAGATGACGGTTCAGATGACTTGGTACCTACTAGGTTATTTTCAGCAGGGTTGGACGGATTGGTAAGGCCTGTAAGGGAGTCAACTCGATAGTATCGGGTCCTCCCCATTTTGAATTAATACTGTTAACATGTGGCCTGTAGTAAATTTTACCAAACCTTGCACAGTTATAACACTTTCGGCTTTATGTTGAATATCTGTTTACTGCTTTCCATAACTGTCATTGCATGAGTCTTAGAGTTGCTTCAAGATACCACTAGGACCGTTGATAGGATCATGCCATTTCATTTATTGTTAGCATGCTATTATCCTTGATATGTTGATACGCTTCTAGATATGTTGATCATGTTACAGTTCTTGTTGATATGACAGTACACGTTCTGTTCCCGTTTTACATGTCGATCATGTTTTGGGATATGTTATACATGTTTCTGATATGTTGATATGTTGCCCGAGCTTCTGTTCTCGTTTACATGTTGTCTGACAATTGTTTCTGATTATATGATATGTTTGGAGATCTTGAATCTTTGCTGACATGTTGTTATGGGAATGTGTTGTTCTCATACTTATATGTGACTACGTGGAAATGTGAATACGTGGTTACGGATTCTGTGAATCATTATATGTCATGCATCGAATATATGTATCTGAATGCTTATGAATTCAGTAACAATATGCCACCGAGAAGAGCACCCCGGAATCGTGTACCACCACTGCCACCCCAAAGAGATGTCACGCCACCCCCTGAAAGAGAAAGAACTCCGGAATTAAGGGATGTGCTACGACAATTTATGAGGGCTTGTGCACCGAGAGATAATCCTCCTAATGAAAGGTCATTGGAGAAGTTTCTGAGGATGAATCCGCCTAAGTTCTATGGAGAACCGAACGACATAAAGGCTGAGAATTGGATTACCAGTCTTGAGAAAATTTTCGAGGCTATGGAGATCTACCCAGAAGATCGTGAACGAGTTCGGTATGCTACTTTTCTTATGGAAGGAGCTGCATACAATTGGTGGAAGCACGTTCAGCATATGTGGATTGAGAATAACGTTGAAGGAAGTTGGGATGAGTTTATCAGAGAGTTTCAGCAGAAGTATACGCCTCAAGTGACTCGTGATGCACGAGAGGCTGAGTTTATGAGTCTGGTTCAGGGAACTATGAATGTGATGGAGTATGAAGCTAGGTTTGTGAGGCTGATCAAGTATGCGCCTCATATTCTGAATGATGAGCGTCGCAAGACGAAGAGGTTTATCGATGGACTGAAGCCTGAACTTCGGTTGGCACTTGCTTCTTTGGTTATTGAGACCTACAACCAAGCTGTTGATAGAGCGCTAAGGGTTGAGGCTGCACACAAGGAGATCAAGATAACTACTGCCCGTCAAGGACCTTCTAACCCTAAGCCTTATCAAGGTAATAAGCGACCTTCCGGATCTTTTCCCCAAGGAACTGGAAAGAGGCCAATGGTAACACCACAGCGTCAGCAGCAGAATGCTCCACCAAAACAACAAGCACAGAAGCAGAAAGCGCCACAGCAGTACCAGAAGGCGCCACAACAGCAGAGAGCACCTCAGCCAGGTCCAGAGGAAATTGTTTGCCGATACTGTCGCCGAACGGGACACACTGAGGAGAACTGTCGCAAGAAAGCTGGACAGTGTTTCGCGTGTGGTTCCCCTGAGCACCAGATGGATAGTTGCCCGCACAAGATCAGGAGATTTGGGGTCCAGGATAAAGGAAAAGGAGTGGTGGGTACGACGAACAAACCGGTGGTCAGAGGCAGAGCTTATGCTTTGGATGGTAAGGAGGAGGTTGATCCTTCGTCTGTTGTGGAAGGTATTGTGCACATTCTTAAAACACCAGTTAAGGTCTTGTATGACCCTGGTGCTACGCATTCATTTGTTGCTTCTGAATTATGTGCGCATTTACAGTTTCCGCTTGAATACTTGCCATATAAATTTGAAGTGAGTTCTCCTTTGGGAACTTGCCTTGTTACGGATCAAGTATATAAACGCTGCCCTATATGTATTGGTACCCGTTGTTACCCGACGGATCTTATTGAGTTACCGATGACGAGATACGAGGTTATACTTGGTATGGATTGGTTGTCTAAGTACCGAGCTAAGTTAGATTGTTACAAGAAAGAGATCATCTTGGAAGAAGATGAAAGTGGGACATCAGAAGGTAAAGTTGAGAAGTTATCAGTGATTTCTTCGATGGAAGCTAAGAAGTTGATTCAGAAAGGAGCTACTGGATTTGTGGCTTATCTTCTGAATAGACCGAAAGATCAACTTAAGATCGAAGAAGTAGAGGTGGTGAACGAGTTCCTAGATGTGTTTCCTGAGCATTTAGATTCGTTACCTCCTGACCGAGAGTTGGAATTTACAATCGAGACGATATCAGGAGCTGAGCCATATTCCAAGACACCTTATAGAATGGCTCCAGCAGAATTGGATGAACTGAGAAAGCAATTGGACGAGTTGATTGAGTCAGGATATGTTCGACAGAGCACCTCGCCGTGGGGAGCGCCTGTACTTTTTGTTAAGAAAAAGGATGGATCATTGCGTTTATGCATTGACTATCGGGAGCTGAACAGGATGACAATCAAGAATAAGTATCCTCTCCCTCATATTGAAGAGCTGTTCGACATACTACAAGGATCGAAGGTCTACTCCAAGTTAGATCTAAGACAAGGGTATTATCAATTGAAGATAAGGGAAGCAGATATTCCGAAGACTGCTTTCAATAGCCGATACGGACATTATGAGTTTGTGGTAATGCCGTTTGGTTTGACGAACTCACCAGCTGCATTCATGGATATGATGCACCGTATATTCAAGCCGTTTCTCGACAAGTTTGTAGTGATCTTCATCGACGATATTTTGGTATTTTCGAAGACACCGGAGGAACATGCTGAACATCTTCGAATCGTGTTACGCACTTTGCTGGATCACAAGCTATATGCAAAGTTCAGTAAATGTGAGTTCTGGCTTGAGAGAGTTACATTTCTCGGACACATCATATCAGGATCTGGAATCGAAGTAGATCCCTCGAAGATCGAAACGATTATGGATTGGAAGTCACCGAAGAATCCTTCAGAAGTGAGGAGTTTTCTGGGATTAGCTGGTTACTACCGGAGGTTTGTCCAAGACTTCTCGAAGATAGCTACACCTCTCACTAAGTTGACAAAGAAAGAAGGGAAGTTTGAATGGACTGAGAAGTGTGAGCAAAGTTTTCAAAGATTGAAGGAGATGCTAACAACTGCACCCGTGTTAGTGTTACCAGAAGGAAAAGAAGGATATACTGTTTACACCGATGCTTCGAAAGAAGGACTAGGAGGAGTTTTCATGCAGAATGGAAAAGTGATTGCGTATGCATCAAGGAAACTCAAAACGCATGAAGTCAACTACCCGACACATGATTTGGAGTTAGCAGCGATAATTTTCGCTCTGGGAAAGTGGAGACATTACCTGTATGGAGTTACGTTTGAGATCTTTACTGATCATAAGAGCTTGCGATATCTATTCACTCAGAAGGAGTTGAATATGCGACAGAGGAGATGGATGGAATTTCTGGAGGACTACGATTGCATTATTCAGTACCATCCAGGAAAGGCGAATGTTGTAGCAGATGCTCTAAGCAGGAAAGTTCGTTTGGCACAGATTTCTGCCAATCCCGAGGTTGAACGAAGAGAGAGAATGGAGGTGATAACTAAAGCTCGAGTCGCGAACGTTGTGATGATATCACCTTTGAAAGAACAAGTGCTGGAGGCATAGAAGAACGACGAGTGGATTAAGAAATGTCTCGAATCTAAGGAGAAGGATGATGAGACTAAGTTCAGGGTTGATGAACATGGAATATTGAGGTACAAAGGTCGAGTATGCGTACCAACTGTTTTGAGGAAAGAGATTCTCGACGAAGCGCATAAGACTAAGTACACGATACATCCCGGAGGTACTAAGATGTATCAAGATGTTAAGACGTAATTCTGGTGGAATGGAATGAAGAGAGACATAGCCAACTATGTCAAGAAGTTCTTAACTTGTCAGAAAGTTAAGGCTGAGCACCAGAAACCGAGTGGGAAGTTGCAACCATTACCGATTCCAACTTGGAAGTGGGAGCAAATCACGATGGATTTTGTCACTGGATTACCCAAAGTCAGAGGAGGACAAGATAGTATCTGGGTGATCATTGATCGATTGACCAAGTCAGCACACTTTTTGCCGGTAAAGACGACGGATAAGGTTAGCACGTTGGCAAAGCTGTATCAACAAGAGATTGTTAGACTACATGGAGTCCCGAACAGTATAGTCTCGGATAGAGATCCGAAATTCACGTCGCACTTATGGAAAGAAATTCAGACTTTGATGGGAACGAAGTTAAACTTCAGTACTGCAGCGCATCCTCAGACGGATGGACAATCAGAAAGGATGATCAAATACTTGGAAGATATGCTAAGAGCTTGCGCTTTGGACTTCCAGGAAAGTTGGAAAGATTGTTTACCTCTTGTGGAGTTTGCATACAATAATAGTTATCAAGCTTCTATTAAAGCTGCTCCGTATGAAGCTCTGTATGGAAGGAAATGTAGATCCCCGTTATACTGGGATTTGGATGAAGCGAGATGTACTGAGGAAGGACCGATCAGAGTGAATTCAGCAAAATGGATAAGAGAAGCGACAGAAAAGATTCAGATCATTCGCCAAAGAATGAAAGCTGCCCAGGACAGGCAGAAGAGTTACGCTGATCGACGAAGAAGGGATTTGGAATTCGCAGTGGGCGAAAAGGTATTTCTGAAGGCATCGCCAAGAAAAGGGTTTTCCCGAATTGGAAAAGGAGGAAAATTAAACCCGAGATATGTTGGACCGTATGAGATACTAGAGAGAGTCGGACCGACTGCTTATAGATTGGATTTGCCTGTAGGTCTTACAGGAATCCACAACGTATTTCATGTATCTCAGCTTCGCAAGTGTTTCTCGGATGAGACAGAGGTTGTGCCGGTAGAGGAGATACCGTTGGAACCGGATTTGACTTATGTTTTGAAGCCCGCTAAGATTCTTGATAAGAAGTTTCAAGAGCTGAGGAATAGGAAGATTCCTTTGGTTAAAGTCCTTTGGAAAGGACATGGGACAGAAGAGGCAACCTGGGAGACAGAAGAGAAAATGCAGAAACATCACCCTGAGTTGTTTGCAGTTACAGCGGAAGAATCTGAGGACAGATTCTCTTTAAGGAGGGGTGATTGTAACAGCCCAAAACAGGGCCTGGATGAAAACAGTAAGTTAAGGCAGTGGTAAAGCGTTTATAGACCGTGATCCAACTTTTTGAATCATCATGCATTGCATTCTTACATGAACTTGGTGCTCGTATATGTTCTGACATGTTTTAAGGGGAATTCTTGACCTTTGATTCAGTTTACTATTCATAACCCGAGCCTACCTTGTTCATATTGCTACTCGAACCCTAGAGGTTCATCATACATGTTTCCCAATCGTTTGAACTTGTTTCCCGAACTCAGAAAGTCTTTCTTGAGCCATAAGGGTATTTTTGGAACTTACCGACCAAAGTTACTATTCATCAGAAAATGAGCTTTTGATTCTGACACCTTTTTCTACCCAAGTTACAGTCGAATCGATCCTTGAATCGAGATGAGTCTTTTGAAATCATTCTTGGCTTGGAAATCCATTCCGGAACTTTGTTTTATTGAAAACGTTTTTGAAAACCCTAGTTTACTATTCCTTTTACGAACGGTTTTCATTCGGAAAATGTTTTCTCTTCGGATTTGCACTACTTGAGCTATTTCAAGATTTTTGAGATGTTTTACAACTCTTGATTCAAGTCCTAGCTTGAAAATTTGAAGCGTACGTTCGTACGTGAGAATTCACTATTCATCCTACGTTTTCAACTTTTTAACGGTAAAACGTTTTATAGTCGATTTTGGACTCAAAACGCTTCTCGATTTATTTCTTGAATTTTAGAAGCAATCCGGACTTGAAAATCATTCTAGAAAGTCGTTTTTCACTCATGTCGAGTTTCGAGCTAAAAACTTTTATTCACTAAAACGAATGTATCTTTCAAACGGTAAATCCGATTTCGACGAATGAATATGAGTTTCGAAGCTAATTTTCTTGCCGTCGGAATGGTTAAACTTCCAGCCACTTATCCTTGAGTCTTGGGGGACGAAATTACAGAAATACCCCCAGCAGTCCCATTTTAGCTTCAACAAGCCCAAAGCTTCCAAGAGAATCTATCCAATTTTTGCTCTCCTACCCTTCTCCACATTTTATTTCCAAGGTGAGGGGCTTATCTTCAGCTATAAATAGAGGCCAAGAGGCATTTGAATCCTTGCTCAATGTTGTGTTAACAACACCCTTTCTTTCTCTCCCTCTCCCCCTCATTGCCGTCGGCTTCCCCCCCTTTTGATAGCTAGGTTAGTTTGTTTTGTTTTATGTTATGTTAGTTTAGTTTATGTTTTTATGTTATGGTATGTTTATATTATGTTTAGGTTGGGTCTTAGGGTCTTCCCTAAGCCATATAGGATTTTATTTTATGCATTTATTATATAGTTTTTATGATATGTTTGTGTAGTTGTTTATATGTTTTAATTGTTTAGTATATGCTTGAATATGTTATGAATAGCTCTAGTATATGCTATGATCATGTGATATGGTTGTTATATTATGAGAATTGATGCATGATTATGGAATTTGAATTATGTTCATGCATGTTTGCTAATGGAATAGTGATTTACAATTTATTATGACACAACTTGTTACATGTTGATATTGGAATTAAATTGTTACATGTTACATGCCCAAAGGTTCATGATATATGATATGATATGATATGATATATGTTGTGACATGTTGTCACATTGTTATATGACTCTTGATTTATGAATTGAGCTTATGGTATGATTTGGATTAATGGATTAGTGCCTTGATCATGTTGTACACTTTAATAGTGTCACATGTTATAACCTAAGATAGAATAGTGTTTCATAACTTGATCTTATGCCTTAATTGGATCTCTTAACTATAGGTTATACCTTTAACCTAGATCACACTTGATTATATTAACATGAACTTGAAACTATAGGTTATAATCAAGATCATAATTTGATTAGGGGGTGTGTGTGTGTGCATGCCGTGTGTGTGTGTGTGTTCGTGCATGGTGTGTGTGTGTACCGTGTGTGTGTGGGTGTGTGTATAGTAAGGGTTTGACCCGACCCTTTGACCCGACATGTGAATAGTAACCTGTGAATAGTAATCGTGAATAGTAATCTGGAATAGTACTTTTGAATAGTGCTTTTGAATAGTAAAAATGAAGTAAAACTTGTGCTTTCTCTATAGACATTTGCACCTAGGGTTTCCATATCCAGGGTCTAAAATGTGTTTTCAAAATGTGTTTTCTTTCGTGGACTTGTTTCATAACCTAAGGTTTGCGATAGGATTCATAATTTGACTAAAGCTTACTCGGTTATAGTAAGATCATAGTCTAACGTTAAGAGTAACTCACTTTGATGTATTCCTTTGTGTGTTACCTTTCTTGAATACCTTAAATGGTATTACTCTCTTGTGTTACATGTTCTTTACATGTTCCTTGTTCATTGTTTCTTGCATTTCATATGCATCTTGGTTAGTAGTGGGTCTTAGTTGTTAAGCTCACTCTAATACACCACCTACAGGAGTTAAAGTTGAGCACTGGGATCCCCAGGGCACCGCTTAATCTGTCTACCTACCTTTGTTACTGATAGGTGAGGTGAAGTTATAAATGTTTTCCAACTGGAACCACGATTATACTATCGTATCATATGTTTTGAAATTCAAAGCTAAACCTTGTTTTGAACTATCCCTTTTATCGGGACATTCTCTTGAAAGGATCATTCATACTTTAATAGTATACCTTGATCAACAGTACATGTTTTCCAAAGTTCTGCATTCTTGTTCAAAGACAGTTACATGTTTTGCATATGTTTTCAAAGTACAGTTTACAGACAGTTTCACATGTTTTCAGACAGAATCATATGTTTTACAGACAGCATCATATGTTACAGTTTCAGTTTCACATGTTATAAGATAGCATACTGGGGTGTTACTCTGGTCACTGCTAATCTTAAATGCAAGCATACAGTTTACAGTTTGGGCCCGGCGGTTATGTGTGGAGGTGATGCTCGGGAGGTGAGCGCCAACGACATCACCAATACCGGCCGCCACACTTAGACAATTGACACCGACTTTTAACAGGAGGTTTGTTAAGTCAGGACAATCTGTCTGGGAACGGACAGCAAATCTGTTCCCATTACATGTTTACAGGTCGCCTAGGGCTAGCTACCCGAAGTGACAACCGGTGGAGGATGGTGCATGTTTGTATGTGTTGGTAAGAGTTGTTGTTGACCTTGGTCCAATAGTCTACTGTGTACGGAGTTGTTGTTGACCTTGGTCCAATGCTCTATTTTATGTGGGGTTATTGTTGATCCTGGTCCGATACTCTACTATACGTGGAATTATTGTTGATCCTGGTCCGATGCTCAACCAAATCATGTTTTCTGGAGTAAGGATGGAGGAGCCTAGCTTGCGGGCAAAATTCTGTTTCATAAAGGATGGTTCATATCTGAAAAGTTCACTTTACCCTTATCCCGTTTTATGAAAGAACTATGAACCATCAACAGCATATGTGTGCGCGTGTGATAGCATTCATGAAAATGTTTTATAACGTGCATTCTTTTACAGCATCGCATTCAAAGAGTTTTATCAACCGAACTTGTTTCAAGTTCTTCTTCAAAGCATTGCATTTAACAGTTTCGAACGTTACTTCAAGTTCTTTAATTCAGTACTTTCTTTAAAGTATTCCCTCACTTAGTCCTTTTGACTAATACCTCTCCCGTTTTCTTGCCTCGTGGTTTCAGGTCTTGCAGCCGCAGTCTAGAGGTATCTTGAAGCTCTAGATTGTCATTTTTGCTTCTGTCAGGACTTAGTATTACTTCCTTTTGTGTCCTGCATATGTTTTATGGCTGCATCACTTAATGTTTCTGTATATGTTTCTGAATACTTGAGTATATTTGTTATACTCTTTCTGCTACTCTGTTACCGATATTTTGAACTCTGTTGTATCGGTACTTATATGTGAATCTGTTATATGTTCTGATATGCCGAGTCTCTCTTACACGATCAATATGTTCTTGCTTGTTACATGCCATCACGCACATGTTTTGAAAAGTTTTAAAATACTCTGATTTTCCGCTGCATAGCCACATCGTTGTACATGTATAGTTCTGATAGACAACCGTTCGCTGGAGTATTTCTTGAGTGATGGCTCACACCATTACTTGAGGGATGCTTCAGTGCGGGGGTTGAGACGCCGCTCTCCTCTTGTTCTGGTACGGGTGGGGGCGTTACATAAAGCTTCCGCTGCGGAACTCTAATCATGTCTTCTATCTCTTCAGTTGTCTTAGGACACTGATCCCGAGATAGATAAATTCCATATCTAGTAGGTAATGACCATTTCTTGGAATTTATCATATTACACCTTACCAGCATCTTATCTATATAAGCTTGTTGTGATAAACCAATCTCCTTATTCCTATGATCACAACAAAAGTTTGATCCTTGGAATAACATCGGTCTCACATAGGTCTTTTCTTGTCAAAATGATTTGACGTTCAAATCTTGACCACTGACAAAATTCTTGCATCATTCTCAATGAGCAGAATATTAGTTACGTACAAAGTGAAAATGTTACAATGCTATCATGATGTCATTTTGTACACTTCATGGTTCATCAGGCAATTATTCAAATCCAAGGAATTTAAATTGCCTTATAATTCTGATGCTCCATAATCTAGACGCTTGCTTAAGATCATAAATCGATCTATTAAGCTAACATTATATGCACCTGATTTCTGGCTGTGAAGCCTTCAGGTTGTACCATGTATCTCTTCTTCTTGAAATTTTCCCGTTCAAGGACATAGTCTTTACATCCATTTATCTAATCTCATAATCGATAATGAGATAAAATGGAGAGGATAATGGACTTAAACACTGTTATAGGCGAGAAGATCTCATAAATGATTTCTTCTTTCTGGGTAAAATCCCTTGCCATAAGCTTTGCTTTAAAGTCTCTACTTTTGTCCATTTCTCCTTTTATTGTCTTGCTGAACCCAATTTTATCTAATAGGGTTTAATGCCTTCAGGCGCCTCTACAAGTTCAAAACTTTGTTAGAATACAGAGATTCTAACTTAGATTCCATGGATATTGACCAAACGGTCAGCGTCTATATCTTCCATAGCTTCATTACATGTGACAGGATCAGATACGTTAGATTTATCCACTTGGGTTAATCTTAGATATCTTGTCAGGTCTCCTGACAATCCTCCCACTACAATGATGCTCTTGTGTACACGTCTCTACATCACATGTTGTATTTGGCACATCACATGTATCTAATACATTTTCAATTATCACGGGTTTATGGAAATCAGTATCTAATACTGTTATTTCTTTTAACACTACTTTGCTTCCACCCTTTTGTGGTTATCTATGTAATTATCTTTGAAATATTCACAAACATCTTTTGTGATTTCTCAAATTACAAAATATACCACCTCTCATTCTTCTTAGGATAACCTTAGAACAAGTAAGCCTTTGTTCTTTATTCTAACTTGTCAGCATCCATCCTTAACTCCAGGCTACCTTAAATCCGAAGATAAAAGATACAGGATTTTCACCTTAACTACAGATCCATCAGTGTTTTAGGAACTGACTTAGATAGAACTAGATTTGACGTTTTGTGTTCAAGACCCCAAAACGAAATTCATAGGGTAGCATGACTCTTCATGAATCTTACCATCATTATCAGAGTTGTATTTCTCTTTTCTGTAATACATCTTTGCCAAGACATATCTCATACAGATAGTTGAGATCTAATCTCATATGAGAAATTCTATTTAACTCTGAACATAGATACTTATCATTACTTCGATCTAATCAGAGTGCCTTGATATGTTTTCTAATTTGACTCTTTGACTTCAGTCTTATATTCTTTGAACTCTTCAAAATTACAGACTTGAGTCTCATCAAATAAACATATCTGTATCTAGAGTGTTCATCCAAACGAATGATGAAGTACACAAAAACTTTCTCTTGCTTGAACATTCATAATATCATACGTTCGTATGAACCAAGTCAAGCAAGTTCATGGCTTAATACCTTTGTTTCCAAAAGGCTTTCTTGGTCATTTTAACCTTCTAAATAGGATTCGTAGATTGATACTATTTTCAAGTCAATAGGACTCAACAATCAGTCTTTGGATCCTATTCAGATTCAATTGACCAATAGATAGGTGCCACGTAGAAATTTTTCCTCTTAGATGGTAAGTCAACCTTCTTAATGTTAAACTTGAATTAGGGTTTTTATTGAGGTATAAAAGACCATCTTTTATTGTGCCAGAGCAAATAAACCTTTTATTTTTCTTAGCGGTAAACTTTTGTTTAAAACAAACAGTTAAACCCCTAGTTATCAAATAACTTACGAAAAACAGATCTCTGTATATATGGCACGTATGATATAAAAAACCCTACTGCCAAAATACGACTTTATAGTCCTTACGGCTAATGCAATTATACTTGTATTATCCCCGAGCAGTAATTGTGTGTTAGCCGTTTTTCAAACTTTCTGGTTAGTTTGAATCTTCGCAACGACTTGCAAATATGATTAGTTGATCTAAAGTTCACACACCAGGAGTCCGGTGAATTTTCAACTAAACATATTTTCAACAAGTAAGATATCTTCATATCTTATCTAAACGGCATAACAAATAGACAGACTAAGTATTTTAGACAATTTTTTTTTCAATACCCGTTACCACCGACCTAGTAACACTTTTCCATTGTCGGATTTGACTTTCTATTTCTGAACCTTAGATTAGGAACTTTTCCTTTTTCTTTCTTCCACTTACTGGCTTTCTAAGCCGTGGATATAGATGTCTGATTAAAGAGAACTTTTCCCTTAGTCTATATCACCCTTTCTGCCATATAGGTCGTTCATTGGTTTTATAAAAAATTATTTAAAATAATCATGAACGTTCAAATGACTCAGGCAGAGAGTATAGGATCGTATCCTATCTGTTAAGATTGTTTCTTTAAGCACAGAGGCTTTCAATGTCGTTCAGATTAGTTATCATATTCATAATATGATTCTGAATCAGTGATCCTTCAAACATCTTCATAACTAACAACCCTCTTATTGACACGTACCTTCGTACGATTTTGTCTTCAAAACATGTTCTTATCAGTGAACATCTCATGCGTCTGATGCTGAAGAACTTTTAAGACAGATGTCAGGATATAAGACTAGCCAGATCATCACACTTGATCCATTTTAGAATAAACGTCTTTCTAATCCTGACTGGTTGTAGTTTCCGAGATTTTCGGATAAGGTTCAATGAGTACGTAAACTTTCGTGTCTCAACACAATGTCAAGATTTATTTCCTAATCAGCATAGTTAAACCCTTACTAGCCTATTTCCAAAAAATTTGGAGTGGGCTAAGAGAGACCGTAATTATAAAACTGAAATAAATAAAAAAAATGCAAGTTATGATTATGTATTTCACTTTCTTCTGCGTTCAACCAATAAATGAAATCCACGTAAGCATTTTGATTTACGCAATGGTGACTTAACTAACTGCACTTGACTCCCCGGAGGCGAGGTCGAAAACCGCTTAGAAAAGCATGAACTATTCTTAATTAACATGTCATCTAGACAACTCTTACCAAACAATGTTAATTCACCACGTCAACCTTTGGCCTCTAAGTAAATGTAACAGAGCTCCGAAGGGAGGTTAATACATTACTTAGTCAAGTGTGCACCATTACCTAGAAGTCCGTACGAGTAGGTCAACACACTCCACGGAGGCGTGGTCGAGTTGACTTTCCCGTATTTCATTCTATCCGTAAAAGTCTAATCTTGTATACTGCGAATATATACCCGCCGAAGGGAGTAGTACATATTCACTATACTATAGGCCGGTAATGGAGGCCGTGAGAATCCAACTCTTTTCATCTCGCTCCCACTTGAATTTTTTAAAAGGTGTGGATTATCTTTTGATTATCTTATAATCACTTTTGGCGTCTTAATTTCGGAAGTAATTAATCTAATTAATACCCTCCCACTAGGATTATTAAATCATATTTATAATCCTAATAATAATATTTTAAGGCAATTTAATAACTACTTATTAATTAGGCCTAAAAATATTAGTCCAATTATGCATCGCGTCTAATCTTTATTAAACAAAATTATTTAATCACATTAAATAAAATATACATAATTGTAAATAACATAATATCTCATATTATCATGATCATGCCATAAAATAAAATAATTAAGCATGCTTTCATATAATTATCACATAATTATCATGCTTAAAATTTTAAATGACACAAAATAAATATGCCATAAATTAAATCAATTAAGCATGCTGGTATAATTATCACATAATTATCATGCTTAAAATAAATGGCATAAAGTAAACATGTTATAAATAAATTATCTAATAATTTAAATCATGTTTACTGATTCGATAATTAACCAGGAAGATTATTGAAATCGATTCCCAGAAAATTACCATTCCACGTAAATTCCCAGGAAACACTGGAGGGGTCACAACGGTCCCACTTAAAAACCAGCCTCCTTTGACAGAATTTACGTGCACAGTAGCAGATTTAAAATTATGTATCGCATGCATCATATCAATGCATGTATATATCTAGAGCACGACTTTGATACCAGTTGCTGGGAGGTGGGCCCAGAACAGTAGCGGTCCGGGACCACATTTTAAATTTTTTATTATAATACAAGTATTAAAATATTTCTAAAACATTTTAATACAAAGCGGAAGACTTAGCCGGATCTACTCAAGTATATACATGCAATTGATAATAAATTTTAAATCACTTAAGCAGATAAATAAATAACATGCAATTAACACTTAAGAGCACATAATTTATCATGCTTAAAATAAAATAACTGAAAACTATTACCGTACTGCAATCATGGCTATCTAACGACATTTTTCCAGCTCCCGAATTCATCTCCTGAGAACCCAATACCCGATCTCCTCGTGAAACCGGCAGAGCTTCCCTGCAATAACCCCAGGGGCACCCTCGGAGTGTGGGCTACGAAAGTATTTCTCTAAATACTTAGAGAAAAAAAAATTTAAACTACAAAACCCTTATCAGGGTTTATTCTCCCGAAATTAGGCGTTTTATATAAACACCTAATTAAAATTAATTCGAAAATAAATCGGAATAAACTAGGAGAGAATGGGACTTGATTTCAAAGCCAAGATTTGGCCAAAACCATCCCAAAACTGAATGAGAGAAATGGGGTGGGTATCAGCCTATTTATAGGCAAATATATGAGGGTAAAACGGTCATTTTGGATACAAAAGCAAGGGCAAAATGGTCATTTCACATCCCCACTTGTGTGTACAACTTGGATACGAAAACCAAGGACACTACGTTGAAGGTCTCATCACCACGAGTCCAACGCCGCCGGCCGCTCCCCAATCAGATGCTCCACGCGCCCGCACACGCCACCTGAAGGTGGCGCGTGTGTGGTACACGCGGCTAGGGTTTGGGGAGTTTGAACCGGTCCGGTTCGACACGTGGCCCATTCTGGCGCTGCCACGTGTGCGGTCCGATCCAACTGGACCCGGTTTGATCGACCCCGACCCGTTTGACCGACCCGGCCCGATCTCATCTGGACCGTTCAAGGGCACTGACGTGGCTCGATCCTAGTCGTCCACGCGTGGCGCGCAGTCAGCACCAGCTGGGACCCATCTTCTGATGTGGCATGCCACGTGGACTGCCACGTCAGTTTTTTTTTTTTTTTTTTTTTATAAAAAAATTTAAAATTTTATTTTCTCCAAAATAAAATTCCGGGCATTTCCAACTCTTTGCAACTTGATTTATTTTCTTAAAATAAATTCCTTGGCCATTTTCAATCACTTTGAAAATTCATTTCTCTTTCTCCTTTAAGTATTTTCTCTTTGGATTTTCAATTGGGGCTTGTAGGGGGACCTGCAGGACTAATTAATTTTAGCTCCAAACGGATTAATATATTATCATCCCATGATAATAATTAATTACCGTTTAACAATATTTAATTCCACTAAATAAATATTGTTGCACTATATAATTAATTAAATTATTCACGAATTTCTCGATCTAGAATAATTTCGCATTTTACTCCTCCGTGTAGATATCCATGAAAAATAAATTGCAACTACTATCATTTATTTTTCATTTCTAATTTGAAATTTATTGATTCGCCTTAAGTTCAAATTCTCTGTATGTGAAACACATTCAACATACAACTTCGGTGATGTATCACGCGAAGTGCTTTGGCCAAAGTCTTAATTCGAACTTTTGCAAAACTATTTCAAGGATATCTTTTACCTTCCAGCAAGGCCACAGATTCCTCGATCAATATAACTCTTTAGCACATTTCATGTTGTCACCGAATCATACAAAGTATTTTGGCCACTCGTTACCGAGGCCTCACTTCAAGTATGTTACAGTGACTAACACTACATGCCTAAAGCCAAAATATTATCAGGATTAAGAGTACAATGCTTCCTCAGATTTCAGTCATTTTAGATAGCAGTATAAAATGAATAATCTCAGTGGTCCAGTTCGATGTTTCCAATCTTATTGAAAATCATCAACGTGTTATAATTGGAATCACCATTCCCTATGACGAAAGACTAAACATCTTATATAACCACGTTATAGTCTTCATAAGAACATATTCTTATCTTACCGACTAGAACTTTAATGGCACGTGATTTTGGTATTCAAAGTCTTTTCCTATGAAACACATTTCATATGAGAATACCACCACCCGTCATTAATTATTAATATGTGAAATACTCACAACTTGCTGTAAATTCAGTTTAATTTATTCAACAAATTGAATTTCGAGGGCACTATTCCCAACAGTTCTTTGGTCTCTGCCACTGAGAGACTATCTCAACTTTCGAAGAATTCACTTCTAGTCCTATACTTGTGATAATCTGGCCTAAGAAAGTCACCCTATCAATCGAGAACTCACAGTTACTGAATTTAGCATATAACCGGTGCTCTCTCAGAGTCTCTAATACCAATCTGAGATGTCGGGTGTGATCCTCTTCCGGTCTCGAATATACCAGGATATCATCTATAAAGATTACTACGAATTTGTCGAGGTAGACGAAAAATCCTATGCACCATATCTATGAAGGCTGCTGGAGCATTGGTTAGTCCAAATGGCATCACAATAAATTCATAGTGCCCATACCGGGTATTATATCCCGAAATAGGAATATCTTCTTCCCGGATTTTCAACTGATAATATCCTTCCTTAGATCAAGTTTGGAATATACGCTAGACCCTTGCAACATATCAAACAGTTCTTCTATGTGAGGTAACGAGTATTTATTCTTTCTAGTCATCCGATTCAACTCCAGATAATTAGAATCCCTTCTTTCTTTTTAAAGAAAAGAACCGGTGCTCCCCATGGTGATGAACTCGGTCGAATATATAGAGAATCCCTAGTACGGATCAACCGGTGCTCCCCATGATAATTAGAATCCCTAGCACGGATCAACCGGTGAGGATTTTCTCCAACAAGATTTCAAGAAGTGATCAAACCCCTTGTGCGTGAAGACCTTAACGGGCTAACCCTTGTCGGGACGTCATGAACCTCGAACTTGGATAAATACGGAAAGTTGCTTGAGCTTGAAACTCGAGCAGGCGAACCTGGGGGCCAGGTTCTCTTAAGGGGAGCATTGTGACACCCCGACTTTTCAGTCGTACAGGTATGACGTATGTGCGCAATTAAATTTATTATTTATGAATTTTATATTTAATTTTTCTATGTTTATTTCCATTAATTTAAATATTTGAATTTCATAATATTGATTTGTTTGAATATTTGAATTCTAATTATTTGAATAATATGTTTATTTGTTAAAATGTGTTGCATTTGTATTTGATTTGAGATTGAAATTTCGTGTTATTCTGATATGTTTGAGATTTGTAAGTTATGAATTTGTTTATGTGCTCGTTTTACATTTTCAAACTTGTTTCAAATGGTAATGCACCATTTTGTTTGTTTTGGGGACTCGAGGGCCTAACTAGTTTTAGCGCGCCTTGTGTTCCGGAATTTATATCTTGAGCTTGGGAATTCGGATTCGAATTCCAGAAGTGGCGCTGGACTCGAAACTAGATTTTCAAGCTAAGAAACCTAGCTTCATATTTTTCTAAGCCCGTTTGGTACTCCGAAATTCAACCGAAAAACTGACTCGCGCCATTATGACCATCTTTCACTAATTTGCACATAAGTCCCTCATCTATTAGCCTTTTCAAGTGATTCTTGGTCCCACAACTCACCAAATCAATGATTTATCATATCTTGCTCCCCTGATCTCGATCCACACAAGAGAAGGAAGGAAAAATCTGATTTTTGGAGCAGTAACAGTTTCATTCTCTCCACTTTGCACCCAAGGAGAAGTTTGAGCTTCAATCTTCATTTTCCTCCATGATCTTCAAGATGTTAGTACATATTTGATATCTCCATACTTGTGTGGTCATTTTCATCCAAGAATTTCAGATTTTGAGCTTTTTTTGATTGAGATTTGATCCTAGACATGAATAGTTAGGTTTTATGCCATTTTTTAATTCCATCACATTCTTTGGAGTTTGGCTTGAATTGGAACTGGAATATGGATCTTTTATGCTTCATTTATTGTTGAATATACCTGACTTTGGTGGTAGTTGAGGCATGAATGAATTATCATTAATGATCTTATGGTTTCAAGTTGAGATATGCATGAATTGGTGCCATTTTCTTACCTTAGCTGCTGCTGTTCGTTTCCAGCCTATTTGAGGAAGTTTTTGTGCTGATTTGCTACTGATTTTGCTTCCTTTACATGTCTCCTTGAGTTGGTAGTTGGATTGGTAGGAAAACAGGGCTGAACAGGGGTGAAAATCGCCATTTTCCGCGACTGAATTGTCTCCCCGGCCGGGTACGTGCTATGCAGAAAGTTTCTTCATCAAATGTACCCAGGAGGGTACTTTTATGAAGAAAATCTCCCCCGGGTGGGGAGATGGTGATGATCTTCTGCTCTTCAATTCATTCTTTGCATGTTTAATCCTTTTTCATTCTATTTTGCATGATAAGTTGTGAACTTTGCATGGTAGTTAACGTGACAATGCATGGTATGGGATTTCATGCATACTAAGAGTGTTTAGAATTCTTTTCCCATGCATGTGATTTTGAATGTGATATAAATGATGCATGTTACATATATGTAATATATGTTATAAATATATCTATTATGTTATATGTTTAATTAAATGAGTTTAAGTGCTTTAAATTTGATGATTTAATTTATAAATGTGGTCCTATAGTTTTATATGAATTTTTATGTATGAAATGTCTAATCTAAATGTGATTTTATGTTTTAAATTATTTGTTACATTTTATGAATTACGCTTATGAATTTATTTGATACGTTTTAATTGAGCTATGAACTTAAATGACCTAAATGATGCATTCTTGCATTTCATATGCCTTCATTTCATTCATATGCATCGCCGTGCGTCTAATTGGTTTATGATCAAGTCTAAGTCTTAAGTATGTGCTCATTTTCTCAGAGTTGAGTTCCGGAGGTGTCGGTTCCACCACTTAAGCCTCTTCTTGGTCGTCAACGCTCTTCCGGGAGCTCTTTCGGTAAAAGGTGAGGTTTTAGGTTTGTTATAGATAATGAGACCTACAACCCTATGTGCTCGTTTTCAAGCCCGCATGTGAACATACTATTATATGTATATTAAATATGTGTCTTATGATATGTTATGATTCTTATTATGCGATATCATATGAACTCTTCTGAAATTATACGTATGGGCATATATAAGCTTAAAATTGTTTTGCAACGAGGTTATGCTCCAAACCGTGTATCGTCAAGCAAACTATGGATTTCTTCAGCATATTATGAATTTGGAAGACACGGAGAGGTACGTGTATAGCATATGACTAGTTGCAGGGTAAGATATGTTTCTTAAGTATGAATCGTATGTTTCTAGGTTTCGCGAGTTAGGAATATTTCCTATGAGTCTTACGAGTCCTTTGAGTCTATTTGAATCCCTGGGCCCCAGAGGTGTGGGTAAGGGAGACCCGGTACGGCTGTTGGGGTCGTCGGTTATCACCCTTGTGCACACGCTCCTTTGAAGTACCTACGCGCGACTCTGAGGGAGATGGAGAAAGCGTGGTGCTTTGAGCCTTCGGCTGAGGCCGGAGAAGGTACGTTGCGGGACCGCTACCCCACGTATATAGAGTTGCACGATGTGGGCCCGTAACCCGCGTGCAGAGTTCCGAAAGAGGATGAAATACGGGAGTATGAGCCTTATGAATCTTATGTATTTACGTTTCCTTATGGTTTTCTTATGAATCTTTCTTAAGGGTAAGGTTGGAAACCCGTGCTCGTCCGGTATTTGAATTCTTTTGCTATAATGATTATGAAACGGAATAGGAGATTTCGATTCAATAAGAGATTTATACGAGTGAATTCTGAATTTATGAATTTATGAATCCATTTGAATATTTATGAATCCGTATGCGTTCTTCAATCTATGAATCCTTACGAGTTTTCAAACTTTAGTATGTATGAATATATGAATAAGTATGAGATTGATTTGGAAAATGACTTTGGTGTGTAAAACCCTATTCCCGGTTCAAAGTCTTTTGTTTATTATGTGATTTGCTCTATATATATATAGGTGTGTGGGTGTGAGTTAGCCCCCTCACTCAGTTGGTGGACTGACCCTCTCCTTTCAACTTTTCAGTTTACAGGTTAGGCGTACTAGGCGGAGTCTTGAGTCGGTCGGGTTCGAGTCATCTAGTTCGAGTCGCATTTTCTTTTGCATTCAGTCATGCTTTTGTATACGATTCGATCGTGGTAACTGAAGTATCTATATGTTATGCATTTGTTAATGAATTATGTATGAATTTCTATTTAGTATATTTCGGGACAGGCTTCTTGGGATAGCTGAACCCCGTTTTGTGGATTTATCTTCTTGGATTTTGTTATATGCTTCCGTTTTCTTGTTCTTGCGCACTCTGGTCCTGTTTTAGCTCCGCCTGGCCTAGCGAGTGAGTGTAGGTTCCCATTCGCTTAGTCTTGGGATCATGTATGGATTTCTATTTCATATGTGCGTTTGGGGCTAGGTACGGGGGATGTGGTGGCTCGCCGCTCCGAGCGCTACATCTTAAATTGGTATCAGAGCTCCGTGTTGCAAAACCGGAATTCTAGTGTCGTGTTGTGTCAAGTATAGGTCGTGCGGCGTAGGAACAACGTGCTAATGTGTGCATTGCATCCAGATATGTAAATTTGCTTCCATTATGTGTTTTAAAAATTACTACTTTCTTCTCATTATTGTTGTTGTTGCATACTTTATGTGCACTAGTTGTTCCATCTACGTGCCATAATAACTCATTAACCGCATACATCGTAGTTTTGCCTCCCCTATGTACTGTAGGTTAATATCTCAAAACGGTCAACCCCTCAACTCAACGACCATGGCCCTAAGTAGAAATTGGGATAAAGTAGAGATAAAGACTCTTCATAACCGTTTAGTTCTCACAAAGATAACCAATCCACCCCTTATGTTCGTGTTGAGCGCATCATTTTCGAAGAGTAAATCTCATGCACCCATTGTGGAGGATCTAATCCTAGCAATAAGAAGTGTTGAAAAGGAGTTGGAGGTATAATCAAAAGGAGAAGATTGGTACCACATTACGTAAATCTCTTCTGTACCTATTTGAGGTATCGGCTTGGAATTCGAGAAGGAAGGTCTTTTCAATGATAAATGATCAAGAAGAATATTGAAGCGAGAAGTGGAACCCAAAACAAGTATTGAACCCAATTCTTCGGAGGTGAAGCGATTGATTTACTATTCAACCTGAATATCAGGGTCAGGTAGATGGTGGTGCACTAAAGAAGGATCGATAGCTCTTCCTTCCTCGAGTGTATAAATATTCAATGGAAGAAATCTTGTTAGGGAAACAGCTTGGGATTGGATTCAAAGAGGAACCGAGAGGTTCTTAAATGGGACCGAAAGGAAAGACGAAAATGAAAGGGACTTCCATTCATGGAGCAATCCCCGTGTGCTCATTATAGAAGAAATTCTCATACTTATGAGAATCGTTGGAAGAGGTTGAGGCGATGCTTCGGATGTGGATCGCCGAAACACAAGTTGGAAAGATAGGAATTACTAAAGTCAAAAGAATACCAGGGAGGTAATTGCATTCATAGCACGTGCATCCATCCCCCATTGTATACTTATACTTATTTGTTATGTGAATTACGTATCGCCATGACTTCTTGCTTCCTTGTTTAAATTGTTGATCAACGTGATGCATAGCATGAGCAAACCTAACCCGACATGCATGAGTTCAATGTTTTCATGATAGCTTGCAATTGAGAGAAGTCGTCCTTCGTGATGGTGAAAACCGGGATAAAAAGAAGGTGAAAGTGGAAATTCAAGGGATTTAGAAGATTAATAGCAATGGAGCTAAGAATGCTACGGAAAGAGATGGATGGCTAAATGAATATTAATCAAGAGAGTGTTAAGGGGAAGCATTGAAACTATGATCCGGGGATAAGTATTCTATTCGGACTCAATTCCTAGAAGGTAAACGAGTAACACCAGGTTCTAGAGGAATATTGAGAGGATTTCATGGGATTGTCTCACGTAAGAATAGCAAAGACAGATCTTGCGAATGCTTTAATTTGAGGTCCATTCTAATGATAAGGTGATGGTATTCGTGTGGACCCAAGGTAAATTAGGTTCTTCAAGAGATAAGCAACGAAAGTCGACAAAGAAGGTTCGAATATCATAGGATAAGGGGATGATGAGCAATACAGACCATTAAGGAATAGTTCCAATTAAACCAATCCATTGGAAATCGAGCTCGGGCAATAGGAAGAAGCAGAAAGAGTTTAAACACCTTGGATATTAATTGTAGGAAGTTCTATATTAGGGACGGATTGGAGTTTACTTTCCAGATCCAACCTGAATTGTCGTGTTGTGAAGACGAATTGGGAGATAAAGCAACAAATGGAAACGATAAAGAAAGGTAAAGTAATTTCAGGAAGGAGATCATATACTCGAGTGTATGTCAGTAGAGGGCAAGTCATACAACCAATTCAAATTAGTAAAGAGTGGAATCGGGGATTTCAATCAAGGTGGTAACTAGGTGGAGATTCGGGACAACAATTGGAGATCGATCATCAAGAAGAAGCCAAGATATTAATTCTATTAACATCAAAGAATTGGGATTTCGGGCTCTAAAAGATTTACGAGAGATGGAGATTGTGAAGGAGCGAACACTAGGGCGTGCCACTTGATGACTCTGAGGAGTACCTCTTCACCGGACCCTATAATACAAAAGAGAGATGCCGAGAAACCAGGATTTAATTAGACAAGGTATGGGATCCCCTAGAAAGAGTGGGTTAAGAAACTTCAAGACAACCGGAGATCGAGATGCGATAATGGTCGATTGAATTAGGGTGAATCAAGATTAAACGAGTTATGAAAGATTCCAGAGGCGAAAGGAACATAAACAATCCCTCACGGCAATTAGGAAAATGGAATGGAATCAACAAGCTAAGGATCCATTCGATAAAACCGAGGTAAAGGAATCCGGGTCACGAATTCTAAGACATGAACCTTGATTCTCCACTCCATCTCCTCAATGTGAAGGGTTTCGAGAAATGGTGAATGGTACATATATCATTCATGGCACGTGCATCATGCATATTTGATTGCTATGGTATTGTCATGTGTTTATTCGTATACGTGTGTGCTTGTTGTGTGTTTTTCTCCAGTATGTGGGTTTTCTCGGTAAGCTAAGGGTCATGGTTATGACGGTTTTTCGGATCGAGCAAGAAGTGGTGAGTTAGCCCTCTGGCAAAGGGACTTCTTGGCATAGATGGTGCGAGTGGTGGAGATTCAGTAACCACGCCATTCGTGTAATACCGAGCTTTTGAGTAGTTGGAATGAATCAAACGAAGGGAGATGAATCAAACTTGCACCCTCGTATCGTGCGAGACATTTTAGTTGCTCCTAGCACGGATCAACCGGTGAGGATTTTCTCCAACAAGATTTCAAGAAGTGATCAAACCCCTTGTGCGTGAAGACCATACCGGGCTAACCCTTGTCGGGACGTCATGAACCTCGAACTTGGGTGAATACGGAAAGTTGCTTGAGCTTGAAACTCGATCAGGCGAACCTGGGGGCCAGGTTCCCTTAAGGAGGGAGGATTGTGACACCCCGACTTTTCAGCCGTACAGGTATGACGTATGTACGCATTTAAATTTATTATTTATAAATTTTATATTTAATTTTTCTATGTTTATTTCCATTAATTTAAATATTTGAATTTCTTAATATTGATTTCTTTGAATATTTGAATTCTAATTATTTGAGTAATATGTTTATTTATTGAAATGTGATGCGTTTGTACTTGATTTGAGATTGAAATTTCGTGCTTTCCTGATATGTTGGAGATTTGTGAGTTATGAATTTGTTTATGTGCTCGTTTTACATTTTCGGACTTGTTTCAAATGGTAACGCACCATTTTATTTGTTTTGGGGACTCGAGGGCCTAACTAGTTTTAGCGCGCCTTGTGTTCCGGAATTTATATCTTGAGCTCGGGAATTCGGATTCGAATTCCGGAAGTGGCGCTGGACTCGAAACGAGATTTTCAAGTTAAGAAACCTAGCTTCATATTTTTCTAAGCCCGTTTGGTACTCCGAAATTCAACCGAAAAACTGACTCGCGCCATTATGACCATCTTTCACTAATTTGCACATAAGTCCCTCATCTTTTAGCCTTTTCAAGTGATTCTTGGTCCCACAAGTCACAAACTCAATGATTTATCATATCTTGCTCCCCTAATCTCGATCCACACAAGAGAAGGAAAGGAAACATCTGATTTTTGGAGCAGCAACAGTTTCATTCTCGCCACTTTGCACCCAAGGAGAATTTGGAGCTTCAATCTTCATTTTCCGACATGATCTTCAAGAGGTTAGTACATATTTGATATCTCCATACTTGCGTGGTCATTTTCATCCAAGAATTCCAGATTTTGAGCTTTGATTGATTGAGATTTGATCCTAGACATGAATAGTTAGGTTTTATGCCACTTTTGAATTCCATCACATTCTTTGGCGTTTGGCTTGAATTGGAGCTGGAATATGGATCATTTATGCTTCATTTATTGTTGAATATACCAGAATTTGGTGGTAGTTGAGGCATGAATGAAATATTGTTAATGATCTTATGGTTTCAAGTTGAGATATGCATGAATTGGTGCCATTTCCTTACCTTAGCTGCTGTTGTTCGTTTCCAGCCTATTTGAGGAAGTTTTTGTGCTGATTTGCTGCTGATTTTGCTACCTTTACATGTCTCCTTGAGTTGGTAGTTGGATTGGTAGGAAAACAGGGCTGAACAGGGGTGAAAATCGCCATTTTTCGCGACTGAATTGTCTCCCCTACCGGGTACGTGCTATGCAGAAAGTTTTTGCATCAAATTTACCCGGGAGGGTACTTTTATGAAGAAAATCTCCCCCGGGCGGTGAGATGGTGATGATCTACTGCTCTTCAATTCATTCTTTGCATGTTTAATCCTTTTTCATTCTATTTTGCATGATAAGTTGTGAACTTTGCATGGTAGTTAACGTGACAATGCATGGTATGGGATTGCATGCATACTAAGTGTGTTTAAAATTCTTTTCCCATGCATGTGATTTTCAATGTGATATAAATGATGCATGTTACGTATATGTAATATATGTAATATATGTTATAAATATATCTATTAGAGATAAAGATTTTTGCCCATCCGAACTATGACCCATTTGGCATTTCACCATCCCAACTATTTTTCACCCGAAACCGCCATCTAAACTTTCAATTCCTGACAAACCACCATCTCACAGCGGTTTTGACCATTTTTTGAGCGGTTTTGACTCTTTTTTCAGCGGTTTTGGATGTTTTAACACATAATCTATGGAAAAATAACAAAGAGAGACATATTTACATGTGTTAAAACATCCAAAACCGTTGAAAAAAGAGTCAAAACCGCTCAAAAAAGGGTTAAAACCACTATGGGATGGTGGTTTGTCAGGAATTGAAAGTTTAGATGGCGGTTTCGGGTGAAAAATAGTTGGGATGGTGAAATGCCAAAAGGGTCATAGTTCGGATGGGCGAAAATCTTTATCTCTATCTATTATGTTATATGTTTAATTAAATGAGTTTAAGTGCTGTAAATTTGATGATTTAATTTATAAATGTGGTCCTATGGTTTTATATGAATTCCTATGTATGAAATGTCTAATCTAAATGTGATTTTATGTTTTAAATTATTTGTTACATTTTATGAATTACGCTTACGAATTTATTTGATACGTTTTATTTGAGCTATGAACTTAAATGACCTAAATGATGCATTCTTGCATTTCATATGCCTTCATTTCATTCATATGCATCGCCGTGCGTCTAATTGGTTCATGATCAAGTCTAAGTCTTAAGTATGTGCTCGTTTTCTCAGAGTTGAGTTCCGAAGGTGTCGGTTCCACGACTTAAGCTTCTTCTTGGTCGTCAACGT
Source organism: Lantana camara (assembly GCA_037501455.1). Taxonomy (NCBI): domain Eukaryota; kingdom Viridiplantae; phylum Streptophyta; class Magnoliopsida; order Lamiales; family Verbenaceae; genus Lantana; species Lantana camara. The sequence continues at coordinate 50,571,686 of CM074865.1, forward strand.
TCTTCCGGGAGCTCTTTCGGTAAAAGGTGAGGTTTTAGGTTTGTTATAGATAATGCGACCTACAACCCTATGTGCTCGTTTTCAAGCCCGCATGTGAACATACTATTATATGTATATTAAGTATGTGTCTTATGATATGTTATGATTCTTGTTATGCGATTTCATATGAACTCTTCTGAAATTATACGTATGGGCATATATAAGCTTAAAATGGTTTTGCAACGAGGCAATGCTCCAAACCGTGTATCATCAAGCAAACTGTGGATTTCTTCAGCATATTATGAATTTGGAAGACACGGAGAGGTACGTGTATAGCATATGCCGAGTTGCACGGTAAGATATGTTTCTTAAGTATGAATCGTACGTTTCTAGGTTTCGCGAGTTAGGAAGGTTTCCTATGAGTCTGATGAGTCCTTTGAGTCTATTTGAATCCCTGGCCCCCGGAGGTGTGGGTAAGCGAGACCCGGTGCAGCTGTTGGGGTCGCCGGTTATCACCCTTGTGCACACGCTCTTTTAAAATACCTACGCACGACTCTGACGGAGATGGAGAAGGCGTGGTGCTTTCAGCCTTCGACTGAGGCCAGAGAACGTACGTTGCGGGATCGCTACCCCACGTATATAGAGTTGCACGATGAGTGCCCGTAACCCGCGTGCAGACTTCCGAAGGAGGATGGAATACGGGAGTATGAGTCTTATGAATCTTATGTATTTACGTTTCCTTATGGTTTTCTTATGAATCTTCCTTAAGGGGTAAGGTTGGAAACCCGTGCTCGCCGGGTATTTGAATTCTTTTGCTATAATGATTATGAAACGAGATAGGAGATTTCGATTCAATAAGAGATTTATACTAGTAAATTCTGAATTTATGAATATATGAATTTATGAATCCATTTGAATATTTATGAATCTGTATGCGTTATTCAATCTATGAATCCTTATGAATTTTCAAACTTCAGTATGTATGAATATTTGAATAAGTATGAGATTAATTTGGTAAATGACTTTGGTGTGTAAAACCCTATTCCCGGTTCATAGCCTGTTGTTTATTATGTGCTTTGCTCTATATATATATAGGTGTGTGGGTGTGCGTTAACCCCCTCAGTTAGTCGGTGGAGTGACCCTCTTCTTTCAACTTTTCAGTTTACAGGTTGGACGTGCTAGGCGTAGTCTTGAGTCGGTCGGGTTCGAGTCATCTAGTTCGAGTCGTATTTTCTTTTGTATTCAGTCATGTGTTTATATATGATTCGATCGTGGTAATTGAAGTATGTATATGTTATGCATTTGTTAATGAATTATGTATGAATTTCTATTTTGTATATTTCGGGACAGTCTTCTTGGGATAGCTGAACCCCGTTTTGTGGATTTATCTTCTTGGATCTTGTTATATGCTTCCGTTTTCTTATTCTTCCGCACTCTGGTCCTGTCTTAGCTCCGCCTGGCCTAGCGAGTGAGTGTAGGTTCCCGTTCGCTTAGTCTGGGGCTCATGTAAGGATTTTTATTCATATGTGCGTTCGGGGCTAGGTGCGGGGGATGTGGTGGCTCACCTCTCCAGGCGCTACAAGCTGGGTCAGCTTCCAAGTCCTGTGTTTCATCTTCGAGGGCGTATGTATGAGCCTGAATCATCAGTCTCTGAGCTCCCGGTTGATACCCCAGAGTCTTGTCGGGACGTGTATTAGCCGGATGATTCCTCTTTCCACAAATCAAACATAAACCCAATCTCTTGCGGTAGTTACTGTAGGAATGAGTGGGTCCTCCACAATGCATACGAGGTGGTTTGACTTTTCGGGGACCAGGTGGAGCCTGTGGTGCTTGCGGTGCTTCTGGCGGGGGTTCTGTAGCTCGAGGCTTCTTATGTTGATCCTTGAATTGTTGGGGAAGATACGTAATAGGTCTCTTTCCATTTCCCGAACTTGATCCGTGCCCCATTTGTGATCGAGGAATATGATCCTTCTTTCTATACTCCTCTTCTTTCACTAAGGCTCTTTGCATCGTGTCCGCGAAAGATTCAAAGTTTTGACCGGCGTGTCTGTACCTAAGATCTTCTCTCAACCCTACTATGAATTTTCGGGCCTTTCTCTTTTCATCCCGGGTGACGTGAGGGGCATATTTGCCAAGTCTATTGCAAATTGAGAAGTATTGAGCAACAGTCCGGTTTCCCTATTTGAGATCCATAAACTCCTGGTCCTTTCTTTCCCGGACAACTTCAGGTACAAAGGCTCATGGAATTCTCACATGAAGACCTCCCAAGTAAAGGCTTCTCCTTCCACCTCAAGTTTCTCTCTAGTCCGTTCCCACTAATCATAAGCCTCGCCATCAAGCTGGAAAATTGCAAACTAGGCCTTTTTTTGTGAGGTGAATTGATGTACATTATAAATCCTCTCAATACGGGTCAACCATCCCTCGCATATGGAATCATCGATAGAACACGAGAATCTTGGAGGATTATCACTTAAAAATAACCCATGAGGATCTCGTGGATTAGGGGAAGGTAGTGCTTGCTATTCCGCCGGTGGTCGTTGATGAGGTGGAGCTTGGGCTCTCCTATGCTCCACGTAGTTATGTATCGCCTCCATGAAATGTTCCATATTCATAGGTGGAGGTTGAGGATGTGGCGGTGTAACATCCCGCTCGTCCGATTTATAAGGTACGCCACGTTCCAACCTTTTAATGTGTTTAATTATGTGATTTTATATTTTTCGTGGCCCTATTTTGAACTCTTTTAGAGTTTAGGGGCCCCTTTGTAATTTTATCTTTTTAGGGGTTTTTCGGTCATTCCTCGTTCGATCGAGATTTCGACCTTTTCGACCCCTTCTACGCGTTCGGGGCATCGAAACGAGTCCGTAGACTTTGAGTTTGCCCCATTCCGACTTCGTTGGCCCGTTCTTCCGACTGTTTTCGCGTACGAGGACCCGAGATATATACCCGGATCCTCGTTTTTCGTGCCAAACGCAGCAGACTTCAGCTCTCTCCCGCGATTTTCACTGTTCACACACACTCACGGTGTGTTTTCATGCACTAACCGGAACACGCTCGTTTCTCCACGGAATTCGACGATTGAATAGTCCATTTCGATTATCTCGACGACGCGGTCACAACCCTACCAAGAACTCGACCAACCGATGAACGATGGCGGAGATACGGCGAAATTTCAGGCGTGGCTGGAGGAGGTGGCGGAGCCGCCACTTCGCCGCCCATCTTCCGGCGACACCCGCCCGTGATGAGCTTTACGAAAGCCCTAGGCTTTCTCGCCGGAAAAATCCTCGGAGGTGGCGCCACCGGTGCGCTGCCATTGTGCCGCCGTGAACCGCCGCCAAACGGCAAAATCTGGAGTCTAGCAAATGGGGTTTATTAGTTCTCGTCGTTCCGAACAACTTTCGTGAAGGGCCCGAGGCTAAAAGATGGCCGGAAAAGGCCCCCGTTGAGCTCCAAAGTTTCTGCCACCGCACACTTCCCCGGAACCACCACCTACGGCCAGAATTGGGTGAAAATAATGCCGGAAATGGACTCAGGGGGTCGGAAAACCTAGGAAGACACTCACCTTGGTCGGAAAAAGCCATCGGAGCGGCGGGCTTCGGACAGAATGGCAGCCGGAACCACCACCTACGAATGGCGGCCGGCCACTGTTCCGGCAGCTACAGTGGCGGCGATCCGGCGGGCTTCGGACAGAATGTCCATCTCGTTGTGGTGAGTCCAACACCACTTTCCATTCGTCAATCGGACACTTGGTTTATTTTCTACGAATTTATTTGTGTATTTGAGAATTATTTGATTAATTGTTCTAGTTGTAAATTAATTGTAATATGCTTGAATTGCCAATTGAAATGTATTCCGTTATGTATGAAATCATGTATGATATGAAATGTGACAAATATGAACATTGTAATTTGCAATTTGAATCCCGTTTTTGTCTAATTGAGCTAAGTGTTTAATTTGAAAAGGGTGTATGTGTAATTTTGGAAATGATGTGAATTTATTTGATTTAATTAGGTAGACCTTGTTAATTGAATCCGTTTTATGATAAATGAATTGTTGTGTGACAAATGAATTTGATATATGACTTATGTGAAACTTATGAAATTTAATTAGGAACTTTTGCACTTAAAAATAGTTTAATTGTACAAATATGAATTTAGTATGCTCTATATGAATTAATATGAAATAATTTGAATTTGCTTGTCTCCCTATCTTTCTGGTTTGTGTTAATTGTGCTCTTTATGATTTACTTGGAATTTAAGTATGTAATCTTATGATTTTAATTGAATTAGGAAGCATGTTATTATGATTTATTAATATATGTCAATTGGTATGAAAGATGCTACGTGAATTTGCCTGAAATGAATTAAGTAAACTTTATTAATTAAATTTGTTATGCAATCCATGAATTGTTTGTGTGATAAATGAATAATATGATTTGATTAAATTATGTAATGTTTCTTCTGCAAATTATTGCTATGCATTTGATCCCTGCTTGTGTGATTGCATTTGTCGTGCGTCTCTGTGGGGTTGTTTAAGTCTGAGTCTGAGTCGTGTGGTGTTTTGTGTGTCCAGTTGGTACAGGTACACCCGGGGTGGTGACTTGTGGTCGTGTAGGTTCCGGGGTGGACCTTCTGCTTTGTGGTCTGCAGAGTTTGCTACCAGGTGAGGTTAGGATATAGTTATACCCTATTGCAACGTGCTCGTTTTCGAATGCATGCGGTTTATAAGCCTTATGTATATGTAGATATGTGCGAAGTACGTATTTTGCTGGTTTTGTCATATGATTTGATTTGAAAATACGAAACGCTATGTATGAGTCTATGTATGCTTTGTCTCAGTTCTGTTTTGATTTCGAGGTCAGTGAGTGTGATATGTACGTGTGATATGATAAGCACGATACGCATGAGATACGTCTGTTTGTCTGTGTGTGGCAAGTTAAGTTTTTGATATATGTCTGTTTATCTGTGTGATGGGCCCCGGAGATTGTGGGTAAGGGAGACCCGGGACGACCATTGGGGTCTCCGGTTACGACGCCTGTGCACTTCTCCACCAACGGGAGACTTAGTTCTCCTATGCCGACGGAGTGCATTTTGGCTGGCCGTCGAAGGAACGGGCGGGATCCTCCGGTTCAAATGTTTCGTTCTGTGGTGGGTTGAGAGGGGCACCTCTCTTCCCCAATGGTGTGCAGGTGGGATTGTTTTATGAGTTTTCTTTTGATATGAATAAGTGTGTTCTGTCTGTCCGTCTGTCATAAGTTCGTGAAACGGGGGTAGATTCTTAAATTAAGATAAAAATTGGTGTACTTTTATACTAATAAGTTATGTTCCGATATGTGTGCTAAGTCTACATGATTTTGAGCGTATGTTTTGAGTTTTGTAGAAGCTAAGTTTTGTCAGTTCTGTTTTGATAAGTCAGCCTATATATATATTATCACGGGAAACTGTTTTGGCGTGCAAAAACTAACCCCGGGTTCACGAACGTTACTTTTATTACGTGCTGTGCTCTATAGAAACGTAGATGTGTGTGGGTAGCACCTCTCTCAGTCTTTGGACTGACCCCTCCCCTTTTATGTTTTTAGGTTACAGGTTTTGCGTTGGAGTTCATGCTAGGTGGCAGTGTGTCGTGTTTGTCTTGTCTGTGTCTGTTCGTTTAAGTTGGTTAAATATTTTGTTCTGAATTTTGATTTGTAAATTTCGTATAAGTTATGTTGTGAGCAGGTTGCTTGTATGATTTGATTTATGGAATTCGGGACAGGTTAGGACAGGTACTCGGATTAGCTGAACCCGTTGTGAATATATGATTGCTCGGGACAGGTTAGGACAGGTTTGCTGGATTAGTCGAACCCGTTTAGTTGATTTTGATGTTTGTATGGTACCGTATGTTTAAGGTATGAAAGTTTTTTGAAAGTTGGCATTTCGTACTACTTCCGCTGTCATGTTTTGCATTCTTTCATTCGTACAGGGTTAGATACCGCCTAGCTAGTGGGTGTATTTTTCGTTAGTCACCCGTTCGCTGTGACTTGGTGCGTGTGCAGTGCAACGCCCCGGTTTTCCATTTAGGCTTTATATGATATTATATGGATTTCATGACATTAGATGCAGTTTATGTCCATGAACTTTTATGAAAATAGTTGTTAATGTGTCTAATTGGATTCATGTGAATTAATTCACTATTTGGTTATATGATCATATGATTTAATTCCCTTTCATTTCATTTCATTCTATTTTCTAACATATGCATTATTTTATGCATTCATGTAAGGGACATGCAATTATATATATGTATAATATGCATAATATCTAACTCTATACATGCATGATATATATATATATAATTATGTTACTTTACATATATTGTATAAAATATAACATATATGCAAGACACACACAAACACATAATAAATCTCTAACTTGTAAATTAATGTGAGGCAAGGACTTAATTGCAAAATGTAGTGATTCATACATGTTAGTGGAAGACTTTTGTATGTATCTATACATCACATACATCATATATATCATATACACTTATCTCTTCCAATTACATTTCATTCCATTTTATCAAAATCCCACACACACACACCTAGTGGATTACGGTTTTTACACCAAGAAGAGAAGGAGATTTCCTTTCAATTTCAAGCTAGATTCTTGAAGGATTCTTGAAGATAGAAGCATCATTAACCTCATATCATCATCTCATCCACCATCTCTTTGATTCAAGGTAGAACTTGATGGTTTTGTAAAATTCTTGAATATGTGATCAAGCATGAATTTAGGGATTTGTTGAGGAATTCTTGCATGATTGGAGTAGAGGATATGATGATGATGAATTAGAGTGAAAATTGCATGAAAATCTTAAAATTATTGAAGGTTGGAAGCATGTGTATAAGATGGGGTTTTCATGAGAAATTCTTGATGTTGGGATGTTTATTTCTTGGTTGAATTGATGAATATTGGAAGTTTGATGCATATATGAGGTGTTTCAACATTTGTTATGGTTGGAGTTTGATGATATTTTGTTTTGGGGTTGGTTTTGCATGAAAACCCTTGTTTCTCCCCTGTTTTTTCTGTTACGCACAGCTGACACGGGGGTGTCAACTTTGCTTTGGGCTGGCGACAAGGGGGTGCATGTTGGTTTGATTTTCTGTACCGTGACACGGGGGTGTCACGGTTTGCCTTATAATGACGACACGGGCATGTCACTTTCCTGCATTTTGCCCAACTTCGAACCAACGCCATTTTCACCTCGGTTTGAATTAGAAAGCGTGGCATATAGCGTTGGAAAGGTCTATGTGTCTACTTTCATTTCCAACAAGCAAAACTCAATTCCCACTTCTAGAATTTAAGATATTACAGTTTTCCCACAACATGTGCATTTTCCCAAAATTGTCAAGTGTTCCTAAACTTCACCAAAATCTTTCCTATTGCATTTCTTTCACTTTCTTGGTTCCCATATGTGAATTATATGTTGTATATACTTGATTAATTGATAAGCATGCTCTTACTTGACACTTCTTGGTACGTAATTGCTCAAACTTTATTGTGTAATTCCATGTACTATATGAATTGAACATGAAATGATTGAATGATATGAATATGTGACTCCTTGAGATTTATTTCATCTCTTATATTGATTGGTTCTCTTATATGCTAAGTGTCACTTGATTGCTAGTTCTACTTATTTACATGAGCATTGCCGTGCGTCATACTTGGTTTCATATTGAGTCTTGTCCCACGAGTTCACGTTATTTCCTTTGTTGTCCTTATTGAACAGATCTCCTTCCAGTTGACGTGGGACACACACCATAGTTATATCCTTGTCTTGGTCATCACAGGTGAGGTTATTCCTATTTGTAAAAGAACCCTACAACCTTATGTGATTTTGGACCAAAACAAATAATTATATCTATAGTTTTCCGAAAATTGGATTGTTACTTCCTTGACCGATTGATATTGTACCGAGTAATTGTTATTGATATTGAATTGATTTATTGATTGTTTTGGCGAGTAAAGCGTGTTCACTTTGGGCCCGAGGGTAGTGTATTGAGTAATCCGGGGAGGCATCGGGCCGACGGTGATCTCTTGCACTATCCTCACTTATTGTTGGGGTCACCCCTGAATCCACCAGGAGGTTTGGTGGAGGAAGGAGCCCGCCGGGCGTAGGGACTCATGAACCCTATGCCTAGATTGATTGGGTGGTGGGGCCTTGCAATCCCACCATCACCCGGAGGAAGAAGGATGGATTGATTGAAATTGTCTAATTGCGCACCGAACTGATTGCTTGATCACCCAATTGATAAAATTGAATTATTGTACACTGTCGGAGAAAGGTTGGAGATTTGCCCTCACTCGCCGGGCCACTGATCGATGGTATCGAATTGTATTGAAATAATTGAATTGAAAATGGAATTGTTGTAATCTCGGGCGAGCACTATAATATTTTAGAATTAATATCGTTTTATGAAAAATCTTACCTGAGATTACAATTTGCATGGTACTTGCGCTTTTAAATTATAACCCCTCACTCAGTCTGTGGTAGACTGACACCTCACCATTTTCAGGTCGTGCAGATCGAGTGCTAGGCGGGGTTTGAGTCCAGTTTACCGCTTTTGGGAGTCTAGCATTGATCTTTCATATTGATGCATGTTTTGATCACTTATGAATTTTGGGAATAGGATTTGGTACCTGTATGTATATGATATAGTGGTATACTTGCAAGTGGAATACTTGATAATGTAAATGTTGTATTGGAACGTGAAACTAAGTAATGTATAGTTCTATGCTTCCGCTTTTACTTTGAATTGTTGTATTATTTGAGGGTATCCCGCCTAGCTAGTGTCGTGTTTTTAATTGTCACCCGTTCGCCATGAGTCCGGTTCATATATGGACTACCCATTTCATGTGTGAGCTAGACTTATGGTGCGGGGGTATGGCACCTCAGCGTTCCGGGTGCTACATCTTAGGTGGTATCAGAGCCCGGTTGCAAAACCGCGGTTCTAACGTCGTGTCGTGTCGAGTCTAGGTCGAACGGCATAGGATTAATTGATAATTTACGAGTCTTGCATCTTATGTGGAGCTACTTGAACTTATTTGAATTTACTTGAACTTACTTGAACATCCTTGAACTACTTGATGACTTGTATATGGCATTAATTTATGTTACTACGTGATGATTAGTTGACCTTCTATGGCTTGGAAATTTATATGTTTAATGTGTTTTGTTTTAATTTAGTTGAATTAATTGTTGTATTTTGCATCAAAAATGTGTTTGAATGCTAATTATATGTCATATGCAATCACTAACCCCATGCATCTATAATTGAGATAAGTTGTGATTATAGGCTATAAAGATCATGTCAACGCACGGCCAATTTCTAAGACAATTTCAACCTATCGCAAGCTCCCTTCTCTAGCTTTAAAGTTGTGAAGAAGGTACCGGAGGTTAAGAGAAATTCGGGAAATTGGTAGCTCTATGGAAAGACTATAGGTTGGGAATTTAATTCCGGTTTGAAGGATAAATTATGCTGGAAGAAGTGGTTTGTAGAAAAAAAAAAAACGGTATGAATGTGCGATGTTTATAACTTACAAGATAAACACACGCTTCTATATTGTGAGCAAACTGATCAGCCGCATTCAGGAGTTTCGGTTAACTCAAGGAAAAGAGTGAAAACTTTGAAAGTATTAAGGATCTAATGTCCGAATTAGAATAAAGAAGAAGAAATGATGAATTTAGAAACTTCGAAATTTGGAAAAGAAAGTGGGTTTCAAGGTCATGGAAAATTTAGATGTTAAAGGTTTTATATTCAGACGGGTTAGAGTTCATTTTCTAGGTTCAAGCCGAATTGTTGTGTTGAGAGCGCGAAGTGGGAGATATGGACCAACAAACGGAAAGGGTAAAGAAAAAAACAAAGATTTGCTTGGAGAAATTAGGTGCTCAAGTGTAATTCTCATAAGGAATAAACCGAGGACTTCAACTGAAGTGATGACTAGGTGAAGATTTAAGACAACATCGAAAGAAGGCAAGGTATCAATCTCAGGGAGGTGGAAGCATTTGAGTTCAAGAATCACAATTTTGGATTTTAAAGTCCTGCAAGTCGATACATGGAAACTTTGATAAAGAAGACATGTAGTGTAAAGGTTTGAGCGACACGTAAGAATCAATACTTCAGAAGGAATAATAAGGGGAAGGAATAAAGTTCAAGAAATTTCAACTCTCAAGCGATGGAAATGTACAAGTTGGTGTCCGAGAATTCTAAAGATTTAGAAGACTGTGGGTAACAAGAAATGACTAACAAATGCAAGGCGAGCTTGTAATTCAACAAACATGGAATGAGTGTCAAGTTAAAGGATGTAACTACGGTGACAGGTTCAATGCATCCATAAGCACATGCATCATACGCTACTTTAAATTGTTTAAATTTCTTTAATTATATGAGCTTTTCTAATTGAACTTAATCGTTTCAATGTATTGAATTTTAGTATTTACTAGTGAGTTACGTGCATTGGCATATTAATTCAACATGCATATTCAGTGACTTGATTTCAGGATGCCCCGAGGTCGTCCTCGTCATGAGCACTCTCCAGGTCATAGGAGACATCGTCGTGACCGATCTCCTAGGGCTCCTCCACACCCGTCCCCTCCGGCTCAACCTCAAGATTTTCTTGATTGTATGGTTCGACTTGTTGATCAGAGAATAAGAAATTATAATCCTCCAGTACCACTGGTGCCACCACAACGAACACAGATTTCTGCCATACTTAGAGAGTTCCAAAATCAGCAGCCTCCAAAGTTTTACAAAGGAAATGATATTCAGGCAGAGCAGTGGCTTAAGGAGGTTGAGAGGATTTGGGAGTTGATTCCGTGTGAATCACAAGAGAAAGCCCGGTGCACTATCTCACTAATACAGGGCGAAGCTTATTCTTGGTGGGAAAGTACCAAGATTATCTTAGATGCTACAGGAGGGGTTGTTACATGGCAGGTGTTTGTAAGGGAATTCAAGAACAAGTTCATTACTCCAGCTTCTCGCACTCGGAGACTTAAGGAATTCACTGAACTCAAGCAAGGAGAAAGATCAGTTGCAGAGTATATAGCTGAGTTTGAGAGATTGTCTCAGTATGCACCCAACAATGCAAGTGACGACTTCCACAAAGCCATGCAATTTGTGCAAGGATTGAGGCCGGACATACAAGCAGCAATTGAAGCTGTCAATACTAGTACTTGGAGGAAAGCCACCTCAAAAGCTCTTAAGGTTGAGGATTCGGTGAATGCAAGGAGGCCTATTGTTTACCCCGTGCAGGCTGCAAGTCCAAGATTAGAACAGGACCTTAACAATGGAAAGGGGTCTATCCAATATTATGCTCCGTTACATCAAGAAGGGTCTCAAAAGAAGAAGAAGAAGAAGAAGAAGAATCGAGCCATTGGAACGGGTTTGAGAGTTTGACATACCTCGTCCACAATGTTACTTTCGGGGAAGCCTCTATGCACCTATTGTGGACGCGATACACATAATTACGATAATTGTAGATGGCGTTTAGGCTTATGTTTGTGGTGTGGGAGTGATGAGCATCAAGTGGATACGTGTCCGAAGCGACGAAAAATAGCTACTGGGGATAAATGGTGAACGGTACACTTAACCATGCATATCACGCGTATCACACATTCTGTCATTGTATTTAATTTCCCGTTAGTTGCAAAATAGATGTGTATGAGTGGTACTTATGTGATTAATACGATTCTACTTGCCTATGTGACATTTGTATGAATGTTTTACAATTTGTTCCCTTGAATTGCTTTCGTGTGTGTTTGAGAGACGGGGTTCTCTCATTTCTTATTGAGAGACGGGGTTCTCTCATTTCTTGCTGAAAGACGGGGTTCTTTCATTTCGTGTTTAAGAGACGGGGTTCTCTTATTGCTTGTGCATCATTTTGAAACTCGACAGTGGACCTGGGGACCAGGTCCTTTTAAGGGGCGGAGACTTCAAACGCCCCGGTTTTCCATTTAGGCTTTATATGATATTATATGGATTTCATGACATTAGATGCAGTTTATGTCCACGAACTTTTATGAAAATAGTTGTTAATGTGTCTAATTGGATTCATGTGAATTAATTCACTATTTGGTTATATGATCATATGATTTAATTCCCTTTCATTTCATTTCATTCTATTTTCTAACATATGCATTATTTTATGCATTCATGTAAGGGACATGCAATTATATATATGTATAATATGCATAATATCTAACTCTATACATGCATGATATATATACATATATAATTATGTTACTTTACATATATTGTATAAAATATAACATATATGCAAGACACACACAAACACATAATAAATCTCTAACTTGTAAATTAATGTGAGGCAAGGACTTAATTGCAAAATGTAGTGATTCATACATGTTAGTGGAAGACTTTTGTATGTATCTATACATCACATACATCATATATATCATATACACTTATCTCTTCCAATTACATTTCATTCCATTTTATCAAAATCCCACACACACACACCTAGTGGATTACGGTTTTTACACCAAGAAGAGAAGGAGATTTCCTTTCAATTTCAAGCTAGATTCTTGAAGGATTCTTGAAGATAGAAGCATCATTAACCTCATATCATCATCTCATCCACCATCTCTTTGATTCAAGGTAGAACTTGATGGTTTTGTAAAATTCTTGAATATGTGATCAAGCATGAATTTAGGGATTTGTTGAGGAATTCTTGCATGATTGGAGTAGAGGATATGATGATGATGAATTAGAGTGAAAATTGCATGAAAATCTTGAAATTATTGAAGGTTGGAAGCATGTGTATAAGATGGGGTTTTCATGAGAAATTCTTGATGTTGGGATGTTTATTTCTTGGTTGAATTGATGAATATTGGAAGTTTGATGCATATATGAGGTGTTTCAACATTTGTTATGGTTGGAGTTTGATGATATTTTGTTTTGGGGTTGGTTTTGCATGAAAACCCTTGTTTCTCCCCAGTTTTTTCTGTTACGCACAGCTGACACGGGGGTATCAACTTTGCTTTGGGCTGGCGACACGGGGGTGCATGTTGGTTTGATTTTCTGTACCGTGACACGTGTTAGGAATAGTGCCCTAGAAAGCCGATTGTATATCCGCTTTGTACTTTTCCTTATTGTAATCACAGACAATCTTTGAATAAAATAACGAATTGAGGCAACACTTCTTTATATGCTCTTGTTTGGTATGCGTTTACTTTAGCTGTGCATGTATGAGAACTCCCCTAATCCTGATGACTTTAGGACTCTACCATTTAGGTGAAATGGTTCATGAAACGAGCCCTATATCACATAAGTCATGATTAGCAAAATACTCCAAGCCGATGAGTCCTACAGACAGTGGGAGTGTCAACCTGACTCCTCTAAGGCTTGCTTGTGGGATCACGCCCTTAAGAAGGACCACCTTGTTTCATGGAGGTGCAAAGTGTATAGTTGATACGTGCGTGATACATGAGGGTGCTCACTTTAATAAGTAAGTTCACTGAGGTGCCCCGTGTGAGAACATTCCTAAATGGGAAAGGAAGTTTCTATTTCAGGAAATGGAAACTTCCAGATTAGGAAATATCTCACGAGTCATTGATGTGATTAATTGATCCTTAGACTTGAGGTTCCTTGTCACTTTATGAGTTAACTCTGTAGTCTTAGGTATAAGCTTTAAAGGGTGTCGCCTTAGACAACTGATTCAAGGCTTATGCTGGGGCTGCACAAGTGATTCATGAAAGTGAATGAGAATCAAGAAAGGACCTACACTTGCATTTGCAAGGTGATCTCTTATTGTGTAAGTCATTCATATGCCATATGGAGTCCTTGGCCAAGGCAGTAGATCAAGACATCAAGAAAAGTGTTTCTTGGATTGAGATCAAATGGATATGAAATGCACTTAGCTTTAAGACCGGATTATTAGGGTTCTGATTATTCCCTTGCCCTAGATCTTGGTTGAGAGATAGTAAGTAGGAGGATTGTATCTCACATGAATCAATGACTTAAAGGTTCTGTCGAATCCGAACATTCCAATTCAGCTAGGGGTTAAACACCTGTTGCTAGACTATGGTCGTTTAATCTGTGGACTGATTAATTAATTAGTGAATTAATTAATTAGGGTCACTGCTAATTGAATTGAGAACCTAGAGGGTCACACACAACAACTTGGTTACATGAGTTGAGGCTTAAAAATGATTAAACGAGTTAATCGGGCCAAGAGGGTTCCACACGTGTGAATTCACACGTGTGGCTCGCGTGAGTGACACGTGTCACTGTGACACGTGTCACACACGTGTGTGTATATATATTATATATATATATTAAATAATTAATTAGTTAATTATTTAATAGACTTTGGTTTAATTTTGAATTAAAAAGAAAGTCTAATTTTGGAGAAAATAATCTAGTTAATTAATTACGAATTAATTAATTAGATAAAAATAAGTTATTTATTTTATAATAAATAAAGTATAAAATTATCCAAAAATAGTTTGGATATTTTTTTAAGCTCTCTTAAAAGTTGACTAGAAATAGAATTCAAAGTCAAAGTTGGAAAATACTTGATGATCAAGTAATAGGAGAGAGAGGAACCAAATCCTAGTCCAATAAGGACTAGTTTCGGCCGCCCCTCCCTTCCTATATATAGGGGAGCTCATGCTCCCCTTTAGAGCTAATTGACAATTCTTGGTTCATGTGTTGAACACCATCCTTTCTCCAAGATTAAATTAAACCCTAGGTTAAGCCTAAACACTAACTAGAGAACTAGCATCCTTACTAGTTAGATTGTGATCAAGTTGGTGGACTTTCTCTAGAGACTTCAAGTTAGAAGTTTGAAGATTCGAGCTTTACCAAGGAGAGGGGATCAAGCCGCGAGAAGAGCGTTCTTGGGTGGCTTGAAACGCTTCAAGAAAGAATAAAAGAAAAGTACGTTTTCTATCTTTACGAATTTGGTCACACGATTACGAGTTCAAGGTCCTTTTGTTGGGAAAATTTTTTTTAAATTCCGCTGCTTTCTGATTCCGTTTTCCAACAAGTGGTATCAGAGCCACCTCGTTAATCGTGTTTCTGATTCGTCTCAATTATTTCTGAATTTGGTAGAAATTCTTAGGCTTAGATGCGAATTAGGTATTCATGAGTTCTTTTAGAAAGCCTGAATTACGAAACTGTAATTTTTCCTGAATTTCTAAAACTGTTTTCTCAAATCGTGTTTTTGAAAATTGTTTAAATCGAATTTTTTAAATTTTGGATTTAACTGGTTTTTCGAGAAACCCAGAAATACGAAACGAACACGAAAAGCAACGAGCCTAGGCGTGCTAGCACGTCGCACGCCCAGGCCCGTCGCCGCCGCCCAGCACCTCCCGCAACAGCGCGGGAGCCGTCCCGGGCGCGCCCCAGTCCGTCCCGCAACCGCGCGGGACGCCTGCCCAGGCTGTGCCGGGCGCTGCTGCGCGCAGGCGCGCGCATGATGCACGCCCAGCGTGCGCACGCGAGCGGCTCATCCCGCCCGCTGTGCGCGCGCGGCTGCGCGGCGGTGCCTCGCACGGCTGGGCACCTTTTCCGGGCTCGTTTTCGTGTTTTCGTGTTTCGTGTTTTTCGGTCCATAAAATCCCGATTTAATTTTATTTTAATTTTATCCTTTTAAAATCAGTTTTGATAAAATAAAATTATTTTAAAATTTTGATTAAATTGGGATTTTTGAAAAATTAAAGCGATTTGATTTTTGGGAAAATTATGAATATTATTTTCTGAAAATAATGAAAGAATAAAATTATTAATTTTGGAAATTAATTGGAATTTTATTAGTTTAATGTTTTTCGGGTTTTATTGAAAAGGCTCTTGAACAAGAATTGCATCTAAGTCGTGTTTTGAGTCATTAGGACTTGAAACGAGAATTTTAATTTATTGGCTAAATTTAAATTCTCGCAAAAGCATGTTAGGTGATCATGGGTTTAGATCTTTGTATGGTTTTAATTTATGCACATGGATGGTTTAAATTGGGGTTGGAGCCCTATAGTTGCGTTTTTCAATTGAGGTTGGAGCCTCACTTATGTGCGTACGTTATGTGATTTATTATGTGGCTTTCCATATTACTGTTTTTGAGGCCGGGGTATGCCCCGTGTAATTGTCTAAGGCCAATATGAAGATTGAGCCTTATTACTTTATGTCTTTTTCTTTTTATTGTAATTTGAGAGTAGAGATAGGTGGTGAGGTTTTATTTTCATTTTGGAGACAATGCACCCATGGAGTAAGATGGACCACATTCAAGTAACAAGGAGGCCATAAGTGAAGACCCCTCAAAATGTTAGGGAGGGGAATCTCAATTGTTAAATGTAATAGAGATAGGGCTCGTATTTTGTTACTGCTTTCCCTTATGTGATTTGAACTGTTTATGTGGCATGTATGTTAGAACTTGTGATTGTGGAGTGGCTCCCACATATCACGCATAAGATAGGTAGAACCCATGATCATTACATGTTAGTATCATGCTAGGACATGTTATCTGTTTATGTGCTTGTTTGAAATGCATTTAAGTGTACTTGCATTAATCAAGACTAATAAAATTGGATAACATATATGTTGGTAAGGTCGAACCGGACAACTCTCCGGTTGATTCGAAAATTCCCATTAAAATATTAAGCTAATTTCGAACAAATAGGTGTTTAATTCGAGATGCAAATTTTGAATTAAATTCCTAGCATTCCATCAATAGGTTTTAAGTTTAGTAAGTAAAGCTAGTTATTGTCCGCGAGTCGTGGGATAGCTAGTGGAGCTTATTAGTTCTTAGTTACCTAATTAATCATTTTAAATGATCAATATTTCGTGGTCAATTTTAGCAAGGGCGATGTCCGCGAGTCGTGGGTCGTTCGAACTAAGTTTTGGTCATGATCTTATGATTGATGGGTCTAGCTTAACGCCTAAGTAAATATGGATGTCGCACGAGTCGTGGGTCCATATTGAAAGATAGGTGATGCAAAAACAATTACTAAGAGTTCTAAGGGTGTTAGAATTGGTAAGTTGTACCTACCTAGGGTTCTTACTTAGAATGTCCGCGAGTCGTGGGTTCGAGGTAAAATGCCTAGGATCTTAGTACCCATTGGGAAACGTGTTCCTCTTAGATCTTTGGGAATTATAGATCTTTGAAAAACAGTGGGAGCTACAATAGATTAAAGACCTTATCTTTTGTATATCGTTATAATTCAGCATGCTCACTAGTTCTCTGTTTTACCATTTAGGTCGTAGATTCTGTGATTCTCTACGTGTTTTGAAATGGCAACCAAAAACCCTCTTGTATCGATCCTCGAGTCAAACAAGTTGACTGGTCCCAACTATTCTGATTGGCTGAGGAATCTAAAAATCATTTTAGATTCTGAGAAGAGAACTTATGTTCTCTTCGAAGGGGAGCCTACTCCTGAAGGGGAGGCTCCCACTCGGGCCGAGCGGGATGCGATTCAGAAGTGGAAGGATGATAATCTCCAAGCCCGTTGCCTTATGTTGGCTAACATGTCTCCGGACTTGCAAAGACAACATGAGGCCATGGAATTTGCTTGGGAGATTTACGACCACTTAGAGCAACTTTACCGCCCTCATGAACGTGTTACAAGGTATAACACTTCAAAGGAACTATTCCACTTGAGAATGAGGGAAGGTTCTAGTGTCCATGAATATGGACTCAAGTTTCTTGCCCTTACTGAGAAACTTGCTTCCATGGACATGCCGCTGAAAGATGAGCTTTCAGTGGATTTGTTGCTAGCTTCGCTCCCACCATCATTTAACCCATTTGTCCTTAACTTCAACATGAATCATGCTGGTGCTACTGTAGCTGAGCTGATTAGTCAGCTTGTGACTGCTGAAAGCACGATCAAGAAGGACAATAAGGTTTTGATGGTGAATGCTCCATCTTCCTCTTCTGGGCCTTCTAAAGGTAAGGGCAAGAAAGCCCAAAAGAAGAAGAAGAAACCCCTTAGGCCCACTGGTGGCATTTCGAAGGGGAAGGCCCAAAAGAAGAAGCGTGATCAGAAAGAGGATGTTTGCTTCCGTTGTGGCAAAGAGGGACATTGGAGGAGAAACTGCCCAGAGTACAAGGCTACTCTAAAGAAAGGTATCTTTCTCGTTGAAGTAAATCTTTCTATTAATTCTAGTTCTTGGGTACTTGATACCGGTTGTGGGACTCATATCTGTAATGATGTACAGATGCTAAGTGAAGTCCAACAACTCAAAGAAGGAGAATGTGTCTTGAAGATCGGAGATGGCTCAAACGTTGAAGCTCGAGCTTTAGGCACAATTAGATTAGATTTAGGTAGTTTTGAGTTAGTATTAAACAAAGTCCTTTATGTACCGAACATCATTCGTAATATAATTTCAGTTCCAATATTAGATTGTGAAGGTTATGAAACTTATATTAAGAATGGTAAATATTTTATCAAACGGAACAACTCTTCCGTTCACATCGGTACTCTAAGTAATGGACTTTACCTAACTCAAAATATCAATATTATGAATATACAGCGAGAAACAAAGCGTAAGATAGATGACAAAGTTTCAGCTCCCTTATGGCACGCTAGATTAGGACACATTTCCAAGAACAGAATTAGCAAGATAAACACTTTAGGATCATTCTCTGAAAATGATCTCAAAGAGTTAACTTCTTGCGAATCCTGTCTCAAAGGAAAGATGTCCAAAGTTCCTTTTAAAGGAACTGTGGAACGTGCCACTAAGGTTCTGGATTTGATCCATACTGATGTTTGTGGACCGCTTAGTGTAAGCACTAGAAGCAATCATCAGTATTTCATAACCTTTACTGATGACTTTAGTCGGTATGGTTATGTATACTTAATGAAGTATAAATCTGAAGTTTTTGAGAAATTCTTAGAATTTCAAAAGGAGGTTGAGAACCAAACTGGTCACAAGATCAAAACACTTCGATCTGATCGAGGAGGCGAGTATCTTAGTGAAGAATTCCTTAATCATCTCAAAGATAATGGGATTATCTCTCAGTGGACTCCTCCGGGAACTCCTCAACTCAATGGAGTTTCTGAGAGAAGGAATCGAACCCTACTTGATATGGTTCGTTCCATGATGAGTTTTACTGACTTACCACCTTCTTTCTGGGGTTATGCCCTAGAAAGTGCAGCAAAGATTTTGAATCTAGTTCCCTCTAAGTGAGTCCCTAAAACGCCCTATGAAATGTGGCATGGTAAAATCCCTAGTTATTCTTACTTAAGAATTTGGGGTTGTCCTGCTTACGTGAAGAGGACAGTGGGAGATAAGTTAGAATCTCGTTCTAACTTATGCTACTTTGTAGGTTATCCTAAGGAATCCATAGGATACTACTTCTATGATCAATCTGAACAAAAGGTGTTTGTTTCCAGAAATGCCACTTTTCTTGAGGAACCGTTCCTTAAAGAAAAGAAAGGCAAGATCATAGAATTAGAAGAAGTACAAAGTGACCCCATACCACCCACTGAAGAAACGTCCCACTCTGATCAACTACAACCAATCACGAATTTCGATACACATGTAAATCCTCCTCTAAGGCGTTCTGAACGCACTCCTAGACAGCCGGAGAGATGGTATGGATTCTTCCATGAAATCTCTCAAAAGGATAATGATCCTTCGACATATGAGGAGGCACTTTCAGATTCTGACTCTGAACAGTGGATAGAAGCCATGAAATCCGAAATGGACTCCATGAACTCCAACCAAGTTTGGACCTTGGTAGATTTGCCTGATGGGGTCAAACCCATAGGTTGCAAATGGATCTTTAAGAGAAAGCTTGGAGTTGATGGAAGCATTGCAGCCTACAAAGCAAGACTGGTTGCAAAAGGATTCACTCAGAGACCCGGCGTGGATTTTGATGAAACCTTTTCACCAGTTGCAATGCAAAAGTCTATTCGGATCATGCTTGCCATTGCTGCATATTATGACTATGAGATATGGCAAATGGATGT
This sequence comes from Lantana camara, assembly GCA_037501455.1. NCBI lineage: Eukaryota > Viridiplantae > Streptophyta > Magnoliopsida > Lamiales > Verbenaceae > Lantana > Lantana camara. Next base: position 50,591,627 of record CM074865.1, read on the forward strand.
GAAAACTGCCTTTCTCAATGGTGACATTGACAAAGACATTTATATGGAACAACCCATAGGTTTCACATTCAGTGGGAGTGAGCAAAAGGTTTGCAAACTCCAAAGATCAATCTATGGATTGAAACAGGCTTCTAGGAATTGGAACATTCGATTTGATGAATCAGTCAAAGCGTTTGGCTTCATGCAAATTTCGAATGAGTCATGTGTGTATAGAAAGGAATTGGAGACCTCAGTGCAATTCTTAGTACTTTATGTTGATGACATCCTTCTTATTGGGAATTCGAAAGATGACATGAAAGTGACTAAGTTATGGTTATCGAACCAATTCGAGATGAAAGATCTTGGTGATGCGTCCTATATCCTTGGAATTAAAATCTATAGAGATAGATCTAGAAGGTTAATAGGACTATCACAGTCGATGTACATTGACAAAGTATTGAAGAGATTCAATATGGAGTCAGCAAAGGTTAAGAACCTTCCTATGAGTGTAGGAACATGTCTTTCAAAGAAGATGTGTCCTAAGACTAACCTTGAGAAGGAAAGAATGACTCATACACCTTATGCATCAGCAATAGGTAGCATAATGTATGCAATGTTATGTACTCGACCGGATGTGGCTTATGCACTTAGTGTAACAAGTCGTTTCCAATCTGACCCTGGAGATGGTCACTGGGCTGCCGTGAAGAATATTCTTAAGTACTTGAAGAGTACTAAAGATTTATTCTTAGTTTACGGAGGTCAGAAAGATCTTACTGTCGAAGGATACTGCGATGCAAGCTTTGCATCTGACTTAGATGATTTTAAGTCAATGTCAGGATACATTTTCTGCCTAAACGGCGGAGCAGTGAGTTGGAAGAGTTCCAAGCAAACAACCACTGCAGATTCGACCACTGAGGCCGAATACTTAGCTGCAAATGATGCAGCTAAGGAAGGTGTTTGGATTAGAAACTTCATTCAAGAGTTGAATGTTGTTCCTAGCATGAAAGACCCCATTACTGTGTTTTGTGACAACACTGGGGCGGTTGCTCAAGAAAGAGAACCAAGATCTCACCAACGGACCAAGCACATTATGAGGAAGTATCACCTAATCCGTGATATTATCAAAAGAGGAGATGTGCAAATTGAGAGGGTCACATCAGCAGAGAACGTGGCAGATCCACTTACTAAACCCCTTAGTCGAGAAGCTTTCCAAGGTCATCTTCAGAAGATGGGACTTAGAGTAGCTTTAGAATGGCTTTGACGGGCAAGTGGGAGATTGTTAGGAATAGTGCCCTATAAAGCCGATTGTATATCCGCTTTGTACTTTTCCTTATTGTAATCACAGACAATCTTTGAATAAAATAACGAATTGAGGCAACACTTCTTTATATGCTCTTGTTTGGTATGCGTTTACTTTAGCTGTGCATGTATGAGAACTCCCCTAATCCTGATGACTTTAGGACTCTACCATTTAGGTGAAATGGTTCATGAAACGAGCCCTATATCACATAAGTCATGATTAGCAAAATACTCCAAGCCGATGAGTCCTACAGACAGTGGGAGTGTCAACCTGACTCCTCTAAGGCTTGCTTGTGGGATCACGCCCTTAAGAAGGACCACCTTGTCTCATGGAGGTGCAAAGTGTATAGTTGATACGTGCGTGATACATGAGGGTGCTTACTTTAATAAGTAAGTTCACTGAGGTGCCCCGTGTGAGAACATTCCTAAATGGGAAAGGAAGTTTCTATTTCAGGAAATGGAAACTTCCAGATTAGGAAATATCTCACGAGTCATTGATGTGATTAATTGATCCTTAGACTTGAGGTTCCTTGTCACTTTATGAGTTAACTCTGTAGTCTTAGGTATAAGCTTTAAAGGGTGTCGCCTTAGACAACTGATTCAAGGCTTATGCTGGGGCTGCACAAGTGATTCATGAAAGTGAATGAGAATCAAGAAAGGACCTACACTTGCATTTGCAAGGTGATCTCTTATTGTGTAAGTCATTCATATGCCATATGGAGTCCTTGGCCAAGGCAGTAGATCAAGACATCAAGAAAAGTGTTTCTTGGATTGAGATCAAATGGATATGAAATGCACTTAGCTTTAAGACCGGATTATTAGGGTTCTGATTATTCCCTTGCCCTAGATCTTGGTTGAGAGATAGTAAGTAGGAGGATTGTATCTCACATGAATCAATGACTTAAAGGTTCTGTCGAATCCGAACATTCCAATTCAGCTAGGGGTTAAACACCTGTTGCTAGACTATGGTCGTTTAATCTGTGGACTGATTAATTAATTAGTGAATTAATTAATTAGGGTCACTGCTAATTGAATTGAGAACCTAGAGGGTCACACACAACAACTTGGTTACATGAGTTGAGGCTTAAAAATGATTAAACGAGTTAATCGGGCCAAGAGGGTTCCACACGTGTGAATTCACACGTGTGGCTCGCGTGAGTGACACGTGTCACTGTGACACGTGTCACACACGTGTGTGTATATATATTATATATATATATTAAATAATTAATTAGTTAATTATTTAATAGACTTTGGTTTAATTTTGAATTAAAAAGAAAGTCTAATTTTGGAGAAAATAATCTAGTTAATTAATTACGAATTAATTAATTAGATAAAAATAAGTTATTTATTTTATAATAAATAAAGTATAAAATTATCCAAAAATAGTTTGGATATTTTTTAAGCTCTCTTAAAAGTTGACTAGAAATAGAATTCAAAGTCAAAGTTGGAAAATACTTGATGATCAAGTAATAGGAGAGAGAGGAACCAAATCCTAGTCCAATAAGGACTAGTTTCGGCCGCCCCTCCCTTCCTATATATAGGGGAGCTCATGCTCCCCTTTAGAGCTAATTGACAATTCTTGGTTCATGTGTTGAACACCATCCTTTCTCCAAGATTAAATTAAACCCTAGGTTAAGCCTAAACACTAACTAGAGAACTAGCATCCTTACTAGTTAGATTGTGATCAAGTTGGTGGACTTTCTCTAGAGACTTCAAGTTAGAAGTTTGAAGATTCGAGCTTTACCAAGGAGAGGGGATCAAGCCGCGAGAAGAGCGTTCTTGGGTGGCTTGAAACGCTTCAAGAAAGAATAAAAGAAAAGTAAGTTTTCTATCTTTACGAATTTGGTCACACGATTACGAGTTCAAGGTCCTTTTGTTGGGAAAATTTTTTTTAAATTCCGCTGCTTTCTGATTCCGTTTTCCAGCAACACGGGGGTGTCACTTTCCTGCATTTTACCCAACTTCGAACCAACGCCATTTTCACCTCGGTTTGAATTAGAAAGCGTGGCATATAGCGTTGGAAAGGTCTATGTGTCTACTTTCATTTCCAACAAGCAAAACTCAATTCCCACATCTAGAATTTAAGATATTATAGTTTTCCCACAACATGTGCATTTTCCCAAAATTGTCAAGTGTTCCTAAACTTCACCAAAATCTTTCCTATTGCATTTCTTTCACTTTCTTGGTTCCCATATGTGAATTATATGTTGTATATACTTGATTAATTGATAAGCATGCTCTTACTTGACACTTCTTGGTACGTAATTGCTCAAACTTTATTGTGTAATTCCATGCACTATATGAATTGAACATGAAATGGTTGAATGATATGAATATGTGACTCCTTGAGATTTATTTCATCTCTTAGATATTGATTGGTTCTCTTATATGCTAAGTGTCACTTGATTGCTAGTTCTACTTATTTACATGAGCATTGCCGTGCGTCATACTTGGTTTCATATTGAGTCTTGTCCCACGAGTTCACGTTATTTCCTTTCTTGTCCTTATTGAACAGATCTCCTTCCAGTTGACGTGGGACACACACCATAGTTATATCCTTGTCTTGGTCGTCACAGGTGAGGTTATTCCTATTTGTAAAAGAACCCTACAACCTTATGTGATTTTGGACCAAAACAAATAATTATATCTATAGTTTTCCGAAAATTGAATTGTTACTTCCTTTACCGATTGATATTGTACCGAGTAATTGTTATTGATATTGAATTGATTTATTGATTGTTTTGGCGAGTAAAGCGTGTTCACTTTGGGCCCGAGGGTAGTGTATTGAGTAATCCGGGGAGGCATCGGGCCGACGGTGATCTCTTGCACTATCCTCACTTATTGTTGGGGTCACCCCTGAATCCACCAGGAGGTTTGGTGGAGGAAGGAGCCCGCCGGGCGTAGGGACTCATGAACCCTATGCCCAGATTGATTGGGTGGTGGGGCTTTGCAATCCCACCATCACCCGGAGGAAGAAGGATGGATTGATTGAAATTGTCTAATTGCGCACCGAACTGATTGCTTGATCACCCAATTGATAAAATTGAATTATTGTACACTGTCGGAGAAAGGTTGGAGATTTGCCCTCACTCGCCGGGCCACTGATCGATGGTATCGAATTGTATTGAAATAATTTAATTGAAAATGGAATTGTTGTAATCTCGGGCGAGCACTATAATATTTTAGAATTAATATCGTTTTATGAAAAATCTTACCTGAGATTACAATTTGCATGGTACTTGCGCTTTTAAATTATAACCCCTCACTCAGTCTGTGGTAGACTGACACCTCACCATTTTCAGGTCGTGCAGATCGAGTGCTAGGCGGGGTTTGAGTCCAGTTTACCGCTTTTGGGAGTCTAGCATTGATCTTTCATATTGATGCATGTTTTGATCACTTATGAATTTTGGGAATAGGATTTGGTACCTGTATGTTTATGATATAGTGGTATACTTGCAAGTGGAATACTTGATAATGTAAATGTTGTATTGGAACGTGAAACTAAGTAATGTATAGTTCTATGTTTCCGCTTTTACTTTGAATTGTTGTATTATTTGAGGGTATCCCGCCTAGCTAGTGTCGTGTTTTTAATTGTCACCCGTTCGCCATGAGTCCGGTTCATATATGGACTACCCATTTCATGTGTGAGCTAGACTTATGGTGCGGGGGTGTGGCACCTCAGCGTTCCGGGTGCTACATGCAGGCTCTTCATTTCGTACACGTATTGGCTCATAGTGCGGGGGTGTGATGCCCCACCGCTTGAGGTGTTACATCTTGAGTGGTATCAGAGCTACCAGGTTCAGAATCGGTGCTCTGGAGTCGTGTCGTGTCAGCTTAGGTCGTACGGCATAGGAATATGTGCGCATTGCATCCGTTTGGCCTGTAATTTTGCTTCCTCAGTTTGAATTCTACTGAGTTATGTGACTAAGTGCGCAATATGATTACGATTGTGCAACATTTTATCAATGTGCCCTTAATTGCTTTTATTGTTGTGCTTACATGACTTAAATGCCACATTACATTTGCATTCTTAACCCTCATGCACCAACTTAGTGTTTTAACTACAGGGCTGCTTTAGCAACAATGTAATCACCTTTCTTGGTCAAGGCTTCCAATACTACGGTGAACGGTACGTTAAGCATGCATGACACGAGCATATATGCATTCTTTATTTGATTAATTCTTAATGTTACGTGATATATCTGTCAATTGTGATACTTGCTGATTGTTGTGATTTTGATTCTGCTTTTGTGCTTGAGTGAAAGGGAGATTTAATTCTCTCTGTTTATGTGCTAGGGAGATGCAGGATTCTCTCTATTTGTGTGATAGAAAGATGTTGGATTTTTTCTGAGTTTTGTGCACAAGAGATGTTGGATTCTTCTGTTCTTAGGTATTCGAGGGATGCTGGATTCCCTTGAATTTAGGGTTTGAGAAATACCGGATTTTCTCAAACTAGATTGTCAGGGAGATGGGGAATCAATCAGACTTAGGGTGAGAGACGGGATTCTCTCGATGTTGTGCCTGAGAGACGGGGTTCTCTCTTTTGCGTGTTGAGAAACGGGGTTTTCTCTTTTGTGTGCCGAGGGACAGGGCTCCTTCGCTTGTGTGTCGAGAGATGGGATTCTCTCTCTTGTTTGTTACGGTTGCGTTACTTTTGGCCAGACGACAGCTTGCAGGCAACGAGGACGTAACGGTATCAAGCTTCGGGTGCAGTGGCCTAGTGGTGATCGAATGAGTTGAAGTGACCAACGGTCAAGTGCTCAGTGGGGCCTCTATGATAACGAATCACTATGAAAGAAGTTGATGCCAACCAAGGGAGAAGTATCCTGCAGAGATTGCATTTCGCCTAGATCAGATTTGCGCAGCGGAAGCTTGAAGTGGAATTCGTTTCAGCGTCGTTCAAGATCTAACCTTAGGACCTGAGGACGGGTCCTTTTGAAGGAGGGGAGTTTGTAACATCCCGCTCGTCCGATTTATAAGGTACGCCATGTTCCAACCTTTTAATGTGTTTAATTATGTGATTTTATATTTTTCGTGGCCCTATTTTGAACTCTTTTAGAGTTTAGAGGCCCCTTTGTAATTTTATCTTTTTAGGGGTTTTTAGGTCATTCCTCGTTCGATCGAGATTTCGACCTTTTTGACCCCTTCTACGCGTTCGGGGCATCGAAACGAGTCCGTAGACTCTGAGTTTACCCCATTCCGACTTCGTTAGCCCGTTCTTCCGACTGTTTTCGCGTACGAGGACCCGAGATATATACCCGGATCCTCGTTTTTCGTGCCAAACACAGCAGACTTCAGCTCTCTCCCTCTCTCCCGTGATTTTCACTGTTCACACACACTCACGGTGTGTTTTCATGAACTAACCAGAACTCGCTCGTTTCTCGACGGAATTCGACGATTGAATAGTCCATTTCGATTATCTCGACGACGCGGTCACAACCTTACAAAGAACTCGACCAACCGACGAATGGTGGTGGAGATACGGCGGAATTTGAGGCGCGGCTTGAGGAGGTGGCGGAGCCTCCACTTCGCCGCCCGTTCGCCGCGGCTTCCGACCATCTTCCGGCGACACGCGCCGTACACCCAGAAAGAAGGACTCCCGGGGTTTCATCTGACGTTGGCGGCGCAGCCATCCGGGCCGCGGTTGAGCCACACGCACCGCCTGAAGCTCGCGGCGTCGGGGCGTGGTACTGCAGCGGCGGCGTTTCCGCCGCTCCGGTGGCTTTTTCCGACCAAGGTGGGTGTTTTCCTAGGTTTTTCGACCCCCTGAGTCCATTTCCGGCATTGTTTTCACCCAATTTTGGCCGTAGGTGGTGGTTCCGGGGAAGTGTGCGGCGGCAGAAACTTCGGAGCTCAACGGGGGCCTTTTCCGGCCATCTTTTGGCCTTGGGCCCTTCACGAAAGTTGTTCAGAACGACGAGAACTAATAAACCCCATTTGCTCGACTCCAGATTTTGGCGTTTAGCTGCGGTTCGCGGCGGCATAGTGGCGGCGCACCGGTGACGCCACCTCCGAGGATTTTTCCAGCGAGAAAGCCTAGGGCTTTCGTAAAGCTCGTCACGGGTAAGCCGATACCTCTTTCGGATCTCATTTTGGTTCACTGGTTTGAAAGTAATTGAAGTTTGAAGATTTTAGGATTTTCGTGTTCTTCGATTTTAAATTGGAGACAATTGGCTTGGAATATGCAGAAATTGATCGAGGAATTGGATTGAGCACGACGAATCCTTGCACGGGTGATTTTTCGGGATTTTTCCGGCATGTTCCGACGGCGGCCGAACGGCGGCCGGCCACTGTTCCGGCAGCTACAGTGGCGGTGATCCGGCGGGCTTCGGACAGAATGTCCGTCTCGTTGTGGTGAGTCCAACACCACTTTCCGTTCGTCAATCGGACACTTGGTTTATTTTCTACGAATTTATTTGTGTATTTGAGAATTATTTGATTAATTGTTCTAATTGTAAATTAATTGTAATATGCTTGAATTGCCAATTGAAATGTATTCTGTTATGTATGAAATCATGTATGATATGAAATGTGACAAATATGAACATTGTAATTTGCAATTTGAATCCCGTTTTGGTCTAATTGAGCTAAGTGTTTAATTTGAAAAGGGTGTATGTGTAATTTTGGAAATGATGTGAATTTATTTGATTTAATTAGGTAGACCTTGTTAATTGAATCCGTTTTATGATAAATTAATTGTTGTGTGACAAATGAATTTGATATATGACTTATGTGAAACTTATGAGATTTAATTAGGAACTTTTGTACTTAAAAATAGTTTAGTTGTACAAATATGAATTTAATATGCTCTATATGAATTAATATGAAATAATTTGAATTTGCTTGTCTCCCTATCTTTCTGGTTTGTGTTAATTGTTCTCTTTATGATTTAGTTGGAATTTAAGTATGTAATCTTATGATTTTAATTGAATTAGGAAGCATGCTATTATGATTGCATTTGTCGTGCGTCTCTGTGGGGTTGTTTAGTCTGAGTCTGAGTCGTGTGGTGTTTTGTGTGTCCAGTTGGTACAGGTACACCCGGGGTGGTGACTTGTGGTCGTGCAGGTTCCGGGGTAGACCTTCTGCTTTGTGGTCTACAGAGTTTGCTACCAGGTGAGGTTAGGATATAGTTATACCCTATTGCAGCGTGCTCGTTTTCGAATGCATGCGGTTTATAAGCCTTATGTATATGTAGATATGTGCGGAGTACGTATTTTGCTGGTTTTGTCATATGATTTGATTTGAAAATACGAAACGCTATGTATGAGCCTATGTATGCTTTGTCTCAGTTCTGTTTTGATTTCGAGGTCAGTGAGTGTGATATGTAGGTGTGACATGATAAGCACGATACGCATGAGATACGTATGTTTGTCTGTGTGTGGCAAGTTAAGTTTTTGATATATGTCTGTTTATCTGTGTGATGGGCCCCGGAGATTGTGGGTAAGGGAGACCCGGGACGACCATTGGGGTTGCCGGTTACGAACCCTGTGCACTTCTCCACCAACGGGAGACTTAGTTCTCCTATGCCGACGGAGCTCATTTTGGCTGGCTGTCGAAGGAACCGGGCGGGATCCTCCGGTTCACATGTTTCGTTCTGTGGTGGGTTGAGAGGGGCACCTCTCTTCCCCAATGGTGTGCAGGTGGGATTGTTTTATGAGTTTTGTTTTGATATGAATAAGTGTGTTCTGTCTGTCCGTCTGTCATAAGTTCGTGAAACGGGGATAGATTCTTAAATTAAGATAAAAATTGGTATACTTTTATACTAATAAGTTATGTTCTGATATGTGTGCTAACTCTGCATGATTTTGAGCGTATGTTTTGAGTTTTGTAGAAGCTAAGTTTTGTTAGTTCTGTTTTGATAAGTCACCCTATATATATATTATCACGGGAAACTGTTTTGGCATGCAAAAACTAACCCCGGGTTCACGAACGTTACTTTTATTACGTGATGTGCTCTATATATACGTAGGTGTGTGTGGGTAGCCCCTCGCTCAGTCTTTGGACTGACCCCTCCCCTTTTATGTTTTTAGTTTGCAGGTTTTGCGTTGGAGTTCGTGCTAGGTGGCAGTGTGTCGTGTTTATCTTGTCTGTGTCTGTTCGTTTAAGTTGGTTAAATATTTTGTTCTGAATTTTGATTTGTAAATTTCGTATAAGTTATGTTGTGAGCAGGTTGCTTGTATGATTTGATTTATGGAATTCGGGACAGGTTAGGACAGGTGCTCGGATTAGTTGAACCCGTTGTGAATATATGATTGCTCGGGACAGGTTAGGACAAGTTTGCTGGATTAGTCGAACCCGTTTAGTTGATTTTGATGTTTGTATGGTACCGTATGTTTAAGGTATGAAAGTTTTTTGAAAGTTGGCATTTCGTACTACTTCCGCTGTCATGTTTTGCATTCTTTCATTCGTACAGGGTTAGATACCGCCTAGCTAGTGGGTGTATTTTTCGTTAGTCACCCGTTCGCTGTGACTTGGTGCATGTGCGGACTCTTCATTTCGTACACGTATCGGGTCATAGTGCGGGGGTGTGATGCCCCACCGCTTGGGGTGTTACAGGCGGGGTAGGAGATCGACCTCGACGATGATGTCTTCCTGGAGATCTCTCTCTGTCTCTTCTCAGAGGCATTCTGTAAAGGAAACATAAAAATGTATGCTAACTTTAGTCCATGCATGATAGTGTAATTATTTCAATCAATAATCAAGAATCAAGATATAAATTCGCATAAGAGATACAATAGAAACATGTTGACAAGTAGTTCCTAAAGTCGTGCGACCTAGACTGACTCAACACGACATGAGAGCCCAGGTTTTGCAACCCTAAGCTCTGATACCACTCAAGGATGTAACGCCCGAGCGCAAGACGTCACATCCCCCGCACCAATACCCGACCCGTATATGAAATGGAGTTTCCATACACGTACCAATTCGTGGCAGACGGGGACATAACACACTTGCTAAGCTAGGCGGGACTAACCCTTAACCATACGTTCAACCATGAGTTAAACAGAGCAAGCATCATACGCGGAAGCATACAATTTTTATACATACATATACATCCAAATAGTTTTCACATAGTTACGAAAGTGATGATTCAATGGCCTTCTAGCCTCATACACGCTCCAAACATACATAGGGTCCAAAATGATATGAGTGTGAGTGTATACATAAGTAAATACTAGACACTAATGCAAAACTCTCCAAGACTCGTATTCCCGCCTAGCACTTCCCACCTGCAAAAGACCACTGAAAACCAAATTCCGAGTTCAGTCTTAGACAGACTGGTGGGTATAAAATAGGTATAATACGATAATAAAGTGGAATTTAAACATATTCATGCAAGTTAAAATTTTGAACGAGGTTTTAAAGTAGTTTCCCAAATGGCATAAATCATGGATAATAACGAACGGAATTATTGTTAGGAATAGTGCCCTAGAAAGCCGATTGTATATCCGCTTTGTGCTTTTCCTCATTGTAATCACAGACAATCTTTGAATGAAATAACGAATTGAGGCAACACTTCTTTATATGCTCTTGTTTGGTATGTGTTTACTTTAGCTGTGCATGTATGAGAACTCCCCTAATCCTGATGACTTTAGGACTCTAACATTTAGGTGAAATGGTTCATGAAACGAGCCCTATATCACATAAGTCATGATTAGTAAAATGCTGCAAGCCGATGAGTCCTACAGACAGTGGGAGTGTCAACCTGACTCCTCTAAGGCTTGCTTGTGGGATCACGCCCTTAAGAAGGACCACCTTGTTTCATAGAGGTGCAAAGTGTATAGTTGATACGTGCGTGATACATGAGGGTGCTTACTTTAATAAGTAAGTTCACTGAGGTGCCCCGCGTGAGAACATTCCTAAATGGGAAAGGAAGTTTCTATTTCAGGAAATAGAAACTTCCAGATTAGGAAATATCTCACGAGTCATTGATGTGATTAATTGATCCTTACACTTGAGGTTCCTTGTCACTTTATGAGTTAACTCTGCAGTCTTAGGTATAAGCTTTAAAGGGTGTCGCCTTAGACAACTGATTCAAGGCTTATGCTGGGGTTGCACAAGTGATTCATGAAAGTGAATGAGAATCAAGAAAGGACCTACACTTGCATTTGCAAGGTGATCTCTTATTGTGTAAGTCATTCATATGCCATATGGAGTCCTTGGCCAAGGCAGTAGATCAAGACATCAAGAAAAGGGCTTCTTGGATTGAGATCAAATGGATATGAAATGCACTTAGCTTTAAGACCGGATTATTAGGGTTCTGATTATTCGCTTACCCTAGATCTTGGTTGAGAGATAGTAAGTAGGAGGATTGTATCTCACATGAATCAATGACTTAAAGGTTCTGTCGAATCCGAACATTCCAATTCAGCTAGGGGTTAAACACCTGTTGCTAGACTATGGTCGTTTAATTTGTGGACTGATTAATTAATTAGGGTCACTGCTAATTGAATTGAGAACCTAGAGGGTGACACACAACAACTTGGTTACATGAGTTAAGGCTTAAAAATGATTAAACGAGTTAATCGGGCCTAGAGGGTTCCACACGTGTGAAACCACACATGTGGCTCACGTGAGTGACACGTGTCCCACAAGTGAGAAAATATATATATATTGTATATATATATTAAATAATTAAATATGTTAATTATTTAATAGACTTTGGTTTAATTTTGAATTAAAAAGAAAGTCTTATTTTGGAGAAAAATAATCTAGTTAATTAATTATGAATTAATTAATTAGATAAAATAAGTTATTTATTTTAAATAAATAAAGTATAAAATTATCCAAAAATAGTTTGGATATTTTTAGCTCTCTTGAAAGTTGATTTGAATTAGAATTCAAAGTCAAAGTCAAAATTACTTGATGATCAAGTAATAGGAGAGAGAGAGACCAAAATCCTAGCCCATAAAGGACTAGGAATTTCGGCACTCCCTCTTTAATAAATAGGAGAGCTCGAGCTCCTTATGGGGCGAATTGACAATTCTTTTGGTTCATGTGTTGAACACCATCCTTTCTCCAAGATAAACGAAACCCTAGGTTAAGCCTAAACACTAACTAGAGAACTAGCATCCTTACTAGTTAGATTGTGATCAAGTTGGTGGACTATCTCTAGAGAGCTTCAAGTTAGAAGTTTGAAGATTCGAGCTTTACCAAGGAGAGGGGATCAAGCCACGAGAAGAGCGTTCTTGGGTGGCTTGAAACGCTTCAAGAAAGAATAAAAGAAAAGTAAGTTTTCTATCTCTACGAATTTGGTTACACGATTGCGAGTCCAAGGTCCTTTTGTTGGGAAAATTTTTTAAATTCCGCTGCTTTCTGATTCGTGTTTTCCAACAAGTGGTATCAGAGCCAACTCGTTAATCGTGTTTCTGATTCGCCTCAATTATACTGAATTGGGTAGAAATTCTTAGGCTTGATGCGATTGAGTATTTGTAATTGTTTTAGAAAGCCTTAATTACGAAACTTTATTTTTTTCCTGAACGTTTCTGAAAATTAGTTTTTACAAATTTTAATTTTGGAAAAACAAATTTAGATTTGAAACTGTATAAACTGTTTTTGGATTTCTTGGATTGGTTTTGCTTTTGAACGAAAACACGAAAAAAAAACCGGATTACGACGAACGCGCGAAACCCCGCGCACGAAGGCGTCGCGCGCGCGGGCTTCGCGCGCCAACCGCCCGCCTGCCCAGGCGCGCGCGTGGGCGACGCCGCCCAGCACCCTCCCGCAACCGCGCGGGAGGCCCTTCTAGGCGCGCGGCTGCCCACCGCCGCCCTCAAGCATGCTGAAAGACCGTTGCGCGCACAGCGCGCTCACTCGCCCACCACATGCGTGCGGTCTTCTCCTCGTACGGGCCCCGTTTTCGTGCGGCCTTTTCGTGTTTCGTGCAATCCAAGTCCCAATTTTTTATTTTAATTTTAAAATTTTATTTTTGAATATTTATTTTAATTTTTGAATAAAACTTAAAATTGGGAATTTTGAGAAATTGAAACGGTTTATATTTTGGGAAAATACAATTTTGGATAAAATTATTAATTTTCAGAAATTAATTGGAATTTTATTTGTTTTGGTAATTCGGGATTTATTGAAAACTTTTAATAAATAAGACTCGCATCAAGTCGTGTTTTAAGTCATTAAGACTTGAAACGGGAATTTTAATTTATTGGTTAAATTTAAATTCTCGCAAAAGCATGTTAGGTGATCATGGGTTTAGATCTATGTATGGTTTTAATTTATGCACATGGATGGTTTAAATTGGGGTTGGAGCCCTATAGTTGCGTTTTTCAATGGAGGTTGGAGCCTCACTTATGTGCGTACTGTTATGTGATTTATTATGTGGCTTTCCATATTACTGTTTTTTAGGCCGGGGTATGCCCCGTGTAATTATCTAAGGCCAATATGAAGATTGAGCCTTATTACTTTATGTCTTTTTCTTTTTATTGTAATTTGAGAGTAGAGATAGGTGGTGAGGTTTTATTTTTATTTTGGAGACAATACACCCATGGAGTAAGATGGACCACATTCAAGTAACAAGGCGGCCATAAGTGAAGACCCCTCAAAATGTTAGGGAGGGGAATCTCAATTGTTAAATGTAATAGAGATAGGGCTCGTATTTTGTTACCGCTTTCCCTTATGTGATTTAAACTGTTTATGTGGCATGTATGTTAGAACTTGTGATTGTGGAGTGGCTCCCACATATCACGCATAAGATAGGTAGAACCCATGATCATTACATGTTAGTATCATGCTAGGACATGTTATCTGTTTATGTGCTTGTTTGAAATGCATTTAAGTGTACTTGCATTAATCAAGACTAATAAAATTGGATAACATATATGTTGGTAAGGTCGAACCGGACAACTCTCCGGTTGATTCGAAAATTCCCATTAAAATATTAAGCTAATTTCGAACAAATAGGTGTTTAATTCGAGATGCAAATTTTGAATTAAATTCCTAGCATTCCATCAATAGGTTTTAAGTTTAGTAAGTAAAGCTAGTTATTGTCCGCGAGTCGTGGGATAGCTAGTGGAGCTTATTAGTTCTTAGTTACCTAATTAATCATTTTAAATGATCAATATTTCGTGGTCAATTTTAGCAAGGGCGATGTCCGCGAGTCGTGGGTCGTTCGAACTAAGTTTTGGTCATGATCTTATGATTGATGGGTCTAGCTTAACGCCTAAGTAAATATGGATGTCGCACGAGTCGTGGGTCCATATTGAAAGATAGGTGATGCAAAAACAATTACTAAGAGTTCTAAGGGTGTTAGAATTGGTAAGTTGTACCTACCTAGGGTTCTTACTTAGAATGTCCGCGAGTCGTGGGTTCGAGGTAAAATGCCTAGGATCTTAGTACCCATTGGGAAACGCGTTCCTCTTAGATCTTTGGGAATTATAGATCTTTGAAAAACAGTGGGAGCTACATTAGATTAAAGACCTTATCTTTTGTATATCGTTATAATTCAGCATGCTCACTAGTCCTCTGTTTTACCATTTAGGTCGTAGATTCTGTGATTCTCTACGTGTTTTGAAATGGCAACCAAAAACCCTCTTGTATCGATGCTCGAGTCAAACAAGTTGACTGGTCCCAACTATTCTGATTGGCTGAGGAATCTAAAAATCATTTTAGATTCTGAGAAGAGAACTTATGTTCTCTTCGAAGGGGAGCCTAGTCCCGAAGGGGATGCTCCCACTCGGGCCGAACGGGGCCGAGCGGGACGCGATTCAGAAGTAGAAGGATGATAATCTCCAAGCCCGTTGCCTTATGTTGGCTAACATGTCTCCGGACTTGCAAAGGCAACATGAGGCCATGGAATTCGCTTGGGAGATTTACGACCACTTAGAGCAACTTTACCGCCCTCATGAACGTGTTACAAGGTATAACACTTCAAAGGAATTGTTCCACTTGAGAATGAGGGAAGGTTCAAGTATCCATGAATATGGACTCAAGTTTCTCGCCCTTACTGAGAAACTTGCTTCCATGGACATGCCACTGAAAGAAGAGCTTTCAGTGGATTTGTTGCTAGCTTCGCTCCCACCATCATTCAACCCATTTGTCCTTAACTTCAATATGAATCATGCTAGTGCTACTGTAGCTGAGCTGATTAGTCAGCTTGTGACTGCTGAAAGCACGATCAAGAAGGACAATAAGGTTTTGATGGTGAATGCTCCATCTTCCTCTTCTGGGCCTTCTAAAGGTAAGGGCAAGAAAGCCCAAAAGAAGAAGAAGAAACCCCTTAGGCCCACTGGTGGCGTTTCGAAGGGGAAGGCCCAAAAGAAGAAGCGTGATCAGAAAGAGGATGTTTGCTTCCATTGTGGCAAAGCGGGACATTGGAGGAGAAACTGCCCAGAGTACAAGGCTACTCTAAAGAAAGGTATCTTTCTCGTTGAAGTAAATCTTTCTATTAATTCTAGTTCTTGGGTACTTGATACCGGTTGTGGAACTCATATTTGTAATGATGTACAGATGCTAAGTGAAGTCCAACAACTCAAAGAAGGAGAATGTGTCTTGAAGATCGGCGATGGCTCAAATGTTGAAGCTCGAGCTTTAGGCACAATTAGATTAGATTTAGGTAGTTTTGAGTTATTCTTAAATAAAGTCCTTTATGTGCCGAGCATTATTCGTAATATAATTTCAGTTCCAATATTAGATTGTGAAGGTTATGAAACTTATATTAAGAATGGTAAATACTTTATCAAACGGAACAACTCTTCTGTTCACATCGGTACTCTAAGTAATGGACTTTATCTAACTCAGAATATCAATATTATGAACATACAACGAGAAACGAAGCGTAAGAGAGGTGACAAAGTTTCAGTTCCCTTATGGCACGCTAGATTAGGACACATTTCCAAGAACAGAATTAGCAAGATAAACACTTTAGGATCATTCTCTGAAAATGATCTTAAGGAGTTAACTTTCGAATTTCGAATCCTGTCTCAAAGGGAAAATGTCCAAAGTTCCTTTTAAAGGAACTGTGGAACGTGCCACTAAGGTTTTGGATTTGATCCATACTGATGTTTGTGGACCTCTTAGTGTAAGCACTAGAAACAATCATCAGTATTTCATAACCTTTACTGATGACTTTAGTCGGTATGGTTATGTATACTTAATGAAGTATAAATCTGAAGCTTTTGAGAAATTCTTAAAATTTCAAAAGGAGGTTGAGAACCAAACTGGTCACAAGATCAAAGCACTTCGATCTGATCGAGAAGGCGAATATCTTAGTGAAGAATTCCTTAATCATCTCAAAGATAATGGGATTATCCCTCAGTGGACTCCTCCGGGAACTCCTCAGCTTAATGGAGTTTCTGAGAGAAGGAATCGAACCCTACTTGATATGGTTCGCTCCATGATGAGTTTCACTGACTTACCACCTTCTTTCTGGGGTTATGCCCTAGAAAGTGCAGCAAAGATTTTAAATTTAGTTCCCTCTAAGTCAGTCCCTAAAACGCCCTATGAAATGTGGCATGGTAAAATCCCTAGTTATTCTTACTTAAGAATTTGGGGTTGTCCTGCTTACGTGAATAGGATAGTGGGAGATAAGTTAGAATCTCGTTCTAATTTATGCTACTTTGTAGGTTACCCTAAGGAATCCATAGGATACTACTTCTATGATCAATCTGAGCAAAAGGTGTTTGTTTCCAGAAATGCCACTTTTCTTGAGGAACCGTTCCTTAAAAAAAAGAAAGGCAAGATCATAGAATTAGAAGAAGTACAAAGTAACCCCACGCCACCCACTGAAGAAACGTCCCCTATTGATCAACCACAGCCAATCACGAATTTCGATACACATGTAAATCCTCCTGTAAGGCGTTCTGAACGCAATCCTAGACAGCTGGAGAGATGGTATGGATTCTTCCATGAAATATCTCAAAAGGATAATGATCCTTTAACATATGAGGAGGCACTTTTAGATCCTGACTCTGAACAGTGGATAGAAGCCATGAAATCCGAAATGGATTCCATGAACTCCAATCAAGTTTGGACCTTGGTATATTTGCCTGATGGGGTCAAACCCATAGGTTGAAATGGATCTTTAAGAGAAAGCTTGGAGTTGATGGAAGCATTGCAGCCTACAAAGCAAGACTGGTTGCAAAAGGATTCAGTCAAAGACCCGGCGTGGACTTTGACCAAACCTTCTCACCAGTTGCAATGCAAAAGTCTATTCGAATCATGCTTGTCATTGCTTCATATTATGACTATGAGATATGGCAAATGGATGTGAAAACTGCCTTTCTCAATGGTGACATTGATAAAGACATTTATATGGAGCAACCCATAGGTTTCACATTCAGTGGGAGTGAGCAAAAGGTTTGCAAACTCCAAAGATCAATCTATGGATTGAAACTGGCTCCTAGGAATTGGAACATTCGATTTGATGAATCGGTCAAAGCGTTTGGCTTCATCCAAATTTCGAATGAATCATGTGTGTATAGAAAGGAATTGGAGACCTCAGTGCAATTCTTAGTACTTTATGTTGATGACATCCTTCTTATTGGGAATTCGAAGGATGACATGAAAGTCACTAAGTTATGGTTATCGAACCAATTCGAGATGAAAGATGTGGGTGATGCGTCCTATATCCTTGGAATTAAAATCTATAGAGATAGATCTAGAAGGTTAATAGGACTATGACAGTCGATGTACATTGACAAAGTATTGAAGAGATTCAATATGGAGTCAGCAAAGGTTAAGAACCTTCCTATGAGTGTAGGAACATGTCTTTCAAAGAAGATTTGTCCTAAGACTAACCTTGAGAAGGAGAGAATGACTCATACACCTTATGCATCAGCAATAGGTAGCATAATGTATGCAATGTTATGTACTCGACCGGATGTGGCTTATGCACTTAGTGTGACAAGTCGTTTCCAATCTGACCCTGGAGATGGTCACTGGGCTGCCGTGAAGAATATTCTTAAGTACTTGAAAAGTACTAAAGATTTATTCTTAGTTTACGGAGGTCAGAAAGATCTTACTGTCGAAGGATACTGCGATGCAAGCTTTGCATCTGACTTAGATGATTTTAAGTCAATGTCAGGATACATTTTCTGCCTAAACGGTGGAGCAGTGAGTTGGAAGAGTTCCAAGCAAACAACCACTGCAGATTCGACCACTGAGGCCGAATACTTAGCTGCAAATGATGCAGCTAAGGAAGGTGTTTGGATTAGAAACTACATTCAAGAGTTGAATGTTGTTCCTAGCATGAAAGACCACATTACCGTGTTTTGTGACAACACTGGGGCGGTTGCTCAAGCGAGAGAACTAAGATCTCACCAACGGACCAAGCACATTATGAGGAAGTATCACCTAATCTGTGATATTATCAAAAGAGGAGATGTTCAAATTGAGAGGGTCACATCAGCAGAGAACGTGGCAGATCCACTTACTAAACCCCTTAGTCGAGAAGCTTTCCAAGGTCATCTTCCGAAGATGGGACTTAGAATACCTTTAGAATGGCTTTCACGGGCAAGTGGGAGATTGTTAGGAATAGTGCCCTAGAAAGGCGATTGTATATCCGCTTTGTGCTTTTCCTTATTGTAATCACAGACAATCTTTGAATGAAATAACAAATTGAGGCAACACTTCTTTATATGCTCTTGTTTGGTATGCGTTTACTTTAGCTGTGCATGTATGAGAACTCCCCTAATCCTGATGACTTTAGCACCCTACCAGTTAGGTGAAATGGTTCATGAAACGAGCCCTATATGACATAACTCATGATTAGTAAAATGCTCCAAGCCGATGAGACCTACAGACAGTGGGAGTGTCAACCTGACTCCTCTAAGGCTTGCTTGTGGGATCACGCCCTTAAGAAGGACCACCTTGTTTTATACGTGCGTGATACATGAGGGTGCTTACTTTAATAAGTAAGTTCACTGAGGTGGCCCGCGTGAGAACATTCCTAAATGGGAAAGGAAGTTTCTATTTCAGAAAATAGAAACATCCAGTTTAGGAAATATCTCACGAGTCATTGATGTGATTAATTGATCCTTAGACTTGAGATTCCTTGTCACTTTATGAGTTAACTCTGCAGTCTTAGGTATAAGCTTTAAAGGGTGTCGCCTTAGACAACTGATTCAAGGCTTATGCTGGGGTTGCACAAGTGATTCATGAAAGTGAATGAGAATCAAGAAAGGACCTACACTTGCATTTGCAAGGTGATCTCTTATTGTGTATGTCATTCATATGCTATATGGAGTCCTTGGCCAAGGCAGTAGATCAAGACATAAAGAAAAGGGCTTCTTGGATTGAGATCAAATGGATATGAAATGCACTTAGCTTTAAGACCGGATTACTAGGGTTCTGATTATTCCCTTACCCTAGATCTTGGTTGAGAGATAGTAAGTAGAAGGATTGTATCTCACATGAATCAATGACTTAAAGGTTCTGTCGAATCCGAACATTCCAATTCGGCTAGGGGTTAAACACCTGTTGCTAGACTATGGTCGTTTAATCTATGGACTGATTAATTAATTAGTGAATTAATTAATTAGGGTCACTGCTAATTGAATTGAGAACGTAGAGGGTCACACACAACAACTTGGTTACATGAGTTAAGGCTTAAAAATGATTAAACGAGTTAATCGGGCCTAGAGGGTTCCACACGTGTGAAACCACACGTGTCGCTCACGTGAGTGACACGTGTCCTTGTGACACGTGTCCCACACGTGAGAAAATATATATATATTGTATATATATATATTAAATAATTAAACGTGTTAATTATTTAATAGACTTTGGTTTAATTTTGAATTGAAAAGAAAGTCTTATTTTGGAGACAAATAATCTAGTTAATTAATTATGAATTAATTAATTAGATAAAATAAGTTATTTATTTTAAATAAATAAAGTATAAAATTATCCAAAAATAGTTTGGATATTTTTAGCTCTCTTGAAAGTTGATTTGAATTAGAATTCAAAGTCAAAGTCAAAATTACTTGATGATCAAGTAATAGGAGAGAGAGAGACCAAAATCCTAGCCCATAAAGGACTAGGAATTTCGGCACTCCCTCTTTAATAAATAGGAGAGCTCGAGCTCCTTATGGGGCGAATTGGCAATTCTTTTGGTTCATGTGTTGAACACCCTCCTTTCTCCAAGATAAACGAAACCCTAGGTTAAGCCTAAACACTAACTAGAGAACTAGCATCCTTACTAGTTAGATTGTGATCAAGTTGGTGGACTATCTCTTGAGAGCTTCAAGTTAGAAGTTTGAAGATTCGAGCTTTACCAAGGAGAGGGGATCAAGCCGCGAGAAGAGCGTTCTTGGGTAGCTTGAAACGCTTCAAGAAAGAATAAAAGAAAAGTAAGTTTTCTATCTCTACGAATTTGGTTACACGATTGCGTGTCCAAGGTCCTTTTGTTGGGAAAATTTTTTAAATTCCGCTGCTCTCTGATTCATGTTTTCCAACAATTATAACAATAAATTTCGTTTCATTAGGTTATTCGTGAGCCGACGAGTGGCTAAGTCTCCAACCTTCACCTTGCGTATCCATAATCATTTTATCATTTATTGTCACACACATAATCTTTCATTCATAATAATTGATTATCCATAATCATTCACATAATCCTTTTTTCTCCGGTTAGTGGACGGGTTTGCAAATCCCGGCCACCCATTCATTATGGCTATTGGGGTACATGAATCCCCAAAAGCCCAGTTCCCATTCTTCACTAATCTCCTAGTGAAGTCCGGAATCACCGTAGTTTGGTGGTACGAGAATATGGGGAACACCGTCAGCCCAAGCTTCCACGGATAACCACGTACACTAAGTCCGAAAGCCCCCATTCATTCTGCTCAATCAATTCTCGCTAAAACATTTGGTAGGGTTCATGAAATAAAGGTTTTACGTTCGAAATCTTTTACTCTTGAAAGAGTCGATATAAATATAGATATAATTTTGCTGAAATCTTACACATTGGGTATATTGGGTTATTAGTTTAGCTAATAGAAGAAAAACCCACCTGTGGACAAAAGAATGAAACAAAGACCTCACTGCCCGGCCTCGTCTCCCACTGTACCAAGATCTGTGCAATAAAAGTAGTGTGAGAATTAAATGACCATATTTGACGCTCGGCAATGCAATAAACGTGCTATGAGATGCATATGAAACAATAATATGTGATGGAGATGCTCAATAGCGCATTTAGGTTCATGTAATACATAAACAATGCATTGATTCAATATACGGCGAAACCGTATTCGTTCATAATCATTAAATCATTGAATCTTCAATTTAATGTCATATCAAGAATAGCCGAACAAATTACATATTCAAGTAGCAAGGAACTCATAATAAAGTAATTGCATATTAATAATCAAGCAAATTGCACATTAATTACGTAAATAAGGATCACTCAAATCATAAATGAGAAGGAAAGAAAATTAAACAAACATCCACTATCACTTCATTCTACAAGGGTAACAGGGGTTACCAATTTCCCGGTCAAAAGTGTTAACGGGGGTTAACAGAGGTAGTAGCTCCCTCCAGCGGGGTAACGAGCGTTAAGGTTTTGTAGGGAAAAAGAGGGTAAGGGGCATTAATAGAGGCAGGTGTTCCAATTCAGCAAGGAGGGATGTAACGAGCATTACCTTCCTCAGCACAAAAATGGTTAACTAGCGTTAACAAGCCCAAAACATCATCCCTAGTTTCTCTTCTTCTTCCTCGCACCAAGAACACACACACACCCCCTGTTCGAGCACAAGTAACAACAACTAACACTCAACCATGGAAAAGAGCATGAAATCCTTACAATATATATAGTAGGAAAAACATGTATATCAATCTCCCACTTAAGAATTCATTCTTAATCTTTGAAATCATCCGCTATAGTTTCATGTTTCATGTAAGGCGCTTGATGTTAGGAATAGTGCCCTAGAAAGCCGATTGCATATCCGCTTTGTGCTTTTCCTTATTGTAATCACAGACAATCTTTGAATGAAATAACGAATTGAGGTAACACTTCTTTATATGCTCTTGTTTGGTATGCGTTTACTTTAGCTGTGCATGTATGAGAACTCCCCTAGTCCTGATGACTTTAGGACTCTACCATTTAGGTGAAATGGTTCATGAAACGAGCCCTATATCACATAAGTCATGATTAGTAAAATGCTCCAAGCCGATGAGTCCTACAGACAGTGGGAGTGTCAACCTGACTCCTCTAAGGCTTGCTTGTGGGATCACGCCCTTAAGAAGGACCACCTTGTTTCATGGAGGTGCAAAGTGTATAGTTGATACGTGCGTGATACATGAGGGTGCTTACTTTAATAAGTAAGTTCACTGAGGTGCCCCGCGTGAGAACATTCCTAAATGGGAAAGGCAGTTTCTATTTCAGGAAATAGAAACTTCCAGATTAGGAAATATCTCACGAGTCATTGATGTGATTAATTGATCCTTAGACTTGAGGTTCCTTGTCACTTTATGAGTTAACTCTGTAGTCTTAGGTATAAGCTTTAAAGGGTGTCGCCTTAGACAACTGATTCAAGGCTTATGCTGGGGTTGCACAAGTGATTCATGAAAGTGAATGAGAATCAAGAAAGGACCTACACTTGAATTTGCAAGGTGATCTCTTATTCTGTAAGTCATTCATATGCCATATGGAGTCCTTGGCCAAGGCAGTAGATCAAGACATCAAGAAAAGGGCTTCTTGGATTGAGATCAAATGGATATGAAATGCACTTAGCTTTAAGACAGGATTATTAGGGTTCAGATTATTCCCTTACCCTAGATCTTGGTTGAGAGATAGTAAGTAGGAGGATTGTATCTCACATGAATCAATGACATAAATGTTCTGTCGAATCCGAACATTCCAATTCAGCTAGGGGTTAAACACCTGTTGCTAGACTATGGTCGTTTAATCTGTGGACTGATTAATTAATTAGTGAATTAATTAATTGGGGTCACTGCTAATTGAATTGAGATCCTAGAGGGTCACACACAACAACTTGGTTACATGAGTTGAGGCTTTAAAATGATTAAATGAGTTAATCGAGCCTAGAGGGTTCCACACGTGTGGGTCACGTGAGTGACACGTGTCCTTGTGACACGTGTCCCACACTTGTGAATATATATATTGTATATATATATTAAATAATTAAATGTGTTAATTATTTAATAGACTTTGGTTTAATTTTGAATTAAAAAGAAAGTCTTATTTTGAAGAAAAATAATCTAGTTAATTAATTATGAATTAATTAATTAGATAAAATAAGTTATTTATTTTAAATAAATAAAGTATAAAATTATCCAAAAATAGTTTGGATATTTTTAGCTCTCTTGAAAGTTGATTTGAATTAGAATTCAAAGTCAAAGTCAAAGTCAAAATTACTTGATGATCAAGTAATAGGAGAGAGAGAGACCAAAATCCTAGCCCATAAAAGACTAGGAATTACGGCGCTCCCTCTTTATAAATAGGAGAGCTCGAGCTCCTTATGGGGCTAATTGGCAATTCTTTTGGTTCATGTGTTTAACACCATCCTTTCTCCAAGATAAACGAAACCCTAGGTTAAGCCTAAACACTAACAAGAGAACTAGCATCCTTACTAGTTAGATTGTGATCAAGTTGGTGGACTATCTCTAGAGAGCTTCAAGTTAGAAGTTTGAAGATTCAAGCTTTACCAAGGAGAGGGGATCAAGCCGCGAGAAGAGCGTTCTTGGGTGGCTTGAAATGCTTCAAGAAAGAATAAAAGAAAAGTAAGTTTTCTATCTCTACGAATTTGGTTACAACATTGCGAGTCCAAAGTCCTTTTGTTGGAAAAATTTTTTAAATTCCGCTACGTTCTGATTCGTGTTTTCCAACACTTGAACCTCCATTAATGGCATATCAAGGTTTGATCAACCTATACCAAATTCATGCTTGTGGGAAGTGTTAAGAAGTTGAACGAATCATAATTCATGCAATAACACTTAACTTAAACCATTAAGAGCTATGTACCAAGAATCAAACCCCAATTCATGCGATCCATACCCTTATTCAAAATCTATGAATTCCCAACTCTTGTCAAGTTATTCATGGATATAAAGATGCAAGAAAGTACGGAGAATCCAAATCATATCTCACCTTGGAAGAAGATGGAAGGATGATTGATCTTGAGCTTAAGGTTTGGTTGATCAAGAATGGTATTCCTTGGAGCTTCTTTTGTTTTCTCTTGGAGATGAAGTGATGATCGATGAAAATGGAACCAAGAAGGAAAGAAGAAGGCAAAATTCAGATATTTAGGGAAAAAACGGGTCGGATACGTGTCGAACCAAGTCCGGAATAAATGAAAACGGGTCAATTCTAGTTATAACTGTCGTGTTGATGAAAATGCACATCGTCGGAGGTTCAAATGACATAAAAAAGGTATGGGGTCAATTGCATTGGATCCGAATCATCGAAACGAGTCCAACATTGTAAACAGATCTCGATTTCGAGGTCCGAAGCTCAAGATATTAACATGCCCAAAGCTCTTTCAAATAAGTTACAATTAAGTCCTTGGCATACGGAAAGTTATCTTGATATCAAGATATTAACACGCCCAAAGCTCTTTCAAATAGGTCCCTAAACTTTCAAAAAGTGGCAATTAAGCCGAAAGCTCAATTTAATTGAGTCCAAAACATTCAAATAAGTTACAATTAAGTCTTTGGCATACGGAAAGTATACGATTTACTTCAATTAACGCAAAATTCATGAAATTCAAAATCTTACGATCCTGTTCATATATTCATATTCCAAATAAGAGTTCAACGAAATTTAAACAAATAATTCAAATTGTAACAATTTCAAGTATATAAATTAGAATTGAAATCATATAATAAAGGAAATATACGCACATAACACTTACTGCTCGTACGAAAACGTGAGGCGTTACAATATATATATATATATATATATATATATATAGATAGATAGACAGATAGATATGTATATAGATACGTGTTTGATATTTCTTTTGTGGGAATTGGCCCGTTTGTTATGAAACCATTTGAAAAACACTTTTATATATATACGTAAGCTATATTTTCATTGGTTTGTTTTGAAAGGGGTTGGTGTGTGTTTTGAACTAGCGAGTTATAACTTTAAAAGATACGTCTGAATTTGAAATTTGAACTTTGAACTTTGAATTGGGCCCCGGATATTTGTGCAAAGGAGCCCCGAGACGGTATTTGCGACGCCCCGTTTTCTTGAAGGGCATCCTGACGATATTAACAAGTAAGTCTCTACACTTGTGTGTGTTTAATTTAAGAGTTCTTGAATTATGTGATTCAACGTAAATCCAATTTAATATGTGATCATTCGGATTATTCTAAGATCAATTGTCAACTTGATTAATTACGCACATATGTAACCCTAACTGTCTAATTTGATTTAATTCGAATTTATTCCATAAAATAATTGTCAAGTTGATTTTAAATCCATCATGTTACTTAACTTGTTTAATTTTCGTTTACTTGAATTCCTTGAGATTAATTGTCAATCATGTGTTTATGAAGTGTCGTTAAATTATACGAAAGGTTTCTAAAATTAAATTGAAATAAACTCTAATTGGTAAATCTCTCTCTTTCATTTTAATTTATAAAATTAATTCGGAGCTTGAATGTTCATTCGTAACTTTACCAATTTTATTTACGATTATTTGGAAGCGCTATTACTCTTTGCTACACGATAAGGATACCCGGTTGTATATAGTTTGTGTACAAGACACATTTCTCCCAATCTCCTCTTCTCTCTCTTGGTTCTCTCTTTCTCTCTCTCTCATTCTCGCACACACACTACACCTAAAACACACACTAATCGTAACTTGGCCGTTTCTCGACGGAATTCGACGAATGAGTAGTCCATTTCGATAAGCTTGACGAGAGGATCACGATGGTGTAAAGATCTTGGCCACACGACCAACGGTTGAGGAGAAATCTGCGATTTTCTGATAGGTTCGGAATATAGCGAAATTGTTATGCAAATCAAACGTCTCGATGAGATCTAAAACATGGAAGTGGTGTCGCAGTCATTGGAGCAGCGGTGGCTCCACACGCGCGGCTCAAAGATCATGCCGCTGGTGGTGGAGGGCAAACTTCGCCAGTCGTTTTCGGTGATTCCGACGGTGGTTTGCGACAGGTCTTGATGGTTTCCAAGGTTTTTCGACCCCTTGAGTTCATTTCCGGCATCAATTTCACCATATCTTGGCCGTAGGTGGTGGTTCCGGCGACATGGGCGGCGGCAGAAACTTCAGCAGCCAACGGGGCCCTTTTTCGGCCATCTTTTGGCCTCAGGCTCTTCACGAAAGTTGTTCGGAACGACGAGAACTAGTGGCCAGTGACCACGCGACTCCAGATTTGGCCGATTAGCGGCGTATCGCGGTGGCATAGCGGCGGTGTAATGGCGACGCTAGCTCCGAGGATTTCTCTGGTGAGCTACCTTAGGACTTTCGAAGAGCTCGCCATGGGTAAGACAACGCTTCTTTCGGATCGTATTTTGGTTCACCGGTTAGGAAGTAATTTGTGTTTGAAGATTTTAGGGTTTTCGTATTCTTGGATCTCAGATCTAGGGCGATTGGCTTGGAATTTCCAGAAATTGATCGAGGATTCGGAACGGGCACTAAGAATTCATTAAGGACTGATTTTTCGGGATTTTTCCGGCGACCTTCGGCGGCGGCCCGACGGCGGTCCGGCCAAATTCCGACAGCTATAGTGGTGGCCTTCCGGCAGCGTCTGGTCAGAATGTTCCTCTCGTTGTGGTGAGTTCAACGCTACTTTCCGTTCGTTAATCGGACACTCGACCTATTTATTACGAATTATTTTGCGTAATTGTGATTATTTGAATTAATTGTTTTAAGTGCAAATAAATTGTTTATTGTTGGTTTGTTGATCGAGATGTATTCCAATCATATTCAAAAATATGTATTGAATAAATTGTGATACGCATGAATGTTTCGATTTACAATTTGAATCCGATGTGATGAATTTACGCTATTTGTTAAGTACGAAGGGGTGTTAGTGTAATATTTAGAAACTAATCTTTTATGTGACTAAATGAACTTGAATGATATTTTAGAAGAACGAACATGTTGTGATGTCTCTATATGAATTTGAGACATTCTCAATGTTATGTTTTTTGTAAATTGTGTTTCAAATATAAAATTGAGATACGTGAAAGATGCTTGAACAACTTAAGACTTGATGCATGATAGGAGTTAGAATTGTAATATCTTGATTTACTCTTACTACTCGAAAATGGTATATTATGAATTACGATAAATTGATAATTGTCATGCTTGTAAGTAATTAATTCCTAGTTGAATAATTGTATAAACACTTTAAATGAACAATTATGCTTAGCAATCGACTAAGGGGATGTATGTGTAATACTTCTAAACTTTTATAAATGACTTAGGGGATGTAAGTGTAATATTATGAAACTATGAATGTGACTTGAGCTTGTGTACCAAACATGTTGTGAAGTTGTACAGTATGATCTTAAGTGAATTAAATGCACTCTTTATTTGTATCAAGCATGCCATCTACCTACAACAACTTTGTATGTTTATATGATCAAGTTGCTCTTACTTATGCACTTTATAACTCGACATGAACTTGATGCTTAGTTGTAATATGATAATTGAACACTGTGACATTGGATGATTTAATATGCATTTTGTGAATACATTGATTTCCTAAATTGATCTTGCATCTTTGGATATGGAATTGCGTGTTGGTTGCTTGTAAATATGAGCTTGTTGAGCATTGATATGCATTGAATGACCACGACACCTTATCCAAGCACAACATGAACACTTATGCATAACCACGATCATGTTGAACAACGCCGTGCGTCTTGTTTGGTTCATATAGAGTCTAAGTCTGGGCTTCTGTATGTCTTGTCCCAGAGTTTGGTGGTGACGGTGGGCCCGAGGTTTAGAATGTTTGGCCGTACACACTCTCAGACTCTACTTTCACGAGGTGAGGTTTAGGATTTTGTATATTTATGCGACCTATGGCCTTAATATGCTAATTTCAACCCTTGCATGCGAGTATACCTTACTATAGATATGTATGTGTTGAATATGATATTTTTATGATCTTATGCTTGCACTTCTCCGTGGGCGGGCTATCCCTGCAGCGTGGGAATGTAAGTGCGTGAGTCCTGCGTCGGCGGGCTATCCTTGCAGCGTAGGAATACTTATAAAAACCAGTTTTTGAAGCATATGTAAGCTATTTTGGAAAAACAGTTGTGTTGTGATTATGTAGCGAGATGTCCATGAAAGATTGGCGTATGTGATCCGTTGTGATCTGTTCTGTTGTGATCCGTTGTGATCTGTGTGTGGATCTGATCCTGGAGAGCTGCGGGAATGGGTACCCCCAGGACGGTTAGGGCCGTCGGGGCATTTATCCATTGCGTAGTTCCATTTGAGATATCTTCACGCGACCCGTGCTGTAGGGAAGGTGTGGTATCTTGAGCCTTCGGGTAAGGCTGGGGAGGACTCTTGTGGGTTCGCTACCCCTTGAGGTCGAGTCTATTTTAGACGGTTTATTCTGGATGGTTTGGGGACGTTACATCTCCTCCATCATTGGTGTAGAGGATGGATTTATTTTGATTTATGTTCTGAGGAGTAAAGGTTGTAAGCTCGTACTCGTGGAGCATGTGTTCTTTTCTGTTATGGAATTATGAATAGGGATAGAGTCCTTTTGGAAATGGTTTCTAATCTTATATTTATATTTATTTGGGTTATTTCGAAATGTTTCGGTATGCAACACCTATCCCCGGTTCATGAGTCCATCCTTTTATTATGTGCTATGCTCTCTCTATATATATATTGTGGGTGTGCGTTAGCCCCCTCACTCGGTCAAGTTGACTGACCCCTCATTTAAACTTTTAGTTGCAGGTCTATTGGCCATTGCTAGGCGGGAGTAAGTCCTTTGAGTTGCACTTCATCGGTCTAGTCTTTCTATTTGCATTTGTCTTTTCATACACTTTACTTATGCTTTCACTTGTAGACTTGAGATTATATTTAACTATTCGGTAGCCCTACGTGGCACTCTCATTCGGCCCCTTGTGGCACTCGATGATTATTACTTTATGTTGATATTCGGGACTAGGGATTTATGCTAGTTGAACTCGTCACTTATTATGTTTGTTGATCTATTATTCGGGATTAGGTATCTATGCTAGTTGAACCCGTCACCTGCTTTGCATGTTTTATTTTAAATGCTTCCGCTATTTTTTGTTGTTGGTTTTAATTGCTTCCGCACTCTGAGTTTTGGTCAAGTTAGATCCGCCTAGCCTAGTGTGTGAGTTGGTCTCCCGTTCGTTCTGATTCGGATTCGGGCATGGACTTTCATTTCATGTTCCGGGGCTGGGTCATAGTGCGGGGGATGTGGCACTTCTCCGTTTGGGGTGTTACATCCTTAAGTGGTATCAGAGCTCTAGGTTGCAAAACCGAGCTCTTGAGTCGTGTTGAGTCTGTCTAGGTCGTATGGCATAGGAATAACTGCTCATTGCATTTGTTTGACTTGATATTTTGACCCTTCGGCATGAATTGTTTCGTGATTATATGATTGTGTGCACATTATGACTTTGATTATGTAACATTTTATTTTATGTGATTTATAAATTGCAACCAATTATTTCATTTTCGTGATATACGTGTTATATTTCATTTGAATATTTAACCCGAATGCATCAAATTGAGTGTTTGAATTTCAGAGTGCCATATGAGTCAACACTAAGATTTTCCTCCGTCAACACTACCTATTGGCACTACAACAAAAACACACCATGATTCGAAGATGAAAGGATTCTTCACCAAGATCAATGGTCATGAAAAGGTTCAGAGTTTAAGGAAAGGGATTTGCTATGTTGACTTACTATCTTAAAGTCAATCGAAAGATGAAGTTTGTCGAATTTTAACCTTGAGGATTCGTTCATCTAAAAGTAGTCATCTTGTTGAGGAAATGAGTCAATGGAGGAGAATCTGATCAAGTAGAACCGTTTTGAAGGAGTTTGATGAGCTTTCACCATGATGATTCGTTTATTTGGAAGTAGTCACCTTGTTGATGGAAACGAGTTAAGGTAGAAGAATCCGATCAAATAAGATCCGATCAAGTTCAAAGGATGTGGATAGGTAATCTTGTTACTTAAGCAACGAGCTACAAACCATCGGTGAGTGTTGAAGGTTTTGGGGCCGTTTAGAGTTAACGAACGACAAGACAAGATTGGTTGTTAGCTCTTTGGGTGATTCTTCAAGATGAGATGGAAGACATTATTGAGGTGGGGATAGAACACTTAGATGCCAAAAGACTTTATTCAAGTTTCAGAATTATATACTATAGATTGCTTTGGGAAGTACTTAGCACCACGATCATCCAACGAAACTCTGAGGTAAATATCTGATTCACAAACGAATCATGGACAACTCCTTGAAGATGAGCAGACTAAGATTTAACCCATAAATCAAAATTCTTGGGAGAAACTGAGGATGATTCTAGTTGAGCAAGGATTACGGTCTAGTAAGGGGTTTGGTGATAAACAAGCGTTGTTGAGTTATCACTTTATGAAAAGACTCAAGACAAAGAGGTTCAGATGATGAGGGTTGCATCATTGTCGGCTTAACCAACTCCTACTACTTCATTTCGACTTTCCTGTCAAGATTTTTACATGTCGGTTAACGGTACGCCAAGCATTCATGGCATTTGCATACATGCATCGTTTAAATACTCTTACCTTGTTTTGCTTGATGTGGGTGATGACTATTGTTGTTTTAATTGTGATAACTTGGATACATGATCTAGTATTTGTAACTTGAAATTTCTACTTGTTATGAACCGTTGCTGAAATGAATGAGTTATGTACTTATGTGAACTATTCATGCTTATGTGATTTAAAACTCTTTTGATTACTCACCAACTTCTCATATAACATACATACATACTGTAACCCTGTTTTATAGGGATTCCATCGCGTTATCCCCCTTGAGTTGAGGTATGAGCGTTGAATCTATACTTAAGGGATACCGATATCAGTTGTACAAGGTACACCAAACATGCATCACATACTTTTGTCAAGTGTTACTATGATGTGTGTATGTATGAATAACTGATCAGTGGATTTATGTGTAAGAGAGACCTTAGGTTCCCTCTTTTTACGTGTTAGAGAGATTTAGGATTCTCTCTATTTATGTGGTAGAAAGATGTTGGAATCTTTCTAAGATTTGTGCGTGAGAGATGTTGGATTCTCTTGTACTTAGATATTCAGAGATGCTGGATTCTCTTGAATCTAGGGGTTTGAGGAATGTTAGATTTTCTCAAACTAGAATATTGGGAGATATTGGAATCTGCCCGACTTAGGTTGAGAGACGGGGTTCTCTCAATTATGTGCTTGAGAGACGGGGTTCTCTCTTTTATATGTGCTCGAGAGACGGGGTTCTCTCTCTTATGGGTGCTGAGGGACGGGGCTCTCTCACTTACGTGTTGAGAGATGGGATTCTCTCTTGATTGTTGTGGTTGCGTTATGCGTTGTTCTGACTACGGGTAGCAAGTGGTGCATCTGAGACGACATCGAGGTTGGGTGCAGTTGCAGCTATCCAATCATGGCAATGACCGACCGAGTTCGAAACAACTAGCGGATCAAGTACTCGCACGGACCTCGACGATAACAAGACACCCTAAAGGAGGTTCAGTGTAGATGACCGGAGTAAGCCTCACCATTAGAGTTATGATCTCACGCGAGTTCGGAAGAAGGGTTGGAGCACTACAATTCGAGGATCTATATTTTAGCAGTGGAACCTGGGGACCAGGTTCTCTTAAGGGGGGAAGGTTGTGACGCCCCGTTTTCTCGAAGGGCATCCTGACGATATTAACAAGTAAGTCTCTACACTTGCATGTGTTTAATTTAAGAGTTCTTGAATTATGTGATTCAACGTAAATCCAATTTAATATGTGATCATTTGGATTATTCTAAGATTAATTGTCAACTTGATTAATTACGTACATATGTAACCCTAACTGTCTAATTTTATTTAATTCGAATTTATTCCATGAAATAATTGTCAAGTTGATTTTAAATCCATCATGCTACTTAACTTGTTTAATTTTGGTTTACTTGAATTCCTTGAGATTAATTGTCAATCATGGGTTTACAAAGTGCCGTTAAATTATACGAAAGGTTTCTAAAATTAAATTGAAAAAAACTCTAATTGGTAAATCTCTCTCTTTCATTTTAATTCATAAAATTAATTCGGAGCTTGAATGTTCATTCGTAAATTTACCAATTTTATTTACGATTATTTGTACGCGCTATTACTCTTTGCTACACGATAAGGATACCCGGTTGTATATAGTTTGTGCACAAGACACATTTCTCCCAATCTCATCTTCTCTCTCTTGGTTCTCTCTTTCTCTCTCTCATTCCCGCACACACACTACACCTAAAACATACACTAATCGTAACTTGGCCGTTTCTCGACGGAATTCGACCAATGAGTAGTCCATTTCGATGAGCTCGACGAGAGGATCACGATGGTGTAAAGATCTTGGCCAAACGACCAACGGTGGAGGAGAAATCTGCGATTTTCAGACATGGCTGCTGATAGGTTCGGAATTCGCGACTGGATTGCGGCATCAACTTCTACAGCCTCGTACGGCCTCCTCTGACATCGGAATATAGCGAAATTGGTATGCAAATCGAACGTCTCGACGAGATCTACAACATAGAAGTGGTGTCGAAGTCATTGGAGCAGCGGTGGCTCCACACGTGCGGCTTAAAGATCACGCCGCTGGTGGTGGATCTGGGCAAACTTCGTCGGTCGTTTTCGGTGATTCCAGCGGTGGTTTTCGATGGGTCTTGATGGTTTCCAAGGTTTTTCAACCCCCTGAGTTCATTTCCGACATCGATTTCACCAGAGCTTGGCCGTAGGTGGTGGTTCCGGCGATGTGGGCGGCGGCAGAAAGTTCGGCGGCCAACGGGGCCCTTTTCCGGCCATCTTTTGGCCTCGGGCTATTCACGAAAGTTGTTCGGAACGATGAGAACTAGTGGCCAGTGATCACGTGACTCCAGATTTGGCCGATTGGCGGCAGATCGCGGTGGCATAGCGGCGGTGTAACGGCGGCGCTAGCTCCGAGGATTTTTCCGGCGAGCTACCTTAGGGCTTTCGAAGAGCTCGTCATGGGTAAGACAACGCTTCTTTCGGATCCTATTTTGGTTCACCGGTTTGGAAGTAATTTGAGTTTGAAGATTTTAGGGTTTTCGTATTCTTGGATCTCAGATCTAGGACGATTGGCTTGGAATTTCTAGAAATTGATCGAGGATTCGGAACGGGCACTAAGAATTCATTAAGGACTGATTTTTCGGGAATTTTCCGGCGACCTTCGGTGGCGGCCCGAGGGCGGTCCGGTTAAATTCCGGCAGCTACATTAGTGGCCTTCCGGCGGCGTCTAGTCAGAATGTTCTTCTCGTTGTGGTGAGTTCGACGCCACTTTCCGTTCGTTAATCGAACACTCGATCTATTTATTATGAATTATTTTACGTAATTCTGATTATTTGAATTAATTGTTTTAAGTGCAAATAAATTGGTTATTGTTGGTTTGTTGATCGAGATGTATTCCATTCGTATACGAAAACATGTATTGAATGGATTGTGATATGTATGACTGTTTCGATTTACAATTTGAATCCAATGTGATGAATTTATGTTATATGTTTAGATATGAAGGGGTGTTAGTGTAATATTTAGAAACTAATCTTTTATGTGACTAAATGAACTTGAATGGTATTTTAGAAGAACGACCATGTTGTGATTTCTCTATATGAATTTGAGACGCTCTCAATGTTATGATTGTTGTAAATTGTATTTCAAATATAAAATTAAGATACTTGAAGGATGCTTGAACAACTTGAGACTTGATGTATGATAGGAGTTAGAATTGTAATATCTTGATTTACTCTTACTACTCGAAAATGGTATATTATGAATTACGATAAATTGATAATTGTCATGCTTGTAAGTAATTAATTCCTAGTTGAATAATTGTATAAACACTTTAAATGAACAATTATGCTTAGCAATCGACTAAGGGGATGTATGTGTAATAATTCTAAACTTTTATAAATGACTTAGGGGATGTAAGTGTAATATTATGAAACTATGAATGTGACTTGAGCTTGTGTACCAAACATGTTGTGAAGTTGTACAGTATGATCTTAAGTGAATTAAATGCACTCTTTATTTGTATCAAGCATGCCATCTACCTACAACAACTTTGTATGTTTATATGATCAAGTTACTCTTACTTATGCACTTTATAACTCGACATGAACTTGATGCTGAATTGTAATATTATAATTGAACCCTGTGACATTGGATGATTTAATATGCATTTTGTGAATACATTGATTTTCTAAATTGATCTTGCATCTTTGGATATGGAATTGCGTGTTGGTTGCTTGTAAATATGAGATTGTTGAGCATTGATATGCATTGAATGACCACGACACCTTATCCAAGCACAACATGAACACTTATGCATAACCACGATCATGTTGAACAACACCGTGCGTCTTGTTTGGTTCATATAGAGTCTAATTCTGGGCTTCTGTATGTCTTGTCACAGAGTTTGGTGGTGCCGGTGGGCCCGAGGTTTAGAGTGTTTGGCCCTTCACAGTCTCAGACTCTACTTTCACGAGGTGAGGTTTAGGATTTTGTATAGTTATGCGACCTATGGCCTTAATATGCTAATTTCAACCCTTGCATGCGAGTATACCTTACTATAGATATGTATGTGTTGAATATGATATTTTTATGATCTTATGCTTGCACTTCTCCGTGGGCGGGCTATCCCTGCAGCGTGGGAATGTAAGTGCGTGAGTCCTGCGTCGGCGGGCTATCCCTACAACGTAGGAATACTTATAAAAACCAGTTTTTGAAGCATATGTAAGCTATTTTGGAAAAATAGTTGTGTTGTGATTATGTAGCGAGATTGCCTTGAAAGATTGGCATATGTGATCCGTTGTGATCTGTTCTGTTGTGATCCGTTGTGATCTATGTGTCGATCTGATCCTGGAGAGCTGCGGGAATGGGTACCCCCAGGACGGTTAGGGCCGTCGGGGCATTTTTCCATTGCGTAGATCTATTTGAGATATCTTCACGCGACCCGTGTTGTAGGGAAGGTGTGGTATCTTGAGCCTTCGGCTAAGGCCGGGAGGACTCTTGTGGGTTCGCTACCCCTTGAGGTCGAGTCTATTTTAGACGGTTTATTCTGGATGGTTTGGGGATGGTACATCTCCTCCATCATTGGTGTAGAGGATGGATTGATTTTGATTTATGTTTTGAGGAGTAAAGGTTGGAAGCTCGTACTCGCCGAGCATGTGTTCATTTCTGTTATGGAATTACGAATCGAGATAGAGTCCTTTTGGAAATGGTTTCTAAACTTATATTTATATTTATTTGGGTTATTTCGAAATGTTTCGGTATGCAACACCTATCCCCGGTTCATGAGTCCATCCTTTTTATTCTGTGCTATGCTCTCTCTATATACATATTGTGGGTGTACGTTAGCCCCCTCAGTCGGTCAAGTTGACTAACCCCTCATTTAAACTTTTAGTTGCAGGTCTGTTGGCGGTTGCTAGGCGGGAGTGAGTCCTTTGAGTTGCACTTCATCGGTCTAGTCTTTCTATTTGCATTTGTCTTTTCATACACTTTACTTATGCTTTGACTTGTAGACTTGAGATTATACTTTACTATTCGGTAGCCCTGCGTGGCACTCTCATTCGGCCCCTTGTGGCACTTGATGATTATTACTTTATGTTGATATTTGGGACTAGGGATTTATGCTAGTTGAACCCGTCACTGTTTATGTTTGTTGATTTATTATTCGGGATTAGGTATCTATGCTAGTTGAACCCGTCACCTGTTTCGCATGTTTTGTTTTAAATGCTTCCGCTATCTATTGTTGTTGGTTTTAATTGCTTCCGCACCCTGACTTTTGGTCAAGTTAGATCCGCCTAGCCTAGTGTGTGAGTTGGTCTCCCATTCGCTCTGATTCGGATTCGGGCATGGACTTTCATTTCATGTTCCGGGTCTGGGTCATAGTGCGGGGGATGTGGCACTTCTCCGTTTGGGGTGTTACAGTATTGGACTGTCGGGTCTACTCCTAAGTGCGGTCTCCATTAGAAAGGATCAACCCGGAACCCACTAGGAGATTAGTAGGGGATGGAATCCTCGGGCATGGGTGTCATGAAACTCACGACTCATACATAATAGAACCGATGGTTAGGGTAGGAACAACCCTTCCATAACCCGGAGAAGAGTTATGTGTGTTTGACCTTGTTTTCTTTTAAATTTGAATTTGACTTAGAATATGAAAGAGGTTGGTAAAAAACTCGTACTCGCCGAGTTGTGTGATTTAGACTCCGACTATGGTTCGTGAAACAGGAGTGGACTTTTAATTACTAAAATTGGTTGATTTTAGCGTTCGGCCTTAACTCTTTTCTATATATATGGTATCACGGGATAAAATATTTTAGATTGCAAAAACCACACACCGGTTCATGACTTTTACGACTTCGAATATGCTCTGCTCTTATATATATCTACATGTGCGTATGTTAGCCCCCTCACCAGTCATTAGGACTGACCCTCATTGTTCTATTTTTTCCCCTTGTCTTTGAGTTGCAGGTGCAGGTTCGGTTCGAGCTAGGCGGCGATTGTCTTTTGGGTCATTCGAGTCGAGTCGTTCGAGTCTTTTGCATACTGCATCTTTATCATTTCGCTTTTGTATTTTGGAGATATATATAAGATTATGATTATGTTTGGAATTTGGAATTGTATGATTTATTTGGCCCTGGGGTGGCATAGCAGGTATATCTTGTATTCGTTGAGCATATATGTTTGTATTTGATTGATCCTGTTGCTTCCGGTTTTGTTTTGATTTTTTTGTGCACTCTATATTAGGGTCTAGACCGCCTAGCTTAGTTGAGATTTTGTTTGTCTCTCGTTCGCTATAGCGTGGTACGCGTACGGAGTTCCCATTTTGTTACACATGTCCAGCTATGGTGCAAGGGATGTAGTGCCCTTTGCTCCGGGGTGCTACAGCAAAGCACTTATCAAACTCAATAATAATCCACGAACCGGGGATGGTTTTTGCAACCTAAAACGGTTCCCACGATAATAGATATATATTTAAAAGAAATTAAGGGCCGGAGGCCAAAACAACTAATTTTAAGTATTAAGAAGTTCATTCCCGTTTCATAGATTCAAGCCACGACAAGCTATCTAGCGAGTACAAGTTTTCCTCAAGCTCCTCAAGTTCAAAAAAAGTATAAAACCAAAATAAGAATCAATTCCATCCAAGCTTCAACTGGGAAAGAGAGACACCTTCCCTCAATCCCCAAGTCAAGTACATGTATGAGACGATGGCTAATTACTCCTACCTGCTCCTTCGACAGTTGTCGTCAACGGCTCAAGAAAACTCACCTTCCCCTTGACCTTCCGGTGACCCCATGGCCGTGTCGGACGCTCCTCACCCATTTTCCCGGGGCTCAAGCAAGTCAGATCCAGTTTCAAGTTCAATGGTCTATCTTTCAAGGCCAATTCTCGCTACAATGCACGCACACTTCAAGTCTTTTCAAAACTAACCAAAATATAGCTTACCTACGTATAAAAGCGTTTTCAAGATCATAGAGATAAATGGGACAAGCCCTCAAATACATATCAAACACTTACCTATCATATATATATATACAATACTCGCATGCGGGCTTCAAATCGCATAAGGTTTTAGGTCATAATAGCTAAAAGAACAAAACCTTACTTTATCAACCAAGCGGGGATAAAAGAGAACAAAAGAACACCTAGAGAGCAACCTCGTCATCACCGGGAAGATCCACTAAACAAAACAACCAACAAGAGACGTTCTTAGACTCAATATGAATCACTTAGACGCTCGGCAAATGCATATGAATGTAAGTGATGCTTATGAAATGCAACAAAGTAGCACTTATGGAAAATGAGTTTATATTTTACGTTTCATGCATCAAAAGCAATCCCATAAGATAAATAATCATGAAAACGCATTATAGTATATGTTATTAACATGTTAGGATCATAATCGAGGCATGAGAAATCGAATAAAAGTAAGAACGAACCACAAAAAACAAACACTAACATAGGTTGGGTGACACAGGCATGCCACCATCCATGTACAAAGAGTGGCACGCTCGTCACTTAGTACAGGCCCTCCAAGGCCCTGAGACACGGGCGTATCTAGTGGCTAGGCTTCCCTGAGACACGGGCATATCTCAGGTCAGAGGCTTCGCCTCGATCCCCTGCATTGAGACACGACCGTGTCTCAAACATATAAGGGGGATGACAAGGGCGTGTCATCTCTGCAGCTGGTTCGAAGGGGAAAAAGGCAAGGACAACGACAGCTATAACAGAGTAACAAAGCATACAAGAACTGAAGCTAAAATCCATTCAAATTCATGCACAAAACAAACTTAAAACCGTTGCAAATACTCAAAGCAACAAGAAGCAAGGTGTAGAGGTTCAAAACTTGCACAAATTCATTCAATTCTCAAACTCATACCTAAGACCATTAATGGCATAACTTAGTAAGCTCAACTACCAAGTGTTAAATGCAAGGAAACAAGATAAAAGAAGTTCATACCAACTGATTCCATAGCTTAAAACTCAAGAAAAGCACTTAGAGATCATGTATACAAAATCTTCAAGAAAACCTAAATATTCATCCAATCTTCCACTCGTGCATAATACCTCATATAATAGGCACAAAATATTGCTTAAATCAAAGAATGGATCACGAGAAACACGAATCTTACCTTGGATCGTTGAGGATCAAAAGAGGGCAAGAGTTCTTGATTAAAAACTTGTGAAGAAGAAGGTGAATTTTGAGCTTTCTCTTGTTGGCTTCCAAGGCTGTTGCACCACATTGAAAAGGGAGAGAAATGGAATCAAAATGGCTGAAAATGAGGTAAAAATCAGCTCCAAAGATCAAGGTGGGGCCATGTCTCGAATTCAGGGCTAAAAAGGGTAGAAAATAGCTTTGTCGGAGGTCCAAACGATACCAAAAAATTACTAGATTAATTCTATTGGATCCAAATCGTTGAAACAAGTCCAACAGCGAAGACGGATCTTAAAACCGAGTTCCCTAGCTCAAGATATTGAATAAAATAGCTTAACGGGTCCTATTTTCAAATAGGTCCCTAAACTTTGAAAAAGTGTCAAATAGGCCGAAAGCCTGTTTTCAATTAAGCCCTAAAGCTTTTAAAAATCAAGAAATCAAGTCCAAGTGGATATTATTCAATTAAATTCATATGATTCAAGAATTTAGCATGCTAGGAAATTAAATCCATTTCATATAAATTCACATATTACAAGAATCCAAATTCATAAAAATACTTCGGCAAAAGTTGACATTTAAATCAAATATTACAATTAATTTCATACACATATTGAATAAATGAGCCTATATCAAGAATATAATTAAGTAAAAGTATGAAAATAAAAGCAAATACGAAAATTAAACTCACACGTGGCACGAACCTGTATGGTCGGACGGACGGGGTGTCACACATAATGTAACACCTCGGTCGTCCAACCGTACAGGTACGCTGTCTCGAGAGTGCTACGTGTGCATTTAAATTATTTAATTATGTAATTATATGTTTATTATAATGTTTAAATGATATTCTTGACAATACTTGAATTATTTGTTAAGTATATGTTTGAATATTTGAACGTTTTGCCCCCATTTGATCCTGTTTCTAATCCGTTTGATCCCGTACTTGTTTTCGATTTTTGTGACTGCATAATATGTGTGTTATGAATTTGTTTGTGTGCTTGTTTTATATTTTTAAGTTCGTTTGTTATGGTTCTTGAACCATTTTATTTGTTAGGGACTCAACGGTCTACCACATTTTCGCGCGCCTTGGGTTCCCAAAGGCGTAACTTGAGCTCGAGAATTTGGATCCGAATTCCGGAAGTAGTGTTGGACTTGTAATGAAAATCTAGAGCTAAGAAACCGAACCTTATATTTTTCTAGGCCTATTTAAACCCCCAAATTTTGCCCGAACCAAACCTCTTGCGTGTGACTTCCACCTTTTACGGTTTTGGACATAACTCACTCATTTCTTAATTAAATTAACTCAAACTTAAGCCTAATTAACCCTAACTTAACCCTTTAATCGGCTCCTACCCTCCTATTTTGAGCTCAGCTCCAGAGAGATAGAGAATCAGCTGCAAAGAAGAAAGAGAAGGGAGAACCATCACTATTCATCGTTGGCGAATTCAAGCTTGGTCGACCTCCATTCTTTGTTAAATCCAAGAGGTAAGCATATTTTTATGTTCTCCACTTCATGATGCATCTTTCAAGCCTAGATTTTTTGATTTTGAGCATCATTTGTGCAAGATATGAAGATGAATGTGAATAGTTAGGTTATAATTCCATTTCTTGAATTCATGGCCATGATTTCGGTTTTATTGAGGATTGATGGATGAAATATGATTAGTCTAGCTTCTTTTATGCATTCATGAACTTGAATTTCATTTATATGTTGTGTGCAAGGATCCACCATTGTTGAAATATGATGTTTTGAAGCTATGTGACTGATTTGTTCCCTTTACCTTTGACGTGTGTATTTGATTCGGTTTTAGGACTATTTAGCTGTATTTTGTGTTCCTAATTTTTGCCTTTGTTGATCCCTTTGGTGCCTTGCTGTTGTTGCTTGTGTTGGAGACGAAGAACAGGTCTGAATTTTGCTATTTCCACGACTGCAACACGCGGTCACAGCCGCGATCGCACCAAGGCTTTTCTTGGTCATGGCCGCGACTGATTTTTAGCATGGTTTCGAGTTGTTGTTGATGTAGTTGGTGGAGGTGGTGGTGATCGCAGCCGCAACCACTTTGTGCTTGTTTGGAGTCATTATCGCTACCCACTTTTGAGGGAGTTTCGAGTTCTGTTGGGTTAGTTTTTTCCGTCGCTTCATTTACGTTATGCATGATGTTCTTGCTTCTTTTACACCTCTTTTGCATTGTTAACTTAATAAATTATGTTTTATGCGCTTCATTATGAATTTATTATGTAATTTTAATGCTTTTATATACAATATATGACATGATATGCTACATATGCTCTCTTACGTGCATGTATGACTTCATGACTCGTTTATTTGCATCGTGTGACGCTCGGAACGGTGGGCCACTACATCCCCTGCACCTAAACCCGAACCCACATATGAAATGGATTTCCATACATGAGCCCAAGTCTAAGCGAACGGGGACCTACACGTACACACTAGGCTAAGCGGGGCTATGACAAGAACAGAGCGCTTAAGCCAATTAACAAAGTGCGGAAGAAATAACCAACATCGTCATAAAAGAGCTCGGCAAAGTAAAAATTAGTATATATGTACCATGGCCTCATGGCCTAAAAAAAATAATACAAGTGTTCATAATTCTCCAACTTATACAAGTATTAATACATATCCAGAGTATCAAAATATGCAATATAAAATGCAGACTCGTCCTAAACTAGCAAGTACGACTCTACCACAACGCACTTCCCTGCCTAGCACGGACAACCTACAACTAAAGGGGAAAAAGAGAGAGGTCAGTCAACAACTCCACTGAGTGAGGGGGCTAACACACACCCACACACGTATAAGTATATAACAGAGCATATATCAAGGGGATGGTCATGAATCGAGGCTAGGGCTTTGCATACCAAATCATTTTCCAAAAGATAGCTTATAATTTAAGAGAGAAATCCTATCCCGTTTCATAATCCATCAATACATAACATAAACAAACCTCCGGCGAGTATGGACTTTCACTAATTCCTCAAAACATAACATAAAAACCGAATTCATAAACACAAATCCATTCCCACATCAATGGTGTTTCAGGAATCAAACCCTCTCCACCTACAATACAAAAACATACAAGGTAGCTAACCCACGATATGCTTTCCCCGGTTATCCACCGAGGGCTCAAGATACCATGCCTTCCCAACCTCCAAGAGTCGCACATGAATATCTCAAAGGGAACTATATAAAGGCCAAACCCGACGGCCCTTGCCGTCCCGGGCATTCCTTACCCATAATTCTCAGGGCCCACCATACCATATCAAACCAGATTCCTATCTTTCAGGGCACAACTCATTCAAACATAACATAAACATACAAAAGGATTCAAAAACTTAAGCTTACTTATGTTTATAATTATACCATTTTGATAAGATTCAAATATTTTCATAAGATCATAATCATAGCTTAAACACACATATTTAAATATATATAAGATATATATTCGTATAAGGGGTTAGAAAACATCAAATAGTAGGCCGTAGGTCAATAACTAATGCAAAGTTCCTAAACTTCACCTTGAAGCAAAAGTAGAGAAGTAGGAGGGCAAAATGGGTAAACAACCACCTAAACCTCGGCCTCTCGAACATCTGGAAGAGGCTCTGAAACAAAAGAAGACAAGTCCCCACACTTAGACTCAAATATGAACCAAATAGACACCCGACAATGCTCATGCATCCAATGGATGCAAATGGAATGCATAATCATATTACTTTAATCGTACAAGATCATAACTCGGAAAGCATGTATCAAACAGAGCCACAAACTTAATATATTACACGTAACGTATAATATTACATGTTAGCAAAGCATAGGAATCATATAAGGGGTGGGAGAGATCATACAAAGTAAGAAACGAAGCAAAAAAGCACATGTATGCATAGTAGACCGCGAACGGCCGTTCTAAAATACATGCACAATGTAGCACCCCTTAACACGTGGAGGTACCACACCCCCGCACCATAGGTCAATCCACATACGAAACGGGCAATCCATATATGAACTAACCTATAGCGAACGGGTGACAATGTAATGCACGACAAGCTAGGCGGGATTACTAATACATGCAACAAAATAAAGCGGAAGCATAAACTAGTTCCTATCAAATATTTTCATTTATTCAATCATGACATTTCTCATTTTTCCAAATAAGATATATTCTAAAGTTACATATCAATACATTATCATCTTCAGTTAAACAATAACAATAACTATAATTCTATAATTAACAATAATATTTAAATACACGAACCACGGATGACTCGACTACACGAACTGGACTCGACTCGACTCAACTCCCGCCTTGCGTGCACCTGCAATAACCTGAAAGGTGGAGGCGTCAGTCTGTGAAGACCGAGTGAGGGGTTTACATATATATTAGCGCAGATAACATGCAAGTTATATTCTCGGGTAAAGGTTTATAAAAGATAAATATATAAGTTCGAGAAGAGGATGTTCTTCGCCCGAGAATACAACTATCAATATTAAATACTTGTTCATTTTCATGCGATCAATACATGTAACATCCTGATCTTTCGGATTTCCAGGTACGCCGTAACGAGAGGGTTTTATGTGCTTTAAATTATTTAATTATGTATTTGAATGTTATTTTAATGCTTATATGATTATTTGAATTTATATGAAATTAATTGGTTATATTCATGAACTTTGATTTTAAACGTTTAAGTTTCGTTTGCTCGTAATTTGCTCGTTATGTGCCGGAATCCAATTCCGATTTTTGTGAGATTTCGATATGCGTGATATATGTGAGTTATGAAGATGTTTGCATGCTCGTTTTATGTTTTCGGGTTCGTTTGTCGAGGTTTTAAACCTTAAGTATTTGACGAGGGACATGAGGGCCTAACTAGTTTTAGCGCGCCTCTTGTTCCGGAGGCCATAACTTGAGCTAGGGAATTCGGATTCGAATTCCGGAAGATGCGTTGGACTCGTAACGAAGAGACGAAGCCAAGGAACCTGATTTGGTATTTTTCTCAGCCC
Source organism: Lantana camara (assembly GCA_037501455.1). Lineage (NCBI taxonomy): Eukaryota > Viridiplantae > Streptophyta > Magnoliopsida > Lamiales > Verbenaceae > Lantana > Lantana camara. The sequence continues at coordinate 50,635,749 of CM074865.1, forward strand.
GTTTAGACCCTCGTTTTTCGACCGGAACGAACAGCTTGTGCTTAAGCCACCTTCTTTGACTAGTCTCACATTTGTGGGCCCAAACTAACCATACCTAAGCCTTAACCTTGGTTTACATGACCTTGATTCATCCCTCTCTCTCCCTATCAGCAGAATTTCGTGCTCCTTACCCCCAAGAAAGGAGAAAATATCAGATCCAAGGAAGGAAGAAGAAGAGAAAGAAGAACCCTCCTCCATGGCTTGTGATTTTGAAGCTTAAACTCTTCCATACTTCATCAACTCTTAAAGGTAAGTATATTTATGTATTCTCCTCTCTTCTATGCTTCATTTGATCCTTGAAATTCATGATATGCATCAGATTTAATAAGGTTATGGAGACTTGCATGAATAGTTAGGGTTAGAGGTCATTTGTTGCTTCCTTGCCTTAGCTTGAATTTGTGGCTGATTTGGTGCTTCCTTGTTGATTATATGAACTCCTTTGCTTCCATTCTTGATTCTTACTTCATGCTAGATGTGTTAGGGTTGTTTTCTCTTTGATAACATGATTGAAACCTTGAGTTTTTGGCCATGAAACTTGAAAACCGAACTGCTGCAAATCTGCTCATTTTTACCAAACTGCTGTCACGTTTTTGAGATCAAATGGATGAATTCTTGCCTCCAATTTCGTATGCTAATGCTTGGTAATGTAGTATACATGTTTTTCTATGAATGTGCTTCGTTTTGCCTTGAATTCATGCTTTAATATGGCTGCAAACTTGAGTTCTTGAAGCTTAAAATCTGCTCCCCTGTTTTGGAACTGCTGTGTGAATTTGTGCTTCGTTGCTTGAGCTCATGACTTCCAATTCGTGTGAATTTGCATGGAGATGTTGTATACTAATTGGTTTATATGTTAGTCTTGCTCTTGCAAGTTTTTAGATCCATTTTCAGCTCCTAATCGAAGCATGATGCCCTGTTGTATGCTATGCGCGAACCGAACTGTTGCTGTTGCATTTTGTGATTTCTTGGTGGTTCTAATGTGCTCCAATTCGTGTCAATTTGCATATACATGGAGTATATTAGTTGCTTATCATGTTAGTATTCATTCCCTAAAGTTTTAGCTTCATTTTCAGCTCCTAAGTACTTGATCATGGCATGATTGAGCTCATATGTCCGTTTTGGTGCTCCAGAGTTGCTGCATGATTTCGGTGACCTTAACGCGTGATTTAGCCTTTGAGTTCTAAATGAAATATGTTCCTAACATGCTAAATATGTTGTATATCAAGTTTCATAATATTTGGAGTTGATTTGATATGCTTTTGGATTGATTTTGTTTAGGGTCAGTTTTGCCGGCAAACTTTGTATGTGTTTTTGGTGCTGTACCGTTACACCCCCGTGTCTCATTTGGCTTGAAAGGTGAGACACGGGCGTGTCATGCTTCCTGGGCATGTCTGGACTGAGCCACGGGCGTGGCTCAGCTTAGTTTAGTTGAGGGACACCCCCGTGTCCCTCCCCATGCGCAGCCCTTGGTTTTCCTTTTCGGTTTTTGGTTTGTTTCACCTCTTTGATGCCTTTATCTTCATTTGTGTTGAACTATGAACTTGTTTTAATATATGTTGGGAGTATTGTGGTTCGATTTCATAACTTTTGGGTGAGATTTAGGCATGCTTTTGTTGAATGCCGTTAATGTGCGTTTTGTGGCCTTTGTGATTTCCTTAACCCTTTTTCCCTCATCTTGTGATTTGTTCTTGCTTTCAAACTTTGGGAATATGTTATATTATGTAATAGGGTGTATGTAGTAGGGTTTTGTGTAAGATTGAATACGTTTGAATATGTGTCGAAATTAATTTACTTCAATGCTCTTATTTGCCTTAATGTTGGAGCTTGTGCCTTGAATTTCTTGATTTGATTGGAAACGTGAAATTATGAATTCGAATGAAAGTGAACGAAGGATTGAATGACTTGATTATATGATTTAAATTCCTTAATAGTGCACATGAACGTGTTCATGACATAATCGCATCTCCTATGTATTCATACGCATTCGCCGAGCGTCAATATGGTTCATTTGAGTCTAAGTTTGCCTCTTGCTCTTTGTTTTGCTCTTAGGTTCGTTCCGTTGTTGAGGAAGTGGTTCGTTTGACTCCTTTTGGTCCGTTTTGGTTGGTTTGCTCGTCCAGGTGAGGTTTTCTTTCCTTTTAGTTATGATGACCTAAGACCCTAATTGAATTTCGAACCCGCATGCGACTTATATATGTATATATGTAGATATATGTTTTGATAAGTATTTTGTGGGTTTTGTCCCGTTTGTCAAGAGGCTTTGAAAACGCTTTTATATGTATCTAAGATCTATTTTCTTTTACTTTGTTAAGCTTTGATAAGTGTGTGTGAGTATAAGCATGGTATGATTTGTGGATAAGCTTCGCCTGGTAAGTGTGATAAGTGCAAGTATAAGTGTAAGTGTAAGTTTGGGCCCCGGAGAAGTGGTATGTGATCCCGGGTCGGCCATGGGGTCGCCGGGCTCTCTCATCAACACGACTCCACAAAAGGGAGATTTCGCCCATCCTCGGGAGGTCGAGGGGAAGGCGGGTCTTCTTGAGCCGGCGGTGTGCTTAGTGACCCGTCGAAGGAGCGGGTGGATCCCCCGTCTCATTCAGTTTTCAGCAGGGGTTGAGAGGGGCACCTCTCTCCCCAAAACGGTGTTGGGGTGGAGTTGAGATATGAGTTGTTTTGTTTTCGTTTCGCCTTGGTGTATGGAGTAAGTGAGTTGGATTTAAGCTTTCAGTTCATTATGTTTCGGTTATGGTTGTGAAACGGGGGCGGATTTCTAAACTCTAAAACTTGACTGATTTGGCCTTCGGCTCCAACCTTCTTTCTATATATATATTACCACGGGTTAAATGTTTTAGAATGCAAAAAACCGTGCCCGGTTCATGAACCCCTTTAAGCTTTGTATGTGCTTTGCTCTTATGTATATGTATGGGTGCGTGTGTTAGCCCCCTCACCAGTCTTTAGGACTGACCCTCGTTATTTCTATCTTTTTCCCCCTTTGATTTGAGTTGCAGGTACCCGTTCTGAGGTGTTGGTGCTAGGCGGTTGTCTTTGAGTCGGGTTTGAGGATAGCTTGAGTCTCATGCATGGCATTTTCGCTTTCTTTATGTTTTTTGGCAAATTCTGAATTATGTATAAGTTATGCCTCCAATTCGAATTTGTAAAGTTTGTATAACTTGAATCGAAAGTTTGATATGTCTTAAGTATGTTTATTTGCTTTATGAGATTCTGGTGCTTCCGCATTCGTTACTTGTTTTATTGCGTGCTCTGAGTAGGGTCTAGACCGCCTAGCTTAGGTTTGAATTTTGTTTGTCACCCGTTCGCCGTGGCTTGATACGTGGGCGGAGTTCCCATTTCGCTTCACGTGTTGGGTTATGGTGCGGGGGATGTGGCGCCCTTCGCTCCGGGGTGTTACATCCTTAGGTGGTATCAGAGCTCTAGGTTGCAAAACCGGAGCTCTCGTGTCGTGTCGGGTTTGTCTAGGTCGTTCGGCTTAGGATTTCGTGTTCGTTGGCATTCACTACATCACTTATGTGAATTACTTGATATTATTTGATATTATTTGTATTAATAGTTCACATGAACATGCACTAGAAACCCCGCATGCATCGATACCTTCTTGGAGTTGTATTTTATTTCAGGATACTCTTTCGACATCAACAAGTATTACCGGGAAAAGGACAAGGGAGACAGGTATATTCGGGCTATAAGGGGTTTAGAGACTTTATCTTTTGAAGCGGTTTGAAATGGGGATATCAAGGTCAAGTTCTAGGTGATCAAGAGATTTGAATAAAGATTTGAGGAGTTCGAGAATAATTCCTGTGAAGAAGTTCTATTCGAGGACTTTGTGCAAGCACCCTCCTTTCGTGTTTGGCGATAGGAAAGTTTCAAATTTGAGAATGAGAGAAGATGGACGATTTCATTTAAAGGTTTGAAAGATTGGTTGCCTTCGAGGACCATCCTAGAGTTTGGAATTAGTTGCAAGGAATAGATATGGAATTCGATCAAATCTTCAAATTTCAAGAATATGTGCGTGATCCGAGGATACAAGATAAAAGGAGCTATGAAGGAATGGGCAATTAATGAAAGGAGTCTTTCTAACACTTATGAGGAGAAAAGATCAGTTTGGAGTTCGAAGATCAAGTAAGGAGTTAAATTTCAAGAAATTTCGAGAAGCTTCAAGATATCAACAATGTCAAGAAAAGAAAGATTCCAACATCGGAGTAAAAAGGATCAAATTAAAAGGAATTAGGAATTGTTTCAAGTGTCGCGGGTTGGGGAAAATATTTCAAGGTGAAATAATTGGGAGACAAGGCGAGAGACTAAGAGACAAGAGAAATTTTTGAAAACTTAAGACTTCAAAGTTGCCGAGTATAAGAAGATTCAAATACTGAAGATGGATAGATTTTTACATCTCCTCACCGGAAGCAATTTAATATACACATTGTAGAAACTCGAATTATATGGAATGAAGAAACTCAAGAATCTCATGAGGTCACCAATATCAAACAAGGAGAGATTTCAATACCAAAGGTGGTAGGAGGATTCAATTGTGGAGGAATCGAAGGCATGATGAAAGTTAATCGAACAACAAGAAGTTGAGGTCTTCAAGGAAATGTTATGACTTCAAGATCCCGGTTCAAGCACAAGATGATCTTCTCGGAAAACAAGAGGATGGCACCACACTCAACGCTATTCCTAGGGTGAACGGTACATGAAGCATTCATGGCATTACATTTCACGCATATTTTAACATTCAGGGGAAACCCATGTGCTTATTGTCTTACTCCTTGTTTTTACGTGATTCTTCATTATGTTTGTTGCGTAATTATGCCTCTTCTTGTTCTTGCTTGTTAAGTGTTTCTTTCCCTTCGTGGCTCTTACTTGTAATGTGTTTCCTTCCCTTTTCAGTCTTGCTTGATGCGTAATTTCTTTCACCCTTGGTTCTTGCCTATTGTGTGATTCTTTCTCTTCTTGGTTCTTGTTTGAAGTGTGCTTCCTTTATTTCCTAGTTTTGCTTGTTATGTATTTCTTTTCCTTCTTGGCTCTTGTTCGTTGTGTGCTTTGTTTGTTTTCCTTTTTGTGTTAGTACTTTCTTGTGGTGAGAGCTGGTAGTGTGGAGTGTTCGTGAGTGCTTGGTGAGTTGTGAGGGTCGAGCCGCTTTTGATCAGCTTGTCTGAAGGTGCCTTGTTTTCGTTGGCGTTAGCGGATGCTTTTAGGAGGTCCGTCAGGGACTCAACGATATCTTTGGGTATTAGATAGAAGGCTAACCCGTTGGTATTTTCCCGTAGAAGAACCGAGGATTGTCTCAGAGTAAGAGGCACGGTTTTGAGTGGGAAGAGGCGGTTGAAGAGAGTTACCCACGGTATTGGCTCTCGCCTAACCAAAGGTACAAAAGGCTACCTTGTTTCCAACCGAGGCATAAAGGAAGGCCTTTGTTGTGTGTTGCTCGTAGAAGAACGGTAGCCTACGCCTTAAAGAGTGCAAGGTCACGAGTTTATCCTACTCAGGGTTGAGGTTGTTCGGAGTTTTGGGACTCGGTTGTTCTGGCATAAGAAAGACGTTATGGAATTTGTGTAGTAATGTCTATGTGCCACAGGTTGAGAATTCTCCAACTACTCCCGAATCTTTATTTGGGAAGTGGGGGCAAACGACTAGGACTTTGTGTCCGGTTCGCCAATTAAGGAGATAGGGCTTCGAGAAGTATAGGATCAGAGTGGCGCAGCGGAAGTGTGGATTTTGGGCTTGTCTTCGAAGCCGTTCAAGATTCTCCTTAGGACCTGAGGACAGGTCCTTTTGAAGGAGGGGAGTTTGTAACATCCTGATCTTTCGGATTTCCAGGTACGCCGTAACGAGAGGGTTTTATGTGCTTTAAATTATTTAATTACGTATTTGAATGTTATTTTAATGCTTATATGATTATTTGAATTTATATGAAATTAATTGGTTATATTCATGAACTTTGATTTTAAACGTTTAAGTTTCGTTTGCTCGTAATTTGCTCGTTATGTGCCGGAATCCAATTCCGATTTTTGTGAGATTTCGATATGCGTGATATATGTGAGTTATGAAGATGTTTGCATGCTCGTTTTATGTTTTCGGGTTCGTTTGTCGAGGTTTTAAACCTTAAGTATTTGACGAGGGATATGAGGGCCTAACTAGTTTTAGCGCGCCTCTTGTTCCGGAGGCCATAACTTGAGCTAGGGAATTCGGATTCGAATTCCGGAAGATGCGTTGGACTCGTAACGAAGAGACGAAGCCAAGGAACCTGATTTGGTATTTTTCTAAGCCCGTTTAGACCCTCGTTTTTCGACCGGAACGAACAGCTTGTGCTTAAGCCACCTTCTTTGACTAGTCTCACATTTGTGGGCCCAAACTAACCATACCTAAGCCTTAACCTTGGTTTACATGACCTTGATTCATCCCTCTATCTCCCTATCAGCAGCATTTCGTGCTCCTTACCCCCAAGAAAGGAGAAAATATCAGATCCAAGGAAGGAAGAAGAAGAGAAAGAAGAACCCTCCTCCATGGCTTGTGATTTTGAAGCTTAAACTCTTCCATACTTCATCAACTCTTAAAGGTAAGTATATTTATGTATTCTCCTCTCTTCTATGCTTCATTTGATCCTTGAAATTCATGATATGCATCAGATTTAATAAGGTTATGGAGACTTGCATGAATAGTTAGGGTTAGAGGTCATTTGTTGCTTCCTTGCCTTAGCTTGAATTTGTGGCTGATTTGGTGCTTCCTTGTTGATTATATGAACTCCTTTGCTTCCATTCTTGATTCTTACTTCATGCTAGATGTGTTAGGGTTGTTTTCTCTTTGATAACATGATTGAAACCTTGAGTTTTTGGCCATGAAACTTGAAAACCGAACTGCTGCAAATCTGCTCATTTTTACCAAACTGCTGTCACGTTTTTGAGATCAAATGGATGAATTCTTGCCTCCAATTTCGTATGCTAATGCTTGGTAATGTAGTATACATGTTTTTCTATGAATGTGCTTCGTTTTGCCTTGAATTCATGCTTTAATATGGCTGCAAACTTGAGTTCTTGAAGCTTAAAATCTGCTCCCCTGTTTTGGAACTGCTGTGTGAATTTGTGCTTCGTTGCTTGAGCTCATGACTTCCAATTCGTGTGAATTTGCATGGAGATGTTGTATACTAATTGGTTTATATGTTAGTCTTGCTCTTGCAAGTTTTTAGATCCATTTTCAGCTCCTAATCGAAGCATGATGCCCTGTTGTATGCTATGCGCGAACCGAACTGTTGCTGTTGCATTTTGTGATTTCTTGGTGGTTCTAATGTGCTCCAATTCGTGTCAATTTGCATATACATGGAGTATATTAGTTGCTTATCATGTTAGTATTCATTCCCTAAAGTTTTAGCTTCATTTTCAGCTCCTAAGTACTTGATCATGGCATGATTGAGCTCATATGTCCGTTTTGGTGCTCCAGAGTTGCTGCATGATTTCGGTGACCTTAACGCGTGATTTAGCCTTTGAGTTCTAAATGAAATATGTTCCTAACATGCTAAATATGTTGTATATCAAGTTTCATAATATTTGGAGTTGATTTGATATGCTTTTGGATTGATTTTGTTTAGGGTCAGTTTTGCCGGCAAACTTTGTATGTGTTTTTGGTGCTGTACCGTTACACCCCCGTGTCTCATTTGGCTTGAAAGGTGAGACACGGGCGTGTCATGCTTCCTGGGCATGTCTGGACTGAGCCACGGGCGTGGCTCAGCTTAGTTTAGTTGAGGGACACCCCCGTGTCCCTCCCCATGCGCAGCCCTTGGTTTTCCTTTTCGGTTTTTGGTTTGTTTCACCTCTTTGATGCCTTTATCTTCATTTGTGTTGAACTATGAACTTGTTTTAATATGTGTTGGGAGTATTGTGGTTCGATTTCGTAACTTTTGGGTGAGATTTAGGCATGCTTTTGTTGAATGCCGTTAATGTGCGTTTTGTGGCCTTTGTGATTTCCTTAACCCTTTTTCCCTCATCTTGTGATTTGTTCTTGCTTTCAAACTTTGGGAATATGTTATATTATGTAATAGGGTGTATGTAGTAGGGTTTTGTGTAAGATTGAATACGTTTGAATATGTGTCGAACTTAATTTACTTCAATGCTCTTATTTGCCTTAATGTTGGAGCTTGTGCCTTGAATTTCTTGATTTGATTGGAAACGTGAAATTATGAATTCGAATGAAAGTGAGCGAAGGATTGAATGACTTGATTATATGATTTAAATTCCTTAATAGTGCACATGAACGTGTTCATGACATAATCGCATCTCCTATGTATTCATACGCATTCGCCGAGCGTCAATATGGTTCATTTGAGTCTAAGTTTGCCTCTTGCTCTTTGTTTTGCTCTTAGGTTCGTTCCGTTGTTGAGGAAGTGGTTCGTTTGACTCCTTTTGGTCCGTTTTGGTTGGTTTGCTCGTCCAGGTGAGGTTTTCTTTCCTTTTAGTTATGATGACCTAAGACCCTAATTGAATTTCGAACCCGCATGCGACTTATATATGTATATATGTAGATATGTGTTTTGATAAGTATTTTGTGGGTTTTGTCCCGTTTGTCAAGAGGCTTTGAAAACGCTTTTATATGTATCTAAGATCTATTTTCTTTTACTTTGTTAAGCTTTGATAAGTGTGTGTGAGTATAAGCATGGTATGATTTGTGGATAAGCTTCGCCTGGTAAGTGTGATAAGTGCAAGTATAAGTGTAAGTGTAAGTTTGGGCCCCGGAGAAGTGGTATGTGATCCCGGGTCGGCCATGGGGTCGCCGGGCTCTCTCATCAACACGACTCCACAAAAGGGAGATTTCGCCCATCCTCGGGAGGTCGAGGGGAAGGCGGGTCTTCTTGAGCCGGCGGTGTGCTTAGTGACCCGTCGAAGGAGCGGGTGGATCCCCCGTCTCATTCAGTTTTCAGCAGGGGTTGAGAGGGGCACCTCTCTCCCCAAAACGGTGTTGGGGTGGAGTTGAGATATGATTTGTTTTGTTTTCGTTTCGCCTTGGTGTATGGAGTAAGTGAGTTGGATTTAAGCTTTCAGTTCATTATGTTTCGGTTATGGTTGTGAAACGGGGGCGGATTTCTAAACTCTAAAACTTGACTGATTTGGCCTTCGGCTCCAACCTTCTTTCTATATATATATTACCACGGGTTAAATGTTTTAGAATGCAAAAAACCGTGCCCGGTTCATGAACCCCTTTAAGCTTTGTATGTGCTTTGCTCTTATGTATATGTATGGGTGCGTGTGTTAGCCCCCTCACCAGTCTTTAGGACTGACCCTCGTTATTTCTATCTTTTTCCCCCTTTGATTTGAGTTGCAGGTACCCGTTCTGAGGTGTTGGTGCTAGGCGGTTGTCTTTGAGTCGGGTTTGAGGATAGCTTGAGTCTCATGCATGGCATTTTCGCTTTCTTTATGTTTTTTGGCAAATTCTGAATTATGTATAAGTTATGCCTCCAATTCGAATTTGTAAAGTTTGTATAACTTGAATCGAAAGTTTGATATGTCTTAAGTATGTTTATTTGCTTTATGAGATTCTGGTGCTTCCGCATTCGTTACTTGTTTTATTGCGTGCTCTGAGTAGGGTCTAGACCGCCTAGCTTAGGTTTGAATTTTGTTTGTCACCCGTTCGCCGTGGCTTGATACGTGGGCGGAGTTCCCATTTCGCTTCACGTGTTGGGTTATGGTGCGGGGGATGTGGCGCCCTTCGCTCCGGGGTGTTACAATACATGGCCCCGGCGAGTAAGGGCGGTCTCCAACCGAACTCCAAATGTACATGAACATGCTTGCTTGATTATTAAACAATAAGTGATCATGCAATTCCATTATCGTGCAATCGTGCATGTGTAATCATATAACACGTTCATGGAATGGAAATCATGCAATCAATACAGGGCTTGCTTGTAACATGATAGGGTTTGTTCCTCCTGTGGTTGGACGGACAACCACCAGCCCTGAGACTAGCCCAGCGCCCTCACTAAGGAGAACCTGGCCAGGAGAACACAGATCCACGATAGGGCTTTGTTCTTCCTGTGGTTGGACGGACAACCACCAGCCCGAAGACCAGCCCATCGCCCTCACTAAGGAGGACCTGGCCAGGAGAACACATTTACTAGATATGGCATTGTTCTTCCTGTGGTTAGACGGACAACCACCAGCTCTAAGACTAGCCCAACGCCCCCACTAAGGAGGACCTGGCCACAAGAACGCATTTACTTGCTTTCATTAACATGGCATGCTGGATTCGTGAACACTAACATACTTGAAATAATAAGTGATTTCATGAAATTATAAATATAAATACCTTTGGCCAAAAATCACGTAAAGGTTATACGGGTTCTATATAACTAGAAATTAAACCTCACCTGACAGGCGACACACGACTCGTGAATGCGTGAACGTGCTCATGCTTGACAATCTCCGTCCTGGAGAATAACTGGACAAGAAACGGGACAATGTACGTGCATGAGACCACAATTCGAGCATGTTATTTCATATAAGGCGCACGGCATGATCAAGTACGAGACACCATGCAATAAATAATGTAGCATGTAAATATCATGTTTTGGCATGTAATTAATCATATAATAGCAATTTGGGGTCAAATAAGCCATCGGATCGAGGGGCTAAAATTGTAATTTTATGCAGAAACTTTTGTTCTGTCAGACCTTTGGGAACGGCCGTTTCGGGTTTCCTTTGTAATTGGGAAGGGCCGTTCCCGTGGCCCTTCAAAACGTGCCAGCATTTTTTAAAATAAAAGCACGCCCTTAGCTGGGAATAGCCCTTCCGGCACCAAGGCCAAAATGGGAACGGCCATTCCCATGCTCGGCCGCCTATTCTTGGTTTCAACTAGTGGGAACGCCCGTTCCCACAATGCCTTGAGGCTGGGAACGGTCGTTCCCAGTTTCTGCAACTGGAAAGAAATAGAGGATGGCTACGGGAAGCAACAACAACAACAAAAACTCAAGTTTCAATTTACCAAATTCATGATTCCTGGAAATTATGATGCATATATATTCAACAAGCAATAACACTCCATTTAAACACATAAATCATGGAAAATTACCAAGAATTCAAGTTCCAAGTTCATGCTCAAAATTGATCATTCAACTAAATATCGAAGAATTTCATGAATAAATCATGCCATAATTAATGATATGATCTCCTAATCATGCTTCCATCTCCAGTTAATTCATCTAGCATATAATTCTCAAACCCTAGCTTAATCAAATATGCTCAAGAATCATGAAATCATGCAACTATCACCTTTGAAGTCGAAGAAATGAAGAAGATGGATGAAGATGATGATCCCTCCTAACTCTTGTAATAATTTTTGGAAATTATTGATGCAAAGAATGAAATTCTTCTCTTTCCCTTTCCTTCTTGATACCGAGAGTGAGAGAGAGCAAATTGGTTGGGAAATTTTGGATGAAAATGATCAAGGAAGATCATTGAAGCATATTACGTGATTCATCCTCCTTGATTTTAGTGAAATGTGGAAATTCCCATTCAATCCTTTGTGTTATGAAATCATGCAATCAAGTATGCAACAATTTGAAATATGCTCAATCAAGTCCTTGGAAGTTCATGCACTTAAGTCCCTAAAGTTTTATAAAGAGAATCAAGCAGGGACAATTCAGTAATTAAACACTCTCGGTAACAATTTTCCGTGCCATGAAATAATATTTCGATGATATGAATTCACGTAATTCATATAAACAATGTTTTCATGCATTTTAGTCCTTAGATAAAAGGAAATGAGCAATGAAGGACAATTATGCAAATTATACAATTTGGACAATTAATTCATGTAACAGTTAAATTCCATTCATACAAGAATTCTCAAATTGAAATGAATATCATATAATTTTCACGTAATCATGTGGAACAAAATTTATAGAAATTAATATAACACGCACAAATTGAATAAATAAAAATAATAAAATAAAATCCTAACGCTCGAAACTCACACCTGTCGAGCGTACCTGACTGTCTGAAATTCGGGGCGTTACACACAAGGTTGGACCGGCCGTTCAGAGCTTGGGGAACTTCTCTATACATCAGAACGGCCATTCACTCCCACCAAATTCGATTAGCACCAATCCCCGGCGACGGCGCCAAAATTTGACAGGTGTCAAATCTGTAAAAGATTATTATAAATCCGGTTTACGACTAAAATAGAGTATAGTGCAAACGGGTCGAATCCACAAAGATTGGTTGAAAATAATTCTAATTATTCACAAGAAATTCGTGCAACTAACTAGCTAACTAAAAATAGGGGGTTTTGGATTTAACTAAACTAATTAAATTAAACTAATAAAGCAAGTAAAATTAATAAAACAGTAAATCACATTGGGAATTGGGTTTGATAAATCAATGGGAAATCAATACCTAGCTAGGAATCACAATTCAGTTTAGGACATCAATCATAGATGCAAAAATAAATTCAAATATTCAAGTAGATTAGCTATAGCAGATAGAGACACTCGACTCCGCCTCTTTTTCTCTTAAATTGTAGAATAATCTAGAGACACTCGACAATTATTCCCTAATCAATTCACAACCCCTAGAGACACTCGACAGGATTTAATGAATCAACAACATTAAGAATCAAGAAAACACTAACCCGAATTAACCTAGTCACGGCACGTGCAAGATTTAAACCGGATTATTAACTCCCTTAACGAGTTGAGAACTGCAACCAATCCTTCTCATTAATGTACCATAAATATCAATCATGCATTACGTATACTTCATGCAATCAAGATAGGCGATATGCAATAAACCTACTTAGATGATCCAGCCGTAATCACTTAAGCAAATAAATCACAATAACACGACACTCGGAGAATTAATAAATACTTGAAATTAAATTGAATTATAAAAGCAAATTAGGTCTCATGATGTCAAAACTAAATTATAAAATCCAAGCTAAGTACTAAAGAAATTAGCTACTCAAAGTCATAATATCCGAAAATATATAATAAACGAAAAGCATAAAAAAAACTCTAGATGAATGAGGCTCTCGGATGTGTCTCGAGCCGCTGCCTCCTTGCCCTCCAAATCTCCGTGAATAATGGTGTCTGTAATCTGTTGCATAAAAGCCGAATAAATAGCATGCCCTAAGCTCCGCTGCATGTCCGTTTCCTAGTCCAAATTGGACTCTAAAAGCTTGCTCCCCAAGTTGACTTATATCCTGGGCTTCATTAATTAATTCCTCATGCTCATGCCACCCATGCAATTAATCCAAGACAATTGTGCAGCCCATTAGCAAATCGATCACGTTATCCTTTCCAAGACATTACCAGAGTGGCCACTATTAATTAAATCAATAATAATAATATCGGCCCACTAAGCAACTCCCACTAAGTAATTAAATCCAATTAGATTTCGGTTTTCTGCGTACATGCATAATTCAAGAAATTTCCCATGCGTCCTTTAATCCATGCTAATCCATCATTATTTAGTAAATTGTATCCTCAAAATTTGCGGCAAGTCTCACATCAATGCGGGTTCGCCTATTCGCGTTGATTTATTCTCAAAACAACCCAATTTGCTTCAATTTCATCTCTGGGCCCCGATTCTACAATTAACACAACAAAGCATTTAATATTTTCTAAATTAATATCAATTAAAGCACTAAACGGGGTTACAAACTCACAAATATACGAGGATAATGCATGCTAACAAATCCCCCCACACTTGTCCATTTACTCGTTCTCGAGGGAAATAAAAATCAATAAAACATTAGTCCCATCAAACATTTTCACCAAAGCTAACCTCGAATTTTCGCCTAAACGAATCTAGCAAATTAAACACATTACTCAATCACATGAACTTCAACTAATTAGTACAAATATCATACCCTTGTGTGTAGTGTGAATCGAACCAAGAATGTACAAAGATTAGACAAACAAGTTAATACTTTTCGCATAAGAACCGATCATCAATTTCGAATGCACCCTTCACTCCAATCTCTACTAATTTGATCAACTCATAACTCAGGATCGAAAGGTCTTTCGAGCTTGTAATGTAGGCTTGGGTCAAGGTAGGAAAAAGTAAATCAAAGGCTAACACCAAGCTTACACATTTAAATAAATCCCAAGTGTTTCCCTTTATTTCTTCCCCAAAAGACTCCCTTTTCTTCAATCAATTCCCATCCCTTCATTGAATTTTCAACAACTCTCAAACTCTCTTTTTCTTTCTTTTCACTCTTGCTTTTTTTTTTTCTTTTTGACTCATTTTCTTTTATTTTCTTCCTGACTTCACTTTCTTTTTCTTTCTTTTGTTTCATCAATCTCACAATTTTTCTATTCAACACAATGAAACTTCGACACTTCAAACCAATTCCAAAAGAGAAGTCTAGACATCATTAATGCAATCCCAAAAAATAAAATGAGTAAGCAACGCGTAAATAAAAATAAGGGTAGGAAATTGTACTGTGCATTAGGCTTGTAACGCGGCTAAGAAATAAATTTTTGCACAATACTATGGCTCAGTGGGGTCAACAGGGCAATGTTATTTAGTGAAAATCAAATAAAAGGCCAAAAACACCGACAACAAATGCCTAAGTCATCTCCCGAATTACTTGCTAACCAATCTATTTCACCTCGAAGGGAGTTAAAGTGCACTCTAATCAATTTTCAGTCCTTTATTGAAAAACACAACTAACCTATCTAAGCAAAGTACATAAACTGTTCAATTAGTGCGCGAGAAATAAGGGCATAACAAAGTACTAATTAATCAAACTTCACACAATCTTTCATGTATTCAATTGCCTAATAAGTTCGAGCAAAAATTCACGGCTCAAGCTTAAGCAAACATGTTCAAAAAAGGAATAAATTATTCACGATTTCTAACATCCTCAAATTCAAGTAAACAACAAGTCAAAACAGTTGACGCAGGAAAAAAAATCGAATTTAAGCACGTAAGCCAAATAGTAAATAGGCTTATTCCTCCCCCACACTTAAATCATGCATTGTCCTCAAGGCATTAAAAAAAGCGAGAGAAAAGAGGACTTCCCAGAAGCACAGATCTGGGGTTTTTTTTTTTTTTCCATAAAAATAGTATGAGCGTGGGGTACGGTCACACCTAGGGGTCAAACCTGTACAGACACATCAGCAGTGTAACAGCAGCAATTCGGAAAAAATTTGGGTAAACAAAGCGCGCCTGGAAGACAACCAAGAGCATCAATCCACTCAAATGGAGATAGAACCTCCATATAAATCCCCTCGACTATGTGGTGATGAATCTTCTAATCCATTGCGCCCTCTAGATTGGGGATGATGACTCCTATAGGTTCTCAACACTATTCGACACTTCCTCAGCACAGACTTTGTCAACCGCTTATAAAAAAAAATTTCATAATCCTTCACAATGATTCTTGGGTTCCTGTACTCAAAAAATATGTGAGATCTGAAGAAAATAATGGTTAAGTAGTCGAGAGTATCTGCATACCAGAGCGTGACAGTCAGGTATGACCGAACCTTAAGGTCGTACACCTCGAAAAACTGCTCATTCAAGAAATCCTTATGTATCAGCTTTGAATCTACATATTTTCCTCCTCCCTTGAAGGCATACTCCAGATTATTCAAAAAATTATTGAGTTTCAAAATAGGTGCCTGAAACACGAAAGAATTTAGTTCAGTTATAGTATTAGGCACATCAAGCATCAGAATATCCCTATTCATAGATTTAAAAGCCTCTAATGGTAAAACCATCCCACAAGGATCAATAGACAACCCAATATGCTTCGCCTTATTCTCTAAGTTTTCAACAAGACTTAGTCCCTCTACATTGTTCGGCTTATTAGGCAGGTTTTCTATCACATCAATGCTAAAAACACTAGAAAATTTATTAGGACCTTTACTTGACTCATAAACATTAAACTTCTCAACATCACCATCAAATTCTAGAGTCAACAAGCCTTTTTTAACATCTATTTTAGCATCGGCAGTACTCAAAAAGGGACGACCCAAAAGGATATCAGAGGATTTCTCAAAATAATTATCCTCCATGTCTAACATGAAGAAATCAGCCGGGAAGGCTAAATCGTTGACTTGAACAAGGACATCTTCTAAAACACATTCTGGATAAACAATAGAGCGATCCGCTAACTGAATGATGACACCTGTACCTTTCAAGAGGCCAATATTAAGTGCATTATATACAGAAAGTGGCATAACATTAATACTTGCACCTAAATCACACATCGCCTTTTTAATGCTTAAATTCCCAATCTTGCACGGAATGGAAAACATACCATGATCATGGCACTTAGGGGGAAGTTTCTTTTGTAAAACGGTGGACACATTTTCCCCTACACTTACATTTTCATTGCCTAACAGTTTTCTCTTATTCGTGCAGAGCTCTTTGAGGAATTTCGTATACCTGGGAATCTGTTGGATTGTATCCAACAATGGAATATTTACCTCAACTTTGCGAAACGTGTCGAGAATACTCTTCTCTTCTTTCTGCTTCTTCGTTTCTGCTAAACGTTGAGGGAATGGAGGCGGGACCACCAGGGGTTAGGTTTCACGACGAGTTCCGTCTCTTTGTCGCGGTTTGAGTTTAGAGTATGGTCATATTCAGAAGTCGCACCACATGTCTGATCGCTTTTGGAACCAGATTTTCGTCCCTGATCTTTTTCCACTGGTGGAGGTAGTTCCTTGCCGCTTCGAAGCGTGATGGCGCTGATATTCTTCCTGGGGTCTTCCGTTTGCGAGGGTAGTTTACCTTGGTTCTCCATCCTACTCAAGGCTGCAGCGATTTGCCCTAGCTGGGTTTCCCAGTTCTTAACCATGGAGCCTAGGTTCTGAACGGTAGACTCTAGGTTGTTGAAATGGATAGCTTGGGGATTAAGGTTTTGTTGTTGATCGTATTGTTGGGATTGCGGAGGTAATTGGCAAACTCTCGCTACTTGAGGGATTCGTGCACTTATGTTAGATGCTAAAGCAGATATCATATTCTTGAGTTCCTCAAACTGGGAAGAACTTACCTCTTTTACCTGTCTCGTCATGTCGGACTTGGCGTAGTATTTTTGTGAGGCCCTAGAAATTCTGCTAATTAGTTCCGTCAGTTCTGCAGGTGTTTTGATCATAACTGAACCACCACTCGAAGCATCCAACTGCCTTTTATCGGCAGGCATCAGGCCTCTGTAAAAGTTATGAACAACTAAGTTTTCTGGCAAGTTGTGATGTGGGCACATGGAAAGCAAGTTCTGGTATCGTTCCCAATACTCATGAAGGGCTTCGTGTTCCTTTTGTTTAATGGTGATTATCTCCTGAAGGAGATCCAGGTATCGCTCAGCTGGGAAGAACCTATCCAAGAATTTGTCATGCATCTGTTGCCAAGTAGTAATGGTTGCTGACGGTAGAGAATACAACCATTTTTCTGCTGCATCTTGCAAAGAGAATGGAAAGGCACGGAGCTTGATTTGGTCCTCGTTTGTAACACCCCAGACGGAGGTTGCCACATCCCCCGCACTAAGACCCAGACCCGGTCACGAAATGGAAAGTCCATGCCCGAATCCGAATCATAGCGAACGGGAGACCAACTCACACACTAGGCTAGGCGGATCTAACTTGACCAAAACTCAGAGTGCGGAAGCAATTAAAACCAAACAACAATAGATAGCGGAAGCATTTAAAACAAAACATGCAAAGCAGGTGACGGGTTCAACTAGCATAGATACCTAATCCCGAATAATAGATCTATAAGCATAACAAGTGACGGGTTCAACTAGCATAAATCCCTAGTCCCGAATATCAACATAAATTAATAATCATCAAGTGCCACAAGGGCCGAATGAGGGTGCCACAAGGGGCTACCGAATAGTAAAGTATAATCTCAAGTCTACAAGTCTTAAGTATAAGTAAAGTGTATGAGAGGACAAATGCAAATAGAAAGACTAGACCGACGAAGTGCAACTCAAAGGACTCACTTCCGCCTAGCAAACGCCAACAACCTGCAACTAAAAGTGTAAATGAGGGGTCAGTCAACTTGACCGAGTGAGGGGGCTAACGCACACCCACTGTATATATATATGGAGCACAGCACAGAATAAAAGGATGGACTCATGAACCGGGATTAGGGTTTTGCACGCCAAAACAGTTGAAATACCCAAAATAGTATAAGTTTGGAAAACCATTTAGAGAAACCTATCCCATTTCACAAATCCCAGACATTCATAACATATACCCGGCGAGTACGGGCTTCCAACCTTTACTCCTCATAACTGAACAGAACATAAAGCAGAATCAATCCATCCTCTACTCCAATGATGGAAGAGCCACGCGTTGGCCCTAACCATCAATAACATACATACAAACCCTCAAGGGGTAGCGAACCCACAAGAGTCCTCCCCGGCTGTACACCGAAGGCTCAAGATATCACGCCTCCCTCATCGCCCTAAGGTCGCGCAATGATATCTCAAATGGAACTAGCACAGTGGCTTATCCGACGGCCCTATGCCGTGCCGGTCTCCACTCGTACCAGCTCCTGGATCCACATAACATAACATAACATATACCAACTTTCATGGCAATCTCGCTACATAATCATAACATAACTTAACTTTCCGAAACAGCTTACATATGCTTTCATATCTAATTTTCCAAAACAGAGTTGTTTCACAAGGTCATAAACATATCATATCCAACACATACGTATATAATAGATATACTCGCATGCAGGGGTTGAAATCAGCATATTAAGGTCATAGGTCGCATAACTATACAAAATCCTAAACCTCACCTCGTAGTAGTAGAGTCTGAGAGTGTGAAGGGCCAAACACTCTAAACCTCGGGCCCACCGGCACCACCAAACTCTGTGACAAGACATACGAAGGTCCAAACTTAGACTCTACATGAACCAAGTAAGACGCACGGCGTACCAAGAGATGTATAATATGGAAAAATGGAATGAAGTGTTCACATAGGTCACATAGCATAACATAGGATAAGCTTTCATACGAAATTATTTAATTAAAAAGAAGTATTAGAGTTTGGAACGTAAATTAAAGTCATTTTATTAATATTTAAAATAATGCATTTTAATTAATAAAATAGGGTTTGTATTTGAAGGATGATATAAAATTAAAATAAAAGAAGGGATCGAATTTCATTATGTATTACACGACAAGCTCCCATTAATAAATAAACTTCCTAACTTAATTAAAAGAGTACTTGCATAGTTAATCAGAATCAGGTTTTATTCAGAATTAATGTTTAAGCCTTGATTGAATCGGACAAAGCCACGTGAGGGAACCCAAAGCCTAAAATTACACTAAGTATATAATACATACACACATGTATTTACTTAATAACTGATGCATCAGCTAGAGGCGTATTAATCCCAAGAACTCAACATTCAAATTAAATGAAAGAGGCAACGTGTCGGCAAGCAGGAATAAAAGATCTCAAGCAATTAATGCATCTCATGGAGGTGTTATTCTTTACTAAGTTGGATTTAAAGTATAGCTTTTCCCCAAATAAACCCACGCATAACCTCAGCCATGATTAAACAATCCAAGAAATTTCTCACGGTTCCCTAGGTAATCACGCAGCTCATTGAATTCACGCAGCAATTGCTCAATTCTAGTACACCTAACAAATATTAATAAATTCAAAAGAACAAAATTGAATGTTGAAATTGTGTTAATTCGTCCAGATCTCCAAGCTTATTTTACCATTTAATCACTACGGTTACCAAGGCACACACACACGCAGCAATTTATTCCTTCACGCAGCAAATTGGACGAGATGACATAAGGAACCAACTCATTTTTAGTGTGTCCATCATTAATTGGTGGTAGGTATTAAAAATTCAAATTCTTGGGAACTGCAACACCATAATTAACGAAATGAAGCATCTTGGTGGCGGACGAAATCACAGGTGTTCACACCACCTAATTTCTCAACTCAAACAATCATTACCTTTATTTTAGTCAATGAAATTGTTATGTTTTAATTCTTGCAGCAAGAAATCGGACGCACTCAGGATTAATAACGCCAAAGCTTTACGGTAAGATATTTAGAAGCAATAATATTTGGCTACATTTCTTGAGCATTAAAGGCGAACAAATCAAACAACAAACAACAAAAAAAAAAGGCTTTCCAAGTCCTCTGACCCACGAACGAAACAAGGAAAATGTGTGATTTACCTTGTCTTGTGAAAGAGTGAGAAATCAAGGAATATGAGCTCTTAGAATGAAAGATGGTTCAAGTCTTGATCTTTTCTTGAAGTTTCTCCATGAATCTCTTGGAAGCTAACTTGTGTGGTTTTGAAATGAAATGAAAAGGGGATAAAGCTATTTATATGGTGGCTAGTAGTTTTAGGTCAAGGTTAGGGTTTCCAAGATCAAATGTGGGCTAAAGGCTTGAATAGGGTTTGGGCTCAAATAAATGACCTTCGGCCCAAAAGTCCCAATTAAAAAGGTTTAAAGTCTAAATGGTTTCCGAAAAATATAAAATAAATTCCGTTGGACCCGAATCACCGATTCCAGTCCAATGGTGGTGTCGGAATTCGAATTCGAATTCCCGAGCTCATATTGGTCCCGAATGACCCAAACTTACCTAATTCAAGTTAGGCCCAAACAAACAAATAGGTCCAAGTCCTATTTAAATCCAACTTCCAATAATTAATTTAAATTCATCCAAGTTCCATTCTCAAGTTGTCATGCAAGAATTCTTATCTTACTATTTTGGATTTTAGTCAATTAAGTCACACTTTCAATCAAAGTTTGGAATTAAACACATAAAAGAGAATTAAATCACATAAGTGCGTAAAGTAAACTCTCTCGTGGCGCATACTAGCACGATTTATCGGACGGGGCGTCACAATCTCCCCCCCTTAGGAGAACCTGGTCCCCAGGTTCGCTGCTCGGCTTCAAACAAACCCGATCACAACTTCTTCATTGCCTCATTTATCTCCCAAGTTGGTTCCTCCGGTTTCTATCCTTCCCGCAATCCCGATCTTGAATCTCGTCCGGATATCTCACATCCATCCAGCCCGAAGTAAAAGGTAATTCTTCTATCGTAAAAGCAGTTGTCCCTTCGATGTGGGACCAACGTCTCTTCAAGGACGTCTCGTTCTTACTTCTTATAATCAGTAGTCATCGACGTGCATCACAATCAAGACACATCTGTTAGGTATTTCGAACTCGGTCGGTCATTCTCATGATCGGATAGCTGCAACTGCACCAGTCCTCGATGTCGTCTCAAACTCGCCACTTGCAACCCGTAGTCAAAACAACGCTTAGCGCAACCACAACGAACAAGAGAGAATCCCATCTCCCAGCACGTAAGTGAGAGAGCCTCGTCTCTCGAACACAGAAAGCGAGAGAACCCCGACTCTCGATCACACAAGAGAGAACCCCGTCTCTCAAGCAAATAATTGAGAGAACCCCGTCTCTCAACCTAAGTTGGGCAGCTTCCAGCATCTTCCAACATTCTAGTTCAAGAAATTCCAGCATCTCTCAAACCCCTAAATTCAAGAGAATCCAGCATCTCCCGAAAATCTAAGTACAAGAGAATCCAACATCTCTCGTGCACAAAGTTTAGAAAGAATCCAGCATCTTTCTACCACATAAGTAGAGAATCCTGTGACTCTCTAACACATAAATCGAGAGGATTAACATCTCCCAAGCACGTAAATAGAGAGAATCAAATCTTCCCCACACTGAGAACGAGAGATCCTGACATCTCTCTAGCACAAAAATACAATTATTCAAAGCACTTGTGCCTATGCACATCAAAGTAGCATAGTTGAAAATTACAACAATCAACGCATATCATAATTAACAAGTATATCACATAACAATAAGAGTCAAATAAACGATGTATGTATGTTCGTGATATGAATGTTTATTATACCTCCCACTGCGGCATTCTGATCAACCTCTGCTGCTTCATCCTTTCCATCAAGAGCATATGCACGAGCCTGAACAGCTGGCCTCCTCTTCGGACAGGTGCCCATCATGTGATCAGCAGAACCACACACCACGCATCTACCCAAATACCTCCAACACTTCTCCAATGGATGAGAACCCTGACAGTGAGAGCAACGGGCCTGAGCTGGGGCCGGTAAAGCTGGAGGTGCTGCGGGTGTAGCAGTTCGGGGCTTCTTGTTGATAAAGCCCTGTGGACAGCAAGCTGGGGTAGAAGTAGTAGAATCATGAGTAGCGGGCTTCTTGCCCGAATCGGAACCCGAACCATGCCCCGAAGAGAATGATGGGGGCCCCAACCTCCGTCTCTGAGCCTCGACCTGAATAGCCCTCTTGGTAACCTCATCCCAAGTGCTAACATCGACAGCCTGAAGAGCTCTCTGAATATCCTCCCGAAGCCCATGAAGAAAGTGACGGGCTCTATGTACATCGATATCAGTGATGTGGGTAGCATAGGGAGCAAGTCTCTCAAACTCCAGAATGTAGTCCTCAACAGATCTGGATCCCTGCTTCAGCTCAGAGAACTCCTGAAGTCTGCGCTCTCGTGCACTATGAGGTATATACTTCTCGTGGAACTCATGCACAAAAGTCTCCCATGTGAACTCCATACCACTCCTCTCAAGTCTAGATCAAACTCCCTTGAGCCAGTTAGCTGCCTGTCCCTGAATGAATCGAGCAGTACAAATAGCCCTGTCCTGAGAACTCCCTGGGCAAATCTCCCAAATACCACTGATCTCAGCTAACCACTCCTCAGCCTTAATATCATCTCCTCCAAACCACTTAGGAGGGTTGTTGTTCCGAAACTCCCTATACACAGCTGAGATAGTACTATCCTGACCATCAACCGGTGGTGTCTGCTGTCTCTGATTCTAATGTAACTGATTGAGTAGTGCCTGAACTATGTTCTCCGCATTCAGTGGTGGTGGCGGAGGCGGATTAGGCGCATCAGGTGAAGCCTCTCGGTCACGGCGTCTAGGAGGCATCCTGAAGATCTCAACAATTCCAGTACAGGTATATGCATGTCGGTCAGTAAATGCTCATGTCACATAATAAATCAATCATCAACATCAAAGGCAAGTAATGTTTCACATTATATAAATTCAGCCAAATGATGAAAATTCAAATGCATAGCTTATCGAAATGAGATGTTCATGCACATATAACCACATTGTCCTATGCCGTACAACCTAGACAGACTCAACACGACTCGAGAGCTCGGTTTTTGCAACCTAGAGCTCTGATACCACTTAAGGATGTAACACCCCAGACGGAGGTTGCCACATCCCCCGCACTAAGACCCAGACCCGGTCACGAAATGGAAAGTCCATGCCCGAATCCGAATCATAGCGAACGGGAGACCAACTCACACACTAGGCTAGGCGGATCTAACTTGACCAAAACTCAGAGTGCGGAAGCAATTAAAACCAAACAACAATAGATAGCGGAAGCATTTAAAACAAAACATGCAAAGCAGGTGACGGGTTCAACTAGCATAGATACCTAATCCCGAATAATAGATCTATAAGCATAACAAGTGACGGGTTCAACTAGCATAAATCCCTAGTCCCGAATATCAACATAAATTAATAATCATCAAGTGCCACAAGGGCCGAATGAGGGTGCCACAAGGGGCTACCGAATAGTAAAGTATAATCTCAAGTCTACAAGTCTTAAGTATAAGTAAAGTGTATGAGAGGACAAATGCAAATAGAAAGACTAGACCGACGAAGTGCAACTCAAAGGACTCACTTCCGCCTAGCAAACGCCAACAACCTGCAACTAAAAGTGTAAATGAGGGGTCAGTCAACTTGACCGAGTGAGGGGGCTAACGCACACCCACTGTATATATATAAGGAGCACAGCACAGAATAAAAGGATGGACTCATGAACCGGGATTAGGGTTTTGCACGCCAAAACAGTTGAAATACCTAAAATAGTATAAGTTTGGAAAACCATTTAGAGAAACCTATCCCATTTCACAAATCCCAGACATTCATAACATATACCCGGCGAGTACGGGCTTCCAACCTTTACTCCTCATAACTGAACAGAACATAAAGCAGAATCAATCCATCCTCTACTCCAATGATGGAAGAGCCACGCGTTGGCCCTAACCATCAATAACATACATACAAACCCTCAAGGGGTAGCGAACCCACAAGAGTCCTCCCCGGCTGTACACCGAAGGCTTAAGATATCACGCCTCCCTCATCGCCCTAAGGTCGCGCAATGATATCTCAAATGGAACTAGCACAGTGGCTTATCCGACGGCCCTATGCCGTGCCGGTCTCCACTCGTACCAGCTCCTGGATCCACATAACATAACATAACATATACCAACTTTCATGGCAATCTCGCTACATAATCATAACATAACTTAACTTTCCGAAACAGCTTACATATGCTTTCATATCTAATTTTCCAAAACAGAGTTGTTTCACAAGGTCATAAACATATCATATCCAACACATACGTATATAATAGATATACTCGCATGCAGGGGTTGAAATCAGCATATTAAGGTCATAGGTCGCATAACTATACAAAATCCTAAACCTCACCTCGTAGTAGTAGAGTCTGAGAGTGTGAAGGGCCAAACACTCTAAACCTCGGGCCCACCGGCACCACCAAACTCTGTGACAAGACATACGAAGGTCCAAACTTAGACTCTACATGAACCAAGTAAGACGCACGGCGTACCAAGAGATGTATAATATGGAAAAATGGAATGAAGTGTTCACATAGGTCACATAGCATAACATAGGATAAGCTTTCATACGAAATTATTTAATTAAAAAGAAGTATTAGAGTTTGGAACGTAAATTAAAGTCATTTTATTAATATTTAAAATAATGCATTTTAATTAATAAAATAGGGTTTGTATTTGAAGGATGATATAAAATTAAAATAAAAGAAGGGATCGAATTTCATTATGCATTACACGACAAGCTCCCATTAATAAATAAACTTCCTAACTTAATTAAAAGAGTACTTGCATAGTTAATCAGAATCAGGTTTTATTCAGAATTAATGTTTAAGCCTTGATTGAATCGGACAAAGCCACGTGAGGGAACCCAAAGCCCAAAATTACACTAAGTATATAATACATACACACATGTATTTACTTAATAACTGATGCATCAGCTAGAGGCGTATTAATCCCAAGAACTCAACATTCAAATTAAATGAAAGAGGCAACGTGTCGGCAAGCAGGAATAAAAGATCTCAAGCAATTAATGCATCTCATGGAGGTGTTATTCTTTACTAAGTTGGATTTAAAGTATAGCTTTTCCCCAAATAAACCCACGCATAACCTCAGCCATGATTAAACGATCCAAGAAATTTCTCACGGTTCCCTAGGTAATCACGCAGCTCATTGAATTCACGCAGCAATTGCTCAATTCTAGTACACCTAACAAATATTAATAAATTCAAAAGAACAAAATTGAATGTTGAAATTGTGTTAATTCGTCCAGATCTCCAAGCTTATTTTACCATTTAATCACTACGGTTACCAAGGCACACACACACGCAGCAATTTATTCCTTCACGCAGCAAATTGGACGAGATGACATAAGGAACCAACTCATTTTTAGTGTGTCCATCATTAATTGGTGGTAGGTATTAAAAATTCAAATTCTTGGGAACTGCAACACCATAATTAACGAAATGAAGCATCTTGGTGGCGGACGAAATCACAGGTGTTCACACCACCTAATTTCTCAACTCAAACAATCATTACCTTTATTTTAGTCAATGAAATTGTTATGTTTTAATTCTTGCAGCAAGAAATCGGACGCACTCAGGATTAATAACGCCAAAGCTTTACGGTAAGATATTTAGAAGCAATAATATTTGGCTACATTTCTTGAGCATTAAAGGCGAACAAATCAAACAACAAACAACAAAAAAAAAAGGCTTTCCAAGTCCTCTGACCCACGAACGAAACAAGGAAAATGTGTGATTTACCTTGTCTTGTGAAAGAGTGAGAAATCAAGGAATATGAGCTCTTAGAATGAAAGATGGTTCAAGTCTTGATCTTTTCTTGAAGTTTCTCCATGAATCTCTTGGAAGCTAACTTGTGTGGTTTTGAAATGAAATGAAAAGGGGATAAAGCTATTTATATGGTGGCTAGTAGTTTTAGGTCAAGGTTAGGGTTTCCAAGATCAAATGTGGGCTAAAGGCTTGAATAGGGTTTGGGCTCAAATAAATGACCTTCGGCCCAAAAGTCCCAATTAAAAAGGTTTAAAGTCTAAATGGTTTCCGAAAAATATAAAATAAATTCCGTTGGACCCGAATCACCGATTCCAGTCCAATGGTGGTGTCGGAATTCGAATTCGAATTCCCGAGCTCATATTGGTCCCGAATGACCCAAACTTACCTAATTCAAGTTAGGCCCAAACAAACAAATAGGTCCAAGTCCTATTTAAATCCAACTTCCAATAATTAATTTAAATTCATCCAAGTTCCATTCTCAAGATGTCATGCAAGAATTCTTATCTTACTATTTTGGATTTTAGTCAATTAAGTCACACTTTCAATCAAAGTTTGGAATTAAACACATAAAAGAGAATTAAATCACATAAGTGCGTAAAGTAAACTCTCTCGTGGCGCATACTAGCACGATTTATCGGACGGGGCGTCACATCGGTAACTCCATGAGGCTTTGTTGAGCAGCAGACCGTGTGGAACTTGCTCAGATGTTGGTGAGGGTTTTCGTTTTCCAGACCGCGAAAGACAGGGAGTAGGTGAATTGTTCCCGTCTTCAGCTCGAAGCCAGCGCCCACCTCCGGAAAAGTGATACAGAGGGGCTTTTGTGAGTTATCGGGGCGTACCAGATCCTCCATGGTACGACGTTCTGCTACTGCCATCGTTAAGATACGGTCAAACTCTACAGTCGAACCCTTCTGTTCGTCTCCTGGATGTTCCGACTCAGTGCTGGACTCTTCAGATTGGTTCAGATTGGATTTTTCCGCTAGCTTCGTACGTGTTTTGATCTGTTTCCTTAACGATTTTACGGTTCTTTCGATCTCAGGATCGAAAATCGGCTCGTCAATTCCACGAATGCTCCTGTTCATAAAAAGAATTAAAATTCGATTAGCACCAATCCCCGGCGACGGCGCCAAATTTTAACAGGTATCGAATCCGTCAAAGATAATTATAAATCCGGTTTACGACTAAAATATAGTATAGTGCAAACGGGTCGAATCCACGGAGATTGGTTGAAAATAATTCTAATTATTCACAAGAAATTCGTGCAACTAACTAGCCAACTAAAAATAGGGGGGTTTTGGATTTAACTAAACTAATTAAATTAAACTAATAAAGCAAGTAAAATTAATAAAGCAATAAATCACGTTGGGAATTGGGTTTGATAAATCAATGGGAAATCAATACCTAGCTAGGAATCACAATTCAGTTTAGGACATCAATCATAGACGCAAAAATAAATTCAAATATTCAAGTAGATTAGCTATAGCAGATAGAGACACTCGACTTCGCCTCGTTTTCTCTTAAATTGTAGAATAATCTAGAGACACTCGACAATTATTCCCTAATCAATTCACAACCCCTAGAGACACTCGACAGGATTTAATGAATCAACAGCATTAAGAATCAAGAAAACACTAACCCGAATTAACCTAGTCACGACACTTGCAAGATTTAAACCCGATTATTAACTCCCTTACCAAGTTGAGAACTGCAACCAATCCTTCTCATTAATGTACCACAAATATCAATCATGCATTACCTATACTTCATGCAATCAAGATTTGCGATATACAATAAACCTACTTAGATGATCCGGTCGTATTCACTTAAGCAAATAAATCACAATAACACGACACTCGGAGAATTAATAAATACTTGAAATTAAATTAAATTATAAAAGCAAATTAGGTCTCATGATGTCAAAACTAAATTATAAAATCCAAGCTAAGTACTAAAGAAATTAGCTACTCAAAGTCATAATATCCGAAAATATAAAATAAACGAAAAGCATAAAAAAAACCCTAGATGAATGAGGCTCTCGGATGTGTCTCGAGCCGCTGCCTCCTTGCCCTCCAAATCTCCGTGAATAATGGTGTCGGTAATCTGTTGCATAAAAGCCGAATAAATAGCATACCCCAAGCTCTGCTGCATGTCCGTTTCCTAGTCCAAATTGGACTCTAAAAGCTTGCTCCCCAAGTTGACTTCTATCCTGGGCTTAATTAATTAATTCCTCATGCTCATGCCACCCATGCAATTAATCCAAGACAATTGTGCAGCCCATTAGCAAATCGATCACGTCATCCTTTCCAAGACATTACCAAAGTGGCCACTATTAATTAAATCAATAATAATATTATCGGCCCACTAAGCAACTCCCACAAAGTAATTAAATCCAATTAGCTTTCGGTTCTCTGCATGCATGCATAATTCAAGCAATTTCCCATGCGTCCTTCAATCCATGCTAATCCATCATTATTTACTAAATTGTATCCTCAAAATTTGCGGCAAGTCTCACATCAATACGGGTTCGCCTATTCGCGTCGATTTATTCTCAAAACAACCCAATTTGCTTCAATTTCATCTCTGGGCCCCGATTCTACAATTAACACAACAAAGCATTTAATATTTTCTAAATTAATATCAATTAAAGCACTAAACGGGGTTACAAACTCACAAATATACGAGGATAATGCATGCTAACATACAAGAATATCAAAATAATAATAAACAAATAATAGTCAAATAATGGTGCACGTGGTATGCATGATTGAGTGTACCGTTCACCGAAGATTAAAGTTCTTGCGTGGAAACAATTCGGTTGAGTACTTGATTCTTTAGTTGAGATTTCTTTTCCACTTGCTGCCGCTATGGCTCGATATTCCCATTTTTGATAGCCATCTTTGCCCTTGTGTTATTTTTCTAACATAATCCGTAAATTATCATT
Source organism: Lantana camara (assembly GCA_037501455.1). Classification (NCBI taxonomy): domain Eukaryota; kingdom Viridiplantae; phylum Streptophyta; class Magnoliopsida; order Lamiales; family Verbenaceae; genus Lantana; species Lantana camara. Next base: position 50,664,667 of record CM074865.1, read on the forward strand.
AACCACCACATCTTCATACCCGTTTGAACCCCCGATACACCGGTTGAACCCTTCTTGTATTGATTCTCACATTCATTTTCAGACTTTGAAATGAAAAATAATCCTGAATTTCTTGTCATAGAATAGTTGTATTTTTAAGCTTAAAAGACTAGCTTTGTGCTCCAAGCAAGTTCTTATCTGACCAACAGAAAGAACAGGCTTTACCATTCCCTCGACCTTCGTAATCAATGTAAAACATTTTCCCGAAGTAAATATCTTAACTCCTTATTTCTGAAGTCCGAAAATTAAGCTCCCATTCCATTAACAAATAACACGGTGGATGTTTGGTGCAGGACAAAATCAAGGTTGTCTTCCCGTAAGAGTACTTCAGCCAGCACACTCGCCTAGATACCGAAGAAATCAAGTCCTAGTGAAGCGTCTTTCATTTGTCCCCTGAATTTTGATAACATACCCAACAACTTGGCGAAAGACCTTGGAAGGAATGATCGATTGGCTTTAATATTCCCAAACATGTGCGCGGTAACTGGTATATTCATGAAACGACGCCAACCGTGCGGATAAAAGAGCGGTGTGCATTCACAGGCATCCCCAGGGTATAAGTAATAACCTCGTAAGAAAACTCTTGTTAGAGTTAACCTACTAAAACTTGAGATCGATTTCGAGTATTACCCAAATTGAATCATTTTCTATTTACTGAGTCAAATGATATCCTGAGTCCACTAGAAATTCATAAACGGTGTATCCACCTCGAGGAAAACGGGGCTATAACAAGGTACTGTCGATGATGGGATTTTTCTTTGCATGAGATGAAGAAAAGTTTAGATTATTGATAACTTCTTTCACATGGTTCTGATAGAGGATTCAGGAAGAATCGATTCTCTCAAAATTCCCAACTTCCTCGAGTGCTATCTAACTTTAGATTTAAACTTATTTTCAGGCCGACTCTCCCCCTTAAGAAAATAGAAATTTTCTTACTCTTTAGATTTATTCTGTCCTTTCCCATTTGCAAGCTTCTCTACTGATTCAATTCCCGTAACCTTTTCCTCGTTCCAATTGTTATTAATTAAGATTGGATTAATGGTTCTGTTCTAACCTTCTCTGCTGATAACATGCCCAACTCAAAGCTCCCCGACTGTCATTACTCGGATTTAATATTAAAATTTTCCAGCATCCCACAACCCTTCTGCTATTCGTGAAAATGCCATATTCTGTACTTACCACCTACTGCTTCTAGATTCATATTTGCCAAGTTAACACCCTGATCCGAAGCAAGAAAAGTTCTTTTTCCTACCCTTACTGAATTCCCAAAATGCTGATTAATTTCTAAAGGTTAAAGAACCCCCTACACATTTGTCTGCTTGAACTTATCATCATTTTCCAGTTCCCAAAAATTTCCAATATTTATTTCATACCCCGGCTCCTATTAAATCCTGGATCAATAAATTCTCACAACCTCCAAGCATTGCTAAACTTCAAACAGAATCGAATAACCCGATTACCAACATAAAATTCCATGATTCCGAGATCTCCTCTTTAACTTCAATTTAGTAAGAATGAAGCAAGGATGGTACAGAGTATAGGTAGAACCTATTAAGAGTAAACACTAAATAATGCATGATGGTTAAAATGTCAGTGCACATAACATACCTATCAACAAATTTGAAATGCAACACGTTGGAACAATTATATCAACTTGATGATATACTTATAAGTAAGGAAATGTAAATAATGGAAATAATTTGAACATGTATTCAAGACATCAAGTAGAAAATTTCAATTACAATTAGAACAACCTTTATAAATGAGAAGCAATTAATTAGTAGCTTTGATGCACGTGCTTATGAATGCATTGAAGAACCTGGCACCGTAGAAATATTGGCTCGATTCTGGTGTCCATTCTTGGTTGACCGAATTGCAAGCTTGATGCAAATGGTTGGCCAGTCTCTTAAATTTCAAAATCCTTCGGCCTTGATTCGTACATTTTCAAAACCTGTCACTCACAACTTATTTTTGAAAATAAATGCATGGGGGTGAAGCGTGCTCATGTCACATAATTGTCACATAATTAGTATCGATAACGAGAATTTAATATAAAATGCGACAAGTAATTCATCAATACTTAAACTAAACACGTTGATCATATAAAATTCAAACAAATTAAAGCCACTTAATCAACAATTATAAGCAAGAACCAATAGAATGCTCAAGCTATCCAAGAATTCAAGAAATTCAAAGAATCCAAGTAACCAAGTAATTTCAAATAACATGCAAGACTCTCAAGTTGTCAAGAAGTTCCTATGCCGTACGACCTAGACTCGACACGACACGACACGACACGAGAACCTCGGTTTTGCAACCGGGCTCTGATACCACCTTAGATGTAGCACCCCTTAACACGTGGAGGTACCACACCCCCGCACCATAGGTCAATCCACATACGAAACGGGCAATCCGTACATGAACTAACCTATAGCGAACGGGTGATAATGCAATACACGACAAGCTAGGCTGGATTACTAATACATGCAACAAAATAAAGCGGAAGCATAAACTAGTTCCTATCAAATATTTCCATTTATTCAATCATGACATTTCTCATTTTTCCAAATAAGATATATTCTAAAGTTACATATCAATACATTATCATCTTCAATTAAACAATAGAAATAACTACAATTCTATAATTAACAATAATAATTAAATACACGAACCACAGATGACTCGACTACACGAACTGGACTCGACTCGACTCAACTCCCGCCTAGCGTGCACCTGCAATAACCTGAAAGGTGGAGGCGTCAGTCTGTGAAGACCGAGTGAGGGGTTTACATATATATTAGCGCAGATAACATGCAAGTTATATTCTCGGGTAAAGGTTTACAAAAGATAAATATACAAGTTCGAGAAGAGGATTTCTTCGCCCGAGAATACAACTATCAATATTAAATACTTGTTCATTTTCATGCGATCAATACATGGCCCCGGCGAGTAAGGGCGGTCTCCAACCGAACTCCAAATGTACATGAACATGCTTTCTTGATTATTAAACAATAAGTGATCATGCAATTCCATTATCGTGAAATCGTGCATGTGTAATCATATAACACGTTCATGGAATGGAAATCATGCAATCAATACATGGCTTGCTTGTAACACGATAGGGTTTGTTCCTCCTGTGGTTGGACGGACAACCACCAGCCCTGAGACAACGCCCTCACTAAGGAGAACCTGGCCAGGAGAACACAGGTACACGATAGGGCTTTGTTCTTCCTGTGGTTGGACGGACAACCAGCAACCGCGAAGACCAGCCCAGCGCCCTCACTAAGGAGGACCTGGCCAAGAGAACACATTTACTGGATATGGCATTGTTCTTCCTGTGGTTGGACGGACAACGACCAGCTCTAAGACTAGCCCAGCGCCCCCACTAAGGAGGACCTGGCCAGAAGAATGCATTTACTTGCTTTCATGAACATGGCATACTGGATTCGTGAACACTAACATACTTGAAATAATAAGTGATTTCATGAAATTATAAATATAAATACCTTTGGCCAAAAATCACATAAAGGTTATACGGGTTCTATATAACTAGAAATTAAACCTCACCTGACAGGCGACACACGACTCGTGAATGCGTGAACGTGCTCATGCTTGACAATCTCCGCCCTGGAGAATAACTAGATAAGAAACGGGACAATGTACGTGCATGAGACCACAATTCGAGCATGTTATTTCATATAAGACACACGGCGTGATCAAGTACGAGACATCATGCAATAAATAATGTAGCATGTAAATATCATGTTTTGACATGTAATTAATCATATAATAGCAATTTCGGGTCAAATAAGCCATCGGATCGAGGGGCTAAAATTGTAATTTTATGCAAAAACTTTTGTTCTATCAGACCCTTGGGAACGGCCGTTCTGGGTTTCCTTTGTAATTGGGAAGGGCCGTTCCCGTGGCCCTTCAAAATGAGCCAGCGTTTTTTAAAATAAAAGCACGCCCTTAGCTGGGAACGGCGCTTGCCACACCAAAGCTAAAATGGGAACGGCCGTTCCCATGCTCGGCCGTCTATTCTTTGTTTCAAATAGTAGGAACGCCCGTTCCCACAATGCCTTGAGGCTGGGATCGGTCGTTCCCTGTTTCTGCAACTGGAAAGAAACCGAGGAAACAGAGCATGGCTACGCGAAGCAACAACAACAACAAAAACTCAAGTTTCAATTTACCAAATTCATGATTCCTGGAAATTATGATGCATATATCTTCAACAAGCAATAACACTCCATTTAAACACATAAATCATGGAAAATTACCAAGAATTAAAGTTCCCAAGTTCATGCTCAAAATTGATCTTTCAACTAAATATCCAAGAATTTCATGAATAAATCATGCCATAATTCATGATATGATCTCCTAATCATGCTTCCATCTCCAGTTATTTCATCTAGCATATAATTCTCAAACCCTACTTTAATCAAATATGCTCAAGAATCATGAAATCATGCAACTATCACCTTTGAAGTCCAAGAAATGAAGAAGATGGAGGAAGATGATGATCCCTCCTAACTCTTGCAATAATTCTTGGAAATTATTGATTCAAAGGATGAAATTCTTCTCTTTCCCTTTCCTTCTTGATACCGAGAGTGAGAGAGAGAAAATTGGTTGGGAAATTTTGGATGAAAATGATCAAGGAAGATCATTGAAGCATATTACGTGATTCATCCTCCTTGATTTTAGTGAAATGTGGAAATTGCCATTCAATCCTTTGTGTTATGAAATCATGCAATCAAGTATGCAACAATTTGAAATATGCTCAATCAAGTCCTTGGAAGTTCATGCACTTAAGTCCCTAAAGTTTTATAAAGAGAATCAAGTAGGGACAATTCAGTAATTAAACACTCTTGGTAACAATTTTCCGTGTCATGAAATAATATTTCGATGATATGAATTCACGTAATTCATATAAACAATGTTTTCATGCAATTTAGTCCTTAGATAAAAGGAAATGAGCAATGAATGACAATTATGAAAATTATACAATTTGGACAATTAATTCATGTAATAATTAAATTCCATTCATACAAGAATTCTCAAATTGAAATGAATATCATATAATTTTCACGTAATCATGTGGAACACAATTTATAGAAATTAATATAGCACGCACAAATTGAATAAATTAAAATAATAAAATAAAATCCTAACGCTCGAAACTCACACGTGTCGAGCGTACCTGACTGTCTGAAATTCGGGGCGTTACACACAAGGTTGGACCGGCCGTTCAGAGCTTGGGGAACTTCTCTATACATCAGAACGGCCGTTCACTCCCACCAAAGGAAAGCTGAGAATGGTTGTTCAGTCTTGGAGATCCATCTATGTATGTCCAAACGGCCATTCGGCCAAAAGAAATGAAATACGTGAACCGTCGTTCGCACCTGGCGATAGCAAAATGGCTAAGATGTGTGCCCTGTTCTCCCCTGCACCAAACTCCTATACTATGCCACAATATATAAAACATATAAAAGCACAAAATGGCAAGAAATTAGCATAAAAATAAGGCATCAAAGTCATCCAAATCAAGCCCAAATCGAAGCATAAGAGTAGAGCAACAATTCATCGAATTCTCAAGCTTCAAATCCGCAAAGCATTAATGGAAACTTAAGGTACACCCAACCACCAACAAAATTAGGTTCATATAATCATAAATGAAGCTCAAGTGGCCACATATCATGCATCAATTCAAGATATCACTCAAAGAAGGTAAGAGATCTCATATATATACATACACCCCTTACTATTCATTCATATATCATAACTCCAACAAAACCTACTCAAAATCTGAAATCCATGGATCGAAATGAGAACAAAAGGATGGAGAGTAAAATCATACATTTACCTCTTGAATATGATGGAGTTTAGTGAAGATTTGAGCTCAAAATCTCCTTGGAGTGAATAGTGATGGGAATGAAAGGTTTTCACCAAGTTTGCTGAAAATTCTCTTTCTTATCTTGCTTTGGATGAAATGAAGGGAGAGTGGGGTGATAGAGTACTGAGTTGGGGTTATGTGGGACCAAGAATCAAGTAAAAAGGTTGAAAATTGAGGGAGTTATGTGCAATTTAGTGAAAGGTGGTCAGTTTACCGCGAGTAGCTTGTTTCGGTCAAATTTCGGAGTATCAAATGGGCTTACAAAAATTCAAGGCTTAGTCCATTGGCTCCGAATCATCGAACAAAATCCAACAGAAGTGATAAAATTCAAATTAGAATTCCCGAGCTTGAGTTACACAACCCGGAACCCAAGGTGCGCTAAAAACTTTTTAGCCTCCTTTAGGTTCAAAACGAGACAAACATTTCAAAAGCTCAACAAGGAAACTCGAAAACATATAAGGAGAATATACACATGTTCATATCACGTACAACTCAAGCATAGAAAGTAAGCACAAAAATTGGAATTGAAATCGAGCAAGAACGGAACAAATACCAACAAAACAAACATAAATGTTCAAATAAAGCATTCAAATAATAAAAGGATAACAATTAAACATTTAATAAACATGTATTACATAAATAAATAATTTAAATGCACAATTACGTCATACTTGTACGACCAAAAGGTCGGGGTGTCACACATCGCGTGATATTTCTTTGCTCTTTTTATGATATATATGTATTGTTAACACGTTATATGATGTGTTATGTTTGTTGCATGAACTTAGTGAATTCTTTTGACGTGAATTATGTGAATTATGACTTGATATGAACTTATGTGACCTAACTGCTATCTTGTTTCATTTCATATGCATCATTTGCATTCATATGCAACTGCCCGAGCGTTTAATTAGTTCATATTGAGTCTAAATGTGTCTTTTATCGTTTGTTTTTGTTCAGAGAATTATCCCGTGGGTGACGAGGTGGTTCCATAGGCATTCGTTTGGTCTCCTTTTATCCCCGCTACGTCTCAGGGTGAAGTTTTCTTTCTTTTAGTTAATACGACCTACACAACCCTACCTAAGTAGGAATTGGCCCATTTGTTATGAAACCATTTGAAAAAACTCTTTTATATATATGTAAGCTATATTTTCATTTGTTTAATTTGAAAAGAGTTGGTGTGTGTGTTTTGAACTAACGAGATTTAGCTTTGAAAGATAAACTTTGTGGGAATTTGATCTTTTTGACTTTTGAACTGGGCCCCGGGAAAGTGGTATGGCAACTCGGGTATGCCGTGGGGTCGCCGAGCTCTCCCATCAACACAACTCCACATTTGAGATGATTTGCACAAACCTCGGGAGGTCGAGGGGAAGACGGGTTTTCTTGAGCCGATAGGAGCCACCATCGAATGAGAGGGTAGGATCCCCCGACTCAGTATTAGAACTTAGACCGGGGTTGAGAGGACGTCCTCTCTCCATTTGGATTGACTTTAAACTTTGTATTTATTTCGAATTTTGATTATAAATATGAAGTAGGGTGTTTGGAAACTCATAGTCGCCGAGTTAGTGTGATTTTGATTATGATTTGTGAAATGGGAGTGGACTTCTAATTTATAAAATTGGTTGATTTTGGCCTCCGGCCTTAAACCTTTTTCCTTATATGTAGTATCACGGGATGAAATGATTTAGAATGCACAAACCACGCCCAGGTTCATGAACTCTTTAATTTGAATATGCTCTGCTCTTATGTATATGTATGAGTGAGTGTGTGAGCCCCCTCACCAGTCTTTAGGACTGACCCCTCCTTGTTGTTTTCTTTTTTTCCTTATTTATTTGAGTTACCGGTACAGGGTTTTGGTTCAAGCTAGGTGGCGATCTTTCTTTTGAGTTGTTCAAGTCTTGTAGTTGAGTCTTTGCATATGTTGCATCTTTACTTTTCAATTTTGGCATTATGTATAAATACGTATAAGAACATGATCTCGGAATTGAGGTTTGGAACTTGTATGATTTAATGGGCCCGGATGGGCATGATATGTATAATTTGACTAGTTATATTCTTTATGCATGCATGTATATTGTATATTTGAGATCATGTGGCTTCCGCATTTGAATTTGATTTTTTATGCACGTTATGTATTAGGGTCTAGACCGCCTAGCCTAGGAGAGATTTTTTTTGTCTCCCGTTCGCTGTAGCTTGGTGCGTGTACGGAGTTCCCATTTCGTTACACGTGTCGGGCTATGGTTTGGGGGATGTAGTGCTCTGCGCTCCTGGGTGCTACATCCTAAATTGGTATCAGAGCTCTAGGTTACAAAACCAAAGCTCCAATGTCATGTCGGGTGTACCTAGGTCGTTCAGCTTAGGATTATGTGATTGTCTGCATTCATTTGCACCTTTTAAGTGGCTTATTTGTATTAGTTGTGTTAATTCTTCACATGAACATGCACTAAACCCCCGCATGCATCGATATTTCTTGGAATTGATTTTTTTATCTTAGGATGGCATCTCCATATGAACATGTATCATCAAAAGAAAGACAAGAAAAACAAGTGACTTCGGTTTACAAGAAGTTTGAAGGTTTTGATCTGCCAAAGTGGTTTGGAGGTGATGATATCAAGGCCAACGAATCGTTGTCCGAGGTGATATGGATTTGGAAAAATTATCCGGGGACCTAACAAGGAAAGGTAAATTGCACTTCCCATTTACTCCAAGGCCGAGCTTGAAAACGGTTCAAGGAAATGAGATTGAGATTGGAGATGTCCGGAGAAGTGTTTACTTGGGAGGCGTTTATTCAAGAATTTTACTACAGATACATTCCTCCAAGTGTGATGGTAAGAAGATTTCGAGAATTCTTAGATCTCGAACAATAATTGAAGATGACGGACGATCTCGTATTGGAGCTTGAAAGTTCGGGAGTAGACAAAGATTGTCCCAACGTCCGGAGTTATATACAAGGGCATAGGGATCAAATTCAACAATCCAAGCATCAACGGTGCATACGGGATCCGACGAAGTTAGAAGGGCGGTTCAAATAAAAAGGGATAATCAACAGTTAGAGTCTCACACTTCCTATATGGGACAAGGACACGGTTCGGGTTCGAGTTTAAGCTAGAGACCCGTGTCGCAAGAGAAACTACAAGAACTTCAAGATGTCAACGACACCAAGAAAAAGAAGAAGATTCGACTATCGAAGATGAATTCGATGTCTTTCCCACCGGAGACAATTCAATGCTTTTATTGCCGAGGCCCGAATCATACGGAAGAGGCTTGTAGGACGAAATTGGGTGGATGTTTCAAGTGTGGAGAATTAGGTCATAAGGCAAGCACTTGTCCGAAGAACAAGAATCTGAAGCCTTCGAAGAGTAGTGGTTTCAAGATTCCGAGTCAAGTCCGAGTTGATGCAAGTGAAGGTGAAGAATTTGATGCCGAGTTCGACACTACCGTCGTGGTGAAAGGTATACGAATAATTCATGGCATCTCATACATACATCCTTTAATCTCGGGGAAACCCACGTGCTTGCTTTTTTCTCTCATTTCATTGTTTTTGTGCTTGTTTGTTACTTGTGTTGTTGCTTTCTTTGGTGGAAACTCTCTTGTTGGAGAGAGTTTGGTAAGGTTGAGTGCCCGGTGGACTTGTTAAAGGGGCCTTGTCGAGGTACGGAGCTACCTTAGGCGTGGGTCGGTTGTTCAAGCATCATGTTGAGTTAGTGGTTTCTTTTAGGAGGTCTTTTTGGGGCTCAAAGATATTTTCGGGTAATAGATTGAAGGCTACCCCGTTTATATCCTTTAAAGAAGTGGTTGGTTATTCCGGGACGGTGCGACAAGCTTCGTGGCTTACCTTTGGGTTAACCGAGGATCAAGACAAGCTTGAAGAGACGAAGATCATAGAAAGACTTTCTTGATGTTTCATTTAAGGTTGGAATTCATTACTACCCGATAGGGACGTTAAGGTTGTCGTGATCTTTATCCCAGAGTTGAACCTTGTTCGAAGACTCCCTACCAGATGGCTTTAGCTTGGTTGTTAGAGTTTAAGGCGTAGTTCGATGAGCTCTTAGAAGATGGTTTCATCCATTTGAGTACTTCTTTGTGGAGTGCTTTGGTCCCATCCAAAGAAGAAGACGACATTTTAGGATAAGTACAAACTACTGTGAGTTGCACAGGTTAACTGTGGAAGATAAAATACCCTTTGCTCGCTTCGAGATTTGTTCGTTCTTCTCTAGAGTTTTGTGGTTGGCACCAAGCGTGGTTTCTACAAGTGTATTATCGACTACGTGTTCGGGAAGAAGAACCGAGAATTACCTCAGAGAAGAAGTCTCTAGTGTTATCGGGATTTAACAGGAGATTCCTCTTTCTATAGGCGGCCATCCCATTGACCTGAACGACAAGGAAGAGGCATGGTTTGAGTGGGAAGAGGTGTTTTAAGAGAGCTACCTTTGGTACTGGCTTTGTTTACCCGAGGGTACTCAAAACTACTCTGTTACAATCGAGGCACTAAGGAAGGCTTTGGTTGAGCGTGGCTTTCTGAAGAGTGTAGTTTACACCTCTAGAAGTGCAAGGTCACAAGATCTATTCCACTCTTGGTTCGAATTTGTTCGAGGACTTGAAGAACCGGTAATGATGTATTGGAATAAGAAAAGATGTTACGAAATTAGTGTAGTGATGTCTAGCATGCCATAGGTTGAAGACCGAGCATCAAGAATCGGTAGGTTTCTCCAACTACTTCCAAATTTTATTTGGAAGTGGGAGCAGATGGCTAAGGACTTAGTGTTGGGTTTGCTAAGGCTAAGGAGACTTCAATGAGATTCGAGTGCTTGCTCGTTTGAACGAGTTGACCTATTTTCTCATAGCAAGATTGTTTGGCAACGGTTCGAGAATTTCGTTACTTGGAAGAGATAAGAACCCTAGAGTTGAAGTGAGAGATCGAGACTTCTTAGAAGCATCTCTTACAAGGGGATTCACTCGGAGTTGGCAAGACGGGAAGTTTATCCCACACTACTTAGACCCTTGAGATTCTTGGAAGAATAAAATGGAAGTGGCCCTCCGGTTGGTTTCGCCACCGAGTTGATCGGGATATGAGAAGTCTTCCTTAATCCTTAATTGGGGAAGTATTATCCCAAGGAGCCTACAGCATACCTGGATGAAAGTAGCATAGGGGAAGCGTTGAGTGGAGTTCGTCCTAGAGTTGTTCAAGACCCCGCTTTAGGACCTGAGGATAGGTCCTCTTGACAGAGGCGAGTTTGTAACACCCCGCTCGTCCGGCCATAAGGGTACGCTATCTTGAGTGTGCTACGTGTGCATTTAAATTATTTAATTATCTAATTATATGTTTATTATAATGTTTAAATGATATTCTTGATAATATTTGAATTATTTGTTAAGTATATGTTTGAATATTTGAACGCTTTGCCCCCGCTTGATCCCGTTTCTAATCCGTTTGATCCCGTACTTGTTTCTGATTTTTGTGAATATGTGATATGCATGAAATATGTATGTTATGAATTCATTTATGTGCTCGTTTTATGTTTTCGAGTTCATTTGTTATGGTTCTTGAACCGTTTTATTTGTTAGGGACTCGAGGGCCTAACCCGTTTTATCGCGTCTTGGGTTCCGGAAGGCTTAACTTGAGCTCGGGAATTCGGTTTCAAATTCTAGAAGTAGCACTGGACTTAAAACAAAAATACAGAGTTAAAAAACCTAACCTTATATTTTTCTAAGCCCGTTTGAATCCCTAAATTTTGCCCGAACCAAGCCTCTCTAGCATGATTCCCTAAATTTTTGACATAACCCACTCATTTCTTAACAAAATTAATTCAAACTTGAGCATAATTAACCCTAACTTAACCCTGTAATTAGCTTCTACCCTCCCATTTCGAGCTCAGCCCAGAGAGAGAGAGAATCAGCTGCAAATAAGAAAGAGAAGGGAGACCCATCACTCTTCATCATTGGCGAATTCAAGCTCGTTCGACCTCCATTCTTTATCAAATCCGAGAGATAAGCACATTTTTATGTTCTCAACTCGATGATGTAACTTTCAAACCTAGATTTTCTGATTTTGAGCATCATTTTAGTACACCTTGGGTTCCGGAAGGCATAACTTGAGCTCAGGAATTCAAATTTCAATTCTGGAAGAGGTGTTGGACTCATAACAAAAATTGGAAGCTAAAGAACCTTCTTTTATTTTTCAAAGCTCATTTGAACCCCCAAAATTTGCCCGAATCGAGCCTCACGTGTAAAACTGCCACCTTTTACGGTTTTTGAGATAACTTCTTCATTCCTTGACGAAATTAACCCAAGCTTGAACAAAATTAACCATATTTTAGCACTCTATCTCCTCCCCTAACCCTCATTTTTGGACATAATCAAGAGAGGAAGGAAGAGGGCTGCTCAATCTAAGACCAAGGAAGAAAGGGGAAGAACACCATTCGTTTTGCAAGATTTGAGCTCAATACACCTCCATTTCTTCTCCTACTTGAAAAGGTAAGTTCATGAACTTGTTCTCCATCTTCTTGTGATTCTTTGGAGCCATGATTTTCATATTTTCATCCATGTTTAGCCATGATATGATCACCTACATGAATAGTTAGGTTACAATGTCATTTTGAAGAATCATGCCATTCCTTGCCTTATAATTCAAATTGGAGCATGTTTGATGATCTAATTAACTTCATTTATGATTGGAAAACCTAAAATTTAGTGATAATTGATCATAGCATGATTCACTATTAATATATTTAAGAACTTAAAGCTTGAAGATGAGAAAACTTGAACTTACACCTTCATGTGTTGATGCTTTCGATTTCCTGTAATTTAAGGTTGTTTTCTTGGTCATTTCTTGTTTGTTATCATGCCTTTTGCTACTAATTTGATCCCTTGCTCCCCTCCCCTGAGTTACTGCCCTGTTCAGCCTGTTTTTATATGGTTTCGCCAAGTGTCGCAAGAGCGATCGCGCGAGGAAGGAACCTCATCGCAGCCGCCACATTGCTTCTTTTTGGCGCCTGTAAGGGTGGATCAGCAGCACCATTTTCGGTCGCGGCTGCAGCCACCATGCAGGGGGAGGATCTGGAGAGGTGGCGCGGCAACGAAGCCTTGTGGCACGGCCGCGACGCTACTCCAGATTTACTTCTGTCCTACCGGCGCGGTCGCGACGTCCCTGTTTTGTTGTGTGCTTGTTTTTCTTACTTTGCTTCCTGTTGCATGCTTTTATTGTCTTGTTTATGTGTTGTATGCTTCGTGAACTTTATGTTTTACGTGTTATACCTTTTGTTATGAACTTAATATGTGATCTATATGCATATATGCAACGTGTGATCTTCATGCAACTTCTTACGTATTGTTTCATGTTTTGTTGGTTGTTTCTTGATTTAGTTGCCTCGTTCTTAGTTCATACTCTTTGTTAACTTAATGTGTTATGTGTTATATGCTTTGTTATGAATTTATAATGTCATTTCGATGCTTATATACACATTAGATGACAAGATACACCTTGAATGTTCTCTTATGTGCATACATGTACTTATATCTTATTTTCTTACCTCATTTGATATCTCTTCGCTTCTTTTATGATAAGTATGCATTGTTAACATGATTTATGATATGTTATGCTCGTTGTATGAGTTTTATAGATTTATTTAACGTGAAATGTGCTCGTTATGGCTCAATATGAAATGATATGGTTTGAAATGACTTGGATGCTATCTTGTTGCACATCATATACTTCATTTACATTCATATGCATATGCGAAGCATCTAATTGGTTCATTTTGAGTTTAATGTCCCTTGTTACTTGTTTTGTTCAGAGGTTCATCCCCAGGGTGACGAGGTCTTCTCTTAGGCGTTCGTTGCTTCCTTTTTGTCTACGTTGCTTCTCGAATGTGAGGTTTTGTTTCTTTTAGTTATATCGACCTAAAACCCTATGTGTTTTGAAACCTGCATGCGAATTATATATAATATATGATAGATACGTGCATGAAATGTATTTGAAGGCTTGTCCCGCTTGTGAAAGACCTTGAAAACATTTTTTATATGTATATACTCTATGTTTTGTGACACCCGAGCGTGGGTCACCATATCCCCGCACTAAGACCAAACTTATATATGAATATAGTCCACATACAAGTTCCATCATAGCGAATGGAGACACGACACGGACCCTAGCTAGGTGGGACTAACCCTTTACCAACATTTCAGTTATCCAACAGGAGTAAGCATTAATATAAACAGGAGTGCGGGAGCATCAAAATATTAAGTGATCAGAATATACAATCCTTCAAAGTATAAGTACATGCCCATTACAAGATATAATTATTCGACCCACATAGCCTCAAAAAATATACAAGTCAAAAGTAGGTAAATATCATTAAGTGTGTGGTACAAAGCATGAGTGTAACCTAACTAGACACAAAATTCCACTAAACAGATGTAATTTCCCGCCTAGCTACAACAAGAAGTACCTGAGGGACAAACAAGGAAGGGCTCAGTCACTACAAGACTGAGTGAATGGCATAAATAATATATAGAAAGATGTAAATATCATGCAAGGCATAATTCCATACAAGGTTTCAAAGAAACAAGTAAAACACGAGTTATCATTGCATGGAATTACAACTATCAATTTAATTCAAGATAAGTGATCAGTGGATCGGCCAATGAGCAGCCTCTAACCTTACTCCTTTAGTGTACATGATAAAGTTATTAGGTGATCATGCAAGATTTAGGTTTCACTTAATATAGGATCAGATTCAGGTCCACAAATACTCTTTTTTCCTTAGGGTTGGTTGTGACACCCCGACTTTCAGACCGTACAGGTATGACGTATGTGAGCATTTAAAATTATTATTTACGCATTTTATATTTATTCTAATTGTTTATTTGAATTATTTAATTTTAATTCTTATAGGAATTATTTGAATTTATATGAAATATTTGAATTATATGTCAAAAATTTGCCTCAAGTGATTTATGATATGAATTTTATGAATTTATGATATGTGAATTTAATTCCCGAACAAGGTAGTTTCGTAAATTATGTGATTTATATGAGTTAAGGACTTAATTGAGCGATTTAATTTAATATTGGACTTAATTGAAAATTTGATTTGGACTTATTTGATGCTTTTTAAAGGTTTTCGACCTAATTGAAAAATAACCTTTTTAATAAAATTTTATTTACTTTAATTCGTTAAATTTTTTATTTTAATTTATTTATTAATTTATTGAATCTAACTTTTATTATTTGAATAATATGCATATTTGTTGAAATGAGTTGCGTTCGTGTTTGATTTGAGATCGAAATTTCGTGCCTTTTTAATATGTTGGAGTTTTATGAGTCGCGAACTTGAATACATGCTCGTTATGTGTTTTCGGGTTTATTTGTCGGGTTTTCGGGAGTTGTTTTTGTTGGGTGACCTAAAGGGGGCTAAAGTGTACTTAGCGCACATTGGGTTCCGGGTAGCATATCTTGAGCTCGGGAATTGGGATTCGAATTCCGTCACCTCCGCTGAACTCGTTTCGACGATTCAAGTGCAGTGGATCATGCCTTGTAATTTTTTGACCTCGTTTGGTACCCCGAAATCAGCCCGTAACTTTGTCTCACGCTCATATGGCCACCTTTCACTAATTTTCACATAAGTCCCTCATCTTTTGAGCTTTTCACATGAAACTTGGACCCACATGACCATAACTCAGCCTAATATCACCTCCCATACCTCTCATGCTGATCCATACACGAGAGAAAGGAGGAAAATCTGAATTTTTGAGCAGCAGTAGTTATTCCCGTCACTTTCACCCTATAGGAGATTTTGAGCTCCAATCTCCATTTTCTTCCATCTTCTTCAAGGGGTAAGCTTATATTTGATATATACATGCTTATTTGATCATTTGGATCGAAGAAATTAAGAATTTGATCCATTTTTGATTGAGTTTTTGATCCTTGAATGAATAGATAGGTTTTGCTCCATATTTGAATTTCATGACTTCTTTTGGTGTTTCTCTTGAATTGAGGCTACAAACTTGATCACTTACGCTTCATTTATTGTTGTATGTACCTGAATTTGGTGGTAGTTAAGTTATATGAGAGATACCATTGATGGTCATGAGGTTTTGGAAGTCATATGCTTGAGTTTTGCATCATTTTCCTTGCCTCCAGCTGCTGTTCATTTTCAGCCTTGTTTGCGGGTGTATATGACCTGATTTGCTGCTGATATTGCTACCTTAACTTGCCTAGATGAAGTGGTTTGGGATTGTTTTGGGAGTACAGGGCCGAACAGGGGAGGAAAACTCCATTTCTCACGCCTGGAATGTCTCCCCGGCTGGGGAGATTTTTCTCATGAAAGTACCCGGCCGGGTACTTGCTATGCAGAAGCTTTCAGCATCAAATGTACCCAGGAGGCTACTTCTGTGTATAAAATCTCCCCTGGGCGGGGAGATGAGGAGCAGGCCTGACGTGATTCAATTATGCATGGGCTTTTAGTTAAACAATTTTGCTTCATGTTGTACGTGAACCTTGCATGGATTTTCCGTACATATTTGATGACTTTAAATGTGTTTGAGGGGGCCTGCATGTACGTGTAATATATATGTAATATATGTTATATATATATATATATATATATATATATATATGTTATGTTATATGTTTAACTAAATAAATTTAAATGCTTTCAATTTGATATTTTAAACTAAATGTGAGCTTATAGTTTTACATGAATTCTTATGTATGAAATGTGTAATCTAAATGTGATTTTATGATTTAAATTATTTGTTACATTTTATGAAATATGTTTATGAATTTATTTGATACGTTTTGTACGAGTTTTGAATTTAAATGACCTAAGTGATGCATTTTGCATTTCATTTGCATCCTTTGCACTCATGAGCATTGTCGGGCGTCTAATTGGTACATTATTGAGTCTAAGTCTCGGGTCTTCTCTTCTTTTATTTCAGAGCCTCTTCCGGAAGTTCGTGAGCCCGAGGTTTAAGTGCCCATTCGCCCGTTTGCCTTCCTATTCCACTCCTTTTGTAAAGGTGAGGTTAGGATCATTTGTTTTAGATAAGCGACCTAAGACCTATTACATGTTGTTTTCTTACCCCGTATGCGAATATATATATCTTATATATATATATATATATATATATATATATATATATATATATTAAATACGAGTGCTTAAGCTATGTTATGATTTTGTGAAATAAGCTTTACGTTTTTGAAATTGGTATAATTATTGGCATAAGTAAGCTATGTTTTGAAATTCGTTATCCGTATATGATATGTTTGAGCGAGTTGTGCCCTGAAAGATGGGAGTTTGGTTTGATTTGGTATTGTTAGGCCCCTGAGACGTGGGTAAGGGAGACCGGGACGACCACGGGGTCGCCGGTTATGACCCCTGTACACGTTCTCATTTGAGATATTCACGTGCGACCTATAGAGGTTGGGAAGGCGTGGTATCTTGAGCCCTCGGTGGATAACCGGGGAAGGCATATCGTGGGTTAGCTGCCCCGTATGTGTTTGGTAGTGTAGGTATTAGGGTTTGATTCCCGATGCACTATGGATGTGGGGTGGATTGTGATTTCAATTCGATTTTATGTTATATTTGATGGAGTAAGGGATAGTCCGTTCTCGCCGGACTTATGTTAATGTTATGTTCGATAGATTATGGATCGAGATAGGTTTTCCTTTATATTATATGCTATCTTTGGAAAATGATTTAGTATGTAAAACCCTAGCCTCGATTCATGACTATTACCTTTGTAATATGCTCTGCTCTATATGTATTTAGGTGTGGGTGTGCGTTTAGCCCCCTCACTCAGTCGAGTTTTGACTGACCCCTCTCTTTTCCCACCTTCAATGCAGGTTGTTTCGAGCTAGGCGGGGAAGTGCGAGTCTTGGTCTTGTACTTGTGTGTCTAGGTCGAGTTGCATTCATATTTCCTGCCTTTTGATTACTCTTATTATGTATTTGAAGCTAGAATTGAATTTTTAGAGAATTATGGACTTTTGATGTAAATACTCGATTTTATGGGCCGTGAGACCATTGTATATGATGTAAATGTTAGCTATAGAGCTCTTTTCGATCCTTATGTTATTGTTTCCGCATTTATATGTTTGTTTTGCACACTCTGTCCGAGTTTTAGCCCCGCTTAGCCTAGGGAGTGAGTGTTGGTTCCGTTCGCTTAGACTTGGGCTCATGTATGGAAATCCATTTCATATGTGGGTTCGGGTTTAAGTGCAGGGGATGTGGTGGCCCACCGCTCCGGGCATTACATCGGTGGTTCGGGTAGCTCGCCCTTACCACCCAGGACAGGATGATCAATGGGTTCATGAATCCCAATGATCAGAGCCCCTTCGATTCACCAAACCTCCTGGTGAATGTCTGGGAAATCGGAATTTAGTTTGGACTTAAGCAAGAGATAGCTGTCAGCCCATGCTTTCCTGATTCTCTTAATACACAAGCCACTGGGCCACAGGAAGTGTAAGATTCTCACAAAAACAGGACAGGATCAAGTCTCGATTTCATTGGGAAAACATTAAACATTTGAAATCAAGGCAAGTATATATAAGATCGGTTTTTGGCCAAAACATCACATAAGAAGGTTGTAGGGTTTATATTACATAACTTATCATTTCTTCACCTGTACCGAAACTAAAAGGAAGGAAACAACTACCCAAACCCTACATGACCGGCTCATCGTCCTCCTGAGAACCCTCTGGATAAGAAAACAGGACACGAGTGAGACTCGACTCAATATGAACCATGTATGACGCACGGCAAAGGATAAGGATGCACATGGCAAGATTATGAGATCGCATTACATCAATAATATGTTCATGTGCATAATTAATGACTTACGTATTGAATAAACGAACATAAAGCATAATTCGAAAATTTTGGTTCAAATATCACTCATGCATACGCAAGGATTTAACCTGCAAGTAATTCAAATCACTTAAAAGAGTCGGGAAAAGGGTATAAAAGTGAAAGCACGTGAAACAAACAAAACATGAAAACGGGACGGACTATATCCAAACGGCCATTTCAAAGTTCTTAAGCAAAACCAAATGGCCATTTGGACCCTCGCGGGTCCAGGTAGAACCACTCGGAATGGTCATTTCCAGTTTAAACTGGAAACCGGAATGATCGCTTCAAGCCTCGTTGAAGAGGAAGTCAGTAGCCTTCCAAATGGTCGTTTCTAGGATGAACTGGGACCCCAAACCACCGTTTGGGATGCTCCTGTGCAGAAAGACAGCAGAAATAGGGGAGGGTCTCGGGAATGGCTTCCAAGCGATTCCCACACCAAACTAAACGAACCAAAACTCGCCAAAAATATCATACAACATGCATATGATCATAATACATCATTTAGATAACATTTAATCCAAAGAAGCATGCTTAGATCCAATCAAATGTGCCATGAAAACCCTTACCTTGAATGCTACAATGTATGCTTCATAATATTCCATGAATGTATAAGGGTAAATAAACCCCAACATACATATCAAGAACTCAACAAAATATGCATCACCTTACCTTGGAAATGGAAAAGAAAGAAGGGGAAAGAAGAGATGAAGATCTTGGGCTCAAACTTTTGAAGAAAATGGATGAAATCCTTGACTTCTTGCCCTCTTGTATGGCTCAAATGGAGGGAAAATGATGGGAAGAGCTTGGGCTTGATCTTGTGTATGAGAGATGAAAAGAAATGTATGTATATATGTGTGTATATGTTTAATCGTGTAAATGAGGGAGGAAGAAGGGAAAAATTGCGACTTAGTCCTTAGTGCATTTAAAGTCATGCAATCAAGTACTCAATTTATAAATGTCACAATTAAATCCACCTCACATCATCAATTGGGTCTAGGAGTTTCAAAATGTTGCAATTAAGCTGTGACACCCCGGTTTTTCGGCCGTCCAGGTACGCACTTACGAGAGAGCTAAATGTGCAATTTAAATTATTTTAATTTCATATTTAATTGAATTATACTTTATTATTTGAAATTCTTATATGAACTATTTGAATTTATATGAAATATTCGAATGATATGTCAAATTACCTAAGTGAGTGATGATACGAATTTTTTATGAATTTTATAATATTTGAATTTAATTTCCGAGCATGCTAATTTTTGTGAATTATGTGATTAAGGGCTTAATTGAATGATTTATTTAATTTTGGACTTAATTGAAATTTGAACTTGGACTTATTTGAAACTTTTCGAAAGTTTTGGACCTAATTGAAAATATCATTTTTAATAAAATTTTATATATTTTAATTCGTTTAATTAATATTTTAAAATTTAATTTATCATTTCTTTGAAATTTTAATTTTTATTATTTGAATAATGCGCTTATTTGTTGAAAATGTTTTGCGTTTGTGCTCGATTTGAGATCGAATTTTCGTGCCGATTTAATATGCATGAATTATACGTGTTATAAATTTGTTTATGTGCTCGCTTTAATTTTTCGGACTTGTTTGATATGGTAACGAACCATATTTTAATTGTTGGGGATTCGAGGGCCTAACTAGTTTTAGCGCGCCTTGGATTCCGGAGACCGTAACTTGAGCTACGGAATTCGGATTCGAATTCTGGAAGTATCTCCGGACTCGTGACAAAATTTGGAAGTTAGAGAATTTGGTCTCACATTTTTATAAGTCCGTTTGATCCCCCGTATTTTGTCCGGAACGAACTGTTCGAGCAAATCTGCCACCTTGGAGTATTTTGACCATAACTAATTCATTTCTTAACCAAATCACTTGATTCTTGAGCATAATTAACCCTGACTTAACCCACTTTCACCCACCCTTAACCCCATTTTCGAACTCCGCATATGGGAAGAGAGAGAAGCTGCTGATTTAGGAGAAAGAGAGAAAACCTGCCACTATTGATTCTTGAGGATTTTGATCGTTTCTTGTCCGATTTGCTTCAAATTTGAAAGGTAAGCCCGGATTCTTGTGCTATATCTTCTCCTCTTTCTTTTTAGTACCTATTTGCTGAAGTTGAACATGGTTTGATTGGGTTATGGCATATGTGATGAATAGTTATGTAACGCCCCGGTTTTTCTTATTTTGTACAGCATGACGTATGTGTTTATCAAATTGCGCGAATAATTAATTATACGTGTTTTACATATTTAATTTATTTTAAATGTATTAAATGTTAATTATTTTATTTTTAATAATATTAATATTAAATATATATATATATTATTTTAATGATACTAATATTAAATATATTTATATAATATAAATATATATGTTAATTGTGTACGTGTGCATGAATATTATAATGCATGCATTTTATATTTATAAATTAATTATGCATGCATGTGTTATAAATTATATATATACGTATTTGATTTTCTTTATATTATTTGTTAATATTATGAATTTTATTGTTGAATTGCGTATGAGTGACATTTACGTGCTTCGTTTCTATATGATTTGATACCGAAATTTCGTGCAAATTGAATATGTTGAACTTATACGTGTCTTGTATATGAATATTTGTTCGTTTCGTATTTTCGGATTCTTTTGCATGTGTTTCGGATTTAATTTGAATTTTGGAATCCAAGTCAGGGGCTAACGAGCACTTAGCGCACCCTTGGTTCCGTATTTAATATCTTGAGCTCGGGAACTCGGATTCGAGTTCCGTCAACTTCGCTGAACTTGTAACGAAAATTAGAGTTTAGTAAACTTAGTCTAATATTTTTCTAACGTCATTTGTACCTCCGAAATTAAACCGAAAATGGAAACGGCGACGAAACTGACCTTGTTGCACTAAAATGACCATATCTTACTCAAACCTTGACCAAATTAACCATGGTTTGATGCTATGGAACCCTAAATCAACCACCTAACCTACTATACCATGCCCTAACCGAACCAACCCTCACACAGACCACAAACCTCAGCTAAAGTCTCTGAAATTCCAGTCATTCCTATAACCCTAGTGTCCTTGGAGATTTTGGAGCTCAAATCTCATCCAATCAACAAGGTAAGCTTAGGGTTGTAACATATGTTCATTCTTGATCATTTTCATCCTTTCATCCCCAAATTTGATCATGGTTCCATGGATTTCTTGGTTGAGTTCGAAAATCATGGGTTGAGAGCAATTTATTGATCTCTTTCGTTTCTTGATGGATTTGTTTGATTCCAAGCCTGAAATTGATTTTTTTAACATCCTCTTCTCATTTATGATCATTGATTACATGGTAGTTGAGGTATTTTGAGATATCAGTTATGGAATGTTGAGAAATTTTCATGAAAGGGCCACGTATACTGTCTTACACGTTTAAGCTCCTTTAGAACTGATTTATACATTGAATTTGTGTTGTTTTGTTGCACATTTGATAGCCTAATTGACTTGAACTTAGTAGGATTACTTGAGATCAATCATGCCCTATTTTCGCGTGAGTGATGCCCTGTTTTTTTTTTTTTTTTGCCTGAAAGTTGCTGTAAAACTGCTGCGCTGATTCTTGTTGTGGCTGTTAGTTTTGTGAAGTGTTAGAGCTATTTTTTTGTTTCATTTCATGCCTTATATTGCTGCATTTCAAGCTTTGGGTTGCTGCCTTCTTGCTGCGTATTTTGCTGTCATAAAACAGGGGATAAACCTGCATTTTTGTTGAGCTGCTGCGTTCCGACACGGGGGTGTCATTCTATCCCTTTTTAGCTTGTAACGGGGGTGCACGAGGGACGGTTTTCTCTGTACCGAGACACGGGGGTGTCTCGGTTTGTTCTTTGATGGTGACACGGGGGTGTCACCTTGTAATTTTCCATCCATGTTGTGCGTACGTGAAACTGCTACTGCATGTTTTCCCTTTCTTCCTTGCTGCTTTGATTCCTTTCTTTCTCTTTGCTTGTAATTACATGTGATGCTTTAATGTATGTAATATAGGTGTAATTGCAGTACGTGATTGAGTTTCATGTAAGCATAGGTTGGAATTAAATGTTTCAGGCATGGAAAAGTGATTAGTTCTGGACTGAAACTGCTGCTGTGTTGTTATTGAACTGCTGCTGATGGTTTTCTTTTCTTTCTGGCATGAATTAGTTGTTTATGCATGAAATTGCATGTTGATTTGCGTGCATACGTGTATATTGAATATTATTCGAATTAATTGATTACAGAATTTAATTGTTACCTATTTCATGTTTGATTTAATTTCCAATTTTAAATTGAATGTGTTTAATTGTTTATGTTCTAATTTTAAATGTGATTTAATACGTGCTATGATTATATTTTAAATTCTTGAATTAATTTGATAGAAAATGTAGAATTATGAATTTGAATGAAAGTGAATGAAAGTGAATGACTTGATTATATGATTTAAATGTATTAATAGTGCACATGAACATTTTCATAACATAATTTTATCGTTTACATATTCATATCATGAGTATTGCATTGCCGAGCGTTTTATTTGGTCATATTGAGTCTCACTTCACCTTTCTTGCACAAATTTTGAGTCCGTTGGAGACGAGGCCGGTCTGTGAGGCTCGTGTGTTCTCCTTGTTGCCGTTTAAGGTGGGTTTCTCTTCTACTTAGATAAAACGACCCGATATATCTCCCTATGTGAAAAGTTTTAAGCCAAAATAATACGATTATATATATATTGAGTCTTTTCTCGAGTAAATGATTGCAAACGTAAAGCCCTTATTTCATGACCCCTACCTAATGTTTTGGCGAGAATGAATAAATGTTCACAATGAATGGGGCCCAGGGACTTGGTGTGAGTGGTGACCCGAGGAGGCAAGGGCTGACGGCGATCCCTCACACTAGTCCCACTAATGAACGGCGTAACCGGACCTCGTTAGGAGTAAGCGAGGAATGGACGCTGAGTGCCATCTGGGGAGTCATGTTCCCTTTTTGGTCAATGAATGGGTGGATGGGCCTTGCAAACCCGCTACCAACCCGGAGGAAGAAGGCGTAAATGCTATTGAATGCGCACGAAAGAATGATATGCATGAACAGAATGAATGAATGAATGTTAATGAATCACACGAGGTGTTGGTTGGAGATAATGCACGCCCACTCGCCGGGCTAATAATGACGTAATGTAAATGAATCGTTATAATCCCTTTTGATGATTTCTATTCACCCACATGGGAAATTCTTTAAAACCTCACTTGGGATTATAGCTTTCATGTGATTGTTTAAATACTGTCGTATATTATATTATGCCCTGCTTTTATACCCACCAGTCCATTTTGGACTGAACCCGTTTGGATTTCAGCTGTGTTGTGCAGGTGTCAAGGGAGCTAGGCGGGATTTCGAGTCCTAGGTCTTGTTTTTGTTTCTAGCCCTTTTGTATACTGGTCTTACACTTGCATATTGCACTTTTGATCATTGTATATGAATGTTGTTATGGAGCGTACTTTTTTTGAGCCGTGAAGGTAATTAATAATGTATATTCTGATTTTATGGCTCAAGGATTAGTCCCACCTAGCATAGAGTGTGTGTATGTCCCCGTTCGCATTGATTTAGCTCGGGTATGGATCGTTCATTTCATATTCGGGTCGGGTCTCGGTGCGGGGGATGTGACACCTTGCGCTCGAGTGTTACATCCTTAAGTGGTATCAGAACCTCGGGTTGCAAAACTCGGGTTCTCGTGTCGTGTGGGTCAGTCTAGGTCGTTCGTCATAGGAACTACGTGATAATGTATGCATTGCATCGATCTTGAACATGAAATTGTCTTTCTTTTAATCTTGTCGAATTACCTGTTGCATTTTATACTGGATCCGTGTCTTTCGTGTTGAATATGTGCCATATGCATGTACTAATCGCATGCACATACCTTCGAAATGAGTTATGATTTATAGGTTATAAAGATAATATCAAACCACGGCCAAGTTCCACGATAAAGACGATCTATTGCTAGTTCTTCCTGAGGCATGGAAGTTAGGAGGGATACACCCGGGAAGAATGTAAAGAATTCGAGATGTGAGGTTTTCTAGATGGAGCTAGAGTTCAAGGATTAGGATTCGGAATGGGAGGTTCGAATTTAGAGATGCGGTGGTAGAAGGACACTTGGTGAAATAAGGATTGATTGTGAGATGGTTACGACTTAGAAGATTGACATGTACGGCTCTGCCACATAAGGTGCCTTTGATTGGATGCAACGGGATCTTTCAACCTAATGAATGAAGTGAACAAACCTTAAAGGTATTTTGATTCCGGATTTGGATCATTGAAGAGGTATCAATAATTAAGGGGAGTTAAGATAAAATGGGTCCGGTAGGAGTTGTGCACCAAGGGTCGACAAAGAAGGATTTCTGACTAAGCCTAGTGATTTGCAATCAAGTTTGTTGAAGTTAAGACCGGGAAGAGTCGGATTTGGGTACTTTAGATTTCGATTAAGATGGGAAACGAGTCTGGAAGAGTAGAGAGAGGCAAGTACCTGGGTAAATACAAATATGGGGAAGGTGGCGATATTGAGAACGGGATTTGAGTTCGTTTTTCCAAATCCAAGCTGAATTGTCATGTTGAGAAGTTGAATTGGAAGATATGGAGCAACAAATAGGAACGCTAAAGAAAGGCAAAGACTGGTTGAAGGATTATTCTCGGGGAGAGACTCTTTGCAAGGAAATCATGCGCTTAAGTAGAAGCAATTGGAAAACAAGTTCAATGCGCCAATTGAAACTCATAAACGATAATCACGGGAATCTTGATCAAGGTGATGATTAGGATAGGAGTCGCAGTTCGAGGAGAAGTTTGAATGGTAACTCCTTGGACGTGGAAGAATTAGGGATCAAGAAATTGCAATCTCAGATAGTGGAAGATACAAGTTGACTTATAAAGATGCATGGAAACCTCGAAGACCGTGGAAAGGCAAGGAATAATCACCAAGTCAAGTAACCTCGGGATTGGAGGAACGAGGAAAAGTTATTGAGCTAACAACTTACCACATTGGTGACAGGTTTCAAAATATTCATAGCACGTGCATAATACTTCGCATCAATTATTTATTCTTTCGGCCTTATGTTTATCCGTGCATTTCTATTTGGTTTCGTTGCGCTAATGTGTTGAATGATGGCTTGGTGTTAACGTGACTCATGCATTGACATCTTTACCCGACATGCATTTTAGTGTTTATTTGGTAGGAAGTTCTTTCACCTCACTCATCAAGTATCATTTCGACTGGCCACATCGGGATGATGAGGAAAAGCAATAACAGGATGGCACATGATAAGGAAGATGACTTCGGAAAATAAAGAACTTGTGGTAAGGGGGTAGGTCGGTGGAAAGGAACTCCGAAGGAAAGTGAGATTAGATTTGGCTTCGGAGTGTTCGGATCGAATAAGAATAGAGAAGAAGGATTAAGGGAATTCGACATGTAAGAGCAAAAATTTTACGGGGGAGAGCATGACCGAGAGTTAAGTTGGAAGATGGAAGAGGTTCTCGAATGAATATGTTAGTAGTAACAACGGGGATGCAAATTAAGGAGAATTTGGAAACCCTACTGGTGGCGATTGGAAATGAATAAGACGGATGTAATGGGTAAGTTGTTAAGAGAGAAGCTACGTTACTAAATGTGGGTGAAGACTTTACGGGATATAAGGGAAATGGCTCGTTGAACATTTCTACGTATGGAATTCCGATCTGGAGGTGATAGAATTATAAGGGCTTTTCTGTGAACTCCTAAGTCAGAATTAACAAGGCAAAATTGAATAAAGTTAGCATATAATGGAATAAGAGTAGTTCAATGAAGTACAAAGGGGTCCAAGACAATATTATTGAGTTATTCGTTATATCAATGGTAATCCAGGAGGAAACTTAAGAAGGGACCAAATAGAAAAGGATAATGATTGGAGGATTGACATCAAACTTCAAGAATCATCAAGAACCTTCTGTCTTCGATTTAAGAAATATGGGACCAATTATCGAATATAACCGTCAGGGGGTCAAAAGGGAATGAACGGATAATAGGAACGGAAGATGGGAGAGGATTTGTGTTGAAAGAGGTCATAAGAATAAACATCTTAAGGTCGGGGTTGAATCATCAAGGTTGTCCAGAGTGGTTATCCTCAGGATGGAAGATATGTACTGGACATCGGAACAAAGATTTTAAACGCAAAAGTGAATGTCAATTGGATTACTTGGAAGAGTTAGTCCGACTGAAAGAATATAATAGGGGTTGAGGAAGGACTGAAGAAGTTGAGTAGCAATAAGAGTCGGAAGGGATCTAAGAGTATAATCCTTAAAGGATTCATCAATTGCTTCCCCGGGATACCCTGAAGAGGTTAAAGACAAACTGAGCACTGAGTTTATCTTCGAGACAGATCATATACTGGACAACGACAACTCACAATTTTAAATTTCGTGACTACGATGAACGGTACCTCAGACATCCATGACATACGCATACACGCTTTGTTAATTTAAATAATTCTGCTAATTTGCACTTTGACTCTTTGATTTATTAATTATGATTGTATAATCGATAATGGATGTAAGTAAGTGATGATTGTTCCCTGGCTTTATATGATTGTTTGACTAAGTTTCCGTAATTGGATATTTTGATGTTTTCTCCTTGGTGTTTGTTCTTCGTTGTGGCTGTATTTTGTATTTTGAATCTCGTTGTTGTTTTTGAGAGACGGGGTTCTCTCGTTGTTGTTTTTGAGAGACGGGGTTCTCTCTTTGTTGTGTTTGAGAGACGGGGATTCTCTCCTTGTTGTTTGTAAGGAACGGGGTTCCTTCATTAATTGTTTTCAGGCAGATGGTGAATCCGAGGACGAATTCTTTTAAGGGGGAGAGGTTGTAACGCCCCCGTTTTTCTTATTTTGTACAGCATGACGTATGTGTTTATCAAATTACGCGAATAATTAATTATACGTGTTTTACATATTTAATTTATTTTAAATGTATTAAATGTTAATTATTTTATTTTTAATAATATTAATATTAAATATATATATATATATATATATATATATATATATATTATTTTAATGATACAAATATTAAATATATTTATATAATATAAATATATATGTTAATTGTGTACGTGTGCATGAATATTATAATACATGCATTTTATATTTATAAATTAATTATGCATGCATGTATTATAAATTATATATATGCGTATATGATTTTCTTTATATTATTTGTTAATATTATGAATTTTATTGTTGAATTGCGTATGAGCGACATTTACGTGCTTCGTTTCTATATGAATTGATACCGAAATTTCGTGCAAATTGAATATGTTGAACTTATACATGTCTTGTATATGAATATTTGCTCGTTTCGTATTTTCGGATGCTTTTGCATGTGTTTCGGATTTAATTTGAATTTTGGAATACAAGTCGGGGGCTAACGAGCACTTAGCGCACCCTTGGTTCCGTATTTAATATCTTGAGCTCGGGAACTCGGATTCGAGTTCTGTCAACTTCGCTGAACTTGTAACGAAAATTCGAGTTTAGTAAACTTAGCCTTATATTTTTCTAAAGTCATTTGAACCTTCGAAATTCAATCGAAAAATGAAACGGCGATGAAACTGACCTTGTTGCACTAAAATGACCATATCTTGCTCAAACCTTGACAAAATTAACCATGGTTTGATGCTATGGAACCCTAACTCAACCACCTAACCTGCTATACCATGCCCTAACCAAACCAACCCTCAAACAGACCACAAACCTCAGCTAACATCTCTGACATTCCAGTCATTCCCGTAACCCTTGTGTCCTTGGAGATTTTGGAGCTCAAATCTCATCCAATCAACAAGGTAAGCTTAGGGTTGTAATATATGTTCATTCTTGATCATTTTCATCCTTTCATTCCCAAATTTGATCATGGTTCCATGGATTTCTTGGCTGAGTACGAAAATCATGGGTTTAGAGCAATTTATTGATCTCTTTCGTTTCTTTATGGATTTGTTTGATTCCAAGCCTGAAATTGATTATTTTAACATCCTCTTCTCATTTATGATCATTGATTACATGGTAGTTGAGGTATTTCGAGATATCAGTTATGGCATGTTGAGAAATTTTCATGAAAGGGTCACGTATACTACCTTACACGTTTGAGCTCCTTTAGAACTGATTTATACATTGAATTTGTGTTTTTTTGCTGCACATTTGATAACCTAATTGACTTCAACTTAGTAGGATTACTTGAGATCAGTCATGCCCTGTTTTCGCGTGAGTGATGCCCTGTTTTTTTTTTTTTTTGGCCTGAAAGTTGCTGTCAAACTGCTGCGCTGATTCTTGTTGTGGCTGTTAGTTTTGTGAAGTGTTAGAGCTATTTTTTGTTGCATTTCGTGCCTTGTATTGCTGCACTTCAAGCTTTGGGTTGCTACCTTCTTGCTGCGTATTTTGCTGTCATAAAACAGGGGACAAACCTGCATTTTTGTTGAGCTGCTACGTTCGGACACGGGGGTGTCATTCTGTCCCTTTTCAGCTTGTAACGGGGGTGCAGGAGGGACGGTTTTCTCTGTACTTTGATGGTGACACGGGGGTGTCACCTTGTAATTTTCCATGCATGTTGTGCATACGTGAAACTGCTACTGCATGCTTTCCCTTTCTTCCTTGCAGCTTTGATTCCTTTCTTTCCCTTTGCTTGTAATTGCATGTGATGCTTTAATGTATGTAATATAGGTGTAATTGCAGTACGTGATTGAGTTTCATGTAAGCATAGGTTGGAATTAAATGTTTTAAGCATGGAAAAGTGATTAGTTCTGGACTGAAACTTTTGCTGATGGTTTTCTTTTCTTTCTGGCATGAATTAGTTGTTTATGCATGAAATTGCATGTTGATTTTCATGTTAATTGTTACCTATTTCATGTTTGATTTAATTTCCAATTTTAAATTGAATGTGTTTAATTGTTTATGTTCTAATTTTAAATGTGATTTAATACGTGCTATGATTATATTTGAAATTCTTAAATTAATTTGATTGAAAATGTAGAATTATGAATTCGAATGAAAGTGAATGAAAGTGAATGACTTGATTATATGATTTAAATGTATTAATAGTGCACATGAACATTTTCATAACATAATTTTATCTTTTACATATTCATATCATGAGCATTGCATTGCCGAGCATCTTATTTGGTCATATTGAGTCTCGCTTCACCTTTCTTGAATAGATTTTGAGTCCGTTGGAGACGAGGCCGGTCTGTCAGGCTCATGTGTTCTCCTTGTTGCCGTTTAAGGTGGGTTTCTCTTCTACTTAGATAAAACAACCCGATATATCTCCTTATGTGAAAAGTTTTAAGCCAAAATAATACGATTATATATATATTGAATCTTTTCTCGAGTAAATGATTGCTAACGTAAAGCCATTATTTCATGAATCCTACCTAATGTTTTGGCGAGAATGAATGAATGGGGCCCAGGGACTTGGTGTGAGTGGTGACCCGAGGAGGCAAGGGCTGACGGCGATCCCTTACACTAGTCCCACTAATGAACGGCGTAACCGGACCTCGTTAGGAGTTAGCGAGGAATGGATGCTGAGTGCCATCTGGGGAGTCATGTTCCCCTTTTGGTCAATGAATGGGTGGATGGGCCTTGCAAACCCGCCACCAACCCGGAGGAAGAAGGTGTAAATGTTATTGAATGCGCACGAAAGAATGATATGCATGAACAGAATGAATGAATGAATGTTAATGAATTACATGAGGTGTTGGTTGGAGATAATGCACGCCCACTCGCCGGGTCAATAATGAACTAATGTAAATGAATCGTTATAATCCCTTTTGATGATTTATATTCACCCACTTGGGAAATTCTTTAAAACCTCACTTGGGATTATAGCTTGCATGTGATTGTTTAAATATTGTCGTATATTATATTATGCCCTGCTTTTATACCCACCAGTCCCTTTTGGACTGAACCCGTTTGGCTTTCAGCTGTGTTGTGCAGGTGTCAAGGGAGCTAGGCGGGATTTCGAGTCCTAGGTCTTGTTTTCGTTTCTAGCCCTTTTGTATATTGGTCTTACACTTGCATATTGCACTTTTGATCATTGTATATGAATGTTGTTATGGAGCGTACTTGTTTTGAGCCGTGACGGCAATTAATAATGTATATTCTGATTTTATGGTTCAAGGGTTAGTCCCGCCTAGCATAGAGTGTGTGTATGTCCCCGTTCTCCGTGATTTAGCTCGGGTATGGATCGTTCATTTCATATTCGGGTCGGATCTCGGTGCGGGGGATGTGACATCTTGCGCTCGAGTGTTACAAGTTAGGTTTTAGTGCATATTTGGTGAAATTGAATGATTCTTTGGATCTTTTTGAGTTATGAAGCATGCTATGTGATCCTTATACCTTTATTAATGTTTGTATGACAATAGTTTCGGAGTTGGTTGTGTGTATTGATTGATGCCATTAATGGACTTCAAAATATTTCAAGTTTTTCCTCCTTTTTGTTGTTGCTTTCGTACGTGGTTGCTGTTGTCAGTTTTCTTTAGGTTTAAAGGCTGGTTTAGATGTGAATTTGCTGCCTGGATTGCTGTTTATGCTGCTGTGTTGTTGCTGCTTCATGGCTCTGCTACTGCTGTGTGAAAGAAGGGAAGAAAACAGGGGCTGCTGTTGCTGTTCGTTGGCTGCTGCGTAATCTCCCCGGGCGGGGAGATTATGTCTTGGAAGTGTCCCCGGGCGGGGACACTGGTGCAGAAGCCTTCTGCATCTTCTTTACCCGGTCGGTGAGTTTTGTGTTGAGCTTTTACCAGCCCGGGGAGCTCAGTTTGCTGCTGCGTTCCTCTTAGTTTGAATGTATTTGTGCGGGTGTGTTTGTAATTGTGTGTATTCGTGAGTGCATGTGTGTGAGTGTGGTGTTGTGCATGCATATTTGTATTTATAATCTGTGTGTGTAAGTGTTATGTGGATTGCATGCATGCTATGTGCGTGTGTGTTTTTGTGCATGAGTTTATATATTTATAAATGTATTAGTGTAGGAATGCATGAAAATGTGAATATATTTATATATATATGTGTGAATGTTTTAATGCATGAATATGTATTATATATATGTAATATATATATGTAGTGCATGCACATGAAGTATATATATATATAATCTATGCATGCATTTGGTATATGATATATATATTATATAATATGTATTTAAGTGTTAAATTAATTATGTGATTTTCATTTGTTTAATCTTGAATATTTCTTTGATATTATGATCTTAAGTGGGGTAATTGAAGTGAATTCGATGAATATATACGTGTATGAATTATGGATGCTCATGATATGATATTAAATGACTTAATATGAATTTGTTTGACGTGAAATGAATTTCGATTCTTGGATTAATGGTGTGATATTTCGATATTTGCTTCGATATGCCTAAACGTGAGATTATATGAAGTGCATTGCATCATATGCATTCATATGCATTTGCCGAGCGTTTCCTTGCTTCATATTGAGTCTAAGTGTTGTTCCCTTGTTTAGATTGTTCGAGTGGAGTAGCTCGTTGGCGTGGAGCCGCTCCGTAGGTGTGTTTTGAACCTGTTCGTTCGGTTTGTTGGTCGAGGTGAGGTTTCTTTCTTTTAGTTAGTATGACCTACAACCCTAACTGTGTTTTAAGCCCTCATGTGACCTACGTATATATATATTTATATCTAGATACGTGTTTGTTAGGTATTTTGTGGGAATTGGCCCTTTTGTTATGAACCTTTTTGAGGACGCTTTGTATATATATACGTAGATATGTTTTCGGTTATTTGTTTTGAAAACGGGTTGGTGTGTGGAATTTGGATTTGGATACGTAGCGAGGTTTGACTTTGAAAGATAAGTCTTTAATATGAATCCCTGTGTTTGAGTTTGAATCTGGGCCCCGGAGATGTGGGTAAGGGAGACCCGGGACGACCATGGGGTCGCCGGTTATGACCCCTGTGCACATTCTCCTATTGGATAGGATCAACCCGGAACCCACTAGGAGGTTTGGTGGGGGATGGAATCCTCGGGCGTGAGCGTCATGAAACTCACGACCCATAGATAAAGTAATGGATAGTTAGGGTGTATACAACCCTTCTATCACCCGGTGTTGGGGAAGGTATGTTTGTTTGGTTTTCGTTTGAATTTGAATATAAGTTTGAATCTAAAATGGAGGAGGTTGGTTTGAGAACTCGTACTCGCCGAGTTACTTTGAATTTGTTTATGAATTCGACTCGTGAAACGGGAGTGGACTTCTAATTATTAAAATTTGGTAGATTTTGGCCTTCGGTCTAACTTTTCTTCTATATATAGTATCATGGGATCAAAATATTTTGGATTGCAAAAACCACGCCCCCGTTCATGAATAATATCACTTTGAGTGTGCTTTGCTCTTACGTATATGTACGTGTGCGTGGGTTAGCCCCTCACCAGTCTGTAGGACTAACCCTCGATGTCGTTTCCCCTTTTTTCCCTTTGCTTTTGAGTTGCAGGTGCAGGGTTCGGTTTGAGCTAGGCGGCGGTTTCTTTTGGGTCATTTGAGTCAAGTCACTCGAGTCTTGCATACCGCATCTTTATATATTGCTTTGGTATTTTGGAGATATGTATAAAATTATGTTTATGATTCAAATTTGGAATTTATAATCTTTTATTTGGCCCTGGAGCGGCATCGCATGTATATCTTTTATTCTCTTGAGCATGTATGACGTTAGTATTTGTTGATCCTGTTGCTTCCGCGTATGTTTTATTTTGTTACGTACTCTGTTTTAGGGTCTAGACCGCCTAGCTTAGGTGAGAGTTTTTGTTTGTCTTCCATTCGCTATAGCTTGGTGCATGTGCGGATTTTCCATTTCGTTACACGTGTCGGGCTATGGCGCGGGGGATGTGGTGCCCTTCGCTCCGGGGTGCTACATAAGCACATAATTCTCACAATTAGAAACAACTAGACACTAAATCATGCTCGGGAAATTGAATACATAATTCACGTAATTAAATTCATGAAATTAGATATTGAAATCATAGAAGTACAAATTTAAATCATATAATTCACAACTATTCAAAATAAATAAATTAAATTGCACAAATAAGATAACTAAAGAAATTAAATAAATCCTAAATCTCAAAACCCACACACGTGGTGTGCGTACCTGTACGGTCGAGAAATCGGGGTGTCACAACCTCCTCCCCTTAAAACAATCTGGCCCCCGATTCACTGCTCGCCTGGAAACAACTCCAGATGAAATCTATTCATTTTGTCCTCCATTTCCCAAGTAGCTTCTTCGGTTTTATCGCTTCTCCACAAAACCTTAACCCTGGGAATACGCCGGTTTCTCAACTCTTGGAATTTTCGATCCAATATCTTAACCAACTTTTGGACAAAATTTAGATCCAGTTCAACTTTATCTTCTTCGAGGGGAAGGATCTCTGAATCATCGGGATAGTACTTCCTCAACTGAGACACGTGGAAGACACTGTGAATCCCAGTTAAATTTGGCGGTAGGTCCAAACGGTAAGCAACATCTCCAACTTTCTCAAGGATCTTGAAAGGACCTAAGTATCGAGGGTTTAACTTCCCTCCTTGGCCAATTCTCGCAAAACCCTTACGAGGAGATGCTTTCAAGAACACACGATCACCAACCTCGAACTCGAGGTTCCTTCTCCAATGATCGGTATAACTATTCTGTCGATCTTGAGTAGCTTCAAACATTCTCTACTTCAACTCGGGTTATATCGTAATATTAGCCACATGAGTCTTCAACACGGTAGGCTCGATACTTTCTCCCAAATCGACTTCCAAAGAAGATACGCTAGCCTTCCTACTAAGCGCATCCACTACCACATTACCTTTACCCGGATCGTAACTTTACCCGGATGGTAATGGATGGTATAATCATAATCTTTACGAAATTCCATCCAACGCCTTTGCCTCATATTCAATTCCTTCTGAGTGAATAAGTACTTGAGGCTTTTGTGGTCAAAATACATCTCAAAAGAAACCCCATAGACATAATGACGCAACTTTACTAAAGCAAAAAATCACGGCGGCTAACTCAAGATCATGAGTGGGATAATTCTTCTCTTAGTCTTTTAGCTTTCTCGAGGCATAAGCTATTACTCGACCATTCTTCATGAGAACACAACCCAGACCTTTCTTTAAGGCATATGTATACACGGTATATCCTTCAGAACCCTCGGGTAGGGCTAACACTGTAGCTGGATACCTCATCCCACTCAAACTTTACCTCTTTCTTAGTTAGTCGGGTCAAAGGAGCAGCAATCTTGGAGAAATCCTTCAGAAATCTCCGATAGTACCCCGCTAGACCCAAGAAACTTCTTACTTCTGAGGCAGTTTTCGGTTTCTCCCATTGCACCACTATTTCAGTCTTAGAGGGATCCACCTCTACCCCGTTACCGGAGAAAGTCACTTGGTCAATCCAAAATTCACACTTGCTAAATTTGGCGAACAGTTGGTGCTTTCTAAGAGTCTAGCACAATTTTAAGGTGTTGTGTATGCTCTTCGGGAGACTTGGAATAGACGAGGATATCGTCAATGAAAATCACCACGAACTTGTCAAGGCACGAATGAAAAATCCTGTACATCATATCCATAAAAGCTGCAGGGGAATTTGTTAAGCCAAACAGCATCACAACGAACTCGAAATGCCCATACCAAGTGTTAAATCCCATCTTGGGAATATCCTCTTCGCGGATTCGCAGCTGATAGTACCCTTGTCTGAGATCAAGGTTGGAGTAGACCTTTGATCCTTGTAGAAAATCAAAAAGCTCTTCAATGTGAGGGAGAGGGTACTTGTTCTTAATTGTCATCCTGTTTAGCTCGCGATAGTCAATGAACATTCTCAAGGTCCCATCTTTCTTCTTTACAAATAGAACTGCTGCACCCCACGGCGAACAACTCGTTCAGATGTAACCACTAGCAAGGAGCTCATCAAATTGAGTTTCCAACTCTTTCAACTCGGCCGAAGCCATTCGGTATGGAGACTTCGAATAAGGCTCAGCTCCTGAAAACAAATCAATACGAATTCGATTTCCCGCTCAGGTGGTAAAGAATCCAAAGTCTCGGCAAATACACTAAGAAAATCCTTAACAACCTCGGTCTTCCCAATCTTAGCTTGACCCTTAGGCTTGTTGGGTAGATAAGCCACAAAACCCGTAGCCCTTTTACGGACCAACCTGTAAGCTTCACTAAAAGAGAGGAGCAGTGGAGTCTTCGAACCTTCACCAACAAACACATCTGAATCCAAACAAACCCTCTTCTCGAAATAATCAACCTTCGCTCGATGGAGGTAAAGCTAATCCATGCTTAAGATAGCCCCGTATCTGTCCATGGGCATCTCAATCAAATATGTCGGGGAAACGCGGCCCTCGATGCTCACCAAAACCTCCTTAAACACACGGTGCGTCTCTAAGCTCCCCCCCAAGAGGAGAACTAATCACATAACAAGAAGAAGTATAAGCAACAAGCATAAGCAAAGAAGGGACCACGTCACGAGAGAGAAAAGAATGGGTAGCACCCGGATCAAATAATGCATGAATATGTATACCATAATTGTGTATAGTACCTTCCACCATGACATTGGGATCAATATCGGCATCTTGCTCTTCACCCCCAATAACATAAGCGTGGGCTCGAATCAATGGCCTTTGGCCCCCTTGTTGTGCTCCCGGTGGTAGCTCCGGACAAGTATCGATCTTGTGGTCCTCTTTACCGTACCTCAAACTTAGACCCGATCGGCGTCGACAGTTGCGATAAGTGTGAGAAGGATGTCCACAATAAGTACACCCGTGTCTCTCTTGTTGTGGTGGTGGAGCCGGTAATACCGGTAGTGCCGGAGGTTTCCCTGAGACTTTTTGCTTCTTGTCATTACCCTTGGGAGCTTGGATTTGTTGAAATAAGGGCCTCTTTCCCACTCTCGAGCCTGAACCGGCATGAAAGGTCCTCGATTTGCTCTTCACAATCTTGTCCTTGGCCTTCAAAGCTTTGTCCGTAGCCTTGGCCCAAGTACTCATGTTGGAAACCCCAATTACATCCTTGATTTCATATCGGAGACCATCCACGAACTGTAAAGCCTTAAGCTCATCATCCCCAGCAATATGAGAGGCATAAGGGGCCAACCTGTTGAATTCTAGAATATACTCATTCACAGTTCTCCCCGCTTGCTTTAGGTCCAGAAATTCCATAAGTCTTCCCGTCCTCGCCGATGGTGGTATGTAATTGTTCTTGAACTCTCTCACAAACATTTCCTAAGCCAGCTCATCCCCATTATCTTGAATGTTAATTCTCGAGGTGTTCTACCAATTTCGAGCTAGAAACAAAATTACACTAAACAATTGAAATTTCCCGCCGAGCTACCCCAAGAAGTACCTGAGGGGAAAAAGGAGGGAGGGGTCAGTCTCTACAAGACTGAGTGAATGGCATAAATAATATATAGAAAGTGGTAAATATCATGCAAGCCATAATTACATACAAGGTTTTAAAGAATAAAGTAAAACACGGGTTACTATTATATGGAATTACAACTATCAATTTAATTCAAGATAAGTGATCAGTGGCTCGGCGAGTGAGCAGTCTCCAACCTTACTCCTTTAGTGTACAAGATAAAGTTATTACGTGATCAGGTAAGATTTAGGTTTCCCTTAATGCAGGATCAGATACATGTGCAGAAAAACTCCTTTTTCCTCCGGGTTGGTGGTTCGAGTAGCTAGCCCTTACCACCCAGGACAGGATGATCAATGGGATATGAATCCCAATGATCGGAGCCCCTTCGATTGACCAAACCTCCTGGTGAATGTCTAGGAAGTCCGAATTTGGTTGGGACTTATGCAAGAGATAGCCGTCAGCCCATGCTTTCCCGGTTCTCTCAGTACACAAGCCCCTGGGCCCCAGGAAGTGTAAGATTCTCGCCAAAGGTATGTATATATAAGATAGGTTTTTGGTAAAAACTTCACATAAGAAGGTTGTAGGGTTTATATTACATAACTTTTCATTACCTCACCTGTACCGAAACCAAAAGGAAGAAAACAACTCCCTGAACCCTACACTAATGGCTCAACGTCCTCCTGAGAACCCTCTAGATAAGAAAACAGGATAGGAGTGGGACTCGACTAAATATAAACCAAGTATAACACACAACAAATGATAAGGATGCACATGGTATGATTATGAGATCATCTGACATCAATAATATGTTCATATGCACAATTAATGCCTCACGCATTGAATAAACGAACATAAAGCATAATTCAAAAATTCGGGTTCAAGTATCACTCATGCATAAGCAAGTATTTAACATGCAAATAATTCAAATCACTTAAAAGAGTCGAGAAAACGGTATAAAAGTGTAAGCACGAA
The DNA here is from genome assembly GCA_037501455.1 of Lantana camara. Lineage (NCBI taxonomy): Eukaryota > Viridiplantae > Streptophyta > Magnoliopsida > Lamiales > Verbenaceae > Lantana > Lantana camara. Next base: position 50,702,840 of record CM074865.1, read on the forward strand.
GAAAGCATGCAAAACGAACAAAACACAAAAACTAGACAGAGAGCATCCAAACGGCCGTTTCCAGGTTCTTAAGCAAAACCAAACGGCGATTTTGACCCTTGTGGGGCCAGGTAGAACCACTCGGAACGGCTATTTCCAGCTTGAACTGGAAGCCAGAACGACCGTTTCGAGCCTTGCTAAAGAGGAAGTCAATAGCCTTCCAAACGGCTATTTCCAGGATGAACTCAGACCCTAAATGACTATTTGGGATGCTCGTAGGCGAAAAAATAGAGCAGAAATAGGGAAGGGTCTCGCGAATGGCTTCCAAGCCAATCCCATACCAAACTAAACCAACCAAAACTCACCAAAAACATCGTACAACATACATATGATCATAATGCATCATTTGGAAAATATTTAATCCAAAAAAGCATGCTTAGATCCAATCAAATGTGCCATGAAAACCCTTGAAATAAAATGATCGTACATGCTACGAGTTTCAATTAAGTCATGTTATATGTGCATAAAACTAACTCAAGATCACCATATATGTGACACCCCGTTCTACGGCTCAGTCAGGTAATTGGGTGATTTAATTATTAATTGTGCTTTAATTTAATTATATTTAAATTATATGAACTTACTTGAATTTATATGGATTTATTTGAATTTAATTGAATTGTACTTGTTGAACCCTAAACCGAATAAACCGAACCAACTGAATGGGAAAACTTTGAACCTAACCCGTACCCCCTGAACCGAACCGGTATTTCTTCTTCTTCTCATTCACGTAACAAAGCAGCAACTCAAGCCAAGAGAGATAGAAGCAAACCCTTCACCCTTTTGGTCAATCTTCCAAAGCTAATATCTCCCTCATTTCTTCACCTTTACACAAGCCAAGGTAAGCAACGGTTTTCCCTCGATTTGCTCTTCAATTCGATGCTTGAAACTTGAACTTTATTGGAGTATTTGTTGGAGTTTGATCACCTATATGAATAGTAAGGGTTTTTGCCCAAAATTTGAATTCTTGAGCTATTTGTTGGTTTTCTAGGATTCTTGACTTTATATATAACTCTACATGATGCCTAAGTTGTATTTATTACATGGATATGGTCAGTGAATTAATTAAATGCTTCCTGCCTTGGATGAATTCAATTTCTTCATATAAGGGTTTGATTGATTATGGCTTTAATCCTCGTTTCTTTCGACTTTCATGAGTGGATATGTTATTCTTGCATGTGGTTCATTGTTATACCTTAATTTCAGGTTGTTTGATTGAGCTTTAGGCCACTTTTGGCCGAAAATAGCTTCTTTCCATGTTTTTCGAGAACAGACCTGTTCTGCAACTTCAGGCCAAAGGGTCGTTTGGGACCCCTTTGTAAAGTCCAAACTGCCGTTTGCATTAGTGGAAAATTTTGGGTCTGGGTCTTGGAACGGTCGTTTCGAGTTTTAACTAAAAGTGGAAACTGCCGTTTCGAGCAGCAGGGACGATTCAGTAGCTTTGGAAATGGTCGTTTGGTTTTTGTATTGATTTTGCAAATGGCCGTTTCGGAGCTCTGGGTTTGAGGCAGTAGCAATCTAAACGGCCGTTTGGATTTTTAACTAAGCCGAAAAACGGCCGTTTCGGAGGCCGCTGTAAATTTGGTGATTTCAACTTTTTCGGGTTGCTTCCTATGCTTCTTAAATGCTTTTATATGTCTTATATGCTCGATAATTTGCTACTTTTGCGCTTGTAACTTGTCTAAGCTTGAGATTGAAATGTTGTGTATTTGTTTAGCTAAGTGAATACATTTTGTATAACAAGTGATTTGCATTACATCTCATGCATACTTTACATTTGTCGTGCGTCATATTTGGTCCATTTAGAGTCTAAGTCTTGGGTTCTCGTGTTTTCTTTTCAGACGAGGTAGCCGGTGTTGAGCCCGAAACCTAGCTTTGTTCACTTCCACTCTTTTTCTCTTCAAGCTCAAGGTGAGGTTTAGGATTTCGTATAGTTATGACCAAAAGCCTTTATATGACGTTTTCAAGTCTCGCATGTGATTATATATATTATATATATATAAATAAATGTTGGATATGATATGTGTATGATCTTGTGGAACACGTTTGATTTAAAAAAGGTATTTACGAAAGCATATGTAAGCTATTTTGAGAAATATTTTATGTCCAAGTTCGGTAGCAAGTTTTTCCATGAAAGATTGTTATATGTTACGTGTATGTGAATGTGGATCCAAGGAGCTATGGCTAAGGAATCCCCGGGACGGTATTGGACTGTCGGGGTATGGCCTGTCCATAATCTCCATCTAAGGTATCATGCGCGACCCCGGGAGCTAGGGAAGGCATGGTATTTTGATGTCTTCAGTGTGAATGCCGGGGAGGGCACGTTGTGGGTTAGCTACCCCACGTGAGTTTGTTAAAGTTATGGATGGTAGGGCTACGCGCGTGGCTCTTCCATCATTGGAGTAAAGGGTGGATATGTTATGATTTGGTTTTTATTGTGATATGAGAAGTAAAGGTTGAAAGCTCATTCTCGCTGAGCATGTGATATGTTTTTTTTATGGGAATTATAAATTGGAATAGAGTTTATGAAAATGGCTTCTAAGTATATATACGTTTGTTTTGAAACGTTTGGTTTGTAAAACCTATTGCGGTTCATGAGTCCACCCTTGTTATATGCTTTGCTTTATATATATAGTGTGTGGGTGTGCGTTAGCCCCCTCACTCGGTCAGTTGACTGACCCCTCGTTTTCTCTTTCAATTTCAAGTGCTTCTTTTGACCTCGAGCTAGGCGGAGAAGTGTGTCTGCACTGTACACTTGTCGATCTAGGTCTTGTCGTTGCATATGTCTACATACACTTCATCTTATCTTGTAATTATGACCTGAATATTTGGGACTTGATCACTTTTTGTTTTGATGAGGCCGTGAGGGCCAATGTACATGAAGTTTATGTGTTGGTACCTATAAGTATATATGAAATGCATCTACTTTACTTGTATTGATTTTATTTGTTTAGCTTCCCGCACTCTGAGTTAGTTTAGTTAGCTCCGCCTGGCTTAGTGAGTGAGTTCGTCTCTCGTTTGCTAAGGTTCGGATTCGGATATGGACTTTCCTTTTCATAACTAGGTTAGGATCTTGGTGCAGGGGATGTGGCCCCTACGTTAGGGTGCTACAATATATGATTCATAATATTCCATAAATGCATAAGTGTAAATAAACCCCAGTATACATATCAAGAACTGAACAAAATATGTATCACCTTACCTTGGAAATGGAAAAGAAAGAAGGGGAAAGAAGAGATGAAGATCTTAAGCTCAAACTCTTGAAGAAAATGGATAAAATCCTTGGCTTCTTGCCCTCTTGTATGGCTCGAATGGAAAGAAGAAGATGGGAAGAGCTTGGGCTTGATCTTGTGTATCAAAGATGAAAAGAAACGTATGTATATATGTGTATATATGTTCGATCGTGTAAATGAGGGAGGGAGAAGGGAAAAATTGCAACTTAGTCCTTAGTGAATTTAAATTCATGCAATCAAGTACTCAATTTATAAATGTTACAATTAAATACACCTCACATCATCAATTGGATCTAAGAGTTTCAAAATGTTGCACTTAAGGTCAATTAAGCATATAATTCTCACAATTAGAAATAACTAGACACTTAATCATGCTCGGGAAATTGAATACATAATTCACGTAATTAAATTCATGAAATTAGAAATTGAAATCACAGAAGTAGAAATTTAAATCATATAACTCACAAGTATTCAAATTAAATAAATTAAATTACACAAATAAGGTAACGAAAGAAATTACATAAATCCTAAATCTCAAAACCCACACGCGTGGTGCACATACCTGTACGGACTAGAAATTGGGGTGTCACACTTTTGATACATTTTGAACTTGTCGCGAGATATGACCTTGAAAGATAGGTCCCTTCAAAATGTACTTGACTTGATGGGCCCAGAGATTGTGGGTAAGGAGACTCGGGATGGCCAAGGGGTCGCCGGACTAACCTCCTGTACATGATCTCCACTTGTATAATGTACCGGAACCCACCAGGAGGTTGGTGGGGGATGGAGTCCAACAGGCGTGAGTGTCACGAAACTCACCACCTCCTTGCTTGCACGGATGGTTAAGGGTCAGCTGGGCCTTCTATAACCGAAGTATGAGGTGGGATTGTTTTGATTTAAACTTGCTTGATTCATACTTGTCTTGACATGGAGAAGCTTGTACTCGTCGAGCGGTATGTCTTGTCTTGAATATATGAAACGGGAATGGATTGATAATTGTTAAAATTGGTTATTTTGGCCTTCGGACCTTAACTTTTTTTAACTATATATATATATATATATATATATATATTATCACGAGAAACATTTTAGCGTGCAAAAACCATCCCCGATTCATGGATTATTACGCTCTTCATACTGGCTTTGCTCTATATGTATACGGGTGTGTGTAACAGCCCAAAACAGGGCCTGGATGAAAACAGTAAGTTAAGGCAGTGGTAAAGCGTTTATAGACCGTGATCCAACTTTTTGAATCATCATGCATTGCATTCTTACATGAACTTGGTGCTCCTATTTGATCTGACATGTTTTAAGGGGGAATTCTTGACCTTTGATACAGTTTACTATTCATAACCCGAGCCTACTTTGTTCATATTGCTACTCGAACCCTAGAGGTTCATCACACATGTTTTCCAATCGTTTAAACTTGTTTCCCGAGCTCAGAAAGTCATTCTTGAGCCATAAGGGTATTTTTGGAACTTACCGACCAAAGTTACTATTCATCAGAAAATGAGCTTTTGATTCTGATACCTTTTTCTACCCAAGTTACAGTCGAATCGATCCTTGAGTCGAGACGAGTCTTTTGAAATCATTCTTGGCTTGGAAATCCATTCCGGAACTTTGTTTTATTGAAAATGTTTTTGAAAACCCTAGTTTACTATTCCTTTTACGAACGGTTTTCATTCGGAAAATGTTTTCTCTTCGGATTTGCACTACTTGAGCTATTTCAAGATTTTTGAGATGTTTTACAACTCTTGATTCAAGTCCTAGCTTGAAAATTTGAAGCGTACGTTCGTACGTGAGGATTCACTATTCATCCTACGTTTTCAACTTTTTAACGGTAAAACGTTTTATAGTCGATTTTTGACTCAAAACGCTTCTCGATTTATTTCTTGAATTTTAGAAGCAATCCGGACTTGAAAATCATTTTAGAAAGTCGTTTTTCACTCATGACGAGTTTCGAGCTCAAAACTTTTATTCACTAAAACTAATGTATCTTTCAAACGGTAAATCCGATTTCGATGAATGAATATGCGTTTCGAAGCTAATTTTCTTGCCGTCGGAATGGTTAAAATTCCAGCCACTTATCCTCGAGCCTTGGGGGACGAAATTACAGAATTACCCCCAGCAGCCCCATTTTTAGCTTCAACATCCCTAAAGCTTCTAGAAGACACACGTGGATGAACTCTTGTTTTGCTCTCCTACCCTTAAGCCATTTCTATTTGCAAGGTGAGGGGCTTCTTCACACCTATAAATGCCCCTCCCATGGCATTTCATTCCTTGCTCAAAGTTGTGTTAACAACACCCTTTCTTCTCTCCCTCTCCCCCTCTTTGCCGTCGGCACCCCCCCTTTGGTAGCTAGGTTAGTTTGTTTTGTTTTTATATTATGTTAGTTTAGTTTATGTTTTTATGTTATGGTATGTTTATATTATGTTTAGGTTGGGTCTTAGGGTCTTCCCTAAGCCATATAGGATTTTATTTTATGCATTTATTATATAGTTTTTATGATATGTTTTGATAGTTGTTTATATGTTTTAATTGTTTAGTATATGCTTGAATATGTTATGAATTGCTCTAGTATATGCTTTGATCATGTGATATGATTGTTATATTATGAGAATTGATGCATGATTATGGAATTTAAATTATGTTCATGCATGTTGCTAATGGAATAGTGATTTACAATTAATTATGTCTCAACTTGTTACATGTTGATATTGGAATTAAATTGTTACATGTTACATGCCTAAAGGTTTATGATATATGATATGATATGATATGAGATATGTTGTGACATGTTGTCACATTGTTATATGACTCTTGAATTATGAATTGAGCTTATGATATGATTTGGATTAATGGATTAGTGCCTTGATCATGTTATACACTTTAATAGTGTCACATGTTATAACCTAAGATAGAATAGTGTTTCATAACTTGATCTTATGCCTTAATTGGATCTCTTAACTATAGGTTATACCTTTAACCTAGATCACACTTGATTATATTAACATGAACTTGAAACTATAGGTTATAATCAAGATCATAATTTGATTATGTAACATCCCGATCGTTCGGATTTCCAGGTACACCTTAACGAGAGGGTTTTATGTGCTTTAAATTATTTAATTACGTATTTGAATGTTATTTTAATGCTTATATGATTATTTGAATTTATATGAAATTAATTGGTTATATTCATGAACTTTGAATTTTAAACGTTTAAGTTTCGTATGCTCGTAATTTGCTCGTTATGTGCCGAAATTCAATTCCGATTTTTGTGAAATTTTGATATGCGTGATATATGTGAGTTATGAAGGTGTTTGCATGCTCGTTTTATGTTTTCGGGTTCGTTTGTCGAGGTTTTAAACCTTAAGTATTTGACGAGGGACATGAGGGCCTAACTAGTTTTAGCGCGCCTCTTGTTCCGGAGGCCATAACTTGAGCTAGGGAATTCGGATTCGAATTCCGGAAGATGCGTTGGACTCGTGACGAAGAGATGAAGCCAAGGAACCTGATTTGATATTTTTCTAAGCCCGTTTAGACCCTCGTTTTTCGACCGGAACGAACAGCTTGTGCTTAAGCCACCTTCTTTGACTAGTCTTACACTTGTGGGGCCAATTTAACCATGCTCAAGCCTAACCCTTGATTTCTTGACTTGAGTTAAGTCTCTCCCTCTCCCTTATCAGCTGAAAACCGATCCAAACTCCCCCATTTTGAGCAGCAACTGATCGAGACAAAGAGAGGAAAGGAGAAGAGAAGAGAACTTTGCCCTTTTGTGGATTTTGAGCTCAAATCACCATCTTTCTTCTCCAAACCTTCAAGGTAAGTATATTTATGTATTCTCCTCTCTTCTATGCTTCATTTGATCCTTTAAATTCATGGTATGCATCAGATTTATTAAGGGTTTGAGAGCTTGCATGACTAGTTAGGGTTAGAGGTCATTTGTTGCTTCCTTGCCTTAGCTTGAGTTTGTGGCTGATTTGGTGCTTCCTTGTTGATTATATGAACTTCTTTGCTTCCATTCTTGATTCTTACTTAATGATAGATGTGTTAGGGTTGTTTTCTCTTTGATAACATGATTGAAACCTTGAGTTTTTGGCCATGAAACTTGAAAACCGAACTGCTGCAAATCTGCTCATTTTTCACCAAACTGCTGTGACGTTTTGTGCTTCGTTGCTTGAGTTAATGACTTCCAATTCGTGTGAATTTGCTTGGAGATGTTTTATACTAATTGCTTTACATGTTAGCCCTGCTCTTGCAAGTTTTTAGATCCATTTTCAGCTCCTAATCGAAGCATGATGGCCTGTTTGTATGCTATGCGCGAACCGAACTGCTGCTGTTGCATTTTGTGATTATTTGGTGGTTCTAATGTGCTTCAATTCGTGTCAATTTGCATATACATGGAGTATATTAGTTGCTTATCATGTTAGTGTTCATTCCCTAGAGTTTTAGCTTCTTTTTCAGCCCCTAAGTACTTGATCATGGCATGATTGAGCTCATATGTCCGTTTTTGACGCTCCAGAGTTGCTGCATGATTTCGGTGACCTTAACGCGTGATCTAGCCTTTGAGTTCTAAATGAAATATGTTCCTAACATGCTAGATATGTTGTATATCAAGTTTCATAATATTTGGAGTTGATATGGTATGCTTTTGGATTGATTTTGTTTAGGGTCAGTTTTGCCGGTAAGACTTTGTAAGCGTTTTTGGTGCTGTACCGAGACACCCCCGTGTCTCATTTGCCTTGAAAGGTGAGACACGGGCGTGTCATGCTTCCTGGGCATGTCTGGACTGAGCCACGGGCGTGGCTCAGCTTAGTTAAGTTGAGGGACACCCCCGTGTCCCTCCCCTTGCGCAACCCTTAGTTTTCCTTTTCGGTTTTTGGTTTGTTTCACCTCTTTATTGTCTTTATCTTCATTTGTGATGAACTATGAGCTTGTTTTACTATGTGTTGGGAGTATTGTGGTTCGATTTTATAACTTTTGGGTGAGATTTAGGCATGCTTTTGTTGAATGCCGTTTATGTGCGTTTTGTGGCCTTTGTGATTTCCTTAACCCATTTCCCATGTCTTGTGATTTGTTCTTGTTTTCAAACTTTGGAAATATGTTATATTATGTAATAGGGTGTATGTAGTAGAGTTTTGTGTAAGATTGAATACGTTTGAATATGTGTCGAACTTAATTTACTTCAATACTCTTATTTGCCTAAATGTTGAAGCTTGTGCCTTGAATTTCTTGAATTGATTGGAAACGTGAAATTATGAATTCGAATGAAAGTGAGCGAAGGATTGAATGACTTGATTATATGATTTAAATTCCTTAATAGTGCACATGAACGTGTTCATGACATATTAGCATCTCTTATGTATTCATACGCATTCGCCGAGCGTCAATATGGTTCATTTGAGTCTAAGTTTGCCTCTTGCGCTTTGTTTTGCTCTTAGGTTCGTTCCGTTGTTGAGGAAGTGGTTCGTTTGACTCCTCTTGGTCCGTTTTGGTTGGTTTGCTCGTCCAGGTGAGGTTTTCTTTCCTTTTAGTTATGATGACCTAAAACCCTATTTGTATTTCGAACCCGCATGCGATACATATATGTATACATATGTAGATATGTGTTTTGATAAGTATTTTGTGGGTTTTGTCCCGTTTGTCAAGAAGCTTTGAAAACGCTTTTATAAGTCTATAAACTCTATTTTCGGTTGTTTTGATAAGCTTTGATAAGAGTGTGTGTGTGTGTAAGCGTGGTATGATTTGCAGAGGAGCTTCATATGGTAAGTATGATATGCAAGTTATGTCTGTCTGTCTGTCTGTGTGAGTTCTGTGATCTGTTTGGGCCCCGGAGTTGTGGGTAAGGGAGACCCGGGACGACCATCGGGGTCGCCGGTTACGACCCCTGTGCACTTCTCCACCAACGGGAGACTTAGTTCTCCTATGCCGACGGAGCGCATTTTGGCATGGCCGTCGAAGGAACCGGGCGGGATCCTCCGGTTCACAAGTTTCGTTCTGTGGTGGGTTGAGAGGGGCACCTCTCTTCCCCAAACGGTGTAGAGGTGGGATTGATTTATGATTGGTTTTGTATTTCGCTTCGCCTTTGTTTCTGAAGTAAGTGGGTTGGATTTAAGCTTTCAGTTCGTTATGTTTCGATTATGGTTGTGAAACGGGGGCGGATTTCTAAACTCTAAAACTTGACTGATTTGGCCTTCAGCACCAACCTTCTTTCTTTATATATATTACCACGGGTTAAATGTTTTAGAATGCAAAAACCGTGCCCGGTTCATGAACCCCTTTAAGCTTTGTATATGCTTTGCTCTTATGTATATGTATGGGTGCGTGTGTTAGCCCCCTCACTAGTCTTTAGGACTGACCCTCGTTATTTCTATCTTTTTCCCCCTTTGTTTTGAGTTGCAGGTACCCGTTCTGAGGTGTTGGAGCTAGGCGGTTGTCTTTGAGTCGGGTTTGAGGATAGCTTGAGTCTCATGCATTATATTTTCGTTTTCTTCATGCACTTTGGCCAATTCTGAAATATGTATAAGTTATGCTTTAAATTCGGAATTGTAAAGTTTGTATAACTTGAATCGAAAGTTTGTTATGTTTTGAGTATGTTTATTTGCTTTATGAGATTCTGGTGCTTCCGCATTCGTTACTTGTTTTATTGCGTGCTCTGAGTAGGGTCTAGACCGCCTAGCTTAGGTTGGATTTTTGTTTGTCACCCGTTCGCCGTGGCTTGATACGTGGTGGGAGTTCCCTTTTCGCTTCACGTGTTGGGGTACGGTGCGGGGGATGTGGCGCCCTTCGCTCCGGGGTGTTACAGATTAGGTTGTGTATGTGTGTGCATGCCGTGTGTGTGTGTGTGTGTTCGTGCATGGTGTGTGTGTGTACCGTGTGTGTGTGGGTGTGTGTATAGTAAGGGTTTGACCCGACCCTTTGACCCGACATGTGAATAGTAATCTGGAATAGTACTTTTGAATAGTGCTTTTGAATAGTAAAAATGAATTAAAACTTGTGCTTTCTCTATAGACATTTGCACCTAGGGTTTCCATATCCAGGGTCTAAAATGTGTTTTCAAAATGTGTTTTCTTTCATGGACTTGTTTTATAACTTAAGGTTTACGATAGGATTCATAATTTGACTAAAGCTTACTCAGTTATAGTAAGATCATAGTCTAACGTTAAGAGTAACTCACTTTGATGTATTCCTTTGTGTGTTACCTTTCTTGAATACCTTAAATGGTATTACTCTCTTGTGTTACATGTTCTTTACATGTTCCTTGTTCATTGTTTCTTGCATTTCATATGCATCTTGGTTAGTAGTGGGTCTTAGTTCTTAAGCTCACTCTAGTACACCACCTACAGGAGTTAAAGTTGAGCACTGGGATCCCCAGGGCACCGCATAATCTGTCTACCTACCTTTGTTACTGTTAGGTGAGGTGAAGTTATAAATGTTTTCCAACTGGAACCACGATTATACTGTCGTATCATATGTTTTGAAATTCAAAGCTAAACCTTGTTTTGAACTACTCTCTTTTATCGGGACATTCTCTTGAAAGGATCATTCATACTTTAATAGTATACCTTGATCTACAGCACATGTTTTCCAAAGTTCTGCATTCTTGTTCAAAGACAGTTACATGTTTTGCATATGTTTTCAAAGTACAGTTTACAGACAGTTACATGTTTTACAGACAGTTTCACATGTTTTCAGACAGAATCATATGTTTTACAGACAGCATGATATGTTACAGTTACAGTTTCACATGTTATAGTTAGCATACTGGAGTGATACTCTGGTCACTGCTAATCTTAAATGCAAGCATACAGTTTACAGTTTGGCCCGGCGGTTATGTGTGGAGGTGATGCTCGGGAGGTGAGCGCCAACGACATCACCAATACCGGCCGCCACACTTAGACAATTGACACCGACTTTTAACAGGAGGTTTGTTAAGTCAGGACAATCTGTCTGGGAACGGACAGCAAATTTGTTCCCATTACATGTTTACAGGTCGCCTAGGGCTAGCTACCCGAAGTGACAACCGGTGGAGGATGGTGCATGTTTGTATGTGTTGGTAAGAGTCGTTGTTGACTTTGGTCCAATAGTCTACTGTGTGCGGAGTTATTGTTGACCTTGGTCCAATGCTCTACTTTATGTGGGGTTATTGTTGATCTTGGTCCGATACTCTACTATACGTGGAATTATTGTTGATCCTGGTCCGATGCTCGACCAAATCATGTTTTCTGGAGTAAGGATGGAGGAGCCTAGCTTGCGGGCAAAATTCTGTTTCATAAAGGATGGTTCATATCTGGAAAAGTTCACTTTACCCTTATCCCGTTTTATGAAAGAACTATGAACCATCAACAGCATATGTGTGCGCGTGTGATAGCATTCATGAAAATGTTTTATAGCGTGCATTCTTTTACAGCATCGCATTCAAAGAGTTTTATCAACCGAACTTGTTTCAAGTTCTTCTTCAAAGCATTGCATTTAACAGTTTCGAACTTTACTTCAAGTTCTTTAATTCAGTACTTTCTTTAAAGTATTCCCTCACTTAGTCCTTTTGACTAATACCTCTCCCGTTTTCTTGCCTCGTGGTTTCAGGTCTTGCAGCCGCAGTCTAGAGGTATCTTGAAGCTCTAGATTGTCATTTTTGTTTCTGTCAGGACTTAGTATTACTTCCTTTTGTGTCCTGCATATGTTTTATGGCTGCATCACTTTATACTTCTGTATATGTTTCTGAATACTTGAGTATCTTTGTTATACTCTTTCTGCTACTCTGTTACCGATATTTTGAACTCTGTTGTATCGGTACTTATATGTGAATATGTTATATGTTCTGATATGCCGAGTCTCTCTTACACGATCAATATGTTCTTGCCTGTTACATGCCATCACGCACATGTTTTGAAAAGTTTTAAAATACTCTGATTTTCCGCTGCATAGCCACATCGTTGTACATGTATAGTTCTGATAGACAGCCGTTCGCTGGAGTATTTCTTCAGTGATGGCTCACACCATTACTTGAGAGGTGCTTCAGTGCGGGGGTTGAGACGCCGCTCTCCTCTTGTTCTGGTACGGGTGGGGGCGTTACAGCCTGAGGTGGTATCAGAGCATCGGGTTAAGTAAGAAGAGACTTAACCTAGATTGCTCTCATGTTGCATCATGGATTGTTCACGCATTGCATCCAGGATCATTCTCATATTGCATCGAGACAGGATATTTGGGGATTGCATGGTTCTGTTATCTGGATTTCATATATGTGGTTTCTTCTGTATAGCTATGGCAGTTCAGCCACACCAGGATACTAATCAGCAGATGGATGAGGCTTTCTTTGAGCAGTTTGAGGCCCCGCGTACTGTGGCAGTTTCTTGCCGTGGAGGCACTCGTTTCTACACTTGGCGTAGGTCTAGGAACAGTGGCAGACCTGGGTATTCCTATCCTAACAGAGTTGTGCACTATCTCGAGTCTGAGAGAGATGGTTACTTTCAGGAGTATCAGAGGACACGTGAGGTCAGGTTGGAGTCTCTGCGCTATCAGGATCAGTCACTGCAGTACCAGATTGACAGGGACATCGCTCGTGAGCATGCTGCAGAGATGACTCATATTGCTGATCAGAGGGCTGCTCGTATTGATGAGCTGGAGGCAGATCTTATGCAGATGACTATCGATCGCGACACCTCTATGGAGCGTCACCAGCACTACCGTGCCCGTGTGAGAGCTCGCCTGTATGATACCTATCACTTATCCGATGAGCAGGCAGTTCAGGAGGTCGAGGGTCGGGATGTCAGTCAGGCTTCTCAGGAGCCCGAGCCTATGCAGGATCAGTCTGATGGAGGCGATGGAGGGTCTGATGATGATGATGATGGTGGAGATGATCCAGCAGGACACGGACAGGGTGAGGTCGTTGACGTTTCTGATGACACCACCAGGGGTTCTTTGGACCACAGTTATCAGGGTTGATTGCTGATGGGAGATTTCTGTATATAGTACTGATGCATATATATCTATCTATGGATGGCTGACGTATAGCCGGGACAGTTCAGGACTGACTTTTGGATGAGGGGATGTATAGCTCTGGTAGATGGTCCCCGACTTTTGGCACCACGGATGACGGTTCAGATGACTTGGTACCTACTAGGTTATTTTCAGCAGGGTTGGACGGATTGGTAAGGCCTGTAAGGGAGTCAACTCGATAGTATCGAGTCCTCCCCATTTTGAATTAATACTGTTAACATGTGGCCTGTAGTAAAATTTACCAAACCTTGCACAGTTATAACACTTTCGGCTTTATGTTGAATATCTGTTTACTGCTTTCCATAACTGTCATTGCATGAGTCTTAGAGTTGCTTCAAGATACCATTAGGACCGTTGATAGGATCATGCCATTTCATTTATTGTTAGCATGCTATTATTCTTGATATGTTGAATACGCTTCTGGATATGTTAATCATGTTACAGTTCTTGTTGTTATGACAATACACGTTCTGTTCCCGTTTATATGATGATCATGTTTTGGGATATGTTATACATGTTTCTGATATGTTGATATGTTGCCCGAGCTTCTGTTCTCGTTTACATGTTGTCTGACAATTGTTTCTGATTATATGATATGTTTGGAGATCTTGAATCTTTGCTGACATGTTGTTATGGGAATGTGTTGTTCTCATACTTATGTGTGACTACGTGAGAATGTGAATACGTGGTTACGGATTCTGTGAATCATTATATGTCATGCATCGAATATATATATTTGAATGCTTGTGAATTCAGTAACAACATGCCACCGAGAAGAGCACCCCGGAATCGTGTACCACCACTGCCACCCCAAAGAGATGTCACGCCACCCCCTGAAAGAGAAAGAACTCCGGAATTAAGGGATGTGCTACGACAATTTATGAGGGCTTGTGCACCGAGAGATAATCCTCCTAATGAAAGGTCATTGGAGAAGTTTCTGAGGATGAATCCGCCTAAGTTCTATGGAGAACCGAACGACATAAAGGCTGAGAATTGGATTACCAGTCTTGAGAAGATTTTCGAGGCTATGGAGATCTACCCAGAGGATCGTGAACGAGTTCGGTATGCTACTTTTCTTATGGAAGGGGCTGCATACAATTGGTGGAAGCACGTTCAGCATGTGTGGATTGAGAATAACGTTGAAGGATGTTGGGATGAGTTTATCAGAGAGTTTCAGCAGAAGTATACGCCTCAAGTGACTCGTGATGCACGAGAGGCTGAGTTTATGAGTCTGGTTCAGGGAACTATGAATGTGATGGAGTATGAGGCTAGGTTTGTGAGGCTGATCAAGTATGCGCCTCCTATTCTGTATGATGAGCGTCGCAAGACGAAGAGGTTTATTGATGGACTGAAGCCCGAACTTCGGTTGGCACTTGCTTCTTTGGTTATTGAGACCTACAACCAGGCTGTTGATAGAGCGCTAAGGGTTGAGGCTGCACACAAGGAGATCAAGATAACTACTGCCCGTCAAGGACCTTCTAACCCTAAGCCTTATCAAGAGAATAAGCGACCTTCCGGATCTTTTCCCCAAGGAACTGGAAAGAGGCCAATGGTAACACCACAGCGTCAGCAGCAGAACGCTCCACCGAAACAGCAAGCACTGAAGCAGAAAGCGCCACAGCAGTATCAGAAGGCGCCACAACAGCAGAGAGCACCTCAGCCAGGTCCAGAGGAAATTGTTTACCGATATTGTCGCCGAACGGGATACACTGAGGAGAACTGTCGCAAGAAAACTGTACAGTGTTTCGCGTGTGGTTTCCCTGAGCACCAGATGGATAGTTTCCCGCACAAGATCAGGAGATTTGGGGTCCAGGATAAAGGAAAAGCAGTGGTGGGTACGACGAACAAACCGGTGGTCAGAGGCAGAGCTTATGCTTTGGATGGTAAGGAGGAGGTTGATCCTTCGTCTGTTGTGGAAGGTATTGTGCACATTCTTAACACGCCAGTTAAGGTCTTGTATGACCCTGGTGCCACGCATTCATTTGTTGCTTCTAAATTATGTGCGCATTTACAGTTTCCGCTTGAATACTTGCCATATAAATTTGAAGTGAGTTCTCCTTTGGGAACTTGCCTTGTTACGGATCAAGTATATAAACGCTGCCCTATATGTATTGGTACCCGTTGTTACCCGACGGATCTGATTGAGTTGCCGATGACGAGATACGATGTTATACTTAGTATGGATTGGTTGTCTAAGTACCGAACTAAGTTGGATTGTTACCAGAAAGAGATCATCTTGGAAGAAGATGAAAGTCGGACATCAGAAGGGAAAGTTGAGAAGTTATCAGTGATTTCTTCGATGGAAGCTAAGAAGTTGATTCAGAAAGGAGCTAGTGGATTTTTGGCTTATCTTTTGAATAGACCGAAAGATCAACTTAAGATCGAAGAAGTGGAAGTGGTGAACGAGTTCCTAGATGTGTTTCCTGAGCATTTAGATTCGTTACCTCCTGACCGAGAGTTGGAGTTTACGATCGAGACGATATCAGGAGCTGAGCCGTACTCAAAGACACCTTATAGAATGGCACCAGCTGAATTAGATGAACTGAGAAAGCAATTGGATGAACTGATTGAGTCTGGATATGTTCGACTGAGCACATCGCCGTGGGGAGCGCCTGTGCTTTTCGTTAAAAAGAAGGATGGATCATTGCGTTTATGCATTGACTATCGGGAGCTGAACAGGATGACAATCAAGAATAAGTATCCTCTCCCTCATATCGAAGAGATGTTCGACATACTACAAGGATCGAAGGTCTACTCCAAGTTAGATCTAAGACAAGGGTATTATCAATTGAAGATCAGGGAAGCAGATATTCCGAAGACTGCTTTCAACAGCCGATATGGACATTACGAGTTTGTAGTAATGCCATTTGGTTTGACGAACGCACCAGCTGCATTCATGGATATGATGCACCGTATATTCAAGCCGTTTCTCGACAAGTTTGTAGTGATCTTCATCGACGATATTTTGGTATTCTCGAAGACACCGGAGGAACATGCTGAACATCTTCGAATCGTGTTACGCACTTTGCTGGATCACAAGCTATATGCAAAGTTCAGTAAATGTGAGTTCTGGCTTGAGAGAGTTACATTTCTAGGACACATCATATCAGGATCTGGAATCGAAGTAGATCCCTCGAAGATCGAGACGATTATGGATTGGAAGTCACCGAAGAATCCTTCAGAAGTGAGGAGTTTTCTGGGATTAGCTGGTTACTACCGGAGGTTTGTCCAAGATTTCTCGAAAATAGCTATACCTCTCACTAGGTTGACAAAGAAATAAGGGAAGTTTGAATGGACGGAAAAGTGTGAGCAGAGTTTTCAAAGATTGAAAGAGATGCTAACAACTGCACCTGTGTTAGCATTACCAGAAGGAAAAGAAGGATATACTGTTTACACCGATGCTTCGAAAGAAGGACTAGGAGGAGTTTTGATGCAGAATGGGAAGGTGATTGCGTATGCATCAAGGAAACTCAAAACGCATGAAGTCAACTACCCGACACATGATTTGGAGTTAGCAGCGATAATTTTCGCTCTGGGAAAGTGGAGACATTACCTGTATGGAGTTACGTTTGAGATCTTTACTGATCATAAGAGCCTGCGATATCTATTCACTCAGAAGGAGTTGAATATGCGACAGAGGAGATGGATGGAATTTCTGGAGGACTACGATTGCATTATTCAATACCATCCAGGAAAGGCGAATGTTGTAGCAGATGCTCTAAGCAGGAAAGTTCGTTTGGCACAGATTTCTGCCAACCCCGAGGTTGAACGAAGAGAAAGAATAGAGGTGATAACTAAAGCTCGAGTCGCGAACGTTGTGATGATATCACCTTTGAAAGAACAAGTGCTGGAAGCACAGAAGAACGATGAGTGGATTAAGAAATGTCTCGAATCTAAGGAGAAAGATGATGAGACCAAGTTCAAGGTTGATGAACATGGAATATTGAGGTACAAAGGTCGAGTATGCGTACCAACTGTTTTGAGGAAAGAGATTCTCGACGAAGCGCACAAGACTAAGTACACGATACATCCCGGAGGTACTAAGATGTATCAAGATGTTAAAACGCATTTCTGGTGGAACGGAATGAAGAGAGACATAGCCAACTATGTCAAGAAGTGCTTAACTTGTCAGAAAGTTAAAGCTGAGCACCAGAAACCGAGTGGGAAGTTGCAACCATTACCGATTCCGACTTGGAAGTGGGAGCAAATCACGATGGATTTTGTCACTGGATTACCCAAAGTCAGAGGAGGACAAGATAGTATCTGGGTGATCATTGATCGTTTGACAAAGTCAGCACACTTTTTGCCAGTTAAGACGACGGATAAGGTTAGCACGTTGGCAAAGCTGTACCAACAAGAGATTGTCAGATTACATGGAGTCCCAAACAGTATAGTGTCGGACGGAGATCCGAAATTCACGTCGCAATTGTGGAAAGAAATTCAGACTTTGATGGGGACGAAGTTGAACTTCAGTACTGCAGCACATCCTCAGACGGATGGACAATCAGAAAGGATGATTAAATACTTGGAAGATTTGCTAAGAGCTTGCGCTTTGGACTTCCAGGAAAGTTGGAAAGAGTGTTTACCTCTCGTGGAGTTTGCATAAAATAATAGTTATCAAGCTTCTATTAAAGCTGCTCCGTATGAAGCTCTTTATGGAAGGAGATGTAGATCCCCGTTATACTGGGATTTGGATGAAGCGAGATGTACTGAGGAAGGACCGATCAGAGTGAATTCTGCCAAATGGATAAGAAAAGCGACCGAAAAGATTCAGATCATTCGCCAGAGAATGAAAGCTGCCCAGGACAGGCAGAAGAGTTATGCTGATCGACGAAGAAGGGATTTGGAATTCGCAGTGGGCGAAAAGGTATTTCTGAAGGCATCGCCAAGGAAAGGGTTTTTCCGAATTGGGAAAGGTGGAAAGTTAAACCCGAGATATGTTGGACCGTATGAGATACTAGAGAGAGTCGGACCGACTGCTTATAGATTAGATTTGCCTGTAGGTCTTACAGGAATTCACAACGTATTTCACGTATCTCAGCTTCGCAAGTGTTTCTCGGATGAGACAGAGGTCGTGCCGGTAGAGGAGATACCGTTAGAACCGGATCTGACTTATGTTTTGAAGCCCGCTAAGATTCTTGATGGGAAATTTGAAGAGCTGAGAAATAGGAAGATTCCTTTAGTTAAAGTCCTTTGGAAGGGACATGGGACAGAAGAGGCAACTTGGGAGACAGAAGAGAAAATGCAGAAACATCACCCTGAGTTGTTTGCAGTTACAGCAGAAGAATCTGAGGACAGATTCTCTTTAAGGAGGGGTGATTGTAACAGCCCAAAACAGGGCCTGGATGAAAACAGTAAGTTAAGGCAGTGGTAAAGCGTTTATAGACCGTGATCCAACTTTTTGAATCATCATGCATTGCATTCTTACATGAACTTGGTGCTCCTATTTGATCTGACATGTTTTAAGGGGGAATTCTTGACCTTTGATACAGTTTACTATTTATAACCCGAGCCTACTTTGTTCATATTGCTACTCGAACCCTAAAGGTTCATCACACATGTTTCCCAATCGTTTGAACTTGTTTCCCGAGCTCAGAAAGTCTTTCTTGAGCCATAAGGGTATTTTTGGAACTTACCGACCAAAGTTACTATTCATCAGAAAATGAGCTTTTGATTCTGATACCTTTTTCTACCCAAGTTACAGTCGAATCGATCCTTGAGTCGAGACGAGTCTTTTGAAATCATTCTTGGCTTGGAAATCCATTCCGGAAATTTGCTTTTTTGAAAATGTTTTTGAAAACCCTAGTTTACTATTCCTTTTACGAACGGTTTTCATTCGGAAAATGTTTTCTCTTCGGATTTGCACTACTTGAGCTATTTCAAGATTTTTGAGATGTTTTACAACTATTGATTCAAGTCCTAGCTTGAAAATTTGAAGCGTACGTTCGTACGTGAGGATTCACTATTCATCCTACGTTTTCAACTTTTTAACGGTAAAACGTTTTATAGTCGATTTTGGACTCAAAACGCTTCTCGATTTATTTCTTGAATTTTAGAAGCAATCCGGACTTGAAAATCATTTTAGAAAGTCGTTTTTCACTCATGATGAGTTTCGAGCTCAAAACTTTTATTCAGTAAAACTAATGTATCTTTCAAACGGTAAATCCGATTTCGATGAATGAATATGGATTTCGAAGCTAATTTTCTTGCCGTCGGAATGGTTAAACTTCCAGCCACTTATCCTCGAGCCTTGGGGGACGAAATTACAGAATTACCCCCAGCAGCCCCATTTTTAGCTTCAACATCCCTAAAGCTTCTAGAAGACACAAGTGGATGAACTCTTGTTTTGCTCTCCTACCCTTAAGCCATTTCTATTTGCAAGGTGAGGGGCTTCTTCACACCTATAAATACCCCTCCCATGGCATTTCATTCCTTGCTCAAAGTTGTGTTAACAACACCCTTTCTTCTCTCCCTCTCCCCCTCTTTGCCGTCGGTACCCCCCCCTTTGGTAGCTAGGTTAGTTTGTTTTGTTTTTATGTTATGTTAGTTTAGTTTATGTTTTTATGTTATGGTATGTTTATATTATGTTTAGGTTGGGTCTTAGGGTCTTCCCTAAGCCATATAGGATTTTATTTTATGCATTTATTATATAGTTTTTATGATATGTTTTGATAGTTGTTTATATGTTTTAATTGTTTAGTATATGCTTGAATATGTTATGAATTGCTCTAGTATATGCTTTGATCATGTGATATGATTGTTATATTATGAGAATTGATGCATGATTATGGAATTTAAATTATGTTCATGCATGTTGCTAATGGAATAGTGATTTACAATTAATTATGTCTCAACTTGTTACATGTTGATATTGGAATTAAATTGTTACATGTTACATGCCTAAAGGTTTATGATATATGATATGATATGATATGAGATATGTTGTGACATGTTGTCACATTGTTATATGACTCTTGAATTATGAATTGAGCTTATGATATGATTTGGATTAATGGATTAGTGCCTTGATCATGTTACACACTTTAATAGTGTCACATGTTATAACCTAAGATAGAATAGTGTTTCATAACTTGATCTTATGCCTTGATTGGATCTCTTAACTATAGGTTATACCTTTAACCTAGATCACACTTGATTATATTAACATGAACTTGAAACTATAGGTTATAATCAAGATCATAATTTGATTAGGTTGTGTATGTGTGTGCATGCCGTGTGTGTGTGTGTGTTCGTGCATGGTGTGTGTGTGTACCGTGTGTGTGTGGGTGTGTGTATAGTAAGGGTTTGACCCGACCCTTTGACCCGACATGTGAATAGTAATCGTGAATAGTAATCTAGAATAGTACTTTTGAATAGTGCTTTTGAATAGTAAAAATGAATTAAAACTTGTGCTTTCTCTATAGACATTTGCACCTAGGGTTTCCATACCAGGGTCTAAAATGTGTTTTCAAAATGTGTTTTCTTTCGTGGACTTGTTTTATAACTTAAGGTTTACGATAGGATTCATAATTTGACTAAAGCTTACTCGGTTATAGTAAGATCATAGTCTAACGTTAAGAGTAACTCACTTTGATGTATTCCTTTGTGTGTTAACTTTCTTTACATGTTCCTTGTTCATTGTTTCTTGCATTTCATATGCATCTTGGTTAGTAGTGGGTCTTAGTTCTTAAGCTCACTCTAGTACACCACCTACAGGAGTTAAAGTTGAGCACTGGGATCCCCAGGGCACCGCATAATCTGTCTACCTACCTTTGTTACTGTTAGGTGAGGTGAAGTTATAAATGTTTTCCAACTGGAACCACGATTATACTGTCGTATCATATGTTTTGAAATTCAAAGCTAAACCTTGTTTTGAACTACTCTCTTTTATCGGGACATTCTCTTGAAAGGATCATTCATACTTTAATAGTATACCTTGATCTACAGCACATGTTTTCCAAAGTTCTGCATTCTTGTTCAAAGACAGTTACATGTTTTGCATATGTTTTCAAAGTACAGTTTGCAGACAGTTACATGTTTTACAGACAGTTTCACATGTTTTCAGACAGAATCATATGTTTTACAGACAGCATCATATGTTACAGTTACAGTTTCACATGTTATAGTTAGCATACTGGAGTGATACTCTGGTCACTGCTAATCTTAAATGCAAGCATACAGTTTACAGTTTGGGCCCGGTGGTTATGTGTGGAGGTGATGCTCGGGAGGTGAGCGCCAATGACATCACCAATACCGGCCGCCACACTTAGACAATTGACACCGACTTTTAACAGGAGGTTTGTTAAGTCAGGACAATCTGTCTGGGAACGGACAGCAAATCTGTTCCCATTACATGTTTACAGGTCGCCTAGGGCTAGCTACCCGAAGTGACAACCAGTGGAGGATGGTGCATGTTTGTATGTGTTGGTAAGAGTCGTTGTTGACTTTGGTCCAATAGTCTACTGTGTGCGGAGTTGTTGTTGACCTTGGTCCAATGCTCTACTTTATGTGGGGTTATTGTTGATCTTGGTCCGATACTCTACTATACGTGGAATTATTGTTGATCCTGGTCCGATGCTCGACCAAATCATGTTTTCTGGAGTAAGGATGGAGGAGCTTAGCTTGCGGGCAAAATTCTGTTTCATAAAGGATGGTTCATATCTGGAAAAGTTCACTTTACCCTTATCCCGTTTTATGAAAGAACTATGAACCATCAACAGCATATGTGTGCGCGTGTGATAGCATTCATGAAAATGTTTTATAACGTGCATTCTTTTACAGCATCGTATTCAAAGAGTTTTATCAACCGAACTTGTTTCAAGTTCTTCTTCAAAGCATTGCATTTAACAGTTTCAAACTTTACTTCAAGTTCTTTAATTCAGTACTTTCTTTAAAGTATTTCCTCACTTAGTCCTTTTGACTAATACCTCTCCCGTTTTCTTGCCTCGTGGTTTCAGGTCTTGCAGCCGCAGTCTAGAGGTATCTTGAAGCTCTAGATTGTCATTTTTGTTTCTGTCAGGACTTAGTATTACTTCCTTTTGTGTCCTGCATATGTTTTATGGCTGCATCACTTTATACTTCTATATATGTTTTTGAATACTTGAGTATCTTTGTTATACTCATTCTGCTACTCTGTTACCGATATTTTGAACTCTGTTGTATCGGTACTTATATGTGAATATGTTATATGTTCTGATATGCCGAGTCTCTCTTACACGATCAATATGTTCTTGCTTGTTACATGCCATCACGCACATGTTTTGAAAAGTTTTAAAATACTCTGATTTTCCGCTGCATAGCCACATCGTTGTACATGTATAGTTCTGATAGACAGCCGTTCGCTGGAGTATTTCTTGAGTGATGGCTCACACCATTACTTGAGAGGTGCTTCAGTGCGGGGGTTAAGACGCCGCTCTCCTCTTGTTCTGGTACGGGTGGGGGCGTTACAGTGTGTGTGTTGGATCCCTCACCAGTCTCCAGGACTGAGCTTCGTTGTTTCTCTCTCTTTTTCTCCCTTGTTTCTTGAGTTGCAGGTATAGGAGTGGTTCGTGCTAGTCGGCGGTCTGTCTTTAGAGTCCTTGTGGTCGTGTTGTTCGAGTCTCGTGCATTTCTTTTATGTATAAGATTATGATACATTATGGAAAGCATGTGATATGATTTAATTTGGCTAAGTGGCATGGTATGTATAATTGTTTTAAATGATACTAATGTAATGCCTATATGTATATTCGTTTATTTGAGATCTTATTACTTCTGCTTATGCTTTAAATTTGGTTACACACTCTGTACTAGGGTCTAGACCGCCTAGCCTAGGGTTTGATTTTGTTTTGTCTCCCGTTCACTATAGTTTGATGCGTGTGCGGAGTCCTTATTTCGTTACACGTGTCGAGCTATAGCGCGGGGGATATGGTGACCATCGCTCGGGGTGGTACAATTCACGTGTTAAGATGTATTTTGTAATTATATGATATGGTTGTTATGTTTAAACATGTTATGTTATCATATATGAATAAGTGTTATCATATGCATTTCATTTGTACATGTTTGCATTAATTGGGCACATGAACATCTCTTAAGGTGTTTTATGATTATGTTAAGTTATGATATGTCTCCCCATGCAAGAAATTCATTTGAATATGAGTGTTGCTTAAGTGTTTGCATCCCTTAAGTGCCTATGTAGCACCCGAGCGTAAGGTACCACATCCCCCGCACCGAGACCTGACCCATATATGAAATGGAAGTCCATACACGTGCCAAATCCACGGCGAACGGGGACACAACACACACGCTATGCTAGGCGGGACTAACCCTTAAACCATTCAACTCAAGACAATATAAATCAGAGTTGTAATGAAACGCGGAAGCAAGAACAACATAAAATATATAGACTGAGCTACCAAGCTCCAAAATTAGATATACAAAAACATTCAAGTATTCAATGGCCACACGGCCTACAAAAGCATAACGCTCCAAGCTAGGTTCATATACAAGATAGAAATAAGGGTATGAAATGCTGAAACGAAGTGCTAAACATAAATGCAAGACCTAGACGACTTGTATTCCCGCCTAGCACTCCTATACCTACACAAAACAACTGAAAACAACCGGGTTCAGTCTCTACGAGACTGGTGGGTATAAAACGGGGCATAAGATATAATATTGCAGAAATTAAGCACATACATGCAAGCCCTAATCGCGTGTGAAGTTTGATAAGAATTTCCCAAGTGGTTAAAATAAAAGAAAACATCAACGGGATTACCGCGTTCATATTCATTCACAATTGTTCATAAGGGTTTATGGCCCGGCGAGTGGGCGTGCACAATCTCCAACCTACTCCTCGTGTAATCATAATCAATTATTCATTCATTATCATACATATCTTTTGCGCTCATACATATCATGATCATAATCATTCATATACACCTTCTTCCTCCGGGTGGTGGACGGGTTTGCAAGGCCCGACCACCTAACATATCAATGCGGCTAAGAGGTTCATGAGTCCTCAAAGCCCGGTTAGCGTTTCCTCGTCAAAAACTCCTTGACGAGGTCCGTTTCGCCGTAATTGGTTGGAACTAGTACATGGGATCCCCGTCAGCCCTTGCTTCCTCGGTTAGCCACATGTACTAAGTCCCGGGGCCCGTGCAATCATAATCATGTCTCGCCAAAACATAAGGTCGGGTTTCATAATTAAAAAGGGCATACGTTTGAAATCATTTACACGAATTGACTCGATATATATAAATATACTATTTTGGCTTAAAACCTTTCACATAAGGGATATATCGGGTCGTTTTAGCTATTAGAAGAAAATTCCACCTTTTACAAGCAAAAGAAATGCACAAGCATCTCAATGCTCGCCCTCGTCACCGACCAAACCCGAATATGTGCAAAAGAAAAGGTATGAGACTCAATGACCATATATGACGCTCGGCAATGAAGTGAATATGACATGAATGCATAAAAGATCAAATTATATCATGGAAATGTTCATGTGCACTATTAAGGAATTTAAAGCACATAATCAAACCATTCGTTCATTCATTTCATTCAATTTCATAAATTCATAAATTCATAATGTATATCAATTAATCTAAAATATCATTTAATAATCATAGCAAGTAATATTCATGTTGACAATTACAATAGGATAAATGAAACATTCAAACAATAATCGGTAAATTAAATACTTGAAATAGAAATCAATTAATTTCAAAAACAATTGAATTAAATCAAATAACATTTAAAATATATAATATATATATAATCAATTAACATTTAAAATTACATAATATATATATATATATATATTACATGCATGCAAAATTAGTTAAACACACACACACACACACACACACACACACACATATATATATATATATATATATATATATATATATATATATATATAGTTAAGCACACACACACACACACACCTAGCCATGCATGCACACACAAGCATTTATATATATAGTTAGTATACATGCATGCAAAACAACACACACACAGTACGTATATATATATATTCAGCAGCAAACACACACATGCAACGCAGGTATAAGTTCGGGAAAAAATAGGGTGACACCCCCGTGTTACCTCCAAAGCACAACCGAGACACCCCCGTGTCTCGGTATAGCAGCTCAAGCCCAGATCGCACACCCGTTCCTCGCTGGAACGAACAAAAACGACACACCCGTGTCTTGCCTGCAACAGCCCCTGTTTGACAGCAATTAACGCAGAAAAAGGACAGCAACTCACGCATGAAACGCGGGCAAAATATGCAACATTACAAGGTATGAAAGGCAGTAAAACTCAGCTAAACCTAACCCCACAAAATCATGAAATTAACAGCAAAAGCAAGGAGGAAGCACAGCAGTTTTAGACAGCAGAAATCCAAGCCAAAAAACAGGGCAAAGGTCACGAAAACAGGGCAAGAACGATCTCCAACAATCCCAACAAGTTCAGGTCATATAGGCTATCAAATGTGGAGCCAAAAAAACATAAATTCAACACATAATTCAGTTCCAAAAGAGTTCAACCAAGAGAAGAAAGCATACGTGATATTTCATGAAAGTTTTCCCAAAGTGCCATAAATGATATCTCATTAATACTTCAACCACCAAGAAATCAATGATCACAAATGAAATGAGGATGTCAAAATAATCATTCTCAAGCTTGGAATCAATCAAAACCATTAAGAATTGAATAAGATCAACAAAATGCCCAAAACTCACTACTTTCGAAAAATCAGCCAAAACTCATGAAACCATGCTCAAATTTGGGAAAGAAAGGATGAAAATGATCAGAAATGAACATATATTACAACCCTAAGCTTTCCTTGTTGATTGGACGAGATTTGATCAGATTTGAGCTCCAAAATCTCTAAGGATTGCTAGGTTACGGGACTGACTTTAATTCCAGTGACTTTGGCTGATAATTGGGGATTGTGTGAGGATTGGTTTGGTTAGGGCATGATATATCAGGTTAGGTAGTTGAGTTAGGGTTCAATATAATCAAACCATGGTTAATTTGGTTAAAGTTTGGATGAGATATGGCTATTTTTGTACAGCAAGGTCAGTTTGGTCGCCGTTTCGTTTTTCGGTTGGATTTCGGAGGTTCAAATGACTTTGGAAAAATATAAGGCTAAGTTTACTAAACTCAAATTTTTGTTACGAGTTCAGCGGAGTTGACGGAACTCGAATCCGAGTTACCGAGCTCAAGATATTAAATTCGGAACCAAGGGTACGCTAAGTGCTCATTAGCCCCCAATTTGGTTCCACGATTCAAATTAAATTCGTTAACATATCAAATGAATTCAAAAACATAAACCGAGCATATAGGCATGTTCATAACACATATATTTACGATAAACTACAATTTCACGGCCTTTTCGATATCATTTCATATAAGAACGATGCACAAATAAACAACCATGCTCATTTCATGCAATTCATGCACATATTCATAAAATCCCATGCATAAATAAAATTAAACCAAATAAATTAAATTAAATTCAAACATAAATTAAGGTCAACGATTATATCTGAATAAGTTAATTAATATGGTTAAACATGATTAATTAGCATAACACTTAATTAACAATAATTAAAGAAATATATATATATATATATATATATATATATATAATATATATACTTAAAATACGAAATATTATTTTAAAATAATAATAAATTAAAATAAAATATAAAAAAATAAAATAATAACAATTGATAATAAAATTAAATATAAAACACGTAAAAACAATTAATTCGCGCAATTTGGTAAACACATACATCGTACCTTTACGTCTGAAAAGTCGGGGCGTTACAATCTCTCCCCCTTAAAAGAATCCGTCCTCGGATTCATTGCTCGCTCGGAAATAATTCGGGGTGAAATTTTCTCATCTTTTCCTCCGTCTCCCACGTAGCCTCTTCGGTTTTATCACTTCTCCAAAGAACCTTGACTAGTGGAATACGCCGATTTCGAAGTTCCTAAAATTTTCGATCCAATATCTTAATCGGCTTTTGAACGAAGGTGAGATCCGCTTCTAATTCCACTTCTTCAACCGGTACAACCTCGGACTCGTCTCGATAATATTTTCGGAGCTGTGAAACATGAAACACGTTATGAATTCCAGTCAAACTCGGAGGCAAGTCCAATCGATAGGCCGTATCCCCAACCTTGTCTAGAATCTCATATGGTCCCATATACCGAGGGTTTAATTTTTCTCCTCGTCCAATCCTTGAGAACCCTTTCCGTGGAGATGCCTTTAAGAAAACCCTATCTCCAATCTCAAACTCCAAATTCTTTCTCCGAAGGTCTGCATAACTCTTTTGTCGATCCTGAGCGGCCTTCATCCGTTGTCTAATTATCTGGACCTTGTCAATAGCCTCTTGTATAGCCTTAGAGGGTTTTTCCTTCTTTTCCCCTCGTTTAACACCTTCCTGTTTGGTCCAATTCCATTCCTCCAAGTCAAAGAACAACGGAGACCGACATTTACGTCCGTAAAGAGCTTCATAAGGAGCCATTTCAATCGAGGCTTGATATCTATTGTTGTAAGCGAACTCGATTAACGGCAACTGTTCATTCCACGAGCTTTGAAAGTCCAATCCACATGCTCTCAACATGTCCTCCAGATACTTAATCAATCTTTCTGATTTTCCGTCGGTCTGAGGATGGAAAGCTGTGCTGAATTGAAGCCTTGTTCCCAAACATTTCTGTAATTCTTGCCATAACCGTGAAGTAAATCTGGGATCCCGATCCGAGACAATGCTGACAGGTACACCATGAAGCCTAACAATCTCATCATTGTATCTCTTTGCCAATTTACTCACTTTATCTGACATCCTGATAGCAAGGAAATGAGCTGATTTTGTCAACCTGTCCACGATAACCCAAATTCCATCGAAACCTCCTCTCACTTTTGGTAATCCCGAAACAAAATCCATGGCTATTTGTTCCCATTTCCACTCCGGAATAGGCAATGGTTGAAGTAGCCTCGATGGCTTTTGATGTTCTGCTTTAACCACTTGACAGGTCATGCAATGTTTCACGAAGTTGATCACATCCCGTTTCAAACCATTCCACCAATAGAATTGCTTGAGATCCTTATACATTTTGTCCCCTCCGGGATGTATCGAATACCCTGACCGATGGGCTTCCTCAAGAATAATCCTTTTTAACTCTTCCGACACCACTACTCTATTCTTGAATCTTAGAAGTCCCGTATCATCAAACCCAAACGGACACTCTGAATCAGCTCGAGCTTTCTCAGCTAATTTCTGAACCTCGGGATCAATCCTCTGAGCATCAAATAATCTCTGTTTAAGATCTGGTTGAACCGTGATATTCCGGATACTAGCCCTCAGTTTGAACAACTCATTCTCATCTCCAATTTCCACTTTCGTGTTGGACACACTAGCTTCCTACTAAGCGAGTACGTGATCAAATTGGCTTTGCCGGGATGGTATCGGATTGTACACTCATAATCCGCCAAAAGTTCCATCCAACGCCGTTGTCTCTTGTTCAATTCCTTTTGTGAGAATAAGTATTGGAGACTCTTGTGATCGGAAAAGACCTCGAATGATATTACATGAAGATAGTGTCTCCACTTACCCAAAGCAAAGATCACAGCCGCAAATTCCAAATCGTGAGTGGGGTAGTTCTGTTCATACTCTTTTAACTTCCTTGAGGCATAGGCGATTACCCTTCCATTCTGCATCAACACACATCCCAAACCTTCCTTTGAGGTGTCCGTATAAACTGTATACCCTTCTGTACCTTCAGGAAGCGCTAATACAGGGGCAGTAGTCAACTTTTCCTTTAAAAGTTGAAAGCTAGCCTCACATGCCTCGTCCCACTCAAACTTAACTGCTTTCTTAGTCAATCGGGTTAAAGGAGCCGCAATCTTTGAAAAATCCTGAACAAATCTCCGATAGTGGCCTGCCAAACCCAAGAAACTCCTTACTTCTGAAGCATTTTTCGGGCTTTGCCATTGAATAACTGTCTCAATTTTAGAGGGATCTACCTCCAAACCTTTCCTTGAGATAATATGGCCCAAAAATGCTACCCGATCTATCCAGAACTCACATTTGCTAAACTTAGCATATAACCGATGTTCTCTTAAGGTGTCCAACACAATTCTGAGATGCCTGGCATGATCCTCCGGAGTTCTCGAATAAACCAAGATGTCATCGATGAATATTACCACAAAGTTATCCAAATAGGGCCGGAAAATTCGATGCATCATATCCATAAAAGCAGCCGGAGCATTAGTCAATCCATAAGGCATCACTACAAACTCATAGTGTCCATACCGGGTGTTAAATCCCGTCTTTGGAATGTCCTCTTCCCGGATCTTCAATTGATAATATCCTTGTCTCAAGTCCAATTTTGAGTATACCCCCGAACCTTGTAACATGTCGAATAAATCCTCAATATGGGGCAAAGGATACTTATTCTTTACAGTCATCTGATTAAGCTCCCGGTAATCTATACACATTCTTAAGGTTCCATCCTTTTTCTTAACGAAGAGAATCGGAGCACCCCAAGGTGATGAACTTAGCCGTATATATCCAACTTTGAGCAATTCTTCCAATTGAATCCTTAACTCTTTCAATTCGGCCGGTGCCATCCGATACGGAGTCTTAGAATACAGTGTGGATCCCGGATATAAGTCGATAACAAATTCGATCTCACGGTTTGGTGGTAAAGAACTCAAATTCTCCGGAAACACATCGGAAAAATCCTTAACAACCGCAGCATCCTCCAACTTGACTTGATCTTTCGGCCTATTAAGAAGATAAGCAATAAATCTCGTTGCTCCTTCTCTCATCAACTTGTGAGCTTCCATATAAGATAAGAGAGGTACCGTTCTTGATCCACTACCAATCACCAATTCATTACCTAAAATCACCTTCTTCGCAAAACAATCAACATTGGCCCAATGCCTGGACAACTAGTCCATACCCAAAATAACTCCATATCTCTTCATAGGCATAACAATTAAATCAGCCGGATATTCTTTCCCTTCAATCAAAACTGAACACTCCCGAACCAACCGATCTGTCTGAAGACTCCCACCAAGTGGCGAACTCACCAAATAACAAGAAGAGAGACAAATAACAGACAAGCACAGAGTAGCAACTAAGTCACAAGAAATAAAGGAATGCGTGGCACCCAGATCAAAGAGTGCATGAATGTTCATGTTATGTATGCATAGAGTACCTTCCACCACAGCTGTGGGATCAATCTCTGCATCTTGCTCCTCACCCTCGAGGGCGTAAGCACGAGCCAGGATCATTGGCCTTTGAACTCGTCTTTGAAATCCGGGGTCCTTCTCAGGACAAGTATCCGCCATATGGTCACCCTTTCCGCATATGAGACATAAATTTAACCTCCTCCGACAATTATAGAAATTGTGAGTTGGTCCTCCACAATGTGTGCAAGGAGCTTGAGCCAATCTCGCCTCACTCGGGCCTTGTCGATCTCTCGTCGGTGCAGGCAAAGCTTTTGGAACCGGTGGAGTTGGTCCTCCCATTCTTGGCTTCTTAAAAGGACCCTTAGGTGAGGGAGCAATTGGAGCCATCGGCCTCTTTCCCGAATTCGATCTAGAACCTCTTCCCATTGGAGCTCTAAAAACCGGATCCTTCTTCTTGAATTCCTCCTCTTGAACCAAAGCTCTTTGCATGGTGTCGGCAAATGACTCGAAATTGTGACCCGCCTGGCCATGTCTCAAGTCCTGTCTTAACCCCGCAATGAATTTTCTCGACTTTCTCTTCTCATCCCGGGTGACATGAGGAGCATATTTCCCAAGCCTGTTAAACACTGCGAGATATTGAGTCACCGTGCGCGCACCTTGCTTTAAATCCATAAACTCTTGTTCTTTCCTTTCTCTCACTACCTCCGGTACAAAACACTCCCGGAATTCTCTCTTGAAAACCTCCCAAGTAACCTTTTCTCCATCCACTTCGAGTTTCTCCCTCGTTCTTTCCCACCATTCATACGCATCTCCATCAAGTTAGAATATAGCAAATTGAGCCCTCTCTTGCGTGGTGAATTTTCGGACTCCAAATATCCTCTCCAATCGAATCAACCAACCCTCCGAGACCGCATCATTGACAGGACCAGAAAACCGAGGGGGGTGGTTGTAGCTCAGAAACACCCCATGAGAATCTCTATTATTATGATTTGGGGGGGGGGGGGGGGGAGCTTGTTGTTCTGCTTGTTGTGGTAGGGGAGCTTGGGCCCTCCTATGCTCGACATAGTTAAAAACGGCTTCCATAAAATTCCCCATATCCATTGGTAGTGCTTGTGGTTGTGGTGGAGGCGTAGGGGATCGATCACGATGACGACGGTGCACTGGAGATCTCTCACGGTGTCTACGTGGAGGCATCCTGTCCAAGAAACACTGAAATGCATGCCATTTTTAGTCCATGCATGCAAGGGCAATTAATTCGATCAAAATTCAAAATTTAAAACACATAAGCACGTAAACAATGCATATGCGACACATTGACAAGTTGTTCCTAAAGCCGAACGACTTAACCGACTCAACACGACACGAGAGCCCGGGTTTTGCAACCCTAGGCTCTAATACCACATAAGGATGTAGCACCCGAGCGTAAGGTACCACATCCCCCGCACCGAGACCCGACCCGTATATGAAATGGAAGTCCATACACGTGCCAAATCCATGGTGAACGGGGACACAACACACACGCTATGCTAGGCGGGACTAACCCTTAAACCATTCAACTCAAGACAATATAAATCAGAGTTGTAATGAAATGCGGAAGCAAGAACAACATATAATATATACACTGAGCCACCAAGCTCCAAAATTAGATATACAAAAACATTCAAGTATTCAATGGCCACATGGCCTACAAAAGCATAACGCTCCAAGCTAGGTTCATATACAAGATAGAAATAAGCGTATGAAATGCTGAAAAGAAGTGCTAAACATAAATGCAAGACCTAGACGACATGTATTCCCGCCTAGCACTCCTATACCTGCACAAAACAACTGAAAACAACCAAGTTCAGTATCTACGAGACTGGTGGGTATAAAACGGGGCATAAGATATAATATTGCAGAAATTAAGCACATACATGCAAGCCCTAATCCCTTGTGAAGTTTGATAAGAATTTCCCAAGTGGTTAAAATAAAAGAAAACATCAATGGGATTACGACGTTCATATTCATCCACAATTGTTCATAAGGGTTTATGGCCCGGCGAGTGGGCGTGCACAATCTCCAACCTACTCCTCGTGTAATCATAATCAATTATTCATTCATTATCATACATATCTTTTGTGCTCATACATATCATGATCATAATCATTCATATACACCTTCTTCCTCCGGGTGGTGGACGGGTTTGCAAGGCCCGACCACCTAACATATCAATGCGGCTATGAGGTTCATGAGTCCTCAAAGCCCAGTTAGCGTTTCCTCGTCAAAAACTCCTTGACGAGGTCCGTTTCGCCGTAATTGGTTGGAACTAGTACATGGGATCCCCGTCAGCCCTTGCTTCCTCGGTTAGCGACATGTACTAAGTCCCGGGGCCCGTGCAATCATAATCATGTCTCGCCAAAACATAAGGTAGGGTTTCATAATTAAAAAGGCAATACGTTTGAAATCATTTACACGAATTGACTCGATATATATGAATATACTATTTTGGCTTAAAACCTTTCACATAAGGGATATATCGGGTCGTTTTAGCTATTAGAAGAAAAACCCACCTTTTATAAGCAAAAGAAAGGCACAAGCGTCTCAATGCTCGCCCTCGTCACCGACCAAACCCGAATCTGTGCAAAAGAAAAGGTATGAGACTCGATGACTATATATGACGCTCGGCAATGATGTGAATATGACATGAATGCATAAAAGATCAAATTATATCATGGAAATGTTCATGTGCAGTATTAAGGAATTTAAAGCACATAATCAAACCATTCGTTCATTCATTTCATTCAATTTCATAAATTAATAAATTCATAATGCATATCAATTAATCTAAAATTTCATTTCATAATCATTGCAAGTAATATTCATGTTGACAATTAGAATAGGATAAATGAAACATTCAAACAATAATCGGTAAATTAAATACGTGAAATAGAAATCAATTAATTTAAAAAACAATTGAATTAAATCAAATAACATTTAAAATATATAATATATATATAATCAATTAACATTTAAAATTACATAATATACATATATATATATATATATATATATATATATATTCACACATACACACGCATATATATATATATATATATATATATATTACGTGCATGCAAAATTAGTTAAACACGTACATATATATATATATATATATATATATATATATAGTTAAGCATGCACACACACACACCTAGCCATGCATGCACACACAAGCATTTATATATATAGTTAGTATACATGCATGGAAAACAACACACACACAGTACGTATATATATATATTCAGCAGCAAACACACACATGCAACGCAGGTATAAGTTCGGGAAAAAATAGGGTGACACCCCCGTGTTACCTCCAAAGCACAACCGAGACACCCCCGTGTCTCGGTATAGCAGCTCAAGCCCAGTTCGCACCCCCGTTCCTCGCTGGAACGAACAAAAACGACACACCCGTGTCTCGCTTGCAACAACCCCTGTTTGACAGCAATTAACGCAGAAAAAGGACAGCAACTCACGCATGAAATTCAGGCAAAATATGCAACATTAAAAGGTATGAAAGGCGGTAAAACTCAGCTAAAACTAACCCCACAAAACCATGAAATTAATAGTAAAAGCAAGGAGGAACCACAGTAGTTTTAGACAGCAGAAATCCAAGCCAAAAAACAGGGCAAAGGTCACGAAAACAGGGCAAGAACGATCTCCAACAATCCCAACAAGTTCAGGTCATATAGGCTATCAAATGTGCAGCAAAACAACATAAATTCAACACATAATTCAGTTCCAAAAGAGTTCAACCAAGAGAAGAAAGCATACGTGACATTTCATGAAAGTTTTCCCAAAGTGCCATAAATGGTATCTCATTAATACTTCAACCACCAAGAAATAAATGATCATAAATGAAATGAGGATGTCAAAATAATCATTCTCAAGCTTGGAATCAATCAAAGCCATTAAGAATTGAATAAGATCAACAAAATGCCCAAAACTCACTACTTTCGAAAAATCAGCTAAAACTCATGAAACCATGCTCAAACTTGGGAAAGAAAGGATGAAAATGATCAGAAATGAACATATATTACAACCCTAAGTTTACCTTGTTGATTGGATGAGATTTGATGAGATTTGAGCTCCAAAATCTCTAAGGATTGCTAGGTTACCGGACTGACTGTAATTCCAGTGACTTTGGCTGATAATTGGGGATCGTGTGAGGATTGGTTTGTTTAGGGCATGATATATCAGGTTAGGTAGTTGAGTTAGGGTTCAATAGATCAAACCATGGTTAATTGGGTTAAAGTTTGGATGATATATGGCTATTTTTGTACAGCAAGGTCAGTTTGGTCGCCGTTTCATTTTTCGGTTGGATTTCGGAGGTTCAAATG
This sequence comes from Lantana camara, assembly GCA_037501455.1. Lineage (NCBI taxonomy): Eukaryota > Viridiplantae > Streptophyta > Magnoliopsida > Lamiales > Verbenaceae > Lantana > Lantana camara. Next base: position 50,737,687 of record CM074865.1, read on the forward strand.
ACTTTGGAAAAATATAAGGCTAAGTTTACTAAACTCAAATTTTTTTTACGAGTTCAGAGGAGTTGACAGAACTCGAATCCGAGTTCCCGAGCTCAAGATATTAAATTCGGAACCAAGGGTACGGTAAATGCTCGTTAGCCCCCGATTTGGTTCCACGATTCAAATTAAATTCGTTAACATATCAAATGAATTAGAAAACATAAACCGAGCATATATGCATTTTCATAACACATATATTTACGATATACTACAATTTCACGGCATTTCGATATCATTTCATATAAGAACGATGCACAAATAAACAACCATGCTCATTTCATTCAATTCATACGCATATTCATAAAATTCCATGCATAAATAAAATTAAACCAAATAAATTAAATTAAATTCAAACATAAATTAAGGTCAACGATTATATTTGAATAAATTAAGTAATATGGTTAAACATGATTAATTAGCATAACACTTAATTAACAACATAATTAACAATAATTAAAGAAATATATATATATAATATATATACTTAAAATACGAAATATTATTTTAAAATAATAATAAATTAAAATAAAATAAAATAATAACAATTTATAATAAAATTAAATATAAAACACGTAAAAACAATTAATTCGCGCAATTTGGTAAACACATACGTCGTACCTTTACGTCTGAAAAGTCGGGACGTTACAGCCTACGCATACGCCGTGCATCTATGTGGTTCATTCTTGAATCTAAGTCTGTGATTTGCCTTCAGTTTGTCCAACTACACCCGGGGTGGTGTTTCGTTAGCCTTGTTGATTCCGGGGTGGATTACTCGTCGTGTTACGGCTCCGCCGGTGTAAGGTGAGTTTAGGTTATACTTAAACCCTATTGAAATGTGCTCGTTTTCTATGCATGCGAACTATAACCTTAAGTATAAGTATATACATGCGTCGTATGTATGTTTATGACTTTGCTATGCATTTGGAAGTATGATACGCTACGTACAAGCCTATGCACACTTGTTCTGATTTGATATGATTTGTTATGATTTGCAACGTTAAACCACGCTTCAAACCGTTTACCTCTTATGAGCCGGGAGATATGAGCTAAGGAATATGTTATGGATTTGACACGGAGAGGTATGTAAACTTTGGTTGTTGCAAGGTAAGGTATGTTATGATACATAAGATTTGGTATGATATGATAACTAGCGGGTTATGATAAGGTATGCTCTGATTTGTTATGACCTGTTCAAGTACGATGGGCCCCGGAGTCTACGACTCAGGACACCCGGGATGGAAGTGGGCCATCGGGATAAGCCTAAGCGTGGTCTACAATTTGATAGGACTAACCCGGAACGCGCCAGGAGGTTTGGTACGGGGACAGAACCCTGAGGGTTTGAGTGGTCGCGCTCCCCTCACCTGTGATACCCCATTTCTTCTGTAAGCCATGTATGACGTATGTGTGCTATTTAAAATAATAATTTCATTTATTTGTTAACTTTAATTCTGTAGTTATTTATTTCTTTTGAATTTGAATTCATTTATTTGAACTTATATGCCTCTTTGTTGGAAACGTGTTTCGTTTGTGTTTGATTTGAGATCGAAATTTCGTGCTTTTCTGATATGTTGGAGATTTGTGAGTTATGAATTCGTTTATGTGCTCGTTTTACATTTTCGGACTTGTTTGAAATGGTAACGTACCATTTTATTTGTTTTGGGGACTCGAGGGCCTAACTAGTTTTAGCTCACCTTGTGTTCCGGAATTTATAACTTGAGTTTGAGAATTCGGATTCAAATTCCAGAAGTGACGCTAGACTCGTAACAAAGAATGGGAGCTAAGGAACCTAGACTTGTATTTTTCTAAGCCCGTTTGAGCCTCCAAAATTTGTCCGAATCGAGCAGCTCGTGCAGATTCGCCACCTTGGACTATTTTGGCTATAATTAATTCATTTCTCAACCAAAACCTTTGATTCTTGAGCCAACTTAACCCTAGTTAAGCCCTTAATCACTCTATCCAGCCCTCATTTCGAAATTATCGGCCAAGAGAAGGAGAAGAGCAGCTGAACCGAGAGAGAAGGAGAAGGGGTTTTCTATACTATTCATTCTTGCAATTCCAAGCTCGTTTCTCATCCGATTCGTCTCAAATTCGAAAGGTAAGTCCGTGACTTGATTCTACATCTTCTCCTATTTCTTTTAAGTCCAGATTTTTTTAGTTTCATGATCCTTTGAGCATGTTTGAGGCTGCTACATGAATAGTTAGGTTTATATGAAATTTTGTTGAATTCCTGAGCCTCCTTGTTTCGTTTCTGATTTGCAGCTGGATATATGATCAATATGGTGTATTTGTTTCATTTATATACATGATTTTCATGTTTCTTGAGTGTATAATGATCTACCATAGCTGCACTTCATGAAAAGCTTGAAGTATGAGTTTAAATTCTATCCTTTTTCTTCCTTGTTGCTGCTACGAACTGCTGTTGTGATTTGTGCCTGTTGTGTGTGCTATTTTGTTGCTTCCTTCACTCCCAAGTTGCTGCTGTGTTGCTGCTGTTAAGTTACCCTGTTGTTGCTGTATGAAAAGGGAAGGAGAACAGGGGAAACAGGGCTGTTGCTACTGATTTTTCCCGTCTGCACCATTCTCCCCGACCGGGGAGAATTTATTCTTGTGGAGTACCCGGCAGGGTAGTCTCCAGGCAGTAGCTTCCTGCATCTTTTCTTCCTTCTTTTGCATGTGTTTTAGTTGTATTAAACTCATGATTGTCCATCTCTTATATCTATGCTACGGATATTATATGGACTTCATGGATTTTGTATGAACATTGCATGGTTTGTGCGTGAAGTGTTGCATGGATGGATGATATACATTATGAATTTGAATATTTGTGAACTTTGCATGAATTTCAATAACTTTAAGTGTGATTTGGGCTACATGTACGTGACTATATATATATATATAATATATTATATATATATATATATATATGTTATGTTATGTATTTAATTAATATGAATTTATGTGCTTTGAATTTAATGATTTAAATAGTATGATATTCTTTCATAAAATGTGACCTTTTAATTGTGGAAATTATATGTTATGAATTATGTATTCAAATTATGAAGTGAGATGATATGTTTTATACGAATTCGAATTTAAATGACTTAAGTAATGCATTCTCGCACTTTATTTGCATGCTTGTGCATCGCCGTATGTCTAATTAGTTCATGATTGAGTCTAAATCTTGAGTATGTGTTTATTGTCTCAGATTTGAGTTCGAGAGGTGTCGAATCCACTACTTAAGCTTCTTCTTGGTTGTCAAGGCTCGTTCATGAGCATTCTTGGTAAAAGGTGAGGTTAGGTTTGTTTTCTTTTAGTTAATGCGACCTACGTCCCTATATGCTTGTTTTCAAGGCCGTATGCGAATATATATTGTATGTATATTAAATATGTGCCTTATGATATGTTATGAATCTTGTTAATTTGATTTAATATGAATTCTTCTGAAATTATACGTATGGGCGTATATAAGCTTAAAATGGTTTTGCAACGAGGTTATGCTCCAAACCGTGTAGTGTCGAGCGAATTATCGATCTCCTTCAGCATATTATGAATTTGGAAGACACGGAGAGGTACGTGTATAGCATAGGCCGAGTTGCACTGTAAGGTATGTTTCTTATGGTATGTTTCTTAAGGATGATGTGGGCCCGTACCTCGCGTGCAGACTTTCGAAGAAGGTGGATGGAATACGGGAATATGAGTCTTATGAATTTTATGTATTTATGTTTCTTTACGATTCTTTTGTTAATTTAAGTTTGTTTTATTATGTTGATTATGAAACGGAATAGGAGAGTTTGTTTTCAATATGGGATCTCTATGCTAAACTATGAACCATTCTAAATATAAGAATCCCAATGAGTTTTAATATGAATTCGTAAGCATTCTTGAATCTATGAATCCTTACGAGTTTTCAAACTTAAGAATATATGAATATATGGATAAATACGAGTTTTTTTTTTTTGGAAAATGGTTTTGGTATGTAAAACCCTATTCCCGGTTCATAGTCTTTTGTTTAAACACGTATCTTGCTCTATATGTATACGTGTGTGGGTGTGCGTTAGCCCCCTCACTCAGTCGGTGGACTGACCCTCTCCTTTCAACTTTTCAGATTGCAGGTTTCGAGTGGTGCTATGCGGAGTCGTGTGTCGGTCCAGTCCTAGCATCCTAGATCTAGTTGCATTATCATTTGCATTCAGTCACATTATGTATTTGATTTGGTTTTGACCATGGAAGTATTTATACATTATGCATTCGTTAGTGATTTATGAATGAATCTTATGAACTTTGGTTATGTTTTTATTTTCGGGACAAGCTTCTAGGGATAGCTGAACCCGTTTTGTGGATTTATCTTCTTGGATTTTGTTATATGCTTCCGTTTTCTTATTGTTTTACATGCTCTGGTTCTGTCTTAGCTCTGCTTGGCCTAGGGTGTGTGTGTAGGTTCCCGTTCGCTGAGTCTCGGGCTCATGTATATATTTCTATTTCATATGTGGGTTCGGGGCTAGGTGCGGGGGATATGGTGGCTCGCCGCTCCAGGCGCTACATCTTAAAGTGGTATCAGAGCTCCGGGTTGCAAAACCGGAGTTCTAGTATTGTGTTGTATCAAGTATAGGTCGTAAGGCGTAGGAACAACGTGCTAATGTATGCATTGCATCCAGATATGTAAATTTTCTTACATAATGTGTTTTAAAATTGCTACTCTCTTTTCATTATTGTTGTTGTTGCATACTTTATGTGCGCTACTTGTTCCATCTACGTGCCATAATCACTCACTAACCGCATGCATCGCAGTTTTCGCTCCCTTATGTATTGTAGGTTAATATCTCAAAAAAGTCAACCCCTCAACTCAACAACTATGGCCCTATTAGTTGAAATTGGGATAAAGTAGAGATAAAGACTCTTCATAACATTTTAGTTCTCACAAAGATAACCAATCCACCAAGTTGAAGGGCAAGATAGCTCGGTTTGAAGGAAGAGATCTTATATTCGTGTCGAGCGCATCATTTTCGAAGAACAAATCCCACGCACCCATTGTAGAGGACCTAATCCTAGCAAAAAGAAGTGTTGGAAAATGAGTTGGAGGTATAATCAAAAGGAGAAGATTTGTACCACATTACATAAATCTCCCTCGTACCTACTTGGGGTATCAGCTTGGAATTCGAGAAGGAAGGTCTTTTCAACGATAAATAATCAAGAAGAGTATTGATGCGAGAAGTGGAACCCGAAACAAGTATTAAACTCAATTCTTAGGAGGTGAAGCGATTGATTTGCTATTCAACCTGAATGTCAATGCCGGTTAGATGGTGGTGCACTAAAGAAGGATCGATAGCTCTTCCTTCCTCGAGTGTATAAATATTCAATGGAAGAAAATCTTGTTGGGGAAAACTCAACTTGAAATAATTTAAGGGAAATCAGAGGTCCTCTTCTTTCTTGATAATTTCGAGGAGATGCATCGGTGAGAGCATTTTCATCAACAAGAAACTTACCATATATATCATTTAGTGAAGGAAGGAATGGGAATAGTTGAGAAATTAGGAAGTTGGAAGTTTAAATCTTCTGAGGGAACCAGAAGGTCGACTCATGTTCTTATAATACTCGAAAGGAATTAAAGGAGTCCAAGGAATTAGTTCAAATCTTGGAGGGAATTAGAGAAGATCTTCGAGAAATGGAAACCGGGATCGAGTTTAGAGCTTGGATCAAGAGTACTCGGGAAGCTCTTCGAGTCGAATCTAAGAAATAATTAAAAGAAAGGAGCCAAGTAAGAAGAATGGAATCGGGAGGTAATTGCATTCATAGCACGAGCATCCATCCCCCATTGTATCCTTATACTTATTTGTTATGTGTGTTACGTATCGCCATTACTTGTTGCTTCCTTATTTGAATTGTTGATCAACGTGATGCATAGCATGAGCAAACCTAACCCGACATGCATGAGTTTAATGTTTTAATGATAGCTTGCAATTGAGAGAAGTTTTCCTTCGTGATGGTGAAAACCGGGGTAAAAAGACGGTGAAAGTGGAAATTCAAGGGATTTAGAAGAATAATAGCAGGGGAGCTAAGAATGCTACAGAAAGAGATGGATGCCTTAAGGATGATTAATCAATAGAGTGTTAAGGAAAGCATTGAAACTATGATCTAGGGACAAGTATTCTATTCGGACTCAATTCCTAGAAGGTAAACGAGTAACTCCAGGTTCTAAAGGAATATTGAGAGGATTTCATGGTATCGTCTAACGTAAGAAGAGCAAAGAAAGATCTTGGGAATGTTTTAATTTGAGGTCCAAACTAATGATAAGGCAATGGTATTCGTGTGGAACCAAGGTAAATTAGGTTCTTCAAGGGATAAGCTATGAAAGTCGACAAAGAAGGTTCGAATATCATAGGGTTAGGGGATGATGAGCAGTACGGACCATCAAGAAAGAGTTCCAATTAAATCAATCCATTGGAAATGAAGCTCGGGCAATAGGAAGAAGCAGAAAGAGTTGAGACACCTTGGATATTAGTTGTAGGAAGTTCTATATTCGGGACGGATTGGAGTTTACTTTCCAGATCCAAGCTGAATTGTCGTGTTCTGAAGACGAATTGGGAGATAAAGCAACAAATGGAAACGATAAAGAAAGGTAAAGTAATTTCAGGAAGGAGATCATACACTCAAGTGTATGCCAGTAGAGGGCAAGTCATACAACCAATTCAAAGTAGTAAAGAGTGGAATCAGGGGATTTCAATCAAGGTGATAACTAGACGAAGTTTCAGAACAACGTCAAAAGATCGATTATCAAGAAGAGGCCAAGATATTGATTCCATGAACATCAAATAATTGGGATTTTGGGCTCTAAAATATTTATGAGCGATGGAGGTTGTGAAGGAGTGAACACTAGGGCGTACCACTTGATGACTTTGAGGATTACCTCTTCACTTGACCCTATAATACAAGAGAGGTGTCGAGAAACCGGGATTTAAATTAGACAAGGTATGGGGATATCCTAGAAGGAGTGGGTTGAGAAACTTCAAGATAACCGGAGATCGTGGTAAGATAATGGTCAATTGTATTAGGGTTAATCAAGATTAAACGAGTTATGAAAGATTCCGGAGGGGAAAGGAACTTAAATAATCCCTCATCGCAATTAGGGAAATGGAATGCAATCAACAAGCTAAGGATCCATTCAATAAATCCGAGGTCGAGGAATCCGGGTCGCGAATTCTAAGACATCAACCTTGATTCTCCACTCCATCTCATCAATGTGAAGGACTTCGAGAAATGGTGAACGGTACATATATCATTCATGGCACGTGCATCATGCATATTTGATTGTTATGGTATTATCGTGTGTTTACTCGTGTGCATGTCTGCTTGTTGTGTGTTTTTCTCGAGTGTGTGGGTTTTCTCGATAAGCTGAGGGTCGTGGTTACGACGGTTTTCTGGATCGAGCAAGGAGTGGTGATTTAGCACTCCAATAAAGGGACTTCTTGAATTAGAAGGTGTCAGTGGTGGAGGTTCGGTAACCACGCCATTCATGTAATGCCGAGCTTTTGAGTACTTGGAATGAATCAAACGATGGGTGATGAACCAAACTTAGACCCCCATATCGTGCGAAACATTTTACTTGCTCCTAGCACGGATCAAGCGGTGAGGAGTTTCTCCACCAAGATTTCAAGAATTGATCAAACCCATGGTGCAAGAAGACCTTACCGGACTAACCCTTGTCGGGACATCATGAACCTCGAACTTGGGTGAATACGGGAAGTTGTTCGAGCTTGAAACTCGAGCAGGCGAACCTTGGACCCAGGTTCTCTTAAGGGGGGAGAATTGTGACACCCTGTTTCTTCGGTAAGCCAAGTATGACGTATGTGTGCTATTTAAATTAATTAATTTCATTTATTTGTTAACTTTAATTCTTTAATTATTTATTTCTTTTGAATTTGAATTCATTTATTTGAACTTATATGCCTCTTTGTTGGAAACGTGTTTCGTTTGTGTTTGACTCGAGATTGAAATTTCGTGTTTTTCTGATATGTTGGAGATTTGTGAGTTATGAATTCATTTATGTGCTCGTTTTACATTTTCGGACTTGTTTGAAATGGTAACGTACCATTTTATTGTTTTGGGGACTCGAGGGCCTAACTAGTTTTAGCGCACCTTGTGTTCCGGAATTTATAACTTGAGTTTGAGAATTCGGATTCAAATTCCAGAAGTGACGCTAGACTCATAACGAAGAATGGGATCTAAGGAACCTAGCCTTTTATTTTTCTAAGCCCGTTTGAGCCTTTGAAATTTGTCCGAATCGAGCAGCTCGTGCAGATTCGCCACCTTGGAGTATTTTGGCCATAATTAATTCATTTCTCAACCAAAAACCTTGATTCTTGAGCCAAATTAACCCTAGTTAAGCCCTTAATCACTATATCCAGCCCTCATTTTGAAAATATCAGGCAAGAGAAGGAAAAGAGCAGCTGAACCGAGAGAGAAGGAGAAGGGATTTTCTGTCCTATTCATTCTTGCAATTCCAAGCTCGTTTCTCATCCGATTCGCCTCAAATTCGAAAGGTAAGTCCGTGATTTGATTCTACATCTTCTCCTCTTTCCTTTAAGTCTAGATTTGTTGAGTTTCATGATCCTTTGAGCATGTTTGAGGCTGCTACATGAATAGTTAGGTTTATATGAAATTTTGTTGAATTCTTGAGCCTCCTTGTTTCATTTCTGCTTTGCAGCTGGATATATGATCAATATGGTGTATTTGTTTCATTTATAAGCATGATTTTCATATTTCTTGAGTGTATAATGATCTACCATAGCTGCACTTCATGAAAAGCTTGAAGTACGAGTTTAAATTCTATCATTTTTCTTCCTTGCTGTTGCTACGAACTGCTGTTGTGATTTGTGCCTATTGTGTGTGCATTTTTGTTGCTTCCGTCACTCCCAAGTTGCAGCTGTTAAGTTACCCTACTGCTGCTGCATGAAACGGGAAGGAGAAAGGGGAAATAGGGCTGCTGCTACCGATTTTTCCAGTCTGCACCATTCTCCCCGGCCGGGGAGAATTTGTTCTTGTGGAGTACCCGGTCGGGTAGTCCCCAGGCAGTATCTTCCTGCATCTTTTGCATGTGTTTTGGTTGTATTAAATGCATGATTGTTCATCTCTTATATCTATGCGGCGGATATTATATGGACTGCATGGATTTTGTATGAATATTGCATGGTTTGTGCATGAAGTCTTGCATGGATGGATGAGATACATTATGAATTGGGATATTTGTGAACTTTGCATGAATTTCAATAACTTTAAGTGTGATTGGGGCTGCATGTACGTGACTATATATGTAATATATTTTATATATATATGTTATGTTATGTATTTAATTAACATGAATTTAAGAGCTTTGAATTTAATGATTTAAATAGTATGATATTCTTTCATGAAATGTGACCTTTTAATTGTGGAAATTATATGTTATGAATTATGTATTTAAATTATGAAGTGTTATGATACGTTTTCTACGAATTCGAATTTAAATGACTTAAGTAATGCATTCTCGCAGTTTATTTGCATGCTTGTGCATCGCCGTGTGTCTAATTGGTTCATGATTGAGTCTAAATCTTGAGTATGTGTTTATTATCTCAGATTTGAGTTCGATAGGTGTCGATTCCACTACTTAAGCTTCTTCTTGGTTGTCAACGCTCGTTCGTGAGCATTCTTGGTAAAAGGTGAGGTTAGGTTTTTTTCTTTTAGTGAATGCGACCTACGTCCCTATATGCTTGTCTTCAAGGCCGTATGCGAATATATACTGTATGTTTATTAAATATGTGCCTTATGATATGTCATGAATCTTGTTAATTTGATTTAATATGAATTCTTCTGAAATTATACGTATGGGCGTATATAAGCTTAAAACGGTTTTGCAACGAGGCTATGCTCCAAACCATGTAGTGTCGAGCGAATTATCGATCTCCTTCAACATATTATGAATTTGGAAGACACGGAGAGGTACGTGTATAGCATAGGCCGAGTTGGACGGTAAGGTATGTTTCTTATGGTATGTTTCTTAAGTATGAATCGTACGTTTCTAGGTTTCACGAGTTAGGTATGTTTCTTATGAGTCTTATGTTTCCTTACAAATCTTATGAATCCCTGGGCCCCGGAGGCGTGAGTAAGGACGCTCGAGGCGGTGTTGGGCCGCTGGGTTAAGCCTGTGCACGTGCTCCTTAATGTACATTGCGGGATCGTTACCCCACGTATAGGTATCAAGTTGCACGATGTGGGCCCGTAACCCACGTGCAGACTTCCGAAGAAGGTAGATGGAATACGGGAATATGAGTCTTATGAATTTTATGTATTTATGTTTCTTTACGATTCTTTTGTTAAGAGGTAATGTTGACCCGTACTCACCGAGTAATTTAAGTTTGTTTTATTATGTTGATTATGAAACGGGATAGGAGAGTTTGTTTTCAATATGAGATCTCTACGCTAAACTATGAACCGATCTGAATATAAGAATCCCTATGCGTTTTAATTTGAATTTGTATGCGTTCTTGAATCTATGAATACTTACGAGTTTTCAAAATTAAGAATATATGAATATATGGATAAATACGAGTTTTTTTTTTTTTTTTTTTTGGAAAATGGTTTTGGTATGTAAAACCCTATTCCCGCTTCATAGTCTTTTGTTTAAATACGTGTCTTGCTCTATATGTATACGTGTGTGGGTGTAAGTTAGCCCCCTCACTCAGTCGGTGGACTGACCCTTTCCTTTCAACTTTTCAGATTGCAGGTTTCGAGTGGTTCTAGGCGGAGTCATGTGTTGGTCCAGTCCTAGCATCCTAGATCGAGTTGCATTATCATTTGCATTCGGTCACATTATGCATTTGATTCGGTTTTGACCATGGAAGTATGTATATATTATGCATTCGTTAGTGATTTATGAATGAATCTTATGAACTTTGGTTATGGTTTTATTTTCGGGACAAGAATCTAGGGATAGCTGAACCCCGTTTTGTTGATTTATCTTCTTTGATTTTGTTATATGCTTCCTTTTTCTTATTGTTTTGCGCGCTATGGTTCTATCGTAGCTGCGTTTGGCATAGGGTGTGTGTGTAGGTTCCTGTTCACTTAGTCTCGGGCTCATGTATGGATTTCTATTTCATATGTGGGTTCGGGGCTAGGTGCAGGGGATATGGTGGCTCGCCGCTTCGGGCGCTACATCACCCGTAATGGATGGTTAGGGCGTATACACCCTTCCATCGTTGGAGAAGGAGGTTTCTTCTGTAAGTATGATATGTTTTGCTTTGTTTTTGCTATGATATGATTCTTATGAGGAGTCTAGGATGGAATTTGACACTCGTACCCGCCGAGTTATGTATATATGCTATCTTAAAGTTCAAACACGAAAGAGTTGAGCAGCGGAAGTTTAAAATTTTCCAAAAGTTTAATTGTTGTCTTACAATTTTCTTATCGTATCGTAGGGTGTTTTAGAAACTTACAAAGGTAGCAGCTTTCTAGTGATGTCGTTACCACCTAACGAACACCCTTCAAGCGAAATCCCTCGAACGACCTTCGAATTAGACTCCAAATTAGAAGCCCTCCAAAGCGTATCCACACCAGTCCTAGAACACGATCAAGCTAAAGACAATGCTACTTCTGTGGCTTGTGTTTAGGCTAGGATTTACATAGAAAACTTTTCTTTTGTATTTCTCAAAAACTTAAACACTTCTTGAGTGTTGGTCTAAGGAATAAGAGAAGAACCTCCACTAGTATAAATACTAGTGGGGTTCGAACCATTAGGGTTTCCTAAATCTAGTGGATTTGTTTTCTTGCTCAATAATTAACTCCTTTAGTTATTAATTTAATTGGAAGAATAAGTTCCCAACTTGTTCTCCAAGTCTTACAAGAATAACCTTCTCTCTCCTATCATAGGAAATTTGACTTTTCAACTTTCCCAAAGTTAAAAGTCAGGATTCAATAGATAATTTAATTAGCAAGTAATTATTTATTGGGAAAAGTTTATTTCAAAATAGTCTTAACAATTAATTCAAAATTAATTAAAAGACTAAAATTAATCAATTACAATTTAATTAATTAATACTAGAAAAAATTCACGTGTAATATAATTGCACATTTGGAGCCACGTACATGCCACGTGTACGTGACACGTGGCAGCCACGCAGAGCCACGTATCCTTGACACGTGGCAATGCCCACGTGTTCCAATCTCCATTTTCGATCAATAATTTGATCCTTCGTTAATCATATTAACATCCTACCATAACCCTCGTATTCTGACATTTGTGTGTAACCCTTTAGATTCATTATTTGATTAGCAGTGACACTAATTAATTAATTCCCTAATTAATTATCACTTCACAGATCACACTACCGTAACCTAGCAATGGGTGTGTGACCCCTAGCCAAATAATGAAATGAATTGAAGAACCTTTCAGTCAATGACAATCAGTGAAATACGATCCTCCTACAACTCCATCTCTCAATCAAGAACTAAGGCATGGGAATATTCTCAGAGCCTAAATATTCTTGATCTTTAAAGTTAAGTTCGTTTCATATCCATTTCGATCTCAATCCTAGAAAACCCCATTTTTTAGATGTCTTGATCTTTTATCCACCTTGGCCAAGGCTTTAATGTTTAATGGACTATCAACAACTCAATTAGTAAGAGATCATTCTTGCTCTTAACAAGTGTAGGTCCTTTATCGATTCTCCTAATTCTTCATATGCCACTTGTGTAGTCCCAACATAGGCCATGGTTCAGGTGTCTATACGGCGACACCCTTTTGAGCCTATATTAAAGATTACAGAGTTAGCTCATATGAGATATTATAGAACCTCAAGTCTAAGGATTAATGAATCACGTCATTGACCTTCGAGATATTTCCTAATCTGGAAGTTTCTGGAAACTTCCTTTCCCATTTAGGAATGGTCTCACGCAGGACATCTCATTGATGAAGTTCTTGTATCAATCACCCTTATGTATTATGAACGCTTCAACGTATGCACTTATCACTCCATGAAACTGAGTGATCCTTAAAAAGGACATAATCACACAAGCAAGTCTCAGCAGAGTTAAGGTTGACACTCCCACTGTCTGTCGGACTCATTGACTTAGAGAAGTTTCTAATCCTCACCTATGGAGTTAAGAACTTGTTTTATAAGTCGGATTAGGGGAGTTCAGTACATGCAAAATATAGTCAAACCCAAATGGACATAAATAAGCACATAAAGAAGTGATTGCCTATGAACGAAATCATTTCGTTTGTTATTCAAAGACTGATTGTGATTTTACAAGGAAATAGTAAAGCCAAAAGCTGCTTTAAGGGCACTATTCCTAACAATCTCCCACTTGCCCGTCAAAACCACTCAGGTGCTAATCTAAGTCCCATGTTTTGAAGATGTACTTCGAAAGCCTGTTGACTAAGGGCTTTAGTAAGTGGATCTACCATGTTCTCCACCGATGTGACCCTTTCAATTTGCACATCTCCTCTCTTGATTGTATCAGGAATCAGGTGATACTTCCTCAAAATGTGTTTCGTCCTTTGGTGAGATCTTGCTTGAGCAACCGCCCCGGTGTTATACAAAACACTGTAACGGGGTCTTTAATGCTAGGAACTACACCCAACTCTTGGATGAAGTTTCTTACCTAAACACCTTCCTTAGTTGCGTCGTTTGCAGCTAAGTATTCGACCTCAATGGTCGAATCTGAAGTGGTCGCTTGCTTGGAACTTTTCCAACTTACTGCTGCACCGATCAGGCAGAATATGTATCCTGACATGGATTTAAAGTCATCCATGTCTGATGCAAAGCTTGCGTCACAGTATCCTCTAATGACAAGATCTTGCTGGCCTCCATAAACCAAGAACAAATCCTTAGTTCTTCTTAAGTACTTAAGGATGTTCTTTACAACAGACCAATGACCTTCACCAGGGTCAGATTGGAATCGGCTAGTCACGCTAAGTGCATAAGCCACATCCGGTCGAGTACATAGCATCGCATACATTATGTTTCCTATAGCTGATGCATAAGGAATTCTGGACATCCTGGACTTTTCAAGTTCAGTCTTGGGACATAGCTTCTTCGAAAGAACTATTCCCGGGCCCATTGGAAGTTTTCCAAGTTTGGATTCTTCCATACTAAACCTCTTTAGTATTTTATCTATGTAAACCGACTGTGATAATCCTAACAATCTCCTAGATTTATCCCGATAGATCTTTATCCCGAGAATGTTGGATGCATCACCAAGACCCTTCATCTCAAATTGGTTCGATAACCAAGACTTTGTTACTTTCATGTCATCCTTCGCATTCCCAATGAGAAGGATGTCATCTACATGAAGTATCAGAAATTGAACTGAGGTTTCCAATTCTTTCTTGTACACAGAGGATTCATTCGTATTTTGAATAAAACCAAACGATTTGACCGCTTCATCAAATCAAATGATCCAATTTCTAGACGCTTGTTTTAATCCATAGATTGACCGTTGGAGCTTACAAACCTTTTGTTCGCTCCCACTGAATGTGAAACCCATGGGTTGCTCCATGTAAATGTCTTTGTCAATGTCTCTATTGAGAAAGGTAGTTTTCACATCCATTTGCCATATTTGTAACGCCGCAATAGCAAGCAATATCCTAATGGACTTTTGCATTACAACCGGAGAGAAGGTTTCATCAAAGTCTACACATGGTCTTTGAGTGAAACCTTTAGCAACTAATCTTGCTTTAAAGGCTGCCACGCTTCCATCTACTCCAAGCTTGCTCTTGTATATCCATTTAGACCCTATGGGCCTGGTCCCATCAGGTGGATCAACCAAGGTCCAAACTTGGTTAGAGTACATGGAATCCATTTCGGATTTCATTGCTTCTTTCCACTGTTCAGAGTCCGAATCTAACAGTGCCTCCTCATAAGTTAATGGATCATTATCCATTTGAGATGTTTGGTGGAGAAAACATACCATCTCTCTGGTTGTCTAGGAATGCGTTCAGTACGTCTTATTTGAGGAGGATTTTCATGTGTATCACTCTCTGTGATTGGCTGAGGGACGTGTTTCTCCAAACTTGGCGTCGGACCTTGGTCTCGAACTTCTTCAAGTTCTGTTATCTTGCCTTTCTTTTCTTTAAGGAACGAGCCCTCAAGAAACGTGGAGTTTCTTGACACAAAGACCTTTTGTTCAAGAGGATCGTAGAAATAATATCCTATTGACTCTTTAGGATATCCTACGAAGTTACATAAGCTTGATCTAGCTTCAATCTTATCTCCCACTGTCCTCTTCACGTAAGCAGGACAACCCCAAATTCTTAAGTGAGAGTAATTAGGGATTTAGCCAAACCACATCTCAAATGGGGTTTTGGGTACAGATTTCGAGGGAACAAGATTGAGAATCTTAATTGCTGATTCGAGGGCATGACCCCAGAATGAAGGTGGCAATTCAGTGAAACTCATCATGGAACGTACCATATCAAGTAAGGTTCTGCTCCTTCTCTCCGAAACTCTATTTAATTAAGGAGTTCTCGGAGGAGTCCATTGAGGGATAATCCCATTATCTCTGAGATGACTAAGTAATTCATCACTTAGATATTCGCCACCTCAATAAGATCGAAGTGCCTTAATCTTGTGACCGGTTTGGTTCTCAACCTTCTTTTGAACTTCCAAGAATTTGTCAAAGGCTTTGGATTTATACTTCATTAAGTACACATAACCAAAACAACTAAAGTCGTCTTTGAAGGTTATGAAATACTGATTATTATTTCTCGTACTTACACTAAGTGGTCCACAAACATCAGTATGGATTAAATCCAATACTTTAGTGGCACGTTCCACTTTACCATTAAAAGGAGTTTTGGCCATTTTCCCTTTAAGACATGATTCACAATGAGTTAACTCTTTAAGTTCATTATCGTAGAATGATCCTAAATTAGTTAACTTAGCAATCCTATTTTTGGAAATATACCCTAAACGAGCGTGCCATAAAGAAGCCCAGATCTTGTCATCTCTTTTGCGTTTGTTTAATTGTTGTATATTCAAAATATTAGTGTCTTTAGTTGTATAAAGTCCATTAGATAATGTACCAAGTAAAACAGAAGTTTTATTCCTCTCAAGATAAAAGTTTCCATTTCGGGAGAAAGTCTCATCATTAAAGATATGAGCTCCACAACCGGTATCAAGTACCCAAGAATTAGAATCAGTTGATAGATTTATTTCAACAATAAATGAACCTTTCTTCAAAGTATCCTTGTACTCTTGGCAGTTCCTGTTGCCACAATGGTGGCAAACGTCCTCTCTCTGATCCTTTTTCTTCTTGGACTATCTCTTTTTAACCCCTCCATTGGGTTTAAGGGATCTGTTCTTCTGGGAAACTTTCTTCCCTTTGCCTTTAGAAGGCCTAGAAGAGGAAGTGACCATCATTACCTTATGATCCTCGTTTATCGTGCCTTCAGCAGTCACAAGTTGACTAATCAACTTAGCTACAGTAGCATGAGGATGATTCATGTCGAAGTTTAACACGAAAGGATTGAATGATGGTGAAAACGATGCAAGCAACAAATCCACAGCGAGTTCTTCACTCAGTGCCATTTCCATGGAGGTCAGATTCTCGTTCAAAGCAAGAAACTTGAGACCGTGCTCATGGACACATGTACCTTCTTTCATTCAGAGATGAAAGAGCTCCTTAGAGGTGTTGTACCTTAGAACACGCTCTTTGGGACGGTACAATTGCTCAAGATGGTCATAAATCTCCCAAGCGTTTTCTATAGACTCGTATTGTTGCCTTTGCATATCCGGAGATATGTTGGCCAACATGAGGCAACGGGCTTAAAGATTATCTTCAGGCCATTTTGCGATCGCTTCTCTTTCGGCCCGAGTCGGAGCCTCGCCTTCAGTGACAGGCTCTCCCTCAAAGAGAACATCTCTTCTCTTTTCATAATCTAAAACGATCTTTAGATTCCGAAGCCAATCAGAGTAATTGGGCCCCGTCAACTTGTTTGATTCGAAGATGGATACCAAAGGGTTTTGGTTGCCATTTCAGAATGTAGAGAATTACAGAACCACAACCTAAATGGAAAAACAGAGAAATCATGAGCATGCTGAATAATAACGATTACATATTATCAAGGCCTTTAGAAATATGTTCTCCCACTGTTTTTAGAAAGTCTATAAATCCCAAACGACTTTAGAAGAAACTTATTTTCTCAATGGGTACTAGGATCCTAAGCATTCTTAGTTTTGGACCCACGACTCATGAGACATCCAAAGGTCTAAGAATCTTTAGGTAGGTACTAATCGCCGATTCCATCCCCATGGAATTCCTAGTAATATTTTTGTATCACTAATCTTTCAATCATGGACCCACGACTCGTGAGACATCCATATCTACTTTAGTGTTGAGCAGGACCCATCAATCATATGATCTCAACCAAACTTAGTCCGGAACGACCCATGACTCGTGAGATATCACCCATTCTAAAATGATCGAGAAATATTAATTATTTAAAGTAATTAATCAGGAAACTAAGAGTTAATAAGCTACACTAATTACCCCACGACTCGTGAGACAGCAATTAGTTTCACTTATTAAGTCCTAAATCCTATTGATGGAATGCTAGGAATTTTATTACCGTGATAAATACCTATTTATTTTCGAAATTGCTCAATATTTAATAAAGGGATTTTCGAATTTCTAGAGAGTTGTCTGGAATGACCTCACCAACATATAATGTTATCTAAATTTTAATTGTCTTGTTTAATGCAATTTCACATAAAGTGCATCACAGAAGCAATTAGCAGGTAACATGTCCTAGCATGATACTAATTATGAGATGATCATGGGTATCCTATCTTATATGTGATTTTGGGAGCCACTCCAAAATCACTAGTTCTAACATTCATGCCACATAAGACAGTTCATATCACGTAGGGGTACAGAATTTAATGGAAAAACACCCTATCTATTACATTTAATAGAAACCCTCCAAAACATTTTGAGGGGTCTTCTTATGGCCACCGTTCTTGAAGTGCTTCTTGTGGATCCTTCTTATTACATGGGTGCTTGTCTCCAAAATGAAAATTGAACCTCACTTCCTAAGCTCTACTCTCTTTACATAAAGTAATATGGCTCAATTTTCATATTGGCCATAGACAAATACACGGGGCATTCCCCGGTCCAAAAACAATAATAAGGAAAGCCACATAATATAAACACATAACAGTACACACATAAGTAGGGCTCCAACCCCAATTGAAAATGAGCAACTATGGGGCTCCGGCCCCAACTGAAATCATCCATCTGCAGCATTTAAAACATACATAAGACTAACCTATGATCACCTAAACTAGCATGATTCCGCTTGAATTAAAATTTACCAATTAAATTTAAAATTCCCTTGACTTCAAGTTACAATAAACTTAAGTAATTTGAATATTAGTTCATTATTTAAGAATTTATTCAAAATTGAATCATCGGATCTTGACAAAACAAATTAATTCAAAATTAAATTTTTATCTAAAATATCATTCAAAGTGATATTTAATATTTTCTCGAAAAATAAGAACTTGACTTTAATTCATAAAAATCCCAAATTTTATAATTATTTCAAAAATAATTAATTTTAAAATTAAAATCAAATTTTAAAGTAAAATAAGATTTTAGGGATTTTACAAAACTGGAAAACACGAAATGAAAATAGGCCTGGGACAGCACGAGCGAGGTGAGCGGCGCCGCCCGCAAGGTACGCGCGAGCAGCAAGCACCGAACACACAGCCCGCGCAGCTACGCTAGGCTTGTGCGGGAGGCGCCCGCAGGCATGCTCGCGCAGGTGCTCTCGGCAAGGATGGCGGAACGAACGACCACGCGCGGCGGGTCTGGGTAGGTACGGGGCTGCGTGATGCAGGTTTGACCCGTTCCGTGATTTTTCGTTTTGCAATTTCACCAAATTCATACAATCCAATTCCGAATTAAAAAAGTTCAAAATAAATCAGATCTAAACAACTTAAAACCATATTTATCTGGGAAATAATTTTCGCAAAATTTTCAAGAAATAGTATTGATCCGACAGATTCGTTTTTAAACAAAAACCAAGAATACATAGACAATATCCATATTCAAGAATTTTCAGTCAAAATTCCAAAAGCAGCAAAGACACAATACGAACGTTGCAAGATGGCTCTGATACCACTTGTTGGAAAACACGAAAGAGTTGAGCAGCGAAAGTTTAAAGTTTTCCAAAAGTTTAATCTTTGTCTTGAAATTTTTGTATCGTATCGTAGCGTGTTTAGAAACTTACAAAGGTAGAAGCTTTCTAGTGATGTCGTTACCGCCTAATGAACACCCTTCAAGCGAAATCCCTCGAAAGGCCTTCAAATTAGACTCCAAAGTAGAAGCCCTCCAAAGTGTATCCACACCAGTCCTAAAACATAATCGAGCGAGTGAGAATGCTAGTTCTATGGCTTGTGTTTGGCTAGCATAATTTTGCTTTGAAAACTTTTCTTTTGGATTTTTCTCAAAAACTTAATACTTCTCGAGTGTTGGTCTAAAGAGTAAGAGAAGCACCACCCCTAGTATAAATTCTAGGTTGGTTCGATCCTACTAGGGCTTCTCTAAGCTTATGTGGACTTTGTTTTCTTGCTCACTAATTAACTAATTTTAATTATTAATATAATTGGAAGAATAAGTTCCCAACTTGTTCTCCAAGTCTTGCAAGAATAATCTTCTCTCTCATACAATAGGAAGTTGAACTTTTCAACTTTCCTAAAGTTAAAAGTCAAGATTCAATAAATAATTTAATTCCCAATTAATTATTTTTTGGGTTAAGTTTATTTGAGAATAGTCTTAACAATTAATTCAAAATTAATTAAAAGACCAAAATTAATTAATTACAATTTAATTAATTAATTCTATAAAAGAATTCGCGTAGAAAATAAATCGTACACACGAGGCCACACGTGAAGCCACATGCGCGTGACACGTGGTAGCCAAGTTGGCCGCGTGACATGTGGCAGCATTCACGTTTTGTGCCTCGTTTCGATCAACTATTTCGATCCTTCGTTAATTATATTAACATCCTACCATAACCCTCGTATTCTGGCATTTGTGCGTTACCTTTATGTTCATTATTCGATTAGCAGTAACAGTAATTAAGTAATTTCCTAATTAATTAATCACTCATAGATCACACTACCGTAATCTATCAATAGATGTGTGACCCCTAGCCGAATAACGAAATGAATCGAAGAACCTTTCAGTCAATGACAATCAGTGAAATACGATCCTCCTACAACTCCATCTCTCAATCAAGAACTAAGGCATGGGAATATTCTCAAGGCCTGAATATTCTTGATCTTTAAAGTTAAGTTCATTTCATATCCATTTCGATCTCAATCCTAGAAAACCCCATTTTCTGGACGTCTTAATCTTTTATCCACCATGGCCAAGGGTTTAAAGTCTAATGGACTACGAACAACTTAATCAGTAAGAGATCATTCTTGTTCTTAACAAGTGTAGGTCCTTTATCGATTCTACTAATTCTACATATGCCACTTGTGCAATCCCAACATAGGCCATGGTTCAGGTGTCTATATGGCGACACCCTTTTGAGCCTCTATCAAAGATTATAGAGTTAGCTCATATGAGACATTACAGAATCTCAAGTCTAAGGATTAATGAATCACGTCATTGACCTGTGAGATATTTCCTAATCTGGAAGTTTCTGGAAACTTCTTTCCCATTTAGGAATGTTCTCACGCGGGACTTCTCAGTGATGAAGTTCTTGTAAGAATCACCCTTATGTATTATGAACTCATCAACATATGCACTTAACATTCCATGAAACTGAGTGATCCTTCAAAAGGACATAATCACATAAGCAAGTCTCAGCAGAGTCAAGGTCGACACTCCCACTGTCTGGTGGACTCATTAACTTGGAGAACTTTCTAATCCTCGCCTATGGAGTTAAGAACTTGTTTCATGTGCCGTTCCCATAACGTCAAAGTTCTTAACGGCCTCATCGGATTAGGGGAGTTCAGTACATGAAAAATACAGTAAAACCCAAACAGATATAAATAAGCACATAAAGAAGTGATTGCCTATGAACAAAATCATTTCATTTATTATTCAAATACTGTTTGTGATTTTACAAGGAAATAGTAAAGCCAAAAGCTGCTTTAAGGGCACTATTCCTAACAGACCCCTCCCCTCCCCATTGTTTTTAACGTGTAGGTGTTGTGTGAAGTTTCAGCTAGACGGCCTGAGTCGAGTCCTTAGAGTCTCTAGAGTCCCATGTTTAGTTCGAGTCCTTCGCATTTGCATTTTGTACATTTGGTTCAGTTTGTATAAGTATGAATGTATGTATATATATGTTGTAATGCCCCGCTTTTCCAGTCCAAGATTACGCCATGTGTTGTCTTCTTGTGTGTTTAATTTGTGATTTTGTGTTTTGCGTGGCCCTATTTTCAACTCTTTAAGAGTTTAGGGGCTTGTTTGTAATTTTCTCTTTTTAGGGGATTTTCGGTCATTTCTCGTTAAATTTAGATTTTGACCTCTTTGACCCCTTTAACGTGTTCGGCGCATCCAAACAAGTCAGTAGACTCTAAGTTTGCCCATTTCTGACGTCGTTAACCCCTTCTTTCGATCGTTTTTGCGTACGAGGACCCGAGATATATACCTGGATCCTCGTAATTCGTGCCATAACGCAGCAGACTCCACCTCTCTCTCTTCTCCAGCGATTCGAACCGATCCGCTACTGTTCACACACACTCAAGGTGTGAACACACACATTAGCCGTAACTTCTTCGTTTCTCGACGGAATTCGACGTGTGAGTAGTGGAAATTCATCAACTCAATGAGCCAGACACGATGGTACAAGAATGATGGCCTGAAACCCTGCGGTGGCGATGAAAAGATGAGTTGCAGTCGGCGGCGGCACCACCACCACCTTCGCCGACGGATTTGGGCGGTCTCCGGTATCGGAATCGTCCGGATTTTGGACACGCTCGTGGCGTAACTTCCCGGTGATCCATCCTGGAGTAGCGGCGCGGCGAATGGAGGTCACACGGTGGCGCACGCGCCAGCGAAAGGAAATGCGACGGTGTATAAACAGTATCTCCGCCACGTTCCGGTGGCTTTTCCGGAGGGACTCCAAGGGTTTCCTACCTTTTTCGACTTCCTGATTCCATTTTCGGCATCAATTCGGGTAGAAAATGGCCGGAGACAGCAGTTCCGGCAAGGCAGCAGCGGTAGAGCTAAGAGGCGACGGTTCGGCCTTTTCCGACGGGATTTTGGTGACGGACCCTTCACAAGAATTGCTCTACTCGACGAGGGCAAGCTTTTTACGTTGGTGCCGTTGGTGGCGAACCTGCGGCGGACCGGGGGGTCAAAGTCGGTCAACTCTCCGGCCATGTTTTCCGATAATTGAAGTATGGGTTTCGAAGGTCTCGTCACGGGCCTTCCAACGGTATGTTCGGATTTCATTTTCGTTTTACGGTTTGCATTTAATTTTAGTTTTTATTCTAGAGATTTAGTTCGGTTTTTCACCAACGAAATCCGATGTGTTTGGTATTTTGTGTAATTACTTGAGGGCTTTTGTCGAGCAGGCCGAGGCGCATGTTTCTGTGCCTCCGGGGATTTTTCTGGCCACCGGAGGTGGTGGTTCGATGGCTGTCAGTGGCGGTTCAGTAGGCTCCGGCGGCGGCGTTCCGATGCCTTTCGGACAGCGTGTTTCTTTCATCGTGGTGAGTCTACCACCGCTTTTCGTTCGTCAATCGGGCACCCGGTTGATTTTATATGAAGTTATGAAGTTATTGTATGTTATACGTTAATTGTCTTAAATTGTAATTTGATCTTGTACGTTCAATTGATCGATGGTTATGAATTGTATAATATATGATAAAATGATATGATATATGAAAACTCGAATTCTTAACTCATTGATTTTATGAGCCTCGTTTCATGTCGATTAGTTGCCTTAATTGATTTAATTGTGAATTGTTTGAATATATTTGAGTTCGCATAATTATTCCACATGCTTATTTAATTTAAAATATGAACTTAACATTCATGAATCATACGCGTAGCTTTAATTGTATGTTTAATTGATATTTGGAACCTTAAATACACACCCGAACATTTCATGACTTTTATAATTTATTATATATTGAATCATTGCATAACATATTGATACCATTTCGTGAACATTGTCGTGCATCCTATTTGGTTCATATTGAGTCTCCTCTCACTGGTACACATTGTTCCCTTTATTGTACAGTTCTTCTCCAAGGTGGAGACTTCTGGATCGAATAGGCAACCGTAGTGCTCTTGTTCTTGTTCTTGTCTCTTGGTTTTCTAGGTTTTCGAGTTAGAGTTGTCGAGTCATTGTTCAAGTCTCACCCATTTACACTCACTGCATACTATATTGTTCTAGTATTGTATTGGCTTATTATTGTTGGCCGGTGTGCCACTTATTGAATTTATATTATTTCGGGACAGGTTAGGACAGGTTCTAGAGCTAGTTGAACCCGTTGTTATGTTGTTGCCTTGTATTGATTCGGGACAGGTTAGGACAGGTGTATTGATTAGCAAAACCCGTATTTAAATTCTTGTTGGATTTCAATTATTTCTTTGATATTACATGAATAATTTCCTTGCTTCCGCATTGTAGCTATTGTTGATTGTTCCAGGGTTAGCTTCCGCCTAGTCAGGACTGTCATTTTGTTTGTCACCCGTTCGCTGTGAGTCCGATTCATGTATGGACTGCCTATTTCATATGTGGATTAGACTCATATTGCGGGGGATGTGGTGCCTGTCATTGAGGGTGTTACATATGTGTAAGTATGTATTGTCTGTTTTATGTATTTGATTTCGGGACAGACTTCTAGGAACAGTTTGAACCCGTTTGCATTTTTAGTTTATGTAAAATTCGAGATTAGGTATCTATGCTAGTTTAACCCATCACCTGTTGCTTGTGCTTCCGCCTAGCTTAGGTGTGAGTTTTTCTATCTCCTGTTCGCCTCTTCTTGGTTCATGTACAAGTTTCCCATCTCGTATGTGGATTAGGCTTAGGTGCAGAGGATGTGGTGACCCACCGTGAGGGGTGCTATAGAATCTCTCAATGGAGTTGTGTTGATGGGAGAGCTCAGCGACCCCACAGCCGTCCCGAGTTGCCATACCACTTCTCCGGTGCCCAAATTCAAAGTCAAATTCAAATTCAAATTCCCACGAAGCTCATCTTTGAAAGCCATATCTCGCTGTACACTCACACACTTCAAAGGTTTTCAAATCAAACTAAAACATAGCTTCCATACGTATAAAAATGTTTTCAAACTCTTATAACAAATGGGATAAGTCCTCAAAATAAATATCAAACACATATCTATCATATAATATACATAAGTCGCATGCGGGCTCAAAACACTTTTAGGGTTACACATAAGTAGCAACACTAAAATATAATCCTGAAATACAATTGAAAAGCTATAAGGGTATAAAATGAGATTATTGGAAAATCTCTAGGTCTCACACCATGAGAAAGACGAGATCTATTTCTCAATACCTATGTAAGGTCAAATGTAGTACATGCACTATGAAACGCATGCTATGGTACATCACTTAAATTTCGAAACGTATATGTATACTTGTTAACAATAGTAACGAACAAATCTAAGTTTAAATGTATCTCAAACATTTAACTTCTGAAATTTGCTTCAATTATATCCTCATTAATTTCAAATCTGACTGACAAGTTCTAGTGATATGCGGGATCCACTACGATTATCAAATATATATATTTATATATATAATGTAATATAGTCTCTTCATTTGATCTAACATCTCTAACATAATATTAATTATAACTCATTGAAATCTAACATATCTAACATAATATTAACTATAATTTATTGAAGCTTTTTCATAAATTCGAGCATCAAACACAAGATTATTTGTTGAATATCTATATACAAACACAACTTAATCTTAACTAATAAATATAATGGAGATTACCTCCTAAACGAAAGTATTGCACAACTAACCTAATAATATTATGATGGGAAGCTAAGGGCTGCATGAATTCTAGTGTAGGCGTTGGCTAATTAACAATTTGCAAGTTGCCAATTCAGCAGACCCACGCACTACATGTTGTAAAATCATACTTTGCATTGGCATGTGGTCATTCCATTATAATGACTGCACAATTGGAGACAAGACGATGCTCTTCAAAGTCGTTAAGCAATATAGAGACATGTCGACTGTGACCATTACCTTTTATTTTGTTTCCTTTCTACTTGTTATCTCTTATCTTTTTATAAAACCGTTCAGACTAGTGAACAGAAGGAAGGATAAAAGAATTCTCACCTATTCTGGGTTTTTAACTCAAAATAATATAGAATTACATCAAATTGGCAGCAAAATCAATCGTTACTTGATGTACCAACTCGGGTGTCAGGGTGGAGGTTAATTATTATCATATGCCAATTCTGGTTATTTTGGTTGTCTTTAATATAAATCTATTTTAATTTACCATCATATTTTTAGTGTTCTAATAGTTAACCTCATCTATGTTGATTTTGTATCAATTTTGATGAACTCTCAAATATAACCGTTAAGAATTAAATGCAACATTAATGTTATTTGATTTCAAACTTTAAAAAATCTCGTGAAATTTAAGTTATGTCAGCCCAGAAAAATTAAAAGTTTTGATGTATTAAAACTGATGTAAAGTAAAATTTGTGGATATAAATTTGTAACGAGTAATTTTTCAATGTGAAAAATATAAAAATAAGGGTTATGTTAACAATTCCAGTAGTTCAATATGTTAACCGGATCCATGTTATATTGACGAACGTCATTAATGTGGGATATAAAATACCAGATTATGTGTTACGTTCCTCCAAAAAGATGTGCTTTATTTATTTTTATTTTTATTAATAATATATTTTATTTATTATGAGTTCGAACAAATTAAGTTATAGTCACAAGATGTAAATCTATCCCTATTATTGATAGTTGTATATTAATTAGGTGCGTGTAGGTAAGTGAAATAAATTTATTCATCCTTAATTAAATGTGAGGAGTTCGAATCTAATCTTTTAACTATTAGTTCCACCTTTGAGGTTCGTACAAATGAAGTAGCTTTAAATCTCCTAATAATATATTTCACCTTTGAGGTTCCTACAATTTAGAGTAGATTTAAATTTGGAAAAATTATCAAAATCGTCCCGTAAAGTGAGTCATATACAGGTTTCGTTCCATGAGTGGTTAATGTCTCACTTTTAGTCCAATAAAGTGGCATTTGTCTTAATTTTTGTCCCATTGACCACTTTCCGTCCAAGATAGCGTTTGACCATTAAGAAAATAACTTTTTATCCCTTGTAGTTCTTTTATATTTTCAAAACTACCCCAACCTATTTGAATTCCATATTTTCACCCCCAAACAAAATATATTATATAATATATATGTATTATATATTATAATACGTATATACACATATATAATAGGTGTATATATATATGGCAAATTATTGAACAATCCATAAGCCACATTACTTATCCCAAACACCCCAGTTTGAAATTAACTAATTTTACATCCCCAATACACAATATATTTTTTGTAAACCCCCTAAACCATGTGAAAAGGCCATTTTGCCCTTCTTGAATTCAAGAATCAGTGTCTCTACTTTCCCCTGAATCATCTTCGAGAATCTTCACCTTTGAGAATCCGATACCGATCGCCGCCGACGAGCACTCCGTCCTCCATACATCCGCCCCCGGATTTGGTAATTGTAACAACCCTGATACTGCAATTTAGGTTTTCAATTCCAGAGTTGATGGTCTTAATTCGCCATTTAGGGATTGCAATTCGGCATTTAGAAGTTTTTGTTGTCAATTAGTTAGATGGCTAGATTGAAGCAAATCTCATATAGGTCCAGCGCCGGGAAAAGCACCGGTAAAAGTACGCGACGTGACGAGATACAATGTCGTTGTTCGCTAACATATTTTACTGAAAAAATGGCCGAAATTGGTGTGCTAACTGATGCCCAAAAGCGAAGGATTTTGGAGACTCCATTTCGCTCATTCCTTGAAATGCATGGAGTTCAAGGTACAAACAAACGTGTTGGGGCGCTGCTGGAACGTTATAACGTGGATCTACGGACATTCAACTTTGGGCAACTCAGTGTAACCTTTACTGACACAGAGCTCTCAATTGTGTTGGGGCTACAATGTGAGGGTAACCCTAGTGATCCTTATGTTAGAGTGAAATCACGATTCCGGCAACTCTATTTTGGCAACAAAAACGGTAGGGTGACACGTGCTAACATATTGTCCAGGTTACAGGGCTTGGCTTATAGGAGTGATGCCGAAGGCATCGATGATTTTGCAAGAATGTTCATATTGATTGTTTTTTTTACATTGTTGTTTCCACGCAGCAGCCTTAAGCTGCCAATTGGTCTGATATGCTACGTAGATGACTTAATGTATATCGACGGATTCGCTTGGGGTGCTGCTTGTTATAATTTTTTGGTTTTGTCAATTGAGAAGTTCAAAGTTGATTCCAAATAGTTTCTTGACGGTTTTACCATGGGGCTGATGGTAAGATTATATATATTGTTATCTTGTTTTTTATATCTACGCGGTTGTGTTTGGCTTTTTGATCCCCCTAGTCTGTTTTAAATCCAGGCTTGGTTCATGGAGCATTTTCCCTCCTGTGGGCATGCCGAGTTGGTGCAGGCCTTCCCACGGCTTTTGAAGTGGGGGAAGAGTACTTTGCCTGCACAAAAGAAGGAAATTGAAAAGCGTTTCACCAAGCTGACCTTCTCCGATGTAAGTAAATATTATGATTAAAAACGTTATGTATACATGAATTATGATTAGTTGTATGCTTATATTATACAATCTAATCGTTTGCTTGCCGATGTATCAAATTAAACCTGAAAATAAAAAGGGGCTTAGGTTGCTTGATTGTGTGGAGGATCTACCAGAGTCTGCCTTTCAAAATGAGGTTGATGATGATGATGATGATGTGGACGAGGAGAAGAAAGATGGTAAGGGGAAAACATCGAATAAGAGTGGTAAGAGGAAAAAATCTGATAAGCGTGCAAAGTCTAACAAAAGAAGGAAGACAACTGTTGAGCAGTCTGTTGTTGAAGGGAAGGTTGGTGAAGGAAAGGATGAAGCAGAGGAGTAGGATGATGCTGAGGAGCAGGATGAGGGTGAGGAGCAAGATGTACAGGAGCTTTCGAAGCGTGATTCTGTAGATCTTACTGTTTGTGACGTCATGTGTGATTTGAGGAATGAATGGGGGAATTTTGAGGATGAAGTTCAGGGGGCTACTGCTGATGAGGTTGAGCGAGGTGCCGCTGAGTTCCCTCATGAAGCAGTTCATGTTGTTGAGGAGGCTGATGATGATGATTATGATGCCCCAGTTTATTCTGTTGCTGATGATATGTAGTCCTTTGTAGGTAAAAAGGATTTTTCCGGGTGTGCATCTTTGAACGATGAAGCCCTTAAGGTGATCGATGGGATCATTGATGCCTACTCTAGCATGTTCAAGTAAGTTGTTTTTTATGCGTAATTATTAATTTCAAAAGCAAATTTGTATCAATGTGTAATTTTATTTTATTT
Organism: Lantana camara; assembly: GCA_037501455.1. Lineage (NCBI taxonomy): Eukaryota > Viridiplantae > Streptophyta > Magnoliopsida > Lamiales > Verbenaceae > Lantana > Lantana camara. The sequence goes on from CM074865.1 coordinate 50,766,316, forward strand.
TATTTCATTGCCAGTGATAAGGAGGTATATGTGGGCGATGAAACGCGGGTGTTTGTGAGTGATATTCTGAGACTGATCTGGGGTCGGTTAATGAATCAAAGGGTTTTCGAGGCCTATTTTCATATACTGACGGGTAGTGAGTACATTCCCACAAAATCCCACAAAATCTATTGTGCTTCTTAATTTCTGACACAACATATAATAGATTTGGCGAAGGGAACCTCGAAAACCCACTATCTCTCAGCGAAAAGGATGGTTAAATTTCTTGAAGAGCCAAAATCGGCGAGTTATGCGGTGCGGCAGCTGGAAATGCTCAACAGCGGTGTCATTGACCAAGGCCGGTACGTTATATTCCCATTGAACACTACCAATCATTGGCATTTGGTAGTGTACAACATAGTGGAGAATAAGTTCTTCGCGTACAACTCCATGAGCTCGCCTAAAACAAGGCACGCGGAGAAGGTATGGGGTTGTTTCATGAAAGCATACTGGGAATACAAGGGCATTGCCAACGTTGCTACAGTTGAAAGGTACCCACAACCCACATCCATCCGTACTCAAGCACCAGACAGCTTGGACTGTGGGGCTTTTATCTACCTTTTCACGGAGTCGCTTGCAAAGGACACCGTAGAGTACAACCAGTTTGCAAAAGAGGTCCCCATTGCTGATTACCGTATTTACATCGCCCACATCCTTCTAAAATTTGATTGTGCACAGCTTGTATGAAAGAAATACTAATTTTTTATATAATTTTGTACATATATTAACTTTCTTTGAACGCATGTATATAATACCATGTTCATATGTTTCACTACTGGGTTTTGTAGAGTTAGGGGGTAGGAATGCATAATTGGAGTTGGGTTTGTCCAGTGAAAGGGTAAGAATGAGTAATTGAAGTTTGGGATTGTCCAGTGAAAGGTTAAAAAAATGCGTAATTGGAGGTTGGGTTTGTCCAGTGAAAGGGTAAGAATGTGTAATTGGAGGTTGGGTTTATCCAGTGAAAGGTTAAAAAAAAGCGTAATTGAAGTTTGGTTTTGTCCAGTGAAAGGTTAAAAATGAGTAATTGAAGTTTGGGTTTGTCCAGTGAAAGGGTAAGAATACGTAATTGGAGGTTGGGTTTGTCCAATGAAAGGTTAAAAAAACGCGTAATGGAGGTTGGGTGTAACGCCCCGTTTTTTTTTTTTTTTTTTCCATTACGCATTATGTGATATTTTATAAATTCTTAATGTTAAATGTGTTACATGTAACATCCCGATCGTTCGGATTTCCAGGTACGCTGTAACGAGAGGGTTATATGCAAATTTAAATTATTAGTTATGTAATTGAATGTTATTTTAATGCTTATATGATTATTTGAAATTATATGGAATTAATTGTTTATATTTATGAACTTTGAATTTTAAACGTTTAAGTTTGCATGCCCGTAATTTGCTCGTTATGTGCCAGAATTCAATTCCGTTTTTGTGAAATTTCGATCTACGTGATATATGTGAGTTATGAATATGTTTACATGCTCGTTTTAAGCTTTCTTGTTCGTTTATCGAGGTTTTAAACCTTAAGTATTTGACGAGGGACATGAGGGCCTAACTAGTTTTAGCGCGCCTCGTGTTCCGGAGGCCATAACTTGAGCTCGGGAATTCGGATTCGAATTTTGAAAGAAGCGTCAGACTCGTAACGAAGAGGTGAAGCCAAGGAATCTGATTTGGTATTTTTCTAAGCCCATTTGGACCCCCCGTTTTTCACCTGGAATGAGCAGCTTGTGCTAAAGGAGCCATCTTTGACTAATCTTCTTGGTGGGACCCATTCTAACTTAACCAAAGCCTAACCTTGATCCTTGGAGCTGAGTTAACTATCCCTTATCTTCTCCTAACCCTTGAAACCGAGCCAAACACCCTCCCTTTTTGCTGCAACTGATCAAGACAAAGGAGGAGAAGAGAAGAGAAGAGAAACTTTGGCCATTTTGTGATTTTGAGCTCCAATCACCATCTTTCTTCTCCAAATCTTCAAGGTATGTATATTTTTGTATTCTCTACACTTTTATACAAGCTTTGATCCATTTAATACTTGTTTTGCATCAGATTTGATTAGGGTTTGGGTAGGAGCATGAAGAGGGACTTTTGGGGATTTTTGCTCTTATGTGCTAGCTTGCTTTGTGGCTGATTTCTTGCTCATAAAGTGAAGTATATGGACTTGTTTCTTTGATCATTTGATGCTTAACTGATACTATGTGATGTTTGGATGATTTTTTCTTGAGATCCTTTGATGAAATTATGAGTTTTTGAGCCCCAAACCTAAGCTAGAAATCTGCTCCCCTGTTTTGGGATTGCTGTGACGTTTTGTGCTTTGTTGCTTGAGTTAATGGCTTCCAATTCTTGTGAATTTGCATGGAGATGTTGTATACTAATGGCTTTACATGTTAGCCCTACTCTTGCAAGCTTTTAGATCCATTTTCAGCTCCTAGACCGAAACATGAAGCATATTTGTATGCTATGTGCGGACTGAACCGCTGATGTGATACTTGAAGTGTTTAGTTGATATTTTGTACCTATTTTCATGTGAATTTGCATGAGCATGAAGTATATGAATTTCTTTATATGATAGCTTTTCAACCTCTGGCTTCTAACTTGTATCTTGGCCCCAAATTTGAAGTGCATGATCTAGTCTTAGGCATAGGTTTGAACTTATCTGCTGCTGTTGCATTTTTGTGATTAGTTGGTGGTTCTAATGTGCTCCAATTCGTGTCAATTTGCATATACATGGAGTATTTGAGTTTCTTTACATGTTAGCTTTATCTTCCCAAGCTTTTAACCCTTATTTCAACTCCAAACTTGATGAAATGGCTGCTTGAATCCATGCCCTTCCTTGCTCCAATTTTCTTGCAAGTTTGAAGTGATCTTGTGTAGATTTCTTGAAAGTTATGCATCCTAATTGGTCTTAAGACATCATATATTAAGTGTATGGTTGGAATTTGCATGAAAGTCTGGGATTCATTAGGTTTCATTTTGGGTTTTGAAACTTTTGGCATGAACATGAATATATGCACCTCCCTTGGATTCCTCCTTGTATATCTTCATGTATGCATGAGTTTATGACTTGATTTGGTGTGCATTTGGTTGAGTTTTGACTTGTTTTCATGCATTTTGGCCTCCCACTTCGTTCTTGCCTTGTTTTTGCTTCGTTTTGCTGCTGGAGTGTGATCCACGGCCGTGGATTTGTGTCCAAAAACTTGGGATTTTCGGCAAGAAGAATCCACTGGCGTGGATTTTTGTACATGGAGAAATCCAAGGCCGTGGATCCTTCTCAGTCTGAGTTTGTTTCATTCCGTTTACCCCTCAAACGAACTCCGATTGACCTGATTTTTTAACCAACGAAAACCTCTTGAAGTCTAGAATATTCTCCAATTGGAATTTCCTAAATATATTTTCCCATTTGAGATATATAATCAATTCTTTTTGGTGTCGCCACTTCTTCAGAAATTTGCACTCATCCAACTTCGGGCCTACCATTTTTACCTTGCTTTGAACCATGATTTGAGCCATATACCATTTGAAAGGTTTATTTATCTAGTTTCCTATCCAGTAAACCAAACTCTATTCCCATTTCTTAAACACAAGATATTCTCAGTTTTCCACAGCCTATACGTTTCGAGAATTTCCAGTTTTGACCTCTTTTCGCCCGGAGCCACCCTTTTTTGTATTGTCTTCCGTTTTGCTTGTACTTTTCCAACTTGTAACTTGTTGTATCTTGTATTTGTGTGTGATTGATCTCATACGTGAAGTATGCTACTCTAACGTGCGTTTATGACTTCATATTTCGTTTGTATGTCTTGCATTATCATTTCTTGCTCCTTCTATGATATGAAAGCTTTGATGACATGTTGTATGATATGATATGCGTGTTATATGAAAATTATGAATTCGTTTAATGTGATTTGTGAGACTTATGATTCGATATGAACGTGTATGCATTATATGTCAATTTGTTAAGCTTCATACGCATCACTTGCATTGATACCCATTGGCCGAGCGTCAATATGGTTCATTTTAAGTCTAAGTTAGTCTCTTGTTCTTTGTTTTGCTCTTAGGTTCATCCCATTGTTGAGGAGGAGGTTCTTTAGTTCTCTTTTGGTCCGTTCTGTTCGGTTTGGTCGACAAGGTGAGGTTTTCTTTCCTTTTAGTTATTATGACCTAAAACCCTATTTGTATTTCGAACCCGCATGCGATTTATATATATATATATATATAAATATATATATATATATAGATATGTGTTTGATACGTATTTTATGGGATTTATCCCGTTTGTTATGAGGCTTTGAAAACGCTTTTATATGTATCTAAGCACTGTTTTCGTTTGCTTTGCAAAGCTTTGATAAGTGTGAGTGTGTATAAGCATGATATAACTTGTGTATAAGCTTCGTTTGATAAGTGTAAGTTTGATATGTGTAAGTGTGAGTTTGGGCGCCGGAGTAGTGGTATGTGATTCTCGGGTCAACCGTGGGGTTGCCGGGCTCTCTCATCAACACGACTCCACAAGTAGGAGACTTAGCTCAACCTCGAGAGGTCGAGGAGAAAGCGGGTTCTCCCATGCCGACGGTGCGCTTAGTGGCAGGCCTGTCGAATGAGCGGGCGGGATCCCTCGACTCATGTTATGTATATATGTGGGGGTTGAGAGGGGCACCTCTTTTCCCCAACTGGAGAAGGTGGATTGATTTATTTACTTTGTTTTCGCTTATGTTATGGAGTAGGTAGGATTTGAACTCAAGTTCGCCGAGTTGGTACAGTTAATGTAGCACCCTTCACGCAAAGGCACTACATCCCCCGCACTATAGTTCAATCCACATATGGAACGGGCACCCATATATGAATCAAGCCTATAGCGAACGGGAGACAATAAAACACTACCCTAGCTAGGCGGGATACCCTCAAATAATACAACAATCTAACATAAAACCGGAAGCATAAAGATATACATTCACACCATTACATATTTACATCACCATTCGTAGTTATCAAACATAGGTCATGATATATACATACTAGTCAAGTTCACCAAAAGTTCCAAGTGCTCATAACATGTATCAAAATACTAAAGACGAAAGCTAGACTTCCAAAAGCGGTAAAATGGACTCAAATCCCGCCTACCACTCGATCTTCATGACCTGAAAATTGTGAGGTGTCAGTCTATGAAAGACTGAGTGAGGGGTTATAATTTAAAAGCGCAAATACCATGCAAATTGTAAACTCGGGTAAGATTTTCGTAGAACAGTATTATTTCTAAAATAATATAGTGCTTGCCCGAGATTACAACATTTTCATTTTCAATTTGACCATTTCAATACAATTCAATAATCAGTGGCCCAGCGAGTGAGGGCAAATCTCCAACCTTTCCCCGACAGTGTACAATAATCCAATTTTATCAATTTAAGTGATCAAGCAATCGTTTCAGTGCACAATTAGATAATTTCAATCAATCCATCCTTCTTTCTCAGGGTGATGGGGGATTGCAAGGCCCCGCCATCCAATCTCATTGAGTATAGGGTTCATGATTCCCTATACCCGGAACTCCTTCCTCCACTAATCTCCTAGTGGATTCAGGGGTCATCCCGCAATTTGGTGAGGATAGTGCAAGAGTTGCCCGTCGGCCCTTGCCTTCCCGGTTGGCTCAATACACTACCCTCGGGCCCTATGTGAACATGTTTTACTCGCCAAATTAATCAATCAATTCAATTCAATTTCAATTCAATAATTCGGTATAATACCAATCAATCAATAAAGGAATAATTCAATTTTCGGAAAACTATAGATATAATTATTTGTTCTGGTCCAAAATCACATAGGGTTGTAGGGTTCTTTGTAAATAGAATTAACCTAACCTTTACCAATACAAGAAGTAAGGACACACCTTATGGAGCGTGTTCCTCGTTTCCCGGACCGTGATCTGTGTAACAAAGGGACAAGTGTACATAAGACTCTACCCTTATGAACCAACGAAGACGAACGACATGTTCCAATAATGTCACTTATACAATTTCAATCAATAACGATCATGACATGTTCAATTTAGCAATTTAAGATAACAATGAGCAAATAGGGCATAAAAGTCATATAATTCACATATGGGAGCCAAGAAAGTGAAAGGAATGCAATATGAAAGATTTTGGTGAAGTTTAGGAAAACTTGACAATTTTGGGAAAATGCACATGTTGTGGGAAAACTGTAATATCTTAAATTCTAGAAGTGGGAATTGAGTTTTTCTTGTTGGAAATGAAAGTAGACACATAGACCTTTCCAACGCTATATGGCACGTTTTCTAATTCAACCCCAGGTGAAAATGGCGTAGGTTCGAAGTTGGACAAAATGTAGTTTCTGGAGGGTGGTCGCGGGCGCGACCAAAATCCTTCACAAAATGGTCGCGGCCGCGACCAAGTATTTTTTCCGAATTTTTGTCCAATTTTTCAAATCTCGAAACTAGGCCAAAAATGGGTAGCGACCGCGACCACATGCGTGACAGAAACAGGGGAGAAAACAGGGGATTTCATGGAAAAATCAATCCAAACACTTAAGACATCAAATTCCAACCATAACTAATGCTTCATATCATCAAATATGCATCATACTTCAAGAATCTATCCAAATAACCAAGAAATAAACATTAAAATGGCAAGAATCATCATAAAACCCCCCATGCTTGCTCATGCTTCCATCGTTCAAGAATTTCAAGATTTTCATGCAATTTTCACTCTAATTCATCATCATCATATCCTCTACTCCAATCATGCAAGAATTCATCACTAAATCCCTAATTTCCTACTTGATCAATTATGCAAGAATTTCATGAAATCTCTAATTCCTACCTTGAATCAAAAAGATGGTTGATGAGATGATGATATGTTGTTGATGATGCTCCTACTTCACACTTTCCTTCAATTCTAGCTTGAATTATGGTTGATATCTTCTTTGTCTTTTCAAGGTGTAAAAACCGACATTTGCTGAGTGTATGTGTGTGTTTTCTTTGTTCTTGGATGAATGGAATATAATGGAAGATTTTGGATGAATTAAGAGATATATCCTAAAGTCATGTATGGAAATATGGGATTCATCCTTATTTGCATAAAAGTCCCTCGCTTATTTAAATTAATGCACATAAGTATAATTTCTAACAAATGATGTAATTAACTTCAAGTCATGATATACATTTAATTACACAATTTCACATAAGGAAACAATTAAGGATCATATAATACAAGTATGTCACTTATTTCATATAATTCATATAAATGGCATTTCATATAAATGTATGAAAACATATGGCAAGTAATATGATGAAACTTGTAATTAAATGAACAAACAAGTAATTTTAATCTCCTAACTCCCGAAGACGCTCGTGGAGTGCTTACCTGAACTTCCGGAAATTGGGGCGTTACAGTTAAGCTTATGGTTATGGTTATGAAACGGGAGTGGATTTCTAAACGCTAAAACTTGGTTGATTTTGTCCCTTGGCCTTTAAACCATTTTCTTATACGTAGTATCATGGGTTAAAACTGTTTTAATGCAAAAACTACCCCGGTTCATGAACCCCTTCAGCTTGTTTATGCTTTGTTCTTATATATATGTATGTGTGTGTGTGTGTGTGTGTTAGCCTCCTCACCAGTCTCTAGGACTCACCCTCATTGTTTCTCCCTTTTTCCCCCCTTTGATTTGAGTTTGTAGGTGCCGTTTTGAGTTGTTGGAGCCAGCCGGTTGTCTTTGAGTCGAGGTTGAGGATAGCTCGAGTCACATGCATTGTACTTTGTTTCCTTTATGTATTTTGTTAGTTTTGATATATGTATCAGTTATGATTTAAATTTGAAATTGTAAAGGTTTATATAACTTGAATCATTATTTTTTAAATGTTTCGAGCATGTTTATTTGTTTTTGTGAGATTCTGGTGCTTCCGCATTCGCTATTTGTTTTTATTGCGCGCTCTGAGTAGGGTCTAGACCGCCTAGCTTAGGTTGGATTTTGTTTGTCACACATTCGCCGTGGCTTGATGCGTGGACGGAGTCCCCATTTCGTATCACGTGTTGGGCTATGGTGCGGGGGATGTGACGCCCTTCGCTCCGGGGTGTTACATCCTTAAGTGGTATCAGAGCTCATGGTTGTAAAACCGGAGCTCTCGTGTCGTGTTGAGTTTGTCTAGGTCGTTCGGCTTAGGATTATGTGTTTGTTGGCATTCACTACATCACTTGTGTGAATTATTTGATATTATTTGCATTAATCGTTCATATGAGCATGCACTAAAAACCCCGCATGCATCGATATCTTCTTGGAGTTGTATTTTATTTCAGGATACTCCTTTGACATCAATAAGTATTACCAGGAAAAGAACAAGAGTGACAGATATTTTTAGGCTGCAAGGGACATAGGGATTTTGATCTTTGGAAGCGACTTGAAATGAGGATATTAAGGCCAAGTTCTAGGTGATCAAGAGAATGGAGTTGAGATTTGAAGAACCCGAGAAGAATTCTTATGAGGGAGTTCTATTCGAGAACTTTGTACAGGTACCTCCCTTCAGAGTATAATGGTAGGAAGATTTCAAATTGAAGAATGGAAGAAGATGGATGATTTCAAATAAGGGTTTGGAGGATTTGGTACTTTCGAGGACTATCCTAGAGTTCGGAAATTATTTGCAAGCAAGTAGGCATTGTTAGGAATAGTGCCCTAAAAAGCCGATTGTATATCCGCTTTGTGCTTTTCCTTATTGTAATCACAGACAATCTTTGAATGAAATAACGAATTGAGGCAACACTTCTTTATATGCTCTTGTTTGGTATGCGTTTACTTTAGCTGTGCATGTATTAGAACTCCCCTAATCCTGATGACTTTAGGACTCTACCATTTAGGTGAAATGGTTCATGAAATGAGCCCTACATCACATAAGTCATGATTAGTAAATTACTCCAAGCCGATGAGTCCTACAAACAGTGGGAGTGTCAACCTGACTCCTCTAAGGCTTGCTTGTGGGATCACGCCCTTAAGAAGGACCACCTTGTTTCATGGAGGTGCAAAGTGTATAGTTGATACGTGCGTGATACATGAGGGTGCTTACTTTAATAAGTAAGTTCACTGAGGTGCCCCGTGTGAGAACATTCCTAAATGGGAAAGGAAGTTTCTATTTCAGGAAATGGAAACTTCCAGATTAGGAAATATCTCACGAGTCATTGATGTGATTAATTGATCCTTAGACTTGAGGTTCCTTGTCACTTTATGAGTTAACTCTGTAGTCTTAGGTATAAGCTTTAAAGGGTGTCGCCTTAGACAACTGATTCAAGGCTTATGCTGGGGCTCCACAAGTGATTCATGAAAGTGAATGAGAATCAAGAAAGGACCTACACTTGCATTTGCAAGGTGATCTCTTATTGTGTAAGTTACTCATATGCCATATGGAGTCCTTGGCCAAGGCAGTAGATCAAAACATCAAGAAAAGGGTTTCTTGGATTGAGATCAAATGGATATGAAATGTACTTAGCTTTAAGACCGGATTATTAGGGTTCTGATTATTCCCTTACCCTAGATCTTGGTTGAGAGATAGTAAGTATGAGGATTGTATCTCACATGAATCAATGACTTAAAGGTTCTGTCGAATCCAAACATTCCAATTCAGCTAGGGGTTAAACACATGTTGCTAGACTATGGTCGTTTAATCTGTGGACTGATTAATTAATTAGTGAATTAATTAATTAGGGTCACTGCTAATTGAATTGAGACCCTAGAGGGTCACACACAACAACTTGGTTACATGAGTTGAGGCTTAAAAATGATTAAACGAGTTAATCGGACCAAGAGGGTTCTACACGTGTGAAATCACACGTGTGGCTCACGTGAGTGACACGTGTCACACACGTGTGAATATATATATATTGTATATATATGTATTAAATAATTAAATGTGTTAATTATTTAATAGACTTTGGTTTAATTTTGAATTAAAAAGAAAGTCTTATTTTGGAGAAAATAATCTAGTTAATTAATTACGAATTAATTAATTAGATAAAATAAGTTATTTATTTTAAATAAATAAAGTATAAAATTATCCAAAAATAGTTTGGATATTTTTAGCTCTCTTGAAAGTTGATTTGAATTAGAATTCAAAGTCAAAGTCAAAATTACTTGATGATCAAGTAATAGGAGAGAGAGAGACCAAAATCCTAGCCCATTAAGGACTATGATTTTCGGCACTCCCTTTCCTATATATAGGGGAGCTCATGCTCCCCTTTAGAGCTAATTGGCAATTCTTTTGGTTCATGTGTTGAACAACTTACTTTCTCCAAGATTAAATAAAACCCTAGGTTAAGCCTAAACACTAACTAGAGAACTAGCATCCTTACTAGTTATATTGTGATCAAGTTGGTGGACTTTCTCTAGAGACTTCAAGTTAGAAGTTTGAAGATTCGAGTTTTACCAAGGAGAGGGGATCAAGCCGCGAGAAGAGCGTTCTTGGGTGGCTTGAAACCGTTCAAGAAAGAATAAAAGAAAAGTAAGTTTTCTTTCTCTACGAATTTGGTTACACGATTGCGAGTCCAAGGTCCTTTTGTTGGGAAAATTTTTAAATCCCGCTGCTTTCTGATTCGTGTTTTCCAACAAGTGGTATCAGAGCCACCTCGTTAATCGTGTTTCTGATTCATCTCAATTATTCTGAATTTGGTAGAAATTATTAGGCTTAGATGCGAATTAGGCATTCATGAGTTCTTTTAAAAAGCCTGAAATACGAAACTGTAATTTTTCTTGAATGTCTGAAACTGCTTTCTTAAAATTGTGTTTTTGGAAAACTGTTTGGATAGAATTAATTTAATTCGTATTTTTGAATTTTGGATTGTTTTGGTTTTTGAATTAAAAGTACGAAACACGAAATCGCGTTACGAAAACGCGAGCTTGGACGTGCTATGTAGCACCCACACGTAGGGCCACATCCCCCGCACAATAATCCAAACCCGAATACGGAATGGAATGTTCGTACCCGAATCCGAATCATAGCGAACGGGAGACCAAACACACACTCTAGGCTAGGCGGAGCTAAACAACACCAAATCAGAGTATGCGGAAGCGAATAAATAAAAGCAACAAGCAACGATCATCACATATATACATATAGGTACCAACCCACACCTATCCATGTAGTATTTACATATAGGTACCAACACTTCAACCTGTACAGAAGCCATCATGGCTCGAGCAAAAATAGTATTTACAAATCACCTATACAGATACAAAATAATAACGTGCAAATATGTAGATGCACCTAACAAGACCTAGACCGACAAGTGCAAAAGAAGACACACTTCTCCGCCTAGCTCCCGCTCCCAAAACCTGCAGCTAAAAGAGTAAACGAGGGTCAGTCAACTGACTGAGTGAGGGGGCTAACGCACACCCACACCCTATATATATATAAAGCAGAGCACAAAGCAAAGGGTGAAATTATGAACCGGAATAGGTTTTACAAACTAAAACTTTCCAAAACAAATACATATACTTTAAAACATTTCATAAACACTATCCCGATTCATACTTCCTGACATAACACAACATAATATAATGCTTGGCGAGAACGAGCTTCCAACCTTTACTCCTCAGAACAAACAAAACGGAAATCACACACTCTCCTCTACACCAATGATGGAAGAGCCACCGGCGGCCCTAACCATCCAAACATATACAGACTCACGAGGGGTAGCGAGCCCACATCGTGCCCTCCCCTGTTTTTACGCCGAAGGCATCGAAATATCACACCTTCCCAAACTCCCAGGGGTCGCGTGTGATATATCGGATGGAGACTACGCACAGGCCGAACCTCGACGGCCCGAACCGTCCCGAGGGTTCCTTACCCGTAGCTCCTTGGATCCACACATACAAATCATAACAAATGCCAAATCTTTCATGGCAATCTCGCTAACAGAATTGTAAAGCCTTTTCCAAAACTTAGCTTACATAGGCTTATTTAATATCTTTTCCTAAAAACCAGAATGTTCACAAGGTCATAAACATATTCTAATCAGCACATACGTATTTATATATATATAATGTATAGTCACATGCGCGGCTTGAAAATATCACATAAGGCTTTAGGTCACTTAACTAATAAAAGTCCTAAACCTCACCTTGTGCGTGACAAAAAGCGAGCAGACGTGAACAACCTACGCCTCGGGCTCGACAACTGGAACCTCCTCTGAAAAGAAAACACGAAAGCCCAAGACTTAGACTCTATATGAACCAAAGAAGACGCTCGGCAAAATGAATGATTCATGTTCACATATAAAATGTCACAATTAAGTCATATAATTCACAATTATAGCACACATGTTTATTTACAATTTATGAAGCAATAAAAAATCGAGTTATAACAATTAACAGGCGAAAGAAAAGCAATTAAAGTCATAAAATTGCATAATTAAGGTAAAGAGAAGCAGTGGCAGCTTCCAAGTCTCGGGAAATGTGGGAACGACCCTTTCACTGTAGGGAACGGTCGTTCCTGCCTTCGCTAAAAGTTTCTGGAGGATGGGAACGGCCGTTCCCAGTTTGTACTGGGGACGGGAAGGGCCGTTCCCAGAAAATCCCGAACTCCCCGCGAACAGAATCCACCCTCATGGATTTTTCCAAAGGGGAAATTCCACCCCGTGGATTTTTCCAGACCTACTGACTCAAATCCACCCCTGCGGATTTTTCCAAAGGGAAAAATCCACCCCCTTGGATTTGACTCAGTAGCTAAAAGAAAGGTTTTGGCCATGGGAACGGCCGTTCCCGTTCCCAGTACAAACTGGGAACGGCCGTTCCCACTCACGGCATGAACAGTAAAATGGCCTGGGAAGGGCCGTTCCCAGTTTATAACTGGGGCGGGAACGGCCGTTCCGGCCTGGTTCGAAAAGCTGTAACAGAATCACATTACAGAAAACAGGGGAAGCTCCAAATTTTGCCAAAATGGCCAAAATCCCAAACCTTAAAGTTGCCACAACCTCTCAAATTGCACAAACAATTCACCTAAATCATGCTTAACAAGTTGACACTCAAATAACTCAAGAAAAATGGAATAAAAGGCCATGATCAAAGGATGCAATAAACAAGCCAAAATCATGCTCAATCATAAATGCTCAACTACCAAGAGAAACTAAGCAATAAATACAACATTTACAACCTATACAACTCATTTATGAAGCTAAAGATCAAGAATAACAAGCAAAGAGCACATATTCAAGTTTTTAACCAAACCCTCACTATTCACGTAGGGAAGCAAAGGCACACCAAACTCACTCCAAACTCAGAATTTAAACCATAGAAATGACAAGCACGACGAGGGGATTCCAAAACATACTCAAGTTCGAGAAAAGACGAGGAAACGGGGAAGATCTTGGCTTGGGAAGGTTGGATGATCAACTTGGGTTTTCTTCCTTGGCTCTAGAGTTGCTGCTGTTGTTGAACGTAAAATGAAGGAGGAGAAAATTGTTAGGAATAGTGCCCTAGAAAGCCGATTGTATATCCGCTTTGTACTTTTCCTTATTGTAATCACAGACAATCTTTGAATAAAATAACGAATTGAGGCAACACTTCTTTATATGCTCTTGTTTGGTATGCGTTTACTTTAGCTGTGCATGTATGAGAACTCCCCTAATCCTGATGACTTTAGGACTCTACCATTTAGGTGAAATGGTTCATGAAACGAGCCCTATATCACATGAGTCATGATTAGTAAAATACTCCAAGCCGATGAGTCCTACAGACAGTGGGAGTGTCAACCTGACTCCTCTAAGGCTTCCTTGTGGGATCACGCCCTTAAGAAGGACCACCTTGTTTCATGGAGGTGCAAAGTGTATAGTTGATACGTGCGTGATACATGAGGGTGCTTACTTTAATAAGTAAGTTCACTGAGGTGCCCCGTGTGAGAACATTCCTAAATGGGAAAGGAAGTTTCTATTTCAGGAAATGGAAACTTCCAGATTAGGAAATATCTCACGAGTCATTGATGTGATTAATTGATCCTTAGACTTGAGGTTCCTTGTCACTTTATGAGTTAACTCTGTAGTCTTAGGTATAAGCTTTAAAGGGTGTCGCCTTAGACAACTGATTCAAGGCTTATGCTGGGGCTGCACAAGTGATTCATGAAAGTGAATGAGAATCAAGAAAGGACCTACACTTGCATTTGCAAGGTGATCTCTTATTGTGTAAGTCATTCATATGCCATATGGAGTCCTTGGCCAAGGCAGTAGATCAAGACATCAAGAAAAGTGTTTCTTGGATTGAGATCAAATGGATATGAAATGCACTTAGCTTTAAGACCGGATTATTAGGGTTCTGATTATTCCCTTGCCCTAGATCTTGGTTGAGAGATAGTAAGTAGGAGGATTGTATCTCACATGATTCAATGACTTAAAGGTTCTGTCGAATCCGAACATTCCAATTCAGCTAGGGGTTAAACACCTGTTGCTAGACTATGGTCGTTTAATCTGTGGACTGATTAATTAATTAGTGAATTAATTAATTAGGGTCACTGCTAATTGAATTGAGAACCTAGAGGGTCACACACAACAACTTGGTTACATGAGTTGAGGCTTGAAAATGATTAAACGAGTTAATCGGACCAAGAGGGTTCCACACGTGTGAATTCACACGTGTGGCTCACGTGAGTGACACGTGTCATTGTGACACGTGTCACACACGTGTATATATATATATATATATTAAATAATTAAATTAGTTAATTATTTAATAGACTTTGGTTTAATTTTGAATTAAAAAGAAAGTCTAATTTTGGAGAAAATAATCTAGTTAATTAATTACGAATTAATTAATTAGATAAAAATAAGTTATTTATTTTATAATAAATAAAGTATAAAATTATCCAAAAATAGTTTGGATATTTTTAAGCTCTCTTAAAAGTTGACTAGAAATAGAATTCAAAGTCAAAGTTGGAAAATACTTGATGATCAAGTAATAGGAGAGAGAGGAACCAAATCCTAGTCCAAAAGGGACTAGTTTCGGCCGCCCCTCATCTTCCTATATATAGGGGAGCTCATGCTCCCCTTTAGAGCTAATAGACAATTCTTGGTTCATGTGTTGAACACCTTTCTTTCTCCAAGATTAAATTAAACCCTAGGTTAAGCCTAAACACTAACTAGAGAACTAGCATCCTTACTAGTTAGATTGTGATCAAGTTGGTGGACTTTCTCTAGAGACTTCAAGTTAGAAGTTTTGAAGATTCGAGCTTTACCAAGGAGAGGGGATCAAGCCGTGAGAAGAGCGTTCTTGGGTGGCTTGAAACGCTTCAAGAAAGAATAAAAGAAAAGTAAGTTTTCTATCTTTACGAATTTGGTCACACGATTACGAGTTCAAGGTCCTTTTGTTGGGAAATTTTTTTAAATTCCGCTGCTTTCTGATTCTGTTTTCCAACAAGTGGTATCAGAGCCACCTCGTTAATCGTGTTTCTAATTCGTCTCAATTATTTCTGAATTTGGTAGAAATTCTTAGGCTTAGATGCGAATTAGGTATTCATGAGTTCTTTTAGAAAGCCTGAATTACGAAACTGTAATTTTTCCTGAATTTCTAAAACTGTTTTCTCAAATCGTGTTTTTGAAAATTGTTTAAATCGAATTTTTTAAATTTTGGATTGAACTGGTTTTTCGAGAAACCCAGAAATACGAAACGAACACGAAAAGCAACGAGCCTAGGCGTGCTAGCACTTCGCACGCCCAGGCCCGTCGCCGCCGCCCAGCACCTCCCGCAACAGCGCGGGAGCCGTCCCGGGCGCGCCCAGTCCGTCCCGCAACCGCGCGGGACGCCTGCCCAGGCTGTGCCGGGCGCTGCTGCGCGCAGGCGCGCGCATGATGCACGCCCAGCGTGCGCACGCGAGCGGCTCATCCCGCCCGCTGTGCGCGCGTCTGCGCGCGCGGCTGCGCGGCGGTGCCTCGCACGGCTGGGCACCTTTTCCGGGCTCGTTTTCGTGTTTTCGTGTTTCGTGTTTTTCGGTCCATAAAATCCCGATTTAATTTTATTTTAATTTTATCCTTTTAAAATCAGTTTTGATAAAATAAAATTATTTTAAAATTTTGATTAAATTGGGATTTTTGAAAAATTAAAGCGATTTGATTTTTGGGAAAATTATGAATATTATTTTCTGAAAATAATGAAAGAATAAAATTATTAATTTTGGAAATTAATTGGAATTTTATTAGTTTAATGTTTTTCGGGTTTTATTGAAAAGGCTCTTGAACAAGAATTGCATCTAAGTCGTGTTTTGAGTCATTAGGACTTGAAACGAGAATTTTAATTTATTGGCTAAATTTAAATTCTCGCAAAAGCATGTTAGGTGATCATGGGTTTAGATCTATGTATGGTTTTAATTTATGCACTTGGATGGTTTAAATTGGGGTTGGAGCCCTATAGTTGCGTTTTTCAATTGAGGTTGGAGCCTCACTTATGTGCGTACTGTTATGTGATTTATTATGTGGTTTTCCATATTACTGTTTTTGAGGCCGGGGTATGCCCCGTGTAATTGTCTAAGGCCAATATGAAGATTGAGCCTTATTACTTTATGTCTTTTTCTTTTTATTGTAATTTGAGAGTAGAGATAGGTGGTGAGGTTTTATTTTCATTTTGGAGACAATGCACCCATGGAGTAAGATGGACCACATTCAAGTAACAAGGAGGCCATAAGTGAAGACCCCTCAAAATGTTAGGGAGGGGAATCTCAATTGTTAAATGTAATAGAGATAGGGCTCGTATTTTGTTACCGCTTTCCCTTATGTGATTTGAACTGTTTATGTGGCATGTATGTTAGAACTTGTGATTGTGGAGTGGCTCCCACATATCACGCATAAGATAGGTAGAACCCATGATCATTACATGTTAGTATCATGCTAGGACATGTTATCTGTTTATGTGCTTGTTTGAAATGCATTTAAGTGTACTTGCATTAATCAAGACTAATAAAATTGGATAACATATATGTTGGTGAGGTCGAACCGGACAACTCTCCGGTTGATTCGAAAATTCCCATTAAATATTAAGCTAATTTCGAACAAATAGGTGTTTAATTCGAGATGCAAATTTTGAATTAAATTCCTAGCATTCCATCAATAGGTTTTAAGTTTAGTAAGTAAAGCTAGTTATTGTCCGCGAGTCGTGGGATAGCTAGTGGAGCTTATTAGTTCTTAGTTGCCTAATTAATCATTTTAAATGATCGATATTTCGTGGTCAATTTTAGCAAGGCGATGTCCGCGAGTCGTGGGTCGTTCAAACTAAGTTTTGGTCATGATCTTATGATTGATGGGTCTAGCTTAACGCCTAAGTAAATATGGATGTCGCACGAGTCGTGGGTCCATATTGAAAGATAGGTGATGCAAGAAACAATTACTAAGAGTTCTAAAGGTGTTAGAATTGGTAAGTTGTACCTACCTAGGGTTCTTACTTAGAATGTCCGCGAGTCGTGGGTTCGAGGTAAAATGCCTAGGATCTCAGTACCCATTGGGAAACGTGTTCCTCTTAGATCTTTGGGAATTCTAGATCTTTGAAAAACAGTGGGAGCTACAATAGATTAAAGACCTTATCTTTTGTATATCGTTATAATTCAGCATGCTCACTAGTTCTCTGTTTTACCATTTAGGTCGTAGATTCTGTGATTCTCTACGTGTTTTGAAATGGCAACCAAAAACCCTCTTGTATCGATCCTCGAGTCAAACAAGTTGACTGGTCCCAACTATTCTGATTGGCTGAGGAATCTAAAAATCATTTTAGATTCTGAGAAGAGAACTTATGTTCTCTTCGAAGGGGAGCCTACTCCTGAAGGGGAGGCTCCCACTCGGGCCGAGCGGGATGCGATTCAGAAGTGGAAGGATGATAATCTCCAAGCCCGTTGCCTTATGTTGGCTAACATGTCTCCGGACTTGCAAAGACAACATGAGGCCATGGAATTTGCTTGGGAGATTTACGACCACTTAGAGCAACTTTACCGCCCTCATGAACGTGTTACAAGGTATAACACTTCAAAGGAATTATTCCACTTGAGAATGAGGGAAGGTTCTAGTGTCCATGAATATGGACTCAAGTTTCTTGCCCTTACTGAGAAACTTGCTTCCATGGACATGCCGCTGAAAGATGAGCTTTCAGTGGATTTGTTGCTAGCTTCGCTCCCACCATCATTTAACCCATTTGTCCTTAACTTCAACATGAATCATGCTGGTGCTACTGTAGCTGAGCTGATTAGTCAGCTTGTGACTGCTGAAAGCACGATCAAGAAGGACAATAAGGTTTTGATGGTGAATGCTCCATCTTCCTCTTCTGGGCCTTCTAAAGGTAAGGGCAAGAAAGCCCAAAAGAAGAAGAAGAAACCCCTTAGGCCCACTGGTGGCATTTCGAAGGGGAAGGCCCAAAAGAAGAAGCGTGATCAGAAAGAGGATGTTTGCTTCCATTGTGGCAAAGCGGGACATTGGAGGAGAAACTGCCCAGAGTACAAGGCTACTCTAAAGAAAGGTATCTTTCTCGTTGAAGTAAATCTTTCTATTAATTCTAGTTCTTGGGTACTTGATACCGGTTGTGGGACTCATATCTGTAATGATGTACAGATGCTAAGTGAAGTCCAACAACTCAAAGAAGGAGAATGTGTCTTGAAGATCGGAGATGGCTCAAACGTTGAAGCTCGAGCTTTAGGCACAATTAGATTAGATTTAGGTAGTTTTGAGTTAGTATTAAACAAAGTCCTTCATGTACCGAACATTATTCGTAATATAATTTCAGTTCCAATATTAGATTGTGAAGGTTATGAAACTTATATTAAGAATGGTAAATATTTTATCAAACGGAACAACTCTTCCGTTCACATCGGTACTCTAAGTAATGGACTTTACCTAACTCAAAATATCAATATTATGAATATACAACGAGAAACAAAGCGTAAGAGAGATGACAAAGTTTCAGCTCCCCTATGGCACGCTAGATTAGGACACATTTCCAAGAACAGAATTAGCAAGATAAACACTTTAGGATCATTCTCTGAAAATGATCTCAAAGAGTTAACTTCTTGCGAATCCTGTCTCAAAGGAAAAATGTCCAAAGTCCCTTTTAAAGGAACTGTGAAACGTGCCACTGAGGTTTTGGATTTGATCCATACTGATGTTTGTGGACCGCTTAGTGTAAGCACTAGAAGCAATCATCAGTATTTCATAACCTTTACTAATGACTTTAGTCGGTATGGTTATGTATACTTAATGAAGTATAAATCTGAAGCTTTTGAGAAATTCTTAGAATTTCAAAAGGAGGTTGAGAACCAAACTGGTCACAAGATCAAAGCACTTCGATCTGATCGAGGAGGCGAGTATCTTAGTGAAGAATTCCTTAATCATCTCAAAGATAATGGGATTATCTCTCAGTGGACTCCTCCGGGAACTCCTCAACTCAATGGAGTTTCTGAGAGAAGGAATCGAACCCTACTTGATATGGTTCGTTCCATGATGAGTTTTACTGACTTACCACCTTTTTTCTGGGGTTATGCCCTAGAAAGTGCAACAAAGATTTTGAATCTAGTTCCCTCTAAGTCAGTCCCTAAAACGCCCTATGAAATGTGGCATGGTAAAATCCCTAGTTATTCTTACTTAAGAATTTGGGGTTGTCCTGCTTACGTGAAGAGGACAGTGGGAGATAAGTTAGAATCTCGTTCTAACTTATGCTACTTTGTAGGTTATCCTAAGGAAACCATAGGATACTATTTCTATGATCAATCTGAACAAAAGGTGTTTGTTTCCAGAAATGCTACTTTTCTAGAGGAACCGTTCCTTAAAGAAAAGAAAGGCAAGATCATAGAATTAGAAGAAGTACAAAATGACCCCACACCACCCACTGAAGAAACGTCCCACTCTGATCAACCACAACCAATCACGAATTTCGATACACACGAAAATCCTCCTCTAAGGCGTTCTGAACGCACTCCTAGACAGCCGGAGAGATGGTATGGATTCTTCCATGAAATCTCTCAAAAGGATAATGATCCTTCGACATATGAGGAGGCACTTTCAGATTCTGACTCTGAACAGTGGATAGAAGCCATGAAATCCGAAATGGACTCCATGAACTCCAACCAAGTTTGGACCTTGGTAGATTTGCCTGATGGGGTCAAACCCATAGGTTGCAAATGGATCTTTAAGAGAAAGCTTGGAGTTGATGGAAGCATTGCAGCCTACAAAGCAAGACTGGTTGCAAAAGGATTCACTCAGAGACCCGGCGTGGATTTTGATGAAACCTTTTCACCAGTTGCAATGCAAAAGTCTATTCGGATCATGCTTGCCATTGCTGCATATTATGACTATGAGATATGGCAAATGGATGTGAAAACTGCCTTTCTCAATGGTGACATTGACAAAGACATTTATATGGAGCAACCCATAGGTTTCACATTCAGTGGGAGTGAGCAAAAGGTTTGCAAACTCCAAAGATCAATCTATGGATTGAAACAGGCTTCTAGGAATTGGAACATTCGATTTGATGAATCAGTCAAAGCGTTTGGCTTCATGCAAATTTCGAATGAGTCATGTGTGTATAGAAAGGAATTGGAGACCTCAGTGCAATTCTTAGTACTTTATGTTGATGACATCCTTCTTATTGGGAATTCGAAGGATGACATGAAAGTGACTAAGTTGTGGTCATCGAACCAATTCGAGATGAAAGATCTTGGTGATGCGTCCTATATCCTTGGAATTAAAATCTATAGAGATAAATCTAGAAGGTTAATAGGACTATCACAGTCGATGTACATTGACAAAGTATTGAAGAGATTCAATATGGAGTCAGCAAAGGTTAAGAACCTTCCTATGAGTGTAGGAACATGTCTTTCAAAGAAGATGTGTCCTAAGACTAACCTTGAGAAGGAAAGAATGACTCATACTGTAGCACCCGAGCGTAAGGTACCACATCCCCCCGCACCGAGACCCGACCCGCATATGGAATGGAAGTCCATACACGTGCCAAATCCACGGCGAACGGGGACACAACACACACGCTATGCTAGGCGGGACTAACCCTTGAACCAATCAGTGCAGGAATCATAAAATCAGAGTTACAATAATACGCGGAAGCAAGAATAATCAAACATATATACAGTGAGCCACCAAGCTCCAAAAATAGATATACAAGATCATCCAAATATTCAACGGCACTCACGGCCTACAAAAAAATCATAACGCTCCAAAACTAAAACTATAATCATAAGCAAAATATCAGCAAGAGTATGAATATGAGACAAAAGGAAGTGCTAAACATAAATGCAAGACCTAGACGACTTGTATTCCCGCCTAGCACTCCTATACCTGCACAAAACAACTGAAAACAACCGGGTTCAGTCTAAAAGAGACTGGTGGGTATAAAAACGGGGCATAAGATATA
Source organism: Lantana camara (assembly GCA_037501455.1). NCBI lineage: Eukaryota > Viridiplantae > Streptophyta > Magnoliopsida > Lamiales > Verbenaceae > Lantana > Lantana camara. The sequence continues at coordinate 50,787,711 of CM074865.1, forward strand.
TAATATCGCATAAATTAAACACATACATGCAAGCCTTAATCCCGTGTGAAGTTTTATAAGAATTTACCAAGTGGTTAAAACAAAAGAAGACATCAACGGGATTACGACGTTCATTTTCATTCATAATTGTTCATAAAGGTTTAAGCTCGGCGAGTGAGCGTGCACAATCTCCAACCTTCTCCTCGTGTAATCATATCATAATTATTGGTTGTCATACATATCTTTCGTGCACATACATAAATGATCATAATCATACATATACACCTTTTTCCTCCGGGTGGTGGACAAGTTAGCTAGACCTGACCACCGGAACATACATAATGGCTAGTGAGGTACATGAATCCTCAAAAGCCCGACCTGCGTTTCCTCGTTAAAACTCCTAACGAGGTCCGTATCGTCGTAGATTTGGTTGGAACTAGTATATGGGATCCCCGTCAGCCCTTGCTTCCTCGGTTAGCCACATATACTAAGTCCCGGGGCCCGTGAATATAACATACATACAATCTCGCCAAAACATAAGGTAGGGTTTCATAATTAAAAGGGGTCATACGTTTGAAATCATTTACCCAAAATGACTCGATTTATATAAATATATAATTTTGGCTTAAAACTTTGCACATAAGGGATTTATAGGGTTGTTTAACTAGTAGAAGAAAAACCCACCTTTACCAAAGCAAAATAAAGGCACAAGCGTCTCAATGCTCGCCCTCGCCTCCGACCAAACCCGAATCTGTGCAAAAGAGAAGGTATGAGACTCAATGACCACATATGACGCTCGGCAATGAAGTGCATATGACATGGATGCATAAATGATCATGTTATATCGTAAAAATGTTCATGTGCACGATTAAGGAATTTAAAACATATAATTCAAATCATTCATTCATATGTTTCATTTGATTTCATAATTTCGTAAATTCATAACATTCATATAATCTTCATAAATTCATATAATTTCCATAAATTCATAACATTCATAGGTTCATATAAATTTCATAATTTCAAATCATTCATAATATTCATAAATTCATAAATTCATAATTCATAATTCATATCAATTAATCTAACATTCAATTAATAGGCATAGCACATATAATATTCATATTCACAAATAGGAATAAATAAATAAAACGTTCAATCAATAATCAGTAAATTAAATACGCGAAATAAAATTCAATTAATTTCAATAATTAAATTAAATCAAATAATATTTAGAATATATAATAAATATACATAATATATAATAAACATACATAATATATAATATAATATAACATATATACACATTACATATATATATATAACTCACGTACACACTCACACACCCCATGCATGCAATATATATTACATGCAATAATATATATACTATATATAACACACACAATTACACTCCATGCATGCCCACTCTAACACATATATATATACACAGAAGAAGCATCAAAAGGCTAGAAAATAACAGCAGCAACAGTTCCAGAAACGCAGCAAAGATTCAAGCAAAACGGGGTGACACCCCCGTGTCACCCACAAAGCCTGGACCGAGACACCCCCGTGTCTCGGTACAGCAACCCCCAGGCCAACTGCACCCCCGTGCCTCGCCGGAAAGGCAGCAAGCGACACCCCCGTGTCGTGCAACAGCAACAGCCCAGTTTCGGCCAACACAAACGCACAGAAACAGGGCAGAAAAAGGCAGCCACTTCATGCAAGAAATTCAGGCAAGAAAGGTAGCAAAATTGAGCAGGAAAAGCTGCTAGAAACTCATCTAAACTACCCCCACAAAGACAAGGAAATGACAGCAAAAGCATGAAGGGAAAAACAGCAAAATGACAGCAACTCTGCGTGAAGAAAAACAGGGCACAGTTGCGGGAAAAACAGGGCATGCCGGCTTTCAACCCACGCGACTCAGATCAGGTCCAAAAGGCCAACAATTGTGCAACAAAATAACATGAAACCAACACAGGATTCAGCCCCCAAACAACTCACACAAGAAGGAAGCCATACGTGACAAACATGTGGGATTTTCTCAAAATTTCATAAGTGATAACTCATATATATCTCAACAAACACGAAAGCAATGATCATAATTGATATGAGGATGTTAAAACAATTAATCTCAGGCTTGGAATCAATCAAAATCATTGAAAATCGAAGAAGATCAAGAATTTATACAAAAACTCCACTTTTCGGTAAAATGGCCCAGAACGGATGAAACCATGCTCAAACTTGTGAATGGAAGGATGAAAATGATCAGAATTAATCATATATTACAACCTTAAGCTTACCTTGATGATTGGTTGAAGTTTGGAGAAGATTTGAGCTCCAAAATCTCCAAGGGATGAAGGGTTTCGGGTCTGGAGAGAAAACAGTAGCTTTGGCTGATGTTTGGGGCTTGTGTGATGATAATCTCGGTCAAGGCTTGAAATATCTAGATAGGTGGTTGAGTTAGGGTTTAAAGGAGTCAAACCATGGTTAATTTGGTTGTGGTTTGGCTAAGTTATGGATGAATTAGTGTAACAAGGTCAAGTTGGTCTCCGTTTCGTTTTTCGGTCGGATTTCGGAGTTTCAAATGAATTGGGAAAATTATAAGGCTAAGTTTACTAAACTCGAATTTTCGTTACGAGTTCAGCGAAGTTGACGGAACTCGAATCCGAGTTCCCGAGCTCAAGATATAAAATTCGGAACCAAGGGTACGCTAAGTGCTCGTTAGCCCCCGATTTGGTTCCTCAATTAAAATTTAATTCGTTAACAAATCAAATGAATTCAAAAACATAAATTGAGCATAAAATCATGTTCATAACACATATATGTACAACATATTACAAATTCGTGGTAATTTGACATCATTTCGTAAGAGAACGACGCACAAAATAAACGAACAACCTCAATCACACAATTCATGCATGAATTATAAAATTCCCATGCACAATTTATAAACTCCATGCATGAATATTTTAATTCCATGCAAAAATATAACATTCATGCAAAAATTATATTCCCATGCATAATATGATTTTCATGCAAAATATTTTAGTTTGCATGCATAATTAAAATCCTCATGCATAAATATATTATACGTGAATATACATATATATATATATAGAATAATCAATCAATTAATTAAAACATGATTAACATATAATTAGGATAATCAATGAATTAATAATAATAATTAAACATATATATATATATATATATATATATATATATATATACGAGACATATATATATAATGAATAATATTAAAATAAAATAATATAATATAATAAAATAATAACAATTATAATAAAATTAAATATAAAACACGTAAAAACAATTAATTCGCGCAATTAGGTAAACACATACGCTCTACCTTTACGTCCGAAAAGTCGGGGCGTTACAATCTCTCCCCCTTAAAAGAATCTGTCCTCGGATTCACTGCTCGCTCGGAAACAACTCGGGGTGAAACCTTTACATCTTATCCCCTCGTTCAATCCTTGAGAATCCTTTTCGTGGGGAAGCCTTTACGAAAACCTTATCTCCAATCTCAACCTCCAATTTCTTCTTCCGAAGACCCACATAAATCTTTTGTCAATCCTGAACAGCCTTCATCCGTTGTCTAACTATCTGGAACTTATCAATAACATCTTGTACTGTCTTAGAGGGTTTTCCTTCTTTTCCCTTCTATTAATCCCTTCTTGCGTGGTCCAATTACATTCCTCCAAGTCAAAGAGCAACGGTGATCGACATTTACGTCGATAAAGAGCTTCATAAGGGGCCATTTCAATCGAAGCTTGATAGCTATTATAATAAGAAAACTCGATCAACGGCAACTGTTCATTCCACGAGCTTTGAAAGTCCAATGCACATGCTCTCAACAGATCCTCCAGATACTTAATCAACCTTTCTGATTGTCCGTCGGTCTGAGGATGGAAAGCTGTGCTGAATTGAAGCCTTGTTTCCAAACACTTCTGTAATTCTTGCCATCACCTTGAAGTAAATCTGGGATCCCGATCCGAGACAATACTAACAAGTACCCCATGAAGCCTGACAATCTCGTCATTGTATCTCTTGGTTAACTTATTCAGTTATCGGACATTCTGATTGTAAGAAAATGAGCGGATTTTATCCACCTGTCCACGATAACCCAAATTCCCATCAATAGAATTGCTTCAATAAAACCTCAACACCTTCTTTCAGGTTAGCTCTTCTACCTTCCTTGTAGTTCCACATTTCTGAAATAATGTAACGTCCACTCGGGTTGTATTCGTTTACCTCAAACAGAGCTGATGTCACATCCCAAACCTTCCTTTTGAGGCGTCCGTAAAAACTGTATATCTTTCTGTACCTTCGGGAAGTGCTACTACAGGAGCGGTGGTCAACTTTTCCTTGTAACAATATAACCCAGAATTGCTACCTGATCGATCCAAAACTCGCCTTTGCTAAACTTAGCTTACAATCCGATGCTCTTTTAAGGTATCCATCATAATCCTGAGATGCCTGGCATGATCTTCCGGAGTTCTCGAATAAATTAAGATGTCATCAAAGAAGATTACCACAACTTATCCTCCCATCATAACTGAACACTCCCGAACCAACTGCTCTGTCTGAAGTCTACCACCCAGTGGCGAACTCACCAAACACCAAGAAGAAAAAGCAAATAACAGGCAAGCACAGAATAGCAACTAAGTCACAGGAAATAAAGGAATGCGTGGCACTCAAATCAAAGAGTGTATGCATGCTCATGTTATGTATGCATAGGGTACCTTCTACCACTGCTGTGGGACCGATCTCTGCATCTTGCTCTTCACCTTCGAGGGCGTAAGCACGAGCCTGAAGCATTGGCCTTTGAACTCCCTTTTTAAATCCCGGAGTCTTGTCGGGGCATGCATCCGCCATATGATCAGCTTTTCCACATATTAGGCATAATCCCAACCTCTTCCAGCATTTGTGATAATTGTGAGTTGGCCCTCCACAATATGTACATGGTGGCTTGGATAATCGTGCTTCACTCGGACCTTGTCGATCCCTTGTTGGTGCAGGCAAAGCTATTGGAGCCGGTGGAGTTGGTCCTCCCATTCTTGGCTTCTTAAACGGAACCTTAGGAGGGAGACTAGCTTGAATCATCGGCCTCTTTCCCGAATTCGATCCGGAACCTCTTTCCATAGGAGCTCTAAAAATCGGATCCTTCTTCTTGAATTCCTCCTCTTGAACCAAAGCCCTTTGCACCGTGTCGGCAAATGACTCGAAGTTGTGACCCGCTTGGCCATGCCTCAAGTCCTGTCTCAACCCCGCAATGAATTTCCTTGATTTTCTCTTCTCATCCCGGGTGACATGAGGAGCATATTTCCCGAGTCTATTGAATACGGCGAGGTATTGAGTCACCGTACGAGCCCCTTGCTTTAATTCCATAAACTCTTGCTCCTTCCTCTCTCTTACCACTTCCGGTACAAAGCATTCCCGGAATTCTCTCTTGAAAACCTCCCAAGTCACTTCCTCTTCATCCACTTCAAGTTTCTCTCTAGTTCGTTCCCACCATTCATACGCATCTCCATCCAATTGAAATATAGCAAATTGGGCCTTCTCTTGCGTGGTGAATTGTCGGACCCCAAATATCCTCTCTAATCGTATCAACCAACCCTCCGAGACCGCATCATCAATGGAACCAGAAAACCGAGGGGGGTTGTAGCTCAGAAACACCCCATGAGGATCTCTATTGTTATGGTTTAGTGGGGGAGCTTGTTGTTCTGCTTGTTGTGGTGGGGGAGCTTGAGCTCTCCGATGCTCTACATAATTGAAAACCGCTTCCATGAAATTTCCCATGTCCATAGGTGGTGCTTGTGGTTGGGGTGGAGGCGTAGGAGATCGATCATGATGACGACGGCGTCCGGGAGATCTCTCACGATGTCTACGTGGAGGCATCCTGTTCAAGAAACACTGAGATGCATGCTATTTTTAGTCTATGCATACAAGTGCAATTAATTCGATCAAAATTCAAGACTTAGAGCACACAAACACGTAAACAATGCATATGCAACACATTGACAAGTTGTTCCTAAAGCCGAACGACCTAACTGACTCAACACGACACTAGAGCCCGGGTTTTGCAACCCTAAGCTCTGATACCACTTAAGGATGTAGCACCCGAGCGTAAGGTACCACATCCCCCCGCACCGAGACCCGACCCGCATATGGAATGGAAGTCCATACACGTGCCAAATCCACGGCGAACGGGGACACAACACACACGCTATGCTAGGCGGGACTAACCCTTGAACCAATCAGTGCAGGAATCATAAAATCAGAGTTACAATAATACGCGGAAGCAAGAATAATCAAACATATATACAGTGAGCCACCAAGCTCCAAAAATAGATATACAAGATCATCCAAATATTCAACGGCACTCACGGCCTACAAAAAAATCATAACGCTCCAAAACTAAAACTATAATCATAAGCAAAATATCAGCAAGAGTATGAATATGAGACAAAAGGAAGTGCTAAACATAAATGCAAGACCTAGACGACTTGTATTCCCGCCTAGCACTCCTATACCTGCACAAAACAACTGAAAACAACCGGGTTCAGTCTAAAAGAGACTGGTGGGTATAAAAACGGGGCATAAGATATATAATATCGCATAAATTAAACACATACATGCAAGCCTTAATCCCATGTGAAGTTTTATAAGAATTTACCAAGTGGTTAAAACAAAAGAAGACATCAACGGGATTACGACGTTCATTTTCATTCATAATTGTTCATAAAGGTTTAAGCTCGGCGAGTGAGCGTGCACAATCTCCAACCTTCTCCTCGTGTAATCATATCATAATTATTGGTTGTCATACATATCTTTCGTGCACATACATAAATGATCATAATCATACATATACACCTTTTTCCTCCGGGTGGTGGACAAGTTAGCTAGACCTGACCACCGGAACATACATAATGGCTAGTGAGGTACATGAATCCTCAAAAGCCCGACCTGCGTTTCCTCGTTAAAACTCCTAACGAGGTCCGTATCGTCGTAGATTTGGTTGGAACTAGTATATGGGATCCCCGTCAGCCCTTGCTTCCTCGGTTAGCCACATATACTAAGTCCCGGGGCCCGTGAATATAACATACATACAATCTCGCCAAAACATAAGGTAGGGTTTCATAATTAAAAGGGGTCATACGTTTGAAATCATTTACCCAAAATGACTCGATTTATATAAATATATAATTTTGGCTTAAAACTTTGCACATAAGGGATTTATAGGGTTGTTTAACTAGTAGAAGAAAAACCCACCTTTACCAAAGCAAAATAAAGGCACAAGCGTCTCAATGCTCGCCCTCGCCTCCGACCAAACCCGAATCTGTGCAAAAGAGAAGGTATGAGACTCAATGACCACATATGACGCTCGGCAATGAAGTGCATATGACATGGATGCATAAATGATCATGTTATATCGTAAAAATGTTCATGTGCACGATTAAGGAATTTAAAACATATAATTCAAATCATTCATTCATATGTTTCATTTGATTTCATAATTTCGTAAATTCATAACATTCATATAATCTTCATAAATTCATATAATTTCCATAAATTCATAACATTCATAGGTTCATATAAATTTCATAATTTCAAATCATTCATAATATTCATAAATTCATAAATTCATAATTCATAATTCATATCAATTAATCTAACATTCAATTAATAGGCATAGCACATATAATATTCATATTCACAAATAGGAATAAATAAATAAAACGTTCAATCAATAATCAGTAAATTAAATACGCGAAATAAAATTCAATTAATTTCAATAATTAAATTAAATCAAATAATATTTAGAATATATAATAAATATACATAATATATAATAAACATACATAATATATAATATAATATAACATATATACACATTACATATATATATATAACTCACGTACACACTCACACACCCCATGCATGCAATATATATTACATGCAATAATATATATACTATATATAACACACACAATTACACTCCATGCATGCCCACTCTAACACATATATATATACACAGAAGAAGCATCAAAAGGCTAGAAAATAACAGCAGCAACAGTTCCAGAAACGCAGCAAAGATTCAAGCAAAACGGGGTGACACCCCCGTGTCACCCACAAAGCCTGGACCGAGACACCCCCGTGTCTCGGTACAGCAACCCCCAGGCCAACTGCACCCCCGTGCCTCGCCGGAAAGGCAGCAAGCGACACCCCCGTGTCGTGCAACAGCAACAGCCCAGTTTCGGCCAACACAAACGCACAGAAACAGGGCAGAAAAAGGCAGCCACTTCATGCAAGAAATTCAGGCAAGAAAGGTAGCAAAATTGAGCAGGAAAAGCTGCTAGAAACTCATCTAAACTACCCCCACAAAGACAAGGAAATGACAGCAAAAGCATGAAGGGAAAAACAGCAAAATGACAGCAACTCTGCGTGAAGAAAAACAGGGCACAGTTGCGGGAAAAACAGGGCATGCCGGCTTTCAACCCACGCGACTCAGATCAGGTCCAAAAGGCCAACAATTGTGCAACAAAATAACATGAAACCAACACAGGATTCAGCCCCCAAACAACTCACACAAGAAGGAAGCCATACGTGACAAACATGTGGGATTTTCTCAAAATTTCATAAGTGATAACTCATATATATCTCAACAAACACGAAAGCAATGATCATAATTGATATGAGGATGTTAAAACAATTAATCTCAGGCTTGGAATCAATCAAAATCATTGAAAATCGAAGAAGATCAAGAATTTATACAAAAACTCCACTTTTCGGTAAAATGGCCCAGAACGGATGAAACCATGCTCAAACTTGTGAATGGAAGGATGAAAATGATCAGAATTAATCATATATTACAACCTTAAGCTTACCTTGATGATTGGTTGAAGTTTGGAGAAGATTTGAGCTCCAAAATCTCCAAGGGATGAAGGGTTTCGGGTCTGGAGAGAAAACAGTAGCTTTGGCTGATGTTTGGGGCTTGTGTGATGATAATCTCGGTCAAGGCTTGAAATATCTAGATAGGTGGTTGAGTTAGGGTTTAAAGGAGTCAAACCATGGTTAATTTGGTTGTGGTTTGGCTAAGTTATGGATGAATTAGTGTAACAAGGTCAAGTTGGTCTCCGTTTCGTTTTTCGGTCGGATTTCGGAGTTTCAAATGAATTGGGAAAATTATAAGGCTAAGTTTACTAAACTCGAATTTTCGTTACAAGTTCAGCGAAGTTGACGGAACTCGAATCCGAGTTCCCGAGCTCAAGATATAAAATTCGGAACCAAGGGTACGCTAAGTGCTCGTTAGCCCCCGATTTGGTTCCTCAATTAAAATTTAATTCGTTAACAAATCAAATGAATTCAAAAACATAAATTGAGCATAAAATCATGTTCATAACACATATATGTACAACATATTACAAATTCGTGGTAATTTGACATCATTTCGTAAGAGAACGACGCACAAAATAAACGAACAACCTCAATCACACAATTCATGCATGAATTATAAAATTCCCATGCACAATTTATAAACTCCATGCATGAATATTTTAATTCCATGCAAAAATATAACATTCATGCAAAAATTATATTCCCATGCATAATATGATTTTCATGCAAAATATTTTAGTTTGCATGCATAATTAAAATCCTCATGCATAAATATATTATACGTGAATATACATATATATATATATATAGAATAATCAATCAATTAATTAAAACATGATTAACATATAATTAGGATAATCAATGAATTAATAATAATAATTAAACATATATATATATATATATATATATATATACGAGACATATATATATAATGAATAATATTAAAATAAAATAATATAATATAATAAAATAATAACAATTATAATAAAATTAAATATAAAACACGTAAAAACAATTAATTCGCGCAATTAGGTAAACACATACGCTCTACCTTTACGTCCGAAAAGTCGGGGCGTTACACATACACCTTATGCATCAGCAATAGGTAGCATAATGTATGCAATGTTATGTACTCGACCGGATGTGGCTTATGCACTTAGTGTGACAAGTCGTTTCCAATCTGACCCTGGAGATGGTCACTGGGCTGCCGTGAAGAATATTCTTAAGTACTTGAAGAGTACTAAAGATTTATTCTTAGTTTACGGAGGTCAGAAAGATCTTACTGTCGAAGGATACTGCGATGCAAGCTTTGCATCTGACTTAGATGATTTTAAGTCAATGTCAGGATACATTTTCTGCCTAAACGGCGGAGCAGTGAGTTGGAAGAGTTCCAAGCAAACAACCACTGCAGATTCGACCACTGAGGCCGAATACTTAGCTGCAAATGATGCAGCTAAGGAAGGTGTTTGGATTAGAAACTTCATTCAAGAGTTGAATGTTGTTCCTAGCATGAAAGACCCCATTACTGTGTTTTGTGACAACACTGGGGCGGTTGCTCAAGCAAGAGAACCAAGATCTCACCAACGGACCAAGCACATTATGAGGAAGTATCACCTAATCCGTGATATTATCAAAAGAGGAGATGTGCAAATTGAGAGGGTCACATCAGCAGAGAACGTGGCAGATCCACTTACTAAACCCCTTAGTCGAGAAGCTTTCCAAGGTCATCTTCAGAAGATGGGACTTAGAGTAGCTTTAGAATGGCTTTGACGGGCAAGTGGGAGATTGTTAGGAATAGTGCCCTAGAAAGCCGATTGTATATCCGCTTTGTACTTTTCCTTATTGTAATCACAGACAATCTTTGAATAAAATAACGAATTGAGGCAACACTTCTTTATATGCTCTTGTTTGGTATGCGTTTACTTTAGCTGTGCATGTATGAGAACTCCCCTAATCCTGATGACTTTAGGACTCTACCATTTAGGTGAAATGGTTCATGAAACGAGCCCTATATCACATGAGTCATGATTAGTAAAATACTCCAAGCCGATGAGTCCTACAGACAGTGGGAGTGTCAACCTGACTCCTCTAAGGCTTGCTTGTGGGATCACGCCCTTAAGAAGGACCACCTTGTTTCATGGAGGTGCAAAGTGTATAGTTGATACGTGCGTGATACATGAGGGTGCTTACTTTAATAAGTAAGTTCACTGAGGTGCCCCGTGTGAGAACATTCCTAAATGGGAAAGGAAGTTTCTATTTCAGGAAATGGAAACTTCCAGATTAGGAAATATCTCACGAGTCATTGATGTGATTAATTGATCCTTAGACTTGAGGTTCCTTGTCACTTTATGAGTTAACTCTGTAGTCTTAGGTATAAGCTTTAAAGGGTGTCGCCTTAGACAACTGATTCAAGGCTTATGCTGGGGCTGCACAAGTGATTCATGAAAGTGAATGAGAATCAAGAAAGGACCTACACTTGCATTTGCAAGGTGATCTCTTATTGTGTAAGTCATTCATATGCCATATGGAGTCCTTGGCCAAGGCAGTAGATCAAGACATCAAGAAAAGTGTTTCTTGGATTGAGATCAAATGGATATGAAATGCACTTAGCTTTAAGACCGGATTATTAGGGTTCTGATTATTCCCTTGCCCTAGATCTTGGTTGAGAGATAGTAAGTAGGAGGATTGTATCTCACATGATTCAATGACTTAAAGGTTCTGTCGAATCCGAACATTCCAATTCAGCTAGGGGTTAAACACCTGTTGCTAGACTATGGTCGTTTAATCTGTGGACTGATTAATTAATTAGTGAATTAATTAATTAGGGTCACTGCTAATTGAATTGAGAACCTAGAGGGTCACACACAACAACTTGGTTACATGAGTTGAGGCTTGAAAATGATTAAACGAGTTAATCGGACCAAGAGGGTTCCACACGTGTGAATTCACACGTGTGGCTCACGTGAGTGACACGTGTCATTGTGACACGTGTCACACACGTGTATATATATATATATATATTAAATAATTAAATTAGTTAATTATTTAATAGACTTTGGTTTAATTTTGAATTAAAAAGAAAGTCTAATTTTGGAGAAAATAATCTAGTTAATTAATTACGAATTAATTAATTAGATAAAAAGAAGTTATTTATTTTATAATAAATAAAGTATAAAATTATCCAAAAATAGTTTGGATATTTTTAAGCTCTCTTAAAAGTTGACTAGAAATAGAATTCAAAGTCAAAGTTGGAAAATACTTGATGATCAAGTAATAGGAGAGAGAGGAACCAAATCCTAGTCCAAAAGGGACTAGTTTCGGCCGCCCCTCCTCTTCCTATATATAGGGGAGCTCATGCTCCCCTTTAGAGCTAATAGACAATTCTTGGTTCATGTGTTGAACACCTTTCTTTCTCCAAGATTAAATTAAACCCTAGGTTAAGCCTAAACACTAACTAGAGAACTAGCATCCTTACTAGTTAGATTGTGATCAAGTTGGTGGACTTTCTCTAGAGACTTCAAGTTAGAAGTTTTGAAGATTCGAGCTTTACCAAGGAGAGGGGATCAAGCCGTGAGAAGAGCGTTCTTGGGTGGCTTGAAACGCTTTAAGAAAGAATAAAAGAAAAGTAAGTTTTCTATCTTTACGAATTTGGTCACACGATTACGAGTTCAAGGTCCTTTTGTTGGGAAATTTTTTTAAATTCCGCTGCTTTCTGATTCTGTTTTCCAACAAAAATGGTTCAGCCTTTAAGGCTGGACCGGTCGGTTCACGGGTTCGGTTCAAGGTTCCCGGTTCAAGTTGGTTCGGTTCAACAAATACAGGTTCAAATAAGGCCAACTCAATTAAACAAGTAATTCATATACAAAATTAATTCACATAAATTCATATAAGTTCAAATAATTCATATAAGTCGTATACAATTAATCTAGAACGCAATTAATATTAAATCACATAATTTACCTGTACCGACTGTAAGTCGGGGTGTCACAACCTCCCCCCCCCCCCTTCGGAGAACCTGGTCCCCAGGTTCACTATCTGACCTGAGAACAACTCCGAGTACAACCGTCTCATCTTCTCCTCGGTCTCCCAAGTAGACTCTTCGGATTTCTGATCTCTCCAAAGAACTCGGACCAAGGGAATCTGTTTATTCCTCAACACTTGTATCTTCCAGTCTTGAATCTCAACCGGGTGTCTTACTATCGTCAAATCTGTCTCAAGTTGTACCTCGTCAACTGGGAGAATAGTTGATTCTTCGGGATAATATTTCCTGAGCTGCGAAACATGAAACACATTATGTATCCCGGTTAATCTAGGCGGTAGGTCCAACCTATACGCCACTTCTCCAATTCTCTCAAGGATTTCAAAAGGTCTAAGGTATCTCGGGTTAAGCTTCCCACCTCGACCTATTCGAGAAAATCTCTTTCTCGGAGATGCTTTCAAGAAAACCTTTTCTCTGACTTCAAACTCAATGGGCCTTCTCCTCTTATCCGCATAGCTCTTCTGACGGTCCTGAGCTGCCTTCATTCTCTGCTGAATTAACTTAACCTTGGCAGTGGTCTTATCCAATCTCTCTCGAGGTGTAGCTCTTTCGAGCTTGCTCTCCTCTGTCCACCGCCAATCTTCTAAGTCCCAGAATAGAGGCGATCTACACTTCCTTCCATATAGTGCCTCGTAGGGAGCCATACCAATAGAGGTCTGAAAACTGTTGTTATAGGCAAACTCAACCAGAGCTAAATGCTTGTCCCACTTTTCCTTAAAATCCAAATCACACGCTCGTAATAAATCCTCCAAATACTTAATCAGTCTCTCTGACTGTCCATCTGTCTGTGGATGAAAAGCGGTGCTAAAATTAAGCCTCGTACCCAACCTACTCTGAAGATCCTGCCAAAACTTAGCTGTGAACCTCGGATCACGATCTGAGACAATGCTAGCAGGCGCCCCATGAAGTCTCACAATCTCATCACAATACAATTCTGCCAACTTCGGGGTCTTGTAAGACATCTTTACCTTGAGAAAATGAGCTGACTTGGTCAATCGGTCGACTATCACCCAAATTCCATCATAACCTCCTCTTGATCTTGGCAAGCCGGACACAAAGTCCATAGTCACTTGCTCCCACTTCCATTCAGGAATCGGAAGTGGTTGGAGGGTTCCTCCCGGTTTCTGGTGTTCTGCCTTCACCACTTGACACGTGAGGCATCGCTTCACAAAGTTCACGGCATCTCTCTTCATGCCATTCCACCAGAAGAATTCCTTCAAATCTCGGTACATCTTCGTACCACCGGGGTGAATGGAATATCCAGAACGGTGTCCTTCCTCAAGTATTAACCTCTTGAGGTCTTCTGGGACACAAACCCTGGTCTTGAACCTGAACAAACCGGAATCATCAAACCCAAACTTCGTCTCGGGGTCTATCCTAGACCGAACCACTAATCTCTGAATCTCTGTATCCGAAGCTTGAGAATCCAACAACCTCTGTTTCAAATCCGGCTGAACTGAGATGTTAGCTAACCGAGCCACTGAAACCATAACCGTCGAACCCTGTCCTGAAGACCCTGCACTCAAACCTGAAACACTTGCTTTCCTGCTCAAAGCATCTGCCACGACGTTAGCCTTGCCCGGATGATACTGAATCGTGCAGTCATAATCCTCTAAGAATTCCATCCAACGCCTCTGTCTATTATTAAGCTCCTTCTGAGTGAAAAGATACTTGAGGCTCTTATGATCCGTGAATATCTCGAAAGTCGTCCCATAGAGATAATGACGCCACTTCCTCAAAGCAAACACAACCGCTGCCAGCTCAAGATCATGAGTGGGGTAGTTCTTCTCATGTTCCTTCAACTTTCTAGAAGCATAGGCCACCACTCGGCCATTCGGCATCAATACACATCCGAGTCCTTCTTTAGAAGCATCTGCAAAAACTGAATAGCCCTCGGATCCCTCGGGTAGGGTAAGAACTGGTGCTGAAGTTAATCTTTCCTTCAAAGCTTGGAAACTTCTCTCGCACCCATCATCCCACTCATACTTCACCTCCTTTATGGTTAATCGAGTCAACAGGCAAGCAATCTTGGAGAAGTCCTTTACAAATCTCCTATAGTAACCCACTAACCCGAGAAAACTTCTTACCTCGGAGGCGTTCTTCGGTCGTTCCCACTGCATCACAGTCTCAATCTTGGAAGGATCAACTTCAATTCCCTCGCCCGAAATTATGTGACCCAGAAATGACACTCTGTCGAGCCAGAACTCGCACTTGCTAAATTTGGCATAAAGCTTGTGCTCTCTAAGGGTCTCCAAAACAATCCTGAGATGAGATGCGTGCTCTTCTGCAGACTTAGAATACACCAAAATGTCGTCTATGAAAATGACCACAAACTTGTCAAGATACTGTCTAAACACTCGGTGCATCATATCCATGAACACGGCTGGAGCGTTAGTTAACCCAAACGGCATCACTACAAACTCGAAGTGTCCATAACGGGTATTGAACGCAGTCTTAGAGATATCCTCCTCCCGGATACGAAGTTGGTAATACCCTTGCCTCAAATCTAACTTAGAATACACCTGCGACCCTTGCAAGATGTCAAACAACTCTTCGATATGAGGTAAAGGATACTTATTCTTCACTGTCATCCGGTTCAACTCGCGGTAGTCTATACACATCCTCAAAGTCCCGTCCTTCTTCTTCACAAATAACACAGGAGCACCCCACGGGGATGTACTCGGACGGATGTAACCGCAAGTCAAAAGCTCATCCAGCTGAGTTTTCAACTCCTTCAACTCAGCAGGAGCCATCCGATACGGTGTCTTAGAGAAAGGCTCAGCTCCAGGATAAAGGTCGACTACAAACTCGATGTCCCTATCAGGTGGTAAAGAACCCAAATTCTCAGGGAAAACATCGGGAAACTCACTCACGACCTCTGTCTCCTCAAGTTTGGCCTGATCCTTCGGTTTATTCAGAAGGTAAGCCACAAAACCTGTCGCACCGTCCCGGAGGAGCTTACTTGCTTCCATAAAAGACACAAACGGGTTGGACTTCAACCTCTCACCCGTAAAGACTACAGACCCCAAAGACACTTTCTTCTCATGACAATCCAACTGAGCTCGGTATCTAAAGAGAAAGTCCATGCCAAGGATAACCTCATACTTCTTCAACGGTAAAACTATCAGATCTGCAGGAAAAACTCGGCCCTCAAACACCACCGGACACTCCCTAAACACCCTGCCAGCTTCCAAAGACCCTCCCAAAGGAGTATTCACCACATACACATGCGCAGATAATTCATCAAGTAAAGGCAAAGAAGCAACAATATCCCGGGAAATAAATGAATGCGTAGCCCCGGGATCAAACAATGCATGTAGTGATATGCCATGAATGTTTATTGTACCTTCTATCACGGCAGTCGGGTCGACATCAGCAGCTTCCTCCTCTCCCTCCAAAGCATACACACGTGCCTGCACAACCGGCCTCTTATTCGGGCAAGCATCCATCAAGTGATCAGAAGACCCGCACACAAAGCATTTGCCCAGAAGCTTCCAACACCTCTCAACTGGATGTCTCCCCTGACAATGAGAACAAACAGGTGGTCCCTGAGCTGGAGCCGGTCGAGCTGGAATAGCAGGAGGTACCACGGGACCGGTAATACGGGGCTTTTTGTTCCCTAAGCCCTGGGGTCGAAAAGCCGGTGGAATAGGAGCTCGTGGAGCATAAGAAACGGGCCTCTTACCCGATCCAGAACCTGATCCCGATCCTCGAGTAGAAGAGAAACGTGGAGGCTTCAACCGAGCCATTTGGGCCTCAACTTGAATTGCCCTCCTTGTAACTTTGGCCCAAGTACTCACGTTAGCAGCTTGTAAAGCTTCTTGAATATCCCGACAAAGTCCATGAAGAAACGTTCGGGCCTTATGATCATCATGGTCGGTGATGTGAGTGGCATACGAAGCTAACCTCTCAAACTCCAATAAATAATCCTCCACCGTCCGATTTCCTTGCCTCAAATTAGTGAACTCTTGGAGGCGACATTCTTGTGCACTATGAGGGATATATTTCTCATGGAATTCCTGCACAAACGTCTCCCAATTGAATTCCATACCCATTCTCTCAAGCCTGGATCTCACACTTCTAAGCCAAATTGCCGCGGGCCCTTGAATGATACGACCCGTGCAAATGGCCTTGTCTTGAGAATTCCCCGGACAGATCTCCCAAATACCTCGAATCTCAGACAACCACTCTTCCGCCTTAATATCATCACCTCCATACCACTTTGGAGGGTTGTTGTTCCGGAAGTCCCTATACACGGCGGAAATATCTTGTCCTTCACCCGGATTTACATTACCCCTTTGATTTTGTTGGAGCTGATTGAGTAGGGCTTGGAAAATATTCTCCGCATTCATAGGTGGTGGCGGAGGTGCATTCTGTGGAGCCGGTTCATTCAAATCAGGTGTTCGTTCACGGTTATTTTGTCTCCTTGGAGGCATCCTGAAATTCACAATTCAAGCAATATGGATGCATGTAAATTAATGTATGAATATATATATAACTAAGAAAATAATTAAGTAGTCAAGTAATCAATTAGTCAAGTAATCACATATTCAAATCATGTATTCACACATGCACATAATCAAAAGTCACATTGTCCTAAGCCGTACGACCTAGACAGACCCACACGACACTAGAGCCCGGTTTTGCAACCGCGCTCTGATACCACTTAAGGATGTAGCACCCACACGTAGGGCCACATCCCCCGCACCATAATCCAAACCCGAATACGGAATGGAATGTCCGTACCCGAATCCGAATCATAGCGAACGGGAGACCAAACACACACTCTAGGCTAGGCGGAGCTAAACAACACCAAATCAGAGTATGCGGAAGCGAATAAATAAAAGCAACAAGCAACGATCATCACATATATACATATAGGTACCAACCCACACCTATCCATGTAGTATTTACATATAGGTACCAACACTTCAACCTGTACAGAAGCCATCATGGCTCGAGCAAAAATAGTATTTACAAATCACCTATACAGATACAAAATAATAACGTACAAATATGTAGATGTACCTAACAAGACCTAGACCGACAAGTGCAAAAGAAGACACACTTCTCCGCCTAGCTCCCGCTCCCAAAACCTGCAGCTAAAAGAGTAAACGAGGGTCAGTCAACTGACTGAGTGAGGGGGCTAACGCACACCCACACCCTATATATATATAAAGCAGAGCACAAAGCAAAGGGTGAAATTATGAACCGGAATAGGTTTTACAAACTAAAACTTTCCAAAACAAATAAATATACTTTAAAACATTTCATAAACACTATCCCGATTCATACTTCCTGACATAACACAACATAATATAATGCTCGGCGAGAACGAGCTTCCAACCTTTACTCCTCAGAACAAACAAAACGGAAATCACACACTCTCCTCTACACCAATGATGGAAGAGCCACCGGTGGCCCTAACCATCCAAACATATACAGACTCACGAGGGGTAGCGAGCCCACATCGTGCCCTCCCCGGTTTTTATGCCGAAGGCATCGAAATATCACACCTTCCCAAACTCCCAGGGGTCGCGTGTGATATATCGGATGGAGACTACGCACAGGCCGAACCTCGACGGCCCGAACCGTCCCGAGGGTTCCTTACCCGTAGCTCCTTGGATCCACACATACAAATCATAACAAATGCCAAATCTTTCATGGCAATCTCGCTAACAGAATTGTAAAGCCTTTTCCAAAACTTAGCTTACATAGGCTTATTTAATATCTTTTCCTAAAAACATACGTATTTATATATATATAATGTATAGTCACATGCGCGGCTTGAAAATATCACATAAGGCTTTAGGTCACTTAACTAATAAAAGTCCTAAACCTCACCTTGTGCGTGACAAAAAGCGAGCAGACGTGAACAACCTACGCCTCGGGCTCGACAACTGGAACCTCCTCTGAAAAGAAAACACGAAAGCCCAAGACTTAGACTCTATATGAACCAAAGAAGACGCTCGGCAAAATGCATGATTCATGTTCACATATAAAATGTCACAATTAAGTCATATAATTCACAATTATAGCACACATGTTTATTTACAATTTATGAAGCAATAAAAAATCGAGTTATAACAATTAACAGGCGAAAGAAAAGCAATTAAAGTCATAAAATTGCATAATTAAGGTAAAGAGAAGCAGTGGCAGCTTCCAAGTCTCGGGAAAGGTGGGAACGGCCCTTTCACTGTAGGGAACGGCCGTTCCTGCCTTCGCTAAAAGTTTCTGGAGGATGGGAAGGGCCGTTCCCAATTTGTACTGGGGACAGGAAGGGCCGTTCCCAGAAAATCCCGAACTCCCCGCGAACAGAATCCACCCCCATAGATTTTTCCAAAGGGGAAATTCCACCCCCGCGGATTTTTCCAGACCTACTGACTCAAATCCACCCCTGCGGATTTTTCCAAAGGGAAAAATCCACCCCCGTGGATTTGACTCAGTAGCTAAAAGAAAGGTTTTGGCCATGGGAACGGCCGTTCCCACTCACGGCAGGAACAGTAAAATGGCCTGGGAAGGGCCGTTCCCAGTTTATAACTGGGGCGGGAACGGCCGTTCCGGCCTGGTTCGAAAAGCTGGAACAGAATCACATTACAGAAAACAGGGGAAGCTCCAAATTTTGCCAAAATGGCCAAAATCCCAAACCTTAAAGTTGCCACAACCTCTCAAATTGCACAAACAATTCACCTAAATCATGCTTAACAAGTTGACACTCAAATAACTCAAGAAAAACGGAATAAAAGGCCATGATCAAATGATGCAATAAACAAGCCAAAATCATGCTCAATCATAAATGCTCAACTACCAAGAGAAACTAAGCAATAAATACAACATTTACAACCTATACAACTCATTTATGAAGCTAAAGATCAAGAATAACAAGCAAAGAGCACATATTCAAGTTTTTAACCAAACCCTCACTATTCACGTAGGGAAGCAAAGGCACACCAAACTCACTCCAAACTCAGAATTTAAACCATAGAAATGACAAGCACGACGAGGGGATTCCAAAACATACTCAAGTTCGAGAAAAGACGAGGAAACGGGGAAGATCTTGGCTTGGGAAGGTTGGATGATCAACTTGGGTTTTCTTCCTTGGCTCTAGAGTTGCTGCTGTTGTTGAACGTAAAATGAAGGAGGAGAAAATGGTTCAGCCTTTAAGGCTGGACCGGTCGGTTCACGGGTTCGGTTCAAGGTTCCCGGTTCAAGTTGGTTCGGTTCAACAAATACAGGTTCAAATAAGGCCAACTCAATTAAACAAGTAATTCATATACAAAATTAATTCACATAAATTCATATAAGTTCAAATAATTCATATAAGTCGTATACAATTAATCTAGAACGCAATTAATATTAAATCACATAATTTACCTGTACCGACTGTAAGTCGGGGTGTCACATGCTAAGGCGTAGCACGCCAGGCCCGCGCGCCCGCCCACCCAGCAGTCCCGCAACCGCGCGGGACTGCCCACCACTGCCGTCCGCCAGCGCCTAGGCGTGCCCGTACATCCCTCCCGCAACCACGCGGGAGCCTGCCGGTCACGACCGCCCGTCCCCGCCCAGCTGATGTGCGCGCGGGCTGAGCTGCCGGCTGCGCGCAGCGCTGGCGCGCACGTCCATACGCGCGATGCTGCGCGTCTGCCGGGCTTGGTCTCGGGCGGGCGTGCAGTCCGTTCCGGGCCCTTCGTTTCGCGATCTTGATTTTCGTGTTTAGTCCAATCCAATCCCGATTTAATTTTTCTGAAAAATTTTATTTATTAAATTTGAATTATTTTTGAAATAATTGTTTAAATTGGGATTTTAGAAATTTAAGCGATTTAAACTTTGGAAAAATTACAATCTTTATTTTCCGAAAATATTGAAAGAATAAAATTATTAATTTTCAGAAATTAATTGGAATTTTATTAGTTCATTGTTTTTCGGGATTTATAGAAAAGGCTCTCGCACAAGATTTGCATCTAAGTCGTGTTTTAAGTTATTAGAGCTTAAGGCGAGAATTTTAATTTATTGGTTAAATTTAAATTCTTGCAAAAGCATGTTAGGTGATCATGGGTTTAGACTTATGTATGGTTTTAATCTATGCACGTGGATGGTTTAAATTGGGGTTGGAGCCCTATAGTTGTGTTTTTCAATTGAGGTTGCAGCCTCACTTATGTGCGTACCGTTATGTGATTTATTATGTGGCTTTCCATATTACTGTTTTTGAGGCCGGGGTATGCCCCTTGTAATTGTCTAAGGCCAATATGAAGATTGAGCCTTATTACTTTATGTCTTTTTCTTTTTATTGTAATTTGAGAGTAGAGATAGGTGGTGAGGTTTTATTTTCATTTTGGAGACAATGCACCCATGGAGTAAGATGGACCACATTCAAGTAACAAGGAGGCCATAAGTGAAGACCCCTCAAAATGTTAGGGAGGGGAATCTCAATTGTTAAATGTAATAGAGATAGGGCTCGTATTTTGTTACCGCTTTCCCTTATGTGATTTAAACTGTTTATGTGGCATGTATGTTAGAACTTGTGATTGTGGAGTGGCTCCCACATATCACGCATAAGATAGGTAGAACCCATGATCATTACATGTTAGTATCATGCTAGGACATGTTATCTGTTTATGTGCTTGTTTGAAATGCATTTAAGTGTACTTGCATTAATCAAGACTAATAAAATTGGATAACATATATGTTGGTGAGGTCGAACCGGACAACTCTCCGGTTGATTCGAAAATTCCCATTAAATATTAAGCTAATTTCGAACAAATAGGTGTTTAATTCGAGATGCAAATTTTGAATTAAATTCCTAGCATTCCATCAATAGGTTTTAAGTTTAGTAAGTGAAGCTAGTTATTGTCCGCGAGTCGTGGGATAGCTAGTGGAGCTTATTAGTTCTTAGTTACCTAATTGATCCTTTTAAATGATCAATATTTCGTGGTCAATTTTAGCAAGGGCGATGTCCGCGAGTCGTGGGTCGTTCGAACTAAGTTTTGATCATGATCTTATGATTGATGGGTCTAGCTTAACGCCTAAGTAAATATGGATGTCGCACGAGTCGTGGGTCCATATTGAAAGATAGGTGATGCAAAAACAATTACTAAGAGTTCTAAAGGTGTTAGAATTGGAAAGTTGTACCTACCTAGGGTTCTTACTTAGAATGTCCGCGAGTCGTGGGTTCGAGATAAAATACCTAGGATCTTAGTACCCATTGGGAAACGTGTTCCTCTTAGATCTTTGGGAATTATAGATCTTTGAAAAACACTGGGAGCTACATTAGATTAAAGACCTTATCTTTTGTATATCGTTATAATTCAGCATGCTCACTAGTTCTCTGTTTTACCATTTAGGTCGTAGATTCTGTGATTCTCTACGTGTTTTGAAATGGCAACCAAAAACCCTCTTGTATCGATCCTCGAGTCAAACAAGTTGACTGGTCCCAACTATTCTGATTGGCTGAGGAATCTAAAAATCATTTTAGATTCTGAGAAGAGAACTTATGTTCTCTTCGAAGGGGAGCCTAGTCCCGAAGGGGAGGCTCCCACTCGGGCCGAGCGGGACGCGATTCAGAAGTGGAAGGATGATAATCTCCAAGCCCGTTGCCTTATGTTGGCTAACATGTCTCCGGACTTGCAAAGGCAACATGAGGCCATGGAATTCGCTTGGGAGATTTACGACCACTTAGAGCAACTTTACCGCCCTCATGAATGTGTTACAAGGTATAACACTTCAAAGGAATTATTCCACTTGAGAATGAGGGAAGGTACAAGTGTCCATGAATATGGACTCAAGTTTCTCGCCCTTACTGAGAAACTTACCTCCATGGACAGGCCACTAAAAGATGAGCTTTCAGTGGATTTGTTGCTAGCTTCGCTCCCTCCATCATTCAACCCATTTGTCCTTAACTTCAATATGAATCATGCTGGTGCTACTGTAGCTGAGCTGATTAGTCAGCCTGTGACTGCTGAAAGCACAATCAAGAAGGACAATAAGGTTTTGATGGTGAATGCTCCATCTTCCTCTTCTGGGCCTTCTAAAGGTAAGGGCAAGAAAGCCCAAAGGAAGAAGAAGAAACCCCTTAGGCCCACTGGTGGCGTTTCGAAGGGGAAGGCCCAAAAGAAGAAGCGTGATCAGAAAGAGGATGTTTGCTTTCATTGTGGCAAACCGGGACATTGGAGGAGAAACTGCCCAGAGTACAAGGCCACTCTAAAGAAAGGTATCTTTCTCGTTGAAATAAATCTTTCTATTAATTCTAGTTCTTGGGTAATTGATACCGGTTGTGGAACTCATATCTGTAATGATGTACAAATGCTAAGTGAAGTCCAACAACTCAAAGAAGGAGAATGCGTCTTGAAGATCGGTGATGGCTCAAACGTTGAAGCTCGAGCTTTAGGCACAATTAGATTAGATTTAGGTAGTTTTGAGTTAGTCTTGAATAAAGTCCTTTATGTACCGAGCATTATTCGTAATATAATTTCAGTTCCAATATTAGATTGTGAAGGTTATAAAACTTATATGGGATAATGATTTTCACCCATCCGAACTATAGGTCATTTGGCAATTCACCATCCAAACAATTTCGCCCCCGAAACCACCATCTAAACTTTCAATTCCTGACAAACCACCATCCCACAGCGGTTTTGACCCTTTTTTGAGCGGTTTTGACTCTTTTTTCAGCGTTTTTGGATATTTTAACACATAATCTATGGACAAATAACAAAGAGAGACAGATTTACATGTGTTAAAACATCCAAAACCACTAAAAAAAGAGTCAAAACCGCTCAAAAAAGGGTCAAAACCGCTGTGGGATGGTGGTTTGTCAGGAATTGAAAGTTTAGATGGTGGTTTCGGGGGCGAAATAGTTTGGATGGTGAATTGCCAAATGGCCTATAGTTCGGATGGGTGAAAATCATTATCTCAACTTATATTAAGAATGGTAAATACTTTATCAAACGGAACAACTCTTCCGTTCACATCGGTACTCTATATAATGGACTTTACCTAACTCAAAATATCAATATTATAAATATACAACGAGAAACGAAGCGTAAGAGAGATAACAAAGTTTCAGCTCCCTTATGGCACGCTAGATTAGGACACATTTCCAAGAACAGAATTAGCAAGATAAACACTTTAGGATCATTCTCTGAAAATGATCTCAAAGAGTTGACTTCTTGCGAATCCTGTCTCAAAGGAAAGATGTCCAAAGTTCCTTTTAAAGGAACTGTGGAACGTGCCACTAAGGTTTTGGATTTGATCCATACTGATGTTTGTGGACCGCTTAGTGTAAGCACTAGAAGCAATCATCAGCATTTCATAACCTTTACTGATGACTTTAGTCGGTATGGTTATGTATACTTAATGAAGTATAAATCTGAAGCTTTTGAGAAATTCTTAGAATTTCAAAAGGAGGTTGAGAACCAAACTGGTCACAAGATCAAAGCACTTCGATCTGATCGAGGAGGCGAATATCTTAGTGAAGAATTCCTTAATCATCTAAAAGATAATGGGATTATCTCTCAGTAGACTCCTCCGGGAACTCCTCAGCTTAATGGAGTTTCTGAGAGAAGGAATCGAACTTTACTTGATATGGTTCGTTCCATGATGAGTTTCACTGACTTACCACCTTCTTTCTGGGGTTATGCCCTAGAAAGTGCAGCAAAGATTCTGAATCTAGTTCCCTCTAAGTCAGTCCCTAAAACGCCCTATGAAATGTGGCATGGTAAAATCCCTAGCTATTCTTACTTAAGAATTTGGGATTGTCCTGCTTACATGAAGAGGATAGTGGGAGATAAGTTAGAATCTCGTTCTAACTTATGCTACTTTGTAGGTTATCCTAAGGAATCCATAGGATACTATTTCTATGATCAATCTGAGCAAAAGGTGTTTGTTTCCAGAAATGCAACTTTTCTGGAGGAACCGTTCCTTAAAGAAAAGAAAGGCAAGATCATAGAATTAGAAGAAGTACAAAGTGACCCCACACCACCCACTGAAGAAACGTCCCACTCTGATCAACCACAAGCAATCACGAATTTCGATACACATGTAAATCCTCCTCTAAGGCGTTCTGAACGCACTCCTAGACAGCCGGAGAGATGGTATGGATTCTTCCATGAAATCTCTCAAAAGGATAATGATCCTTTAACATATGAGGAGGCACTTTCAGATTCTGACTCTGAACAGTGGATAGAAGCCATGAAATCCGAAATGGACTCCATGAACTCCAACCAAGTTTGCACCTTGGTAGATTTGCCTGATGGGGTCAAACCCATAGGTTGCAAATGGATCTTTAAGAGAAAGCTTGGAGTTGATGGAAGCATTGCAGCCTACAAAGCAAGACTGGTTGCAAAAGGATTCACTCAAAGACCCGGCGTGGACTTTGATGAAACTTTTTCGCCAGTTGCAATGCAAAAGTCTACTCGGATCATGCTTGCCATTGCTGCATATTATGACTATGAGATATGGCAATTGGATGTGAAAACTGCCTTTCTCAATGGTGACATTGACAAATACATCTATATGGAGCAACCCATAGGTTTTACATTCAGTGGGAGTGAGCAAAAGGTTTGCAAACTCCAAAGATCAATCTATGGATTGAAACAGGCTTCTAGGAATTGGAACATTCGATTTGACGAATCGGTCAAAGCGTTTGGCTTCATCCAAATTTCGAATGAATCATGTGTGTATAGAAAAGAATTGGAGACCTCAGTGCAATTCTTAGTACTTTATGTTGATGACATCCTTCTTATTGGGAATTCGAAGGATGACATGAAAGTGACTAAGTTATGGTTATCGAACCAATTCGAGATGAAAGATCTTGGTGATGCGTCCTATATCCTTGGAATTAAAATCTATAGAGATAGATCTAGAAGGTTAATAGGACTATCACAGTCGATGTACATTGACAAAGTATTGAAGAGATTCAATATGGAGTCAGCAAAGGTTAAGAACCTTCCTATGAGTGTAGAACATGTCTTTCAAAGAAGATGTGTCCTAAGACTGACCTTGAGAAGAAAAGAATGACTCATACACCTTATGCATCAGCAATAGGTAGCATAATGTATGCAATGTTATGTACTCGACCGGATGTGGCTTATGTACTTAGTGTAACAAGTCGTTTCCAATCTGACCCTGGAGATGGTCACTAGGCTGCCGTGAAGAATATTCGTAAGTACTTGAAAAGTACTAAAGATTTATTCTTAGTTTACGGAGGTCAGAAAGATCTTAATGTCGAAGGATACTGCGATGCAAGCTTTGCATCTGACTTAGATGATTTTAAGTCAATGTCAGGATACATTTTCTGCCTAAACGGCGGAGCAATGAGTTGGAAAAGTTCCAAGCAAACTACCACTGCAGATTCGACCACTGAGGCCGAATACTTAGCTGCAAATGATGCAACTAAGGAAGGTGTTTGGATTAGAAACTTCATTCAAGAGTTGAATGTTGTTCATAGCATGAAAGACCCCATTACTGTGTTTTGTGACAACACTGGGGCGGTTGCTCAAGCAAGAGAACCAAGATCTCACCAACGGACCAAGCATATTATAAGGAAGTATCACCTGATCCGTGATATTATCAAAAGATGAGATGTGCTAATTGAGAGGGTCACATCACCAGAGAACGTGGCAGATCCACTTATTAAACCCCTTAGTTGAGAAGCTTTCCAAGGCCTTCTTCAGAAGATGAGACTTAGAGTAGCTTTAGAATGGCTTTGACGGGCAAGTGGGAGATTGTTAGGAATAGTGCCCTAAAAAGCCGATTGTATATCCGCTTTGTGCTTTTCCTTATTGTAATCACAGACAATCTTTGAATGAAATAACGAATTGAGGCAACACTTCTTTATATGCTCTTGTTTGGTATGCATTTACTTTAGCTGTGCATGTATGAGAACTCCCCTAATCCTGATGACTTTAGGACTCTACCATTTAGGTGAAATGGTTCATGAAACGAGCCCTATATCACATAAGTCATGATTAGTAAATTACTCCAAGCCGATGAGTCCTACAGACAGTGGGAGTGTCAACCTGACTCCTCTAAGGCTTGCTTGTGGGATCACGCCCTTAAGAAGGGCCACCTTGTTTCATGGAGGTGCAAAGTGTATAGTTGATACGTGCGTGATACATGAGGGTGCTTACTTTAATAAGTAAGTTCACTGAGGTGCCCCGTGTGAGAACATTCCTAAATGGGAAAGGAAGTTTCTATTTCAGGAAATGGAAACTTCCAGATTAGGAAATATCTCACGAGTCATTGATGTGATTAATTGATCCATAGACTTGAGGTTCCTTGTCACTTTATGAGTTAACTCTGTAGTCTTAGGTATAAGCTTTAAAGGGTGTCGCCTTAGACAACTGATTCAAGGCTTATGCTGGGGCTGCACAAGTGATTCATGAAAGTGAATGAGAATCAAGAAAGGACCTACACTTGCATTTGCAAGGTGATCTCTTATTGTGTAAGTCATTCATAAGCCATATGGAGTCCTTGGCCAAGGCAGTAGATCAAGACATCAAGAAAAAAGTTTCTTGGATTGAGATCAAATGGATATGAAATGCACTTAGCTTTAAGACCGGATTATTAGGGTTCTGATTATTCCCTTACCCTAGATCTTGGTTGAGAGATAGTAAGTAGGAGGATTGTATCTCACATGAATCAACGACTTAAAGGTTCTGTCGAATCCAAACATTCCAATTCAGCTAGGGGTTAAACACCTGTTGCTAGACTATGGTCCTTTAATCTGTGGACTGATTAATTAATTAGTGAATTAATTAATTAGGGTCACTGCTAATTGAATTGAGAACCTAGAGGGTCACACACAACAACTTGGTTACATGAGTTGAGGCTTAAAAATGATTAAACGAGTTAATCGGACCAAGAGGGTTCCACACGTGTGAAATCACACGAGTGGCTCACGTGAGTGACACGTGTCACACACGTGTGAATATATATATATTGTATATATATGTATTAAATAATTAAATGTGTTAATTATTTAATAGACTTTGGTTTAATTTTGAATTAAAAACAAATTCTTATTTTGGAGAAAATAATCTAGTTAATTAATTACGCATTAATTAATTAGATAAAATAAGTTATTTATTTTAAATAAATAAAGTATAAAATTATCCAAAAATAGTTTGGATATTTTTAGCTCTCTTGAAAGTTGATTTGAATTAGAATTTAAAGTCAAAGTCAAAATTACTTGATGATCAAGTAATAGGAGAGAGAGAGAGACCAAAATCCTAGCCCATTAAGGACTAGGATTTTCGGCACTCCCTTTCCTATATATAGGGGAGCTCATACTCCCCTTTAGAGCTAATTGGCAATTCTTTTGGTTCATGTGTTGAACACCTTACTTTCTCCAAGATTAAATAAAACCCTAGGTTAAGCCTAAACACTAACTAGAGAACTAGCATCCTTACTAGTTAGATTGTGATCAAGTTGGTGGACTTTCTCTAGAGACTTCAAGTTAGAAGTTTGAAGATTCGAGCTTTACCAAGGAGAGGGGATCAAGCCGCGAGAAGAGCGTTCTTGGGTGGCTTGAAACGCTTCAAGAAAGAATAAAAGAAAAGTAAGTTTTCTTTCTCTACGAATTTGGTTACACCATTGCGAGTCCAAGGTCCTTTTGTTGGGAAAATTTTTAAATTCCGCTGCTTTCTGATTCGTGTTTTCCAACAGGCATAGGCATGGAGTTCGGTCAAATTTTCAAATTCCAAGAGTATGCGCATGATCCGAGTATGCAAGATAAATGGGGTTACGAAGGAATGAGTAATCAATGGAGGGAGTCTCACCATAACTTACGTGAAGAAAAGATCGGTTTGGAGTTCGAAGATCAAGCAAGGAATCTGAACTTCGCGAATTCTCAAGAGATTTCAAGATGTCAACAATGTCAGAAAAAGAAACATTTCAAAGCCGAAGTGGAAGGATCAAATTAAGAGGAATTAGAAATTTTTTCAAGCCCCGTTGGATGGGAGATTAATTAAAGGTGAAATAATTTGAAGGCAAGACGAGGAATCCACAAGATAAGAGAAATTCTTAAAAATTCAAGATTTTAATGGCTCGGAGTATAAGAAGATTCAACTAGCCAAGATAGATTTTATATCTTCTCACTGGAAGCAAGTCATTGTTCATATTGTAGAGACTCGAATCATATAGAAAAGAAAATTTGAGAATCTCATGAGGTCACCAATATCAAACAAGGAAGGATTCCAATATGGAAGGTGGGAGAATGATTCAAGCACCGAGAAATTAAAGGTATGATGAAAGTTAACCGAAGAACAAGAGTTTGAGATCATCACAGAAATGCTATGACTTCAAAATCCCGGTTCAAGTTCAAGTTGGTACTTTGGAAATCAAGGAGTTAACACCGAACTCAACACTACTACTATGGTGAACGGTAAATGAAGCATTCATGACACTACATACATGCATATTTTAATATTGGGGAAACCCGCTTGTTTATTGCTTTATTCCTTGTTCTTCGGTGGTTCTTGATTGCATTTATTGTGTAATTGCTTTCCTTCTTGCTTTTTGTTTATTGGGTGTTTCTTTCCCTTCTTGATTCTTGTTTGAAGTGTGCTTTCTTTTTCTCCTAGTTTTGCTTGTTGTGTATTTCTTTTCCTTCTTAGCTCTTGCTTGTTGCGTGCTTTATTTTCTGTTGTGTTAACTCTCTTTTGGAGAGAGTTTGGTGGTGCGGAGTGTTCGTGAGTGTTTGGTGAGTTGTGAGGGTCGAGCTGCTTTTGGTCAACTTGTCTGAAGGTGTCTTGTACTCGTTGAAGTTAGGTGTTGCATTTAGGAGGTCCGTCAGGGACTCAACGATATCTTCGGGTATTAGATTGAAGGATAACGCGTCGATACTCCTCGTGGAAGAACCGAGTATTACCTCAGAGTAAGAGGTACGGTTTTGAGTGGGAGGAGGTAATTGAAGAGAGTTGCCCTCGGTATTGGCTTTTGCCTAACCGGAGGTACGAAAGGCTACCTTGTCCCAACCGAGGCACAAAGAAAGGCCTTTGTTGAGTGTTGCTTGTGGAAGAACGGTAGCCTACGCCTTAAGGAGTGCAAGGTCACGAGTTAATCCCACTCAGGGTTGAGGTTGTTCGAAAATTTTGGGACCCGGTTGGGCTGGTATAAGAAAGACGTTATGGACTTTGTGTAGTAATGTCTACGTGCCAAGGTTGAGAATTCTCCAACGACTCCCGAAATTTATTTGGGAAGTGGGGGCGAACGACTAGGACTTTGTGTCCGGTTCGCCATCTTAGGAGATGGGGTCTCGAGAAGTATAGGATCAGAGTAGCGCAGCGGAAGTGTGGAGTTGGGTTGTCTTTGGAGCCGTTCAAGATTCTCCTTAGGACCTGAGGACAGGTCCTTTTGAAGGAGGGGAGATTGTAACATCCCGATCGTTCGGATTTCCAGGTACGCTGTAACGAGAGGGTTATATGGGTATTTAAATTATTTAGTTATGTAATTAAATGTTATTTTAATGCTTATATGATTATTTGAAATTATATGGAATTAATTGTGTATATTTATGAACTTTGAATTTTAAACGTTTAAGTTTGCATGCTCGTAATTATCTCGTTATGTGCCGGAATTCAATTCCATTTTTGTGAAATTTCGATATGCATGATATATGTGAGTTATGAATATGTTTACATGCTCTTTTTAAGTTTTCGTGTTCGTTTATCAAGGTTTTAAACCTAAAGTATTTGACGAGGGACATGAGGACCTAACTAGTTTTAGCGCGCCTCGTGTTCCGGAGACAATAACTTGAGCTCGGGAATACGGATTGGAATTCTGGAAGAAGCATCAGACTCATAACGAAGAGATGAAGACAAGGAATCTGATTTGGTATTTTTCTAAGCCCATTTGGACCCCCGTTTTTCGCCCGGAATGAGCAGCTTGTGCTAAAGGGGTCATCTTTGACTAGTCTTATTGGTGGGACCCATTCTAACTTAACCAAAGCCTAACCTTGATCCTTGGAGCTGAGTTAACTATCCCTTATCTTCTCCTAACCCTTGAAACCGATCCAAACACCCTCCCTTTTTCCTGCAACTGATCGAGACAAAGGAGGAGAAGAGAAGAGAAGAGAAACTTTGGCCCTTTTTGTGATTTTGAGGTCAAATCACCATCTTTCTTCTCCAAATCTTCAAGGTATGTATATTTTTTTATTCTCTACACTTTTATACAAGTTTTAATCCATTTAATACTTGTTTTGCATCAGATTTAATTAGGGTTTGGGTAGGAGCATGAAGAGGGACTTTTGGGGATTTTTGCGATTATGTGCTAGCTTGCTTTGTGGCTGATTTCTTGCTCATAAAGTGAAGTATATGGACTTGTTTCTTTGATCATTTGATGCTTAACTGATAGTATGTGATTTTTGGATGATTTTCTCTTGAGATCCTTTGATGAAATTATGAGTTTTTGAGCCCCAAACTTAAGCTAGAAATCTGCTCCCATGTTTTAGGATTGCTGTGACGTTTTGTGCTTTGTTGCTTGAGTTAATGGCTTCCAATTCGTGTGAATTTGCATGGAGATGTTGTATACTAATTGCTTTACATGTTATCCCTGCTCTTGCAAGCTTTTATATCCATTTTCAGCTCCTAAACCGAAACATGAAGACTATTTGTATGCTATGTGCGGACTGAACCGCTGTTGTGATACTTGAAGTGTTTAGTTGATCTTTTGTACCTATTTTCATGTGAATTTGCATGAGCATGAAGTATATGAATTTATTTATATGATAGCTTTTCAACCTCTGGCTTCTAACTTGTATCTTGGCCCCAAATTTGAACTGCATGATCTAGTCTTAGGCATAGGTTTGAACTTATCTGCTGCTGTTGCATTTTTGTGATTAGTTGGTTGTTCTAATGTGCTCCAATTCGTGTCAATTTGCATATACATGGAGTATTTGAGTTGCTTTACATGTTCGCTTTATCTTCCCAATCTTTTAACCCTTATTTCAACTCCAAACTTGATGAAATGGCTGCTTGAATCCATGCCCTTCCTTGCTCCAATTTTCTTGCATGTTTGAAGTGATCTTGTGTAGATTTCTTGAAAGTTATGCATCCTAATTGGTCTTAAGACATCATATAATAAGTGTATGGTTGGAATTTGCATGAAAGTCTGGGATTCATTAGGTTTCATTTAGGGTTTTGAAACTTTTGGCATGAACATGAATATATGCACCTCCCTTGCATTCCTCCTTGTATATCTTCATGTATGCATGAGTTTATGACTTGATTTGGTGTGCATTTGGTTGAGTTTTCACTTGTTTTCATGCATTTTGGGCTCCCACTTCGTTCTTGCCTTGCTTTTGCTTCGTTTTGCTGCTGGAGGGTGATCCACGGGCGAGGATTTTGATCCACGGCCGTGGATTTGTGTCCAGAAACTTGGGATTTTCGGCAAGAAGAATCCACGGGCGTGGATTTTGGTACATAGAGAAATCCACGGCCGTGGATCCTTCGCTGTTTTCAGCCTGAGTTTGTTTCGTTCCGTTTACCCCTCAAACGAACTCCGATTTACCTAATTTTTAAACCAACGGAAACCTCTTTAAGTCTAGAATATTCTCCAATTGGAATTTCCTAATTATATTTTCCCATTTTTGAGATATAATCAATTATTTTTTGTGTCGCCACTTCTTCAGAAATCTGCACTCATCCAACTTCGGGCCTCCGCCATTTTCACCTCGCTTTGAACCATGATTTGAGCCATATACCATTTGAAAGGTCTATTTGTCTAGTTTCTTATCCAGTAAACGAAACTCTATTCTTATTTCTTAAACACAAGATATTCTCAGTTTTCCACAACCTATACGTTTCGAGAATTTCCAATTTTGACCTCTTTTTGTATTTTCTTCCATTTTGCCCGGAGCCACCCCTTTTTGTATTTTCTTCCATTTTGCTTGTACTTTTCCAACTTGTAACTTGTTGTATCTTGTATTTGTGTGTGTGATTGATCTCATATGTGAAGTATGCTACTCTAACGTGCGTTTATGACTTCATATTTTGTTTGTATGCCTTGCATTATCATTTCTTGCTCCTTCTATGATATGAAAGCTTTGATGACATGTTGTATGATATGATATGCGTGTTATATGAAAATTATGAATTCGTTTAATGTGATTTGTGAGACTTATGATTCGATATGAACGTGTATGATTATATGTCAATTTGTTAAGCTTCATACGTATCACTTACATTCATACCCATTCGCCAAACAATTTCGTATAAGATATGTTTTGTACAGGTTTGAAATTATGATTTGAATGTTTGATTATTCGGGACAGGTTAGGACAGGTGCTGGGATTAGTTGAACCCGTTTTGTTGTTTGATTATTCGGGACAGGTTCGGACAGGTGCTTGGATTAGTTGAACCCGTGTAGATGATTTTGATTTCTGTACTGCTCAATATGTTTCACGTTTGAAAGTGTTTGAAAGTTGCCATTTTGTATTGCTTCGGCTGTCATGTTTTGCATTCTTTCACTTGTACAGGGTTAGATACCGCCTAGCCAGTGGGTGCGTGTTTCATTTGTCACCCGTTTGCTGTGACTTGGTACGTGTACGGACTCTCCATTTCGTATACGTGTCGGGTCATAGTGCGGGGGTGTGATGCCCCACCGCTTGGGGTGTTACACCCAACCTCCAATTACGCATTCTTACCCTTTCACTAGACAAACCCAAACTTCAATTACCCATTTTTAACCTTTCACTGGACAAAACCAAGCTTCAATTACGTATTTTTTTAACCTTTCACTGGACAAACCCAACCTCCAATTACGCATTCTTACCCTTTCACTAGACAAAACAAAACTTCAATTACACATTCTTACCCTTTAACTGGACAAAACCTGTAGCACCCGGAACGCGGAGATGCCACACCCCCGCACTATAGCTCAGTCCACATACGAAATGGATAATCCGTACATGAACCAAAACTATAGCGAACGGGTGACAAGAGAAAATAAACCACTAGCTAGGTGGGACTAACCCTCATTTAATACCAACATGCATAATAAATGAAACTGAAGCATAAGGTACACGCATTTGATTATCACCCTTAAAGTTCAACTTCATTACTTACATATACAATTCAACCCTTCCAAAACTCCAAAGCTTAACATACATAAGTACCAAAAGCTATAACAATCTATATATGTATCAGTAATGTACAAGAAAATGAGGAAGACAAGTGCTAGACCCAAAATAAAGACCAACCCCCGCCTAGCACTAAACGTGCAAAACTGAAAATGTGAGGTGTCAGTCTATGAAAGACTGAGTGAGGGGTTTAAATAAATATAAGCGCAGATAACATGCAAGTTATGACATCGGGTAAGGTTTTATACTGAAAGCTATATAAGTTCAAGATGTAATACACTTTGCGCGAGATTACAACTATCAATATTAAACACTTTAATCACTTTCATGCTTTCAATCAGTGGCCCTGGCTAGTGAGGGAAATTCTCCAACCTTACACCAATAGTGAACATTACATGCTTGTTTAATTATCATGTGATCATGCAATTCAATTATAGTGCACACGTATCAATTTCATGAACTCCTTTACTCCGGGTAGGCCTGTCAATGGGCGGGCATTACCTAGGCTCAGACCCAATAAAATCATGAAATACCCAGCCCCAGACCTAAATATTTTACCTAGACCCAGGCCCAGACCCAAATCTAATTTATTCTTTTAATGGGTATGAGACCATACCCAGACCCAAATTATACCCAATACCCATTTACACTTATACTACCCAAATTCTAGCATAAATTTACCATTCTCAATTTTTGACCCGTTTACCTTATTTTGAACCCATTTAATTCGTTTTATTCATTTTCGGCATATTTTGTACCAATTTCACTCGTTTTTGAAGCGTTTGACCCGTTTTTGAACTATTCTACACATTACGTACCCGTTTCAACCATTTTCCGACCCGTTCGACCTATTTTAGACCCATTTTAATCTTTTTTCGACCCATTCGACTTAGTTTAGACCTATTTAACCATTTTTTAGCCCGTTTGACCTATTTCAGACCTATTTCAACCGTTTTTCGACCCCGTTCGACCTATTTTAGACCCATTTCGACCGTTTTTCAATGCATTCAACGTATTTTAGACCCATTTTAACTATTTTTTGACCCGTTCTACCTATTTTCAACCTATTTTAATTATTTTTTGACTCGTTCAACATATTTTCGACCCATTTAATCATTTTTAACCCGTTCGATCTATTCAATATATTTTGGACCCATTTTGACCCAACTGGGTAAAACAATTCAAATGGACAAAAAAATGGGTCAAATTGATCAAACAGATCCAAAATTGGTAAAACGGTCCAAATGGATCCAAGTGGATAAAACAATTCAAATGGGTCAAATGAATCTAAAATGGGTTAAACGGGTTAAATTGATTCTGAATGGGTCAAATGGATCGTTAATGGGTCAAATGGATTCAAAGTGGGTCAAATGGATCCAAATGGGTCAAGTAAATCCAAAATGGGTAAAATTGATTCAAAATGGGTAAAACGATCCAAATGGATCCAACTGGGTAAAACAGTCCAAATGGGTCAAATGGATTTAAATTGGGTTAAACGGGTTAAATTGATTCCAAATGGGTCAAATGGATCCTTAACGGGTCAAATGGATACAAAATGGGTCAAACGGATCCAGATGGGTCAAATAGATCCATTTGGGTCAAATGGATCCAAAATGGGTAAAACGGTTCAAATGGATCCAACTGGGTAAAACTGTCCAAATGGGTCAAATGGATCTAAATTGGGTTAAACGGGTTAAATTGATCCCAAATAGGTCAAATGTATCCTTAATGGGTCAAACAGATCCAAATGGGTCAACTAAATCCAAAATTGGTAAAATTAATTCAAAATGGGTAAAATGGTCCAAATGGATCCAACTGGGTAAAACAGTCCAAATGGGTCAAATGGATCTAAATTGGGTTAAACGGGTTAAACTGATTCCAAATGGGTCAAATGGATCCTTAATGGGTCAAACGGATCCAAATAGGTCATGTACATCCATTTGGATCAAATGGATCCAAAATGGGTAAAATGGTCCAAATGGATCTAACTGGGTAAAAAAACCGAAATGGTTCAAACGGATCCAAATGGGTCACATGGATCTAAAATGGGGACAAACGGGTCAAAAAATGGGTTAAACGAGTTCAAAATAGGTCGAACGAATTGAAAAATGGGTGAAACGGGTCCAAAATATGTCAAACGAGTCTAAAATTAGTCGAACAACTCAAAAACTAGATCAAACGGGTAAAACACAAAATAAATGACCCCAATAGGTCGAATTGATAAAAATACGGGGTGAAACTGGACCAAAACGGGTCAAATGAGTCCAAAATAGGTTAAACAAGTCGAAGAACTGGTAAAACTGGCCCAAAATGGGTCAAACATATTGAATAATGGGTGAAACGTGCCCAAAATTGGTGAAATGAGTCCAAAAAAGGTCAAACCAAACAAAAAGCAGGTGAAACAGCCCCAAAATGGGTCGAACGAGTCGAAATATGGGTGAAATGGGTCCAAAATGGGTCGAATGAGTCCAAAATAGGTCAAATAGATAAAAAAACAGGTCAAACGGGTTCAAAATAGGTCGAACGAGTCAAAAAACGGGTCAGAGGGGCCCAAAACGGGTCGAATGAGTCTAAAATAGGTTGAACGGATTAAAAACGGGTGAAACGAGTCCAAAACGAGTCAAGTGAGATCAAAATAAGTCGAACGGGTCGAAAAACGAGTGAAACGAGCCCAAAACGGGTTGAACGAGCCCAAAATAAGTCAAGAGGATCAAAAACGAGTGAAACGAGATCAAAATTGGTCAAACGATTCCAAAAATGGA
The DNA here is from genome assembly GCA_037501455.1 of Lantana camara. Lineage (NCBI taxonomy): Eukaryota > Viridiplantae > Streptophyta > Magnoliopsida > Lamiales > Verbenaceae > Lantana > Lantana camara. The sequence continues at coordinate 50,824,483 of CM074865.1, forward strand.
TGAAACGGACCCAAAATATATTGAACAGGTCGAAAAATGGATGAAACGAGACAAAAATGGGTCAACATAATAATAGTAATGATAATAATAATAATAATAATAATAATAATAATAATAATAATAATAATAATAATAATAATAGAAAAAAAAATTGATTGGGTAAACCCAGATCCAGGCCCAAATAGAGTGGGTATGCTTTTTACCCACACATTCAGACCCATTAGGTCTATAATGGGTCTGGGTAGGATCTGGGTCCAACCATAAATAATGGGTAATTATTGGGTCTGGAGCTGGGCCTGGATAATATCCGCCCATTTACAGGCCTAATCGGGTGATGGTGGGTTTGCAAGGCCCTAACCATCCATACTATGTACGTCAGGAACATGACTCCCACGTACGGGATTCCTTCCGCCACCAAACCTCTTGGTGGACTCGGGGGTCATCCCAAATGATGAGGGGAGTGCAGAGTTACCTATCAACCCTATGCTTTCCCGGTTGGCTCATACACTAACCCTCGGGCCCAAAAGTGTTGTCATGCTACTCGCCATTACCCTATCACGATTCAATCACGATACACGCATTGCTTTGCATGAACATGGCTTGCTTGCAATTCACTTAAGAGTTTAGAAATGATTGTAAATAAATATATATACCTTTTTGGCTTGAAATTCCACATAAAGGTTATGGGGTTCTATATAACTAGCAATTAAATCTCACCTGTGCCGACAATTAACAAGGATACAACTATGGAGCTTTCTCCTCATCAACGGGAAGAAAATCTGTGCAACAAGGACAAGTGTTCGTGAGACACGACTCGTATGAACCACTTAAGACGCACGGCAAAGTCATGGATCAATATGTCATGAGATAACAATTAAGGAATGTCAAGTAGGAGTATAATTATCAATAAAACAAATATATATATATCATATAAGTCACATACGGGAGCTAGGGAAGTGAAAGGAGTGCAATAAGAGAGGTTTTGGTGAAATTTAGTAAAAACGGACAATTTTAGGAAATGCGCATGCTGTAGGGAAACTGGAATATCTTGAGTTTTAGAAGTTGGAATTGAGATTTGTTTATTGGATGTGAAACTAGACACAAAGACCTTTCCGATGATATATGGCACGTTTTCTAGTTCAAAGTGAGGAGAAAATGGCGTAAGCTTGAAGTTAGGCGAGTGCAGTTTTCCGGGAAAGTGGCGACACCTAAAGGAATTGATTGTAACTCATAGGATAGAAAAGATATTGATATGATTCTAACAGGAGGTTGTTCTATACTTCTAGAGGTTTCCTTGAGTTTAAAAATCAGGTCAATCAGAGTTCGTATGAGGGAGAAACGCCCGTTTGAAAATGAACTGAAAGTAGAAACGGGCGTTTGGAAGCTCTCGGGTAAGGCAGACACATCTCACACGCGCGTTTGGTAAAATAACTAAGAGACCAAACGCCCGTTTGGAAGCAATCTAGGTGACAAACAGGGTATAGGCACGGGATTTGGCTCCCAAATCATCCCAACACCAAATCAATGCAATTAATTCACTCCAAACCAACATATAACATGTATATGATCATATATATCAATTAAACATCATACAATCCAAGGAAACATGCATCAAATCATCAAGAATCAATCAACAAAACCCTATATAATCTCATGTCTTCCAACTCTCATTTTATTCAAGATTTCATGCAAGCTAGCAAATATAAAGAGCCTAAGCATGCTTCTAATCATTTACACACAAGAAATCATACCAAGATCATCAAACTAGATCAACACTTCAAGAATTCATACAAATCTCAATTCTACCTTGAATGAAAGAAGAGATGGAAGAGATGATGGTATGATGATTAAGCTTCAACTTATGCAATTTTCCCCCTTGAATTCTAGCTTGAAATGATGAAATCCCTTTCCTTTCCTTCCTTGGTGTTTAGATCGTGGTTTAGTGTGTGTAGTGTGTGTGGTTCTTGGATGAAAAGAGATGAATGAAATGCAAGAGATAAAATATATATGATATAATATGTATGTAATGTATAGATATATACAAAAGTCTTCCAATAACTCATATGACTCATCACATCTTGCAAATAAGTCCCTCCATTATATGAATGCATGCGATCAAGTTTTAATCCATGTAAAATGATCATTTAACTCCAAATCATATTATGCAATTAAATCCACATATTAAGATAATTGAGCAATTAGGGTCATATATGAGAAAATATTCACATTAACAATTAATTCATATAATTTCATGGAAATATTAAGAATCTAATGTCATGAAATTTATAAATTAACACATAATGATTGAATGGAAAAACCGGGGCATTACAGAACCAAACTTCAATTACGCATTCTTACCCTTTCACTGGACAAACCCAACCTCCAATTACGCATTCTTACCCTTTCACTGGACAAAAACAACCTCCAATTACGCATTTTTTTAACCTTTCACTGGACAAACCCAACCTCTAAATTACGCATTCTTACCCTTTCACTGGATAAAACCAAACTTCAATTACGCATTCTTACCCTTTCACTGGACAAACACAACCTCCAATTACGCATTTTTTTAACCTTTCACTGGATAAACCCAACCTCCAATTACGCATTCTTACCCTTTCACTGGACAAACCCAACCTCCAATTACATATTTTTTTAACCTTTCACTAGACAAACCCAACCTCCAATTACGCATTTTACCCTTTCACTGGACAAACCCAAGCTTCAATTACGCATTTTTAACCTTTCACTTGACAAAACCAAACTTCAATTACGCATTTTTTTAACCTTTCACTGGACAAACCCAACCTCCAATTACACATTCTTACCTTTCATTGGACAAACCCGACCTCCAATTACGCATTCTTACCCTTTCACTGGACAAACCCAAACTTCAATTACGCATTTTTTTACCCTTTCACTGGACAAACCCAAACGCTAATTACGCATTTTTAACCCTGCTTTTAGTCTTTCAAGGCGTGACTCTCCAACTCCTGGCATTTAATTCCCCCATTATCCAAGGCGATGTGATTACAGATCTCCTTTATATTCACCAACAAACAAGTGTATATTCACCCTTCTTTATCTTTACAAATCTCCTTTATATTCCTCCATTTCTACAGATCTCTTATGCTAAATCATCCATGTATTGGTTTAGCTCTCGCCGATCTGTGTATAGATGCTCCCTTTTTTCCATCTGCCACAAATTCAGATGGGTAAGAAAATAAACATGGGAGCATCTATACACAATCGGTGACAGCTAAACCAATGAGGGGAAGAACTTACTGCTTCTAAAGATGACAGTGGGCTGCCAGGAATCAATTCCCCACTTCTTCAGATCTGTAATGGTAGTTCATCTATGTACGATTTAGATCTCACGAATCTATGCATGGATGCTCCCATTTTTCCGATCTCAAACAAATTGAGATGGGTGACAAAATAAAAATGAGAGCATCTTTGCATAGATCGGAGACAACTAAACCAAAAAAAAAAAATTGCTACTTGCTTCTTTGTTTCCCATCTTTTAATTACGAGTTCTCATAGCCTAACTCGACAAACCAAGCCTTTAATTCCAAATATTCATGGACTGACTCTACAAATTCACCTTTTAATTACGATTCTCATGGCCTAACTAGACAAACCCAACTTTTAATTCCAAATATTCATGACCTAACTCTACAAACCCAGCTGATAATTAACGCTTTTTCATGGCCTAACTCAATAAGCACAGTTTTTCCCCATTCGCCAAAGCAGAAAATAAACAATCCAAAATGAGGATGCAAAATATTTACATTCTTGTTTAAATGTAGGATTACACCGAGGGTGACTACACTACCAAAAATGAAGAATCACCCATAAACTTACACAAAGAGGAATAATCAAATAAAGTAGTGTACTATCCATGAGACAAGAAGAAGAGCTGCCATAAACTTTAACTTCAACTTCAGAAGTCTGATTTCAGCATCACGGACAGCGATCGTCTTGTCGTAGTTAGCGAAAAGTGCTCTCATTTCAGGGGTGGGTTCTGGATCGATCCATACCTACATGCGACAAGTTCCCTTGCAACATTTAGCAGACCTCCGATGAGGATTTCTGGAAGTCTTAGAAGTGAAAACACGGGCCTGGATGCCACAAAACAGAACAGCCTCGACTCATTCTGCGCCGACGATGTTGAACTAATTATCTTAACAAGATAATCTGCCCATTAACAACCATTGAAGCGTTAGTTGGCATCAATACCATTTCCAGCTAAACATTGCAAATATAAACCAAAATGGAAATGAAATGCAAACAGAACAGGACAGAATACAACATCAAACATTCAAAACTAGAACGGCAAAAGGCCTCATACATTTCCTTGATATGCTTTACTGTCCTGCTCTACGTCGCCAGATGAAAATTACGGCACCAATCGCGCAAAGCAAGCTTGAAAAAGAAGACTCCGATTGGGGCTGGTGAGACTTAGTAAAACAGAGGTTTGGAGGAAGCAAATTTGGACTGGCAGTAGGAAAAACGTAAGGGCAACCCAGTCTTTTTAAGTGATTAGGGGGGTTTAGGAAAAATATGTTATGTGTTGTTGACCTCAAACATAAAATTTTCAAACTAGGGTATTTAGGATAACTTTTTTACATTATTGGTCCTGTTTAATAACTCCCCCATATATATAATATATGTATATATAATATTTTATAATATATAATATACATATACATATATACATATATATACATATATATATACATATATATATATATATATATATATATATATATATATTATATGTATATATACACATATATGATGCATGTAACGTATATATACATACATATATAATACGTGTGTATATATGTATATATAATATATATATCATATAATATAGGGAAAATTACATCCACCTACCCTGTAATTAGGTGTAATTACAACCCAGTCCATCATTATCGCGAAATTACAAATAAGTCCCTATATTTCAAGTTCCGTTTGAGGTCCTCCAAGCCGTTAGGGTTCCGTTAGATTTAGATCCTGTAATGCCAAAAATACCCCTGAATATTTTATTATTTTTGTAATTTTACCAAAATACCCTTAGGGACTACAATGTTATTATCATATTATTTCGGGATCATTTTGTTCAAAAGTATAAATTATTAGTATCTTTGAGTTCAAATTATATTAATATCATATTTTTTGAAAAATTAAAAAAAAAAGGCAATATATATAATTAATAAATCTTATTTTTATTGTGTATATTTTTATTTTTAATTAGTCATTAATTAAATGCATATTCTTTTATATAATCATTTCTAATAAAAATTCAAAAAAAAAATAAAAAAAATAGATCATTTTTTTTGTGTTTTGAGGAAATTTAATATATTTTTAATAATTTTATTAATACAAATTATTTTTTATTTTACATAATATAGTACTAAAGAAATTAAATTAAAATCAAAACTCAAAAAAAAAAAAAAAAAAAAAAGAAAAAGAAAACAGCCAACCCACCACCCCGTTGTCGGAGTCTCGGAGAAGATGAAGGTAAATCCACACAAAGAATTGGGAATTTCTTGTTTTTTCACCGAATTCGACATACGGCTAGTGCTTTTCGATCACCGCAACACGAGGATCACATTGATACCAATTTCGTGGCCCGATTTTTAGCGGTGGTGGCTCTATGAAGGATCAAATTTGCGGCACCATCTCCACCTCCTTTTCCGGTGAGCTCTTCCGGCGACCACCACCTCCACTGGTCCCTCTAACCAGAGCCGCCACCATCAACATAACCCACCATCGTTTCCACCACCCAATCCATCATCATCGCCTCCCTTCCCCCTGTGTCTCCATTGCTGTCAACAACCAAGACCAACACACCACCCCTTCTTCATCTCCACACACAGTTACACAATCACACACACGCACAAAGCTTTCAGACACACACACTCAGATCCGGATCCCGTGAGCGGTGGTTTTTCTTCGATGGAGGATAGAAATTTGCAGAGGAAGGGGGTATTTCTTTTTGTTTGTGAGTGGAGGGAGTGGTGGGGAAAAAGGAGGGGCGCGCGGTGATGGACTAGCGGAGGAGAAGGTCAGGCGCGTGGCGGGATGGTTGTGATGCATGGGTGGGAAGAGGAGTCACCGGCGATCCTTGCAATTTTTCTTGTCGGCGACCTCTGCAATTTGGGGGAAAAGGGATATACGCAAATATACATATAATATATATATGTATAATATGTTACATATTATAAAAAATAATAATATTATTATTATATATACATATATATGTATAATATGTTACATATTATAAAAAATAATAATAATAATAATAATAATATGTTACATATTATATATGTATATATAAAGTGAATTTTTAATTACATAAGATAAAGGGCAACTTTTTCATTTCGTATTTTTAACCTTTAATTAAAAAAAATTTAAAAAAAAGCTGCAATTCCATCAGGGGAATGGGGTAAATTTACATTTTCCGTTAGGGACCTCAAGCCAAACAATACTTATAGGGATTTATTTGTAATTTTACGATAATGATAGAATGCGTTGTAATTATGCCTAACTGCAGGGTAGTTGGATATAATATTCCCTATAATATATATATATATATAGATAGATAGATAGATAGATAGATAGATAGATAGATAGATATTATATTATACGTATTATACATATACACATATATGATACATGTAACGTATATATATTATATTATACGTGTATAATATATATGTATATAATACGTTTAATATAATATTATATATATATAATATGTTTTAACAGTAAAAGTATTTTTTTTAACGGAGTAAAAAGTAACTTTTTTAAGAAAATAGGGTAAAAAATAACTTTTTTTAACTGTCAAAAGTTATTTTCGACGGAAAGTGGTCAATGTGACCAAAATTAAAACAAATGTCACTTTATGGAACTAAAAGTGAGACGTTGATCACTCTTGGGACGAAACATGTATATGACTCACTTTACGGGACGATTTTGATCATTTTCTCTTTAAATTTTCTAGCCAACTGTGCAAGTAATTACTTTTTTCTAAAAAAATATGTTGCGGGAGGAGAAGGGGGTTTGAATAAACAAACACCATATGTCAACAGGATGCGTATATATGTTGAGTTGTTAACAAGTTAATAGAGTGGAGGACGAGAAGATTGTAGCCGTATGAATAATGTAATGTAAAATTATAATATTTTCTGCATGTTCCCAATGTGCTACAATATATTATAAATTGAGTTATGTACACAAGAGTTAAATAAATGATTGAGTTAGCACCCATACTGAACTGTTCATTGGTCATGGTCTACAGGTGCATGATCAATGCATGTATTGTTATGCAAGTGATTATGGTGAGATGATTAATGATCATAACCCTTTTCTTTAATTGGTGTTATGTTGAGAGGGTTAAAAGCCTCATACAGCAAATTACATTTTTGGTCCTTTAGGATTAGGCCTTTTGTAATTTTGGTCCCATTATTTTGGAATTATACAAATTTAGTCCCATTGGTTTCAATTTTTTGCAATTTTGGTCCCGCCATTAAAAATTGGACGGAAACCGTTAAGCATAGTAAATTAATTACAATTTTGGTCCCATACGATTTGATTGTTTTCAATTTTAGTCCCATACTTTTTAAAATAGACATATTTAGTCCCATCTTTTTTATTTTTTGCAATGTTCTTCTTCCATCAATTTTTTTTAATGGAAATAGGTATTTTGGTCGTTAACTCTAATTTATATTATTTCTTCTTTTATTTTTTATACACCAAAAAAAATCATTAAATACATTTAACTTTTATTTCTAACTAAATATGCATATTTTGTTCATACACTACAATTATAGATATACATAAAAAAACCTAGTAATCTCGCACACTTATTGCATGTGCTAACGAAAAATTATTATTATTTAAATATATTAAAATTAATTTTCACATTATATTCTATAATCATTTTTAATATAATTACTAAATTATGATAAATAAATGAATAAATAGCATAAGATCATGTAATGTCAATGTCATCTATACTATTATAAGTAATCGCTTTGGTCTCTTGGACTCTAAAATTATTATTATTATTTTTTATCACACTCTCAACGTGTTATTCGTATTTATCTCTTAGCTTCCTATTTTTTTCCCTCACCTTACTCCTATTTATTTTTATTATATATTTTTTTATTCTTATCCTATATTTTTAATTTTTCTTTTGTATTATCTTTTAATTTTATCGTGAAATTGATAAAAAAATAATGAAAAAGAAACGAAAAGAATGAAAAAGAATAAATCGGATAAAGAAACAGAAAATAAAATAATTTAAGAGTCCAAGACAACAAAAAATCATTTTTTTCTGCCTCTCTCGTGTAATAAATAGTATAGATTATATTAATTAATAAAATATATTTAAATGAGAAAATCTACACCTCCTCCACCAATTCACCACTACCACCGCTGTCACCATCACTGCTCCACCAATTTAATAGTCTAGATTTTATGATTTTTTTTTTTAATTTTTTGTATAGAAAAGAAAAAATAAGAAATAATATAAATTAGAATTAACGACCAAAATACTTATTAGAATTAACGACCAAAATACTTATTTACATCAAAAAAATTGATGGAAGGAACAACATTGCAAAAAAAAAAAAAAATGAGACTAAATATGTTTATTTTAAAAAATGTGGGACTAAAATTGAGAACAATCAAATCGTATGGGACCAAAAGTGTAATTAACTTACTATGCCTAACGGTTTCCATCCAATTTTTAACGGCGGGACCAAAATTGCAACAAATTGAAACTAATGGGACTAAATTTGTCTAATTCTAAAATAATGGGACCAAAATTGCAAAAGGCCTAATCCTATGGGACCAAAAATGTAATTTGCTCAAGCCTCATATAATCATCCACAAAAAATTAAAGTAAAATATGGTAGAGAGAATATTTGTGTTCATGAACTGGTACAAAGCTGACTATCTCCTCCCTTATGTTGCTTAGTTCCCCCACTAATAATTAATGGCAATTACAAGAGATACATTGGTTTTGCACCAAGTTTCAGTCATCTCTTCATGTGTCATGTCCAAATCACAGGGAGAAACTATTATAATAATTCACATGATATAGTAATAAGATGCATCTAATTGAAAGCCAATGCTCCCAAAAAACTTTTCTCTTTTTTCTTTTTTCTTTTTTTTAGTAGGTAAGACATCTCCTAATAAATGGGTAGTTAATTAACCGGAAAAGGCTAAAACCTTACCATGTACAAACGTTGCTTTAATTCATTTTCTATCTTATAAGACATCCCCTAATAAATTTTTGTCAACTAAAACATTTATCAAAGTTTAAAAAAAAAAAAAAAAATCAATCAAGTTAGCTACGGATCATTTCTTATAAAAAAAAAAAGAAAAAAAGGAACTATTTAGCTAAGGATCACCTCTTCAAAAAGAGTAGCGGCCAAATATTTCATGATCACACCCAATTCAACCGTCCTTTCCCAAACTTATTTCTATGGAAGATTTGATGCGAGACATCATAGGTAGAAAGGGTTACATATAGTGGATTAGGTCATTTTATTTTATTTAATTTAATTTAATTTTGGGTTAGTTATGTAATATTAGGTAACTGGGGGTTTGGACAACTTAATCATGGTCCCGCGTCAAACCCACTACTAATATTGATTAATCTCTATTACGAATCACGTAGAGTTAGTGTGATTAGGTGAAATTACAATTTATTGATGATAAATATAATCTAATATATGTAATATGATATTAATTAACTATAATTCATTAAAGTATTTTTTACAAACTCTAGTATCATCTGTAAGATTATCTTAATTAATAAAACCGATGGAAATTAAACCTCCCAGAAAACAATATTGTGTTGCGAAACCAGTATTTTCAATATGTCTTTTGGATGTTTTTAAATCTTTTATCTCATGGCCTTCGTGATTTAGTTTTACAAATTTAATTTACGACGCATGACTACACACTCTTTTTGTACATATGTCAGGAATTTTTTCCATATAATTTAACTTACTGATGAATTTATAACATTTATCTACGAGTTCTAATATAATCCCTTTTTAACCTTTCGTCATGATTTAGCAACATGTCTGCACGTAAAACACACCGTAGTGCAAAAAAAATTTAGTTATTATTAAATTATAACCAAAAAAACATAGACACCAATTCTCCTTCTGTGCTCTAGCCAACAATGTCCAACGAAACCTCAATTTTGCCCTTAAAATATATCATGTCCTATTTAATTATGGTAACATTGGGTTGGATATTTTTTATTTTTATTATGTATATTTCACAATACTTTTCAAAGTTCATTTGCTGAAGTGCAACAGTTATTTACCAAGTACCTTCTGAGAGGTGAAAAAACAATTTCCGTCAATTTTCTATTTTCCTTTCCCCTCTCCAACATTAAACAGTTGGGGAAGTTAGCTCTCTAGACTTCAATCGAAAAAAATTTAAACTAATAGATATAATGATTATATTATAATCTAATCTATTCATATTCATTAGCATCTATAATTTGATAGAACGAGCGTGAACTACTTTCATGCGAGTCCTTCATTGAGTTTGGTTATGTTTACAAAACATGATAGCATTTGATTTCCTACGATCCATCGATTTAAGAGTCAATAAAATCGCAGGCTTACTTTTGGTCAAAACATTTAAATAAAAGTTTTTACAAATTCAAATTACATGAGTTATGCAACCTTTTTTTTTTTTGGAGCTAAAAACGAGCATTACACAATAGCAACATCGTCAATCAAACAAGAAATAACATAATCGGGGAGCTCTAGATCCCCATCACTAGCATTCAGCGCCAAACGCGCTAACGTATGAGCTACGCGGTTCCCTTCACGACGAACGAATTTGAACTCAACTTCCGCAAATTGGGAGACCTTCTTTCTGACATCATCTATCAATGAAACTATTGGCGATAAATCTTGCTCCACCGAATGGAGTTTATTAACCAAATTTAAGCAATCAGTTTCGAAAATCACTTTGCTAAACCCTGTCACCATTGCCATATTTGCCGCTTCGATTACCGCCATTGCCTCAACTATCTCTGGGTCAAAACAGCCTCTTTTGTGAACACTCCTCCAATCTAAGCAATTGCCCAAATGATCTCTAGCCACAATTCCAATTCCCACGCTATTCTCACTCTCAAAGACAGCCCCATCACAGTTGAATTTTATGCTTCCCATTGGTGGAGCCATCCAATTTCTTGGCAGCAGTGAATTATTAGATGGAGTTACTGCTCTATCCCTTGTGATTCCTGCATTAAATGTCTGCCTCGCTTCTTCGATAATCTGTATTGTTTCAATCTGTTCACTCTCCGCCCATCTCTTGTTACGGTGATACCACAATGTCCAAGCATAGATTACGAATAACACACCATCCTTACCATCTAGCCTCGGTAGAACTCCACGACACCATTGTTCACTGCATCCCTCCCATTTTGAAACAACATCCCAAGAAAGGTTTGTCAATTCGCAGTACTACCTTGCCATCGGACATAGAAGGAATGCATGCTCCACGTCTTCATCTTCTTCATTACACCAAGGACATCCAGAAGCTGCATTGCTACGCCTTCGTTTAAGGTTTGTTGTCATTGGTAGAATATCTCTACAAAGACGCCACAAGAAGACTCTTATCTTTGGCGCAACATTTAGCTTCCAAATAAACTTCCAATCTCGCCCGCTTGACGATTCGGCACGGGACTGTTCCGGCAAATTAATCCTCCGAGCCACCTCGTAAACTGATTTAATAGTAAATCTCCCTGTTTTGGAATAATGCCAAACCCTTTTATCCCAATTATGAGATTCTCCTATTGGAATTGTTGAGATAACCTTCACATCTTGTTCACAGAAATTTTGTTCCAATAATTCCCCATCCCATACTCTATCCTGCGTTATTAACTGACTTACATACAGTAGGCCATTTGCTTCTCCATATCTTTCCAAAGGTCGGAACGAAGTCGGTCGAGGAATCCATTTATCATTGCAAATTTATATGCAAGAACCGTTTCCCACTCGCCACCTAACTCCTGCTTCAAGTACAGGGCTTGCTTAGATTAGACTTCGCCAAGTCGAGGATGGTCGATATCCAAGGGTGGCATTCAAGAAATTCCCTCCCAAAAAATATCTAGCTCGCAAGAGTCTCGTAAGCAAACTATTAGGATCCGTGATAAGTCCCCACCCTTGTTTAGCAAGAAGAGCCAAATTAAATGCTCTAAGATCTCGAAATCCCATTCCTCCATCTTTCTTCGATTCACACATTTTCCCCCAATTCACCTAATGAATCTTATTTCCAGATTTACCACTCCACCAATACGAGGCCATCATAGAAGAGATTTCTTGTAGAAGTGAGTCTGGCACCTTAAAGCAGCTCATTGCATAAGCCGGGATAGATTGAAGAATTGCTTTTATGAGGATTTCCCGACCAGCTTGTGAAACCATTTTGTTGCCCCACCCCTGAATACGTTTCTCCACCTTGTCCTTGAGATTAGCAAAAACCTCTTTTTTTGAGGCCCCAATCATTGTCCGTAAACCTAGATATTTATCATGTTTTTCTTTCACCGTTATCCCTAATCGCCTCCCTAATGCCACCTTATCCTCCGTTCTCAAATTCGGACTAAACACTGCTATCGATTTGTCATAGTTCACAAGTTGGCCCGAAACATGCCCATTTCTTTGCAAGACCTCCAGAATTCCATCAATTGACTCCTCAGAAGCTGCGCAAAAAATCATAATATCATCTGCAAATAATAAGTGTGAGATTATTGGCGCCTCTTTGCATATTCGAACACCTTTGATTCTTTGTTCCTGCTCAATTAACATACTTAAGACCTCACCACAGAAAAGGAATAAGTATGGGGAAAGAGGATCCCCTTGTCTCAAACCTCGCTTTGGGATACACCTTCTGAAACTAATACCATTAAGAATAAAGGAGTAATCGACCGAAGATATGCAACTCAAGATCAAATGGACAAACTCGCACTTAAAACCTAGCTTAAGCATCACACGTTCTAGAAACAACCATTCCACACGATCATACGCCTTACTCATATAAAGTTTTAGAGCTAAAAAACTCTCTTTTCCTTGTTTTTTATTCTTAAGAAAATGGTTAACCTCAAAAGCACAAAACACGTTATCAGTAATCAACCTCCCGGGAACAAAAGCACTTTGAGTTTGGGAGATAATATTTTTCAAAATTGGTTTCCACTGATTTGCTATGGCTTTCGAGGCTATTTTGTACATAACGTTGTAAAGACTGATGGGGCGCAGATGAGACTTTTTTTCGGATCATCACTAGAAACACAATATTCGATGAGTGCATACATTTATCAAAACGTCCACAATTTAGGAATTCTAAAGTACAATCAACGATATCGTTACGAATGAATTGCTATAACTTTTGAAAAAAATTTGGAGGCATACCGTCAGGCCCCGGGGCTTTGAGTGGAAACATCCATTTTAAGGCCTTATCAATCTCTAGCACAGAGTAAGGGGCCAGAAGTTGGTCATTCATCTCTTGAGTAATCTTTCGAGGTAAAGCTCCAATCACTTTCAATCTCTTCTATCGACTCAACCTCTGAAGTGAAAATTCCCTGAAAATAGTTTTGTACAATATCACGAATCTCCTCAGATTTGGTGCACACCACTTGTAACGCCCAGATTTTCAGACAGTCAGGTACGCTCGACACGTGTGGGTTTCGAGCGTTAGGAATTATCTTATTATTTTTTTCGTTTATTTGATTTATACGTGAAAATATATAAAATATGTGTCAACTTGAGAATTCTCGTATGAATGGAATTTAATTGTTACATGAATTAATTGTCCAATTTGATTTAATTGCCAAATTATCCTTAAATGCGCATTCATTTTAATTGAGGGACCAAATTGCATGAAAACTTTGTGGAGCTAAGTGGTCATTTCCAAACCTTTGATACTCAATTGCATAAATTAGAGAAATTGGAGGATTTACTTGCTAATATTACATTTTTCCCTCTTGAAATGTCGGTATATGCATCTCTCCCTCAATCATCTTCATTTTCATGCCAATCATCTCATATTTGCTTCCTTGCTCCACCGAACCAAATCCTCCAAAAAGGGAAGGGGAGATTTCATCAAATTCATTAAGTTTTCCAAGAAAAATATTGATTTGGGAGTCCATTCATCATCCTAGCTTCATCTTCTTCTTCTATTTTCTTCCAAGGTAAAGATGGAGATATATGTGATTTCTTGGTAACAATTCATGAAACTAGGGTTATGATTTTGATGTGATAACTTGCCCATATGATGTTAGAATTGTGATTATGAGCTTTAGGCTTGAATTCCATGTGTAATTCTTGAAAATTAGGGGAGTATATGATGAGTTCATGTATATGCCAAAGTTGGTGATTATTGAGTTTGAAGCATGAATTATGTGTTTATATTGAGTGTTATTGTTTCTCAAGCATGTTTACATATTATCCTTTACGAATTCTAACTTGTGTAATTGAATTATGGGAGTTTGATGAGATTTGGGAGTGGTTCGTGCATGCCCTGTTCTTCTCCTCTGTTTTCTGCAGCTTCTGTAAAAAGGGAACGGCCCTTCCCGTTCCCTTTGTATTTGGGGAACGGCCGTTCCCATATTTTGAATATTGTGCTTGGCGGCGAGGACGGGAACGACCGTTCCCATTTTGGCTTGCGAGCTGGAACGGCCGTTCCCATCTTCGGGGAGCCCGACAGCGGGAACGACCATTCCCAATTTGAACTAAAACCTGGAACGGCCGTTCCCAGCTCTCTGGTAGTGCAGAAACTTTCTGCATAAAATTACATTTTTAGCCCCTCGATCCGACGGCTTATTTGACCCCAAATTGCTATTATATGATCCAATATGTATTGAAACAACATGTTATCATGCTACATTGTGTATTGCTCGATGTCTCGTGTATGATCATGCCGTGCGTCATTATATGGAATAATATGCTTGAATTGTGGTCTCATGCACGTACATTGTCCCGTTTCTTGTCCAATTATTCTCCAGGGCGGAGATTGTCAAGCATGAGCACGTTTACGCACTCACGAGTCGTGTGTCGCCTGTCAAGTGAGGTTTAATTTCTAGTTATATAGAACCCGTATAACCTTTACGTGATTTTCGGCCAAAAGGTATTTATATTATAATTTCATGAAATCACTTATTATTTCAAGTATGTTAGTGGTCACGAATCAAGCATGCCATGTTCATGAAAGCAAGTACGTGTGTTCTCTTGGCCAGGTCCTCCTTAGTGAGGGCGCTGGGCTGGTCTTCGGGCTGGTGGTTGTCCGTCCAACCACAGGAAGAACAATGCCCTACCGTGTACGTGTGTTCTCTTGGCCAGGTCCTCCTTAGTGAGGGCGCTGGGCTGGTCTTCAGGCTGGTGGTTGTCCGTCCAACCACAAGAAGAACAAAGCCTTATCGTGTGCCTGTGTTCTCCTGGCCAGGTTCTCCTTAGCGAGGGCGCTGGGCTAGTCTTAGAGCTGGTGGTTGTCCGTCCAACCACAGGAGGAACAAACCCTATCGTGTTACAAGCAAGCCATGTATTGATTGCATGATTTCCATTCCATGAATGTGCTAATTGAGTACACATGCATGATTGCACGGTAATGGAATTGTGTGATCACCTATTAATTTATAATCAAGCAAGCATGTTTATCGATTGCATGAAAAGAACAAGTATTTAATATTGATAGCTGTATTCTCGGGCGAAGCTATATTATTATCGAGCTTGTATATTTATCTTTTATAAATCTTTACCCGAGAATATGACTGGCATGTTATCTGCGCTAATATGTATATAAACCTCTCACTCGGTCTTCACAGACTGACGCCTCCACCTTTCAGGTTATTGCAGGTGCGTGCTAGGCGGGAGGTGAGTCGAGTCCAGTTGTTAGAGTTGAGTCAAACACGGTGCATTTATTTGATTGTTTAGTTATTGTTCGAGAAAATCATGTTTACGGTTATATGTTATTTATTTTAGGAGATGATAATGTATTGATATGTAAGCTAGAATATATTTTATTTGGATAAATGGAAATAGTTGATAATGTTCTGTTTATGCTTCCGCTTTAATATGTCGCATGTTCGAGTATCCCGCCTAGCTTGTCGTGTATTGCATCGTCACCCGTTCGCTATAGGTTGGTTCATGTACGGATTGGCCGTTTCGTATGTGGATTGACCTATAGTGCGGGGGTGTGGTACCTCCACGTGTTAAGGGGTGCTACACCACTCCATCCGCTCTTTCAAGCTTAACGATTTTTTTTTTTTTTTTTCTCTCGACTTTTCATACGGGAAAAGAAATAATTAGTATTTCTATCTCCATCCCGTAACCAATGCGCCTTAGCCATTTGACACCACCACATCTCCTCCCTTGCGTACCATTCCGAAATCTCTGCTCTAATTCTTCTCTCCTCAGATTTGCTGGTTTCTGTAACTATTCCTTCTTTGATATCTATCAACTGTTTTTCCAATTTTTTGATTCAAATGCGAGGATTCTTGAACTTTCCTTCTTTCCATGACAACAACTCATTTTGACAAGTTTCAATTTTTCTCCCAGCACGAGCAGCTCTACTCACTTCCACTTCCACCCCCGAGTTCCAACAATCCTTTACTATCCTCTCACACTCCTCATCCCCAAGCCAAGCCGCTTCGAACTTGAAAGACATAGGAACGTACTCACCTCTTTCTGGTCTTTCATGATGATCTAATTCCATCAATAGAGGGAGATGGTCTGAAGCACCGGATTGCAAATGAGTAACTCTAGAATTAGGGAATAATTTCTGCCAAGCTTCATTACCAACCACCCTGTCCAAGCGAAGTCTTACTGTATCAGGTTCCTTTTGGTTATTCGTCCAAGTATACGGAAATCCGACATACCCCAAATCAGATAAACAACAGTCATCTAAACATTCTCTAAACGCTCGCATCTGCCATGGAGGTCTTGGTCTACCACCTCTCTTCTCACTATTACAAACTATTTCGTTAAAATCTCCCAAGACCACCCACGGATTCCTCGGCGCACTGCTTAGAGAGTTAAGTAGCTCCCACGAGACATGCCTACGACTAGTTTCTGGCGTTCCATTAAAGCAGGTAACGTGCCAAGTGATCGAAGAGTGAGACGTTCCAATCATAGCGTCAAAATGCAACCTTATAGATGGATTTGTAATACATAAATAACAATTGAACGAGCATTTTGTAAATATAATGAAGTAGTATGACATAAAGGATGCCAGTTCTTTACTGTACCAACAAATAATTCCAGCTTTTATATGATAAATTCAAAAGAATTACATTTCCGCTGATATTTTTCTGATAATTGTAAAAGTTTTCTGAATAAAAGTTCTTTTGGTATGGTCCATGTAATTATTTTTAAAGTTATCACTTGTACAATCATTAAAATAATGGCTGTAATGTACCCACAACCTCCAAACAAGACCTACACAATTACCGTCACATAATGGCACAATATTTTGGTAAGATATTGTTTCTGAAAACATATTTTTCTGTAAATAGAAAAATCAAGTCCCTGCTGTCAATTGTCCATTTGTCTCACAAACCATCACTAGAAAATACATTTACCTCAGGAAAATGTATATTCCTCTTATGCATAGAGATCTATCATCAAACATGGTGCGTATATATATTTATCTTGGTAATTAAACATATGCTTCTTAGTTCAACAAAAATCGACACATTTCATTGCCATCACGATTATATATCTCTTTCGTTTTCTTCAAAGCCATTATATACATCAAGAAACAAATAGAGATAGCCAGATAGGTATACATTGATATACAAATAGAGAGGCGCTGAGAATCACAGAGAGAGAGAGAGAGAGAGAGAGAGATAGACAAATAGAGGGAGAGAGAGAGAGAGAGAGAAAGAGAATGGAGGGAGATAACAACAATGAAATGTACAGAGAATGCCTGAGAAACCATGCAGCAAGCCTCGGTAGCTATGCCACAGATGGGTGCGGAGAGTTCACAGTAGACGAAACTGCCCCTGGTGGAACCCTCAACTGCGCTGCATGCGGCTGCCACCGCAATTTCCACCGGAAAATTGCAGTTTCCGCAGCAGAGATGATAGATTATGGCGGGTCAGGGCGGCAGCAGCACCTGATGACGGCGGTGCACTCGCCGGAGTCATCAGAACGGAGCAGCAAGAAGAGGTTCAGAACAAAGTTCAATGATGAACAGAAGGAGAAAATGCTGGGATTTGCGGAGAAATTGGGGTGGAAAATGCAGAGGAAAGATGAAGAAGATGAGATTGAGAAGTTCTGTAGAGGAGTAGGGATTAGTAGGAAAGTTTTCAAAGTTTGGATGCATAATCACAAGAATTCCCAATCTCATTCCACTGGAAATGCATCTACTCTTACCGATCAGTAGTTATATATATGTTCTTATAAATTAATTTTGTGTATAGAGGACGGGCATGTCACATGAGCAGTTACTTTCTGACCTTTTCAGGTTTTTTGCATGTTTGTTTTGTGTTTCTTTCAATATAAGGGCAAATTACATCCACCATCCTTGAGATTAGGCCTAATTACAAGCCGATCCCTATTCTTTTAAATATTACACTGTAGTCCCTATATTTCTTGTTTTGTGTGAGGTCCATTAACGAATTTCGTAAAAGTACACTCATGTCCCTGAAGGTTTTGTGAGTGTTACGTAAAATGTATGACAAAAACCGTAAAATCGTCCCTAAAAGTATACAAAAACTAACAAATTAACAAGTCTTTAGGGACTACAGTGTAATATTTAAAAGAATAGGGACAGACTTGTAATTAGGCCTAACTCAGGGATGGTGGATGTAATTTGCCCTTCAATAAAATTCATAATTAACATATACAATATGATATTTCATGAGTTTCGTCTTTTATTTGAATATTTATTTCTTAGCCCATATTTTTTCGCATAAATGAAGGTTTTGTTTTTTTTGTTTTTTTTTTTTTTGGGTTCTAATGAAGGTTGTTTATGCTTGCCCAATGTTTATTTTTTCCGTTCCATTTTTGGTTATATTTATTGATTTGATTACTCTACTTCAATTAGAAAAGGAAACACACAGTATGTGCTTTCACTGCAACATTGTTGGGACACCACAAAGACTTCTTATATGGTAATGTTGAGGTCCTTTTAATTGTTGGCGTACTTAATATAAATGTCGTATGTGTTGATGTCACATAACTTAAGACATTTACAATGCATCTGATAGAATATTTTATTGAGGTATTTATATTTTTCCTTTTAATCAACGGAGTAATCGCTGTGTGCACATTGTAGGAGCATCGCTCACACTTACGAGAGCTGTTGGAAAAGATTAGGATGCTGTTACGGGTGTGGATCACCAAAGTACAAATTAAGGGAATGTGAGCAACGAAGGCCAAAGAAACAACCGAGAGTTAATTTCATTCATAGCACGAGCATCCATGTAACATTGCACCTTTGTAATTGTGACACCCTAAACGGCGGGCCCCACATCCCCCGCACTGTGAACCCGGTCCACACATGAAATGGAGAGTCCATACATGAACCAAGCCCACAGCGAACGGAGACAGAACAAAAAAAAACCAACCTGTGTTAGGCGGGACTAGACCCTGTACCAACAATTCAATGAAATAGGAATGCGGAAGCAAGACAATCAATCACTCAAGATAAGAACATGAATAATAATTAGTCAAGAATGTAAATACGGGTTCAACAAATTTAAAATCTTGTCCCGATCAATAAAGCAATAACAATACAGAGTGGCTTACATAGTCCAATAACAAGCAGGAAATAAATGTGTGACTCAACGGTGTGTACAGGACCAAGAATCAATCAACGGCTTCACCAGACTCCCGCCTAATGACCACCGAACCTGCAAGACAGAACTAAAAACAACGAGAGGGAGGGGTCAGCCAACTGACTGAGTGAAGGGGTTAATACATGCGCGTATATATATGTTCAAACAGGCAATCAGGCAGACGTAATTCCACTGTACGTGTTCAGTTATTAAAACAGGTATCGAAAATTAGGATTCAATTAACACGTATGGGTAGAATTACCTCAGATCATGCAGTCAGATAATCAGGATATACAATGCGTGTGTCGATATCCGTACGCCCTCTGTTGATGCCCGTTTTACCTGAACCCTCTACGAGCTTCAACTGCCGCTTCCAGACTAGGGGCATACCAGAGGTCATAGATATTTATGGAATTACATTTTAAGGGACCCGACAAGAACGGGTATTTATTCCATCCTAGACTCCACTTTTCACTTACTAACATGACAAGAACAATAAGCAATCAGGCAGGCAGGAATCAGGATTTTATAATTATTAATACAGGAAAAACAAGTACAATAACCTCCTTCTCCGATGATGGTTCGGGTAGCTAGCCCTAGCCATCCAATAGCAGTGGTAAGGCGGGTTCATGACTCCCCCAAACCGGAATCCCATCTTCTGCCAAACCTCCTGGCAGATTTCCGGGTTGGTCACCGTCGGCCCGATGCCTCCCCGGCTCACTCAATACACAAGACCCAAGGCCTACGATCGGGAACAGTCATCCAAACCGGCTAACCCAGCACTAGGAGAAAATCAGTATCTCGCAAAACAGGCTCAGGGTTAACACAACACAATTTATAAATCATTTCTGGTATCTAGCCGGTATAGAAGATATGGCAAGTTTAATATAGAAAACCATTTGTCTATTGTTATAGCATGCAAGGTTGTAGGTCGTTTATAAAAATAAAACCCTCACCTCTGTGTGCAATCAAGGCTAAGAGAAGGACCAAGTCTCCAACGAGGACAACACTGTACAAGAAAGGAAACACGGTGTACTTGTGAGACACGACTCAATAACGGAACCAAGTAGAACGCACGGCGATGTTCATGAAGTGGTGCATCATGTCATGGCATGATTCAATATGCATTAGTTCATAAATATGTCATGAAAAGGTGTGATCATGTTCATGAGCATAATTAATGTTTTTTAGACATGTAAATGATTTAATTATTCCATTAGGCATGTATACAATGTATGTAAGTCAAATAAGAGGTCGAGGAGGTGAAAGGAAAGCGATAAAATGGGTTTTGGCGAAGTTTGGCAAAAGCTAACAGTTTTCGGAAATGCGCAAGTGGTAGGAAAACTGGATTATCTCGAGTTCTATAAGTTGAAATGGAGTTTTTTTTGTTGGAGATGAAACTAGACACATAGACCTTTAAAATGGTATGTGGCTCAACTTGTGGTTCAAAGCGAGGTGAAAATGGCGCAGACCCAAAGTTGGGCGAAAGCAGATTGTCGGTAACATGGCGACATCAAAGGGAATTGATTATATCTCACAAATTAGAAAGGATAATGAGGTGATTCTAATTGGAGAGTATTCTAGACTTCAAGAGGTTTCCATCACTTCAAAAATTAGGTCAATCAAAGGTCGTATGAGGGAGTACGCGGCCGGGGAAAATACAAGGCAAAATCTACCTGGCCGGGGAAAAAGAATGCAAAAACCCTCCTGCACTAAAGTACCCGCCCGGGTACTTTTTAGAACAAAAACTACCCGCCTGGGTAGTTATTCTGGGCAAGAAAAACGTAGCAGAACACGGGAGAAACCAAAATTCAACAAAACCACCTCAAATCTCAACCAAAACACTTCAAATTCAAGGCATAAGTTCATGTATGCATGCTCTATCATATATCCTAAATTCAAGCCATGAAACCAAGTATTTAACAAGTTGCCATTTTCATGCTTTTAAGCTTCATCAATGGTGATTCACTCAAGTTTCAACTAACAAACCAAAAACCACCAAATATGCATCATATACACTCACAAGAACAACATATATTGTAACATCCCAAACGGAGGATGCCACATCCCCCGCACTATGACCCAGACCCGGAGCATGAAATGAAAGTCCATGCCCGAATCCGAATCAGAGCGAACGGGAGACCAACTCACACACTAGGCTAGGCGGATCTAACTCGACAGACTCAAAGTGCGGAAGCAATTTAAACAATTATAATCAGTTAGCGGAAGCAATTAAATCAACGTACAAAATAAAAACCAACAACAATAGATAGCAGAAGCATTTAAAACAAAACATGCAAGGCAAGTGACGGGTTCAACTAGCACGGATACCTAGTCCCGAATATCAGCATACATAATAGGTGATGGGTTCAACTAGCATATATACCTAATCCCGAATCTCAAATCATCGAAACGTAATAAACCAATGTAAGTATCAGCAGATCAGCTAATTACATCCAAATGCTAGCATACTAACCCCACAAGGGTTTAAGTCTAAGTAGAGCATAAAACATAATCTCCAAAAGCGAAATAAGAATACATAACATAAATAGAGTATGTGACAAATGCATCTAAACACCAACTAAACCAACAAGTGTGACCCAGAAGACTCACATCCGCCTAGCTCAAGCCAAAAGAAACCTGCAACTAAAAGATAAAATGAGGTGTCAGTCAACTGACTGAGTGAGGGGGCTAACGCACACCCACTGTATATATATAAAGAGCACAACACAGAATAAAAAGGATGGACTCATGAACCGGGGATAGGTGTTACATACCAAAACATTTTGAAAGAACCCGAATAAGATATAGATATAAGTTTAGAAACCATTTTCTAGAAAGACTTTATCCCAATTCATAATTCCATAACATAACATAATCAACTGCTCGGCGAGTACGAGCTTCCCACCTTTACTCCTCAGAACATAAATCACAATCAATCCAACCGCTACACCAATGATGGAGGGGATGTACAGTCCCCAAAACCATCTATAATAACACCGTCTAAAATAGACTCGATCTCAAGAGGGCAGTGAACCCACAAGAGTCATCTCCGGCCTTAGCCGAAGGCTCAAGATATCATGCCTCCCTCATCACCCTAAGGTCGCGCAATGATATCTCAAATAGAACATACGCACATGGTTGAAACTCTGATGGCCCTAACCGTCCCGGAGGCCCCATTACCCGTAGCTCCTCGGATCCACAATAGAACAGAATAGAACAAATACCAATCTTTCATGGCAAATCTCGCTACAGAATCGTAACACAACTGAATTTTCCAAAATAGCTTACATATGCCTCAAAAACTGGTTTTTATACATATTCCTACGCGATGGAATTTAAGCCCGTAGACACCCATCCACGTAGAACCCACGCGATGGAATTTAAGCCCGTAAGCACCCATCCACACAGATCCCACGCGATGGAATTTAAGCCCGTAAGCACCCATCCACGCCGAACGCACGCAAAGTCATAAACATATCATATCCAACACGTATGAAATTATAATAAGATATACTCGCATGCAAGGGTAGAAATCAGCATATAAGGGCCATAGGTCGCATAACTATACAAAATCCTAAACCTCACCTCGTGAAAGTAGAGTCTGAGAGTGTGAAGGGCCAAACACTCTAAACCTCGGGCCCACCGGCACCACCAAACTCTGTGACAAGACATATAGAAGCCCAGACTTAGACTCTTTATGAACCAAACAAGACGCACGACGTTGTTCAACATGATCGTGGTTATGCATAAGTGTTCATGTTGTGCTTGGATAAGGTGTCGTGGTCATTCAAGGCATATCAATGCTCAACAAGGTCATATTTACAAGCAACCGACACGCAATTCCATATCCAAAGATGCAAGATCAATTTAGGAAGTCAATGTATTCACAAAATGCATATTAAATCATCCAATGTCACAGGGTTCAATTATAAATTAGAATTAAGCATCAAGTTCATGTCGAGTTATAAAGTGCATAAGTAAGAGCAACTTGATCATATAAACATACAAAGTTGTTGTACGTAGATGGCATGCTTGATACAAATAAAGAGTGCATCTAATTCACTTAAGATCATACTTTACAACTTCACAACATGTTTGGTGTACAAGCTCAAGTCACATTCATAGTTTCATAAATATTACACTTACATCCCCTAAGTTGATTACTAAGCATAATTGTTCGTTTAAAGTGTTTATACAATTATTCAACTAGGAATTAATTACTACAAGCATGACAATTATCAATTTATCATAATTCATAAT
Organism: Lantana camara; assembly: GCA_037501455.1. Lineage (NCBI taxonomy): Eukaryota > Viridiplantae > Streptophyta > Magnoliopsida > Lamiales > Verbenaceae > Lantana > Lantana camara. The sequence goes on from CM074865.1 coordinate 50,848,565, forward strand.
ATACCATTTTCAAGTAGTAAGAGTAAAACAAGATATTACAATTCTAACTCCTATCATGCATCAAGTCTTAAGTTGTTCAAGCATCCTTCATGTATCTAAATTTATATTTGAAACACAATTTACAACAAACATAACATTGAGAACGTCTCAAATTCATATAGAGGAATCACAACATGTTCGTTCTTCTAAAATATCATTCAAGTTCATTTAGTCACATAAAAGATTAGTTTCTAAATATTACACTAACACCCCTTCGTACTTAACAAATAGCGTAAGTTCACATCGGTATTCAAATTGTAAATCGAAACATTCATGCATATCACAATCCATTCAATACATGTTTTTGTATACGATTGGAATACATCTCGATCAACAAACCAACAATAACCAATTTATTTGCACTTAAAACAATTAATTCAAATAATCTCAATTAAGCAAAATAATTCATAATAATTAGATCGAGTGTCCGATTAATGAACGGAAGGTGGCGTTGAACTCAACACAACGAGACGAACATTCTGACCAGACGCCGCCGGAACGCCACCACTGTAGCTGCCGGAATTTGGCCGGGCCGCCGCCGAAGGTCGCCGGAAAAATCCCAAAAAATCAGTCCTGAATGAAGTCTTCGTGCCCGTTCTGAATCCTCGATCAATTTATGAAAATTCTAAGTCAATCTCCTCCAATTTCAGATCTACGAAAACGAAAACCCTAAATCTTCAAACTCAAATTACTTCCAAACCGGTGAACCAAAATGCGATCCGTAAAAGCCATTGTCTTACCCATGACGAGCTCTTCGAAAGCCCTAAGGTATCTCGTCGGAAAAATCCTCGGAGCTAGCGCCGCCGTTGCACTGCCACTTTGCCGCCGTGATCTGCCGCCAAACCACAGAATCTGGAGTCGCCTAATCACAGGCCACTAGTTCTCGTCGTTCTGAACAACTTTCGTGAAGAGCCCGAAACCAAAAGATGGCCGTAAAAGGCCCCCGTTGGCCGCCGAAGTTTCTGCCGCCGCCCACATCGCCGGAACCACCACCTATGGCCAAGATCTGGTGAAATTGATGTCGGAAATGAACTCAGGGGGTCGAAAAACCTTGGAAACCATCAAGCCCTGTCGAAAACCACCGCCGGAAGGCGGCGAAACCCGCCGATACAGTAACTCGAGCCGCCGCCGCGAGCTTTGGGCGACGCGTACGGCGCCGTCTCTGCTCCGATGGTCGCGCCGCCGATGTCAAACGAAGCGCCTGGAAGTCTAATTTTTGGGCATGTGGCGCGTGTAATAAGGAGATGGCCGGAAACCGCCGCGAAGGCCGGCGAAATGGCGGCGGTCTGACAGCTCCCCGCTGCTACTGAAATCCGGCCATAACTCCACCACCGTTCATCATTAGACCATGAAATTGGTACTCTTGCGTCGGTCTCGCCGAGGTAATCGAAATGGACTATTCGTTTGTTGAATTCCGTTGAGAAACGATCCAGTTATGGGCTCGTAACCGAAGCCGCGCATAGTGACCCGCGGGAAAGAGAGAGTGGGATAGGAGAGAGAGAGAGAGAGGGAGAAATTGGGAGAAATGTGTCTTGTGCACAAGCTATATACAACCGGGTATCCTTATTGCGTAGCAAAGAGACATATCGCGTACAAATAATCGTAAACAAAATTGGTAAAGTTACGAATAAACATTCAAGCTACGAATTAATTTTATAAATTACAATGAAAGAGAGAGATTTACCAATTAGAGTTTAATTCAATTTAATTTTAGAAACCTTTCGTACAATTTAACGACACTTCGTAAACACATGATTGACAATTAATCTCAAGGAATTTAAGTAAACCGAAATTAAACAAGTTAAGTAACATGATGGATTTAAAATCAACTTGACAATTATTTCATGGAATAAATTTGAATTAAATCAAATTAGACAGTTAGGGTTAAATATGCGCGTAATTAATCAAGTTGGCAATTAATCTTAGAATAATTCGAATGGACACATATTAAATTGGATTTACATTAAATCACATAATTCAAGAACTCTTAAATTAAACATGCACAAGTGTAGAGACTTACTTGTAAATGTCGTCAGGATGCCTTTCGAGAATACGGGGCGTCACATATATCAACTTTGAAGTAAGGGAATCAAAGCACAAAGCATATTCTCAAATTTTGACATATTGGCACTATTCATCATCTTCTTCATAGTCAGGGAAGCAAGCAAGAGAAATGTGATTCAATCGGGTAGAATCGAAGCACGTAAAGAGAGGATCACAAATCTTACCTTCAATCTTCGATCGGAGTGGTCGGATGAAGTAAGCCAGAGCTCAAAGCTTGAATGGCCAAAAGGGGGCTTTCTTCTTCTTCTGTTTCTCTCTTGGTGTTTCATGTGAAAATGGGCAAGGAAGAAAAGGGGTTCAGCCCTTAAAGGGCTGAAAATGGGTCGGTTAGGGTGAAACGGATAGGGTCGACTGTATCCGGTCCATTCGGATTGGATTTTAAAGCGGTAGGACAATCAGATGGATTTAGAAATTTAAAAAAAGTTAATTCATTGAATCAAATCACCGAAACGAACTCAATGGTAAGGTTAGAATTCGAATTTGAATTCCTGAGCTCAAGGTAGCCACGAAGGCCCCAAAACACCCTAATTATAATTAGGTCCCTAACGAGCAATTATTGGACGATTGAGTCCAAGAACAATTTAAATAAATTCTAAAGCGCACATAATAAAAATACAGTTACACGTTGACATGTAGGCATATGATTCACTTTAATCACGTAAATACCGAATTAAACTCTCACGTGACCTCGTACCTGACTTGCCGAAAAAACGGGGTGTCACAGTAATTAAATTTGATGTGTGTTATGTGTTATCATTACCTGTTGTTTTCTTGCTTACTTGATGACAAATTGATAACGTGATGCATAGCATATACAAATCTAACCCGGTATGCATAAGTTTAATTTTTTCTTGATAGCTTACACGCTACATCTATGCCACCAAATGATGTCTCTCTCCATGATGGTGAGTGTCGGGTTAAGAAGGGAATGGTGATTCCGAGAATTTGGTTGGGAAATTGAGGACGCTATAAAAGGGGAATGTAGATGCTGGAATTATTAGGGAGGACTCGATGACTTTTCCCTCTCTCGGGAAGACAAATATCTGAGGAAGGAGAGCCTCACTATGAGAACTCAACCAAAACAATTGAAGAGAAACTGAAGATTCCCTTATTGACGACTCCAATGATTTATACCGTCGAGGGCACTCCACAACGGTCGGGAATTTATCATGGATATCATCAGTAAGTGACAGGAATGGAATTCGTCGTGGAGCAAGGAAGTTGAAACCCAATCTTTTTCTGAGATCCACAGTGATGAGATTACCATGTAAGAATACATATAGGAAAATGAAACAAGGTCGAACAAGGGAGTTCGGGGAAATTAGATCACAAAGATGTCAAGAGAGAGTGAAAGAGTTGTAGGGAAACATGGAATGGTGAAAGCTTCATGAAGGTGTGAACGTTAAGACGTGCTATTTGATAGTCTCGGGGAGCATTCCTTTATCAGCCCAAGGAATGCAAGAGAGGTACCAGGAAGCTTATATTTAAATTAGATAAGGATTACGGAGGAGCTAGGACAACGAAAAATGTAACGTTTCGAAGCAACCGAAGACATTGTGCTATAATCGTTGGCAAGTTGGAATGAATTAAATTCGGATGGGATATAGAAGGATGCCTGGGGAGAAAGGTTTAAGGCAACCCCTTACACCTACAAGGGATTTTCAAATGGGACAAGCGAAAGTTGTTTAGGGTTAAGTGTTGAAATTTGGAAACGGAGTTGGTGAAGATATCGAGTATCAAGCTAGCGGTTTGTTAAAGAAATCCAAGATCAAGGAATTCGAGTCATGAGCTCTGCAGCACCAACTTGGCTTTCTACTCAATCCTACTAATGTTAAGGATTATGAAACAATGGTGAACAGTTCATAAATCATTCATGACATGTGCATCATGCATCCTTAAATGGTTGTGTGATTTATTGTGTGTTTGCACTTTGTATGTGTTCGATGCTTGTGGGGTGTTTGGTTGTTCTTAGAGACAACTCCGAGTGTACGAGTGTGTGGTTGCACGGTAAGCCGAGGGCCAGAATTACAACGGTCTTATGAGGCAAGCAACGAATGGAGGATTAACTCTCTAGCATAGAGGCTTCTTGAGTTAGAAGGTGCGAGTCATGGAAGTTCAGTAACTACGCCACTCGTATAACACTGAGCTCTTTAGTTAGTTTGGAATGAATCAAACGGTGGGCTACGAATTAAAGGAGACTGTACTCAGGAGTAGACCCGTCGGCCCGATGCCGTCCCGAAGCTCCTTATCAAGATCTCCGAGGCCCATTTAAGTCATATTCATATTCACATTCATATCTATATCCGGTTACCACATACTTATCTTTTCATATCATACATACCTACGTACCATACTTTGGAACAACTTTTCTTTGCTTACCTCTCCGTGTCATTTCGTTGTTCCCTCTCCTAACACGAGGAGGGACTCATGAGAGGCACACGCAGTGAAGTATAAATCTTTACTTATCTCTCTGTGTAAATTCCATAGCTCACCCTCCGTGTAACACCTCGGAGCGGAGGGCGCCACATCCCCCGCACCATGGCCCAACACGGGTATCGAAATGGGAACTCCGTCCCCGTATCGAACCATGGCGAACGAGTGACAAACAAAAATCAATTCTAGGCTAGGCGGTCTAGACCCTGAACAGTGTGCGCAACAAAATAAAATCGAAAGTGCAGAAGCCACAGGATCACAAAACAAACCAATAAGCTCAGAAAGAGATATACATATTTCAACATGCTTTGCCCACCCCGGGCTAACAGAAATTGCGTAGCTTCAAATTACAAAACATAACTTATACTTATTTATACATAGTACCAAGTATACGTAGTACCAAAACGGGAAAGTAAATATGCAAATGCAAAGACTATACAAAGACTCAAAAGACTCCCAAGACTCGAACAACGACCGCCACCTAGCCAGACTCCCAACCGGGTACCTACAAAGCTCAAAACGAAAGGGAAAAGAAAAGAAGCAACAAGGGTCAGTCCTAGAGACAGGTGAGGGGGCTACACACGCACACATACATATAAGTAAGAGCATAGCATATTCAAATCGAAAACGTTCATGAACCGGGTGTCGTTTTTGCACTCCAAAAGGGTTTAACCCGTGATACTATATATATAAAGAAAGGTTTAGGGCCAAAGGCCAAAATCGTCCAAGTTTTACCAATTAAGAGTCCACCCCGTTTCACAAACCGTATCGGATACATAAGCATAACCAAAATAGCACGGCGAGAACGAATCCTCACACACATACCCATATCAAACCAAAACTCATAAACAATCCCACCTCCACACCATTGGGGAAGAGAGGTGCCCCTCTCAATCCCACCACAGAACAAACAGATGAACCGGAGGATCCCGCCCGGTTCCTTCGACAGCCAGCCAAAATGCGCTCCGTCGGTATAGGAGAACTAAGTCTCCCGTTGGTGGAGAAGTGTCCTGGGGTTGCAACCGGCGACCCCGATGGTCATCCCGGGTCTCCCGAACCACACAACTCCGGGGCCTAAACAGATCACAGAACTCACACACATACACCTCACGAAGCGTATACTTGTCTCAAAACTTTCTTTTCGAAACTTAACACGTACACACACCAACTCTCTTCGAAAACGAATAAACAAAACATAGCTTGTATACATATAAAAGCCTTTTTCAATGGATTTCATAGCAAATGGGCCAATTCCCGCAAAATACATATCAAACACTTATTTATACGTATATATAGTTCACATGCGGGCTTAAATTACAATTAGGGTTGTAGGTCATAATATCTACAAAGGAAAGAAACCTCACCTCTGAGAAGCAACGGAAACAAAGGAAGCAAACGAACGTCTAGAAGACAACCTCGTCAACCAACGAACAAACCTAAAGGCAAAACAAAGGCAAAAGAGAACCTTAGACTCAATATGAACCACATTAGATGCTCGGCACATGTGGATGTATGTTTATGATGCAAAGAATACGAAATGAATGCACATTAGGTCATATAGGAGCATTCAAGGCATATAAAGTTCTATCTCATAACCGAGAGCAAAGAATATACCATAACTCCACAAAATCAAACTTAACATGTCATACAACAAGTTAATCATGCATATACTTCATAAACGAGGCAAGATGAACCAACGAAAAGCAACGACACGACGAAAGAAACTCCTCCCGGATAAAACCTACTGAGTGGACACGGCCTCGTCCAGCATGCATAGGAATCGGACACGGCCGTGTCCGGTTAAAATTAAATCAGGGGCCAAAGTCGAGAACTTGACACGGCCGTGTCCACTTCCAGTTAAAACCTGACACGGCCGTGTCATGCGTTCGGGACTGAAAAATATAACGCAACAACAACAGTTTTTTGGAGAGAAAAACAGGGCAATTCGGTTCTTGCCTTGGGGAGTCTCTTATGCCTTCAAAAACTCATATAACAAGCATGGAAATAACATCAATTCAACATATATTCATGTCATAAAAGGAGAAACAAATTCAGCCACAAAACATGCAAGAATCAAAGCAAGAAAGGGGAGGGAATGTATCAAGCCATATCATCCAATTCTCAAGCACTCAACAAAGGCAAATTGATCAAAACCCAACTACCATGAAAGGAAATGTAATAAACACTTAGAATCAAGTCATAGAAGCAATATATAATCATCTAAACTCAAGGAAATCAAGAAGGGAGCAAGAATCAACAAATTCCATCCAACCTCTACTATTCACAAGCTTGCAAGAACTCATCAATCAACCAATGAAATAAACTCCAATATACATATAAGAGAGAAGAGAGAGTGTAGATTACGATCATGAGCTTACCTTTCGAATTTGAGAAGATTTGGTGGAGATTGGAGCTCAAAATCATCAAAATGGCCAAGGTAGGTTCCTTCTCTTCCTTTCTCCCTTGCTTGCTGATCGAGATTGAGGTCGGAGAGGAGAATGGATCGGTTCTCTTGGTTAAGGGGCTGAAAAGGGATGTTAACTCAAGCTATAGATTATGGTTAAGGCTTGGTTAGGGTTTAAGTGGGGTCCACAAAGCTTAAATAAGTCAAAAGGTAGCTTTAAGGTGCAAAGGGCTCATTTCGGTTGAAAAACGGGGAATCAAATGGCCTTAGAAAAATATGAATCTTAATTCTTTGTCTTTCTTTCTTCGTTACGAGTCCAACGCATCTTCCGGAATTTGAATCCGAATTCCCTAGCTCAAGTTACGCCTTCCGGAACACAAGGTGCGCTAAAGCTCGTTAGGCCCTTATGTCCCTAAAACATAAAACGGTTTTCAAAACCGTATCAAACGAACTCAAAAACAAGTAACGAACATAAAAACAGATTCATAACGCATATAAATCACGTATAGCACGTAGTCACAAGAATCGAAAATGAAAACGAATACAAACGAAGCAAGAACATAACAAAGAGAACAAATACGTATAAATAAATCACATAGGGTCAAATACGTTCAAGCAATTCAAATATATCACATAATAAGTATAATAAACACATAATTCACATAATTAAATAATTAAAAGCGCACATAGCTCACCCGTGAAGGCGTACCTGGAAAAGCCGAACGAGCGGGATGTTACAAACTCCCCTCCTTCAAAAGGACCTGTCCTCAGGTCCTAAGCGAGACCTAAGAGGACACTTGAACGAACTCAACTCCACGCTTCCGCTGCGCCACTCTGATCCAAGAGTTGTAACTCCTCGGGACCTTGCTTCCTTAATTAGAAATAAGGAAGACTTCTCGTGTCCCGATTGCTCGGTGGTACTCACCAAATCCGAATGAATCCCCTTAGTTTAGCAAACTTTGGGTTGCTCCCACTTCTGATTAACATTCAAAAGTAGTTGGGGAAAACTACCGGTTCTTGGTGTTCGTTCTTCTACCGAAAGCACTTTAGACATTGCTACACTAAGTCTACAATGTCTCTTCTTGTGCCAACACTATTACCGGTTCTTCAAGTCTCGAACCATGAGTGGAATTAGTCTCGTGACTAAGCACTTCTTGAGACATAGCTCCAACTCTCCGTAGCAACGCACAACCGAAGTCTTCCGTAGTACCTCGATCGTAATGGAGAAGTTTGAGTATCCTCGTGTAATCAAGGTAACTCTCTTCAAAAGCCTTATCACTTCGAACCATGCCTCTTCCATGTCTTTTATGTCATGGAACGACACTTGAGACTTAATCTCTGAGACAATTCTCGGTTCTTCTACCAAAATGCGTAGTCGACTATACCCTTGTTGAAACCACGCTCAGCAAAACCACGGAACACTGAAGAAGGACTAACGACTCATCGAGCAAACTAGAAGGGTATTTATCTTCCACAATTAACCTATGCAACTCACAGTAATATACTCATCCTAAATCCCGCCTTCTTCTTAAATGGGACTAAGATACTCCACAAAGAAGTATTCACAAGGATGAAATTACCTTCTAAGAGCTCGTCAACTACGACTTAACTCCAACAATCTCGCTAGAGTCCACCGAAAGAGAAACTCCAAACACAAAACAATTCCGGGATAAAGATCACGACAACCCCGATGTCCTCATTGGGTGGAAACGAATTCCATCGTCAAAGAAACGCCAAAGGTGGCTTACTTCGATCATTGTCTCCTTAAGCTTGGCTCGGCCTCTAAGTTAACTCAAAGGAAAGCCACGAAGCTTATCGCACCGTCCCGGAATTACCAACCACTTCTACAAAGGATAACAACGGGTTAGCCTTACATCTAACACCCGGAGATACCGTTGAGCCCCGAATGGACCTCCTAAAAGCAACAACCCACGCCAACGGTAACATCGTTACCTTAACAAAACTAGGCGCCTTCAAGAACAACCACCGGAAAAGAACCAACCACCGAACGAGCTCGGCCCTCGCAGCTCACCAAACATATGACACTCTCCTCACCAAACACTCTCCAAAGAGAGAGACAACGCAAAAGAGAAAAGAAAAAGGAAACCACAAGCAAACGAGTAATAGCAAAGGCACGCAAGCACAGAGAACACAAGAAAAAGGAAAGTAACACCAATTAAATAAAATGCATGTATGTAGTGCCATGAATGCTTGGTGTACCTTTCACCATGGCGGTAGTGTCGAGCTTGGCATCCCGTTCTCCTTCTTCAATCATATCAACTTGGATTGAACTTGAAGTATTGAAATCGCGGCTCTTGAAAGTCCTTGAATTCTTAGTCTTCGGGCAACTTTTCACCTTATGTCCCGGTTCTCCACATTTGTAACATCTATCCAACTTCTTTCGGTAAACATCTTTGGTGTGGTTAGGGCCTTGACAAAAAGAGCATCGAACTATCTCCAACGGAAGAGGTATCGGATCCATCTTTGGTAGATGAAGTGTCTTCTTCTTCTTGATGTAGCCGACCTCTTGAAATTCTTGGGTTTCCTCTCGAAACATAGGCCTCTTGCTTGAGTTTAAACCTGATCTTGGATCATACTCCTCCTTAGAAATGTGAAGCTCCATCTCTTGCTTATTCATTTCATCTTGAACCACTCTTCTAACTTCCTCGGACCATTCATGCACCGGTGAGTCTTGGAAAGCTTGTTGAATCTCGTCTCTACGCCTTTGTATATATCCTCAGACCTGGGGGCAATCTTGTTTTGCTCTTGAGCTTTCTAGTTCCACTACGAGATCATCCATCATCTTCAATTCTTGCTCAAGACCTAGGAATTCTTGAAATCTTCTAATCAATTCACTGGGAGGGATATACTTGTAACAAAATTATCGGATAAACCTTTCCCAATGGAGCTCTTCTCCGGACTTCTTTAAATGTAACCTTATTTCCTTGAACCATTTTGAAGCTTCACCTTGTAGCAAACGGAAAGTGCATCCTACTTTCTCTTGTGAGGGTCCCGGACAACTCCCCCAAATCCACAATATCGTAGATAGCCACTCCTCGGCTTCAATACTATCGCCCCCAAGCCATTTCGGTGGATTAAAGCCTTCAAACTTCTTTGAGACCAAAGAAACTTGTTTCTCTTGTTTTCCTTTTAATGAGGTATGTTGATATGAAGAACTCATCATGAGATAAGAAAAATGATTCCAAAATATCGATGCATGCAGGGTTCAGTACATGTTCATGTGAACTATTAATATAATTAAGCCAAACAATTCAAGTAATTCATGTAAGAGATGAGAATGAATGCAAACAATCACATAATCCTAAGTCGATCGACCTAGACAGACCTGACACGACGCTAGAGCTCCGGTTTTGCAACCCAGAGCTCTGATACCACTTACAGATGTAACACCCCGGAGCGGAGGGCGCCCCATCCCCTGCACCATGGCCCAACACGGGTATCGAAATGGGAACTCCGTCCCCGCATCGAACCATGGCGAACGGGTGACAAACAAAAATCAATTCTAGGCTAGGCGGTCTAGACCCTGAACAGAGTGCGCAACAAAATACAATCGAAAGTGCGGAAGCCACAGGATCACAAAACAAACCAATAAGCTCAGAAAGAGATATACATATTTCAACATGCTTTGCCCACCCCGGGCTAACAGAAATTGCGTAGCTTCAAATTACAAAACATAACTTATACTTACTTATACATAGTACCAAGTATACGTAGTACCAAAACGGGAAAGTAAATATGCAAATGCAAAGACTATACAAAGACTCAAAAGACTCCCAAGACTCGAACAACGACCGCCGCCTAGCCAGACTCCCAACCGGGTACCTGCAAAGCTCAAAACGAAAGGGAAAAGAAAAGAAGCAACAAGGGTCAGTCCTAGAGACTGGTGAGGGGGCTACACAAGCACACATACGTATAAGTAAGAGCACAGCATATTCAAATCGAAAACATTCATGAACCGGGTGTGGTTTTTGCACTCCAAAAGGGTTTAACCCGTGATACTATATATATAAAGAAAGGTTTAGGGCCAAAGGCCAAAATCGGCCAAGTTTTACCAATTAAGAGTCCACCCCGTTTCACAAACCGTATCGGATACATAAGCATAACCAAAATAGCACGGCGAGAACGAATCCTCACACACATACCTATATCAAAACAAAACTCATAAACAATCCCACCTCCACACCATTGGGGAAGAGTGGTGCCCCTCTCAATCCCACCACAGAACAAACAGATGAACCGGAGGATCCCGCCCGGTTCCTTCCACGGCCAGCCAAAATGCGCTCCGTCGGTATAGGAGAACTAAGTCTCCCACTGGTGGAGAAGTGTCCTGGGGTTGCAACCGGCGACCCCGATGGTCGTCCCGGGTCTCCCGAACCACACAACTCCGGGGCCCAAACAGATCACAGAACTCACACACATACACCTCACGAAGCGTATACTTGTCTCAAAACTTTCTTGTCAAAACATAACACGTACACACACCAACTCTCTTCGAAAACGAATAAACAAAACATAGCTTGTATACATATAAAAGCCTTTTTCAAAGGATTTCATAGCAAATGGGCCAATTCCTGCAAAATACATATCAAACACTTATTTATACGTATATATAGTTCGCATGCGGGCTTAAATTACAATTAGGGTTGTAGGTCATAATATCTACAAAGGAAAGAAACCTCACCTCCGAGAAGCAACGGAAACAAAGGAAGCAAACGAACGTCTAGAAGACAACCTCGTCAACCAAGGAACAAACCTAAAGGCAAAACAAAGGCAAAAGAGAACCTTAGACTCAATATGAACCACATTAGACGCTCGGCACATGTGGATGTACGTTTATGATGCAAAGAATACGAAATGAATGCACATTAGGTCATATAGGAGCATTCAAGGCATATAAGGTTCTATCTCATAACCGAGAGCAAAGAATATACCATAAATCCACAAAATCAAACTTAACATGTCATACAACAAGTTAATCATGCATATACTTCATAAACGAGGCAAGAAGAACCAACGAAAAGCAACGAAACGACGAAAGAAACTCCTCCCGGCCAAAACCTACTGAGTGGACACGGCCTCGTCCAGCATGCATAGGAATCTGACACGACCGTGTCCGGTTAAAATTAAATCAGGGGCCAAAGTCGAGAGCTTGACACGGCCGTGTCCACTTCCAGTTAAAACATGACACGGCCGTGTCATGCGTTCGGGACCGAAAAATATAACGCAGCAACAACAGTTTTTTGGAGAGAAAAACAGGGCAATTCGGTTCTTGCCTTGGGGAGTCTCTTATGCCTTCAAAAACTCATATAACAAGCATGGAAATAACATCAATTCAACATATATTCATGTCATAAAAGGAGAAACAAATTCAGCCATAAAACATGCAAGAATCAAAGCAAGAAAGGGGAGGGAATGTATCAAGCCATATCATCCAATTCTCAAGCACTCAACAAAGGCAAATTGATCAAAACCCAACTACCATGAAAGGAAATGTAATAAACACTTAGAATCAAGTCATAGAAGCAATGTATAATCATCTAAACTCAAGGAAATCAAGAAGGGAGCAAGAATCATCAAAGTCCATCCAACCTCTACTATTCACAAGCTTGCAAGAACTCATCAATCAACCAATGAAATAAACTCCAATATACATATAAGAGAGAAGAGAGAGTGTAGATTACGATCATGAGCTTACTTTTCGAATTTGCGAAGATTTGGTGGAGATTGGAGCTCAAAATCATCAAAATGGCCAAGGTAGGTTCCTTCTCTTCCTTTCTCCCTTGCTTGCTGATCGAGATTGAGGTCGGAGAGGAGAATGGATCGGTTCTCTTGGTTAAGGGGCTGAAAAGGGATGTTAACTCAAGCTATAGATTATGGTTAAGGCTTGGTTAGGGTTTAAGTGGGGTGCACAAAGCTTAAATAAGTCAAAAGGTAGCTTTAAGGTACAAAGGGCTCATTTCGGTTGAAAAACGGGGAATCAAATGGCCTTAGAAAAATATGAATCTTAATTCTTTGTCTTTCTTTCTTCGTGACGAGTCCAACGCATCTTCCGGAATTTGAATCCGAATTCCCTAGCTCAAGTTACGCCTTCCGGAACACAAGGTGAGTTAAAGCTCGTTAGGCCCTTATGTCCCTAAAACATAAAACGGTTTTCAAAACCGTATCAAACGAACTCAAAAACAAGTAACGAACATAAAAACACATTCATAACGCATATAAATCACGTATAGCACGTAGTCACAAGAATCGAAAACGAAAACGAATACAAACGAAGCAAGAACATAACAAAGAGAACAAATACGTATAAATAAATCACATAGGGTCAAATACGTTCAAGAAATTCAAATATATCACATAATAAGTATAATAAACACATAATTCACATATTTAAATAATTAAAAGCGCACATAGCTCACCCGTGAAGGTGTACCTGGAAAAGCCGAACGAGCGGGATGTTACAAACTCCCCTCCTTGAAAAGGACCTGTCCTCAAGTCCTAAGCGAGACCTAAGAGGACACTTGAACGAACTCAACTCCACGCTTCCGCTGCGCCACTCTGATCCAAGAGTTGTCACGCCTTGGGACCTTGCTTCCTTAATTAGAAATAAGTAAGACTTCTCGTGTCCCGATTGCTCGGTGGTACTCACCAAATCCGAATGAATCCCCTTAGTTTAGCAAACTTTGGGTTGCTCCCACTTCTGATTAACATTCAAAAGTAGTTGGGGAAAACTACCGGTTCTTGGTGTTCGGTCTTCTACCGAAAGCACTTTAGACATTGCTACACTAAGTCTACAATGTCTCTTCTTGTGCCAACACTATTACCGGTTCTTCAAGTCTCGAACCATGAGTGGAATTAGTCTCGTGACTAAGCACTTCTTGAGACATAGCTCCAACCCTCCGTAGCAACGCACAACCGAAGTCTTCCTTAGTACCTCGATCGTAATGGAGAAGTTTGAGTATCCTCGTGTAATCAAGGTAACTCTCTTCAAAAGCCTTATCCACTCGAACCATGCCTCTTCCATGTCTTTTATGTCATGGAACGACACTTGAGACTTAATCTCTGAGACAATTCTCGGTTCTTCTACCAAAATGCGTAGTCGACTATACCCTTGCTGAAACCACGCTCAGCAAAACCACGGAACACTGAAGAAGGACTAACGACTCCTCGAGTAAACTAGAAGGGTATTTATCTTCCACAATTAACCTGTGCAGCTCACGGTAATATACTCATCCTAAATCCCGCCTTCTTCTTAAATGGGACTAAGATACTCCACAAAGAAGTATTCGCAAGGATGAAATTACCTTCTAAGAGCTCGTCAACTACGACTTAACTCCAACAACCTCGCTAGAGTCCACCGAAAGAGAAACTCCAAACACAAAACAATTCCGGGATAAAGATCACGACAACCCCGATGTCCTCATTGGGTGGAAACGAATTCGATCCTCAAAGAAACGCCAAAGGTGGCTTACTTCGATCTTTGTCTCCTTAAGCTTGGCTCGGCCTCTAAGTTAACTCAAAGGAAAGCCACGAAGCTTATTGCACCGTCCCGGAATTACCAACCACTTCTACAAAGGATAACAACGGGCTAGCATTCCATCTAACACCCGGAGATACCGTTGAGCCCCGAGTGGACCTCCTAAAAGCAATAACCCACGCCAACCGTAACATCGTTACCTTAACAAAACTAGGCGCCTCCATGAACAACCACCGGAAAAGAACCAACCACCGAACGAGCTCGGCCCTCGCAGCTCACCAAACACACGATACTCTCCTCACCAAACACTCTCCAAAGAGAGAGACAACGCAAAAGAGAAAAGAAAATGGAAACCACAAGCAACCGAGTAATAACAAAGGCACGCAAGCACAGAGAACACAAGAAAAAGGAAAGTAACACCAATTAAATAAAATGCATGTATGTAGTGCCATGAATGCTTGGTGTACCTTTCACCATGGCGGTAGTGTCGAGCTTGGCATCCCGTTCTCCTTCTTCAATCATATCAACTTGGATTGAACTTGAAGTTTTGAAATCGCGGCTCTTTAAAGTCCTTGAATTCTTAGTCTTCGGGCAACTTTTCACCTTATGTCCCGGTTCTCCACATTTGTAACATCTATCCAACTTCTTTCGGCAAACATCTTCGGTGTGGTTAGGGCCTTGACAAAAAGAGCATCGAACTATCTCCAACGGAAGAGGTATCGGATCCATCTTTGGTAGGTGAAGTGTCTTCTTCTTCTTGATGTAACCGACCTCTTGAAATTCTTGGGTTTCCTCTCGAAACATAGGCCTCTTGCTTGAGTTTAAACCTGATCTTGGATCATACTCCTCCTTACAAATGTGAAGCTCCATCTCTTGCTTATTCATTTCATCTTGAACCACTCTTCTAAATTCCTCGGACCATTCATGCACCGGTGAGTCTTGGAAAGCTTGTTGAATCTCGTCTCTACGCCTTTGTATTTATCCTCGGACCTTGGGGCAATCTTGTTTTGCTCTTGAGCTTTCTAGTTCCACTACGAGATCATCTATCATCTTCAATTCTTGCTCAAGACCTAGGAATTCTTGAAATCTTCTAATCAATTCATTGGGAGGGATATACTTGTAACAAAATTCTCGGATAAACCGTTCCCAATGGAGCTCTTCTCCGGACTTCTTTAAATGTAACCTTATTTCCATGAACCATTTTGAAGCTTCACCTTGTAGCAAACGGAAAGTGCATCCTACTTTCTCTTGTGAGGCTCCCGGACAACTCCCCCAAATCCACAATATCGTAGATAGCCACTCCTCGGCTTCAATACTATCGCCCCCAAGCCATTTCGGTGGATTAAAGCCTTCAAACTTCTTTGAGACCAAAGAAACTGGTTTCTCTTGTTTTCCTTTTGATGAGGTATGTTGATATGAAGAACTCATCCTTAGATAAGAAAAATGATTCCAAAATATCGATGCATGCAGGGTTCAGTACATGTTCATGTGAACTATTAATATAATTAAGCCAAACAATTCAAGTAATTCACGTAAGAGATGAGAATGAATGCAAACAATCACATAATCCTAAGCCGATCGACCTAGACAGACCTGACACGACGCTAGAGCTCCGGTTTTGCAACCCAGAGCTCTGATACCACTTACAGATGTAACACCCCGGAGCGGAGGGCGCCACATCCCCCGCACCATGGCCCAACACGGGTATCGAAATGGGAACTCCATCCCCGCATCGAACCATGGCGAACGGGTGACAAACAAAAATCAATTCTAGGCTAGGCGGTCTAGACCCTGAACAGAGTGCGCAACAAAATAAAATCGAGAGTGCGGAAGCCACAGGATCACAAAACAAACCAATTATAGATATAAAAGCTCAGAAAGAGATATATATATTTCAACATGCTTTGCCCACCCCGGGCCAACAGAAATTGCGTAGCTTCAAATTACAAAACATAACTTATACTTATTTATACATAGTACTAAGTATACGTAGTACCAAAACGGGAAAGTAAATATGCAAATGCAAAGACTATACAAAGACCCAAAAGACTCCCAAGACTCGAACAACGACCGCCGCCTAGGCAGACTCGCAACCGGGTACCTGCAAAGCTCAAAACGAAAGGGAAAAGAAAAGAAGCAACAAGGGTCAGTCCTAGAGACTGGTGAGGGGGCTACACACGCACACATACGTATAAGTAAGAGCATAGCATATTCAAATCGAAAACGTTCATGAACCGGGTGTGGTTTTTGCACTCCAAAAGGGTTTAACCCGTGATACTATATATATAAAGAAAGGTTTAGGGCTAAAGGCCAAAATCGTCCAAGTTTTACCAAATAAGAGTCCACCCCGTTTCAGAAACCGTATCGGATACATAAGCATAACCAAAATAGCACGGCGAGAACGAATCCTCACACACATACCCATATCAAAACAAAACTCATAAACAATCCCACCTCCACACCATTGGGGAAGAGAGGTGCCCCTCTCAATCCCACCACAGAACAAACAGATGAACCGGAGGATCCCGCCCGGTTCCTTAGACGGCCAGCCAAAATACGCTCCGTCGGTATAGGAGAACTAAGTCTCCCGTTGGTGGAGAAGTGTCCTGGGGTTGCAACCGGCGACCCCGATTGTCGTCCCGGGTCTCCCGAACCACACAACTCCGGGGCCCAAACAGATCACAGAACTCACACACATACACCTCACGAAGCGTATACTTGTCTCAAAACTTTCTTGTCAGAACTTAACACGTACACACACCAACTCTCTTCGAAAACGAATAAACAAAACATAGCTTGTATACATATAAAAGCCTTTTTCAATGGATTTCATAGCAAATGGGCCAATTCCTGCAAAATACATATCAAACACTTATTTATACGTATATATAGTTCGCATGCGGACTTAAATTACAATTAGGGTTGTAGGTCATAATATCTACAAAGGAAAGAAACCTCACCTCCGAGAAGCAACGGAAACAAAGGAAGCAAACGAACGTCTAGAAGACAACCTCGTCAACCAAGGAACAAACCTAAAGGCAAAAGAAAGGCAAAAGAGAACCTTAGACTCAAAATGAACCACATTAGACGCTCGGCACATGTGGATGTATGTTTATGATGCAAAGAATACGAAATGAACGCACATTAGGACATATAGGAGCATTCAAGGCATATAAGGTTCTATCTCATAACCGAGAGCAAAGAATATACCATAAATCCACAAAATCAAACTTAACATGTCATACAACAAGTTAATCATGCATATACTTCATAAACGAGGTAAGAAGAACCAACGAAAAGCAACGAAACGACGAAAGAAACTCCTCCCGGCCAAAACCTGCTGAGTGGACACGGCCTCGTCCAACATGCATAGGAATCGGACACGGCCGTGTCCGGTTAAAATTAAATCAGGGGCCAAAGTCGAGAGCTTGACACGGCCGTGTCCACTTCTAGTTAAAACATGACACGGCCGTGTCATGCGTTCGGGACTGAAAAATATAACGTAGCAACAACAGTTTTTTGGTGAGAAAAAGAGGGCAATTGGGTTCTTGCCTTGGGGAGTCTCTTATGCCTTCAAAAACTCATATAACAAGCATGGAAATAACATCTATTCAACATATATTCATGCCATAAAAGGAGAAACAAATTCAGCTACAAAACATGCAAGAATCAAAGTAAGAAAGGGGAGGGAATGTATCAAGCCATATCATCCAATTCTCAAGCACTCAACAAAGGAAAATTGATCAAAACCCAACTACCATGAAAGGAGATGTAATAAACACTTAGAATCAAGTCATAGAAGCAATATATAATCATCTAAACTCAAGGAAATCAAGAAGGGAGCAAGAATCATCAAATTCCATCCAACCTCTACTATTCACAAGCTTGCAAGAACTCATCAATCAACCAATGAAATAAACTCAAATCTACATATAAGAGAGAAGAGAGAGTGTAGATTACGATCATGAGCTTACCTTTCGAATTTGAGAAGATTTGGTGGAGATTGGAGCTCAAAATCGTCAAAATGGCCAAGGTAGGTTCCTTCTCTTCCTTTCTCCCTTGCTTGCTGATTGAGATTGAGGTGGGAGAGGAGAATGGATCAGTTCTCTTGATTAAGGGGCTGAAAAGGGATGTTAACTCAAGCTATAGATTATGGTTAAGGCTTGGTTAGGGTTTCAGTGGGGTCCACAAAGCTTAAATAAGTCAAAAGGTAGCTTTAAGGTGCAAGGGGCTCGTTTCAGTTGAAAAACGGGGAATCAAATGTCCTTAGAAAAATATGAATCTTGATTCTTTATCTTTCTTTCTTCGTTACGAGTCCAACGCATCTTCCGAAATTCGAATCCGAATTCCCTAGCTCAAGTTACGCCTTCCGGAACACAAGGTGCGCTAAAGCTCGTTAGGCCCTTATGTCCCTAAAACATAAAACGGTTTTCAAAACCGTATCAAACGAACTCAAAAACAAGTAACGAACATAAAAACACATTCATAACTCATATAAGTCACGTATAGCACGTAGTCACAAGAATCGAAAACGAAAACGAAAACGAATACAAACGAAGCAAGAACATAACAAAGAGAACAAATACGTATAAATAAATCACATAGGGTCAAATACGTTCAAGCAATTCAAATATATCACATAATAAGTATAATAAACACATAATTCACATAATTAAATAATTAAAAACGCACATAGCTCACCCGTGAAGGCATACCTGGAAAAGCCGAACGAGCGGGATGTTACACTCCGACCGCAACGTTTGGCTCATAAGAGGCACATGGTTTGAAGCATAGTGTATCATGACCCAAATCATAAGAAATTCAAAAGCAAGCATACATAGGCTCATACATAGCATTTCATACTTTCAAAACATATGGCAAAATCACCAAAAGATGTACTTCGCACATATTTACTTATACTTAGGATTTATAAGTCGCATGCAATCGCGGACACGTTGCAATGGGGACATATCAAGCACAAAGAAGTCCAACAAGGTCCACAATTGTTGTGATTTTAAGTTAAACCAATCGTGCAAGTGTACACGGAAAATATACGCGTAGCACAACAGGATCGTAGCCACAGGGAAGGGAAATTAATCACCACTCAATATCTCTTTCTAATCTAAAGACCAGACGAGTTCAAGTTGGTTATTAATCTACTAAAACGAGAATTAAACAATTAAGTAGAATAAAACACAACTAACTAATTGACACACGTGGATTAAATTTAATAAACTAATTAGGCTGGGGATTAATAACTATGCATTCATGATTCAATATAATATTCGTTTGACAAGTGTAATTCTACAACCTAGTCACTTACATTCGTATTATCCTCCTTCAAGGTATAAACAAGTGTTCAACTAATTTAAACGTTGTTCTCACAATCATTAATAATTAATTAAACCAATATGATCAAGATTAGTGCAATTCAAGTTCTAGTGGCTTGCCATAGAATAAGATTTACAAGTTATACAGATTAAGAAACAAATCTCTTTGAAATCTAAATCTACTAGTTATGAAAACAATCTCAATTACCTTTAATCTTTCGATAATTAGGTAATCCTAGGTTATGCTAAGGTTGATCAGACCGCTGCAATTCAATTCACACCAAGTTTTCAAAACTAAGAATTAACACCAGTCATTCAAACATTATATCAAACACTTAGCATGCATTCGTCATCACTCCCCTAGCCCTGGGGGTTTAGCTACTCATAATTAACTCAAAACTCATAAAACTAAAGGAAATTGCAGTAAAGAAATTCATGTTCATCAAGTCGAAACAAACTCTAAAAAACGAACCCCTAAACATTCATAAATTCTGGAAAACGAATCTAAACATGTAAAATGAATTAAAACGAAACTTAGAGGAATTAGTTTGATGATTAAAACAATAAATAAAACTGGAAAAACTGAAATTGTTTGAAGAATTCGATCCTTTCGTCTTCTCGAAACTCTCTGGAAAACTCTTTTCGAAGCTCCGTATCTCTCTCTCAATGCTATGTCACGAACTCCCACGAACTCCAGAAGCCCCCTTCAAAAATACTCCACAACCCGCATATATAGCTGAACAAAAACTCTCTCGCTGCCCTAGGTAAAGGGTGTTACCATTCCAAGCACATATTTCATTAACGCCCATTACTAGCCAAAAATCGTTCCACGCTTTTACTAGTGGTAACGGGCGTTACCACTTTTACTCTTCCCAGGGGTAGCGGGTGTTACCCCTTCTGCACCAAAGTTCCATGCCTACTGCCTCTGGTAACGGGCGTTACTAGAGTTTTCCTTCCAGGGAGTAACGGGTGTTACCCCCTTAATTTGCCAAAGTTGATGCTCCTAGGTCTGTCAACAGGAGTTAACAAAATCTTTCTTCGAAGGACTAATGGAGGTTAATCCTATTTCATCCGAAAATTCGTGAATTTACCTCGTTTCACCGTTTCTCATCTCCAAGTTCTTAGACACCTAAATGGTGCAAAATAAACACATAAACACATCAAACGACAAAAAAATATACTCTAATTAACGTTCAAATTCATAAGAATTTTACACTCAACAAATTCCCCCACACTTGCTTATTGCTCGTCCTCGAGAAATACGAAAATAAAGAAAACACATCCCCATCATAGCTCGGCTTGAAAGCAATTATCGAACCTTCGCTTAAACAAGTCTAGCTCATCAAATCAAGTACAGATAAACACAATATCATCACAAATAGTATGAAAAGTATATCCTCGTGTAGTGTGTGGTTTCGAACGAAATAATGTACAAAGACTAGAATTAAAAATTCACACCTTCCACCTAAGTTCTAATCATCAACTTCGGAATACACTCTTAGAACCTATCTCCACTAATGGAGTTAAATCAAGACTCAGGATCGGTAGGTCTTTCGGCTTGTAATGTACGCTTTGGATAAAGTTATGGAGTTTTTGAATCAAGTGAATACTTACCAAGCTTACATCATTCAAGCTTTACACACGCGGCGCTTTCATTTACTACTAAACACTTCCCCCACACTTAGACATTTACATCCCTCTCTTTCAATTCCACACTTCGCATAATTTTCTCTTTTCTTGTCTTTTGCTCTTTGCTCTTTTTATTTTATTTTTTTCATAGCTTCCTCTCGTTCTTTTTCTCTCTTTACATAAATCTCTCAATTTCAATCACAAGAACAATCAAAAGGGTGTTCAAAGATAGATATTCACTATAAGTCAAACGAGCAAGCCTTGGTGTAAAATTAACAAGGTGGGTTATACTTTTGTTGTACATTTGGCTTATAATGTGGCTACAAAAATCTTTGCACAACAATTAGGCTCAGAGGGGTCAATAAGATCACGTTATTTAGTGAAAAACGGCTAAAAGAAAGGCTTATAATCCTTCGACAACGAATGCCTACTTCACTTCCCTAATCTTTCATTAACTCAAAATTTCGCCTCAATAGGACTAAAATGCACCCTAATCAATTCTTAGACTTATTTGAAAATCATAAACTCACCTTTCTAAGCAAAATACATTATCACATTCAAAAGTGCTCAGAATGTAATGGCATATTAACACACTAAGTATCCAATCTCATGCAAATTTCCCTCAATTCAAATAGCAAAAGCTCAACGATCAAACTTCGAAGAAAAAGTTCAAATCGGGGGAAAATTTTCAAAATTCTCACAATTTCTCAATTCCTAACAATTCACAAGTTTAAAAATCACGGCTCCCCATGCACAAAGCATCAAAACAAAGCAAGTATCCAATGCAAGCTCACAATCATAACCATATCACACATGCACTCCCCCCCCCCCCCCCGTCTTTGCAATGTCCACATGCAAATGAAAGTGTTAAAGATCAAGAAAACTCCCTTAATAATTGAAGACCCGGCAATGTGCAACCAAAGCTTCCAAATTCTGAACAAGTGACTAGAAAAACAAGGATAAAGTGCAAAAATGCATCCAACAAGCAACAAACAAGTCATAAACTCAAGTAAAGAAAGGGCACAATTGCATAATCATCCAAGGAGTTCAAAAGACAATAGCAAAGAAATAAGTAGCAAAAGTATCAGAATATATCAATAAGTATAGGCCCAAATATAAAGTCAAGTATGCAAAAGGAAATAAGATGGTAGAATCAAGGCTCAGGGGGATGCTGGGGCCTCGGAAATACTGATCAAGACTGGTGTAGAGCCCCTCAAACTATGCATCGACATGGGTTTGCCATGCATCAAATCTCTCATCCACACAATGCTCCAAATCTTCCAATCTTGTGTGCATGGTAGTCACATTAGCTCTTAACCCAGCCAATTCCGTGCCAAGACCCCTCACACATGCCGGGGTATCCTTATCATCATCATCAACAAGCGCAGCACGGCAGCGGACCTGAAACTCATTGTCCGGCCGGTCGGGAGTCTGAGCCAAAAGCTCCTTCTGCACATCAGAGAGACCCTCAAATCGCGCAATGCCCTAATTATACATCTGCATGAACCTATCCCTATCCCTGATTGGCCACCAAGGTAAGACTTGCGCATCAAGATATACACCTATATCAATGGGGTAACTGATCTTTGGGCCTCCATCCCACCTGACGGGCAAGCATAGCCACATAAGCTCCATGGGCTATTGTCCCTGTGGCTCTCCCCGTAACCTCTCATAGCTTCCAGAGGATCTCATTCGTGCCATCGAATTCGGTGTGATCCTTCATCATGGTTATGATCCCCAGCTCAATCATATTGACGTGGATGTCACTCTCATGCGGACACAAAATCCTACAGCCAAAATCCTATGCACAATCCTCCAAGCCAAAGAATCCAAGTAGCTATCCTTTGTGTTTCGGGTGGAGTAGTTCGGGGCACCTTCAGGCAGCGGGAAAGACCTCCACACCGCCTCTCTCTGAGCTCTATCCCACTTAGGCAAAGAAGAAGTAGCATGACCCGAAAATCGTAGGATTTCCCTTATCCTATCCATTCTCAAAGTATGAGTCACCCAGCCATCAAAAGAAAAGGTCAACTTGTTATCCACTGGATCAAAGTGTTGGGAAAACGAACATAAAATTTTCCCAACTTAGCAAGGATCGAATCTTGCAATTCCTATTCCCAAATTCGTAGAGATCAAGAGACTCACTTAATTAGAAGATTTCTTGACACGTTCTAGCAGCCCAAGAACGCTCTTCACGCCGCTTGATCCCCAAAAGCTCCTTCGAATCTTTCAAGACTTCACGATAGTAACCCTCTAGAGAAATAGTCCACCAACCACGACCACGATCCGAATAGGGAGGATGCTAGTTCTATATTCGGTGTTTAGGCTCTAGGGTTTAGTGTATAATTTAGAGAAGGAGAAATTTTGCTATCATCATCCCATGGGGTTCGAACCCCCTTATTTATAAGGGTAGTGTTTGAATCCCTTCTCCCTTTTGGAAAATGATTCCAAACTCTTTTGGAAAGGGATATCTTGCTTGGAGACTAAGTCTCTTACTTTGACCAAAAGTCCACATTTTGACCAACTTGTTGGGCAAGAATAATATCTAACTCTTTTAGATATTTTATTTTACTTTATTTATTTTACAATAAATAACTTGAAGACTACTAATAATAAGTAATTCATAATTAATTATTTATTAGACTTTATTTCTCTAAAATTGGACTTTACTTTTAATTCAAAATTAAATCAAAGTCCATTAAATAATTAACACATTGCCAACAGGAATTGGTTAAGTGGTTTAAGGGTTCTTTCTCGAAGGCAAGGTCTCGGGTTTGAATCCCTTTGGCCACTTGGTGTGTGTGTGTTTAAAAAAAAAGAAAATTAGCACATTAATTATTTAACATACACATATACACACACACGTGACTACACGTGTCAATAATGACATGTGTCATCCACGTGTTCCACACGTGTGGGCCCCACCATTCACTTAATGGTTTGACAACTCGTTTAATTGATTCAGACCTTAACCCACGTGACCGGGTTGTTGTGTGTGACCCTCTAGGTTCTTAATTCAATTAGCAGTGACCCTAATTAATTAATTCCCTAATTAATTAATCAGTTCACAGATCAAACGACCATAGTCTAGCAACAGATGTTTGACCCCTAGCTGAATAAGAATGTCTCCATTCGATAGAACCTTTAAGTTATTGACATATGTGAGATACAATCCTCTTACGTGCCATCTCTCAATCAAGATCTAGGGCAAGGGAATAATTAAAACCCTAATAATCTTGATCTTAATGCTAAGTGCATTTCATATCCATTTGATCTCAATCCAAGAAACTCTTTTCTTGATGTCTTGATCCACTAACTTGGCCAAGGACTCCTAGATGGCATATGAATGACTTACACAATAAGAGATCATCATCTTGCTAATGGAAGCGTAGGTCCTTTATCGATTCTTATATACTTTCATGTGCCACTTGTGCAGCCCCTGCATAAGCCTTGAATCAGTTGTCTAAGGCGACACCCTTTAAAGCTTACACCTAAAACTATAGAGTTAGCTCATAAAGTATCAATGGAACCTCAAGTTTAAGGATCATTTAATCACATCAATGACTCGTGAGATATTTCCTAATCTGGAAGTTTCTATTTCCAGATATAGAAACTTCCTTTCCCATTTAGGAATCTTCTCACACGGGACACCTCAGTGTACCTACTTAGAATAAGTAAGCACACCCATGTATCACGCACGTATCAACTATACACTTTGCACCCCATGAAACAAGGTGGTCCTTCTTAAGGGCATGATCACACGAGCAAGCCTCGAACGAGTCAAGTTGACACTCCCACTATCTTTTAGACTCATTGGCTTGGAGTGATTTCTAATCATGACTTATGCGATATAGGGCTCGTTTCATGAACCATTTCGCTTAAATGGTTGAGTCCTATAAGTCATATTGATTAGGGGACTTCTTATACATGCACAGTCAAAAGTAAACACACAATCAAACAAGAGCATATAAAGAAGTGTTGCCTTAATTCGTATTATTCAAAGATTGTCTGTGATTTACAAAAGGAATGTACTAAAGCAGACTGTTACATTGGCTTTCAGGACACTATTCCTAACAATCTCCCACTTGCCCATCAAAGCCATTCAGAAGCTAATCTAAGTCCCATCTTCTCAAGATGACCTTCGAAAGTTTCTCGACTAAGAGGTTTTGTAAGTGGGTCTGCCACGTTCTCTGCTGATGCGACCCTATCAATTTGCACATCATCTCGTTTGATGGTATCACGGATTAGGTGATACTTCCTCATAATGTTCTTGGTCCGTTGGTGAGATCTTGGTTCTATTTGCTTGAGCAACCGCCCCAGTGTTGACACAAAACAAAGTAATGGGGTCTTTCATGCTAGGAACGACATTCATATCTTGAATGAAGTTTCTGATCCAAACACGCTGCATTGTTTGCAGCTAAGTATTCGGCCTCAGTGGTCGAATCTGCAATGGTCGTCCGCTTGGAACTTTTCCAACTCACAAGGCAGAAAATGTATCCTGATATTGAATTAAAGTCATCTAAGTCAGATGCAAAGCTTGCATCGCAGTCGTAACACCCGAGCGCAAGGTGTCACATCCCCCGCACCGAGACCCGACCCGAATATGAAATGGACGATCCATACCCGAGCCAAATCACGGCGAACGGGGACATACACACACTCTATGCTAGGCGGGACTAACCCTTGAACCATAAAACAGCGTAAAACATTAAAGCGGAAGCAATAAACGAACATACATCATGTGTATATGCAAAGAGCCTCACAGTTCCAATTTTAAGTCATATACCCCCTCAAATTTCTATCAAGGCTCAAAACATGTACGCTCCAATAAAGTTCATATACAATGATCAAAAGTGCAATATGTGGTCTTTCATGCTAGGAACGACATTCATATCTTGAATGAAGTTTCTGATCCAAACACGCTGCATTGTTTGCAGCTAAGTATTCGGCCTCAGTGGTCGAGTCTGCAATGGTCGTCCGCTTGGAACTTTTCCAACTCACAAGGCAGAAAATGTATCCTGATATTGAATTAAAGTCATCTAAGTCAGATGCAAAGCTTGCATCGCAGTCGTAACACCCGAGCGCAAGGTGTTGTTGGAAAACACGAATCAGAAAGCAGCGGAATTTAAAAATTTTTCCAACAAAAGGATCTTGAACTCGCAATCGTGTATCCAAATTCGTAAAGATAGAAAACTTACTTTTCTTTTATTCTTTCTTGAAGCGTTTCAAGCCACCCAAGAACGCTCTTCTCGCGGCTTGACAACCCGTCCCTCGAAAGTCTCTTTCTACTTCAGAATCCATTGTCGGGATAGCAATCCACACCAACCTAGATTCAATTCATGTTAGAGATGTTCTTAACAATATAACATAAAGAAAGAAACATGAAACGAGAAAAGCAGGATTGAAACTCCCTTCGAAAACCAGTTTTGCGAAAGTAGAAAACTGCCAGTCACAAAACCCTCGTGAAAAAATTCATCCTTCAGGATATGGACAAACGGTTTTCGCCATCTTCTTTGGTTCGATTTTTTCATTCGCTTCACGTCGGGTTCAGAATCGTTTCATCATCCCTTCTGATCGTTTTGCTTAATCCCCACTTTTGGTAAAGCTCGAATCTTCAAAACTTCTAACTTGAAGTCTCTAGAGATAGTCCACCAACTTGGCTACAATCTAACTAGTAAGGATGCTAGTTCTCTAGTTAGTGTTTAGGCTTAACCTAGGGTTTCGTTTATCTTGGAGAAAGGATGGTGTTCAACACATGAACCAAAAGAATTTTATTAGCTCTAAAGGGGAGCATGAGCTCCCCTATATATAAGAAAGGGGAGGGACGAAATTCCTAGTCCTTAATGGGCTAGGATTTTGGTCTCTCTCTCTCTCCTATTACTTGATCATCAAGTAATTTTGACTTTGACTTTGAATTCTAATTCAAATCAACTTTCAAGAGAGCTAAAAATATCCAAACTATTTTTGGATAATTTTATACTTTATTTATTTAAAATAAATAACTTATTTTATCTAATTAACTAATTCATAATTAATTAACTAGATTATTTTTCTCCAAAATAAGACTTTCTTTTTAATTCAAAATTAAACCAGAGTCTATTAAATAATTAATCACATTAATTATTTAATACATAAATAAATATACACATATATTTATACACGTGTGTGACACGTGTCACAATGACACGTGTCACTCACGTGAGCCACACGTGTGGTTTCACACGTGTGGAACCCTCTTGGCTTGATTAACTCGTTTAATCATTTTAAAGCCTCAACTCATGTAACCAAGTTGTTGTGTGTGACCCTCTAGGTTCTCAATTCAATTAGCAGTGACCCTAATTAATTAATTCACTAATTAATTAATCAGTCCACAGATTAAACAACCATAGTCTAGCAACAGGTGTTTAACCCCTAGCTGAATTGGAATGTTCGGATTCGACAGAACCTTTAAGTCATTGATCCATGTGAGATACAATCCTCCTACTTACTATCTCTCAACCAAGATCTAGGGCAAGGGAATAATCAGAACCCTAATAATCCGGTCTTAAAGCTAAGTGCATTTCATATCCATTTGATCTCAATCGAAGAAGCCCTTTTCTTGATGTCTTGATCTACTGCCTTGGCCAAGGACTCCATATGGCATATGAATGACTTACACAATAAGAGATCACCTTGCATATGCAAGTGTAGGTCCTTTCTTGATTCTCATTCACTTTCATGAATCACTTGTGCAGCCCCAGCATAAGCCTTGAATCAGTTGTCTAAGGCGACACCCTTTAAAGCTTATACCAAAGACTACAGAGTTAATTCATAAAGTGACAAGGAACCTCAAGTCTAAGGATCAATTAATCACATCAATGACTCGTGAGATATTTCCTAATCTGGAAGTTTCCATTTCCTGAAATAGAAACTTCCTTTCCCATTTAGGAATGTTCTCACACGGGGCACCTCAGTGAACTTACTTATTAAAGTAAACACCCTCATGTATCACGCACGTATCAACTATACACTTTGCACCTCCATGAAACAAGGTGGTCCTTCTTAAGGGCGTGATCCCAGAAGCAAGCCTTAGAGGAGTCAGGTTGACACTCCCACTGTCTGTAGGACTCATCGGCTTGGAGTATTTTACTAATCATGACTTATGTGATATAGGGCTCGTTTCATGAACCATTTCACCTAAATGGTAGAGTCCTAAAGTCATCAGGATTAGCGGAGTTCTCATACATGCACAGCTAAAGTAAACGCATACCAAACAAGAGCATATAAAGAAGTGTTTGCCTGTGATATTAATCATTCGTATATTATTCAAAGATTGTCTGTGATACCAGGAAAGTCCCAAAACGGATTATCACTAATCGGCTTTCTAGGGCACTATTCCTAACAATCTCCCACTTGCCCGTAAAAGCCATTTAGGTACTCTAAGTCCCATCTTCTCAAGATGCAATTTGAGTGCCTATTGACTTTGGGCGTTTCCAAAGTGGATCTGCTACATTCTCTGCTGATGTGACCCTCTTGTTTACACATCTCTTAGGAAACACCTTTTCCTTATAAAGTGATTCGTAATCACGTGTTCAGTCTCTTGGTGAGGTCTTGGTTCTCTTACTTGAGCAACCATCCATTTTATCATACAATATGATAAAGGAGTTGTTCTCATGCTAGCAACTTCATCTAACAAGTTAGATGGAGTTTCTTACCCAAACAATTAACTTAGCATTATATAATACGACTAAGTTCTCAACTACGATAGTCGAGTTTTGCAATGTCCGTCCTTGGAACCCCTTTCCAACACATTGCATTACCATTCTGGTAGAAGTTGTATCCTTTCAATGATTTCATAATCATCTATGTTTGATGAACCAATTACATCAAAATATCCTTTTAATGATGAGATCTTTTGGGCTCTGTAAACTAATACATATCCTCATTTCTTCTCAAGTACTCTGAGGACATCCTTTACAGAAATCTAATGACCTTCTCTGAGGTCATTTTAGATTCGGCCTACTACGCTTAGTGTTGCGCCATATCTAATTTAGTACATAACTTTTCATACATTATGCACCCTTTCATTTAAAGGGATTTTGGACATTCTAACTTTCTTAAAGTTATCTTAGGACACATACTCTTCAAAAGAGATGTTCCATTGTCCATACTAAACTCCTTTTAGTACCGTGGTTATGTACTCATTTTGTGATAATCCATTTATGCTCTTAGATCTATCTTCTATAGATCTAAATGTCGAGAATTTAGGATAATCACTAAGATCTTTCATGTCAAATTGTTTCTTAAACAAGAATTGGTAACCTTCACGTCATCCTTGACATTCCTAATGAGAAGGATATCGTCTTCTAAAGAACCAAAATTGACTCTTACATCACTAACTATCATATGTACACTTTTGAGACTTATTCGACTTCTGTCTGTGTCAAACGATTTGACTGTGGAATCGAATTGTCTAACTCCTAGAAGCCTTTATCAATCCACAGATTGACTTAGGGATTTGCATACCTTATGCATACTCCCACTGAATATGAGATTTATAGAAATACCTTATTTCAGTCTCTTTCAATCTCATATTGAACAAGATAGTTCTCATATTCATTTATCATATCTCATAGTCAGAATATGAGGATGTGGTAAACATAATCCAAATGGACTTTTGCATTTCAATCGTCAAGAAGGTTGTAATGCTTTCCATTTACTCGAAGCTCCATGAGCTTGATCCTATCAGGTGGATCAACTAAGGTTAAAACTTGGTTTGAGTATATGGAATCCATATTGGATTTCAAGGCTTGCTTATACTACTCAGATTCCAAATCTGACAGCGTCTCCTCTTCAAGTAATTCCTTGGCTATCTAGGAACGCGTTCTAAACACGTCTTAAGAGAAGGGTTTCACACGTGTACATACTCTAAAATTTGGCTAAATTTTATCAGATGGGCTTGTTTTTTCTATATGTGGCGTGGATATTTATCCTCAAATTTCTTTGAGGTCTGCTTGCTTGTCTTTCTTCTTCTACAGGAACGATTCCTTAAGAAAGATACATTCCTTGAGACAAACAACCTTTGTCTAAGGGAATTGCAGAAACGATATTCAATATCGTTGTATAAACTTGAACTCATTTCAAACTTATCTCCCACTATCCTCTTCACTTAAGAGGATTCTACTAAATTCTTGGATAAGAATAATTAGGGAATTTAATATGCCACATTGCATAGTGCAACTAAAGGACTGATTTTGGAAGGTAATATTCAAAATCTCTAACTGCATATTTTGGGAGTTTATTCCTAGAATGATTATAAGTCAGTAAAGCTTGCTATGGAATGGACCATGTTGCATTAGGTTTCATTCCCTCATTCGGAAACACTAATGTGTTCTCGAATTAGTTTACTGGGAGATAATCCTATTATCTCTAAGATGACTAAGGAATTAGTTACTGAGATATTGGCTATCTCGATCATATCGATTTACCTATAACTTATGACTACTTCGGTTCCTAACCTCCTTTTGAAATTCCAAGAATTTCATATAAGTTTCGAATTTGTACTTTAACAAGTACATTCATTCATAATGATTAAACTGACGATTGTATCTAGTGCTTACATTAAGCATCTTACACTCATCAGCATGGATCGAAATTCACTATAATTTTGGAACGTTCCATGTTTCACCTAAACAATGTTCCAGGAACGTTTTTCCTTTGAGATAGGATTCACAGGAAGTCAACTCTATAGGTTCATTTTCATAGAATGATCCTAAGGTGTCTGACTTGCTAATCCTTTTATATCTCAACGTTCCAAAGTAATTCGAAGCTTTGTCATCTCACTTACTTTGTTATCTCGTTGTATGTTCAGAACATTAGTGCCTTGAGTCTTTGCACAACGGATTATGCAGAACTGACTCAAGACTAGTGAATTCTATTCCTAGTAGAATTACTAAACGAGGTAACATTTCAGAGTACTCATACTCTTCGCAGTTCCCTTTCAAAGTCCTTATTTGCTACCATAGAAGCAAACGTCCTATTTGATCTCTAGTGTCTTTTGGGCGCACCCCTTACATGCCCCTCCATTGGGCTCTTAAGGGTTTCTTCTTCTTTAGGCGTTCAAGCCTTTAACTTAGGGAGTTTAGAAGAAGAATTAACCATCTCAACCTTTTATTCCTTCTTAAGGATGCTCTCAACCATTATCAATTAAATGATTAACTATGCTACATTAGCATCATTCTAGTTGAGCATAAAGGGTTTGAATGATGGTGGAAGCAATGTAAGCAATCAGTGTATAGAGAACTCTTTTCTCGGTTGATGATCGAGACCATAAGATCTTCAAATAAGATCTTTAGACCTTGTTCGTGTGCACTTATTTCCTCATTTGGAATATTGAATAATTCCATGATGTTATACCTTGTAACATTTTTATGAGGTGGTTCAATTGCTCTTAAGTGGTTTGGAAAAAAAAAATCCATTCACCTCAGATTGCTTCTCTTTTGGCCCGGGTCGAATTTTCACAATTGAAAACTTCGCCCTTTAGAGAACGCCTTTCTCTTATTCGGAATCTAAAACAAATTTTAGGGTCCGAAGCCAATCTGAGTTAGTTAGGACTTAGTCAACTCTTTTGACTTAAGGATGGATACAAATGGGTTTGCATTTCATATTGTAGAGAATCACAGAACTACAACCTAAATGCTAAGCAGAGAAAATGTGAGCATGCTGAATTATAACGATATACAAAAGATAAGGTCTTTAATCTAATGTAGCTCCCACTGTTTTTCAAAGATCTATAATTCCCAAAGATCTAAGTGGAACGCGTTTCCCAATGGGTACTAAGATCCTAAGCATTTTACCTCGAACCCACGACTCGCGGACATTCTAAGTAAAATCCTAGGTAGGTACAACTTACCAATTCTAACACCTTTAGAACTCTTAGTAATTGTTTTTGCATCACCTATCTTTCAATATGGACCCACGACTCGTGCGACATCCATATTTACTTAGGCGTTAAGCTAGACCCATCAATCATAAGATCATGACCAAAACTTAGTTCGAACGACCCACGACTCGCGGACATCGCCCTTGCCAAAATTAACCATGAAATATTGATCATTTAAAATGATCAATTAGGTAACTAAGAACTAATAAGCTCCACTAGCTATCCCACGACTCGCGGACAATAACTAGCTTTACTTACTAAACTTAAAACCTATTGATGGAATGCTAGGAATTTAATTCAAAATTTGCATCTCGAATTAAACACCTATTTGTTCGAAATTAGCTTAATATTTAAGGGGAATTTTCGAATCAACCGGAGAGTTGTCCGGTTCGACCTCACCAACATATATGTTATCCAATTTTATTAGTCTTGATTAATGCAAGTACACTTAAATGCATATCAAACAAGCACATAAACAGATAACATGTCCTAGCATGATACTAACATGTAATGATCATGGGTTCTACCTATCTTATGCGTGATATGTGGGAGCCACTCCACAATCACAAGTTCTAACATACATGCCACATAAACAGTTTAAATCACATAAGGGAAAGCGGTAACAAAATACGAGCCCTATCTTTATTACATTTAACAATTGAGATTCCCCTCCCTAACATTTTGAGGGGTCTTCACTTATGGCCTCCTTGTTACTTGAATGTGGTCCATCTTACTCCATGGGTGCATTGTCTCCAAAATGAAAATAAAAACTCACCACCTATCTCTACTCTCAAATTACAATAAAAAGAAAAAGACATAAAGTAATAAGGCTCAATCTTCATATTGGCCTTAGACAATTACACGGGGCATACCCCGGCCTCAAAAACAGTAATATGGAAAGCCACATAATAAATCACATAACAGTACGCACATAAGTGAGGCTCCAACCTCAATTGAAAAACGCAACTATAGGGCTCCAACCCCAATTTAAACCATCCATGTGCATAAAGTAAAACCATACATAGATCTAAACCCATGATCACCTAACATGCTTAAATTGCAAGAATTTAAATTTACCAATAAATTTAAAATTCCTTTAACTTTAAGTTCGACTAACTCAAAGTAATCTGAAAAACAGTTCCTTGTTCAAGAATAATTTCAAAATCAAAAGCTAGAATCTGATAAAATTCAAGTTAATTCGAAAATTAACAATTTTATTAAAATCATTATTTCAAAAAATAATAATTATACTTTTCCCGAAAAATTAAAATTGACTTTGATTCCCGAAATTCCCAAATTATAATTTTATTTCAAAATTAAATATTTTCAGTAAAAAAGAATTTTAAAATAATTTTAAAATAAAATTTGGGCAAAAAACACGAAAAATCGCATCGCGTCACATCCGCCCGAAAGCGTGCGGGCGATCCCGCACAGCCCCGCGCAGACGCGTGCGGGCAGTCCCGCACAGGGTGTGCGGGCGATCCCGCACAGGGCTGGGCGGACGCGTGCGGGCAGTCCCGCACAGGGGTGTGCGGGCGATCCCGCACAGGCTGTTCTGGACGCGTGAGGGCAGTCCCGCACAGGGGTGTGCGGGCGATCCCGCACAGGCTGTTCCGGCCTCGTCCGGACCCGTCCGCGTGCGGCGACGATGAGCGACAAACTCGCTTGGTCCTCGTCGTCCCACACCGTTTTCCGTACAAAATTTTTCAGAAAAATTTTCGTCTCGATTCGGGAATCAAAATCGCGATTTTAATAAATCTAAAATAAAACCTTTTTTTTCAGAAAACGATTTTCTCAATTTATCAAGAAACCTCTCAGATTCAAAAGCTCAGATTACGATACAAATTCAAGAATACCTAACTGTAATTCAGATTCAAGAATTTCTCAAAATTCAGTTTAATTGAGACGAATCAGAAACACGATTAACGAGGTGGCTCTGATACCACTTGTTGGAAAACACGAATCAGAAAGCAGCGGAATTTAAAAATTTTTCCAACAAAAGGATCTTAAACTCGCAATCGTGTATCCAAATTCGTAAAGATAGAAAACTTACTTTTCTTTTATTCTTTCTTGAAGCGTTTCAAGCCACCCAAGAACGCTCTTCTCGCGGCTTGACAACCCGTCCCTCGAAAGTCTCTTTCTACTTCAGAATCCATTGTCGGGATAGCAATCCACACCAACCTAGATTCAATTCATGTTAGAGATGTTCTTAACAATATAACATAAAGAAAGAAACATGAAACGAGAAAAGCAGGATTGAAACTCCCTTCGAAAACCAGTTTTGCGAAAGTAGAAAACTGCCAGTCACAAAACCCTCGTGAAAAAATTCATCCCTCAGGATATGGACGAACGGTTTTCGCCATCTTCTTTGGTTCGATTTTTTCGTTCGCTTCACGTCGGGTTCAGAATCGTTTCATCATCCCTTCTGATCGTTTTGCTTAATCCCCACTTTTGGTAAAGCTCGAATCTTCAAAACTTCTAACTTGAAGTCTCTAGAGATAGTCCACCAACTTGGCTACAATCTAACTAGTAAGGATGCTAGTTCTCTAGTTAGTGTTTAGGCTTAACCTAGGGTTTCGTTTATCTTGGAGAAAGGATGGTGTTCAACACATGAACCAAAAGAATTTTATTAGCTCTAAAGGGGAGCATGAGCTCCCCTATATATAAGAAAGGGGAGGGACGAAATTCCTAGTCCTTAATGGGCTAGGATTTTGGTCTCTCTCTCTCTCCTATTACTTGATCATCAAGTAATTTTGACTTTGACTTTGAATTCTAATTCAAATCAACTTTCAAGAGAGCTAAAAATATCCAAACTATTTTTGGATAATTTTATACTTTATTTATTTAAAATAAATAACTTATTTTATCTAATTAATTAATTCATAATTAATTAACTAGATTATTTTTCTCCAAAATAAGACTTTCTTTTTAATTCAAAATTAAACCAGAGTCTATTAAATAATTAATCACATTAATTATTTAATACATAAATAAATATACACATATATTTATACACGTGTGTGACACGTGTCACAATGACACGTGTCACTCACGTGAGCCACACGTGTGGTTTCACACGTGTGGAACCCTCTTGGCTTGATTAACTCGTTTAATCATTTTAAAGCCTCAACTCATGTAACCAAGTTGTTGTGTGTGACCCTCTAGGTTCTCAATTCAATTAGCAGTGACCCTAATTAAATAATTCACTAATTAATTAATCAGTCCACAGATTAAACAACCATAGTCTAGCAACAGGTGTTTAACCCCTAGCTGAATTGGAATGTTCGGATTCGACAGAACCTTTAAGTCATTGATTCATGTGAGATACAATCCTCCTACTTACTATCTCTCAACCAAGATCTAGGGCAAGGGAATAATCAGAACCCTAATAATCCGGTCTTAAAGCTAAGTGCATTTCATATCCATTTGATCTCAATCGAAGAAGCCCTTTTCTTGATGTCTTGATCTACTGCCTTGGCCAAGGACTCCATATGGCATATGAATGACTTAGACAATAAGAGATCACCTTGCATATGCAAGTGTAGGTCCTTTCTTGATTCTCATTCACTTTCATGAATCACTTGTGCAGCCCCAGCATAAGCCTTGAATCAGTTGTCTAAGGCGACACCCTTTAAAGCTTATACCAAAGACTACAGAGTTAATTCATAAAGTGACAAGGAACCTCAAGTCTAAGGATCAATTAATCACATCAATGACTCGTGAGATATTTTCTAATCTGGAAGTTTCCATTTCCTGAAATAGAAACTTCCTTTCCCATTTAGGAATGTTCTCACACGGGGCACCTCAGTGAACTTACTTATTAAAGTAAACACCCTCATGTATCACACACGTATCAACTATACACTTTGCACCTCCATGAAACAAGGTGGTCCTTCTTAAGGGCGTGATCCCACAAGGAAGCCTTAGAGGAGTCAGGTTGACACTCCCACTGTCTGTAGGACTCATCGGCTTGGAGTATTTTACTAATCATGACTTATGTGATATAGGGCTCGTTTCATGAACCATTTCACCTAAATGGTAGAGTCCTAAAGTCAACAGGATTAGCGGAGTTCTCATACATGCACAGCTAAAGTAAACGCATACCAAACAAGAGCATATAAAGAAGTGTTTGCCTGTGATATTAATCATTCGTATATTATTCAAAGATTGTCTGTGATACCAGGAAAGTCCCAAAACGGATTATCACTAATCGGCTTTCTAGGGCACTATTCCTAACAGGTGTCACATCCCGCGCACCGAGACCCGACCCGAATATGAAATGGACGATCCTTACCCGAGCTAAATCACGGCGAACGGGGACATACACACACTCTATACTAGGCGGGACTAACCCTTGAACCATAAAACAGCGTAAAACATTAAAGCGGAAGCAATAAACGAACATACATCATGTATATATGCAAAGAGCATCACAATTCCAATTTTAAGTCATATACCCCCTCAAATTTCTATCAAGGCTCAAAACATGTACGCTCCAATAAAGTTCATATACAATGATCAAAAGTGCAATATGTGAGTGTAAGAATAAAATACAAGGGCTAAAAGCGAATGCAAGACCTATGACTCGAAATCCCGCCTAGCTCCCTTGACACCTGCACAACACAACTGAAAGCCAAACGGGTTCAGTCCAAAAGGGACTGGTGGGTATAAAACAGGGCATAAATATAATATACAACGGTAATTAAACATTCACATGCAAGCTATAATCCCAAGTGAGTTTTTTAAAGAGTTTCCCAAGTGGGTGATTAGAAATCATCAAAAGGGATTATAACGAATCATTAACATTAGGTCATTATTGGCCCGACGAGAGGGCGTGCATTATCTCCAACCAACACCTCGTGTAATTCATTAAACATTCGTTCATTCATTATGTTCATGCATATCATTCTTTCTTTCGTGCGCATTCAATAACATTTACACCTTCTTCCTCCGGGTTGGTGGCGGGTTTGCAAGGCCCATCCACCCATTCATTGACCAAAAGGGGAACATGACTCCCCAGATGGCACTCAGCGTCCATTCCTCGCTAACTCCTAACGAGGTCCGGTTACGCCGTTCATTGGTGGGACTAGTGTGAGGGATCATCGTCAGCCCTTGCCTCCTCGGGTCACCACTCACACCAAGTCCCTGGGCCCCATTCAGTGTATTCATTCATTCATTCATTTCTCGCCAAAATATTAGGTAGGATCATGAAATAAGGGCTTTGCGTTGAAAACATTTATTCTAGAAAATGACTCTATATACATATAATAGTTTTTAGCTGAAATCTTTACACGTTGGGAGTATATAGGGTTATTTATCTAATAGTAGAGAAACCCACCGTAAACGGCAAAAGGAGAACACAAGAGCCTCACGGACCGGCCTCGTCTCCAACGGAATCAAAATCTGTGCAAGAGAGGTGAAGGGAGACTCAATATGACCACATAAGACGCTCGGCAATGCAAAGATCATGATATGACTGTTAAAAGATAAGATTATGTCATGAAAATGTTCATGTACACTATTAAAGAATTTAAATCATATAATCAAGTCATTCAATCAATTGTTCACGTTCATTCGAATTCATAATTTCACATTTCCAATAAATTCAAGAAATTCAAATACAATCATAGCACAAGTTAAATCACATATAGAATTAGAAATAAACAATTACATACATTCAATTAAATTAAATATTATTTAATATATAATCAATATATATATATATATATATATATATATATATATATATATATATACACACACGTACGCCACATGCAACCCAATATGCTTGAAGTTCAGAAGGTGACACGCCCGTGTCACCATTATAAAGCAAATCGGGACACCCCCGTGTCTCGGTACAGCGAGACCAGATAGTCGTGCACCCCCGTGTCATGCTGAAGAATAAAAGGTTGACACGCCCGTATCTAAAGCACGCAGCAGAAAAACAGAGCAACAACAAAACAGAGCACAACCAAGGCACAACCTTCTCAACACATCCAACCAACAAAAGATAACAAAGATGCAATGAAACAACTTAGAAACAACTCCCAATCATGCTCCCAAAACCTTAAAACGTGAGATGTAGGGTGTATTGATCAGTTC
The DNA here is from genome assembly GCA_037501455.1 of Lantana camara. Taxonomy (NCBI): domain Eukaryota; kingdom Viridiplantae; phylum Streptophyta; class Magnoliopsida; order Lamiales; family Verbenaceae; genus Lantana; species Lantana camara. Next base: position 50,886,979 of record CM074865.1, read on the forward strand.
ATGCCAAAACCTCCATAACTCATTAATGGTGGCTCATGAATGCCTCAAATAATAGTTAATACATCACCATAAATGTAAAGAGGAGATCAAAACAATCATTTTCAGGCTTGGAATCATTCAAAAAGCTCAAGAGATAAAAGAGATCAACCAAAATGCCCAAAACCTAAATATCTACTCAAGGCAGCCATATATCCATGAAATCATGATCAAAATTAGGGATGAATGAATGAAAATGACTCATATTGAATGTACATAACATATCTAAGCTTACCTTGTGGATTAATGGAGGTTTGGAAGAAGATTTGAGCTTGAATCTCTCGGTAGGGCTTGAGTTACGGGGAAAACTGGGAAGCATATGATGTTTGGGAAATTTTCAGCAAGTGGGAAGGGTTGGTTCGGTTTGCGGGGTTTATGATAGGTTAGAGGGTTGAGTTAGGGTTCTATAGAGTCTAACCATGGTTAATTTGGTCAACAAATGAACGAGTTATGATTTATTTGGTAAAAGGTGGCAGTTTGTTCTCGATCCATTTTTCGGTTGAGTTTCGGTGGTTCAAATGATTTTAGAAAAATATAAGACTAATTTTATTAAACCCGAATCTTCAATACGAGTTCAACGAAGTTGACGGAACACGATTCCGAGTTCCCGAGCTCAAGATATCAACTACGGAACTAAGGGTGCGCTAATTGCTCGTTAGCCCCCCGACTTGGATTCCAAAATTAAAATAAATCCGAAACACATGCAATTGAATCCGAAAATACAAAATGAACATATATTCATATACAAGACACGTATAAGTCCAACATATTAAATTTACACGAAATTTCGATATCAATTCATTTAGAAACGACGCACGTAAATGTCACTCATAAACGAGGTAACAATAAAATTCATAATAATATAAATAATATAAAATAAATACGTATATAATTTATAAATAACAATCATGCCTTAATTACGATTTTAATATCAAAGTTCATTAATTAAATGAAATTAAAGTAAATGGACGAAATGATTCAAATATTGGTTAACACAATTAAATTACATAATTAATTTAATAACAATTCTCATTAACATATAAAATAAATTATTAATAAAAATTAAGATATAATAATTAACATGATTAACAATAAATATGATTAAAATAAAATTAAATACATAAACACGTATAAATAATTATTTCGCGCAATTTGGTAAACACATACGTCATGCTGTACTAATAAAAAAAACTGGGGCGTTACAACCTCTCCCCCTTAAAAGAATCCGTCCTCGGATTCACTATCTCTCTGAAACAATTAATGAAGGAACCCCGTTCCTCAAAAACAACAAGGAGAGAATCCCTGTCTCTCAAACAACAATGAGAGAACCCCGTCTCTCAAAATCAACAAAGAGAGAACCCCGTCTCTCAAACAACAATGAGGGAACCCCGTGTCTCAAAAGCAACAACGAGAGAACCCCGTCTCTCAAAAGCAACAACGAGAGAACCCCGTCTCTCGCAAACAGGTAACAAAGTTGAAAATACAAAATACAGCCACAACAAAGATGTAACACCCCAAACGGAGAAGTGCCACATCCCCCGCACTATGACCCAGACCCGGAACATGAAATGAAAGTCCATGCCCGAATCCGAATCAGAGCGAACGGGAGACCAACTCACACACTAGGCTAGGCGGATCTAACTTGACCAAAACTCAGAGTGCGGAAGCAATTAAAACCAACAACAATAGATAGCGGAAGCATTTAAAACAAAACATGCAAAGCAGGTGACGGGTTCAACTAGCATAGATACCTAATCCCGAATAATAGATCAACAAACATAACAAGTGATGGGTTCAACTAGCATAAATCCCTAGTCCCGAATATCAACATAAAGTAATAATCATCAAGTGCCACAAGGGGCCGAATGAGAGTGCCACGCAGGGCTACCGAATAGTAAAGTATAATCTCAAGTCTACAAGTCAAAGCATAAGTAAAGTGTATGAAAAGACAAATGCAAATAGAAAGACTAGACCGATGAAGTGCAACTCAAAGGACTCACTTCCGCCTAGCAAACGCCAAAAACCTGCAACTAAAAGTGTAAATGAGGGGTCAGTCAACTTGACCGAGTGAGGGGGCTAACGCACACCCACAATATGTATATATAAGGAGCATAGCACAGAATAAAAAGGATGGACTCATGAACCGGGGATAGGTGTTACATACCAAAACGTTTTGAAGGAACCCGAATAAGATATAGATATAAGTTTAGAAACCATTTTCCAGAAAGACTCTATCCCGATTCATAATTCCATAACAGAATAGAACACATGCTCGGCGAGTACGAGCTTCCAACCTTTACTCCTCAGAATAATAAATAAAAAACAATCCAACCGCTACACCAGTGATGGAGGAGATGTACAGTCCCCAAACCATCTAATAATAAACCGTCTAAAATATAGACTCACCTCAAGGGGTAGCGAACCCACAAGAGTCCTTCCCGGCCTTAGCCGAAGGCTCAAGATACCACACCTTCCCTACAACACTGGTCGCGTGAAGATATCTCAAATGGAACTACGCAATGGATAAATGTCCCGACGGCCCTAACCGTCCCGAGGGTACCCATTCCCGCATCTCTCCAGGATCAGATCCACACACAGATCACAACGGATCACAACAGAACAGATCACAACGGATCACATACGCCAATCTTTCATGGCAATCTCGCTACATAATCACAACACAACTGTTTTTCCAAAATAGCTTACATATACTTCAAAAACTGGGTTATACATTTTATCCCTACGCGATGGAACTTTAAGCCTCATGAGCTCCACCCACACAGGACTCACGCAAGATCATAAAGATATCATATCCAAGACATACGAATTTATAGTAGAGTATACTCGTATGCAAGGGTCTAAATCGGCATGTAAAGGTCATAGGTCACATAACTATACAAAATCCTAAACCTCACCTCATGAAAGTAGAGTCTGAGAGTGTGAAGGGCCAAACACTCTAAACCTCGGGCCCACCGGCACCACCAAACTCTGTGACAAGACATACAGAAGCCCAGACTTAGACTCTATATGAACCAAACAAGAGGCACGGTGTTGTTCAACATGATCGTGGTTATGCATAACTGTTCATGTTGTGCTTGGATAAGGTGTCGTGGTCATTCACGGCAGATCAATGGTCAACAAGGTCATATTTACAAGCAACCAACACGCGATTCCATATCCAAAGATGCAAGATCAATTTAGGAAATCAATGTATTCACAAAATGCATATTAAATCATCCAATGGCACAGGGTTGAATTATAATATTACAATTAAGCATCAAGTTCATGTCGAGTTATAAAGTGCATAAGTAAGAGCAACTTGATCATATACACATACAAAGTTATTGTATGTAGATGGCATGCTTGATACAATTAAAGAGTGCATCTAATTCACTTGAGATCATACTTTACAACTTCACAACATGTTTGGTACACAAGCTCAAGTCACATTCATAGTTTCATAATATTACACTTACATCCCCTAAGTCATTTATAAAAGTTTAAAATTATTACACATATATCCCCTTAGTTGATTACTAAGCATAATTGTTCGTTTAAAGTGTTTATACAATTATTCAACTAGGAATTAATTACTTACAAGGATGACAATTATCAATTTATCGTAATTCATAATATACCATTTTCGAGTAGTGAGAGTAAATAAAAATATTACAATTCTAACTCCTATCATGCATCAAGTCTCAAGTTGTTCAACCATCCTTCATATAACTCAATTTTATATTTGAAACACAATTTACAACAAACATAGCATTGAGAACGTCTCAAATTCATATAGAGAAATCACAAAATGTTCGTTCTTCTAAAATATCATTCAAGTTCATTCAATCACATAAAAGATTAGTTTCTAGATATTACACTAACACCCCTTCGTATCTAAACACATAGCAGAAATTCATCACATCGGGATTCAACTTGTAAATCGAAACATTCATGCATATCACAATCCATTCAATAAATGTTTTCATATACGATTGGAATACATCTCGATCAAAAAACCAACAATAACCAATTTATTTGCATTTAAAACAATTAATTCAAATAATCACAATTACGTAAAATAATTCGTAACAAATAGATCGAGTGTCCGATTAATGGACGGAAAGTGGCGTTAAACTCACCACAACGAGAAGAACATTCTGACCAGACGCCGTCGGAAGGCCACCACTGTAGCTGTTGGAATTTGGCCGGACCGCCGCCGAAGGTCGCCGGAAAAATCCCGAAAAATCAGTCCTGAATGAAGTCTTCATGCCCGTTCCGAATCCTCGATCAATTTCTGGAAATTCCAAGTCAATTTCCTCCAATTTCAAATCTAAGAACACGTAAACCCTAAAATCTTCAAACTCAAATTACTTCCAAACCGGTGAACCAAAATGTGATCCGTAAAAGGCATTTTCTTACCCGTGATGAGCTCTTCGAAAGCCCTAAGGTAGCTCACCGGAAAAATCCTCGAAGCTAGCGTCGCCATTGCACCGCCACTATGCCGCAGCGATCCACCGCCAATCGGCCAAATCTGGAGTTGCGTGATCAATGGACACTAGTTCTCGTCGTTCCGAACAACTTTCGTGAAGGGCTCGAGGCCCAAAGTGTTAGGAATAGTGCCCTAGAAAGCCGATTGTATATCCGCTTTGTACTTTTCCTTATTGTAATCACAGACAATCTTTGAATAAAATAACGAATTGAGGCAACACTTCTTTATATGCTCTTGTTTGGTATGCGTTTACTTTAGCTGTGCATGTATGAGAACTCCCCTAATCCTGATGACTTTAGGACTCTACCATTTAGGTGAAATGGTTCATGAAACGAGCCCTATATCACATGAGTCATGATTAGTAAAATACTCCAAGCCGATGAGTCCTACAGACAGTGGGAGTGTCAACCTGACTCCTCTAAGGCTTGCTTGTGGGATCACGCCCTTAAGAAGGACCACCTTGTTTCATGGAGGTGCAAAGTGTATAGTTGATACGTGCGTGATACATGAGGGTGCTTACTTTAATAAGTAAGTTCACTGAGGTGCCCCGTGTGAGAACATTCCTAAATGGGAAAGGAAGTTTCTATTTCAGGAAATGGAAACTTCCAGATTAGGAAATATCTCACGAGTCATTGATGTGATTAATTGATCCTTAGACTTGAGGTTCCTTGTCACTTTATGAGTTAACTCTGTAGTCTTAGGTATAAGCTTTAAAGGGTGTCGCCTTAGACAACTGATTCAAGGCTTATGCTGGGGCTGCACAAGTGATTCATGAAAGTGAATGAGAATCAAGAAAGGACCTACACTTGCATTTGCAAGGTGATCTCTTATTGTGTAAGTCATTCATATGCCATATGGAGTCCTTGGCCAAGGCAGTAGATCAAGACATCAAGAAAAGTGTTTCTTGGATTGAGATCAAATGGATATGAAATGCACTTAGCTTTAAGACCGGATTATTAGGGTTCTGATTATTCCCTTGCCCTAGATCTTGGTTGAGAGATAGTAAGTAGGAGGATTGTATCTCACATGAATCAATGACTTAAAGGTTCTGTCGAATCCGAACATTCCAATTCAACTAGGGGTTAAACACCTGTTGCTAGACTATGGTCGTTTAATCTGTGGACTGATTAATTAATTAGTGAATTAATTAATTAGGGTCACTGCTAATTGAATTGAGAACCTAGAGGGTCACACACAACAACTTGGTTACATGAGTTGAGGCTTGAAAATGATTAAACGAGTTAATCGGGCCAAGAGGGTTCCACACGTGTGAATTCACACGTGTGGCTCGCGTGAGTGACACGTGTCACTGTGACACGTGTCACACACGTGTGTGTATATATATTATATATATATATTAAATAATTAATTAGTTAATTATTTAATAGACTTTGGTTTAATTTTGAATTAAAAAGAAAGTCTAATTTTGGAGAAAATAATCTAGTTAATTAATTACGAATTAATTAATTAGATAAAAATAAGTTATTTATTTTATAATAAATAAAGTATAAAATTATCCAAAAATAGTTTGGATATTTTTAAGCTCTCTTAAAATTTGACTAGAAATAGAATTCAAAGTCAAAGTTGGAAAATACTTGATGATCAAGTAATTGGAGAGAGAGGAACCAAATCCTAGTCCAATAAGGACTAGTTTCGGCCGCCCCTCCCTTCCTATATATAGGCGAGCTCATGCTCCCCTTTAGAGCTAATTGACAATTCTTGGTTCATGTGTTGAACACCTTTCTTTCTCCAAGATTAAATTAAACCCTAGGTTAAGCCTAAACACTAACTAGAGAACTAGCATCCTTACTAGTTAGATTGTGATCAAGTTGGTGGACTTTCTCTAGAGACTTCAAGTTAGAAGTTTGAAGATTCGAGCTTTACCAAGGAGAGGGGATCAAGCCGCGAGAAGAGCGTTCTTGGGTGGCTTGAAACGCTTCAAGAAAGAATAAAAGAAAAGTAAGTTTTCTATCTTTACGAATTTGGTTACACGATTACGAGTTCAAGGTCCTTTTGTTGGGAAAATTTTTTAAATTCCGCTGCTTTCTGATTCTGTTTTCCAACAAGTGGTATCAGAGCCACCTCGTTAATCGTGTTTCTGATTCGTCTCAATTATTTCTGAATTTGGTAGAAATTCTTAGGCTTAGATGCGAATTAGGTATTCATGAGTTCTTTTAGAAAGCCTGAATTACGAAACTGTAATTTTTCCTGAATTTCTAAAACTGTTTTCTCAAATCGTGTTTTTAAAAATTGTTTAAATCGAATTTTTTAAATTTTGGATTGAACTGGTTTTTCGAGAAACCCAGAAATACGAAACGAACACGAAAAGCAACGAGCCTAGGCGTGCTAGCACGTCGCACGCCCAGGCCCGTCGCCGCCGCCCAGCACCTCCCGCAACAGCGCGGGAGCGAGGCGCGCCCGCCCAGTCCGTCCCGCAACCACTCGGGACGCCTGCCCAGGCTGTGCCGGGCGCTGCTGCGCGCAGGCGCGCGCATGATGCACGCCCAGCGTGCGCACGCGAGCGGCTCATCCCGCCCGCTGTGCGCGCGGCTGGCGCGCGTCTGCGCGCGCGGCTGCGCGGCGGTGCCTCGCACGGCTGGGCCCTTTTTCCGGGCTCGTTTTCGTGTTTTCGTGTTTCGTGCTTTTCGGTCCATAAAATCCCGATTTTATTTTATTTTAATTTTATCCTTTTAAAATCAGTTTTGATAAAATAAAATTATTTTAAAATTTTGATTAAATTGGGATTTTTGAAAAATTAAAGCGATTTGATTTTTGGGAAAATTATGAATATTATTTTCTGAAAATAATGAAAGAATAAAATTATTAATTTTGGAAATTAATTGGAATTTTATTAGTTTAATGTTTTTCGGGTTTTATTGAAAAGGCTCTTGAACAAGAATTGCATCTAAGTCGTGTTTTGAGTCATTAGGACTTGAAACGAGAATTTTAATTTATTGGCTAAATTTAAATTCTCGCAAAAGCATGTTAGGTGATCATGGGTTTAGATCTATGTATGGTTTTAATTTATGCACATGGATGGTTTAAATTGGGGTTGGAGCCCTATAGTTGCGTTTTTCAATTGAGGTTGGAGCCTCACTTATGTGCGTACTGTTATGTGATTTATTATGTGGCTTTCCATATTACTGGTTTTGAGGCCGGGGTATGCCCCGTGTAATTGTCTAAGGCCAATATGAAGATTGAGCCTTATTACTTTATGTCTTTTTCTTTTTATTGTAATTTGAGAGTAGAGATAGGTGGTGAGGTTTTATTTTCATTTTGGAGACAATGCACCCATGGAGTAAGATGGACCACATTCAAGTAACAAGGAGGCCATAAGTGAAGACCCCTCAAAATGTTAGGGAGAGGAATCTCAATTGTTAAATGTAATAGAGATAGGGCTCGTATTTTGTTACCGCTTTCCCTTATGTGATTTGAACTGTTTATGTGGCATGTATGTTAGAACTTGTGATTGTGGAGTGGCTCCCACATATCACGCATAAGATAGGTAGAACCCATGATCATTACATGTTAGTGTCATGCTAGGACATGTTATCTGTTTATGTGCTTGTTTGAAATGCATTTAAGTGTACTTGCATTAATCAAGACTAATAAAATTGGATAACATATATGTTGGTGAGGTCGAACCGGACAACTCTCCGGTTGATTCGAAAATTCCCATTAAATATTAAGCTAATTTCGAACAAATAGGTGTTTAATTCGAGATGCAAATTTTGAATTAAATTCCTAGCATTCCATCAATAGGTTTTAAGTTTAGTAAGTAAAGCTAGTTATTGTCCGCGAGTCGTGGGATAGCTAGTGGAGCTTATTAGTTCTTAGTTGCCTAATTAATCATTTTAAATGATCGATATTTCGTGGTCAATTTTAGCAAGGGCGATGTCCGCGAGTCGTGGGTCGTTCAAACTAAGTTTTGGTCATGATCTTATGATTGATGGGTCTAGCTTAACGCCTAAGTAAATATGGATGTCGCACGAGTCGTGGGTCCATATTGAAAGATAGGTGATGCAAAAAACAATTACTAAGAGTTCTAAAGGTGTTAGAATTGGTAAGTTGTACCTACCTAGGGTTCTTACTTAGAATGTCCGCGAGTCGTGGGTTCGAGGTAAAATGCCTAGGATCTCAGTACCCATTGGGAAACGTGTTCCTCTTAGATCTTTGGGAATTCTAGATCTTTGAAAAACAGTGGGAGCTACAATAGATTAAAGACCTTATCTTTTGTATATCGTTATAATTCAGCATGCTCACTAGTTCTCTGTTTTACCATTTAGGTCGTAGATTCTGTGATTCTCTACGTGTTTTGAAATGGCAACCAAAAACCCTCTTGTATCGATCCTCGAGTCAAACAAGTTGACTGGTCCCAACTATTCTGATTGGCTGAGGAATCTAAAAATCATTTTAGATTCTGAGAAGAGAACTTATGTTCTCTTCGAAGGGGAGCCTACTCCTGAAGGGGAGGCTCCCACTCGGGCCGAGCGGGATGCGATTTAGAAGTGGAAGGATGATAATCTCCAAGCCCGTTGCCTTATGTTGGCTAACATGTCTCCGGACTTGCAAAGACAACATGAGGCCATGGAATTTGCTTGGGAGATTTACGACCACTTAGAGCAACTTTACCGCCCTCATGAACGTGTTACAAGGTATAACACTTCAAAGGAATTATTCCACTTGAGAATGAGGGAAGGTTCTAGTGTCCATGAATATGGACTCAAGTTTCTTGCCCTTACTGAGAAACTTGCTTCCATGGACATGCCGCTGAAAGATGAGCTTTCAGTGGATTTGTTGCTAGCTTCGCTCCCACCATCATTTAACCCATTTGTCCTTAACTTCAACATGAATCATGCTGGTGCTACTGTAGCTGAGCTGATTAGTCAGCTTGTGACTGCTGAAAGCACGATCAAGAAGGACAATAAGGTTTTGATGGTGAATGCTCCATCTTCCTCTTCTGGGCCTTCTAAAGGTAAGGGCAAGAAAGCCCAAAAGAAGAAGAAGAAACCCCTTAGGCCCACTGGTGGCATTTCGAAGGGGAAGGCCCAAAAGAAGAAGCGTGATCAGAAAGAGGATGTTTGCTTCCATTGTGGCAAAGCGGGACATTGGAGGAGAATCTGCCCAGAGTACAAGGCTACTCTAAAGAAAGGTATCTTTCTCGTTGAAGTAAATCTTTCTATTAATTCTAGTTCTTGGGTACTTGATACCGGTTGTGGGACTCATATCTGTAATGATGTACAGATGCTAAGTGAAGTCCAACAACTCAAAGAAGGAGAATGTGTCTTGAAGATCGGAGATGGCTCAAACGTTGAAGCTCGAGCTTTAGGCACAATTAGATTAGATTTAGGTAGTTTTGAGTTAGTATTAAACAAAGTCCTTTATGTACCGAACATTATTCGTAATATAATTTCAGTTCCAATATTAGATTGTGAAGGTTATGAAACTTATATTAAGAATGGTAAATATTTTATCAAACGGAACAACTCTTCCGTTCACATCGGTACTCTAAGTAATGGACTTTACCTAACTCAAAATATCAATATTATGAATATACAACGAGAAACAAAGCGTAAGAGAGATGACAAAGTTTCAGCTCCCTTATGGCACGCTAGATTAGGACACATTTCCAAGAACAGAATTAGCAAGATAAACACTTTAGGATCATTCTCTGAAAATGATCTCAAAGAGTTAACTTCTTGCGAATCCTGTCTCAAAGGAAAGATGTCCAAAGTTCCTTTTAAAGGAACTGTGGAACGTGCCACTAAGGTTCTGGATTTGATCCATACTGATGTTTGTGGACCGCTTAGTGTAAGCACTAGAAGCAATCATCAGTATTTCATAACCTTTACTGATGACTTTAGTCGGTATGGTTATGTATACTTAATGAAGTATAAATCTGAAGCTTTTGAGAAATTCTTAGAATTTCAAAAGGAGGTTGAGAACCAAACTGGTCACAAGATTAAAACACTTCGATCTGATCGAGGAGGCGAGTATCTTAGTGAAGAATTCCTTAATCATCTCAAAGATAATGGGATTATCTCTCAGTGGACTCCTCCGGGAACTCCTCAACTCAATGGAGTTTCTGAGAGAAGGAATCGAACCCTACTTGATATGGTTCGTTCCATGATGAGTTTTACTGACTTACCACCTTCTTTCTGGGGTTATGCCCTAGAAAGTGCAGCAAAGATTTTGAATCTAGTTCCCTCTAAGTCAGTCCCTAAAACGCCCTATGAAATGTGGCATGGTAAAATCCCTAGTTATTCTTACTTAAGAATTTGGGGTTGTCCTGCTTACGTGAAGAGGACAGTGGGAGATAAGTTAGAATCTCGTTCTAACTTATGCTACTTTGTAGGTTATCCTAAGGAATCCATAGGATACTACTTCTATGATCAATCTGAACAAAAGGTGTTTGTTTCCAGAAATGCCACTTTTCTTGAGGAACCTTTCCTTAAAGAAAAGAAAGGCAAGATCATAGAATTAGAAGAAGTACAAAGTGACCCCATACCACCCACTGAAGAAACGTCCCACTCTGATCAACTACAACCAATCACGAATTTCGATACACATGTAAATCCTCCTCTAAGGCGTTCTGAACGCACTCCTAGACAGCCGGAGAGATGGTATGGATTCTTCCATGAAATCTCTCAAAAGGATAATGATCCTTCGACATATGAGGAGGCACTTTCAGATTCTGACTCTGAACAGTGGATAGAAGCCATGAAGTCCGAAATGGACTCCATGAACTCCAACCAAGTTTGGACCTTGGTAGATTTGCCTGATGGGGTCAAACCCATAGGTTGCAAATGGATCTTTAAGAGAAAGCTTGGAGTTGATGGAAGCATTGCAGCCTACAAAGCAAGACTGGTTGCAAAAGGATTCACTCAGAGACCCGGCGTGGATTTTGATGAAACCTTTTCACCAGTTGCAATGCAAAAGTCTATTCGGATCATGCTTGCCATTGCTGCATATTATGACTATGAGATATGGCAAATGGATGTGAAAACTGCCTTTCTCAATGGTGACATTGACAAAGACATTTATATGGAACAACCCATAGGTTTCACATTCAGTGGGAGTGAGCAAAAGGTTTGCAAACTCCAAAGATCAATCTATGGATTGAAACAGGCTTCTAGGAATTGGAACATTCGATTTGATGAATCAGTCAAAGCGTTTGGCTTCATGCAAATTTCGAATGAGTCATGTGTGTATAGAAAGGAATTGGAGACCTCAGTGCAATTCTTAGTACTTTATGTTGATGACATCCTTCTTATTGGGAATTCGAAAGATGACATGAAAGTGACTAAGTTATGGTTATCGAACCAATTCGAGATGAAAGATCTTGGTGATGCGTCCTATATCCTTGGAATTAAAATCTATAGAGATAGATCTAGAAGGTTAATAGGACTATCACAGTCGATGTACATTGACAAAGTATTGAAGAGATTCAATATGGAGTCAGCAAAGGTTAAGAACCTTCCTATGAGTGTAGGAACATGTCTTTCAAAGAAGATGTGTCCTAAGACTAACCTTGAGAAGGAAAGAATGACTCATACACCTTATGCATCAGCAATAGGTAGCATAATGTATGCAATGTTATGTACTCGACCGGATGTGGCTTATGCACTTAGTGTAACAAGTCGTTTCCAATCTGACCCTGGAGATGGTCACTGGGCTGCCGTGAAGAATATTCTTAAGTACTTGAAGAGTACTAAAGATTTATTCTTAGTTTACGGAGGTCAGAAAGATCTTATTGTCGAAGGATACTGCGATGCAAGCTTTGCATCTGACTTAGATGATTTTAAGTCAATGTCAGGATACATTTTCTGCCTAAACGGCGGAGCAGTGAGTTGGAAGAGTTCCAAGCAAACAACCACTGCAGATTCGACCACTGAGGCCGAATACTTAGCTGCAAATGATGCAGCTAAGGAAGGTGTTTGGATTAGAAACTTCATTCAAGAGTTGAATGTTGTTCCTAGCATGAAAGACCCCATTACTGTGTTTTGTGACAACACTGGGGCGGTTGCTCAAGCAAGAGAACCAAGATCTCACCAACGGACCAAGCACATTATGAGGAAGTATCACCTAATCCGTGATATTGTGAAAAGAGGAGATGTGCAAATTGAGAGGGTCACATCAGCAGAGAACGTGGCAGCTCCACTTACTAAACCCCTTAGTCGAGAAGCTTTCCAAGGTCATCTTCAGAAGATGGGACTTAGAGTAGCTTTAGAATGGCTTTGACGGGCAAGTGGGAGATTGTTAGGAATAGTGCCCTAGAAAGCCGATTGTATATCCGCTTTGTACTTTTCCTTATTGTAATCACAGACAATCTTTGAATAAAATAACGAATTGAGGCAACACTTCTTTATATGCTCTTGTTTGGTATGCGTTTACTTTAGCTGTGCATGTATGAGAACTCCCCTAATCCTGATGACTTTAGGACTCTACCATTTAGGTGAAATGGTTCATGAAACGAGCCCTATATCACATGAGTCATGATTAGTAAAATACTCCAAGCCGATGAGTCCTACAGACAGTGGGAGTGTCAACCTGACTCCTCTAAGGCTTGCTTGTGGGATCACGCCCTTAAGAAGGACCACCTTGTTTCATGGAGGTGCAAAGTGTATAGTTGATACGTGCGTGATACATGAGGGTGCTTACTTTAATAAGTAAGTTCACTGAGGTGCCCCGTGTGAGAACATTCCTAAATGGGAAAGGAAGTTTCTATTTCAGGAAATGGAAACTTCCAGATTAGGAAATATCTCACGAGTCATTGATGTGATTAATTGATCCTTAGACTTGAGGTTCCTTGTCACTTTATGAGTTAACTCTGTAGTCTTAGGTATAAGCTTTAAAGGGTGTCGCCTTAGACAACTGATTCAAGGCTTATGCTGGGGCTGCACAAGTGATTCATGAAAGTGAATGAGAATCAAGAAAGGACCTACACTTGCATTTGCAAGGTGATCTCTTATTGCGTAAGTCATTCATATGCCATATGGAGTCCTTGGCCAAGGCAGTAGATCAAGACATCAAGAAAAGTGTTTCTTGGATTGAGATCAAATGGATATGAAATGCACTTAGCTTTAAGACCGGATTATTAGGGTTCTGATTATTCCCTTGCCCTAGATCTTGGTTGAGAGATAGTAAGTAGGAGGATTGTATCTCACATGAATCAATGACTTAAAGGTTCTGTCGAATCCGAACATTCCAATTCAACTAGGGGTTAAACACCTGTTGCTAGACTATGGTCGTTTAATCTGTGGACTGATTAATTAATTAGTGAATTAATTAATTAGGGTCACTGCTAATTGAATTGAGAACCTAGAGGGTCACACACAACAACTTGGTTACATGAGTTGAGGCTTGAAAATGATTAAACGAGTTAATCGGGCCAAGAGGGTTCCACACGTGTGAATTCACACGTGTGGCTCGCGTGAGTGACACGTGTCACTGTGACACGTGTCACACACGTGTGTGTATATATATTATATATATATATTAAATAATTAATTAGTTAATTATTTAATAGACTTTGGTTTAATTTTGAATTAAAAAGAAAGTCTAATTTTGGAGAAAATAATCTAGTTAATTAATTACGAATTAATTAATTAGATAAAAATAAGTTATTTATTTTATAATAAATAAAGTATAAAATTATCCAAAAATAGTTTGGATATTTTTAAGCTCTCTTAAAAGTTGACTAGAAATAGAATTCAAAGTCAAAGTTGGAAAATACTTGATGATCAAGTAATAGGAGAGAGAGGAACCAAATCCTAGTCCAATAAGGACTAGTTTCGGCCGCCCCTCCCTTCCTATATATAGGCGAGCTCATGCTCCCCTTTAGAGCTAATTGACAATTCTTGGTTCATGTGTTGAACACCTTTCTTTCTCCAAGATTAAATTAAACCCTAGGTTAAGCCTAAACACTAACTAGAGAACTAGCATCCTTACTAGTTAGATTGTGATCAAGTTGGTGGACTTTCTCTAGAGACTTCAAGTTAGAAGTTTGAAGATTCGAGCTTTACCAAGGAGAGGGGATCAAGCCGCGAGAAGAGCGTTCTTGGGTGGCTTGAAACGCTTCAAGAAAGAATAAAAGAAAAGTAAGTTTTCTATCTTTACGAATTTGGTTACACGATTACGAGTTCAAGGTCCTTTTGTTGGGAAAATTTTTTAAATTCCGCTGCTTTCTGATTCTGTTTTCCAACACAAAGATCTCCGGAAAAGGGCCCCGTTGGCCGCTGAAGTTTCAGCCGCCGCCCACGTCGCCGGTACCACCACCTACGGCCAAGATCTGGTGAAATTGATGCCGTAAATGAACTCAGGGGGTCAAAAACCCTTGGAAACCATCAAGACCCGTCGAAAATCACCGCCGGAATCACCAAAAACGACCGGCGAAGTTTGCCCAGATCCACCACCAGCGGCGTGATCTTTGAGCCGCGCGTGTGGAGCCACCGCTGCTCTAGTGACTGCAACACCACTTCCATGTTTTAGATCTCGTCGAGACGTTCAATTTGCATACCAATTTCGCTATATTCCGATGGCGGAGGAGGCCGTACGAGGCTGTAGAAGTTGATGCCGCAATCCAGTCGCGAATTCCGAGCCTATCAGCAGCCATGTCTGAAAATCGCGGATTTCTCCTCCAGTGTTGGTCGTTTGGCCAAGATCTTTACACCATCGTGATCCTCTCATCGAGCTCATCGAAATGGACTACTCATTCATCGAATTCCGTCGAGAAACGGCCAAGTTACGATTAGTGTATGTTTTAGGTGTAGTGTGTGTGCAGGAATGAGAGAGAGAAAGAGAGAACCAAGAGAGAGAAGAGGAGATTGGGAGAAATGTGTCTTATGCACAAACTATATACAAACGGGTATCCTTATCGTGTAGCAAAGAGTAATAGTGCGTACAAATAATCGTAAATAAAATTGGTAAAGTTACGAATGAGCATTCAAGCTCCGAATTAATTTTATAAATTAAAATGAAAGAGAGAGATTTACCAATTAGAGTTTAATTCAATTTAATTTTAGAAACCTTTCGTACAATTTAACGACACTTCGTAAACATATGATTGAAAATTAATCTCAAGGAATTCCAGTAAACCAAAATTAAACAAGTTAAGTAACATGATGGATTTAAAATCAACTTGGCAATTATTTCATGGAATAAATTCGAATTAAATCAAATTAGACAGTTAGGGTTACATATGTGCGTAATTAATCAAGTTGACAATTAATCTTAGAATAATCCGAATGATCACATATTAAATTGGATTTACGTTGAATCACATAATTCAAGAACTCTTAAATTAAACACACACAAGTGTAGAGACTTACTTGTTAATATCGCCAGGACGCCCTTCGAGAATACGGGGTGTCACAACCTTCCCCCCTTAAGAGAACCTGGTCCCCAGGTTCCACTGCTAAAATGTAGATCCTCAAGTTGTAGTGCTCCAACCCTTCTCCCGAACTCGCGTGAGATCATAACTCTAATGGTGAGGCTTACTCCTGTCATCTACACCGAACCTCCTTTATGATGTCTTGTTATCGTCGAGGTCCCTGCGAGTACTTGATCCGCTAGTTGTTTCGAACTCGGACGGTCATTCTCATGATCGGATAGCTGCAACTGCACCCAACCTCGTTGTCGTCTCCGATGCACCACTTGCTACCCGTAGTCAGATCAACGCATAACGCAACCACAACAAACAAGAGAGAATCCCATCTCTCAACACGTAAGTGAGAGAGCCCCGTCCCTCAGCACCCACAAGAGAGAGAACCCCGTCTCTCAAGCACATATAAAAGAGAGAACCCCGTCTTTGAAGCCCATAATTGAGAGAACCCCGTCTCTCAACCTAAGTCGGACAGATTCCAGCATCGGCCAACATTCTAGTTTGAGAAAATCCAGCATTCCTCAAACCCCTAGATTCAAGAGAATCAAGCATCTCCGAATATCTAAGTACAAGAGAATCCAACATCTCTCGTGCACAAAACTTAGAAAGAATCCAGCATCTTTCTACCACATAAATAGAGAGAATCCTACATCTCTCCAACACGTAAAAAGAAGGAACCTAAGGTCTCTCTTGCACATAAATCTACTGATCAGTTATTCGTACATACACACATCATAGTAACACTTGACGAACAGTATGCGATGCATGTTTGGTGTACCTTATACAACTGATATCGGTGTCCCTTGAGTATTGATTCAACGCTCATACCTCAACTCAAGGGAAATATAGCGATGGAATCCCTATAAAACAGGGTTACAGTATGTATGTATGTTATATGAGAAGTTGGTGAGTAATCAAAAGAGTTTTAAATCACATAAGCATGAATAGTTCACATAAGTACATAACTCATTCATTTCAGCAATGGTTCATAACAAGTAGAAATTTCAAGTTACAAATACTAGATCAGGTATCCAAGTTATCACAATTAAAACAACAATAGTCATCACCCACATCAAGCAAAACAAGGTAAGAGTTTTTAAACGATGCATGTATGCAAATGCCATGAATGCTTGGCGTACCATTAACCGACGTGTAAAAATCTTAACAAGAAAGTCGAGATGAAGTAGTAGGAGTTAGTTAAGCCGACAATGATGCAACCCTCATCATCTGAACCTCTTTGTCTTGAGTCTTTTCATAAAGTGATAACTCAACAACGCTTGTTTATCACCAAACCCCTTACTAGACCGTAATCCTTGCTCAACTAGAATCATCCTCAGTTTCTCCCAAGAATTTTGATTTATGGGTTAAATCTTAGTCTGCTCATCTTCAAGGAGTTGTCCATGATTCGTTTGTGAATCAGATATTTACCTCAAAGTTTCGTTGGATGATCGTGGTGCTAAGTACGTCCCAAAGCAATCTATGGTATATAATTCTGAAACTTGAATAAAGTCTTTTGGCATCTAAGTGTTCTATCCCCACCTCAACAATGTCTTCCATCTCATCTTGAAGAATCACCCAAAGAGCTAACAACCAATCTTGTCTTGTCGTTCGTTAACTCTAAACGGCCCCAAAACCTTCAACACTCACCGATGGTTTGTAGTTCGTTGCTTAAGTAACATGATTACTTATCCACATCCCTTGAACTTGATCGGATTCTTCTACCTTAACTCGTTTCCATCAACAAGGTGACTACTTCCAAATAAACGAATCATCAAGGTGAAAGGTCATCAAACTCGTTAAAAACGGTTCTACTTGATCAGATTCTCCTCCATTGACTCATTTCCTCAACAAGATGACTACTTTTAGATGAACGAATCCTCAAGGTTAAAATTCGACAAACTTCATCTTTCAATTGACTTTAAGATAGTAAGTCAACATAGCAAATCCCTTTCCTTCAACTCTGAACCTTTTCGTGACTATTGATCTTGGTGAAGAATCCTTTCATCTTCGAATCATGGTGTATTTTTGTTGTAGTGCCAATAGGCAACTCTGAACCTTTTCATGACTATTGATCTTGGTGAAGAATCCTTTCATCTTCGAATCATGGTGTATTTTTGTTGTAGTGCCAATAGGTAGTGTTGACGGAGGAAAATCTTAGTGTTGACTCATAGGGCACTCTGAAATTCAAACACTCAATTTGATACATGCGGGTTAAAGATGCAAATGAAATATAACACGTATGTCACGTAAATGAAACAATTGGTTGCAATTTATAAAGCACATAAAATAAAATGTTACATAATCAAAGTCATAATGTGCACACAATCATATGATCACGAAACAATTCATGCCGAAGGGTCAAAATATCAAGTCAAACAAATGCAATGCGCAGTTATTCCTATGCCGTATGACCTAGACAGACTCAACACGACTCGAGAGCTCAGTTTTGCAACCTAGAGCTCTGATACCACTTAAGGATGTAACACCCTAAACGGAGAAGTGCCACATCCCCCGCACTATGACCCAGACCCGGAACATGAAATGAAAGTCCATGCCCGAATCCGAATCAGAGCGAACGGGAGACCAACTCACACACTAGGCTAGGCGGATCTAACTTGACCAAAACTCAGAGTGCGGAAACAATTAAAACCAACAACAATAGATAGCGGAAGATTTAAAACAAAACATGCAAAGTAGGTGACGGGTTCAACTAGCATAGATACCTAATCCCGAATAATAGATCAACAAACGTAACAAGTGATGGGTTCAACTAGCATAAATCCCTAGTCCCGAATATCAACATAAAGTAATAATCATCAAGTGCCACAAGGGGCCGAATGAGAGTGCCACGCAGGGCTACCGAATAGTAAAGTATAATCTCAAGTCTACAAGTCAAAGCATAAGTAAAGTGTATGAAAAGACAAATTCAAATAGAAAGACTAGACCGATGAAGTGCAACTCAAAGGACTCACTTCCGCCTAGCAAACGCCAAAAACCTGCAACTAAAAGTGTAAATGAGGGGTCAGTCAACTTGACCGAGTGAGGGGGCTAATGCACACCCACAATATGTATATATAAGGAGCATAGCACAGAATAAAAAGGATGGACTCATGAACCGGGGATAGGTGTTACATACCAAAACGTTTTGAAGGAACCCGAATAAGATATAGATATAAGTTTAGAAACCATTTTCCAGAAAGACTCTATCCCGATTCATAATTCCATAACAGAATAGAACACATGCTCGGCGAGTACGAGCTTCCAGCCTTTACTCCTCAGAATAATAAATAAAAAACAATCCAACCGCTACACCAGTGATGGAGGAGATGTACAGTCCCCAAACCATCTAATAATAAACCGTCTAAAATATAGACTCACCTCAAGGGGTAGCGAACCCACAAGAGTCCTTCCCGGCCTTAGCCGAAGGCTCAAGATACCACACCTTCCCTACAGCACGGGTCGCGTGAAGATATCTCAAATGGAACTATGCAATGGATAAATGTCCCGACGGCCCTAACCGTCCCGAGGGTACCCATTCCCGCATCTCTCCAGGATCAGATCCACACACAGATCACAACGGATCACAACAGAACAGATCACAACTGATCACATACGCCAATCTTTCATAGCAATTGTAACGCCCCAGTTTTTCAGTCTTAGATAATGTGACGTATTTGTTTATAAATTGCGCGATTTAATTATTTAATTATATGATTAATTGTTTATAAATGGTTATATTTGATTTAAACTATAAACCATTGTTATTTTAATTTACTTCATTTTATTTTACTTTGATATTTAGTGTTTAATTTCTTAATTGAGGTTTCACGTTACCTTAACAGTTTCGGTAATTTCTTTAATTAATCACAACATGTTATTAGTTTGTTTAAATTATTTAATATGAAATTTAAGTTTTAGTAATTCATTTATAACAATATGAATTCGTTCATGCGCTTGAGTGTTTTATTTCTACTTCGTTCTTATATGAGATGATACTGGATTGGCGTGAAAATTTAAAATGTCGTAAATATGTGTGTTATGAACATGCCTTTATGCTCGGTTTATGTTTTCGGATTTATTTGACGTGTTTATGGATTTATTTTGATTTTTGGAACCAAGTCGGGGGCTAACGAGCAATTAGCGCACCCTTGGTTCCGTGCGTGATATCTTGAGCTCGGGAATTCGGATTCGAATTCCGACACCTCCGTTGCCTTCGTATCGACGATTCGGAGACAATGGAACAAGCCTCATACCTTTTTGAAATCATTAAGACCTCCGAAATCCAACCGTAACGGACAACTCGTGCAAGAAGAGCTCCTTTGGTTGACTAGTCTTCATGGTGGGACCCCATAACACTCCTTAACCTAACCAAACCTTAACCTTGACTCTTGTACCTTGAGTTAACCCTTTCTCTTCCCCTTAAGCTGCAAAAACCGAACCACACTCCTCCATTTTTAGCAGCTACTGATCGAGAGAGAGAGATAGAGGAGAAGAGAGGAAAACTTGGCCAATTTTGTGGTTTTGGAGCTCAAACCACCACCTTTCTCTCCCAAATCTTCAAGGTATGAATAATTATGTCTTCTCTACTCTATTACACTTGATCTTATCTATTTACAACATGATTTGGACCAGATTTGGCTAGGGTTTGAGTGTTGGGTTTTGTATGAACTTTTAGGGATTTTTGATCTAATGACCTATTTGCTTGTGTGGCTGATTTTCTTGCTTGAACATGAGTATATGAGCTTGTTTCTTGGCCAATTTCTTTCCCAACTGATAGTGTATGATGTTAGGAGGATTTCATCTCTTGCTCCTTTTATGAAATTATGAGTTATGGAGCTCCAAACTTGATGATCATACTACCTCCCCTGTTTTGTGACTGCTGTGTGAAGTTTGGTGTTGTTGCATGATCATATGGCCTCCATTTCGTGTGAAAATGCATGGAGTTGATGTACACTCATTGTTCTATATGTTAGCATTCATGCTTTAAGTATTTGGTTCCATTTGAAGCCTTGAAATCGAAATACATGGCCTGTTTATGCATACTTCATGACAGATTTGTTGCTGTTGTGTTTGGTGAGTTGTTGGTCCTCCTAATGTGCTTTAAATGGTACCATTTTGCATATATATGATGTATATTAGTTTTTTGGTATGTTAGCATGCATTCCCCAAAGTTTCAGACCCAAATTCAAGCCCTAAGTACTTGATCAAGGCATGATAGAATCATTAGGGCTCATATGTCCGATTGTAGCGACCCAGTTTTGTTTCACGGTTTTGATGATCTTAACGTGTGATTTAGCTTTTGCACTCTAAATGAAAAATGTTCATAACATGCCAAATATGTTGTATATTAAGTTTCAGAGCATTTGGAGTTCATTTGGTATGCCTTTGGATTGAATTTGTATGAGTTCAGTTTTGCCGGTAAAATTTTACGTGTGATTTAGTTCTGTACCGTGACACCCCCGTGTCTCATTTACTCATAAGAGGGAGACACGGGCGTGTCACACCTTCTGGGAAGCTCTGTACTGAGCCACGCCCGTGGCTCAGTTGGGCAAGGGTTGGTGACACCCCCGTGTCACTTCCCATGCGCAGTCTTCGTTACTTCCGCTTCGGTTTTTGATTTGTTTCCCCTCCTTAATGACTTTATCTCCCTTTATGTTGAACTATGAACTTGTTGTACTATGTGTTAGGAGTATTATGGTGCAATTTCATGATATTTGGATGTGTTATAGGCAAGCTTTTATTTAATGCCGGTTATGGGTGTTTATGTGTCGTTTATGAATCGCCTCGCTTATTTTCTATATCTTATCGCTTCTTCTTGTTGCCCAACCTTGAATATATGCTATGTTATGTAATATGAAGTATATGGTAACATTATGGAAGAGTTTGAACATGTTCTATGCTTCTATTTGAGTTCTTGAATAAATTGAATGGAGATATGAATTGAATGATCTATGATTGAACAAGTGAATGAATTGGTTATATGATTTTCATGACTTAATATGATCTTTATGTCTTCATATCATGTGTGAGCATTGCCGTGCGTCATATATGGTTCATTTAGAGTCTTGAGTCTCACGAACACGTCTTGTGGTCTTTTGTACAGTTTGTCTCCAGGGTGGAGAGCTTTTGATCGTTCAAGCACTTGTTAACTCGTTCCCTGTTTCATCACGGTTAAGGTGAGGGTGGTTTTCGTTTTAGTTATGTAATAAACCCTACAACCCTTATGTGAAAATCTTTGGCCAAAAACCTTATGATTATATGTATATAGTTTTCAAATGAAGTTATCGAGTAAATCCTTCTGAATTATACGTATGAGCGTATAACTTAAAATGGTTTTGTAATGAGGCTATGCTCCAAACCGTGTGTCTTCATGCTAGCGACGGAATAGGATGACACGGAGAGGTACGTATATAGCATATGCTGAATTACACGGTAAGGTATGATTTCTTATAGTATGTATTGATCGAGTAAACCCTTTTCAAAAGATTTATGAATTATGTTATGTATTTATGAATTATGATATGTTTTGGCGAGTCACATTTCTGATTTATGACTTCTGATTTAACGGGCCCCGGGACTTAGTATATGTGGCTAACCGAGGAAGCAAGGGCTGACGGGGATCCCATATACTAGTTCCAACCAACTACGGTGATACCGGCCCTCGCTAGGAGATTTAGCGGGGAATGGGAGCTGAGTGCCTTTGGGGGAGTCATGAAACCCCATTGGCCATTGTCTTAGGGGGTCGGGTCTTGCTAACCCGTCCACCACCCGGAGGAAGAAGGTTGATTAGGATTTATGCCTCTTCTTATGTATATATTTTGATAGAATTATGCACCGTGCGGGAAGGCCGAGACACGGATTGCCCAAACGCATATTTATGATATGATTTATGGTCTGCATGTATTATTCAATATTGCATGATCGCCTAATCAATATATTATTGATATTTATGTACACGGTCGGAGTTTGGATGGAGGTTGTGCACGCTCACTCGCCGAGCCTTATATTTATGTATGATTTATGAATGGAATGAATTTAATATGAATTAGTCGTAAAGGTCGAGCATTGTCTACCTATTTTCTTGCCCTTTTCGGGAACTAAATTCAAATAAAAACCTTGCTCGGGATTCATGACTTGCATGTGCATGTTTTGTATATATGTATCGCTCCTGCTCACTCAGTCTTCTAGAGACTGACCCTCTCCCTCCCCAACACTTTAGTGTGCAGGTTGGCTTTGGAATTTCGAGCTAGGCGGAGGTGTCTGGAGTCTTTCAGTGAGTCGAGTTAGATTAGAAGAGTCTCTGCACTCATTTCTGTATTGGAATTATGTATAATTCATTTTATTATATCATGAACTAGTATATTCTTGTAATTGGAGTTGAATTGCTGTTACTGGGTTTTGCTATTGATTTAAAAGAGGCCTGAAGAGCCCAAATTTCTGCTTATGATTAGTATGATTGATCTTATGGATTTGCAATGCAATGTACTTTGTGGATTGGTTATCATTGCAGGGTCTAGCTCCGCCTGGCTTAGGAAAGTTTTTTATGTTTGTCTCCCGTTCGCTAAGGTTTGATACGGGTGCGGATTGACTATTTCGTTACTCGTGTTGAGGCTTAGTGCGGGGGATGTGGTGCCTCACGTGCGGGGTGCTACAGCAATCTCGCTACATAATCACAACACAACTGTTTTTCCAAAATAGCTTACATATGCTTCAAAAACTGGTTTATACATTTTATCCCTACGCGATGGAACTTTAAGCCTCATGACCTCCACCCACGCAGGAGGCACGCATAAACATATAATATCCAACACATACATATTTATAGTAGAGTATACTCGCATGCAAGGGTCGAAATCAGCATGTAAAGGTCATAGGTCGCATAACTATTCAAAATCCTAAACCTCACCTCGTGAAAGTAGAGTCTGAGAGTGTGAAGGGCCAAACACTCTAAACCTCGGGGCCACCGACACCACCAAACTCTGTGACAAGACATACAGAAGCCCAGACATAGACTCTATATGAACCAAACAAGATGCATGACGTTGTTCAACATGATCGTGGTTATGCATAAGTGTTCATGTTGTGCTTAGATAAGGTGTCGTGGTTATTCAAGGCATATCAATGGTCAACAAGGTCATATTTACAAGCAACCAACACGCAATTCCATATCCAAAGATGCAAGATCAATTTAGGAAATCAATGTATTCACAAAATGCATATTAAATCATCCAATAGCACAGGGTTGAATTATAATATTACAATTAGGCATCAAGTTCATGTCGAGTTATAAAGTGCATAAGTAAGAGCAACTTGATCATATACACATACAAAGTTGTTGTATGTAGATGGCATGCTTGATACAATTAAAGAGTGCATCTAATTCACTTGAGATCATACTTTACAACTTCACAACATGTTTGGTACACAAGCTCAATTCACATTCATAGTTTCATAATATTACACTTACATCCCCTAAGTCATTTATTAAAGTTTAAAATTATTACACATATATCCCCTTAGTTGAATACTAAGCATAATTGTTCGTTTAAAGTGTTTATACAATTATTCAACTAGGAATTAATTACTTACAAGCATGACAATTATCAATTTATCGTAATTCATAATATACCATTTTCGAGTAGTGAGAGTAAATAAAAATATTACAATTCTAACTCCTATCATGCATCAAGTCTCAAGTTGTTCAACCATCCTTCATATAACTCAATTTTATATTTGAAACACAATTTACAACAAACATAGCATTGAGAACGTCTCAAATTCATATAGAGAAATCACAACATGTTCGTTCTTCTAAAATATCATTCAAGTTCATTCAATCACACAAAAGATTAGTTTCTAGATATTACACTAACACCCCTTCGTATCTAAACACATAGCAGAAATTCATCACATCGGGATTCAAATTGTAAATCGAAACATTCATTCATATCACAATCCATTCAATACAGGTTTTCGTATACGATTGGAATATATCTTGATAAAAAAACCAACAATAACCAATTTATTTGCACTTAAAACAATTAATTCAAATAATCACAATTACGCAAAATAATTCATAATAAATAGATCGAGTGTCTGATTAACGAACGGAAAGTGGCGTTAAACTCACCACAAC
Source organism: Lantana camara (assembly GCA_037501455.1). Taxonomy (NCBI): domain Eukaryota; kingdom Viridiplantae; phylum Streptophyta; class Magnoliopsida; order Lamiales; family Verbenaceae; genus Lantana; species Lantana camara. The sequence goes on from CM074865.1 coordinate 50,912,023, forward strand.
GAGAAGAACATTCTGACCAGACGCCGCCGCCGAAGGTCGCCGGAAAAATCCCAAAAATCAGTCCTGAATGAATTCTTCATGCCCGTTCCGAATCCTCGATCAATTTCTGGAAATTCCAAGTCAATTTCCTCCAATTTCAAATCTAAGAACACGAAAACCCTAAAATCTTCAAACTCAAATTACTTCCGAACCGGTGAACCAAAATATGATCCGTAAAAGGCATTGTCTTACCCGTGATGAGCTCTTCGAAAGCCCTAAGGTAGCTCACCGGAAAAATCCTCGGAGCTAGCGTCGCCGTTGCACCGCCACTATGCCGCCGCGATCCACCGCCAATCGACCAAATCTGGAGTTGCGTGATCAATGGCCACTAGTTCTCGTCATTCTGAACAACTTTCGCTAAGGGCCCGAGGCCAAAAGATGGCCGGAAAAGGGCCCCGTTGGCCGCCGAAGTTTCTGCCGCCGCCCACATCGTCGGAACCACAACCTACGGCCAAGATCTGGTGAAATTGATGCCGTAAATGAACTCAAGGGGTCAAAAACCCTTGGAAACCATCAAGACCCGTCGAAAACCACCGCCGGAATCACCGAAAACGACCGGCGAAGTTTGCCCAGATCCACCACTAGCGGCGTGATCTTTGAGCCGCGCGTGTGGAGCCACCGTTGCTCCAGTGGCTGCAACACCACTTCTATGTTTTAGATCTCGTCGAGACGTTCAATTTGCATACCAATTTCGCTATATTCCGATGCCGGAGGAGGCCGTACGAGGTTTTAGAAGTTGATGCCGCAATCCAATCGCGAATTCCGAACCTATCAGCAGCCATGTCTGAAAATCGCAGATTTCTCCTCCACCGTTGGTCTTTTAGCCAAGATCTTTACACCATGGTGATCCTCTCATCGATCGAAATGGACTACTCATTCGTCGAATTCCGTCGAGAAACGGCCAAGTTACGATTAGTGTGTGTTTTAGGTGTAGTGTGTGTGCAGGAATGAGAGAGAGAAAGAGAGAACCAAGAGAGAGAAGAGGAGATTGGGAGAAATGTGTCTTGTGCACAAACTATATACAACCGGGTATCCTAATCGTGTAGCAAAGAGTAATAGCGTGTACAAATAATCGTAAATAAAATTGGTAAAGTTACGAATGAATATTCAAGCTCCGAATTAATTTTATAAATTAAAATGAAAGAGAGAGATTTACCAATTAGAGTTTAATTCAATTTAATTTTAGAAACCTTTCGTACAATTTAACGACACTTCAGAAACACATGATTGACAATTAATCTCAAGAAATTCAAGTAAACCAAAATTAAACAAGTTAAGTAACATGATGGATTTAAAATAAACTTGACAATTATTTCATGGAATAAATTCGATTGAAATCAAATTAGACAGTTAGGGTTACATATGTGCGTAATTAATCCAGTTGACAATTAATCTTAGAATAATCTGAATGATCACATATTAAATTGGATTTACGTTAAATCACATAATTCAAGAACTCTTAAATTAAACACACACAAGGGTAGAGACTTACTTGTTAATATCGTCAGGACGCCCTTCGAGAATACGGGGTGTCACAAAAGAACAAACACCAAGGAGAAAACATCAAAGTATCCAATTACGACAACTTAGTCAAAGCAATCACATAAAGCCAGGGAACAATCATCATTTACTTACATCCAATATCGATTGTACAACCATAATTAATAAGTCAAAGAGTCAAAGCGCAAATTAGCAAAATTATTTAAATTACCAATGCGTGTATGCGTATGCCATGGATGTCTGAGGTACCGTTCACCGTGGAAATGAATTTGAAGCCAAAACCTTTCTAGTCCCAAGGTATGGTCTGAACCCAAAAGCTAGCTCGACTCTTGGCTTGTCTTTAATATATCCAACGTGTCACCGGAGAAACTGATAAGGTTCTCCACTGGTCCTATTCTTAATTCCACTATGATTCTTATATCTTCTTACCTTCTTCCATTTCTCGGTTATACGTTAACCTGACCCAATCAACCTGCCCATCCAAAACGAGTTTTACCCTACATCTTCAAATTTCGGACCGGTCTTCTTCATGGTTCATGTCTCCTTCTATAATTTAGTGAAACCTCTGAAATTCAATAACCTTTTAGATTAATAATCACAGCCTTCTTGACGAGTTCTTTCCAAATCGGATTGTGATAATTGGTTCACAAAAATTTTGGATTAATCTCTTCGTAGATCATCTCCTCATCCCTTCCTCCTCTTAGAGCCATCAAGCGTGCCTTAATTTTCTGTCCACCCAAATTTCTAATCGAGGGAAAACTTCCTTGATACTTCTTGAGATTCAGATCAGGTCCTTGCATAGTCACTTCTTTCCGATTCTTTTCGGCTCAAATTCCTTCTTCTACGGTTGCCATCACGAACGCATTAATTTGATTTAACTTCTGTTCCATGAGGCAATCTAATGGTCTTGCAGAAGCTCTTCCACCATTCCATTATTTTCCAAAATCTAAATCCCATGTATAGAAATGCTCGCCAAACCCTCTCCTCAATATCCCATGGTGGCCTTCAACACTAACTTAATACTTAACGCTTACTTTAACGGTTTAATCGTTGAGGCTCTTTTATTTATTTTCGATCACCACCATTAGAACTTCCAGATCTTCCTTAATTTGAAATTCCGTTATTCCTACTAAGATATTTCTTCGAGCACCACTTCAATCTTCCAATTTGTTTCTCGGTCGTGCTCTCCCCCTTAAATTTCTATAGTCGCGTGTTGAACCCCATCGATTCTTCTTTTGTCGAAATTCTGGATGAATAATTTCCATCAGGGAGGATTTAATCAAAAGGGCAACCCCAAAGTTTTGCTCTTAACTCCCCTTCTAATTCGCTTGATGTCCGAAACCCCTTTCCTATTCTTGTCCGATCCACACACCCCGCAATCAACTCTAATCTCGCTTCTCCTTATGAATTACCGTTTCCATTAACCTATCCTTTACTTGAAATTCTTTATTTTCCCGACGTCACCTTCCTTGTAACATACCATCCCATTATTCCTTTTCCTCTTAACTCAGATGTGGCCCGAACGAAGAAATACTTGATAAGTGAGAGGAAAGAACTTCCTATTAAATAAACACTAGATTGCATGTCGGGTTAAGATAATGATGCATGTGGCACGATTGCGACAATTACATATGCAGTACATTAAAGCAACAAAATCAAATACGAATGAGCGAACGAACATAAGTAAAGAAAATAAATAATTTGATGCGAAATATGATGCACGTGCCATGAATGTTTTGGAACCTGTCACCAATATAATAAGCTGTTAGCTCGGTAGATTTTCCTCGTTCCTCCAATCACGTGGTTACTTTGACTTGCTAATCATGCCTTGTCTTTCCCACGGTCTTCAAGTTTTCCATGAATCTTTTCGCATCACTTGTATCTTTCACTGTCTGGAATTGAAATTTCACGATCCCTGATTTCTTCGACATGCACTGAATTGGCCTCTGCATTTCTCCCCGAGAATCACCCTTCAACATTGCCCAAATTCTTTTACAAACTTGAACCCTAATGTAATTCTGAACCCTACTTCTCGCCATCACCGTGATCAAGACTCCCCGTGCTTATCCTTTATGAACTTAAATTGACGCATTAACCTTGTTTTCCGATTGCTTATACCTGAGCGCATGATTTCCTTCCAAAGAGTCTTCGCCTTTCTTTACCATTTACATTTGTTGCTCCATATCTCCCAATTCAACCTCACAACTCAGCAATTTAACTTGGATTTGGAAAATGAACTCAATTCTCGTCCTCCACATCACCACCTTCCCTAAATTTATATTTACCCCGTCAATTGCCTTTCTCTATTCCCTTCCCCACTCGTTTCTATCTTAGTAGCAATCCAGAGCACCTAAATCTAAACTCTTCCCGCTCTTGACTTCTACAATCTCGGTTTCTAATTTCCAGATTTATGTAGATACCCTTCTTTGACAACTCTTAGTGCTCAATTCCCACAAGATTTATTTTACCTTAACTCCTCTCAGTCCTCGGTGCCTCTTCAATGGTCCGAACCCTGAACCAAAATACCTTCAAGGTTCGTTTACTTCATTCTTTAGGTTGAACGGTCCTGTTGAATCCAATTATGGCTTCCTATGTAAGAGAGCCACATATGTCAACCTTAGGAGTCATACGTATCTCCCGATCAATTCCTATTTCTACGGATATCCCTTGAGCTCTAGCTCCATATAGGAACGCCTCACATCTCCGAATTCTCCATATTCCTCCCCGGTGCATCCCTTCTAACTTCCATGCCTCAAGAAGAACTGGTAATAGATCGTCTTTATCGTGGAACTTGGCCGTGGTTTGATATTATCTTTATAACCTGTAATTCAAAACTCATTTTGGAGATATATGCATGCGATTAGTACATGCTCATGGCACATATTCAACACGAAAGGCACGGATTCAATATAGATTGCAACAAGTAATTCAACAAGATTAAAAGAAAGACAATTCAAGATCGATGCAATGCACACATTATCACATAGTTCCTATGCCGAACGACCTAGACTGACCCACATGACACGAGAACCCGGGTTTTGCAACCTGAGGCTCTGATACCACTTAAGGATGTAACACCCGAGCGCAAGGTGTCACATCCCCCGCACCGAGACCCAACCCGAATATGATATGGACGATCCATACCCGAGCCAAATCACAGCGAACGGGGACATACACACACTCTATGCTAGGCGGGACTAACCCTTGAACCATAAAACAGCGTAAAACATTAAAGTGGAAGCAATAAACGAACATACATCATGTATATATGCATAGAGCATCACAGTTCCAATTTTAAGTCATATACCCCCTCAAATTTCTATCAAGGTTCAAAACATGTACGCTCCAATAAAGTTCATATACAATGATCAAAAGTGAAATATGTGAGTGTAAGACCAAAATACAAGGGCTAAAAGCGAATGCAAGACCTATGACTCGAAATCCCGCCTAGCTCCCTTGACACCTGCACAACACAACTGAAAGCCAAACGGGTTCAGTCCAAAAGGGACTGGTGGGTATAAAACAGGGCATAAATATAATATATAACGGTAATTAAACATTCACATGCAAGCTATAATCCCAAGTGAGGTTTTTTAAAGAGTTTCCCAAGTGGGTGAATATAAATCTTCAAAAGGGATTATAACGAATCATTAACATTAGGTCATTATTGGCCCGGCGAGTGGGCGTGCATTATCTCCAACCAACACCTCGTGCAATTCATTAAACATTCATTCATTCATTCTGTTCATGAATATCATTCTTTCTTTCGTGCGCATTCAATAACATTTACACCTTCTTCCTCCGGGTTGGTGGCGGGTTTGCAAGGCCCATCCACCCATTCATTGACCAAAAGGGGAACATGACTTCCCAGATGACACTCAGCGTCGATTCCTCGCTAACTCCTAACGAGGTCCGGTTATGCCGTTCATTGGTGGGACTAGTGTGAGGGATCACCGTCAGCCCTTGGCTCCTCGGGTCACCACTCACACCAAGTCCCTGGGCCCCATTCAGTACATTCATTCATTCATTCATTTCTCGCCAAAACATTAGGTAGGATCATGAAATAAGGGCTTTACATTGAAAACATTTACTCTAGAAAACGACTTTATATAAATATAATAGTTTTTAGCTGAAATCTTTACACATTGGGAGTATATAGGGTCATTTATCTGATAGTAGAGAAACCCACCTTAAACAGAAAAAGGAAAACACAAGAGCCTCACGGACCGGCCTCGTCTCCAACGAAATCAAAATCTGTGCAAGAGAGGTGAAGTGAGACTCAATATGACCACATAAGACGCTCGGCAATGCAAAGATCATGATATGATTGTTAAAAGATAAGATTATGTCATGAAAATGTTCATGTACACTATTAAAGAATTTAAATCATATAATCAAGTCATTCAATCAATCGTTCACGTTCATTCGAATTCATAATTTCACATTTCCAATCAATTCAAGAAATTCAAATACAATCATAGCACAAGTTAAATCACATATAGAATTAGAAATAAACAATTACATACATTCAATTAAATTAAATATTATTTAGTATATAATCAATATATATATATATATATATATATATATATATATATATATATATATACATACATACACACGTACGCCACATGCAACCCAATATGCATGAAGTTCAGAAGGTGACACGCCCGTGTCACCATTATAAAGCAAACCGGGACACCCCCGTGTCTCGGTACAGCGAGACCAGACAGTTGTGCACCCCCGTGTCATGCTGAAGAAGAAAAGGTTGACACGCCCGTGTCTAAAGCACGCAGTAGAAAAACAGAGCAACAACAAAACAGAGCACAACCAAGGCACAACCTTCTCAACACATCCAACCAACAAAATATAAAAAAGATGTAATGAAACAACTTAGAAACAACTCCCAATCATGCTCCCAAAACCTTAAAACGTGAGATGTAGGGTGTATTGATCAATTCATGCCAAAACCTCCATAACTCATTAATGGTGGCTCATGAATGCCTCAACCAACAGCTAATACATCACCATAAATGTAAAGAGGAGATCAAAACAATCATTTTCATGCTTGGAATCATTCAAAAAGCTCAAGAGATAAAAGAGATCAACCAAAATGCCCAAAACCTAAATATCTACTCAAGGCAGCCATATATCCATGAAATCATGATCAAAATTAGGGATGAATGAATAAAAATGACTCATATTGAATTTACATAACATATCTAAGCTTACCTTGTGGATTAATGGAGGTTTGGAAGAAGATTTGAGCTTGAATCTCTTGGTAGGGCTTGAGCTACGGGAAAAACTGGGAAGCAGATGATGTTTGGGAAATTTTCAGCAAGTGGGAAGGGTTGGTTCGGTTTGGGGGGTTTATGGAAGGTTTGAGGGTTGAGTTAGGGTTCTATAGATTCTAACCATGGTTAATTTGGTCAACAAATGAATGAGTTATGTTTTATTTGGTAAAAGGTGGCAGTTTGTTCTCGTTCCATTTTTCGGTTGAATTTCGGTGGTTCAAATGATTTTAGAAAAATATAAGACTAAGTTTATTAAACCCGAATCTTCAATACGAGTTCAACGAAGTTGACGGAACTCGATTCCGAGTTCCCGAGCTCAAGATATCAATTACGGAACTAAGGGTGCGCTAATTGCTCGTTAGCCCCCGACTTGGATTCCAAAATTAAAATAAATCCGAAACACATGCAATTGAATCCGAAAATACAAAACGAACATATATTCATATACAAGACACGTATAAGTCCAACATATTAAATTTGCACGAAATTTCGGTATCAATTCATATAGAAACGACGCACGTAAATGTCACTCATAAACGAGGTAACAATAAAATTCATAATAGTACAAATAATATAAAATAAATACGTATATAATTTATAAATAACATGCATGCCTCAATTACGATTTTAATATCAAAGTTCATTAATTAAATGCAATTAAAGTAGATGGACGAAATGATTCAAATATTGGTTAACACAATTACATTACATAATTAATTTAATAACAATTCTCATTAACATATAAAATTAATTATTAATAAAACTTAAGATATAATAATTAACATAATTAACAATAAATATGATTAAAATAAAATTAAATACATAAACACGTACAAATAATTATTTCGCACAATTTGGTAAACACATACATCATGCTGTACTAATAAAAAAAACTGGGGCGTTACAGCTGTATCCTCCGATTACTAGATCTTTCGGTCCTCTATATACTAAGAATTAATCCTTAGTGCTTCGTAAGTACTTTAGGATATTCTTCAGGGCGGTCCAGTGACCTTCACCAGGGTCTGATTAGAAACGACTTGTTACACTAAGTGTATATGCCACATCCGGTCGAGTACATAGCATTGCATACATTATGCTACCTATTGCCGAGGCATCAGACACATGAGTTATTCTTTCCTTCTCAAGGTTTTTCTTAGGACACATCTTCTTCGAAAGAGATGTTTCTACACTCATGGGGAGAACTTTACTCTTCGCATTCTCCATACTGAACCTTTTGAGTACTTTGTCTATGTACATCGACTGTGATAGTCCTATCAATCTCTTAGATCTATCCCTATAGATTTTTATCCCGAGAATGTGGGACGTATCACCAAGATCTTTCATCTCGAATTGGTTCGATAACCAGGACTTGGTAAATTCCAAGTCATCCTTCGAATTCCCAATTAGGAGGATGTCATCGACATAAAGCACCAAGAATTGCACTGAAATCTCCAATTCCTTTCTGTACACGCATGATTCATTCGAATTTGGAACGAAGCCAAACGTTTTGACTGCTTCGTCAAAATGAATGTTCCAATTCCTAGAAGCCTGTTTCAATCCGTAGATTGATCGTTGGAGTTTGCAAACCTTTTACTCACTCCCACTGAATGTGAAACCTATGGGTTGATCTATATAAATTTCTTTATCAATGTCTCCATTGAGAAAGGCAGTTTTCACATCCATTTGCCATATCTCATAGTCGTAATATGTAACAATGGCAAGCATGATCCAAATGGACTTTTGCATTGCAACCGGTGAGAAGGTTTCATCAAAGTCCACACCAGGCATTTGAGTGAATCCTTTTGCAAACCAGTCTTGCCTTATAGGCTGCAATGCTTCCATCTACTCCAAGCTTTCTCTTAAAGATCCATTTGCAACCTATGGGTTTAACCCCATCAGGCAAATCTATCAAGGTCCAAACTTGGTTGGAGTACATGGAATCCATTTCGGATTCATGGCTTGGTTCAACTGTTCAGAATCCGAGTCTGACAGTGCCTCCTCATATGTTAGAGGATCATTATCCTTTTGAGAGATTTCATGGAGAAAACCATACCATCTCTCAGGCTGTCTAGGAGTGCATTCAAAACGCCTTAGAGGACGATTTTCACCTGTATCGAAGTTCGTGATTGGTTGTGGGATATCAGGATGGGACGTGTCCTCTAAATGTGGCATGGGAATATCTCGAATTTCTTCGAGTTCTGTGATCTTGCCTTTCTTTCCTTCTAGGAATGATTCCTCAAGAAAAGTTGCATTTCTTGAAACAAACACCTTTTGTTCAGTTTGATCATAGAAGTAGTATCCTATGGATTCCCTAGGATAGCCAACAAAGTAGCATAAGTTAGAACGAGCTTCTAACTTATCTCTCACTGTCCTCTCACATAAGCAGGATAACCCCAAATTCTTAAGTAAGAATAACTAGGGATTTTACCATGCCACATTTCATAGGGCATTTTAGGGACTGACTTGGAAAGAAAAAGATTTAAAATCTTTGCTGCACTTTCTAGATCATAACCCCCTGAAAGAAGGTGGTAAGTCAGTGAAACTCATCATGGAACGAACCATATCAAGTAGAGTTCGATTTCTTCTCTCAGAAACTCCATTAAGTTGAGGAGTTCCCCGAGGAGTCCACTGAGAGATAATTCCATTATCTCTGAGATGGTTAAGGAATTCTTCACTAAGATACTCGCCACCTCGATCAGATCGAAGTGTCTTGATCTTGTGACCAGTTTGGTTCTCAACCTCCTTTTGAAATTTTAAAAATTTCTCAAAAGCCTCAGATTTGTACTTCATTAAGTACACATAACCAAAACGACTAAAGTCGTCAGTAAAGGTTATGAAGTACTGATGATTGTTTTGAGTGCTTACACTAAGCGGTCCACAAACATCACAATGGATCAAATCTAAGGTCTTTGTGGCTTGTTCCACACTTCCTTTGAAAAGAGTTTTGGACATCTTTCCTTTGAGACAGGATTCGCAGGAAGTTAACTGTTTAAGGTCATTTTCAGAGAATGTCCCTAAGGTAGTTAACTTACTAATTATGTTCTGAGGAACGTGTCATAATCTAGCGTGCCAGAAAGAAGCTGAGACTTCGTCATCTCTCTTACGTTTTGTTTCTCGTTGTATATTCAAAATATTACTGTTTTGAGTTAGATAAAGTCCATTGTTTAATGTACCAAGATGAATTGAAAAATTATTCTTTTTGAGGAAAAAAGTTACCATTCTTAGTATTAATTTCATAACCTTCGAAATCAAGTATTGGAACTGAAATAATATTACGAATAATGTCTGGTACATAAAGGACTTTATTTAAAACTAAAACAGAGTGATCTAAATCTAATCTAATTGTGCCTAAAGCTTGAGCTTCGACCGTAGAGCCGTCCCCAATCTTTAAGACACATTCTCCTCCCTTCAGCTATCGGACCTCACTTAGCATCTGTACATCATTACAGATATGAGATCCACAACCGGTATCAAGTACCCAAGAGTTAGAATTAATAGAAAGATTTACTTCGATGAGAAACATACCTTTCTTTAGAGTAGTCGTGTACTCTTGGCAGTTTCTCCTCCAATGTTCCGGTTTGCCACAATTGAAGCAAACGTCCTCTTTCTGATTACGTTTCTTCTGTTGCGGTTTTCCCTTCGTGATGCCTCCATTGGGCCCAAGGGACTTCCTCCTCTTTTGGGCTTTCTTGCCCTTGCCTCCAGAAAGCTTAGAAGAAGATGGAGCGTTGGCCATCATAACCTTGTTATCCTTCTTGATCGTGCTTTCAGCAGTCACAAGCTGACTAATCAGCTCAGCTACACTAGCATTTGCATGATTCATGTTGAAGTTAAGGACAAAAGGGTTGAATGATGGTGGGAGCGAGGCTAGCAACAGATCCACTGAGAGCTCATCTCTTAGTGGTATGTCCATGGAAGCAAGTTTCTCAGTAAGAGCAAGAAACTTGAGTCCATATTCATGAACACTTGTACCTTCCTTCATTCTCAAATGGAATAATTCCTTTGAGGTGTTATACCTTGTAACACGCTCATGAGGGTGGTAAAGTTGCTCTAAATGGTCATAAATTTCCCAAGCGAATTCCACGGACTTATGCTGTATTTGCATGTCCGGAGATATGTTAGCAATCATGAGACAACGGGATTGGAGATTATCATCCTTCCACTTCTGGATCGCATCCCGCTTAGTCCGGGTCGGAGCGTCCCCTTGGGGAACGGGCTCCGCCTTGTAGAGAACATAAGTTCTCTTCTCGGAATCTAGAACGATTTTTAGATTCCTAAGCCAATCAGAATAGTTGGGACCAGTCAACTTGTTTGACTCGAGGATCGATACTAAAGGGTTTTTGGTTGCCATTTCAAAACACGTAGAGAATCACAGAATCTATGACCTAAATGGAAAAACAGAGAACTAGTGAGCATGCTGAATAATAACGATATACATGAGATTAGGTCTTTAATCTATGTAGCTCCCATTGTTTTTCAAAGATCTACAATTCCCAAAGATCTTAGAGGATACTTGTTATCCCAATGGGTACTAAGATCCTAAGCACTTAACCTTGAACCCACGACTGGTGGCCATTCTCAATTAAGCCTAAGGTAGGTGTAACTTACCAATTCCATCACTATGGAATTCTTAGTAATGTTTTTGCATCACCTCTCTTTCAATATGGACCCACGACTCGTACGACATCCATATTTACATAGGTGTTAAGCTAGACCCATCAATCATAAGATTATGATCAAAACTTAGTTCGAACGACCCACGACTCGCAGCCATCGCCCTTGCTAAAATTGATCACGAAATATTGATCATTTAAGATCAATTAGGAAACTAAGAACTAATAGGTTTCACATAGTCACCCCACGACTCGTGGCCAACATCTAGCTTCCCCTATTAAACTTAAATCCTATTGATGGAATGCTAGGGATTTAATTCAAAGCTTGCACATAGAATTAAATACCTATTTTCAAAAATTAGCTTAATATTTAATGGGAATTTTTGATGTAACCGGAGAGTTTTCGGGTTCGACCTCACCAACAAAAATGTTATCCAATTTAATTAGTCTTGATTAATGCAAGTACAACTTAAATGTATTTCACACAAGCACTTAGTAGATGACATGTCCTAGCATGATACTAACGTGTGATGATCATGGGTTCTACCTATCTTATGCGTGATATGTGGGAGCCACTCCACAATCACAAGTTCTAACATACATGCCACATAAAACAGTTTAAATCACATAAGGGAATTGGAAATAAGACAATGCCCTATCTATTACAATAATAGAAATCCTCTCTAACACTTTGAGAGGTCTTCACTTATGGCCTCCATCTTGTTACTTTTTGTGTGGATCCATCATACTCCATGGGTGCATTGTCTCCAAAATGAAAGAAAAATACCTCACCACCTATCTCTACTCTAAAATTACAATAAAAAGTAAAACACATAAAGTAATAAGACTCAATCTTCATATTGGCCTTAGACAATTACACGGGGCATACCCCGGCCTAAAAAACAGTAATATGGAAAGCCACATAATAAAGACATAACAATACGCACATAAGTGGGGCATCGACCCCAATTGAAAAACACAACTATGGGGCTCCAACCCCAATTTAAACCATCCATGTGCATAAATTAAAACCATTCATAAGACTAAACCCATGATCACCTAACATGCATAAATAGTAAGAATTTAAATTTAAACAATAAATTAAAATTCACTCTTTAAGCCCTAATGACTTAAAACACGACTTAGATGCGATTCTTGTTCAATAGCCTTTTCTATAAAACCCGAAAAACAATAAACTAATAAAATTTCAATTAATTTCTTAAAATTAATAATTTTATTCTCTCAATATTTTCATAAAATAAAGTTCGTAATTTTCCCAAAATTTAATTCGTCTTAATTTCTCAAAAATCCCAATTTAAAAATATTTTAAAATAAAAACCAATTTTAATAAAACATGTTTTTACAGAAATTAAATCGGGATTGGATTGGACTAAACACGTAAATCAAGATTGCGAAACGAACGACCCGGAATGCCCGGACTGACCGCCTGCACGGCGTACGATGTCACGCACTAGGCGCACGCGCCAGCACCGTGCGTAGTCGGTAGTAAGAGCTGTCAGTATAGCACCCCGCACGTGAGGCACCACATCCCCCGCACTAAGGCTCAACACGAGTAACGAAATGGTAAATCCGCACCCGTATCAAACCCTAGCGAACGGGAGACAAACATAAAACCTTCCTAAGCCAGGCGGAACTAGACCCTGCAATGATAATCAATCAACCAAAGTACAATGCTTTGCACAGCCAAAATTCAAACATACAAACCATAAGCAGAATTTGGGCTCTTCAGGCCTCTTTTAAACTCATAAATACAGTCCAACAAACAAATTCAATAACAATTACATAATTATTCAAGTTCATGATACTGCAAAATCGAATCAAACATAAATCCAATACATGAGTGAGTGCAGAGACTCTCCTAACCTAACTCGACCCATCTAAAGACTCCAAACACCTCCGCCTAGCTCGAAACTCCAAAATCAAACCTGCACACTAAAAAGGTTGGGGAGGGAGAGGGTCAGTCTCTAGAAGACTAAGTGAGCAGGAGCGATATACATATATAAAAACATGCACATGCAAGTCATAAACTCCGAACAAGGTTTTGTTTGCGATTAGTTCCCAACAAGGGCAAGAGAATGATTAATCAATGCTCGGATTTTATGACTAATCATATTAATTCATTACATTCATAAATCATACATAAATATAAGGCTCGGCGAGTGAGCGTGCATCATCTCCAACCAAACTCCGACCGTGTACGACAAATATCCATAATATTTTAAATAGGTGATCATGCAATACGTCATAATACACACAGACCATAAATCATATCATAAACATATTCGTTTGGGCGATCCGAATCTCGGCATTCCCGCACGGTGCATAACCATAACATAAAGATATTCATAAGCACAATCATAAATCATAACCAACCTTCTTCCTCCGGGTGGTGGACGGGCTTGCAAGGCCCGACCACCGGTTCATACATAGGCCAATGGGGGTACATGAATTCCCCAAGGGCACTCAGCTCCCATTCCCCGCTAAACCTCCTAGCGAGGGCCGGTATCACCGTAGTTTGGCTGGGACTGGTATATGGGATCCCCGTCAGCCCTTGCTTCCTCGGTTAGCCACATATACTAAGTCCCTGGGCCCGTGAACATAACATATATGAAATCTCGCCAAAACATATCAATACATACATATGATACATACTATAAGGAATCATACCTTACCGTGTAATTCGGCATATGCTATATACGTACCTCTCCATGTCATCCTAATCCGTAGCTAGCATGAAGACACACGGTTTGGAGCATAGCCTCATTACAAAACCATTTTTAAGCTTATATACGCTCATACGTATAATTTAGAAGAATTTACTCGATAACTTCATTTGAAAACCATATATATATAATCGTAAGGTTTTGGCCAAAGCTTTTCACATAAGGGTTGTAGGGTTTGTTACATAACTAAAACAAAACCACCCTCACCTGAACCGTGACGAAACAAGGAATGAGTTAACAAGTGGTCGAAGGATCAACATCTCTCCACCCTGGAGATAAACTGTACAAAAGACAACATGACGGGTTTGTGAGACTCGAGACTCCAATGAACCATATATGACGCACGACAATGCTCAAGCATGATATAAATGCATAAAAGATGATATTATGTCATGAAAGTGTTCATGTGCATTATTAAGGAATTTAACTCATATAACCAATCCATCTTTCATTCATTCATTTTCATTCAAATTCATCAATTCATATCTCCTATCAAATTAATTCAAGAATTCAAATAGGAGCATAGAACATAATCAAGCTCTCCCATAATGCTACCACATACTTCATATTACATAAGATATCATATATCCAAGGTTTGACAACAAGGAGAAATCAAATGATATAGAAAATGAGTTACGCGATTCATAAACGACATATAAACACACATAAACGGCATTAAGAAAAAGCATGCCTACAACTCATCCAAATGCCATGAAATTGAACCACAATACTCCTAACACATAGCAAAACAAGTTCATAGTTCAACACAAAAGGTGATAAAGTCATTAAGGAGGGGAAACAAATCAAAAACCGAAAAGGAAGTAACGAGGATTGCGCAAGGGAAGGGACACGGGGGTGTCACCAACCCTAGCCAAACTGAGCCACGACCGTGGCTCAGTACAGACCTTCCCAGAAGGTGTGACACGCCCGTGTCTCACTCTTAAGTGTAAATGAGACACGGGGGTGTCACGGTACAGAACCAAACCACACACAAAGTTTTACCGACAAAACTGAACTCATACAAACTCAATCCAAAGGCATACCAAACCAACTCCAAATGCTATGAAACTTAATATACAATATATTTGGCATGTAAGGAACATATTTCATTTAGAGATAAAAGGCTAAATCACACATTAAGGCCATCGAATCCACGCAACAAAACTGGGTTGCCAAAATCGCACATATGAGCCCTAATGATTCCATCATGCCTTGATCAAGTACTTAGGGGTTGAATTTGGATCTGAAACTTTGGGGAATGCATTCTAACATACTAAACAACTAATATAATTCATATATATGCAAAATGGCCCAAATTAAAGCACATTAGGGTGACCAACAACCACACAATTGCAACAGCAACAAGTCTGTCATAGATCATGCATAAGAACAGGCCATGTCTTTCGGTTTTGAGGCTTAAAATGGATCCAAATACTTGCAACATGAATGCTAACATATAGAGCAATGAGTATACATCAACTCCATGCAATTTCACACGAAATGGAGACCATTTGATCAAGCAACAACACAAAATTCACACAGCAGTTCGAAAAACAGGGGAAGCAGTTTGATCATCAAGTTTGAAGCTCCATATCTCATAATTTCATTAAAGGGTCAAGAGATGAAATC
Source organism: Lantana camara (assembly GCA_037501455.1). Taxonomy (NCBI): domain Eukaryota; kingdom Viridiplantae; phylum Streptophyta; class Magnoliopsida; order Lamiales; family Verbenaceae; genus Lantana; species Lantana camara. The sequence continues at coordinate 50,927,842 of CM074865.1, forward strand.
CTCCTAACATCATATACTATCGGTTGGGAAAGGAATTGGCCAAGAAACAAGCTCATATAATCATTTACAAGCAAGGAAATCAGCTGCACAACCAAGCAAGATCACAAGAGCAAATTTCCCCAAAAACCCTATTCATGCTCTTAGCCCAAACCCTAGTCAAATCTGATCCAAATCATGTTGTAAGGAGATTAAATCAAGTATAATAGAGTAGAGAAGACATAAATATTCATACCTTAAAGATTTGGGAGAGAAAGGTGGTGGTTTGAGCTCCAAAACCACAAAAATGGCCAAGGGTTTTCTCTCTTCTCCTCTTCTTCTCTCTCTCGTTTCAGTTGCAGCTGAAAATGGAGATATTTCGCTCGGTTTTCAGAGCTAAAGGGAAGATAAAGGGGTTAACTCAAGGTACAAGAGTCATGGTTAAAGCATGGTTAAGTTAAGAGGTGTTATGGGGTCCCACCATGAAGACTAGTCAACAAAAGGAGTTCTTCTTGCACGAGTTGCTCGTTACGGTTGGATTTCGGAGGTCTTAATGATCTCAAAAAGGTATGAGGCTTGTTCCATTGTCTCCGCATCGTCGATAGGAAGGCAACGGAGTTGACGGAATTCGAATCCGAATTCCCGAGCTCAAGATATCAGGTACGGAACCAAGGGTGCGCTAATTGCTCGTTAGCCCCCGACTTGGTTCCACAAATCAAATTAAATTCGTTAACGCGTCACATGAATCTGAAAACATAAACCGAGCACATAGACATGTTCATAACACACATATATACGACATACTAAATTTTCACGACCTTCCGATATCATTTCATATAAGAACGAAGCATAAATAAAACACTCACGCGCAAGAACGAATTCATAACGTTATAAATTCATTACTAAAACTTGAATTCCAAATTAAATAAATTTAAAGCCAACTTATAACATGTTGAAATTAATTAACGAAATTACCGAAATAGTTAACGTAACATGAAACCCTAATTGAGAATTTAAACACTAACTATCAGAGTAGAAATAAAATGAATCAAATTAAAATAACGATAGTTTGTAGTTTAAATCAAATATAAACATTTATAAACAATTAATCATATAATTAAATAATTAAATTGCGCAATTTATAAACAAATACGCCGCATTATTATAACTGAAAAACTGGGTCGTTACATTCAGCGTGAGCCCGCCAGGCGCGCAGTAGCAGGCAGCCATCCCTGGAGACGCTCCCGCGCGGTTGCGGGAGGAGCGTGTAGGCGTGCCTAGGCGCTGGAGGGCGGCCTCCCGTGTGGTTGCGGGAGGGTTGGACGGACAGTGCCATGCGGCTGCGGGACTGCTGTGTGGCAGTGGTGCGCGGGCCTAGGCGTGCTACGGTTTAGCACGTCTAGGCTCGCGTTTTCGTAACGCGATTTCGTGTTTCGTATTTTAGTTAAAAAACCAACTACAATCCAAAATTTAAAACACGATTTAAATATATTTGATCTAAAATAGTTTAAATCAAATTTTCGAAAACGTTTTTCAGAAACTTTAGGAAAAATACAATTTCATATTTCAGGCTTTCTAAAAGGACTCAAGAATACTCAATTCGCATTTAAGCCTAAGAATTTCTACGAAATTCAGAATAATTGAGGCGAATCAGAAATAGGCCTTGCAAGGTGGCTCTGATACCACTTGTTGGGAAAACGAATAGAAACGCAGCGGAAATTTAAAAATTTTCCCAACTAAGCCAAGGATCAAATCTTGCAATTGCTATTCCCAAATTCGTAGAGATCAAGAAACTCACTTAATTTGAAGCTTTCTTGACACGGTCTAGCCGCCCAAGAGCGCTCTTCACGCAGCTTGATCCCCAAAAGCTCCTTCGAATCTTTCAAGACTTCACGATAGTAGCCCTCTAGAGAAATAGTCCACAACCGCGACCACGATCCAAATAGGGAGTTTGCTAGTTCTAGGTACCACATCCCGCGCACCGAGACCCGACCAACATATGAAATGGAAAGTCCACACACGAGCCGAATCACGGTAAATGGGGACTCACTCACACACTAGGCTAGGCGGGAGCTAAAACCTCGAAACCAAATAAACAAGTTCGGGAATTAAATGCGAATGCGGAAGCAAAACATATATTCAATCACGAGGTTTATCATAAAAGATGGCTTCCACTTGCATGAGTACGTAGTCCCGAAAATTTAAAACATAAATCATAAACCACAGATTTATGGGTTCAACTATCCTGAGAAGCCTATCCCGAATTAATATGATATAGCCATAACAGTTCATACATAATTCTATAACTTGTTCAGTTTACAAAATGTATATGAACAGACTACAACTCCATCAAGAGACTCAGCAGACTCAACTTCCCGCCTAGCACACGAAAACCTGCAAAAGTACTGAAAACATATCCGGGTTCAGTCTAAAGGAGACTGGTGGGTATAAAACAGGACATAACATATATAATCATATCGCTGAATTTAAACACCCACACATGCAAGCTATAATCCCATGTGAGGTTTTTAAGATAATTCCCAAGTGGGTAAAACAAAGGAAAACAACACTCGGGGTTACAACTATCAAATTCATTCATTTCATTCATTGGGTTTCATGGCTCGGGGAGGGGGCGTGCATAATCTCCAACCTTCTCCTCGTGTGTTCATAATCTATTTGTTCATTCATTGCGACACCCTGATATTTAGAAAAGTAAGAAAATATAAATTAGAAAAATATTACATCATAACATGCATACATATTTCGTGGCATATCAACTGTGCAATTTATTTATTTAAATTTAGAATGTTACTCGACCCAATTATATTTAGGAAACAATTACATATCTAGTTGATAAATTATTTAGGTGTAATTTTAAAATTTTGTAATATCTATAGTAGTTTAATTATAAAATAATAATAATAAAATAAATTATTTGTATGTTAATCTTTATAATATATACGCACATTAATATATATGTATCTATGTTTATATATATATAGATATATACACACGCAGCCCATTAAAAAGAATGTGCACGTTAGTAGTAGTATTTGGACTCATTCGATTCAATCATGTAATCAGTACATATTCCATAATTGCATGCGTTTAGTATTTAGTTAAATTAACAATTATAAATATGTTTAATAATAATAATAAAAAAAATATATATATATCTATTTTAATTTTAAAGCTGGAGGCAAGGGGTTGCCATGTTCGTACATATATAAAATTTTATTAATATTGAATGTTCACTTAATCTTAAAGACTGGGACGTGTCCTCATCCCAAATCACCACCTATCAATTTCAGAAATGATTCAGCACTTACTAATATAAACAAAACAAGTTAATGTCTTCAACACTCTTAAATCTCTCTTTCACTCTCTCGGACAGGTATGGCTTCCTTTTCCATAATCTCCATTAAAGTAGCAATAATATAGATGTAATAATGATTCTTTTATTTGGTGAACATGGTTGTACAACATTAATTATGCAATATGTTGTAGTTCCTAGCTATTCCTTTGATTTGACTTGACCACTCAACCTCAAAAATCCATTTTCTGACAAACCTATACATGTCCGGGTAGGTACATGCATCTTTATATGTAATATTAGTCATAAACAATTAGTGAGTTTAAATAATTTTCTTATGCAGAATGTTGGAGGGTATAATTAAAAAAAAAATGAGATATTAAATGCCTTTTGTTAACTTAAACGATAATATTGACGGTGTGAATCTAAATATCAATAATTGAGGATTGTCTCTAAGATTATGCCTTAACTATAATTTTATTGAAATTAGTAATTAGCTGCGTAAATATTAAATGGTGTTATTCATATTAATAATACTTTAGGATATTAATGAAGAAGTAGTCTGATTCATAATTTTTAATTGATAGGAATCATTGTTAGGTAATTAGACTTCATTTTAATAATAAAAATCGTTGTTGCCAATTAGATTAAAAAATAAATTAATTAATTAATCAATCTACTTATTCCATGTTATATAGTTATAATATTATATTCAAAATAAGATTTAAATGCATGGGAGTAATAATGGAACTTACTTTGTTGCATTTGACTAATTTAAAATTAATAAATGATATGTGGACATTTAAAGAATTAGATATTGTTCATGGAGGCCTGTACCTTCATTTTGTAATTCAGTTGATTGAATGTGTGTGTATATGTACCAAGTATTTTGCATGCATATATGTGAAATGTAAATGTGATTGCAACTTATTTATTTTACCGTTAGTAATAAGGTCAGACTAGGATTTTAGATTTAGCACTGTTTGACCTAGAGTCGTGTTTGTCCTTTTGTCAGGCCAACAAGGACCAGCTGCGAATCAGTACGATGAGGAAACTTTACCTTTAAAACTGAAATACGTATATCTATATTATTATACCAGCCTTCTTAAGACCTTTATTTGACGATTTCGATTTCTATTCTTGTCATGTTATACCCATATATGTAAATAGTTATTTATCAATTAGTAGTTTTAAGACAAACGATTTGGTTAGTAAACATGGTTTCTTACCTATAAGTACTGCATCAAATCCTTCGTTTTATTTGAAAAGAATCTACCGTTCTTGTTAACGAGCTATTCTGTTCCATTATTGTTTGATTGCACTCGTGGGGACGCCCACGGGGTAGTTCTGGGCCACGGGGTTACTCTCAATATCAGACCGGCTGGGCGGTATCGGGCCACGGTCGTAGCTGTGCGAGGTAACTACCACATGTTGACGCTACCATTCGGAGATTCGGAGATGGTCTCGAGTGATTAGCCGAAGAGATGATCTCACGGGCACGTGGGACTCTCGACCTCTGTTAGTTGGGGGATACCCCGACTCTGGTGTTTGGAGTTATTTTATGATTTTAGTTTTAGGCGATAGAAGGGGAGAGATTGTTCATGGCTCGTTTATATGCATGTATATCTTATGTATACCGTTCCTTGCCTGCTCATGCATCGATTATGGTTTTGTCATTATTTACTGTTCTGTATTCTTCCGCCTACCTCACTAAGTCAGTTTGACTTACTCCGCTCTTTTGACCCGTATTTCAGATTTTTTTGAGCAAGGCCCGGAGTTAGGTGAGCAGACCTTGGATTAGAGAGGTTAGAGCTGTCTTGCCTGCTGTTTTGTTGTTGATGTACAACACCCCACCTCGGGGGATGTATATGTCTATATGGTTTGTAAGCTTAAGCCCCGCATAAGGGCGAAAGCGTTCACTTTTGTCTCGTACTTGTTTTGTCGTCATCTTCCTCGGGGTCGGTATGTAAGTCCAATTATTTTATTTTGTTTTGGACTCTTGTTTTAGGACCACTACCTTTTGTATTAAGTTATATTATTGTTTCCGCTGTTTTTAGTAGTTTTGGTTTTCACTTTGACTTGTTACTCTAGATTACCATAGTTTCGCTTTTCGCTTATGCGGTTGAATCAGGGTAAGCGATTGGTAAACCTTGACTAGGCCGTGCGGGCGGCACTCCACGGGGCCCTCTAGGTCCGGTGATCCCGTCGGGACGTCGCAGTGGTGGTATCAGAGCTCTAGGTTGGGAAACCTGGAGTTTGGGAGTTTGAATTCTTGACAAATAGTCAGGGATTCGAGTCTAGAGTGTTATAAGATATTTATTTTTGTGTCTTGTGTGCCTTTATGTTTTTTATTTGTTATGACTTAGAGTCAGTCGGATGTGTTGTAACAGGATGGCAGACGCTGATCAGATTGAGCCATACACTCCATCTCACCCATTCCCTACCGAGCCAGAGAATCATCCAGAGCAGATGTATGGTATTACGTATAGAGGAGGCTTGAGGGCCCGAGGTCGTAGAGGGATGTGGAGCGGATATCGAGGACGAGGTAGATTCATCCGTGATTGGGATGGTTACGGGGGTCCCTTGAAGGAGGAGTTACACGCAGAGAGAGCTCATGCGAGGGACCTACATAGAGACCCCAGCCAGGTCACTAGAGAGAGGGATTCTACCCGCATGGAGTTGGAGGCTGTCAGGGGTCGTATTCAGAGGTTGCAGCGTGATATGGAGGCTACGAGGAGCGATAGGGACCATTACTAGATGTTTTGATGACGGGCACATCGTTTGGTGGAGGAGCTTCGTCGTTCTATTAGCAGGGAGGTTAGGGAGGACAGAGAGTTTGATGTTGGACCATCTCACGTCGAGCCACCTGCCTTACGGTCACCGCCATTCCCGTCACACGCTCCGATAGGTTCCCCACCCCACTGAGCTAGTTAGGGGTCTCGTATGCTTTTGTTTTGCTAAGCTATCAGGCTAATATTTTGTCTTGTACAAATATTTTATGCCATGCACCGTAGGCCTTATCACTTGTATAGTTGTACATACGTGAAAGTGTCTACTTCTGTGACTAGTGCATGATGTTCGGGTAACCTAGGGGCGGTACCCTATGACCTGATGTATAACTCTATCTTTTGACATCTTATGTATATAGTGGATGGTTATGTTAAATACGTGTTTATTTTAAATTTTCAATTGTATTAACATCATCCGATAAAACTGTCACATGCATAATAGAATGGCTTCTAAAAGAACACGCCAACACCCTGATGCCCCAACAGACAACGGTGATAAAGCTGGGCTATCTAATCAGAGGCGGCGTAATAATGAGACTGCTGAATTGGTTGATGCAGTTCGACAATTGGCACCGGTTGTTCAGCAGCAACAACAATACCTACAACAGCAACAACAACAACAACAACAACCACCCCCTCCACCACAACCAATTGAACACAACCAGTAAGAACAAATAATAGATAGATTCTTGAGGCTTCAACCACCCAAGTTCTATGGGGAGCCAGACGACAGAAAAGCAGAGAACTGGCTCTTTGCTTTGGAGAAAAACTTCTGTGTACTCCACTGTACTGACGAAAAGAAAATCGAGTGCCCTGTTTATGTGATGGATGATGCTGCATCTCATTGGTGGCGTCTTACTGAAGAGAAGTGGAGGAGGGAGCAAACTCCTCAAACTTGGGAAAATTTCAAGGTTGAATTTACCAGAAAGTTCATCCCGCTTGTCAAGAAGAATGCCTGAGAAAAAGAGTTCCTCAGTTTGATACAAGGAGTGTCCTCGGTAGTTCAGTATGAGACAAATTTCACTCGCCTACTTCCTTATGCACCACACATAATGACAGATGAACGACGTAAGGTTCAGAAATTTGTTGATGGCCTAAGGACTGATCTACAGTATCCCTTGATGACAGCAGACCTCCCGGACTACACCACAACCGTTGAGAAAGCTTTGGAAGGAGAGGCTAAGCTTTAGAACATTCGTCTGATCAACCAGAAGATAGATAGGAATCGAGCATCAGGATCAGAGAATCGAGGAAAACCATTCTATAGATCAATGAAAGGTGTAGGCCAGAAGCCAGCTAAAGCACCCGATTGAAGGCAAGGAGTCGGATTTGGGGGAAGAGTTTGTGCCCACTGTGGCAATCCTAATCACATTGAAGCAAATTGCTGGAAAAAGGCTGGGAAATGTTTAGTATGTGGAAGTGATCAACCTCAGAAGAACCAGTGCCCTAAAGCTACAACTAATCAGGGATATATGGGAAATCTTCCTGTACCCGGGGTTGGTCGTGGTCAACCGATGGCAAATAGACCTGGAAGACCAAATATATAGGCCCGAGCATACGCCCTAGGAGGTGGAGAAAATCCCGATCCCAACACTGTCGTGGAAGGTATGCTTTGCATCCATGGCACGCATATTAAAGCTTTATTTGATCCGGGTTCTACGCATTCATTTATATCATCACATCTCATGCGTCAACTCCCTTTAGATATAAAATTATTACCGTACCATTACGAAGTGGTTTCACCAATGGATCCCCGATCCTTTACCAACAAGATGGTTCGAGATTGTCCTATTGAATTTGAAGGCAACCGATATCCAGCAGATCTGATCGAGCTATCCGTTCAGGGTTATGAAGTAATACTTGGTATGGATTGCTTGTACCGTTACAAAGCACAATTGGATTGTTACAACAAACGAGTCAAATTGGAAGAAGATGGGAATCAAGATTCAGAAGTGATAAACAGGGCTGCTGAGATCGCCCCATTAATAACATCCTCAGAAGCCAAGAAGTACATCAAGGAAGGAGGATCCGGATTTATAGCCTACATACTAAATAAGCCCAAGGATCAAGTTAAGATGGAAGAAGTACCCGTGGTCAATGAATTTCCTGAAATTTTCCCCGAAACCTTGGGGTCTTTACCACCAGCACGAGAAGTTGAGTTTGTAATAGATCTAATTCCTGGAGCCGAACCTTATTCCAAGACTCCGTATCGAATGGCGTTACCCGAGCTACAAGAGTTGAAAACTCAACTAGAAGAACTGCTAAAGATCGGATACATTCGTCCAAGCACATCACCATGGGGAGCTCCAGCATTATTCGTGAAAAATAAGGATGAGACGCTACGAATGTGTATCGACTATCGGGAATTAAACTGAATGACAATCAAGAACAAGTATCCATTGCCACATATTGAAGAACTATTTGACTCATTACAGGGGTCGAAAGTATATTCTTAATTGGACTTAAGACAAAGATAGTATCAGCTTCGTATCAAAGGAGAGGATGTATCTAAGACTGGCTTCAACACTCGGTACGGTAATTTTGAATTTGTTTTCATGCCGTTCGGGCTAACCAACGCACCTGCAGCATTTATGGACATGATGCACCGTATCTTTCGACCATATTTAGATCAGTTTGTGGTAATTTTCATTGATGACATACTGATATACTCAAGGACTCCAGAAGAACATGCCGATCACTTACGTATTGTGCTACGGACTGTACAGGAACATAAGCTTTACGCAAAGTTTAGTAAGTGTGAATTTTGCATAGTCCGAGTCGCATTTTTGGGACACGTGATATCTGAAAAAGGCGTTGGAGTAGATCCATCCAAAATCGAGGCCGTGAATAATTGAAAGCAACCAAAGACACCTACTGAAGTCAGAAGTTTCCTAAGACTTGCAGGCTACTACCGATGATTTGTTAAAGATTTCTCAAAGATTGCTGACCCATTGACTCGTTTAACACGCAAGGAGACTCATTCCCTATGGAGTGACAAGTGCGAAGCAAGTTTTCAAGAGTTAAAAAGATGTTTGACTACGGCACCTATACTATCACTACCAGATGGATCAGATGATCTAGTGGTGTACACTGACGCCTCACTGGAAGGGCTAGGATGTGTTCTAATGCAACGGGGTAAAGTAATTGCTTATGCCTCAAGAAAACTTCATCCACATGAACAAAATTATCCTACCCATGATTTGGAGCTCGCCGCAGTTGTTTTTGCCTTGACCAAGTGGAGACACTACCTGTATGGAGTGACTTTTGACATATATACTGACCATCAAAGCTTGAGGTACTTATTTACCCAGAAGAACCTGAACATGCGTCAACGCCGATGGATGGAACTATTAGAGGACTATGATTGCAAAATTTTATATCACCCTGGTAAAGCTAATGTGGAGGCAGATGCACTTAGCAGGAAGGCTGAAGTATCTCACATTTCAGTTAACTCCATAAGCTCTATCAGTTCGAGAGACAAGCTGAAAATGCAACCACGCACACAATTTATGAGTCTTGTCATATAGCCAGAACTCACAACACAAATAAAGAAGGAACAGATAGGGGATGATTGGTGCCAAGTGCAGTTGACACGAGCCGAAACTGACCCACAAGCTACCCTACAACTAGATAACTTGGGAATCGCCAGAAGCCGTAATAGGGTATATGTTCCACCCTCTCTTCGAAGTGTGATATTGGATGAAGCTCACAAAACAAGGTACACCGTACACCTTGTTGGAACTAAGATGTACAGGGATCTCAAGAAACAATATTGGTGGAATGGAATGAAGTGTGACATGGCAGATTTTGTAAAAGTGTGTTTGACTTGCCAGAAGGTCAAAGGAGAGCATCAGAAACCTGCAGGACTTTTGCAACCTCTTCCAATACCAACCTGGAAATGGGATGAGATTACAATGGATTTTCTGGTCGGATTACCAAGGGTCAGAGGTGGATATGATAGCATTTGGGTTATCGTTGACCGATTAACGAAGTCATCTCACTTTTTACCTGTTAAGACCACAGATAATGTAAAGAAGTTAGCGAACCTTTATGTACAAGAAATCGTAAAGTTGCATGGAATTCCCGCTAGTATCGTATCCGACAGAGATCCCAAGTTCACATCCAAATTATGGTAAGATATTCAAGAACAAATAGGTACGAAGCTAAAATTTAGTACGGCTGCACACCCCCAGACAGATAGCCAATCAGAATGATTAATTGGGTACCTCGAAGATATGCTTCGGATGTGTGTCCTCGACTATAATGAGAGTTGGCAAAAGCAACTAGCATTGATAGAGTTCGCCTACAATAACAGTTATCAATCCTCTATCCAGATGGCCCCGTATTAAGCTTTATACAGGAGAAAGTGTCGATCGCCCTTGTATTGGGATTTAGATGAATGGAGACAAACTGAGAATGGACACCATCGAGCAACAAAACCAGAACTAATTCAGGATGCAATTCAAAAAGTACAAGCCATCAGATTGAAGATGAAGATTGCCCAAGACCGCCAGAAAAGTTATGCTGATCGCCGGAGAAAGAAATTGGAGTTTGAAGTAGGTGACCGAGTATTCCTCAAACTCTCTCCTAGAAAAGGAATCCAAAGATTTAGTAAAGGAGGAAAGCTGAGCCCATGATATATCGGACTATTTGAGATCACTGAACGGGTTGGAGAAGTAGCATACCGATTGGATCTACCACCAAACCATACAGGAATTCACAATGTTTTCCAAATCTCGCAACTGCGCAAATATCACCCCGATGGACCTCATATAATGTAGCGCCCCTTAACACTACAACCCCGCACCGTTGTACTTCCCGAGTGGATGTGAGACCTAGCACTCGAGAAATACTTCGGCGAACGGACAAGACTATACAATACCAGAGTATAAAATTTAAATGCAACGGAAAAATAAACTTAAACAGTAAAAGGGGAATAATATATAACGAGACACGTGATATTAAGTTGGATAAGTAATTACAACGATAGGTTTATATTCACGAAAGAGTGCTTATTGAAAGCTGTACATGCACTTGTGATTAATCTAAATGACTGGTAAGTGACACCTTAAAGCTTCAAGATACCTCTAAGGCGTCGCTGGAATGATTCCTGAAACCATGAATTAAAAGAGTAGGAGGGTTAGTCAAAATGACTAAGTGACGGGGGTTTGAGATTTAGGATTTTAAGTAAGATTTTGAAAATGTTTTGACCAAGAAAGTCTTGATTTGAAATGTATATATCATATAATAACAAATAAGTATATGACAATAATATCCGGTTCATATTTGGTTGAAATAGGAGTAGGGGGAATATAGGCTATACTTTAGAAACTTTATGAACCGTTTTGAAAATGATTTTATGCCCGCAAGTTAGGCGTCTCCAACCTTAACACCGTAAAATCCGAGAAAAATAGTAACGACACTGATCAAGGTGCCGGTACTTAATAAAACAAATACGAGAGTACCATCCTTCTTCCTCCGGTGTCACGTAGGGTTGCAAGCCCTAGTGACGATGAACAAGATTGTGGGAGGGGCGTACCTTTTCCCGTCACTTGGTGTGGAATAACTAACCTCCAGTTAGACCACCACCAAGATCTAGTTGGCGGCTGGTATAATAGTAGTCCTCGGCCCGTGCCTCCCGGACTACTACTTCTACCAAGACCACCGGGCCCATAGGAAAAACAATAACTTTGCTTGCAAGACGAGAATATTTACCCGTAAGAAAGTACTAAGTACTTTTCGGGTAAATGTATGTTTTCAATAATTAACAAGAATTACTTTCCCATAAAGGGAAGAATAACTTGAAAGGAGATTCAAGAAAATAAAGTAAAGTATTTTATCATGATTTCAGTTGAAAAGATTTAAAACCCTCACCGGTATCGAGACTTAAGTGGAACTGTGAGGATTCCACTCTTCGATCCTATATTCGCCTGAAAGTAATAACTACTACTGACTTAGAACTAGGTTCTTAGTTCCTAACTAATCCAATTGCACACAACAATGTAGTAAATAATTATAGAAGGTACACATTATGTATTGCGTTAAAGATTTCCCGGTAAACCCTAAATTCACCCGTTTAATTAATAAATTCAGGGTTTATGGGATCTTTAACTAATCAAATATTTATTGACTATATTATAATTCTAATTGTAAGGTTTAAAATGAAATTCAAGGTTTAATTTGACAATGTAGGTTATCTTTTGAAAAATATTACATAGTTTATTGATTTTTGGAAAATTTGGGAAAAATTATTTCTTTAAAAATTCCAAAACTTATTTTATAATTATTTTTGAAATAATTTCGAAATAAATGATATTTTAGTTGACCAAAAAGTCAAAATTACTATTAAAAACATTTACTATTCAATTTCATATGAATTAAACACTTTATAACACAAAATCAAATTCATACACACCCACACATAACTCACGGCACACACATGCACACACACTTATCCAAGAACATTATGAACATGTTCTTAAGCTCATTTGAATATTCAAAGAGGGTGTGTAACATGTTCTATCACATTCATATTCATAACATAAGATTAAAGCTTAACATAGCAAAATATATGAACTTTCTATGAAAAATAATTCTAAATAAATTACTATAGGCATGAATTTATTCAAACAAGATCATAAGCATTTAAATATATAAGAACATTATATCATATCATAATTCATGCATTTAATTGAATAAAATTTCATAATGTGCTCACATTATTATTTAAACTAACAATTATGCACATATTTCATAAAATAAATTCCTAAAGCATAATTTAATTAATCCTAGGCATGCTACTATTATTTCTATACTAAGAACATTATATAAAACATGAAATAATAGAAGAAAACATACCTTGTAGAGAGAGAGAGGGTTGTGGCGTGAGAATGGAGAAGGAGAGAGTGAATTTTGTGTGTTGAATTGTGAGGTATAAATGAGGCTTAAGGGGGGTATTTATAGGTAGTCATGAGGGGTTTCTAAGCAATAAATGAAAGTTTATGGGAGATGTGGTTGCCTAAGATTTGAACAAATGCTTGGTAATTAAGTTGGAGATGTGGTTAAATTATTTCATGAACAAATGCTAGGTAATTAACTAGGAAATGTGGAAAAATTATGCCCATTTGTTTAATCCTTCTAGAAGACCATGAGGTCATGGATGATGTCATTTTGATTAAAAATAAATGTAAAAATAATATAAAATTTATTCAAGAGTCGAGAGATAAAATTTTGATGTAGTGAATTAATAATAGAATGAGTGAAAAACGAGCTTCGTTTTGATTATAAATATGAAATATTTGGAGTTTTTGTTTATAAATTATGAGTACTAAAGATGATGAAAATCATAAGAAAATTATATAAACGAAGCTATGATAAAGTTTAGAGTTTGGAAAAATCACTATAATGTAGAGGAAAATTCAAGGATCGTTTTAAGTATAATTTCGACTATTGATTAAAAGCTAATTGTTTTAAAATAAAATGATGATTTTTAAATAGGAAAATATTTATAAATATGCTATGGGTGAAATCGAGTTTTTTGGTAAATGCATGAAAATTCATAAAATAATTTGAGGGTCGTTTTGGCTATAATTTTGAATATCAAAAAGTAGATGAATAAGGATTTATTGATGATCGAATCATAAGCTAGGGTTTTTTGCCGGTTTTTGATACTACGGGAGTTAGGATGGGAATTGTGGTTCACGGAGAGTATCACGATCCTCGAAATAATGTGAGGATTCTTTTGGTTAAAATATTGGATAGTGAAAGTGTTTCGGGAAATGTAGGAATATTTTTGAGCTGTAGGGGTATTTTTGTAATTTCCAACCTAAAACTGTAGGAATGGGTTTTGAAGTATATGAAGGGGTTTTAGGTGCTGGAAAGGAATGAATACTAGAATTCTAGGATTTTATGCAAAGAGTTTCAAAGTATAAATTAAATAGAGAAAAGAATTAAATCTACGAACATTTAATTAAATTATATCATATAAAAGCATATAGGTCACATAAAATGCAATGCATGAAGATGATTAATAAGGATCGAGGTTATAAACGCTTCTTGAGCAACCCTTTACTTACCTTTCTCAACTTGGCCCTGAGTCGGGCTGTTACAATCTTCCCCCCTTTAAAAGAATCTGTCCTCAGATTCTATTACTGTCCTTGAAAAGTCCTGGATAATGTTTCAACATCTTTTCCTCTGTTTCCCAAGTCTGTTCTTCTGTACCATTTCTTTTCCATAAGATTCTAACGAGGGGAATCCTTTTGTTTCTCAACTCTTGGAATTTCCTATCCAAGATTCTGACTGGTTTTACTTCATAAGTAAGGTCGGGTTCTAATGGTACTTCTTCCACAGGTAGGATATGTGAATCATCAGCAAAGTATTTTCGAAGTTGGGACACATGGAATACGTTATGTATCCCAGTAAGACTTGCTGGTAGGTCTAGGCGATAGGCTGTTGGACCGATACGTTCCAGTATCTCAAAAGGTCCAATATATCGAGGGTTTAGCTTTCCTCCTTTCCCAATTCGTGTAAACCCTTTTCTTGGAGATGCTTTCAAGAATACCTTTTCGCCTACTGCGAATTCTATGTCCCTTCTTCGATTATCAGCATAACTTTTCTGCCGATCTTGGGCAGCTTTCATTTTCTGCTTGATGATTTCAACTTTCTCTGTTGCTTCTTCTACCCATCTCTTAGCAATATTCCCTCGGGGTTTCCTTTTAATTTCCTTGGTTTCATCCATATCCCAGTATAATGGAGATCTACATTTTCTTCCATATAAAGCCTCGTAAGGTGCAGCTTGGATAGAAGCTTGATAGCTGTTGTTGTATGCAAACTCCACAAGGGGTAGGCAATCTTTCCAATTATCTTGGAAATCTAAGGCACAAGCCCTTAACATATCTTCCAGGTATCGGATGGTTCTTTCAGATTGCCCGTCGGTCTGAGGATGTGCTGCGGTGCTGAAGTTTAACTTGGTACCCATCATTTCTTGAATGTTTTGCCAAAGTTGTGAAGTGAACTTTGGGTCCCTGTCTGAAACTATTCCAAGAGGTACTCCATGCAACCGAATAATTTCCTTTTGATAGAGCTTTGCTAGCGAGTTAACTTTATCAGTTGCTTTGACAGGTAAGAAATGTGCGGATTTTGTTAATCTATCGATGATAACCCAAA
The DNA here is from genome assembly GCA_037501455.1 of Lantana camara. Lineage (NCBI taxonomy): Eukaryota > Viridiplantae > Streptophyta > Magnoliopsida > Lamiales > Verbenaceae > Lantana > Lantana camara. Next base: position 50,943,085 of record CM074865.1, read on the forward strand.
TACCATCAAATCCTCCTTTAACCTTGGGTAATCCATAAACAAAATCCATTGTTACCTGATCCCATTTCCAAGTAGGGATAGATAATGGTTGCAACAATCCTCCAGGTCTCTGATGTTCTGCTTTAACTTGTTGACAAGTTAGACATTTCTTGATGTAATTGGTTATGTCTCTTTTCATGCCGTTCCACCAGAAATGTTTCTTGAGGTCTTGATACATCTTAGTTCCTCCGGGATGTATCGAGTAACGAGTTTTGTGTGCCTCGTCCAATATTTCCTTTCGAATGACATTAGGCACGCAGACCCGATCCTTGTATCTCAAAATCCCTTGATCATCGGTTTTGAATTTTTCTTCAAGATCCTTTTCCTTGGATTTGAGACATTTCTGAATCCATTCATCTTGAGCCTGAGCTTCTTTTATCTTTTCCTTTAGTGGTGACAATACCACTAAATTTGCTAATCGAGCTCGTGAGATTACTTTCACCGATTTTCGTGGGTTACTTGAAGGCTTTCTTGAGAGTGATGCTAAGCTTGATTTCCGACTTAAAGCATCAGCCACTACGTTAGCTTTTCCTGGATGGTACTGGATTACACAGTCGTAATCTTCCAGAAATTCCATCCATCTCCTTTGCCTCATATTTAACTCCTTTTGAGTAAAAAGATACCGTAGGCTCTTATGATCAGTGAAAACTTCAAAGGTAACCCCGTAAAGATAATGTCTCCACTTGACAAGAGCAAACACAATTGCTGCTAGTTCCAAGTCATGAGTAGGGTAGTTTTCCTCATGAGGTTTGAGCTTTCTTGAGGCATAGGCTATCACTTTTCCGTGCTGCATTAATACGCAACCTAGCCCTTCTTTAGAGGCATCGGTATAGACTGTATAACCTTTCTTCCCTTCAGGTAAGGTTAGTACTGGTGCAGATGTCAATCGTTGCTTTAATTCTTGAAAACTTTGTTCGCATTGTTCAGTCCATTCAAACTTTCTTTCCTTCTTTGTTAACTTTGTAAGAGGTGCGGCTATCTTAGAGAAGTCCTTTACAAACCTGCGGTAATAGCCTGCAAGTCCTAGGAAACTTCTCACCTCTGAGGGATTCCTTGGTACTTTCCAATTTGTAATTGCTTCAATCTTTGAAGGATCTACCTCAACACCTGATCCCGAGATTATATGTCCGAGGAATGCAACTTTTTCTATCCAGAACTCACATTTACTGAACTTAGCATATAGCTTATGATCTCGCAAAGTACTTAACACTATGCGAAGATGTTCAGCATGTTCCTCAGGTGTTTTGGAAAATACCAGTATGTCATCGATGAAAATGACCACAAATTTATCCAAACATGGTCGGAATATCCGGTGCATCATGTCCATGAATGCAGCAGGTGCATTGGTCAATCCGAAAGGCATTACTATGAATTCAAAGTGTCCGTAGCGGGTATTGAAAGCTGTTTTAGGGATATCTTTCTCCCTAATCTTTAATTGATAATACCCTTGCCTTAAGTCTAACTTGGAATAGACTCGAGATCCTTGAAGGACATCAAATAACTCCTCTATATGGGGTAGAGGGTATTTGTTCTTTATGGTCATTCGATTAAGTTCTCGGTAATCGATGCACATCCGTAATGTCCCATCTTTCTTCTTTACAAACAACACTGGTGCTCCCCAAGGTGATGTACTGGGACGGATGTATCCTGATTCAATCAAATCATCAAGTTGTTTTCTCAACTCTTGAAGTTCGGCTGGGGCCATCCGATAAGGGGTTTTAGAGAAAGGCTCTGCCCCAGGAATCGTATCGATTACAAATTCTAACTCGCGATCTGGTGGTAGTGAGTTTAGGTGTTCTGGAAAAACGTCGAGAAACTCATTTACCACTTCTACCTCCTCAACTTTAAGTTGGTCCTTTGGCCTATTTAGGAGATAGGCAATGAACCCTGTAGCTCCCTTCTGAACCAACTTCTTAGCTTCTGTCATAGAAATGATTGCCACTGATCTCTTGTCTTCAAGAATCCTACTTTCATCTTGTCCTAAGATGATTTCTTTCTTGAAACAATCCAACTTAGCATGGTATTTGTAGAGCCAATCCATTCCCAGAATAATTCCATATCTCGTTATCGGAAGTTCAATAAGATCCATTGGGTAGTAACGATCACCAATTTGTATAGGGCAGCGTTTATATACTCGATCCGTTATTAAACAAGCTCCCAAAGGGGAACTTATCTCGAAATTATATGATGAGCATTCAAGTGGAAAATTTAAACGCGCACATAAATTGGATGCAATGAATGAATGCGTGGCACCAGGGTCATATAAGACCTTAACTGGCGTGTTTAAGATGTGTACCGTACCTTCCACAATATCCGAAGGGTCTGGATCCTCGTTTCCTTCCAACGCGTAAGCTTTTCCTTTGACAAGTGGCTTTCCAGATTTTCCCACAGTCTTCTCCTTTTCCTTAAGCCCCGGTTTCTTTGGGCATGTATTAAACTGGTGATTAGGGTCTCCACACCACAAACATGTGCCAGCTTTCTTTCGACAGTCTTGTTCAGTATGTCCCGGTTTGTGACAATATTCACAAGTGATCTCCTCTTGTGAATTAGACGGAACTAACTTAGGCTTTTGCTGGGCTGGTGTGGGTTTCTTCCCAAATTTCTGGCTGGATGGTCCAGCGGGTCGTTTCATTCCTTGAGAGGGCTTATTTTGAGGGGGACCAGGGCGATTAGCTGCCAGACGAATATTCTTGTGAGCTGCTTCGGTTTTTAGGGCTTTATCGACTGCTTTGTTATAAGTTTCAATATCTAATGAAGCTAAAGCCCATCGAAGGTCTGGCTTCAATCCATCAATGAATCGCTTGGTCTTCCTTCGTTCATCATTTAAAATATGTGGAGCATACTGGATTAGCCTCACAAACCTTGCCTCGTATTCTGCTACTGACATATAACCTTGTGTTAAAGTCATGAATTCAGCTTCTCGAGTGTCCCTTATCACTTGAGGAATATACTTATTTTGAAATTCCTTCACAAACTCCGCCCAACTGTAATCAGTGTGGTCTTCTATCCAAGTTAGCTTGACGTGCTTCCACCAACTCAAAGCGGGTCCTTCTAAAAGAAAGGCTGCATACTGCACTCGTTCCCGTTCCTCGGGAAATATATCCATAGCTTCATAAATCTTTTCCAAACTAGCTATCCAGTTTTCAGCCTTCAGGTCGTTAGGTTCTCCAAAGAATTTTGGGGGATTCATTCGGAGAAACCTTTCTAAGGATCGCTCGTTGGTAGGGTTATTTCCAGGTGTACAAGTTCGAACGAACTGCCTTAAGGCTTCTACGAGTTCGGGGTGTCCTGGTGGATCTTGTGGTGAAGGAGAATTGTTTCGTAGTGTCTTTCGTAGAGGCATGATGAATGCTGAAATCACAATTACATAGGAAATATAATGCATGTGGGGTAAGAATGTCTCAAAGATCATTTCAGAACAATAATCACCAAATAACATCAATCATCAAAGATAAAGTGCAGAAAGAAATAACATTAGTACTCACGGTCCTGCTGGTATCTTGAAGCGACTCTAAGACTCATGATGCAGAAATGTAAAGTAACATGAAATAACAGTGTAAAATGATCAAAATGCGTCATATATATATGCATCAAGGTTAGTATGCTTCGAGAGCTACAAAAGTAAAAGCAAAAAGAAAGGGGGGGTGGACCCGATCTACCTCGAGTTACACCCTACAAGTACTGTCACTCCTAGTAGGTCAAAGCTGCTACTGTCCGCTGCTGCTACTATGTACTGCTGCAAAAATGGGGAGTGTCTCCACTGGCTGCTACATACCCCCGAATAACTATCCTATATACTGTACCTCGTATCTCATGGCCAGAACTCAATCCTCTGTAGCACTACCTGCCTCGAGGTCGACTGTATCATCTGAATCTGGAACCCTAATAGGACTCCACTCCTCGCTGGGCTCAACACTATCCTCCTCCTCCGGAACAACGTGTAGTCCATCAACATCCTCGCCAAGCTCATCGTCCTGCTGGGGCTCCTCCTCGTCCTCATCAGAATGGGCTATAGCATCTGAAGCCTCACTGTCTCCAGAATGGGCTACTGCGGGTCCGGGCTGCATCTCTAGAACCTGCTCCATAACCTGAGTATCGTTCAGGTGAAGTGCGTCCTCCAAACGGCTCCTCATCTGGGCTCGGTACTGGTCGTGAATCACTATAGAAGCCTCACGATCCAGAGTCAAACTAAGCACGTCCTCCTCGAGCTCGGCTACTCGTGATGCTAACTGGGAGATAGCGATCTGAGATGCGGCTAGCTGGTCCCGAGCATGGTCACGATCCACTGCTGTCTGTCTAGCCATCTCTCGGTTCCTCTCAGCCTCCAGTCTATACTCACCGGTCCTCTGATACTCATAAAAGTAGGCATCTCTCTCGGCCTCTAATAGGTGAACTGCTCTGTTCGGATAGGCATACCCGGGAAAGGCCTCCTGATGTGAACCCTGACTATGCTGCCTAATCCTCTGCCAAGGATAGTATCTAGGACCCCCACTACGAGTAACTACTAAGGTCCTAGGAGGCTCATACTGATCCAGCCACTCAATGCTATCAGAATGTGGAAGCTCACCGTAGCCAGCCATTTTACTCTAGAAAAACACTTTACAAATTATTAGGGCAACGAAATTATAGTGAAGTACTTTCCCTATCCAATGTTTAGATTAAGTTCTCTCTGTCTAAACCTGATGCTCTGATACCACCTTAGTTGTAGCGCCCCTTAACACTACAACCCCGCACCGTTGTACTTCCCGAGTGGATGTGAGACCTAGCACTCGAGAAATACTTCGGCGAACGGACAAGACTATACAATACCAGAGTATAAAATTTAAATGCAACGGAAAAATAAACTTAAACAGTAAAAGGGGAATAATATATAACGAGACACGTGATATTAAGTTGGATAAGTAATTACAACGATAGGTTTATATTCACGAAAGAGTGCTTATTGAAAGCTGTACATGCACTTGTGATTAATCTAAATGACTGGTAAGTGACACCTTAAAGCTTCAAGATACCTCTAAGGCGTCGCTGGAATGATTCCTGAAACCATGAATTAAAAGAGTAGGAGGGTTAGTCAAAATGACTAAGTGACGGGGGTTTGAGATTTAGGATTTTAAGTAAGATTTTGAAAATGTTTTGACCAAGAAAGTCTTGATTTGAAATGTATATATCATATAATAACAAATAAGTATATGACAATAATATCCGGTTCATATTTGGTTGAAATAGGAGTAGGGGGAATATAGGCTATACTTTAGAAACTTTATGAACCGTTTTGAAAATGATTTTATGCCCGCAAGTTAGGCGTCTCCAACCTTAACACCGTAAAATCCGAGAAAAATAGTAACGACACTGATCAAGGTGCCGGTACTTAATAAAACAAATACGAGAGTACCATCCTTCTTCCTCCGGTGTCACGTAGGGTTGCAAGCCCTAGTGACGATGAACAAGATTGTGGGAGGGGCGTACCTTTTCCCGTCACTTGGTGTGGAATAACTAACCTCCAGTTAGACCACCACCAAGATCTAGTTGGCGGCTGGTATAATAGTAGTCCTCGGCCCGTGCCTCCCGGACTACTACTTCTACCAAGACCACCGGGCCCATAGGAAAAACAATAACTTTGCTTGCAAGACGAGAATATTTACCCGTAAGAAAGTACTAAGTACTTTTCGGGTAAATGTATGTTTTCAATAATTAACAAGAATTACTTTCCCATAAAGGGAAGAATAACTTGAAAGGAGATTCAAGAAAATAAAGTAAAGTATTTTATCATGATTTCAGTTGAAAAGATTTAAAACCCTCACCGGTATCGAGACTTAAGTGGAACTGTGAGGATTCCACTCTTCGATCCTATATTCGCCTGAAAGTAATAACTACTACTGACTTAGAACTAGGTTCTTAGTTCCTAACTAATCCAATTGCACACAACAATGTAGTAAATAATTATAGAAGGTACACATTATGTATTGCGTTAAAGATTTCCCGGTAAACCCTAAATTCACCCGTTTAATTAATAAATTCAGGGTTTATGGGATCTTTAACTAATCAAATATTTATTGACTATATTATAATTCTAATTGTAAGGTTTAAAATGAAATTCAAGGTTTAATTTGACAATGTAGGTTATCTTTTGAAAAATATTACATAGTTTATTGATTTTTGGAAAATTTGGGAAAAATTATTTCTTTAAAAATTCCAAAACTTATTTTATAATTATTTTTGAAATAATTTCGAAATAAATGATATTTTAGTTGACCAAAAAGTCAAAATTACTATTAAAAACATTTACTATTCAATTTCATATGAATTAAACACTTTATAACACAAAATCAAATTCATACACACCCACACATAACTCACGGCACACACATGCACACACACTTATCCAAGAACATTATGAACATGTTCTTAAGCTCATTTGAATATTCAAAGAGGGTGTGTAACATGTTCTATCACATTCATATTCATAACATAAGATTAAAGCTTAACATAGCAAAATATATGAACTTTCTATGAAAAATAATTCTAAATAAATTACTATAGGCATGAATTTATTCAAACAAGATCATAAGCATTTAAATATATAAGAACATTATATCATATCATAATTCATGCATTTAATTGAATAAAATTTCATAATGTGCTCACATTATTATTTAAACTAACAATTATGCACATATTTCATAAAATAAATTCCTAAAGCATAATTTAATTAATCCTAGGCATGCTACTATTATTTCTATACTAAGAACATTATATAAAACATGAAATAATAGAAGAAAACATACCTTGTAGAGAGAGAGAGGGTTGTGGCGTGAGAATGGAGAAGGAGAGAGTGAATTTTGTGTGTTGAATTGTGAGGTATAAATGAGGCTTAAGGGGGGTATTTATAGGTAGTCATGAGGGGTTTCTAAGCAATAAATGAAAGTTTATGGGAGATGTGGTTGCCTAAGATTTGAACAAATGCTTGGTAATTAAGTTGGAGATGTGGTTAAATTATTTCATGAACAAATGCTAGGTAATTAACTAGGAAATGTGGAAAAATTATGCCCATTTGTTTAATCCTTCTAGAAGACCATGAGGTCATGGATGATGTCATTTTGATTAAAAATAAATGTAAAAATAATATAAAATTTATTCAAGAGTCGAGAGATAAAATTTTGATGTAGTGAATTAATAATAGAATGAGTGAAAAACGAGCTTCGTTTTGATTATAAATATGAAATATTTGGAGTTTTTGTTTATAAATTATGAGTACTAAAGATGATGAAAATCATAAGAAAATTATATAAACGAAGCTATGATAAAGTTTAGAGTTTGGAAAAATCACTATAATGTAGAGGAAAATTCAAGGATCGTTTTAAGTATAATTTCGACTATTGATTAAAAGCTAATTGTTTTAAAATAAAATGATGATTTTTAAATAGGAAAATATTTATAAATATGCTATGGGTGAAATCGAGTTTTTTGGTAAATGCATGAAAATTCATAAAATAATTTGAGGGTCGTTTTGGCTATAATTTTGAATATCAAAAAGTAGATGAATAAGGATTTATTGATGATCGAATCATAAGCTAGGGTTTTTTGCCGGTTTTTGATACTACGGGAGTTAGGATGGGAATTGTGGTTCACGGAGAGTATCACGATCCTCGAAATAATGTGAGGATTCTTTTGGTTAAAATATTGGATAGTGAAAGTGTTTCGGGAAATGTAGGAATATTTTTGAGCTGTAGGGGTATTTTTGTAATTTCCAACCTAAAACTGTAGGAATGGGTTTTGAAGTATATGAAGGGGTTTTAGGTGCTGGAAAGGAATGAATACTAGAATTCTAGGATTTTATGCAAAGAGTTTCAAAGTATAAATTAAATAGAGAAAAGAATTAAATCTACGAACATTTAATTAAATTATATCATATAAAAGCATATAGGTCACATAAAATGCAATGCATGAAGATGATTAATAAGGATCGAGGTTATAAACGCTTCTTGAGCAACCCTTTACTTACCTTTCTCAACTTGGCCCTGAGTCGGGCTGTTACATATAATACCATCCGAAGAGATACCATTAGAACCAAATCTCACATATACAGAGAAACCAGTGCGCTTTTTGGACCGCAAGTATAAAGAACTTCGGAATAGAAGGATCCCGATGGTAAAAGTACAGTGGAGAAATCAAAAGACAGAAGAAGCTACTTGGGAATTGGAAGAGAAGATGAAGAAATACTATCCGGGATTGTTTACCAGCAGCAGATAGAATCTGGGGACCAAATTCTTTCAAAGGGGGGAGAGTTGTGACACCCTGATATTTAGAAAAGTAAGAAAATATAAATTAGAAAAATATTACATCATAACATGCATACATATTTCGTGGCATATCAACTGTGCAATTTATTTATTTAAATTTAGAATGTTACTTGACCCAATTATATTTTGGAAACAATTACATATCTAGTTGATAAAATATTTAAGTGCAATTTTAAAATTTTGTAATATCTATAGTAGTTTAATTATAAAATAATAATAATAAAATAAATTATTTGTATGTTAATCTTTATAATATATACGCACAATAATATATATGTATCTATGTATTTATATATATATATATATACACATGCAGTCAATTAAAAAGAATGTGCACGTTAGTAGTAGTATTTGGACTTATTAGATTCAATCATGTAATCAATACATATTCCATAATTGCATGCATTTAGTATTTAGTTAAATTAACAATTATAAATACGTTAATAATAATAATAATAATAATAATAATAATAATAATAATAATAATAATAATAATAATATATCTATTTTAATTTTAAAGGTGGAGGTAAGGGGTTGCCATGTTCGTACATATATAAAATTTTATTAATATTGAATGTTTACTTAATCTTAAAGACTGGGACGTATCCTCATCCCAAATCACCACCTATCAATTTCAGAAATGATTCAGCACTTACTAATATAAACAAAACAAGTTAATGTCTTCAACACTCTTAAATCTCTCTTTCACTCTCTCGGACAGGTATGGCTTCCTTTTCCATAATCTCCATTAAAGTAGCAATAATTTAGATGTAATAATGATTCTTTTATTCGGTGAACATGGTTTTACAACATTAATTATGCAATATGCTGTAGTTCCTAGCTATTCCTTTGAATTGACTTGACCACTCAACCTCAAAAATCCATTTTTTGACAAACCTATACATGTCCGGGTAGGTACATACATCATTATATGTAATATTAGTCATAAACAATTAGTGAGTTTAAATAATTTTCTTATGCAGAATGTTGGAGGGTATAATTAAAAAAAAATGAGATATTAAATGCCTTTTGTTAACTTAAACGATAATATTGACGGTTTGAATCTAAATATCAATAATTGAGGATGTCTCTAAGATTAGGCCTTAACTATAATTTTATTAAAATTAGTAATTAGGTGCGTAAATATTAAATGGTGTTATTCATATTAATAATACTTTAGGATATTAATGAAGAAGTAGTCTGATTCATAATTGGTAATTGATAGGAATCATTGTTAGGTAATTAGACTTCATTTTAATAGTAAAAATCGTTGTTGCCAATTAGATTAAAAAATAAATAAATTAATTAATCAATCTACTTATTCCATGTTATATAGTTATAATATTATATTCAAAATAAGATTTAAATGCACGGGAGTAATAATGGAACTTACTTTGTTGCGTTTGACTAATTTAAAATAAATAAATGATATGTGGACATTTAAAGAATTAGATATTGTTCAGGGAGTCCTGTACCTTCATTTTGTAATTCAGTTGATTGAATGTGTGTGTATATGTACCAAGTATTTTGCATGCATATATGTGAAATGTAAATGTGATTGCAACTTATTTATTTTACCGTTAGTAATAAGGTCAGACTAGGATTTTAGATTTAGCACTGTTTCACCTAGAGTCGTGTTTGTCCTTTTGTCAGGCCAACAAGGACCAGCTGCGAATTATTACGGTGAGGAAACTTTACCTTTAAAATTGAAATACGTATATCTATATTATTATACCAGCCTTCTTAAGACCTTTATTTGACGATTTCGATTTCTATTCCTTTCATGTTATACCTATGTATGTAAATAGCTGTTTATCAATTAGTAGTTTTAAGACAAATGATTTGGTTAGTAAACATGGTTTCTTACCTATAAGTACTGCATCAAATCCTTCGTTTTATTTGAAAAGAATCTACCGTTCTTGTTAACGAGCTATTCTGTTCCATTATTGTTTGATTGCACTCGTGGGGACGCCCACGGGGAAGTTCTGGGCTACGGGGTTACTCTCAATATCAGACCGGCTGGGCGGTATCGGGCCGCGGTCGTAGCTGTGCAAGGTAACGACCTCATGTTGACGCTACCATTCGGAGATGGTCTCGAGTGATTAGCCGAAGATATGTGTAACAGCCCGACTCAGGGCCAAGTTGAGAAAGGTAAGTAAAGGGTAATTCAGGAAGCGTTTATAACCTCGATCCTTATTAATCCTTTTCATACATTGCATTTTATGTGACCTATATGCTTTTATATGATATAATTTTCGTAGATTTAATTCTTTTCTCTATTTAATTTATACTTTGAAACTCTTTGCATAAAATCCTAGAATTCTAGTATTCATTCCTTTCCAGCACCTAAAACCCCTTCATATACTTCAAAACCCATTCCTACAGTTTTAGGTTGGAAATTACAAAAATACCCCTACAGCTCAAAAATATTCCTACATTTCCCGAAACACTTCCACTACCCAATATTTTAACCAAAAGAATCCTCACATTATTTCGAGGATTGTGATACTCTCCGTGAACCACAATTTCCATCCTAACTCCCGTAGTATCAAAAACCGGCAAAAACCCTAGCTTATGATTCGATCATCAATAAATCCTTATTCATCTACCTTTTGATATTCAAAATTATAACCAAAACGACCCTCAAATTATTTTATGAATTTTCATGCATTTACCAAAAACTCGATTTCACCCATAGCATATTTATAAATATTTTCCTATTTAAAAATCATCATTTCATTTTAAAACAATTAGCTTTTAATCAATAGTCGAAATTATACTTAAAACGATCCTTGAATTTTCCTCTACATTATAGTGATTTTTCCAAACTCTAAACTGTATCATAACTTCGTTTATATAATTTTTCTTATGATTTTCATCATCTTTAGAATTCATAAATTATAAATAAAAACTCTAAATATTCTACATTTACAATCAAAACGAAGCTCGTTTTTCACTCATTCTATTATTAATTCACTACATCAAAATTTTATCTCTCGACTCTTGAATAAATTTTATATTATTTTTACATTTATTTTTAATCAAAATGACATCATCCATGACCTCATGGTCTTCTAGAAGGATTAAACAAATGGGCATAATTTTTCCACATTTCCTAGTTAATTACCTAGCATTTGTTCATGAAATAATTTAACCACATCTCCAACTTAATTACCAAGCATTTGTTCAAATCTTAGGCAACCACATCTCCCATAAACTTTCATTTATTGCTTAGAAACCCCTCATGACTACCTATAAATACCCCCCTTAAGCCTCATTTATACCTCACAATTCAACACACAAAATCACTCTCTCCCTCTCCAACCTCACGCCATTCCTCTCCCTCTCTCTCTAAGGTATGTTTTCTTCTATTATTTCATGTTTTATATAATGTTCTTAGTATAGAAATATTAGTAGCATGTCTAGAATTAATTAAATTATGCTTTAGGAAATTATTTTATGAAATATGTGCATAATTGTTAGTTTAAATAACAATGTGTGTACATTATGAAATTTTATTCAATTAAATGCATGAATCATGATATGATATAATGTTCTTATGTAATTAAATGCTTATGATCTTGTTTGAATAAATTCATGCCTATAGTAATTTATTTAGAATTATTTTTCATAGAAAGTTCATATATTTTGCTATATTAAGCTTTAATCTTATGTTATGAATATGAATGTGATAGAACATGTTACACACCCTCTTTGAATATTCAAATGAGTTCAAGAACATGTTCATAATGTTCTTGGATGTGTGTGTGTGCATGTGTGTGCCGTGAGTTATGTGTGTGTGTGTGTGAAATTAATTTTGTGTTATAAAGTGTTTAATTCATATGAAATTGAATAGTAAATGTTTTTAATAGTAATTTTGACTTTTTGGTCAACTAAAATACCCTTATTTCGAAATTATTTCAAAAATAATTATAAAATAAGTTTTGGAATTTTTAAAGAAATAATTTCCCAAAATTTTCCAAAAATCAATAAACTATGTAATGTTTTTCAAAAGATAACCTACATTGTCAAATTAAACCTTGAATTTCATTTCAAACCTTACAATTAAAATTATAATATAGTTAATAAATATTTGATTAGTTAAAGATCCCATAAACCCTGAATTTATTAATTAAACGGGTGAATTTAGGGTTTACCGGGAAATCTTTAACGCAACACATAATGTGTACCTTCTATAATTATTTACTACATTGTTGTGTGCAATTGGATTAGTTAGAAACTAAGAACCTAGTTCTGAGTCAGTAGTAGCTATTACTTTCAGGCGAACATAGGATCGAAGAGTGGAATCCTCACAGTTCCACTTAAGTCTCGATACCGGTGAGGGTTTTAAATCTTTTCAACTGAAATCATGATAAAATACTTTACTTTATTTTCTTGAATTTCCTTTCAAGTTATTCTTCCCTTTATGGGAAGGTAATTCTTGTTAATTATTGAAAACATACATTTACCCGAAAAGTACTTAGTACTTTCTTACGGGTAAATATTCTCGTCTTGCAAGTAAAAATTATTGTTTTTCCTATGGGCCCGGTGGTATTGGTAAAAGTAGTAGTCCGGGAGGCACGGGCCGAGGTCTACTATTATACCAGCCGCCAACTAGATCTTGGTGGTGGTCTAACTGGAGGTTAGTTATTCCACACCAAGTGACGGGAAAAGGTACGCCCCTCCCACAATCTTGTTCATCGTCACTAGGGCTTGCAACCCTACGTGACACCGGAGGAAGAAGGATGGTATTCTCGTATTTGTTTTATTAAGTACCGACACCCTGATCAGTGTCGTTACTATTTTTCTCGGATTTTACGGTGTTAAGGTTGGAGACGCCTAACTTGCGGGCATAAAATCATTTTCAAAACGGTTCATAAAGTTTCTAAAGTATAGCCTATATTCCCCCTACTCCTATTTCAACCAAATATGAACCGGATATTATTGTCATATACTTATTTGTTATTATATGATATATATACATTTCAAACCAAGATTTTCTTGGTCAAAACATTTTCAAAATCTTACTTATAATCCTAAACCTCAAACCCCCCGTCACTTAGTCATTTTGACTAACCCTCCTACTCTTTTAATTCATGGTTTCAGGAATCATTCCAGCGACGCCTTAGAGGTATCTTGAAGCTTTAAGGTGTCACTTTCCAGTCGTTTAGATTAATCACAAGTGCATGTACAGCTTTCAATAAGCACTCTTTCGTGAATATAAACCTATCGTTGTAATTACTTATCCAACTTAATATCATGTGTCTCGTTATATATTGTTCCCCTTTTTATTGTTTAAGCTTATCTCCGTTGCATTTAAATTTTATACTCTGGTATTGTATAGTCTTGTCCGTTCGCCGAAGTATTTCTCGAGTGCTAGGTCTCACATCCACTCGGGAAGTACAACGGTGCGGGGTTGTAGTGTTAAGGGGCGCTACAGCTAAGGTGGTATCAGAGCCTCAGGTTTAGACAGAGAGAACTTAATCTAAACACTAGATAGAGAATGTATTTCACTATAATTTCTTTGCCCTAATAATTTGTAAAGTGTTTTTCTAGAGTAAAATGGCTGGCTTCGGTGAGCTTCTACATTCTGATAGCATTGAGTGGCTGGATCAGTATGAGCCTCCTAGGACCTTAGTAGTTACTCGTAGTGGAGGTCCTAGATACTATCCTTGGCAGAGGATTAGGCAGCATAGTCAGGATTCACATCAGGAGGCCTTTCCCGGGTATGCCTACCCGAACAGAGCAGTTCACTTATTAGAGGCCGAGAGAGATGCCTACTTTTATGAGTATCAGAGGACCGGTGAGTATCGACTGGAGGCTGAGAGGAACCGAGAGATGGCTAGACAGACAGCAGTGGATCGTGACCATGCTCGGGACCAGCTAGCCGCATCTCAGATTGCTATCTCCCAGTTAGCATCACGAGTAGCCGAGCTCGAGGAGGACGTGCTTAGTTTGACTCTGGATCGTGAGGCTTCTATAGTGATTCATGACCAGTACCGAGCCCAGATGAGGAGCCGTTTGGAGGACGCACTTCACCTGAACGATACTCAGGTTATGGAGCAGGTTCTGGAGATGCAGCCCGGACCCGCAGTAGCCCATTCTGGAGACAGTGAGGCTTCAGATGCTATAGCCCATTCTGATGAGGACGAGGAGGAGCCCCAGCAGGACGATGAGCTTGGCGAGGATGTTGATGGACTACACGTTGTTCCGGAGGAGGAGGATAGTGTTGAGCCCAGCGAGGAGTGGAGTCCTATTAGGGTTCCAGATTCAGATGATACAGTCGACCTCGAGGCAGGTAGTGCTACAGAGGATTGAGTTCTGGCCATGAGATACGAGGTACAGTATATAGGATAGTTATTCGGGGGTATGTAGCAGCCAGTGGAGACACTCCCCATTTTTGCAGCAGTACATAGTAGCAGCAGCGGACAGTAGCAGCTTTGACCTACTAGGAGTGACAGTACTTGTAGGGTGTAACTCGAGGTAGATCGGGTCCACCCCCTTTTCTTTTTGCTTTTACTTTTGTAGCTCTTGAAGCATACTAACCTTGATGCATATATATATGACGCATTTTGATCATTTTACACTGTTATTTCATGTTACTTTACATTTCTGCATCATGAGTCTTAGAGTCGCTTCAAGATACCAGCAGGACCGTGAGTACTAATGTTATTTCTTTCTGCACTTTATGCTTGATGATTGATGTTATTTGGTGGTTATTGTTCTGAAATGATCTTTGAGACATTCTTACCCCACATGCATTATATTTCCTATGTAATTGTGATTTCAGCATTCATCATGCCTCTACGAAAGACACTACGAAACAATTCTCCTTCGCCACAAGATCCACCAGGACACCCCGAACTCGTAGAAGCCTTAAGGCAGTTCGTTCGAACTTGTACACCTGGAAATAACCCTACCAACGAGCGATCCTTAGAAAGGTTTCTCCGAATGAATCCCCCAAAATTCTTTGGAGAACCTAACGACCTGAAGGCTGAAAACTGGATAGCTAGTTTGGAAAAGATTTATGAAGCTATGGATATATTTCCCGAGGAACGGGAACGAGTGCAGTACGCAGCCTTTCTCTTAGAAGGACCCGCTTTGAGCTGGTGGAAGCACGTCAAGTTAACCTGGATAGACGACCACACTGATTACAGTTGGGCGGAGTTTGTGAAGGAATTTCAGAATAAGTATATTCCTCAAGTGATAAGGGACACTCGAGAAGCTGAATTCATGACTTTAACCCAAGGTTATATGTCAGTAGCAGAATACGAGGCAAGGTTTGTGAGGCTAATCCAGTATGCTCCACATATTTTAAATGATGAACGAAGGAAGACCAAGCGATTCATTGATGGATTGAAGCCAGACCTTCGATGGGCTTTAGCTTCATTAGATATTGAAACTTATAACAAAGCAGTCGATAAAGCCCTAAAGACCGAAGCAGCTCACAAGAATATTCGTCTGGCAGCTAATCGCCCTGGTCCCCCTCAAAATAAGCCCTCTCAAGGAATGAAACGACCCGCTGGACCATCCAGCCAGAAATTTGGGAAGAAACCCACACCAGCCCAGCAAAAGCCTAAGTCAGTTCCGTCTAATTCACAAGAGGAGATCACTTGTGAGTATTGTCACAAACCGGGACATACTGAACAAGACTGTCGAAAGAAAGCTGGTACATGTTTGTGGTGTGGAGACCCTAATCACCAGTTTAATACATGCCCAAAGAAACCAGGATTTAAGGAAAAGGAGAAGACTGTGGGAAAATCTGGAAAGCCACTTGTCAAAGGAAAAGCTTACGCGTTGGAAGGAAACGAGGATCCAGACCCTTCGGATGTTGTGGAAGGTACGCTACACATCTTAAACACGCCAGTTAAGGTCTTATATGACCCTGGTGCCACGCATTCATTCATTGCATCCAATTTATGTGCGCGTTTAAATTTTCCACTTGAATGCTCATCATATAATTTCGAGATAAGTTCCCCTTTGGGAGCTTGTTTAATAACGGATCGAGTATATAAACGCTGCCCTATACAAATTGGTGATCGTTACTACCCAATGGATCTTATTGAACTTCCGATAACGAGATATGGAATTATTCTGGGAATGGATTGGCTCTACAAATACCATGCTAAGTTGGATTGTTTCAAGAAAGAAATCATCTTAGGACAAGATGAAAGTAGGATTCTTGAAGACAAGAGATCAGTGGCAATCATTTCTATGACAGAAGCTAAGAAGTTGGTTCAGAAGGGAGCTACAGGGTTCATTGCCTATCTCCTAAATAGGCCAAAGGACCAACTTAAAGTTGAGGAGGTAGAAGTGGTAAATGAGTTTCTCAACGTTTTCCCAGAACATCTAAACTCACTACCACCAGATCGCGAGTTAGAATTTGTAATCGATACGATTCCTGGGGCAGAGCCTTTCTCTAAAACCCCTTATCGGATGGCCCCAGCCGAACTTCAAGAGTTGAGAAAACAACTTGATGATTTGATTGAATCAGGATACATCCGTCCCAGTACATCACCTTGGGGAGCACCAGTGTTGTTTGTAAAGAAGAAAGATGGGACATTACGGATGTGCATCGATTACCGAGAACTTAATCGAATGACCATAAAGAACAAATACCCTCTACCCCATATAGAGGAGTTATTTGATGTCCTTCAAGGATCTCGAGTTTATTCCAAGTTAGACTTAAGGCAAGGGTATTATCAATTAAAGATCAGGGAGGAAGATATCCCTAAAACAGCTTTCAATACCCGCTATGGACACTTTGAATTCATAGTAATGCCTTTCGGATTGACCAATGCACCCGCTGCATTCATGGACATGATGCACCGGATATTCCGACCATGTTTGGATAAATTTGTGGTCATTTTCATCGATGACATACTGGTATTTTCCAAAACACCTGAGGAACATGCTGAACATCTTCGCATAGTGTTAAGTACTTTGCGAGATCATAAGCTATATGCTAAGTTCAGTAAATGTGAGTTCTGGATAGAAAAAGTTGCATTCCTCGGACATATAATCTCGGGATCAGGTGTTGAGGTAGATCCTTCAAAGATTGAAGCAATTACAAATTGGAAAGTACCAAGGAATCCCTCAGAGGTGAGAAGTTTCCTAGGACTTGCAGGCTATTACCGCAGGTTTGTAAAGGACTTCTCTAAGATAGCCGCACCTCTTACAAAGTTAACAAAGAAGGAAAGAAAGTTTGAATGGACTGAACAATGCGAACAAAGTTTTCAAGAATTAAAGCAACGATTGACATCTGCACCAGTACTAACCTTACCTGAAGGGAAGGAAGGTTATACAGTTTATACCGATGCCTCTAAAGAAGGGCTAGGTTGCGTATTAATGCAGCACGGAAAAGTGATAGCCTATGCCTCAAGAAAGCTCAAACCTCATGAGGAAAACTACCCTACTCATGACTTGGAATTAGCAGCAATTGTGTTTGCTCTTGTCAAGTGGAGACATTATCTTTACGGGGTTACCTTTGAAGTTTTCACTGATCACAAGAGCCTACGGTATCTTTTTACTCAAAAGGAGTTGAACATGAGGCAAAGGAGATGGATGGAATTTCTGGAAGATTACGACTGTGTAATCCAGTACCATCCAGGAAAAGCTAACGTAGTGGCTGATGCTTTAAGTCGGAAATCAAGCTTAGCATCACTCTCAAGAAAGCCTTCAAGTAACCCACGAAAATCGGTGAAAGTAATCTCACGAGCTCGATTAGCAAATTTAGTGGTATTGTCACCACTAAAGGAAAAGATAAAAGAAGCTCAGGCTCAAGATGAATGGATTCAGAAATGTCTCAAATCCAAGGAAAAGGATCTTGAAGAAAAATTCAAAACCGATGATCAAGGGATTTTGAGATACAAGGATCGGGTCTGCGTGCCTAATGTCATTCGAAAGGAAATATTGGACGAGGCACACAAAACTCGTTACTCGATACATCCCGGAGGAACTAAGATGTATCAAGACCTCAAGAAACATTTCTGGTGGAACGGCATGAAAAGAGACATAGCCAATTACATCAAGAAATGTCTAACTTGTCAACAAGTTAAAGCAGAACATCAGAGACCTGGAGGATTGTTGCAACCATTATCTATCCCTACTTGGAAATGGGATCAGGTAACAATGGATTTTGTTTATGGATTACCCAAGGTTAAAGGAGGATTTGATGGTATTTGGGTTATCATCGATAGATTAACAAAATCCGCACATTTCTTACCTGTCAAAGCAACTGATAAAGTTAACTCGCTAGCAAAGCTCTATCAAAAGGAAATTATTCGGTTGCATGGAGTACCTCTTGGAATAGTTTCAGACAAGGATCCAAAGTTCACTTCACAACTTTGGCAAAACATTCAAGAAATGATGGGTACCAAGTTAAACTTCAGCACCGCAGCACATCCTCAGACCGACGGGCAATCTGAAAGAACCATCCAATACCTGGAAGATATGTTAAGGACTTGTGCCTTAGATTTCCAAGATAATTGGAAAGATTGCCTACCCCTTGTGGAGTTTGCATACAACAACAGCTATCAAGCTTCTATCCAAGCTGCACCTTACGAGGCTTTATATGGAAGAAAATGTAGATCTCCATTATACTGGGATATGGATGAAACCAAGGAAATTAAAAGGAAACCCCGAGGGAATATTGCTAAGAGATGGGTAGAAGAAGCAACAGAGAAAGTTGAAATCATCAAGCAGAAAATGAAAGCTGCCCAAGATCGGCAGAAAAGTTATGCTGATAATCGAAGAAGGGACATAGAATTCGCAGTAGGTGAAAAGGTATTCTTGAAAGCATCTCCAAGAAAAGGGTTTACACGAATTGGGAAAGGAGGAAAGCTAAACCCTCGATATATTGGACCTTTTGAGATACTGGAACGTATCGGTCCAACAGCCTATCGCCTAGACCTACCAGCAAGTCTTACTGGGATACATAACGTATTCCATGTGTCCCAACTTCGAAAATACTTTGCTGATGATTCACATATCCTACCTGTGGAAGAAGTACCACTAGAACCCGACCTTACTTATGAAGTAAAACCAGTCAAAATCTTGGATAGGAAATTCCAAGAGTTGAGGAACAAAAGGATTCCCCTCGTTAGAATCTTATGGAAAAGAAATGGTACAGAAGAACAGACTTGGGAAACAGAGGAAAAGATGTTGAAACATTATCCAGGACTGTTCAAGGACAATAATAGAATCTGAGGACAGATTCTTTTAAAGGGGGGAAGATTGTAACAGCCCGACTCAGGGCCAAGTTGAGAAAGGTAAGTAAAGGGTAATTCAGGAAGCGTTTATAACCTCGATCCTTATTAATCCTTTTCATACATTGCATTTTATGTGACCTATATGCTTTTATATGATATAATTTTCGTAGATTTAATTCTTTTCTCTATTTAATTTATACTTTGAAACTCTTTGCATAAAATCCTAGAATTCTAGTATTCATTCCTTTCCAGCACCTAAAACCCCTTCATATACTTCAAAACCCATTCCTACAGTTTTAGGTTGGAAATTACAAAAATACCCCTACAGCTCAAAAATATTCCTACATTTCCCGAAACACTTCCACTACCCAATATTTTAACCAAAAGAATCCTCACATTATTTCGAGGATTGTGATACTCTCCGTGAACCACAATTTCCATCCTAACTCCCGTAGTATCAAAAACCGGCAAAAACCCTAGCTTATGATTCGATCATCAATAAATCCTTATTCATCTACCTTTTGATATTCAAAATTATAACCAAAACGACCCTCAAATTATTTTATGAATTTTCATGCATTTACCAAAAACTCGATTTCACCCATAGCATATTTATAAATATTTTCCTATTTAAAAATCATCATTTCATTTTAAAACAATTAGCTTTTAATCAATAGTCGAAATTATACTTAAAACGATCCTTGAATTTTCCTCTACATTATAGTGATTTTTCCAAACTCTAAACTGTATCATAACTTCGTTTATATAATTTTTCTTATGATTTTCATCATCTTTAGAATTCATAAATTATAAATAAAAACTCTAAATATTCTACATTTACAATCAAAACGAAGCTCGTTTTTCACTCATTCTATTATTAATTCAATACATCAAAATTTTATCTCTCGACTCTTGAATAAATTTTATATTATTTTTACATTTATTTTTAATCAAAATGACATCATCCATGACCTCATGGTCTTCTAGAAGGATTAAACAAATGGGCATAATTTTTCCACATTTCCTAGTTAATTACCTAGCATTTGTTCATGAAATAATTTAACCACATCTCCAACTTAATTACCAAGCATTTGTTCAAATCTTAGGCAACCACATCTCCCATAAACTTTCATTTATTGCTTAGAAACCCCTCATGACTACCTATAAATACCCCCCTTAAGCCTCATTTATACCTCACAATTCAACACACAAAATCACTCTCTCCCTCTCCAACCTCACGCCATTCCTCTCCCTCTCTCTCTAAGGTATGTTTTCTTCTATTATTTCATGTTTTATATAATGTTCTTAGTATAGAAATATTAGTAGCATGTCTAGAATTAATTAAATTATGCTTTAGGAAATTATTTTATGAAATATGTGCATAATTGTTAGTTTAAATAACAATGTGTGTACATTATGAAATTTTATTCAATTAAATGCATGAATCATGATATGATATAATGTTCTTATGTAATTAAATGCTTATGATCTTGTTTGAATAAATTCATGCCTATAGTAATTTATTTAGAATTATTTTTCATAGAAAGTTCATATATTTTGCTATATTAAGCTTTAATCTTATGTTATGAATATGAATGTGATAGAACATGTTACACACCCTCTTTGAATATTCAAATGAGTTCAAGAACATGTTCATAATGTTCTTGGATGTGTGTGTGTGCATGTGTGTGCCGTGAGTTATGTGTGTGTGTGTGTGAAATTAATTTTGTGTTATAAAGTGTTTAATTCATATGAAATTGAATAGTAAATGTTTTTAATAGTAATTTTGACTTTTTGGTCAACTAAAATACCCTTATTTCGAAATTATTTCAAAAATAATTATAAAATAAGTTTTGGAATTTTTAAAGAAATAATTTCCCAAAATTTTCCAAAAATCAATAAACTATGTAATGTTTTTCAAAAGATAACCTACATTGTCAAATTAAACCTTGAATTTCATTTCAAACCTTACAATTAAAATTATAATATAGTTAATAAATATTTGATTAGTTAAAGATCCCATAAACCCTGAATTTATTAATTAAACGGGTGAATTTAGGGTTTACCGGGAAATCTTTAACGCAACACATAATGTGTACCTTCTATAATTATTTACTACATTGTTGTGTGCAATTGGATTAGTTAGAAACTAAGAACCTAGTTCTGAGTCAGTAGTAGCTATTACTTTCAGGCGAACATAGGATCGAAGAGTGGAATCCTCACAGTTCCACTTAAGTCTCGATACCGGTGAGGGTTTTAAATCTTTTCAACTGAAATCATGATAAAATACTTTACTTTATTTTCTTGAATTTCCTTTCAAGTTATTCTTCCCTTTATGGGAAGGTAATTCTTGTTAATTATTGAAAACATACATTTACCCGAAAAGTACTTAGTACTTTCTTACGGGTAAATATTCTCGTCTTGCAAGTAAAAATTATTGTTTTTCCTATGGGCCCGGTGGTATTGGTAAAAGTAGTAGTCCGGGAGGCACGGGCCGAGGTCTACTATTATACCAGCCGCCAACTAGATCTTGGTGGTGGTCTAACTGGAGGTTAGTTATTCCACACCAAGTGACGGGAAAAGGTACGCCCCTCCCACAATCTTGTTCATCGTCACTAGGGCTTGCAACCCTACGTGACACCGGAGGAAGAAGGATGGTATTCTCGTATTTGTTTTATTAAGTACCGACACCCTGATCAGTGTCGTTACTATTTTTCTCGGATTTTACGGTGTTAAGGTTGGAGACGCCTAACTTGCGGGCATAAAATCATTTTCAAAACGGTTCATAAAGTTTCTAAAGTATAGCCTATATTCCCCCTACTCCTATTTCAACCAAATATGAACCGGATATTATTGTCATATACTTATTTGTTATTATATGATATATATACATTTCAAACCAAGATTTTCTTGGTCAAAACATTTTCAAAATCTTACTTATAATCCTAAACCTCAAACCCCCCGTCACTTAGTCATTTTGACTAACCCTCCTACTCTTTTAATTCATGGTTTCAGGAATCATTCCAGCGACGCCTTAGAGGTATCTTGAAGCTTTAAGGTGTCACTTTCCAGTCGTTTAGATTAATCACAAGTGCATGTACAGCTTTCAATAAGCACTCTTTCGTGAATATAAACCTATCGTTGTAATTACTTATCCAACTTAATATCATGTGTCTCGTTATATATTGTTCCCCTTTTTATTGTTTAAGCTTATCTCCGTTGCATTTAAATTTTATACTCTGGTATTGTATAGTCTTGTCCGTTCGCCGAAGTATTTCTCGAGTGCTAGGTCTCACATCCACTCGGGAAGTACAACGGTGCGGGGTTGTAGTGTTAAGGGGCGCTACAATATGATCTCACGGGCACGTGGGACTCTCGACCTCTGTTAGTTGGGGGATACCCCGACTCTGGTGTTTGGAGTTATTTTATGATTTTGGTTTTTGGCGATAAAAGGGGAGAGATTGTGCATGGCTCGTTCGTATGCATGTATATCTTATGTATACTGTTCCTTGCCTGCTCATGCATCGATTATGGTTTTGTCATTATTTACGGTTCTGTATTCTTCCGCCTACCTCACTAAGTCAGTTTGACTTACTCCTCTCTTTTGACCCGTACTTCAAATCTTTTTGAGCGAGGCCCGGAGTTAGGTGAGCAGCCCTTGGATTAGAGACGTAAGAGCTGTCTTGCCTGTAGTTTTGCTGTTGATGTACAACACCCCACCTCGGGGGATGTATATGTCTGTTTGGTTTGTAAGCTTAAGCCCCGCATAAGGGCGAAAGCGTTCACTTTTGTCTCGTACTTGTTTTGTCGTCATCTTCCTCGGGGTCGGTATGTAAGTCTAGTTATTTTATTTTGTTTTGGACTCTTGTTTTAGGACCACTACCTTTTGTATTAAGTTATATTATCGTTTCCGCTGTTTTTAGTAGTTTTGGTTTTCACTTTGAGTTGTTACTCTAGATTACCGTAGTTTCGCTTTTCGCTTATCCGGCTGAATCAGGGTAAGCGATTAGCAAACCTTGACTAGGCCGTGCGGGCGGCACTCCACGGGGCCCTCTAGGTCCGGGGATCCCGTCGGGGCGTCGCATTCATTATCAATCATGCAACATTCATTCATTCATACTCTTTTATAATCATAATCATAATCATTCATAAACATTAACACTTACACCTTTTCCCTCCGGGTGGTGGACGGGTTTGCAAGGCCCGGCCACCTATACATTTCATTGTGGCTAGAGGGGTTCATGAGGGCCCAAAAGCCTGGTTAGCCTTTTCTCGTCAAAAACCCCTTAACGAGGTCGGTTTCGCCGTACATCATGGTGGAACTAGTACTTGGGATCACCGTCGGCCCTTGCCCTCCTGGATAGCCACATGCACTAAGTCCCTGGGCCCGTGTTTCCATATCATGCAATCGCCAAAATCATGGGTAGGGTTCATAAAAAGAAGGCTTTATATTAAAAATCATTGACTCCTTTGAAAAAGACTCGATATATATATATAATACTTTGGTTTAAAGCTTTCACATTGGATATATCGGGGTCAATTATAACTGATAGAAGAGAAACCCACCTGTTACACCTTGCTGAACAAAACCAAGAAGAAATAAAGACTTGGGAGTAACCTATGAACCCAACAATTCTCTGCCCTGGAGAAAACAGTACAAAAGATAATGTAGTGTACTCGTGAGACTCAAGACTCCAAATGAACCATGTATGACACTCGGCAATGAAATGAGTATGATATGATATGCATAAGAGGTGATATTACGTCATGGAGACGTTCATGTGCACGATTAATGCCTTTAAGGCATATAAACAAGCAATTCATTCATTATAAGTAGCGTTCAAATTCATTCAAGTTCATAACTTCACATTTCATATCAAATTAATCCAAGAATTTCATATAACAATCATAACACGTACTATTTCATGTTTACAATTAGAAAATAGACAATTAAAGACATTCAAGTCATGATCGAAAATTAAATAACACGAAATAGATAACAATTAAATTCTATAATTGAAATAAATTAAATAATACTTAATATATAATATATATATATATATATATATATATATATATATATATATATATATATTACGTATAACATGCATGCAATTATACCATATACACACAAAGACCATGCATGCAAACATTATACATCAAAGTTAAAAGGAAATTGCATGTTGAAAAATCAAAACAGCAATGCATGGACACACGCACAGGCGCAAGTAGTTCATCATATAAATTCCAATTCAAATAATTCAAATAATTATAAAATAAAACAAAACAATTTTAACGTAATGAAATGAAATAAAATAGAATAGAATAAAATAAAATGATAAAAAATAATTATAAAATTAAATATATAAAACACTTACAAACAATGAATTCGCGTAATTTGGTAAACACATACGTCATACATGTACAGCCGAAAAGTCGGGGCATTACAATCTTTCTCCCTTAAAAGAATCCGTCCTCGAATTCACTGTTCGCCTGGAAACAAACAATGAGAGCACCCCGTTTCTCACAAGCAACAAGGAGAAAGAGACCCATCTCTTGAACAACAGTGATGGAACCCCGTCTCTCGAACAACAATGCAAAAAGGCCCAAAGCACAGAGCAATTAAATCAAAAGGAAATGCCAAGAATAAGATGTCAAGACACCAATTAAGACAATTACTAATCACTTAGGTCACGCAAGGCAGATAATAAATATCGATTACAACTATATCAAAGGACAACGAAATACTCGTGAGACTCAAGACTCCAAATAAACCATGTATGACGCTCGGCAATGAAATGAGTAGCGAGGCATAGATCTTACACCATGATGGTTAGGCTTCAAGGCATTACCGAGACTAACATTCTCCCTTGTGGTTTCCATCTTACCTCCCCACAAATCCCCAATCACTTCATTGTCTCATCTTTATCTTGAACTCCCTTCTTATACCCTTGTCGTAAGAATCGCCAACTGTCTGAATTCCTCTAAATCCTCTAAAAATCATCTTTTAAATCATCCACACCTAAAAGAAGAGCTCGTGGCGAGTTGTTGTGATCGTGAGAATTGGCCGTGGTTTGATGTTGTATGAATATGCTACATTCACAACTTATCTCAACTATAATTGCATGCCGGTTAGTATGTGCATATGATATATAATTAGCACCATGAGCACGTATCTAATGCAAAATACCACATATAACTGAAAAGTTTAAAGTAAAACAAGTTCAACATATAAGTTTTCAACATTTTGGATCAAACATGATCAAGTAAGGTCAAGAATCAATGCAATGCACACGTTGACAATTAGTTCCTATGTCGTACGACCTAAACTGACTCAATCACGACACGAGAACCCTGGTTTTACAACTGAGCTCTGATACCAGTTAAGGATATAGCACCCGAGCGCTAGGCACCACATCCCCCGCACCGAGACCCGACCCCCATATGAAATGGAAAGTGCACACACGAGCCGAATCATGGCGAACGGGGACTCACTCACACACTAGGCTAGGTGGGAGCTAAGACCTCGAAACCAAATAAACTAGTTCGGGAATTAAATACGAATACGGAAGAAAAACATATATTCAATCACGAGGTTTATCATAAAAGATGGGTTCCACTAGCATGAGTACCTAGTCTCGAAAATTTAAAACATAAATCATAAACCACAAATTTACGGGTTCAACTATCCCTAGAAGCCTGTCCCGAATTAATATGATATTGCCATAACAGTTCATACATAATTCTATAACTTGTTCAGTTTACAAAATGCATATGAACAGACACCAACTCGATCAAGGGACTCAACAGACTCGACTTCCCGCCTAGCACTCCAAAACCTAAAAAAGCACTGAAAACAAAGTCGGGTTCAGTCTATAGGAAACTGGTGGGTATAAAACAGGGCATAACATATATAATAATATCGCAAAATTTAAACACCCACACATGCAAGCTATAATCCCATTCGAGGTTTTTAAGATATTTCCCAAGTGGGTAAAACAAAGGAAAACAACACTCGGGAGTACAACTATCTAATTCATTCATTTCATTCATTGGGTTTCATGGCCCGGTGAGGGGGCGTGCATAATCTCCAACCTTCTCCTCGTGTGTGCATAATCCATTTGTTCATTCCTTATCGATCATGCAACATTCATTAATTCTTAATCTTTCATAATCATAATCATAATCATAATCATTCATTCATTCATAAACATTAACACTAACACCTTTTCCCTCCGGGTGGTGGACGGGATTGTAAGGCCCGGCCACCTATACATTTCATGTGGCTAGAGGGGTTCATAAGGCCCCAAAAGCCCGGTTAGCCTTTCTTCATCAAAAACTCCTTAACGAGGTCGGTTTCGCCGCAGATCATGGTGGAACTAGTACATGGGATCACCGTCGGCCCTTGCCTCCCCGGATAGCCATATGCACTAAGTCCCTGGGCCCGTGTTTCCATATCATGCACTCGCCAAAATCATGGGTAGGGTTCATAAAAGAAGGCTTTACATTAAAAATCATTGACTTCTTTGAAAAAGACTCGATATATATATATATAAAATACTTTGGTTTAAGGCTTTCACATTGGATATATCGGGTCAATTATAACTGATAGAAGAGAAACCCACCTGTTACACCTTACCGAGCAAAACCAAGAACAAATAATGATTTGGGAGTAACCTATAAACTTGACAAGTCTTTACCCTGGAGAAAACTGTACAAAAGATAATGTAGTGTACTCGTGAGACTAAAGACTCCAAATGAACCATGTATGACGCTCGGCAATGAAATGAGTATGATATGATATGCATAAGAGGTGATATTATGTCATGGAGATGTTCATTTGCACGATTAATGCCTTTAAGGCATATAAACAAGCAATTCATTCATTATAAGTAGCATTCAAATTCATTCAAGTTCATAACTTCACATTTCATATCAAATTAATCCAAAAATTTCATATAACAATCATAACACGTACTATTTAATGTTTACAATTAGAAAATAGATAATTAAAGATATTCAAGTCATGATCCAAAATTAAATAACACGAAATAGATAACAATTAAATTCTATAATTGAAATAAATTAAATATATATATATATATACGTATAACATGCATGCAATTATACCATATACACACAAGGACCATGCATGCAAACATTATACATCAAAGTTAAAAGTTAATTGCATGGAGAAAAATCAAAGCAGCAATGCATGGACACACACACAGGCGCAAGTAGTTCCAGTAATCATCTAAATGCCAATTCAAATAATTCAAATAATTATAAAATAAAACAAAACAATTATAACTTAATGAAATAAAATAAAATAAAATAGAATAAAATAAAATGATAACAAATAATAATAAAATTAAAAATATAAAACACTTATAAACAATTAATTTACGTAATTTGGTAAACACATACATCGGCCGAAAAGTCGGGGCGTTACAATCTCTCCCCCTTAAAAGAATCCGTCCTCGGATTCACTGTTCGCCTGTAAACAAACAATGAAAGCACCCCGTCTCCCACAAGTAACAAGGAGAGAGAGCCCTGTCTCTCGAACAACAATGAGAGAACCCCGTCTCTCGAACGATAATGCAAAAACACCCAAAGCACAGAGCAATTAAATCAAAAGGAAATGCGAAGAATAAGATGTCAAGACACCAATTAAGACAATTACTAATCACTTAGGTCACGCAAGGCAGATAATAAATATCGATTACAACCATATCAAAGGACAACGAAATACTCGTAAGACTCAAGACTCCAAATGAGCCATGTATGACGCTCGATAATGAAATGAGTATGATATGATATGCATAAGAGGTGTACAGGTGGGTTTCTCTTCTATTAGTTAAATGACCCGATATATTCCCAACGTGCGAAGTTTTGAGCCAAAATAATATATATATATATATATATATATATATATATATATATATATATTGAGTCTTTGCAGAGAAATCAGTAAAGCCCTTTTCTTTATTGAATAGCCCACCTAATGTTTTGGCTAGTAATGATTGATTGCAGGTAATGGGGCCCTGGGACTTGGTGCACGTGTCGAACCCGGGAAGCAAGGGCTGATGGGGATCCCGTGTACTAGTTCCACCAAAATCACAGAATCCAGAACTCGCTAGGAGATTAGCGAGGAAAGGGGGCTGAGCGCCTTTGGGGAACTCATGAAACCCCACTAGTCAATGAATGGGTGGACGCGTTCTCCTAGGTCGGTACATGGCAGGGAGGAACAAAACCTGTCTAGTGAGGATAATATCGTTGGGCGGGAAGGTACACTTCAACCCAAAACGATGCGTTCACCACCCGAAGGAGAAAGGTGTGAGTGTAATAAATGATTGAATGAATGAATGATTGTGACTGAATGAATGATTGTGTGATCACTAATGAACGAATAAAAGAATAAATGCACACACGAGGTGAAGGTTGGAGAATTCGCCCACTAGTCGGGCTCACGTATTGACCGCATGATTGTAATGAATGAACGAGATTGATTGTTGTAATCCCGAGCGATGTTTTCGTTGCTTTCACCCACTTGGGAAATGTTTCAAAACCTCGCCCGGGATTATAGCTTGCATGTGTGGGTGTTTAAATTCCGTATTATTAAAATATTAAACCCTGTTTTATACCCACCCGTCTCCCATAGACTGAACCCCTCTTTGTTTTCAGTTTGCTTTTGCAGGTTTGGGCGCTAGGCGGGAGTAAATGAATGAATTTGATAGTTGTAATCCCGAGCGTTGTTTTCCTTTGTTTTACCCACTTGGGAAATATCTTAAAAACCTCGCACGGGATTATAGCTTTCATGTGTGGGTACTTAAATTCTGCGATAATATTATATATGTTATGCCCTGTTTTATACACACCAGTCTCCTATAGGCTGAACCCGACTTTGTTTTCAGTGCTTTTGCAGGTTTTGGAGTGCTAGGCTGGAAGTCGAGTCTGTTCAGTCTCTTGATCGAGTTGGAGTCTATTTATATGCATTTTGTAAACTCAACAAGTTATAGAATTATGTATGAATTGCTATGGCTATATAATATTAATTCGGGACAGGCTTCTAGGGATAGTTGAACCTGTAAGTTTGTGGTTTATGATTTATGCCATTCATAACGAAGAGATCTTCTCCTTTGAGTTGAACCTTAGGAGTCGGCAAATCACGGCCTTCATCCTGAGTAAAGCTACTAACAATAGAAACCCCACAAGAGCGAGGCATAGATCTTGCACCATGATGGTTGGGCTTCAAGGCATTACCGAGACTAACATTCTCCCTTGTGGTTTCCATCTTATTTCTCCACAAATCCCCAATCACTTCATTGTCTTGATGGCTTGATTCCTTATCGACGCCAAGTCTTTACCCGTAATTTAGTTCTCATCTTTATCTTGAACTCCCTTCTTATACCCTTGTCGTAAGAATCGCCAACTTCCTGAATTCCTCTAAATCCTCTAAAAATCTTCTTTTAAATCATCCACACCTAAAAGAAGAGCTCGTGGTGAGTTGCTATGACCGTGAGAATTGGCCCTGGTTTGATGTTGTATGAATATCCTACATTCACAACTCATCTCAACTATAATTGCATGCCGGCTAGTAAGTGCATATGATACATAATTAGCACCAAGAGCACGTATCTATTGCAAAATGCAACACATAATTGAAAAGTTTAAAGTAAAACAAGTTCAACATATAAATTTTCAACATTTTGGATCAAACATCATCAAGTAAGGTCAAGAATCAATGCAATGCACACGTTGTAAATTAGTTCCTATGCTGTACGACCTAAACTGACTCAATCACGACACGAGAACCCTGGCTTTCCAATCAGGCTCTGATACCACTTAAGGATGTAGCACCCGAGCGCTAGGCACCACATCCCCTGCACCGAGACCCGACCCGCATATGAAATGGAAAGTCCACACATGAGCCGAATCACGGCGAACGGGGACTAACTCACACACTAGGCTAGGCGGGAGCTAAAACCTCGAAACCAAATAAACAAGTTCGGGAATTAAATGGGAATGCGGATGCAGCACCCGAGCGCAAAGTACCACATCCCCCGTACCGAGATCCGACCCGAATATGAAATGGACAATCCATACCCGAGCTAAATCACGGCGAACGGGGACATACACACTCGCTAAGCTAGGAGGGAGCTAACTATCGTAACAAAAGGGATGATAAAATAGAAATATTGCCAACGGAAGTAAGGTACATACATAAATAACAAGATAAGCAAAGAGCAACGGGTTCAACTAGCATAGATACCTAATCCCGAAATTCAATAAAATCATAAAACATCAATTCCAGATTCTTTTTGTTCCTGTGAGCTTATCTTGAATTCATGATAATAGTAATAATCAATACAAATCATACATTCTCCGTAACTTAAACAAATCATAATTCAATATGCATAAGGACAGACTCTGTAGCACCCGCGATGAGAGCACCACATCCCCCGCACTATGAGTTCGGTCCACATATGAAATGGATTAATCCATACATGAACTAAACTTACAGCGAACGGAAGACAATGAAAAGACAGTCCTAGCTACGCGGAATCTAACCCTGAAACAATCAACAATAACCTAATAATGCGAAAGTAAGGCAATTATCTAATCAATATCAATAAAATGAATGCAAGTTCAAGGAAAGTAAATACGAGTTCTACTAATTCAATGAACCTGTCCTAACCTGTCCCGAATCAATTCAATACAATAACATAAAACGGGTTCAACTAAAGCCCTAGAAACCTGTCCCGAGTTCATTTTAATTCAGTAAGCAGCATACTAATCCAATAGCAAATTCAATACAGTAATAAAAATACAATATGCAGTGAGTGTAAGTGGAGAGACTGGAACAAGACTCAAAAGGAAAGACAAGACACAACTCTGACTCCCGCCTAGCACACCACCTGCAAAACTGAAAAGTGAGGTGTCAGTCTCCACAAGACTGAGCGAGGGGCATAATATATATATATAAGCGCAGATAACATGCCAGTCGTAACCTGGGGTAAGGTTTTATAACGGAAACAAAATAGGTGCAAGAATACTTAGAACTCGCCCGAGATTACAACTATCAGATTAGACACTTCAATCAATTTCAATCAATCAATTAGTGGCCCGGCGAGTGAGGGCAAATCTCCAACCTTTCTCCAACTGTGTACAATCATTCAGTTATTAAGTAGTTAGGTGATCAAGCAATCTATTTATAGTGCACATTTAACAGTTTCAGTCCATCCTTCTTCCTCCGGGTGATGGGGGATTGCAAGTCCCCGCCATCCAATTAGTTTGAGCATCAGGAACATGACTCCTATGCCCGGAACTCCTTCCTCCCCTAATCTCCTAGGGGGTTCAGGGGTCATCCCAAGTTGGTGAGGATAGCTCAAGAGTTGCCCGTCAGCCCTTGCTTTCCCGGTTGGCTCCATACACTACCCTCGGGCCCACGGTGAACAATATACTCGCCAAACAGTCAATCAATCAATACAGTACAATTTCAATAGATCAGTGGAAAATCAATAGAGTTTAGAAAACTATAGATATATAGATACCTTTTGGCCGAAAGTTCACGTAAGGGTTGTAATGGTTCTATGTATCTAGAAATTAAACCTCACCTGGAATACCACGAGACAAGAACAAGAACAAGAGCACTACGGTTGCCTATTCGATCCAGAAGTCTCCACCCTGGAGAAAAACTATACAATAAAGGGAACAATGTGTACCAGTGAGAGGAGACTCAATATGAACCAAATAAGACGCACGACAATGTTCATGAAATGGTATCAATAAGTTATGCAATAATCCAATATATAATAAATTATAAAAGTCATGTAATGTTCGGGTGTACATTCAAGTTTCCAAATAACAATTAAACATATAATTAAAGCTATATGTATGATTCATGAACGTTAAGTTCGTATTTTACATTAATTAAGCATGTGGAATAATTATACGAATTTAAATATATTCAAACAATTCACAATTAAATCAATTAAGGCAAGTAATCGACATGAACGAGGCCTATAAAATCAATGAGTTAAGAATTCGAGTTTTCATATATCATATCATATTATTATACATTATACAATTCATAATCATCGATTAATTAAGCGTACAAGATTAAATTACAATTTAAAACAATTAACGTATAACATACAATAACTTCAGAAATTCATATAAAATCAACCACGACGAACGGAAAGCGGTGATAGACTCACCACGACGAAAGGAACACACTTTCCGGAAGGCATCGGAATATCGCCACCGGAGCCTACCGGACCGCCACTGACAGCCGTCAAACCACCACCTCCGGTGGCCGAAAAAATCCCCGGAGGGACAGAAATGTGCGTCTCGGCCTGCTAGTCAAAAGCCCTTAAACAATTTCAGAAAGAGTTGAACACATCGGATTTCGTTGATGAAAAACCGAACTAAATCCCTAGAACAAAAACTGAAATTAAACACAAACCGTAAAACGAAAACGAAATCCGAGCATACCGTTGGAAAGCTAGTAGTGAGGCCTTCGAAAGCCCCAAGTCAATTCGCCGGAAAAATCATCGGAAAGAGAAGCCGCCGGTTCACCACCGGTTCACCACCAGTCCGCCGCCAATGGCCGGTTCCTGGAACGTCGCCGATGCCATCCGCTATGTTTCGTCATTGCAAGCAACTTTCGTCAAGCGACCACCACCAAAATCGGCCGGGAAAAGGGCCCAAATCGCTGCCGAAGTTTCTGCCGCTGCGTCACCGCCGGTTCAGCCACCTCCGGCCTTCGTTTGCTCAAACTGACCCCGGAAATGGAATCAGGGGGTCGGAAAACCTTGGAAAACACTAACCTTCGTCGATAAAGGCCACCGGAGCGGCGGAATCGTCGCCGCTATAGTGATGGGCGTCCGCCACCGCAAGCTTTGGGTGGCGCGTGTGCCGCCGTCATTGGATACGCCGTGAGGTCTTCTTTCAGGGGGGTGGCGCGTGTCGCCGAAATCTTGCCGGAAACCGCCGCGAAAGGGCGGCGAAGTGGCGGAGGTTCCGCCTAGCCGCTGCTGTGTCTGAATTTCGCCGATCCCGTCGCCATCGGTCGTCGGTTGGCCGAGATTCTTGTACCATCGTGACGGGCTCGTCGAGTTGATAAATTTCCAGTACTCATACGTCGAATTCTGTCGAGAAACGAACGAGAACGGGCATGTGTGTTTTTTCACACCTCCACTATGTGAACAGTGTCGGATCGCGGGCAAGAACATGATGGGCTGGAGCTGATGTTATGGCACGTATTACGAGGATTCGGGGTATATATCTCGGGTCCTCGTACACGAAAACGGTCAGAAGAACGGCTAACGAAGTCAGAATTGGGCAAACTTAGAGTCTACGGACTCGTTTCGCTGCCCCGAACGCATAAGAGGGGTCAAAGAGGTCGAACTCTCGACCGAACGAGAAATGACCGAATAACCCCTAAAAAGAGAAAATTATAAACAGGCCCCTAAACTCTAAAAGAATTCAAAATATGGCCAGGCAAAATGCAAAATAATATAATTAAACACATAATAAAGTTGGAACGTGGCGTACCTTATACGTTGAACGAGCGGGGTGTTACAAACTCTGATCTAATCGAACGGCTTAATAGACTTCACTTCCCGCCTAGCACTCCAAACCTGCAAGAACACTGAAAACAATCCGGGTTCGGTCCATACGAGACTGGTGGGTATAAAATGAGGCATAAGTAGCATTTATAACAATATTTGAACATTCACATGCAGGTTATAATCCCAAATGAAGTTTTTAGTGCGTTTTCCAAGTGGGTAAAATAAAGAAGTCATCAAAAGGGATTATAACGTTCATTTTTCAATCTTTAGGTCTTTCGTGGCCCGGCGAGTAGGCGTGCACTATCTCCAACCAACACCTCGTGTAGTCCATTAAACATTCTTTCTTGTTTTCTTTCTTTCATGCATTTCATTCTTTCTTGCACATTCATAGACATTTACACTTTCTTCCTCCAGGTGATGGCCGGGTGATCGGCCCGAACCATCCATGCATTGACCAAACGGGTTTCATGACTCCTCAGATGGCACTCAACGTCCATTCCTCGCTAACTCCTAACGAGGTCCGGTTACGACGTTCATTGGTGGAACTAGTGTGAGGGATCACCGTCAGCCCATGCCTCCTCACACCAAGTCCCTGGGCCCCATTCTGTGCATTCATTCATTCTTGCTCTCCAAAACATATGGTAGGTTCATAAAAGAAGGGCTTTACTCTTAAAAATCATCGACTCTTGAAAACGACTCTATATACATATAATAACTTTTGGCTGAAATCTTTACACATTGCGAGCATATAGGGTCATTTAACTAAATAGTAGAGAAACCCACCTGCTACACCTTACCGGACAAAATCAAGGAAGAAAGAAGACTTGAGAATAACCTATCAACTCCGCATCTCCGCCCTGGAAAAAACTGTACAAAGAATAACACAGTGCAATCGTGAGACTCAAAACTCCACATGAACCATATATGATGGACGAAAATGCAATCAATGTGATATGATATGCACAAGAAAATAAATCATGTCATAGAGATGCATTAAGTCACATAATCAATCCCTTCAATTATTCTTGGAGCGTTCATAATCATCCAAGTTCATATCTCCCATGTATCATATCAAATCAATCCATAAATTCCGAATAATGATCATAATACATATTTCAAAAATTATACAAGTTATATGAATCTTAAAAGAAGGGCAAACTATGCAATTAGGGTTCACAATCAAAATATGAAAGTGTTCATGCGCGTTAAGGAGCAATGAAGGCACGTAAATTCATATCTTGCACATAACACGCCAAACGAATCCATAAAATTCACAAAATGAGAATAACACATCATATAACATGTTAGGGTCATAATTGGGGGTGGGAAATTACGAGGAAAGCGGAAGAGAAGCTTAAGAAGAAACTCCGAACATGATCTTGCAAAATCTGATAGTTTTCCAGAATGCGCAACCTGCCATGAAACGAGGATATCTGAAGTTTGAGAAGTCCAAATCGGGTTTTGTTTGTTGGATATGAAACTAGAAAAGTAGAACTTTAAAATGGTATGTGGTTCGAATCGTGGTTTAAAGCGAGGCAAAAATGGCGTTGGTCCAAAGTTGGATAAATGCAAATTCCCGGAGAAGTGACGACACCAAATTAAAATAATTGTAACTCACAAATGAGAAATGATATTGAGGTGATTCTAATAGTAGAATACTCTAGACTCAATTTAGTTTCTACATTTTGAATTCATGTCAATCGTAGTTCATTTGGGTAGGTAACGACGGATAAAGCCGAGACAGAAATGAATAAAAGAACAAAATGGTAGGCCAGTCAAAAGATGTGGTAACGGGGGGTTAACACTTTCAAGGTAAAATTTGGTAACGGGCGTTAACGGGAACATGCGATTTAATGCTGGGAAATGGGTGGTGGTAACGGGCGTTAACAATTTTAAGTGAAAAAGGGGGTAATGGTCGTTAACGGCGTCAGGCGAGGTTCCCCTGTTTTCCTGCTCTGTTTCGAAGCAACAACAACTGTTGGAAAACACGAATCAGAAAGCAGCGGAATTTAAAAAAATTTTCCCAACAAAAGGACCTTGAACTCGCAATCGTGTAACCAAATTTGTGAAGATAGAAAACTTACTTTTCTTTTATTCTTTCTTGAAGCGTTTCAAGCCACCCAAGAACGCTCTTCTCGCGGCTTGATCCCCTCTCCTTGGTAAAGCTCGAATCTTCAAACTTCTAACTTGAAGTCTCTAGAGAAAGTCCACCAACTTGATCACAATCTAACTAGTAAGGATTTTAGTTCTCTAGTTAGTGTTTAGGCTTAACCTAGGGTTTAATTTAATCTTGGAGAAAGGAAGGTGTTCAACACATGAACCAAGAATTGTCAATTAGCTCTAAAGGGGAGCATGAGCTCCCCTATATATAGGAAAGGGGAGGGGCGGCCGAACCTAGTCCTTATTGGACAAGGATTTGGTTCCTCTCTCTCCTATTACTTGATCATCAAGTATTTTCCAACTTTGACTTTGAATTCTAATTCTAGTCAACTTTTAAGAGAGCTTAAAAATATCCAAACTATTTTTGGATAATTTTATACTTTATTTATTATAAAATAAATAACTTATTTTATCTAATTAATTAATTCGTAATTAAATAACTAGATTATTTTCTCCAAAATTAGACTTTCTTTTTAATTCAAAATTAAACCAAAGTCTATTAAATAATTAACTAATTAATTATTTAATATATATAATATATATATACACACGTGTGTGACACGTGTCACTCACGTGAGCCACACGTGTGAATTCACACGTGTGGAACCCTCTTGGTCCGATTAACTCGTTTAATCATTTTCAAGCCTCAACTCATGTAACCAAGTTGTTGTGTGTGACCCTCTAGGTTCTCAATTCAATTAGCAGTGACCCTAATTAATTAATTCACTAATTAATTAATCAGTCCACAGATTAAACGACCATAGTCTAGCAATAGGTGTTTAACCCCTAGCTGAATTGGAATGATCAGATTCGACAGAACCTTTAAGTCATTGATTCATGTGAGATACAATCCTCCTACTTACTATCTCTCAACCAAGATCTAGGGCAAGGGAATAATCAGAACCCTAATAATCCGGTCTTAAAGCTGAGTGCATTTCATATCCATTTGATCTCAATCCAAGAAACACTTTTCTTGATGTCTTGATCTATTGCCTTGGCCAAGGACTCCATATGGCATATGAATGACTTATACAATAAGAGATCACCTTGCAAATGCAAGTGTAGGTCCTATCTTGATTCTCATTCACTTTCATGAATCACTTGTGCAGCCCCAGCATAAGCCTTGAATCAGTTGTCTAAGGCGACACCCTTTAAAGCTTATACCAAAGACTACAGAGTTAACTCATAAAGTGACAAGGAACCTCAAGTCTAAGGATCAATTAATCACATCAATGACTCGTGAGATATTTCCTAATCTGGAAGTTTCCATTTCCTGAAATAGAAACTTCCTTTCCCATTTAGGAATGTCCTCACACGGGGCACCTCAGTGAACTTACTTATTAAAGTAAGCACCCTCATGTATCACGCACGTATCAACTATACACTTTGCACCTCCATGAAACAAGGTGGTCCTTCTTAAGGGCGTGATCCCACAAGCAAGCCTTAGAGGAGTCAGGTTGACACTCCCACTGTCTGTAGGACTCATCGGCTTGGAGTATTTTACTAATCATGACTTATGTGATATAGGGCTCATTTCATGAACCATTTCACCTAAATGGTAGAGTCCTAAAGTCATCAGGATTAGGGGAGTTCTCATACATGCACAGCTAAAGTAAACGCATACCAAACAAGAGCATATAAAGAAGTGTTGCCTCAATTCGTTATTTCATTCAAAGATTGTCTGTGATTACAATAAGGAAAAGCACAAAGCGGATATACAATCGGCTTTCTAGGGCACTATTCCTAACAATCTCCCACTTGCCCGTCAAAGCCATTCTAAAGCTACTCTAAGTCCCATCTTCTGAAGATGACCTTGGAAAGCTTCTCGACTAAGGGGTTTAGTAAGTGGATCTGCCACGTTCTCTGCTGATGTGACCCTCTCAATTCGCACATCTCCTCTTTTGATAATATCACGGATTAGGTGATACTTCCTCATAATGTGCTTGGTCCGTTGGTGAGATCTTGGTTCTCTTGCTTGAGCAACCGCCCCAGTGTTGTCACAAAACACAGTAATGGGGTCTTTCATGCTAGGAACAACATTCAACTCTTGAATGAAGTTTCTAATCCAAACACCTTCCTTAGCTGCATCATTTGCAGCTAAGTATTCGGCCTCAGTGGTCGAATCTGCAGTGGTTGTTTGCTTGGAACTCTTCCAACTCACTGCTCCGCCGTTTAGGCAGAAAATGTATCCTGACATTGACTTAAAATCATCTAAGTCAGATGCAAAGCTTGCATCGCAGTATCCTTCGACAGTAAGATCTTTCTGACCTCCGTAAACTAAGAATAAATCTTTAGTACTTTTCAAGTACTTAAGAATATTCTTCACGGCAGCCCAGTGACCATCTCCATGGTCAGATTGGAAACGACTCGTTACACTAAGTGCATAAGCCACATCCGGTCGAGTACACAACATTGCATACATTATGCTACCTATTGCTGATGCATAAGGTGTATGAGTCATTCTTTCCTTCTCAAGGTTAGTCTTAGGACACATCTTCTTTGAAAGACATGTTCCTACACTCATAGGAAGGTTCTTAACCTTTGCTGACTCCATATTGAATCTCTTCAATACTTTGTCAATGTACATCGACTGTGATAGTCCTATTAACCTTCTAGATCTATCTCTATAGATTTTAATTCCAAGGATATAGGACGCATCACCAAGATCTTTCATCTCGAATTGGTTTGATAACCATAACTTAGTAACTTTCATGTCATCTTTCGAATTCCCAATAAGAAGGATGTCATCAACATAAAGTACTAAGAATTGCACTGAGGTCTCCAATTCCTTTCTATACACACATGATTCATTCGAAATTTGGATGAAGCCAAACGCTTTGACTGATTCATCAAATCGAATGTTCCAATTCCTAGAAGCCTGTTTCAATCCATAGATTGATCTTTGGAGTTTGCAAACCTTTTGCTCACTCCCACTGAATGTGAAACCTATGGGTTGCTCCATATAAATGTCTTTGTCAATGTCACCATTGAGAAAGGCAGTTTTCACATCCATTTGCCATATCTCATAGTCATAATATGCAGCAATGGCAAGCATGATCCGAATAGACTTTTGCATTGCAACTGGTGAAAAGGTTTCATCAAAATCCACGCCGGGTCTCTGAGTGAATCCT